>OW052241.1:33175715-34568930 GCA_932526585.2 Philonthus cognatus
GTACATAAGAAATCTTAGGTTATTTAAGGTCTACACTGGACATTTTATGTTCAATTAGGTGTATATAGTTAATCTGTATTCTTCTCCGATTGGCCATGTGATTAAGCTCTATATACATACCGGGTGTTGACTTGGCGGACGCAACATAGGAAATCGCATGTTAATTTTAAAGTGTTCAAATATTGACTTCCCTATTTATTTTAGAGACAAAATGTATTTCACTTTTTTGTAGAGGGAAAAATTCTAAATTTATTAATGTTTACACTTAACACTTTTAGGTTTCTCTACGTTAAAATAACTAAGAAAAAGTAATGTGATTTTATAAAAATAATGACATACCATGGAATTGATACAATTGCGGATATTCCCTGTTCTTTTTAAAGTTCAATTTTAAGCTTTAAACAAGTGTTTTCCACTCCCAGACTAAGCATGAAGTAAAATTTCGAGTTTAGAAAAGCCCCATGAAAATTTGTCGAGGGTCGCGCAGCGACCCGAGACAAATTTTCACGGGGCTTTTCTAAACTCGAAATTTTACTTCATGCGCCACGCGTATAAAACACTGTAATATTGTCAAATTTATGTATATTCAAACTTCACTTAAAATCTGTGTCTTATACGCGTGGCGCATGAAGTAAAATTTCGAGTTTAGAAAAGCCCAGAAAATTTGTCTCGGGTCGCTGCGCGACCCTCGACAAATTTTCACGGGGCTTTTCTAAACTCGAAATTTTACTTCATGCTTAGTCTGGGAGTGGAAAATACTCGTTTAAAGCTTTAAATTGAACTCTTTTAAAAATCAACGAATGTTAAGAAAAAATAATTAAGAAAAAGTAATGTAATTTTATAAAAATGATGACATTTTTCTTGTATAGTGTTCCTGTTTTTGTATAGCGTAAGATATGTAATTTTTTTTTCAAAGCAACCGAGATGCCGACAGTTTATAGACACTCGATAGTATTTCAATTTTCTTAAAGCTTCCCTTAAACTTTTGCTTTTGCTTCCAGTAAAACCTATACATTTTCTGCTTAGATTTATGTACGTGTATAAATAAATGAATACTGCTTTTGAAACTAATAGTCCGATATTTGAGTGATGTAATGTATGGATATTGAAGGGTCACAGGGTGGCTTTAATGCGAGGGCGCAATGAGGGCGGGTATGGAAGTCAAATAGGTGGGTGTAATCCATCACCGGCTGTCTATCCCAAAAACCCGGGGACCGGCAACGGCGGCAATCCACGCGTTTCATTCCCTCCCCCATATTTCATCATTTTCTGATAAGAATATATTCCGCATATGCGAGTTAAAAGTCAAGATATTGAGGATTTTAATCCGCCGGTCGTAAATGTGTGAGGCAACGGCGCATATAAATTTCGGGGCGAATAAGATGTCCTCGGCACGTCATAAATGTACCTGAATTATTACGAGGAGTTAAAAAGTTTGGGTTATGGGCCGTAAGTGGCTTAAATTGCGTCCAGTGCGATTTTGATGGTGTACACATTTCATATTTACGAGGGTTGCCAAAGAGACATAGTGCGGATATAAAAATGATAATATTATAATAAAGTGCTGAAGCTTCGTCGAAACTAAAATCAGGATTAGAGGTTTATTAACTAGAAGAAAAAAAATAGTTTTTCTAACCTACTCAACATTAAGACTATTAAATTAGCTACAACTAAAGCAAAATGAGGGATGTGTTTTTATTTATATTTTTGAAAAATCTAGCGTATTCTGGCTACAGATTTCCTTACTAAATTAAATAAAACTAGTAATACTTTTTCTTCACTGGTTTATTTGTAACACTAAATATACATTTCGTTCACCAAGTGAACATATTCGATAGCTGTACTAAACTGTTTAGTACAGCTGTTGAAAATGTTCACTTGGTGAACGAAATGTACATTTAGTGTTACAATTAAACCAGCGAAGAAAAAGGATTACTAGTTTTATTTAATTTAATATCATCTTCACGTAACTCATACCGTAATATTATAACTTACTAAATATTTTACAGATTGATCATTAAAACTATTTGACTTCCAATTTACCCAACACGTGCAATTTTGTGTAACTGTACCCTTAAGGGGTAACAAGAACCAGAAATCGAATTAGAAGCCTCCGGACACCGTAACTACACGTCACTCAGTGTCACACACTCTTTAATTACCTTTGTTAATTCCGGATAAAGTGTGCGCGCACGGGAAGGGACTGCGGAGCCGGCGCCCTAATTGGCCGCGCAGTTAATTCGTCATAACTTGGCAATTAAATTAATTTCGTTTATCCGGCTGACTGGGTGCCTTTTAGCACGGACACGTGTCAAAGGTTGTCAAGTCGCGGGGATTTCAGAGAGGGGGTCACGTGTGTGCTCCTCTCCCCCAGCCCTCAACATGTGTGCATAGTAAGACCAAAGTAAATATATGAAGAATTCGTTTGTGTAAACTTGTTTGATACAAGAGAGACAAGTGGTGAATAAGGTTTTTTTTCTAGGGAGACTTTAAAAACTACAATCGAGTAAACTGTTGTGAACATTTAATGCTTTAAATCAACTGTATATAGAATTCATTGAATCTAAAATAATATAATATTTTTGAAAGTCTAAAATTGCTAGTGTATAGCTCATTGAAATTAATATTATTGATATACATAGCTGATAAACTCTAAGGATCAAAACATAATGACACGACAGAATAGACAAGACTCTAGTCTCACCTAGTTTTACCCTTAGACAGCCAATGTAAAGCTCAAAGAGCTTAATATTGTCGGCTGAGCTCTTATAACTCCAAATTTAGAATTCAATAAAATAATCATCCAATTGCTCTATTTCCTACCTGTATATACTTAGGTGTAACACTAGATCCAAGACTTACATTTAAACCTCATTGCCAAATCATAAAAGTAAAAGTTAAAAGCAGGGCAAGGCTTTTCAGATCACTAACGTATAAGCAACAAGGTATTTCTACACACAGCTGTCCATATATACAAATCGAACTGCCGACCCCTGCTGGAATACGCTTCTATCCTTTTCCAAAATCCCACACTCGTTCTTTTAAAAAACCTCCAAGTAGCAGAACGATCAGCCCTCAGAGTACTTACAAAAATCAGACACCCCCTTAATAATAATCTATCCAATACGCTTCTTTACGAACAAACCAAAATAATCCCAATTGAAGAGCGTATCCAAAAATTATCATTTGCCTCTAATCCCGACTCCTTGGACATAATTAACCTCCTAAGTATTCCTCGTAACCCGAATAAAATTCCTAAAGTTAAACACCCATCATACACAATTCATGAATTCATATCATCTGTACACGTTGACAATGACAGTAACAATGACGACTTACCAAGACAATGACATAACAAAGACTGAAATAATTAAAATATTATAATTCCGGTATCGAAAAAGTCAGGCTAACAGAACCCAGGGTCGATAGCCAATTCGCAGAATTAAATATTTGTTTCTTGTATATACTTATTATGCATTATAATTATTGTACTGTGTATTCTATGAATAATGATATTATATATATATATATATATATATATATATATATATATATATATGTCGGCTGAGCGTAGCCAAGATTTTGACCAGGCGGAGAGGTAAACTAGGCAAAAAAGCATTTAGATACAATCGCCGAAATTCGAATTGCAACACACTTTTTTTTTACGAGCGCCTTATGAACATTTGGGATTGCAGCTGATTTGCATTATACGATAAGCCAGTACCATATTCTAATATTCTAAGTGGTTGAGCCGATAATCCGCTTTTTACAGCAACCACAAGGGTTTATTGTCTCTCGACACTTAGGTAACACAGGCAGTAAGAGTGTTTCATTTTTGCCTAATGCACGTCACTAATAATTAAGGACCGGAATTATATTTACATTTTTTTTTTTAATTTAAAATATGACATCAATGTGCAGAAAATTATACAAAATTATGCCCAAATTTATGAAAATATGAATATTTTTATTTTTGTAATAATTAAAAAAATTGAAAAATTAATTATACCAATTAAACATAAATATCAATGGGCTGTACAATTACATAATTTTTATAATTCAGAATTAATACACACAAGACTTTAAATATAATTTTATTAATAAATTGTTAAAATGTACGCATTAAAATTAATTATGTTTATAATAATTATTTACAATATGTAAATTGTAATTACATATTTTAAAATGTTTACAATTTTATTTTTCAAGATATTGAGTTGTTTTGATTTCATAATATTTATGATTTTTATCGTGCTCGTTGTTGAGTGATTATAATATTTTATTTTTATTTGCTTAGCTATGGGATTTTTTGGTTTTCACGAAAATATTTTTTAATTGTTTAGTAAATAAAATTTTGATTGCCGTTAAAACTTAAGTATATTATACTTATACGTCTTTCTAAACTTTACTTCAAATCAGTGGTTTGTACGCGTGGCGCATGAAGTAAAATTTCGAGTTTAGAAAAGCCCGAAAATTTGTCTCGGGTCGCTGCGCGACCCTCGACAAATTTTCACGGGGCTTTTCTAAACTCGAAATTTTACTTCATGCTTAGCCTGGGAGTGGAAACACTCGTTCAAAATTTCAAATTGAACTCTATTATAAAATCGATGAATGAATGAAAATTACGTAAATAAAATATTCACTGAATATCATTAAAACCGGAAAAGTAAGAGAAAAGTCATGGAATTATATTTAAATTGACTAAAACACTATCAAAAAAGCCATATGATTTTATTAAATTTATAAAATTAACTTAAATATAAAGAAAAACAATAAAAACAATTTAACAAAATCGGGGTTTCTCACAGAAGAAACATATTAAAATGCCAGGTGAAAAAATCTTGAATCAGGGATATGGCGGAAATATTTAACATTTCAGATTGTGGCTGGCATGTCAGTTTTACTTTAAATAATATTAAACAAAATTTTGGAAACTAGATTATTATCTTTAAAAACATTTTCAGTCATTTAATGTTCTTATTAAAGCATTCAGTTTAAAGTTTCGAACGAGCGTTTCCACTCCCAGACTAAGCATGAAGTAAAATTTCGAGTTTAGAAAAGCCCCGTGAAAATTTGTCGAGGGTCGCGCAGCGACCCGAGACAAATTTTCTGGGCTTTTCTAAACTCGAAATTTTACTTCATGCGCCACGCGTATAAAACACTGATTTAACGAGAAATTTAAAAACACACAAAAGACATTTTTCATGTTAATCCTTACAATTAATTTGAATTATTTTTGACGATTCAAATCCTTTTGTAAGTATTCGAATTATTTTATAAATATTCGAATCCTTTCATAAATATTCGAATCCTTTTATATACACGGTGTCCCATTTTAAAGTACCACCTGGAATATCTTTAGAACCATGCGCCGAATGAAAACATGTTTCAAATAAAAGTTTAACGATTTGGAGAGGGACATCAAATTCTGTAAGAAAATTCAACCCCTTACCCCCAGGGGAGGCTGGGGAAGGGGTAGCTTTGAAATATTAAAGGCGAACCCCTATTTCTTATTACAGATTTGGATAGAGCGTAGAAAAGTAAGTAAGTTTTATCTAAAAACATTTTTTGTTACTTTGCTAGATAGCGCTGCAATCAACGAAATGGAATAATTTATAATTGACATACTAAATTCATTTTACTATAACGAATAGGTTGAAGATTTCACTTGAAGTTAGTGATTTACACGAGTGGCGCATGAAGTAAAATTTCGAGTTTAGAAAAGCCTGAAAATTTGGATTTGCTGGGGCGCGACTCGCTTCGCTCGCGCGCCCCAGCAAATCCAAATTTTCAGGCTTTTCTAAACTCGAAATTTTACTTCATGCTTAATCTGGGAGTGGAAAGCACTCGATTAAAGCTTCAATTTTTTTTTTCATAAAATTCCAATATTTCTTTAATATTCTACATTTATTATGAAAAGTAGTAAAATTGTTAAAATTTAGGAAATTCAGGAAAACCGTCTAAATTGTTTAAATTGAAGGAAATCTTAGAAACTTACGAAAAGCGTTAAATAACTATTAACATTTTAGAAACTCACAAAAAAATCGTGAAAACTTTGATAAACAGTTTTCCTTAATTTCTAAAATGTTCGTTAATTTTAAAAAATTTAACACTTTTCATGAGCTTTTATCGATATTTTAATTCTCGGTAGTTTTCGTAAATTTCTAAAATGTTCGTTAAGTTAAACCATTTTTATACTTTTCATGAGTTTTCAAGATTTTTGTCAATTTTTACAACCTTGACGTTTCTCGCGATTTTCCTAGATTTTCAAAATTTGACACTTTTTATGACTTACCGTCCTCTTTTTTTTTAATTTTAGTAGTTTTCGTAAATTTGTGGAAAATTCACGAGAATCGTCAAAATTATTAAATGTAATGAAAATTTAGGTTTCGTTACATTTAAAATTTCGACGATTTTCATAAATTTTCCACAATTATACTTAATTTTCAAAATCTCAACGATGTTTCGTGAATTTCCAAGGTTTCCATTGATTTTCAAAATTATAACTTTTTTCCTGAATTTCTTAGAGTTTCGTTAAATTAATGGAAATTTAATTTGCATTAAGATTTCTGAAAATGTTAATAAACTTTCAAGATTATAGTTAATAATAAACGTTTTGACGATTTTTGGTAAATTTCCAAGATTTCAGGTTATGTTTAACGCACTGACTAAAATCTTGGAAATTTACCAAAAATCGTTAAAACGTTGTTTCTTAACTATAATCTTGAAAGTTTATCAACATTTTCAGAAAACTAAACGAGTGTTTTCCATTCCCAGACTAAGCATGAAGTAAAATTTCGAGTTGAGAAAAGCCCAAAGAATTTGGATTTGGACGCGTAGCGTCCAAATCCAAATTCTGGCTTTTCTCAACTCGAAATTTTACTTCATGCGCCACGCGTACAAAACACTGACAAATATCATAAATATTACAAATCAAAATTTTTTATTTGATATTTTGAAATATCCCGCGACGATATTTAAATTCCAATTATAGCCTATCAAAATTTTATTCATTTCTGTGTAGATTTTATAAAATCTACACAGAGCTGAATACAATTTTATTAGGCTATAATTCCGATTATTTCTGTGTAGATTTTATAGATAGAGTGATAGATGTCACGTTCACTGTCAGTACATTTGTTTTGTAAACTACGGACTTGTAGTCTAGATCTGCTGCGTGTTATTGGTCCACTCGATGTAGAAGCTGCTAAAATTTCTTCATTTGTGTCCGATATATCTGCATTGTTGAAATTACTTGAATTTGTCTGAATATTCCGAAAATTGTTAAATATTGATATTTTTTGTTGTTTTATTATATTCATCAAAGGTTTCCATGTGGTTTGTAATCTTGTGCCATCATCTCGTTTATGAAAATTTGTCGATGATGGCACAAGGATGTTTTTCTATTTCTATGGCTTCCTGTACGATTCTTTCTTCAAATTTTGCGATAGAACTAATTACCGAAGTATTTTCAAAATCTATGTTATGGTTTGTATCAAATTTATGTTGGAATAATGAGGAATTTTGGTCGTAATTTTTTATGGCTAATTTATGTTCTTCTCGTCTGACGCTAATTCTTCTGTTGGTTTGGCCGATATATGATTTATGGCAGTCTTTACAGGGAATTTTGTATATTGCTTGTTTTTCAAGGAGAATTTTGTCTTTAGGGCTACGTAAAAGTTGTTTTATCGTAAGATATGGTTTGAACGATGTGTGTATGTTGAATTTTCTAAAAATGTTCGAAATTTTGTCTGTAACTCCTTTTATATAAGGAAGAGTTATTGTGTTCGTGTAATCTGTGTTTATAATCTTTATTGGTTTTGGTGTATTGGCCCTGTCAATTAGTTTGTTTATTGTGTTTTCTTGGAATTTGTTTGATTTCAAAATGAATTTGAGTGTATTTATTTCCGAAATTATGTTGTTTTGATCTGTGAGTTTGAAAGAACGTGTAATTAATGTTTTGGCTACTGAACTAATTTGAGCAGGATGATGATGTGAGTCGGCGTTTAGGTATCGATTTGTGTGAGTTTTTTTCCTATAAACAGAATGTCCCAGGTTGCCATTTGATGTTTTGTAAAGTAAAATATCTAAAAACGGAAGTTTGTCATTTTGTTCTATTTCCATGGTAAATTGAATGTTGGGGTGAATACTATTTAAATGGTCCAAAAACATGTCTGCATTGTTTCTACCATGAGGCCAAATCACTAATTTGTCATTAACATATCTTAACCATAGTTTTGGTTTTAAATTATGACTGCTCAAAGCTTTCTCTTCAAAAAACTCCATGTACAGATTAGCTACAATTGGTGATAGTGGTGAACCCATCGGAGCACCTTCTATTTGTTTGTACTTTTGGTTGTTATAGTTAAAGTATGTAGAGATGAGACACAGGTTTGCTAATTCCATAATATCCTTCGGAGGACTGTGTTTCTCTTCTATTATTTTTAGATCTTCTTTAATGGGTACTTTTGTGAATAGGGATTTAACATAGAAACTGATAAGGAGGTCGTCACTGTCCAATTTAATATCGTGAATAATTTCCAGGGGATGAGAAGAGCTTTTTACAAATGAGTGCATTTGTTCCGAAAAAGGTTGCCATTGTTTTGCTATAAATTTTGATAATTTATGTGTGGGCGATCCGATTGCACTTACAATTGGTCGTAAGGGAACACCTTCTTTGTGAATGTTTGGAAGACCGTACAATTTAGGGCACATCGATGATTCTCTTGGTTTAATTACTTTTTTCACGTCGTCAGGTAAGTTAGCAGCTTTAATTTGGTTTTTAGTAATTTTTTCTAGGTATGTGGTTGGATCGGATGCTGATTTTTTGTATGTTAGGTCATCTAAAAGCTCACACATCTTGTTGTTGTAGTCATTCCAGTTCATTATAACTGTGGAATTTCGGTTGTCTGCGGGTAGAACGATTAGAGATGTGTCCTCTTTTAGTAATTTAATTGCTCATCTTTCGAGATGTTAGATTTAGAAAGTTTTGCACTACGAATTGACATCTATCACTGAGTATATAAAAAAGCTCCTGAGGATGGCAGAAGTGATGCTGCCAAAACGTAGAGCGCAAATAAATCAATCAACGCGAGAAAGCAGCCCAAAAAACTCCAGCCAGTTATATTTTGCTCGCGAAAACCTATATATATATATATATATATATATATATATATATATATATATATATATATACCGGGTGACCCATTTTAATTTATCCACTGGAATATCTTGTGAAATATGCATCGTAAAAAAAAATATTCCAAACAAAAGTTTAATGGTTTCGAGGGGGCCAACCGATCCTATAAAATGTTCGTCACCCCCACTCTTAAATAGGAACCCCTATTTTTTATTTCAGATTCAGATTATACACCAAAAATGACGTAGGTTTTATACGACAATTTTTTTTTTAATTCGTGATAGATGGCGCTGTATTCGCTTAATTTATCCATTAGATTATCTCGACAAATATGCATCGTACAAATAAATGTCTCGAACAAAAGTTTAATGGTTTCGAGGTGGCCATCCGATCCCATGAAATGTTCGCCACGACTATCCTCCCGGGGGTGGAGGAGGGGGGCAACTTTGAATTCTTAAATAGGAACCCCTATTTTGTATTTCTGATTCGGATTCAACGGCAAACATTATGTAGGTTTTATCTAAAACATTTTTTTGAATTCTTGATAGATGGCGGTGTAGTCGCAAAAATGAAGACGTTTCCGGAAAAAATGAAAAATTGCCTTCAAAAAATCAAAACAAACAATTCGACGACGCTTGCTTGGGTATTTTAAATCCGACTAGTTTTTCTGACACTTCGTACACAAACCTCGATGTCTTGTGACGTGAGAACTGAGAACGCTTTGTAGAAGAATCCGGAATGAGCGATTATTCTTCGAATGAAACGGTGGATATTCTCCTTGTCCTAGGAGAATGTCGCCATTCTTATCGAAGAGCTGCGGCATTATACAGAAGACGATTTCCCCAACGGCAGCATCATCCCAATCATTCAGCGATTCGTCATATTGAATCGAGATGTAGGAGAGGAAATATTCAACGTCGACAGCGAAACCCCATCAATGATCATCGTATGAATCCGCGCATTTTAACAGTGTTAGCGATGATCCATTTGAACCCCCAGATATCACTTCGCGAAATACAGCACCAAATTGGCATCCCGAGAGAGACTGCGAGAAGATATTTAAAACACTCGAAGTATCACCCGTACCACGTGTGTTTGAACCAGGCATTAAGTGAACAGGATCATGAACAACGGCAAATGTTTTGTCAGTGGGCAATACAGCAAATGCAGAATGACGCAGACTTTTTCAAATTCGTGATGTTTTCTGACAAGGCTACATTCCGCAGTGACGGGTTATTGAATCTCCATAACAGTCACTATTGGTCGCCCGAAAACCCTCAGTGGATGAAGCAAGTGGACCACCAACACCGCTGGACTGTGAATGTGTGGTGCGGTATTGTCAACGGGTACATAATCGGTCCATATTTTTTCGAGGGCACTGTAACCGGTGCGAATTACTTGAATTTTTTTCGAGACGATCTTCCCGGCTTAATCGAACATGTGGATCTGGAGACAAGGATGAGACTGTGGTTTCAGCAAGATGGTGCTCCTCCACATTTTGCAAATATAGTGAAAACATATTTAGACCAAACGTATCCTGGCAAGTGGATAGGGAGAGGGGGGTACAATTAGATGGCCAGCAAGGTCACCAGATCTGACAGCTCCCGACTTCTACTTGTGGGGGTTCCTGAAAGATACTGTCTATCGAGACAGACCAACTACTAGAGACGACATGATTCAAAGGATCCAAGCTGCGTGCAACAGTATTCCGCGCAACACCCTTTTGCATACAGTGAGGAATTTTGAACGTCGAATTCATCTTTGTCATGAGAACAATGGTGCGACTTTTGAGCATCTAATTGCTTAAATGGCTGTTGAAATGTCAGCCCTTGTTAGGGCTACTTGATGTACAAAAGAATTATTGTAAAAAGACTAATGTTTAAATAAATTTAAAAAATCCGACCTAACATGCCGGCGGTAAGATGACGCTTCCTATGTCGATAGTGAACAAAATTATGAATAGGTATTTTGTGTTGCAATCCGTCTGCCCGTTGACAAAAAAACAAGATTTATTTATCTACCAGGAGTTAAAAAGACTCGTGAAGTATATTTTACATACTTATTATTACTTATTTTCATTCCACGACTCACGGTCCCCGTAAATGCCGTTGAAAAACTAGTCGGAATTAAAATACCCAAGCAAGCGTCGTCGAATTGTTTGTTTTGATTTTTTGAAGGCAATTTTTCATTTTTTCCGGAAACGTCATCATTTTTGCGACTACACCGCCATCTATCAAGAATTCAAAAAAATGTTTTGGATAAAACCTACATAATATTTGCCGTAGAATCCGAATCAGAAATACAAAATAGGGGTTCCTATTTAAGAATTCAAAGTTGCCCCCCTCCTCCACCCCCGGGAGGGTAGTCGTGGCGAACATTTCATGGGATCGGATGGCCACCTCGAAACCATTAAACTTTTGTTCGAGACATTTATTTGTACGATGCATATTTGTCGAGATAATCTAATGGATAAATTAAGCGAATACAGCGCCATCTATCACGAATTCAAAAAAAATTCTCGTATAAAACCTACGTCATTTTTGGTGTATAATCTGAATCTGAAATAAAAAATAGGGATTCCTATTTAAGATTCTAAAGTTGCCCCCCTCTCCCACCCCCCGGGGAGTGGGGGTGACGAACATTTTATAGGATCGGTTGGCCCCCTCGAAACCATTAAACTTTTGTTTGGAATATTTTTTTCTACGATGCATATTTCACAAGATATTCCAGTGGATAACTTAAAATGGGTCACCCGGTATATATATATATATATATATATACATACCACTTTTATTTCAAATTTACCTGAAAACCGCTTTACTTTCGATATTTTAGTTTTTTTTTATTTTTGTCTTATTTTTAATTGTAGAACACATATCCGAGGGCTTTGGTGTTAATATTGACTCACCTTGTATGTATACGCTGCATTTATTTATACATATACATCTGTAGTTTTTGAAAATCGTTCAATTTGAAGCTTCTACCAAAAGTTTCCCCTCCTGGATTAAGCCTGAAGTAAAATTTCGAGTTTAGAAAAGCCTGAAAACTAGGTTTGTTACAATTTATTGATAAGGGCATTACTAACTAACACCAAGTGAATTTAATTCACAAAACCACAATTTGTTAGAAATATATTTTTGTAAACATCCATTAAATTCAATATTTGTGTAGTATTGAGCGTTATTGCGTGGTAATCTATATTAATTAATCAATATTGAGACGTGTTTCAATGTTTTTTACCACATTATTTGAATAATTCTACGACTTGAGACAAATTTACAGTGTTTCTATAGCTAAAAAGTATTAAACAGTGGTGAATACAACGCTAAATATCGACATATTTAGCGTTGTATTCACCACTGTTTAATACTTTTTAGCTATAGAAACACTGTAAATTTGTCAAACTTAAAAATAACACTAAATATGTCACACGTCACGTCTCAATATTGATTAATCCATTAAATTATTTAACTATACTATCAAGTTCACTTTTTTGTGAGGATTCGATTTTTTGTGTCATTAAAGAAGACTTGTTGATTTTCACTTTTATAGAACATAATAACAATCGTGTGTGTGTAGACGAGCGACGACAAATTACGACACTATAAAATGTAATGATTATATTTATTGCCGCGATAACGGTAATAATAATAATAACCGCAGAGTCAATTCGGTGACTTCGTAAATATAAAACGTTATAGTGATTGGAAAGTTGAGTTTTTATTGGCTAAAGCCGTCGCTGGAGCGATTAAGTAATTTCCAGGTTGAGAGCTTTTTTCCGTGCAGGTTTTGCGCAGTAAATTAAATTTTCTTCTCCAAAAAGCAAGCGGGCTGATCAGTTTTGATGGTAGTGGTGTTTTAGAAATAATAATAGATATTTTTGTACATTAAGAAGTAAGTGTTGACGAACATGAATGAATTTTGGGAACTCGATTTGTTTAAAAATTTAAGAATTTTTTCACATTTAGTGAAGCAAGACAATATTAAAATAGGCGACTTACGGTAATAAATTTAAGATGATTTTTTTTTCACATTTAGTGCAGTAAAACAATATTTTTGATATTTGCTAAGTTTAAGGTATTCGCTGTTTTTATAGAAGCGTTTAATTTGAAACTTCTAACGAGTGTTTCCGCTCCTTGATTAAGCATATCTGTCTTCTTTATTATCTGCCTTATATTCCTTATATTTATAACTTTTTTAGAATTTGAATTTTAAATGTTCAAATTCTAAAAAAGGTCTAAATATAAGAAACTCTTCTTTTAGGTATACATGTTACGATTTTTCAATGTAAATTTTCAGACATTCGTGATCTTATTAAAAACTTTCAATTTGAAAATTGTAACGAGTGTTTTCCAATCCCAGACTAGCGCGTAGCGCAGCGGAGCGACCAAGCCAAATCAGGCTTTTCTAAACTCGAAATTTTACTTCATGCGCCACGCTGCGCCACACTGATTTAAAGTGAAGTTCAAAATATACTTCGACTTCGTTTTGTTTAGTTCATTAATTTTACAAATGTTTATATGGAATATGTGAAAGTATACTTAAAAGAAAAAATCCGTGTATGTGTTGTAAAGTTGCAAGCTGTAGCGTTCTATTTTTGGAAAATTCTGCATCGTGACAATTTATTTAACAAATTATGATTTATTTGTCACATTGATAATCATTTACCAACATCTCAAAATTTGGTGTTTAAAATATCCCACTGTTAAAGCAGGACTGCAACTGTTCGCAGTAAATACACCCTAAGTTTTTTCACAATAAACGAAACTTGTCAAAAACGTAATTCACAATCACAAATTTTAAGGAAACGGGAAGTCTAATCAGTTAAAAAACGCTTTTCCTGCCTTTCTATTATGGTAAAAAAGTCATAACAATCCATTAAATATCCGTAAAACTTGCTTTTGGGTGAAAAATAGCTGTGAATCTAACTGAGCTTAAGCCCAAAATACTATTACTCATGTAACCCACTGAGCAAATCTATTTAAGTAATGTTTCATCAACATTAAAACAACGTTTAATGTTGCTACAATGTTGATATAACGTTATTTGTTTGTTTTTTGCTCAGTGGGAAAAACAAGGTAATATTTTCTGTTTAAAGGTAAAAGTCAGTAGCTGCTGTTGTTTATCAAGTGAAATATGAGGACTTTTAAAAAAAAACTACGCGTTTTTATCTTTAAATATAACATAAATGTCCCTCGTAAGAAATCTAAGCAGTATGTAAATGCCAAATGAGTTAAAGATAAATGTCATTAATCTTTAACTCATTTGGCATTTACATACTGCTTAGATTTTTTACGAGGGACATTTATGTTATATTTAAAGATAAAAACGCGTAGTTTTTTTAAAAAGTCCTCAATTTTCAGCGACTTCTTATTGAGATATAAGTTTTGTGTGATTTATAATACTTTCTGCAATATTTAGGTTTTCTAGAGATATACGTTGATATGGAGTTACTTGATTCTCAAATAAATCAAATTATCTTTTCTAAAACTACAACTAAAGAATCTTATACACGTTCGTATCCAAAGTGGATAAACGAACGTTTCGTATTCAAATCGACAATCGCGCGCAAGATATGTATTTTCATTTGATTTCAATAGCCAATCAGGAAACATCCGGGGGATCCCCGAGTGGGCAATAGTCGTGAATCTGTAATGAATTCGACGTGCGTACGGCATATACGTACATACGGAACTTCTTTCTCTTGGGGAATATTTTCCACGTGTATTATCGTTCCGAATTTGAATAATACGCGCCCGGTGGAAAAAGGCATGGAGAGAGGAGAGAAAAAGGAAAAAAATAAAAAGGGGAAAAGGATTCCGAATGTAATCAGGACGTTCGTTCGCGTGAGTTTCGCCAGGTGAAAATGGAATTGGAAAATCTTTCCCGATGGAAGCTCAAATATTGTCTCACGTCCTTTTATATCCAGTCGGGTATCGATTCGTAAACGGTTTAAATGAGACCTTTTAACGTTCAATCTAATTTAACTAACACTTACATGATCCTTTTATTTCCACTAATATATAAATATTTTATCTATTAGATGATAATAAATGAGTCGCTCAGATGCAAAACCAGCCATACAACTGTTTTTGATTTTGAGGTTTTGATATCTCTGGATTCTACTCGTCTTAGGCTACAATTTTAAAGATAAATCAATTTTCAAAGCACACCCTTCCTAAACCTTTTAAAATTATGGTGGAAAAATCCTGTCGATTGGAAAATCTGCTACATTTCTCGGTTGCATATTTTTTCAGTTGCCATTCCTGCCAAGATTTTACTTAGCTTTACATTATTTTTCTTGTCCCCAACGCTTATTAAACACTATTTTGATTTATTTAAAAGACACTACAAAATCGGTTTTTGTCATTTTGCCACAAATTTGTCATACAAAATTTGTCTAATGTAAGTATATTGCATTATGACTTGTGTCGAGAACCCTACCCTTTGGTACCTGAAGATTTACATCATCCATCTCTAGCATGTACTTTTTACATCAATTTTAATAATCAAGATGCTAATTTTCCATCAAATCATTACCTTCGATACAATTTTCGGCGTGCAAATCTTATTGGTTTATCTTTATCTTTCCTCTATCGACTGGTTATTTTTAGAAAACTATACTGATGTGAATCAGGCCGTAGATCACTTCTACGAGATATTATATGATAGTTTTGATAGGTTTGTTCCTCGACACAAGCATGCGCAATCCAATAAATTCCCCGCGTGGTTCTCAAGAGAATTAATGTACAAGATAAGAACTAAGAATTATTATCACAGTAAATGGAAACGTTTCAAATCACAATATTATCGTTCACAGTTTGAAAGTCTTCGGAACATTACTAAAAATGAAATAAAAAAAGAATATAATATGTACATTTTTAATACTGAAAGAAATTTAACCAATAATCCCAATGAGTTCTGGAAATGTGTTCACGACAAAATAAATGTATCTAGAATTCCTGGTGAACTATATTCAGGTGAACATCATTATGACAAACCCCATGATATTGTGAATGCATTTGCCGAGCATTTTTCGAGTCTTTCTTTGCTTGAAACAAACGAGGTATTTGTAGAAAAATCAAACAACCGTGAACTCCTTAATGTTACTAGCATAACAGAACATCAGGTTATGCAAAGCATATACAAACTAAATAATTCTACCTCATACGGTGCTGATAATATTCCTATCGATTTAATTAAGGATTGTGAACATTTGTTTGTTCGTCCGCTAACAAAAATATTTAATTTATCTTCGTGTGAATATCCTATCCTACTAAGTGCAAAGCAAATGTTTGTCCAGTTTTTAAGAAAGGGGATTGTCATGATATTAATAACTACCGACCAATTTCAATTTTGTCGAATTTTTCTAAAATATTTGAACAAATTATTTTTTCTATCATTAACTCTTATACAAAAGTTTACCTATCACCAAATCAGCATGGATTTACACCTGGCCGTTCAACAACTACTAATTTAGTATCAATTACCCAATACATATCAGAATCACTTGATAACTGTGGACAATCCGACGTCATATATACTGATTTCTCCCGCGCTTTTGATATGTTGGACCACAGTATATTATTGCAAAAATTGTCTCTATTCGGACTATCATATAAATGTATTATCATATAAATGTTAATTTCCTCAAATCTACATAATAGACAAAATACTGTTTATTACAATGACTTCTCTTCTTTTACATTTACATCAAGTTCAAGTGTTCCACAAGGTTCAAACCTTGGTCCATTGTTGTTTAATTTGTACATTGATGATCTAATTGCATCAATTACATGCCCAGTCTTAGCCTATGCAGATGATTTGAAAATGTAATCATATGTTAACACTAATTTAGATTCTATCAATTTGCAAAACAATCTTGATATAATTGATAACTGGTGTACATTTAATAAACTTAAACTAAACTCTACTAAATATTATGTAGTTTCATACAGTCGCAAAACTTCAACAATTGTTAGTAACTATAGCATTCAAGGCACAATAATTGAAAGAAAACGTGAAATTTTGGACCTTGGTGCACTTTTCGAATCTGAGTTGAAATTTTCTAGACATATTAATAATATAACATCGTCCGCACTAAAAATGTTGGGCTATATAATGCAGATATCTAAACAGTTCAATAATATAAATGCCATAGTATCGCTTTACTATGCGTTTGTTAGATCAAAATTAGAGTATTGTATGTTGGTCTGGTATCCGCATTATAAGAATCTCTCACTGATGGTAGAAAAAGTAGAGAAAAAGTTTTTGAAATATTTATCTTTTAAAAAGAATGATACATATCCAGATCGAAATACTGACTATAATTCTTTACTTACTGAACATAGTTTTGTTTCACTTGTTGATCGTAGGAATGAATATAGTGCTAATTTTATTAAAAAAGTGACTGACAGCTCCATTATTTGTATGTATCTACTTTCAAAAATAAATTTTCATGTACTGGCTCGCGCTATACTAACACCGTTGTATTACCCGTATGCAAAACTAATGTTCTAGTTAAAACGCCTTTAACACATATGTGTCGTAATGCGAATAAATATTTTATTGATGTATTTTTAAGTAACCAGAAATCTGGAAATTGAAATTGTGTACTTTCAGTATTAAATATTCATATGTTAGTCATTTGGAATTAAATAATTTTGTTTATTATTATTAATGTTAGATATAAGTTATAATTACAATTTTGTTACTTGTCCTGTATTGGTTTTTCCATAGGACAATAAAGTATTATTATTATTATTATTATTATTATAACACGTATGGCTGGTGTTGCATCTGGGCGACTCAAATGTTCATTAATAAAACAATTAATAATTGGTGTTTGCAAAATTTGCAATATAACACACCCAATACACAATGAAGATATTGGGTTGCCTGTAAGCACTGTTTTGAGCAAGTGGTTTAATGCATTTGACTCTTTATTTATTAAGTAATCGGTGATACGCATTTAGATAAACAAAGCGTATCAAGTGTTTTCCACTCCCAGACTAAGCATGAAGTAAAATTTCGAGTTTAGAAAAGCCCCGTGAAAATTTGTCTCGGGTCGCGCCGCGACCCGAGACAAATTTTCTGCGCTTTTCTAAACTCGAAATTTTACTTCATGCGCCACGCGTATAAAACACTATAATATTTTCAAATTTATGTTCGAACTTCACTTAAAATCTGTTTTTTATACGCGTGGCGCATGAAGTAAAATTTCGAGTTTAGAAAAGCCCAGAAAATTTGTCTCGGGTCGCTGCGCGACCCTCGACAAATTTTCACGGGGCTTTTCTAAACTCGAAATTTTACTTCATGCTTAGTCTGGGAGTGGAAAACACTCGTTTAAAGCTTCAAATTGAACTCTATTAAAAATCAACGAATGTCAGAAAATGAACAGCTAAAATAATTAAGTAAAAGTAATGTGATTTTATAAAAATAATGACATACCACGGAATTGATACAACAATTGCGGATATTCCCTGTTTTTTTTAAAGTTCAATTTAAAGCTTTACACAAGTGTTTTCCACTCCCAGACTAAGCATGAAGTAATATTTCGAGTTTAGAAAAGCCCAGTGAAAATTTGTCTCGGGTCGCGCAGCGACCCGAGACAAATTTTCTGGGCTTTTCTAAACTCGAAATTTTACTTCATTAGATAAACAAAGCGTATCAAGTGTTTTCCACACCCAGACTAAGCATGAAGTAAAATTTCGAGTTTAGAAAAGCCCCGTGAAAATTTGTCGAGGGTTGCGCAGCGACCCGAGACAAATTTTCTGGGCTTTTCTAAACTCGAAGTTTTACTTCATGCGCCACGCGTATAAAACACTATAATATTGTCAAATTTATGTATATTCGACCTTCACTTAAAATCTGTGTTTTATACGCGTGGCGCATGAAGTAAAATTTCGAGTTTAGGAAAGCCCAGAAAATTTGTCTCGGGTCGCTGCGCGACCCTCGACAAATTTTCACGGGGCTTTACTAAACTCGAAATTTTACTTCATGCTTAGTCTGGGAGTGGAAAACACTCGTTTAAAGCTTCAAATTGAACTCTATTAAAAATCAACGAATGTCAGAAAATGAACAGCTAAAATAATTAAGTAAAAGTAATGTGATTTTATAAAAATAATGACATACCACGGAATTGATACAACAATTGCGGATATTCCCTGTTTTTTTTAAAGTTCAATTTAAAGCTTTACACAAGTGTTTTCCACTCCCAGACTAAGCATGAAGTAATATTTCGAGTTTAGAAAAGCCCAGTGAAAATTTGTCTCGGGTCGCGCAGCGACCCGAGACAAATTTTCTGGGCTTTTCTAAACTCGAAATTTTACTTCATTAGATAAACAAAGCGTATCAAGTGTTTTCCACACCCAGACTAAGCATGAAGTAAAATTTCGAGTTTAGAAAAGCCCCGTGAAAATTTGTCGAGGGTTGCGCAGCGACCCGAGACAAATTTTCTGGGCTTTTCTAAACTCGAAGTTTTACTTCATGCGCCACGCGTATAAAACACTATAATATTGTCAAATTTATGTATATTCGACCTTCGAATTTCGAGTTTAGGAAAGCCCAGAAAATTTATCTCGGGTCGCTGCGCGACCCTCGACAAATTTTCACGGGGCTTTACTAAACTCGAAATTTTACTTCATGCTTAGTCTGGGAGTGGAAAACACTCGTTTAAAGCTTCAAATTGAACTCTATTAAAAATCAACGAATGTCAGAAAATTAACAGCTAAAATAATTAAGTAAAAGTAATGTGATTTTATAAAAATAATGACATACCACGGAATTGATACAACAATTGCGGATATTCCCTGTTTTTTTTAAAGTTCAATTTAAAGCTTTAAACAAGTGTTTTCCACTCCCAGACTAAGCATGAAGTAAAATTTCGAGTTTAGAAAAGCCCAGTGAAAATTTGTCTCGGGTCGCACAGCGACCCGAGACAAATTTTCTGGGCTTTTCTAAACTCGAAATTTTACTTCATGCGCCACGCGTATAAAACACTATAATATTGTCAAATTTATGTATATTCGAACTTCACTTAAAAACTGTATTTTATACGCGTGGCGCATGAAGTAAAATTTCGAGTTTAGAAAAGCCCAGAAAATTTGTCTCGGGTCGCTGCGCGACCCTCGACAAATTTTCACGGGGCTTTTCTAAACTCGAAATTTTACTTCATGCTTAGTCTGGGAGTGGAAAACACTCGTTTAAAGCTTCAAATTGAACTCTTTTAAAAATCAACGAATGTCAAAAAATTAACAGCTAAAATAATTAAGAAAAAGTAATGTGATTTTATAAAAATAATGACATTTTTCTTGTATAGTGTAAATCATTTCGAAAACATTTACTTTAATCAAGTAACTACGATATCTTTCGCCATTTTGACATCCGCAGTTGTTGTTTCAATTCCATAGCAAGTCATTATTTTTATAAAATCACTTTTTTTTTCTTAATTATGTTAACTTAGAGAAACGTAAAGTGATAAACGTTAACACGAATGAATTAAGAATTTTTCCCTCTATAAAAAAGGTAAATACATTTTCTTTCTAAAATAAATAGGGGAGCCAAAATTTGAACATTTCAAAATGTACATGGGATTTCCTATGTTGCGTCCGCCAAGTCAACACCCGGTATAAATGCCACCTGATAAATCAACAACACTTAATGAATTTTTACCTTTAAACAGAAATTATCATGTTATTGCAAAATTTGCAATATAACACACCCAGTACAGAATGAAGATATTGGGTTGCCTGTAAGCACTGTTATAAGCAATTGGTTTAATGCACTTGACTCTCTATTTATTTAAGTAATCGGTGATACGCATTCAGATAAACAGATACGTTTTGTATCTGAATGCGCATCACCGATTACTTAAATAAATAGAGAGTCAAATGCAATAAACCAATTGCTTAAAACAGTGCTTACAGGCAACCCAATATATTCATTGTGTATTGGGTTGCCCCTGTCGTTATGTTACTGTCAAATTTGTATTGTTTATTTGTTCCCCATTTTGAAAGAACTTTATTTATACAGTTATTAAAATGCTTACAGAACTAAAATTATCAATACTACAAACTAAAATGTTGTATTGTTTTTTTTTTCTTGAATTAATTTCTCATCTGGCACTTGGTGAAACATATTACACTATGTAAAGTTAATTTTACTGGGCAAGGTACGTAGACGATATATTTTGTATTTGGACTGGAACGACAAGACAATTAAATGCATTTGAAAAATACCTAAATTCCATCAATAATAATATACAATTTACTACCGAAACAGAAATGAACAATAGCTTAAACTTCCTTGACATAACGATTATTAAAAATAATAACAAACTAGAATTTAAAATACACAGAAAAGAAACATATACGGACTCAATCATTCCAGCCAATTCAAACAACCCACAACAAATAAAATTAAGTACATTTCACTCTTTTATTAATAGATTAATTAACATTCCTCTAAGTGAATCTGATTTCAGACAAGAATTAAACGTTATTACAAAAATTGCCGAAAATAATGGTTATAACAAGGAAATTATAAATAATTTATTAAAAAAGCATAAACAAAAGCATTTAATTAAATACTTTTACGCACCTAAGCAAACAATAGAATATAAATGGCATAAATTGAATTTTGTTAATGACCTGTCATATAATATAGTCAGTCATTGTAGGGGAAAAGACTTTAATATTATATGTTCAAACCCTTTAAATTTAGGCAAACTATTAATAAACAATAAATCGAAAACTGATAGTTCAAAGAAATGTGGAATTTATGAAATACAGTGTGATGAATGTGATGCAATTTATATTGGACAAACCGGCAGATCTTTCGAAATCAGAATGAAAGAACATAAAAAATCTGTTTTAGATAATAAGCCAACAACTGGCTTTTCCAAACATTGCATCGCATTCAATCACTTCTTTAATCCGCATAATTTTAAGATTTTGCATTCAGGCAATAAGGGATACGCACTAAACCTCAAAGAGGGCCTGGAGATTAACAGGGCCATAAAAATGGGGAAAAATATCGTAAACGACAACGAGGAGATTTGGAATTCCCCAATTCTGACTTCTCTTATTACCTGAAACAAAAATATTGTATATATACTTAGGAAATAATTTTTTTTGTACATTCCTTTGAAAATGGTCTAACAAACCGAAACTAGTCGGAATAAAGATTTAATTGTGAAACAATACCAAGTGCCTTTCCTTTAATTAACTTTACATAGTGTTGTATTGTTGGCATTAAGAGTGTGCTCTACCCTATGAAAACTAAGAATACTGATTTTGTTGTTATTATTTTGAATTTTTTTAATTCGTTTTTCACACGCCTGTCTAAAATTGAATTGCAGAGGGCATGATTATTTGATTTTATTGTTTATTTTACTATTTATAAAAATAAAATTAAAAAATTAAAAAAACTTTAAAATGCGAGTTCATCATGCTTTCCTAGCACAATGGGCCTAATGAGGCCTAAGTGCAGTGCAGAAATGCGCCATCCCCAAAGAACCAGAACCATTATGCATTCCACAATGATTGTGTAATTATATAATTCTTACTTCATTTTCTCATAAAATGTATAGTTATCAAGAAACCTACTTTTTCTTTTAAAAAGATAATCGTTTATAATATCAGTACAAACCATTTTTTGGATAATTCTATTTTTTCCAGGAAGAGTGCACAATTATGTACCAAAATATACATTTTTAAACCACAATTACATGTGCCTTCATATTATAAAACGTTTGTAAATTGATACGACAGTACGGGTTGAGCGTAGCCTTACCATATTTTACAAAAAAATATATGTTCCTTAATGTCAGTTAGTAATGTTGATAAAAATAATAATAATAATAATTTATTTCTCAACAAGCATAGCCTACTTACAGAAAAATATATTTAAACTAAATATAGGTTTACAGTGTAAGTGAGTAGGGTACAAACTAATAAGTTAACTAACAAATTTAGAAAACACATTCGGTAACATCACACATAAACTGTTCTATACAGGGTGAAAAAATATCGACAAAGCATTGAATTTCGTGATAATTTCGCAACATTTTATATAAAAAACATCCACAAAGCATTGAATTTCGTGATAATTTCGCAACATTTTATATAAAAAACATGTAGTGATTAGTACGGGGCGTCGTATACTAAAAGATTTGTTTATATCTAGAGAATAGTCTGCGTACATTAAAATCGATGCTGTATAACAATTCAGAATTATCAGTAAAATTATGAATTAATTTATATAAATCAACAATAGATATGCGTCGATGTCTTTTGTGTATGGTAACTAATTTAAATTCATCTAACGTTTTATGAAAGTCAAATTTAAGCGTTAATTCCATATAACTATTCTGAATTTTTAATTGATACGTATAGCACGAAATAAATAATTCCATCAAAATTTTCCACATGAAATTTATATATCACATTTCATAAAACTCTCACATACACACACGCACTCTCACAGAAGTATAAATAATAAAACATTTACCCAACGCATTAAAACATATTTGCACAAAAACGCGTGTAATTGATGAATGTTTAATTAGTTGACAAATAACGCGTGCACGGGGAAAAGCGAAATATAATTTTTGTTGTTCGCGGCTCAGATGAAAGGGAAATGATTAATCAAAAAGTTGGGACCGGAAAGTCATCACCGACACTGTCGTCTTTTGTTTCGTTTTTGAAATGTACTGAGAGGGTGGGGACGTTAAACTTTCCTGACAAACGAAAAAATGGCTGATTTATTCCTCAGCTGGGAATCCCTCATTAAAATCATTACGAATTGTCTGTGTTGTTGTTTTAGAGGATGAATTATCCAGATATATACTAGTGTTGCTAAATAGTGCAGCAGATATAAAAGAAAATTATTGAACCTTAAAATAAAATTAAAATGGTAGGTAACGATGTTTTTGGAAAATTTTATTCTTAAATAAAAAAAAGATTATTTCAATAAAATCACTGAGAAATAAACACTAGATAAAATTTCTCTGTAACGATGTTTTGTGATCTGGTAATTTAAATCGTTTCAATAAGATCACATAGAAAAGAAAATTGTAGGTAATGATTACACCGCCACACAAAAACATGTTTTTCAAGTTATTTTTAAAACGGATTCATTTTCTATCAGCACCATTATACTTGAAGTATTTTGACTCAGGTAACCCAAATTTGACTGTAAAAAAGTTTGAACCTAAGCACAATATCGAGTATTCGAGAAAACTTTCAAAATGAGAATGGGTGGAATTTCGTCTCATACATCATCATGTACTCATTTTTTTTTCATGCCTTTTGACCCTCTTCATACAATTTTCAAAGAGAAAAGGCTATATTATACGTCGAAATTTGTAATCCTTTTTTTGCAAGTTTTACAGAACCGCCGAAGAGAAACTTACATGTTCCAATCATTTTTGAGTATAATAGATTTTTTTAAGAATCTTTACCAAATACCTTGTGTTATTGCGGAGTTTTTCTATGTTCAAACTCAAATTCATTGGTTCGAGACAGATAAATGAATACTGAAAACAAATTAAATATTCACTACCCTTATCGAAAACGCCATATCTGGTCGTCGTTTTCAAGTCAAAACGTCTCATTTTTGAGTTTACGTCGAAAACTCGACTTTGAGTGTATGGTAGAGCTTTTTTTCCTTGAAAATTGTATGAAGAGAGTCAAAAGGCACGAAAAAAAATGAGTATCATCATGTATGAGACGAAATTGCACACATTCTCAACAAACACACTATACTTCGTTATAGTTTTCCAGTTTTTATGCCTCGTTTTGGAAGTTTTCGTCAAATACTCGATATTCTGCTTGGTTTTAAGCTTTTTTTACAGCCAAATTTAAGTTATATTATTTTAAGACTACGATATTTTTGGATAATTTAAATTATTTTGACAAAATTGAGATTATTTCAATCAAATCACAGAAAAAAGATATTGTATGTAATTATAATTTTACAAAAAATGCAGATTAATCCAATAAAACCATTGAGAAATAAGTACTATATAAAATTTTTATGTAACGATGTTTTGTGATCTTCAAAAAATTAAGATACTATTATTAAAATCACATAGGAAAAAATAAGCAATGAATTTATATGTAACAATTAATTTTATTTATCCTGTAAACGTTTAATATATTTCAATAAAATCACTGAACAAGAAACTAAATTTGCAGGTAAAATTTTGTTTTGGAAAATTCATTTTAATATCTGTAAAAATAAAACAACACAGTTGGGAGGGTTTCACTTTTATTGTTGAACACTGCAACATGTTTCACCACGCAGTGGCTTCATCAGGCAGATGAAATAATGATTTGACAAAGTACAGGTAAAAGCTTATATACTAATGCAATTAAGTTAATAGGAGGGGGGGGGGGTAATGAGGTAATTAGGCTGAAACTAATACAAACAATTTTAAGCGACTAAATATTGATTAAGGGTGAATTATTTACTTCTATTTGGTCATTTAATAGAATACCTTTTTTGTTATATTTATTAATTTCTAATTCTTCTAATAAGTTTAATTTACGACTTTTGTTACATTCGTGCAAAATTTTGAATTTAGAGTTAAAGTTATGTTGGTATTCGATTAAATGATTGGCGTAGGTTGAGGAGGTTTTCTTAAATTGAAAGCATTTTTGATGTTCTGAAATGCGATCCGGGAAGCTACGTCCAGTTTGTCCAACGTATACCTTAGAGCAATCCCCACACTCCAGCAAATACACGCCAGAGTTCGTAGTTTTATCAGATTTGTCTTTAGAATTATTAATGAATTTATTAAGTGAATTGACCGTTCTAAAGGAAGGAGTTAGGTTTAAGGATTTGAGTTTTTTGCTGATGGCAATCGAAGGGGGACCGTTAAATGTTAATGAGCAATATTTATTATTCTGATTTTGAAAATTGGTGGGATATACTAATTTCAGAGCTTGTTGTTTTTGTTTTTTAAAAAGGATGTCTAAGATAAGCTTTTGACGAAAGCCGTTGTAATTAGCTATTATGGGAGTTCTGCAAAAAACTCAAATCCTTAAACCTAGCTCCTTCCTTTAGATCGGTCAAGTCACTTAATAAATTCATTAATAATTCTAAAGACAAATCTGATAAAACTACGAAGTCTGGCGTGTATTTGCTGGAGTGTGGGGATTGCCCTAAGGTATAAGTTGGACAAACTAGACGTAGCTTCCCAGATCGCATTTCAGAACATCAAACATGCTTTCAATTTAAGAAAACCTCCTCAACCTACGCCAATCATTTAATCGAATACCAACATAACTTTAACCCTAAATTCAAAATTTTGCACGAATGTAACAAAAGTCGTAAATTAAACTTATTAGAAGAATTAGAAATTAATAAATATAACAAAAAGGTATTCTATTTAATGACCAAATAGAAGTAAACAATTCACCCTTAATCAATATTTAGTCGCTAAAAATTGTCATTATTTCATCTGCCTGATGAAGCCACTGTGTGGTGAAACATGTTGCAGTGTTCAACAATAAAAGTGAAACCCTCCCAACTGTGTTGTTTTATTTCAAAGAGTATTATGGAGTTTCATCATGTATCCGCCTCATCAATTAAATATCTGTAAAAGTTAAGATTGTTTTCAATAAAATCACAAAGGAAATAACACCAAATTATATTTGTAGGTAAGGCTATTTTTGGATTATTCAATAATTTTGACAACACTAAGGTTATTTCAAAAAAATCACAGAGATAAAAAAATAAATAACATTTGTAAGTAATGATATTTTTATAAAATATAATTTATCCTATAAAAAAATAATATTATTTCAATAAAATATTTTGATATCTGAAATGTTATAATTTCTTAAGCATACGCTCCTTTTTAGCTCTTAATTTGAGGCTAAAATCAATTTCTTTACATTTCTATTTTCTAGTGATTTACTTGTCATGTGCATGATTTTATTTTTCCGGCTGGAATACCCCCCACTCTTCCTTTCTTTACAGTTCTAATTTCTAGTGACTTTTTTCACAGGCTTAATTATTTGTATCCACTACAAAACAATATGCTTTTTTCTTCTTCACATTTCCAATGTCTTGAGATTTTTTTCCAAGCATGATTTTTTTCTTTACTACAAAACCATCCACTTTTTGTATCTTTATATTTCTAATTGCAGTGAATTTTTCGACAACAATTACTTTTTTTCTTCACTAAAAAACCGTCCATCCACTTGTTTTGTTTCTTTGTATAATACCTTTTCTCTACTAAAAAATCATCCACTTACTTCCTTTATATATTTAATTTATAGTGATTAATTTTCCACAGGCATCATTGTTTTCTCCACTAGAAACATACCCACTTTATTGTTTCTTTACATTTGTAACTCCTAGTAATTTTTTTGCAGACAAAATTATTTTTCTTCACTACAAAACCATCCAATTTTTATCTTTTATTGTATTTTTAATTTCTAGTGATTTCGTTTACAGGCATAATTTTTTTCTCCACTAGAATGCACTTTTTCATTTCTAATTTCAATTATTTTTTCACAAGCTTTATTTTGTTTTCTCCACTGCTATAAATCTATTCTTTAGATTTCCAATTTCTAGTGATTTTATTTTTAGAAGCACTATATTATTTTCTCTACTAGTAAACTATCTACTTTTCTCCTTTTTTACTTATCCAATTTCTAGTCATGTTTCTTATATGCATGATTTCCAATTTCTAGTGATTTATTTCTCACAGGCCACTTTATTGTTACTTTACTCTTGTAATTCCTAGTGATTTTTTTCATAGGCATGATTATTTTTCTCCACTACAAAACAATTCTCTTTTTTGTTTTTGCATGTTCAATTTCTAGTAGTTTTGTTTAGAAGCATGTTTTTTCTCTCTAGCAGAATACCATCCATTTTTTAATTTCTTTACATTTATAATTTTTAGTAATTTTTTTTCACATACATGAATTTGTTTTTTGCATTTTCAATTTTTAGTAGTTTTGTTTACAAGCATGTTTTTTTTCTCTAGAAGAATACCGTCCACTTTTTAATTTCTTTACATTTATAATTTTTAGTCATTTTTTTCACATACATGATTTTGTTGTTGTTACAAATTAATCCAGATTTCCACTACAAATTAATCCAGATTTCCACTACAAATAATTTTTTTAAATTTACAATTTCTAGTGATTTTTTTTTTACGAGCATTATTTTATTTTATTCACTAGTAGACTATCCACTTTTCTTTTTCTTTACATATCCAATATTTAGTTTTTTTTTACATGTATGATTTTTTTTCTCTCCTAGGAAACCATCTACTTGTTTTCTATCGTTTTCCCCAAACACACACACACACACACATACAATTTCTTTTTATTCAGGTGAATACCAGAGGCCGTTAAAATTTTCCGCCTTGCGCAATTTGCATCCGCTATTTTTTTCCTCTCTATTTTTTTTCCTTTCGCCGGGCGCGATTTTACCCGTGCGGCTTTGAATTATGTCTTGCGGATTTGTAAACACGAAGGGAGCGTTTAAATTAAAAGTTTTCGGAACGGCGCGCCGCTTTTACACGCCGGATAGTTCTGGAATAATAGACCCGCCGAGTTAGAAAATACATAGAATAACTCAAAAAGCTCACGAATTTCCGGATACTCAAGTCTCGCATGCGCAATTTGAAAACAATATACGAAATCACACAAAAAGCTTCAGTGTTTGTGCATAGTTAAGTTTGGCCATTTACAAACATTAATATTAAGAAGCGGATGCTTTTTCGGTACTTGTTTTTATTTTCAGATTGGTTAGCTTGATTTATTTTAAACTTGTTTCTCATTGATCCCTTGATGAAACATGATTAAATATTTAAAAAAAAAAAATTTAAAATAAAATCACTTGGTATGTTTCACTAATTTTACTTCTTTATTCCGACTAGTTTTCTTGAAAATGGCTGATAGCCGAAACTAGTCGGAACAAAGAAGTAAAATTAGTGAAACATACCAAGTGATTTTATTTTAAATTAAAATTTTTAAAAATAGCTTGATTTGTTGTAAACATTTAGAGCAACATTTAGCTTTAAATATTTGTTAACGCCTTGAGCAGCAAACTTCAAAATTGTGCTTTAAATATTTATTAAAATAAAATTACATGCGAAAAACTTGACATCACAACTTCCCTATACAACACAACTTACTATCCCTAAGAAATAGCAATTTCCTTATTCAGTATTCGTAAAATAACAATAGCAATTTGCGTTTCATTGAATTATTACATTTTGAATATTTATAAATCCGCCCATTGTGTTTGAATGAGTTGCGTTTTCTGATTAACCCTAGCTCTGGCGCGAATGAATATTATTTTCTATTTAAAAATTTCAGCGGTGAAAGGAGACTGTTTATGAAAATGTCTCTCAAGTCTAGAATAGGAAAAAATGTGGGATTTTAATTAGATTTTGCTACACGAGCTGCAGCATGCGGACACGGTCGCATCAAATATTTACATTTGCGGATGTAATGTTTACCTTTTCGGCGTTACTTTTCATCCGAATCATTTATTATTCCTTTTCCCTTTTAAAAATACCTTTTTTGATACATGCATATTTTATTCCGTTTGTGTGTTATATTCACTTTGAATATTGAATTATTTATACGCCAGCCACGGCCAATTATAACGCCAGACATTTTTGTGCGATACATCAATTTTATATATACATATAATAAAAAAATTACACAATATCTTAAACGAAGTCTAAAAAAAACAAATCACGAATTCTCTGAATATTATTTTATGTTGGTATACATTTTGTAATGGGTCAATATGGGCAAATATTTTTTGATGAAAATAATTTACAATGTTGATTTAGAAACCATCCAAGAAAATAATAAAAGCAAAATCAACATTTAGTAAATACCAGGGCTGGGACGAATCCTCGTAAAAAGGATTCGAATCACGAATTCGAATCACCTAATATGATTCGAATCACGAATATTCGAATAAAGGATTCGTAAGGGATAAATTTGATTCGAATCGAAGATTCGAATCCTGTCTTTTCGAATCACGAATATAAATCCTTCAAGATTAAATTTGATATTATTTTTTTGCAACTATTAATATATAAATATCGTTACCAGTTGTTTTAACAACAATATTCAAAACCTAATTAGTTATTATTAACACTGAACATCGTTGATAACAGACTAAATATCTGTGTTACTCTGATTAAAGATGTATTTGTGTGTTTTTGAACTTCACTTCGAATCAGTGTCTTGTACGCGTGGCGCATGAAGTAAAATTTCGAGTTTAGAAAAGCCCGAAAATTTGTCTCGGGTCGCTGCGCGACCCTCGACAAATTTTCACGGGGCTTTTCTAAACTCGAAATTTTACTTCATGCTTAGTCTGGGAGTGGAAAACACTCGTTTAAGGCTTCAAATTGAACTTATTTAAAAAACAACGAATGTCGGAAAATGTACAGCTTAGGCGTATGTTTACCTAAAAGAAATTATTTTTTTTATTTTCTTTAAATCTTTAGATATCCGTTGTTTTTTTTCTAAGTTCAATTTGAGGCGTTAAACGATTGTTTTCCACTCCCAGACTAAGCATGAAGTAAAATTTCGAGTTTAGAAAAGCCCAGTGAAAATTTGTCGAGGGTCGCGCAGCGACCCGAGACAAATTTTCTAGGCTTTTCTAAACTCGAAATTTTACTTCATGCGCCACGCGTATAAAACATTATAATATTGTCAAATTTATGTGTATTCGAACTTTACTTAGAATCTGTGTTTTCACGGGGCTTTTCTAAATTCGAAATTTTACTTCATGCTTAGCCTGGGAGTGGAAACACCCGTTCAAATTTCAAATTGAACTCTATTATAAAATCGATGAATGCCTGAAAATTACGTAAATAAAAAAACTCACTGAATATCATTAAAACCGGAAAAGTCAGAGAAAAGTCATGGAATAATATTCAAATTGAACAAAACACTAACAAGAAAGCTATATGATATTATTAAATTTGTCAAAATCAGCAGGCAAATTACAAAATATGTACAAATTTATAAAATCAACTTTAATATTGACAAAAACAATTAAACAAAATGGGAATTTCCCACAGAAGAATCTTATATTAAAAGGCCAGGGAATAAAATGTTGAATCAGGAAAATGTCGGAAAAATTTAACATTTCAGATTGTGGCTACCGTGTCAATTTTACTTCAAATAATATTAAGGAAAATTCTGATAACTACATTATTATCTTTAAAAACATTTTCAGTTATTTAATGTTCTTATCAAAGCATTCAGTTTGAAGTTTCGAACGAGCGTTTCCACTCCCAGACTAAGCATGAAGTAAAATTTCGAGTTTAGAAAAGCCCCGTGAAAATTTGTCGAAGGTCGCGCAGCGACCCGAGACAAATTTTCTGGGCTTTTCTAAACTCGAAATTTTACTTCATGCGCCACGCGTATAAAACAGTAATTTAACGAGAAATTTAAAAACACACAAAAGACATTTTTCATGTTAGCCCGAATCCTTTTATAAATATTCGAATCCTTTTATAAATATTTGAATCAATTTACAAGGGTTTGAATCACCCACATTTGGATTCAAATACGAATCCTCTTAAAAAAATGTAACGAATCCGGATTACGAATCCAGTTGAACTAAAGTATACGAATGCCTCTTTTGAATCCTCTAAAGGGATTCGAATCCAGGATTCGAATCCTGAATGATTCGAATCCTGCCCAGCTCTGGTAAATACGAGATTTACATCGATAATAATTTTTCGCATGAGAGAAATCACGACCGTAGCATCGCCTTAAAATAACAAACAAGTTCGCGCGTGTGGAGAGATGCTGACATTTAAAGAAAATGTTGTTCAAGGTTTAAAGAGCACAACCACAGAGTCGCGAAATCGTGAGAATGAAAATGACGTTAGATCTCAAAAATCGGGTGGGAAACATAAGTTATAAAATAGCGCGGAGCGAAAAACAAATGGAGCCAAGAGACAATTCGGTAGAAGAACGGTTGAGGGAACATCATGCAAAGTAAGAATAGTTCCAAATCAAAGGAGAAAGTGGAAATCAGGTTAACACAAAGAAATGGTGAAACAATCTTCAATATCACTTCAATCTCAATGGCTGATATAAAATTATACAATACAATAACAAAATCAACAAAAACAAAAATTGTACAGCAAAATGAAAACAAAAAAGTTAACGGGTGAGGTCGAGTTGTGCTTGGAAAACAAAGGAGTGTTCCCGCTAGTTAATTGTTGATCACAATTAACGGGTGAGGTCGTTCCGAGTTAGTACTGTAGAGTTATGTTCCCACTAGTTTGTAATGTACCTCTCACTTGTATAAATTTAATGTTTTCATGAATCACTCTGTATATTATTATCATTATAGTGTAATTATCTCATTGACAGATAAATTTGGAATAGCAAATAATTCGTAAATCAAATAGTTTTCACATTCCGAAATCGATTCTTAGGAATTATAATCTTGTTTTGTTATTCCATTTTATCTTATCTTATCACTAAAGAAATAAAATTCTTCTGGGGTTAAGGAGCACACTTCTATTTCGACAGTTGAGCAAGACAGCCAATTCAATTACAAATTCTAAACTCTGAATCTTTGACTTCTAATTCTTATTCTGTTTCAAACTGTAAATTGATGTATTAAGTAGCAAATTAAATATCAAGTAAAAGGTTTATCTTTGAATCTCTTTGTTTGGACCCAAGTTGACTAAATCGCGTCTTCGACGACAAATCCAGGAAATCTAAATATAAACAAAAGAATCGTAACGACAAACAACACCTTCGTACGTTACAAATTGGCGCAGTCGGTAGGATTTCCTGTAAGGAAGTTTGTTCGTGAAAACGCCGTCAACATCCAATTTCATAGAGGTTTCTGCGCCGTAGCCGCTTGGACTTCATCATCGAGGTGCCCCAAGACGTAAACGAGTGCCAACACATCAGAACCGCTTCTGAATCAGAAGCCATCTTTGATCTACAAAGAACCTGGAGCACGAGGACGTACTAATCACATCGACCACCTAGAGGACGTCAGCCATTGTTTTACCTGAATGTAAGTCGAATTTTCTTACGCAAACAAATAAGGGATATTGAACTTTTTCTAAATTTTATCTATTTTTTTCTATCATTTTAAAAATGGCTCTAGGTACAGATTTTTATATGATGAATTTCGCTTTGGAAACTTTATAGCATACTTATTTTGAATATTCAGAAACTTCAAAATACAATAATTTAGATGATTTTATTAACAGATGTGAGTATGCAATAAATTTAATTAACGATAACGATAAGTCCAAACTTCTAGTTGCAATTAAAAGTAAATTGCTAGACGAGGCTGGCAGACGAGTTTTTAGCAGGGAAATAAATTCATGGGGTGAGCTTAAAATATTTTGAAGGGATCATTTTTCACCAAATATTTTATTTTATGATGTTCTCTCTGAATTAAATTCATGTCATCAAAAAACGAACGAATCTGTCAATGATTATGTATCTCGAATTGAACGGTGTCATTTAAAGTATCTTAGAAAGTTAGATACAAATTTAACAGCTGTTGCTCAAGAAGCGCAAGTAAATTTAGTTAACGATAATGTTCTACAAGTTTTTCTGTTTGGTCTAAAAAACCCATTAAGTACTGACATTAGATCTAGGAAACCGAAAACACTAGATGAGGCGATTTTAATGGCAATTCGCGAAGAGCCCTATTTCTTTGAAAGAACAAATAATTTTCAAAATGTTAAATTTTGCCATATTTGTAATAATAATTCACATTCTACATCAAATTGTACATTTAATTCATTGAATCAGAAATTCCGTTCAATTTCAAGCCAAGCAAATAAGTCAATAGTTTCATGCAATTATTGCAAACATTTGGGACATTCCATAAACAATTGTATTAAAAGGCAATATGCTAACAAAAAACGAGCTTATTTTAATGCAAATAATAAAGCAAATTATTATAATTCACAAAATAAGCAGTTCAATCCGAATTTTCAAAATAGTCAAAATCAATCAAATTGTGTTTTTAATCAATCATTTTCTACGTCAAACAAGTGTAATCAAAGTTCGAAAATCGTTGAAAACAATTCAGATGGAGTAGAAATGATTAAATTCCAAGAAAATTCTCAAATAGAACATTTGAATACTCCTAGTGGTAATATGGAACAAAAACATTATGTATTAGATGATAAAGATCATCATATAACTCGTGAATTCCAATCTAAAAATCCAGTTCCGCAAACTAAATTTAAGGCTCAAAAGGACTTAAGTAAAAATAACAAAATTAATGCCAATAAGATTGTAAGATTTAATGAAAAAGAAAATATTTACCTTTGTAATCAATTTGAAAATAACGTTTCCTCTTTAAGTAATTCTAATATTTCGCACAGAAAATCAAATCATACGGAAAATGTAAACTCTAGACATAAAGGAAACCAAAGACTCAATATTAATTCTAGATTTAGATGAAAAATTATTTAGTTTATTGTATGTAACTGCAATAGTTTCAAGTTTAACTTGAAAACTGATTTTTTAATTATCATTGTACATATTTTTCAAATTTATTTATTTTTTAGTAATAAGCAAAAATCAATACGTCAATATTTAGCCACATAATTTTAATATTTTAATTTAAATTAATTTAAAAATATCCCTTATTATAAGAAATTCGATATACATTTTAACAATATTTTTTCCGATTGTGTTTTTAGTGAAAGTGAACAGTGATTTATTTAATTAATAGTGTTGATCTGATTTATTTTTTTTTTCTTTTCGCAAAAAAAAATCAAAATAGCATTTTGTCATTTTTTTTTCTATAAGGGGAGGAGTGTAATGTACCTCTCACTTGTATAAATTTAATGTTTTCATGAATCACTCTGTATATTATTATCATTATAGTGTAATTATCTCATTGTACAGATAATTTTGGAATAGCAAATAATTCGTAAATCAAATAGTTTTCACATTCCGAAATCGATTCTTAGGAATTATAATCTTGTTTTGTTATTCCATTTTATCTTATCTTATCACTAAAGAAATAAAATTGTTCTGGGGTTAAGGAGCACATTTCTATTTCGACAGTTGAGCACGACAGCCAATTCAATTACAAATTCTAAACTCTGAATCTTTGACTTCTAATTCTTATTCTGTTTCAAACTGTAAATTGATGTATTAAGTAGCAAATTAAATATCAAGTAAAAGGTTACTTTTGAATCTCTTTGTTTGGACCCAAATTGACTAAATCGCGTCTTCGACGACAAATCTAGGAAATCTAAATATAAACAAAAGAACCGTAACGACAAACAACACCTTCGTACGTTACAAGTTAATAGCACAAAAACAATTGACGGGTGAGGTTGAGCTATGCGTGGAAAACGGAGGAGTATTCCCGCTAGTTAATTGCCTGAAAACAATTAACGGGTAAGGTCGTCCCAAGTAAGTACTGCAGAGTTATGTTCCCGCTAGTTAATACTACAAAATATTGACGGGTGAAGTCGGGTTCTGCGTGGAAAACGAAGGAGTGTTCCCGCTAGTTAATTGCTTGAAAACAATTATCGGGTGAGGTCGTCCCAAGTTAGTATTGCAGAGTTATGTTCCCTTTTTCTAATACCAGAATTAATAATTGAGAATAAATAATCTTTGGAAATTTTACTAAAATCTGCCGTTTTACACAAGTGAATTTTGAATCTTTTAGTCAAACATAATATAATTATGTTTACATCCAGAAACAAATATTTAACTGCAGCAATTCCACAAAAAAATAAATTTAACCGCATCAGAAGGGAAAACACATGTAGAAAATATATAATTTATATCCCGAGGCGTCGTATTTTTTGCAAATGCGATTTACTCTTTCGCATGCACAAGGACGCGTGGGTGGGCAAAAGGGAGATATCTGTAATGGCATCGAGGAGCGAGAGCGGTTGAATCGGGAGAGTTGGGAAAGCGCCGAACGAGGACACGGCTTTTCGGTGGTGCGTTGCCACGTGGGGTTGGCCGGAGAGGGCGCCGGCCCCGATCGATTTTCCGAAGCCGGGGGTTCGAGCCTCCCGTCCTAAAACGGAGAGACTGATAAGTCATAGAGAGGATCGAAAGCTTTCTAAACGATGAATCCTGTCGGCTATATAACGTAATTGAAAACGAATTCCGAATTGATTCGCATTATATCCGGAAAGAAATATATATATATATAGATATAAATTCTTAGTTTACAATAGAATTTCTTAACCTTTGGGTTTATCACTGCTTAAGTTTAAAATTTTATTTCCAAAGCTTTTGTGGTTCTTGAGAAACAGCAACTCCGGAGAGTCTCCAACAATTTATGAAGAATATTTATTTACCCGCGTCTCCATTGGAGACACCATTAAAATATATTGTAAAGGGTGATTCAATTTGAATTTCCACATTACAATCTAAAATATTTTTGACACGCCACTGTATTTGTCAAGGGCAGCGTGTGATTTCTAACCTAAAAAGTTAAACAAAAGTAGTCATGGAGCAATATACGCAAAAACAACGTGTTAAAATTATCCAAGCATATTATGAAAATGACCGATCAAGGAAAAGTGCATTTCGTGCTTTACGTGAAGTTTGTGGTGCGCAAAATCGACCTTGTGAGAGGACAATTTGGAATGTGGTCCAAAAATTCGAACAAACTGGATCCGTAGCTAACATCAAAACCCCTCAGCGTGCTCGTAGAGGTCGTTCGGAACAAAATATTGCCATTGTTCGCGAAAGCGTGGCCGAAAATCCAAGCACATCGATTCGTCATCGATCGCAGCAAGTGGGCCTTACGTATTCCACTACACAGCGAATTTTAACAAAAGATTTGAAGTTGCACCCGTAAAAACTCCAAATAACACAGGAATTGAAGCCTCGAGACCATCAACAGCACCGTGTGTTTGCCGAATGGATAAGAGAACAAGGGGTAAATTTTTCAATGAAAATTTTCTTTAGCGATGAGGCACATTTCCACGTTGATGGCTTCGTAAATAAGCACAATTGTCGTATTTGGGGATTGGAAAATCCAAGAGAGATTGTTGAAACGAAAATGCATCCTCAAAAGGTCACTGTTTGGTGTGCCTTTTGGTCCGGAGGCGTAATTGGCCCATTTTTTTTCGAGGATCGTGCGGAGAACTCTGTTACGGTTAATGGCGTTCGTTATCGGAACATGATAACAGATTATCTTTGGGAGCAGTTGGAAGATATGGATATCGAAGATTTATGGTTTCAACAGGACGGTGCCACCTGCCACACAGCAGGAGAAACGATACAATTACTGCGCGGCAAGTTTCCCGGTCGCATTATTTCACATAACGGTGACTTCAATTGGCCGCCGCGTTCGTGTGATTTAACTCCCGCAGATTTTTTCCTTTGGGGGTATCTGAAGAACAGAGTATACAAGAATAAACCGAACACCATTGCAGAGCTGAAACAGGAGATCAGACGCGAAATAGCCGGCATTGAACCTGATTTGTGTCGCAGAGTAGTCGAAAACTTTAACAAACGAATTACGTCATGTCACATGAGCCGCGGCGGTCATTTACATGATATCATCTTTCACACATAATTGTAATGAACTAACCTTAAAAGGCAAATAATTTTTTTTATATTTTTCATTTTCTACGCGTTTTTTTTAAAATTATTTTTAATGTGGAAATCCAAAATGAATCACCCTTTATATGTTGTTTTAAAAGGTAATATTAATGATTTCAGAATTATCATTTCTCAATTTTTTGGGTGTCCAACAATGATTGAAGTCTTGGGTGGCTGTGAAATTAAACATGAATGTTAACTTTTACTTCTCTAAAATAGGTTATGACTTTACACACGTCAGATTCAATAATTTTCAAGTAATAATCCACATTCATGTTTGATTTCACAGCCACCTAGGACTTTAATAATTGTTGGATACCCGATATTTACCCCAACAAAATGACAAAGAAAAAATCAGTTAGATACATAATTTAGCTCTTACATACCGTTCGTTTGTTTAATTGTGGTTACCATTGACTTCTCATAAACTATTTTGCCATAACTTTCTAAATTAAAATCTCGTAAACTATTTTGCCATAACATTCTAAATTAAAAAGATAGCAAGCTGAAATTTGTGATATTCTTAAAGAAACAAATGATTAACACCAAAAAATGTAAAGGTTTATACACTGTGTCTCATTTTAAAGATACGACATCAAAGTTCAATTTTTCTTATGACAGCCATATTTGATTTGAAACAATTTGAAGGTTAATACACTGTGTCTCATTTTCAAGATACGACATCAAAGTTCAATTTTATGGCAGCCTTATTTGATTTTTACTTACACCATTGATGAAAACAGAAAATTTGAAATAAAAATCATGTGTCATACAGGGAATTTTTCTTTTAAGTATACATATCCCATTTTATACGCTGGATTTTTGTTAGGCATTCATTGTTTTTGAAAATCGTTAAATTTGAAGTTTCCAACGAGTGTTTCTAATCCCAGATTAAGCATGAAGTAAAATTTCGAGTTTAGAAAAGCCTGAAAATTTGGTTTGGTCGCGTAGCGCGTAGCGCTACGCGACCAAACCAAATTTTCAGGCTTTTCTAAACTCGAAATTTTACTTCATGCGCCACGCGTATAAAACACTGAAATATTATGAAGTTTAGGCAGTATAGTTTAAACTTCAGAGCGTTTTATACGGCTTCCGAGCGTTTTATAGACCTGGCGAATGAGTAAAATTTCCAGTTCAAAATAAATTAATGATGCAGGGCAAGTGTCTTATCCTGCCTAATGACACAACATTGTACAGACATTGAATATTTATTATTCATTTTTTATTATTGGTACAATATTAGAATCTCAATTATTTGTATACTGGATTTATGAAATATTGTATCTCTGATAAATATTAATATAGTATCAATAATCGTAAACTATATTGTAACAATATTGTGAGCACATTGATTAACAATTTCAAAATATAAATATAGATACATTATTGTTACACAGTAAATACGATTAATTTCTTCTAGGGTTGTCTTATCTAATTTATTTTTTTTTTGTCATATCTATTGTATCTTTTGTTAAGTAATCTTTAAACATTTTTTATTATCTCAATAACTTTTGATATAAAGACACGTGTCTGAATCCCTGTCAACTCAATGCGTTTCAAATCATTACCAGAGGCAGTCACGTGCCGTCCTTATCACGACCTACATGTGCACAACCCAAACAAAAAAAAAGGAAAAGGAAGCCCTTATACCCCCAATCCTATTAGCAATAATGATTTATGAGGGGGTGGCTATCATAACCGTCAGGCTAGTGCCATTCCGAATCCGTGTTTGGAGATTGAAAAGACGCGTTTTATGTAAACACCCCCTCGAGCTATTTAAATGCAACCCCCCCCCGTGCTAAAGGAGGGGAGGTAGCTTCACTTCACTTCACTTCCCCAGTTTCGCTTATCTTATAAAATAACTATGTTTGCAGTGCTGAAGGGTAGCTCTGGCGCCTTACGAGTTCCGTTTGATTCTCGAACTGCTACATCAGCTGTTGATATGAGAGCAAACAGAGTTAGTTATGTTGTTTCATTGCGGCATATCCCACTATAACAATCTCCAGAAACTCGCCTAGAATATATCCACACACATATACACAGACACTTCTATTCCTTTCCACTTCTCCCCTTCAGTAGTTGCTAAAAGCTTTCTCCAGAAAACCAATATTATTTTGGATGATTAAACGAATTCATTTGGAAAAAGGCCTATTTCTTGAAAACGAGGGCACTAATATTTGTGTTCATTTATTTTAAATTTAAAACATTTCCTAGAATAGTAGTAAATATTTATTAAAATTTTAAAACAATTCTTTTTACAATAATATTATACTTCAAGAAAAATTACACACTTATCAAAGTACTAAAATTAGGTGGACATTTTAGAAACCAGAGAGATTGTGAAGAGAAACGATTTTGCTCGTGAGATTTGGTTGTGTGCTCTTTTGTTTTGTGTTCATTACCATGGTGTAGTTTGTCATGTGTATCATGCTCTTCTTCATTTTCTTCGTCTTTATCTTTGTGCTCCTTGTGTTTGTTATGGTCGCCATCACCTTTATGATCTTTTTGTTTTTTTCTTCGTGACCTTTATGATTCTCATGTTCTTTACCACCTTTCTTCTCGTATGTTTCTTCTTCTATATCACCTCCAGTGTCATCATGTTCTTTTTCTTTATTATTGTGTTTATGTTCATCTTCATCGCCGTTTTCCTCGTGATCTTTTCCTTTCTCATTATCATTACCTTTATGATGCTTATGATGTTTGTCACCGTGTTCCTTATTGTGCTTTACTCCTTCATCTTATTGGTGATGTTTATGTTCCCTTTTCTCATTTTCTTCTTTATGGTTTCTTCCCTTGTGGTTTTTCTCACCCCTATTATGGTCTTTACCTTCTTTATGTTTTGTGTACAGTTTGGTGTTCAGTATTAGCCGAAACGATCATTGGCCCATATTTCTTTTAAAATTAAAACAGGATCGCATTTTACATAAACAGCGCTTAATATCATCTGGCGATGTTGGAAACATGTTAAAGGCCAGTTGCAGAAAAACCATCCAACCCTGTTGTTTCGATAAGATGGAGCCACAGCGCATACTGAAATTCTCTCACTCTGTCTGTTAAGGGATATTGCCTCCACGTTTTCCTGATTTATCTGAATCTTTCCATTTTGAAAAAAGAAATGTACGTTAATAAGCCAAGAACCATCCCACAATAAAAAATCAATTAAAGCCATATTACCTGAAATTTTGCGAACGGTTATGGAAAATGTGTGAGACATGTTAAAGGCCAGCTGCAGAAAAACCATTCAACCCTATTGTTTCAACAAGAAGGAGCCACGACGCTTACTGCAATTGCCTCACTCTATCTGTTAAGGGATATCGCGTCCACGCTCTTCTGATTTAACTGAATATTTCCCTTTTGAAAGAAGAAGTGTACGTTAATAAGCCGAGAACCATCCCACCAAATCAAATTTTTAGGCTTTTCTAAACTCGAAATTTTACTTCATGCGCCATGGGTATAAAATACTAATTCAGAGTAAAGTTCGTAATGCACTGTTTAAGCTTGATCAGTATTTTATACGCGTGGCGCATGAAGTAAAATTTCGAGTTTAGAAAAGCCAGAAAATTTGGTTTGGTCGCTTCGCTTCGCTACGCGACCAAACCAAATTTTATGGCTTTTCTAAACTCGAAATTTTACTTCATGCTTAACCTGGGAGTGGAAATCACTTGTTTAAAGCATTAAATTCAACACTAAAACAAGCGATATCTGCTAATTTAAAGCATAAATGCTATAATTGGGATACTTATACAGGAGGGGCAGAAAAAGCTATCCGATTTTAAATCCCTTTTTCTCAGAAGAGGGAACAGGTAGAGTAGTGGGGTAAAAACCGTTAGAAAGCCGGTTTTATGCCATTTGTCATTAGTCAACATGCCTTGGTCTTGTGAACATCGTGCTTTTGTTATTGGGCGGTTTATCGAAAACGGCAGTTCGATAATTGCTACACAACGTGCTTTTCGAATTCATTTCGGACTCGGGCGTCATGATCCTGTTCCACATCACGCTACGATTAAAGTGTGGGTGTCAAATTTTCGACAGACGGGTTCAGCATTGAAAAAGAAGTCGCCTGGACGTCCCAGGACAGCAACAGGACCTGAAAACGTGGCCAATGTGAGAGCCGCGATTGAACGTTCCCCGCGTCTTTTGGCACGAAAACATTCGCTCGCTTTGGCGATTTCCAACCGCAGTATTAGGCGAATTTTGCACCGGGACCTCAAAATGCATCCCTACAAAATGGTTGTTGCACAGGAATTAATTGAAAGGGATTTTGAAACCCGTATGAACCCGTGTCGCGATCTCCAAGAACTCCCAATAGACGATGTTGTGCTCTTCACGGACGAAGCCCATTTTCACCTTTGTGGCGCCGTAAACAGGCAGAATTTTCGATATTGGAGTGACGAAAATCCTCGGGAAATCCATCAGAAACCCCTCCATAGCCCAAAAGTGACTGTGTGGTGTGCTCTTTCCCGCCTAGGCGTCTGGGGGCCTTACTTTTTTGAAGAAAATGGGAAAACCGTAACGGTCAACAGCAAGCGCTATTGTTTCATGCTGGAAAATTTTCTTCAACCCAAAATGGAAGAAAATGGCGTGGAAAATATGTGGTTTCAACAGGATGGTGCAACCGCCCACACATCGCGACGATCAATGGACATTCTCAGGGAAATGTTTTCCGGACGCCTCACCGGATCTCACTCCATGTGACTTCTTCCTTTGGGGTTACCTCAAATCGAAGGTATTCCAGCATCGACCAAGGACCCTTCTTGCTTTACGAAGGGAAATTGCTCGGGCAATTGAAGAAATTCCTGTGGAAATGACGGTGAAAGTCATGGAAAGCTACCGCGAGCGCCTAAATCAGTGTATCCGCTCCCAAGGACGACATTTGAGTGATGTGCTTTTCAAACCTTAAATTTAAAAATGGCATAAAATTTGCGATATGTTAATAAAAAAAAAAAATTGACAAGTTGAGTGGTTTTAATTTTATAACGTTTTGAAATTCCGATTTCAAAACGTTATAAAATTAAAACCACTCAACTTGACAATTTTTTTTTTTATTAACGTATCGTAAATTTTATGCCATTTTTAAATTTTTTGCCCCACCCTAAAAGAACTCCCCGTAGAAGGCACGACAAACAAGACGGAACGGAAATCAATAGAACACAAACCTCAATTAAATTGGACATTAGCACATGGGATAAGTGACATTATTAAAGAAAATATGCGTTTTAAATGATAATAATTTCCTCTTGGTTCTGTGACAAATTGTAAGTGATCAATCTGTGTGGATCCTCTTTATTTAAAACATTTCAATTATTCTTTCACTTACTTTTAATGCAAACCTTTTGCTCACTATTGAAAATCCTATGTTTCTTAAATAGTTTCACCACAGTTCACTTAACATCCGACGTGCCAAACAATTGTAGATGTTCTGTTTCAACCATAATCCATTGATTGAAAACAGATAGAAGGTAATGGCGTCAGGGTAGAAGGGTAATGTGCTGACTATATCTGCTCATTCATCAAATATATTAGTTGCCATGGTAACAGGTTTTATTTATTAGTTAATGGACAAACACTCTTAATTTACGTAGCTATATTTTTAATATGATTGTATTATTCGCTTATTTTTAAGTTTCTTTGTTAACTATGTTACATCAATGTAAAGCTAATTTAAAGTGCTATTGATTGGCACAAAAATAAACAGGGTGTTTCATTTAAAACAATGCAACTTTGTGTCACAACTCGAAAATTAAAAGTCGGAATTAAAAATATGGTAAGTCATTAAATTCCACGGTGAAAACAACACAAATAAATATTAAGCTGTTTTTCTTTTAATGTCTTATAACGAGTGTCTATTAACTATCGGCGTCTCAGTTGGTTCTGACTTCAGAAACAAACGTCGTTATTAAATTCCACAATGTGAGACTACCCAATGGCATATAATCGTTTCGTATAGCATGATCTAAGATATGTAATTTGTTTTTCAAAGCAACCGAGATGCTGACAGTTTATAGACACTCGTTAGTTATTGAGATAAAGGCGTATTTTAAAATAGTAAACAACTGAAAAACGCCTGATATCTCAAAAACTTATCAAGCTAGCCATGATATATTAACGCCATTGTTATTTTCCCAGCAAAAGAAGTCATGACGTGTATATCAGATTTTGTTTAACTATTCGAGTTACCGAGATACTCTATAAAAACATCAAATTTTGGTCACCCTATACATATTTTTTCTCACTCATAAACATTTTGGATACGTCCATTGAAATAAACTTACAATCTTTAGTGGTATAGAAAGTTAAGGTATTTAATTGTATTGATTTATATTGATAACTGAAAATGTAGAGTGATATCAACACTAGTAAATTTACTTAAGATTTGTCTATTTTTTTTATAATAATAATAATAACCTTTATTACCCAACAGGCCTAGAACCCAATTACAGAGTAACAAGTATAAACTTAAAATGACAATCTACTAAGTAAAATTAAATAAATAAATGCAAAGTATAAAAAATGTCAAACAGGATAATTGAAAAAAATTTACTAAACTGTTGATATGGAGTTTCACCAGCATCAGCATCAGCGGGTAGTGTAAAATTTTTAATTCTTACCATTATTTTTGTCTTATAACTAATTTAAAACTATTATTATGTTTAGTAATTTAGAATGGAAAATATTAATCTCAAACTGTTTGATTATATGGGCGTAATTCCGTCTTGCCCTTTCGTCAAACAAAATATTAGACGAAACCCATAATTTCGACCGAAATTACATACCATCTGCCATGTAATCAAGTCCCAACCCCGTATTCCCGGGGTGTAGAAATAATTATAACCCGCCCAGTGACCATTAATTTCATTTTTCATCATACGCGTCATCGTTCTCAGCCTGATCCTGGAGGTAATATGAGTCAATCATTAATTAAATTCGCCCTAAGCTCATGCATTTTAATTAATTGGTTTATAAGAAAATGTTGATGGCATCAATGTCTCAATTTATCTGGAATAATTACTTGAAAATAAAAAAAATATTTATTTCTGTTTAAATACACAATTATAAAAGCATTTTCAAGCATAAAGATTTCAATATCTTTTTCTTTTTAAAAAGTACTTTTTAAAATCGTAATCAAAGATTATAATTTATTTTCGGTGCTGTATTCACAGTTGGGAGTTAATCTCAAAATGCCATAATAATGAAAATACAGTCGATTAAGAAATTTACAGTAACAATGTTGCAATAGTCTTTGATTGATGAAATACTATCACAGTCAAAAGATAAATACGTAGTGATAAAATGGGCTAATACGGAGATTTATAAAAATTATATTCATAAAGAAAAATTTAACATAAAGAAAAATTGAGTTTGTCAACAGTTTGCAGAATGTTTACAAAATATAAAAACGAATTAAAATTAGTATCGACTTTCTGCAAAAATGTAGTCTCATTGAGACAAGTCTTCAAATATTCATTGAAACAAGCCAGAGAAGTAGTTGTTTCAATAAATATTTGGAGACTGAATTCTTGCAGAAAGTAGATATTAATTTTAATTCGTTTTTGTATTCTGAAATTATTTCATTAAAATAATTTCTAGAATGCTTTTTGTTTTATTGGAGGCTTTTACTTGGATAAAACAGATAATTTTCACAGTAAATGGACTTTTCTAGACTGTTGCGACTGTTAAATCCAGCTATGTAAAACCACAATTTAAACACATAACGTAGAATAATCTAATTCAAAGATAAGTGTGTAGTTTGAAGTCTTTACAAGTGTACATAATGTATCTCACACTTAAACTCGTACATTTAGTTGCCTCAGGCGACCCTCTCTGGATTTCGGCCGCACCGCAAAGTTACACGCGCAGTTAGCCCGCGGACCTTCGGACGTGATGTCCATGTCAATGTCTCACCTTAACCGCCGAACTCAGTATTCCGCCCCCGTGCCGGCACATTTACCCTAAAACCACCCCCTTCTGCTATTCAATATGTTCCGCTGCGCAATAACCGCGGTTATCGCGCTAAATGAGCACAACGCGATACACGCCGCACCGAGAATGTTCAAGGTATCATGTATCCCCTTTTTGCCAAAAGGGGTGAGTTGTGAATCACGGATATGCGATATGTTCTGTTCGGTCCCCTCAACTTGTTTCTACAGGGTTATTCTCTAATTAAATGCACCAACCGATATTATAATATATAGAGAGTTTTATGTAACACTGAACATTTTTATAACGAGAATTTTTCTTTTTAGTATCCCTATGCATACGCTGTACATTTTCCGACGCTCGGTTTATCAAAAGAATTTAATTTGAAGCTTTAAGGAAGAGTTTTCCACTCCCAGGCTAAGCATGAAGTAAAATTTCGAGTTTAGAAAAGCCTGAAAATTTGGTTTGGTCGCGTAGCGCGAAGCGCGGAGCGGCCAAACCAAATTTTCAGGCTTTTCTAAACTCGAAATTTTACTTCATGCGCCACCGATACAAAACACTGATTCAATGTAAAGTTTAGCGGTGTGTCTTAAACTTCGTAATATGTCAGTGTTTTGTACCGGTGGCGCATGAAGTAAAATTTCGAGTTTAGAAAAGCCTGAAAATTTGGTTTGGTCGCTCCGCGCTTCGCGCTACGCAACCAAACCACATTTTCAAGCTTTTCTAAACTCGAAATTTTACTTCATGCTTAGTCTGGGAGTGAAACACACTCATATTAGGTTTCGAATTGAATTATTTAAAAAAAAAACGATTATATAAACATTTACGGCGTATAATTGGGACATGTATACTTGAAAGAAAAACCCCCTGTATTTACAAGTTAAGGCATTAATTGCGATTGATTGGCTACAATATGTAATGGTCATACATGCAACCCAATTTGCACATAACCTAAAAAATCAAAGGTGTCAAATCGTGCTTTTGTTTGATAAATAGAATATACAAAAATGAACATTGATTATGTTCGGTGTTACATACAACTCTCTGTATATTTCATAAACCTATACAGTTCCATAAGCCCCAATGCACATATAATTGCAACGAACAATGTAATTTGGGTTGCATATTAGATTATGCCCATGTAAGATCGAAATGCAACCCAATATACATCTTTTGTGTGTGCTACGATACGTTGCATTTAAAGCTAAGATTGTGTAAGCTCGAAATGAAACTCTTTTGTTTACACTTAAGTACAAATGTATGAATTGTGTTGAACATATGACTACAGCTATATAAGTCTACAGAGCAAGGCAAATTAATTCTTTATTTCTGTGTAATACACAAAAAAAAATGCATGCAATTCTGGTTTGAACAATACTTTTCTTATATTCTATATTTTTGGTATCAGTTTCCTAATACGTGTTTCAATTTATTAAAATTATGTTCAAAGGTGACAAGAAAACCTAACGTCGTGAGCAGAGGCGTAGCAAGGGGGGTGCGGACCGCACCCCCCTTGCTACGCCTCTGCAAATGTAGGTTGTGTTCTATTTTGTAGCTAAGATTGTGCGAGCTGTACACGCAACCCAATATACAACGCAACACAGGTTAATATATATTGGGCTGTATCTTCGCGTTTATGCTCGCTCGCGATAATAAAAGTAAAATATTGAACACAAGAAGAATATTGTTCAAAATACTACTTGCACGATTACGTTCCACCAAGAAATTAGCACCGTAAGTATTAATTTGGGGCAGCTTGGTGGTGTAGTGGTTAGAGTGTTGTACTGCCACGCCACGGACCGGGGTTCAAATACCGGCCTAGCAAGTTGTCTGCATTTATATAGGTTAGGATAAAAATGCCAAACACTCCGTCTTCTCGGATATGACGTTAAATGCATGTAGGACCCGTGTACTGCCTGGATGTTGCGTGCACGTTAAAGATCCCTACCGGTGGGTTAGAACTCCCACCGGGTTCGGCAAAATTCCCGGATAGCTGTAGACCTAATCTCCGGCGTCATGATTGGCCTTAGCAGCGGAAATAGATGACGTAAAACCCAAAATAAAAAGAAAAAAAAGTATTAATTGTATAAAACAAATGTAAGTTGTATTGTATTTTGTAGCTAAGATTATGTGAGGTGAGTTGCAACTCAATACACAATGCAGCACAGTTTAATGTATATTGGGTTGCATCTTCGCGTTTGTGCTTTCTCGTGATAATAAAAATAAAATATGGAACACAAGAAAACTGTTTAAAATCCTACTTGCACGATAACGTTGCATTAAGAAATTAGCACCGTAAGTATGAATTGTAATAAACAATTGTAAATTATGTTGCATTTTAAAGCTAAGATTGTGCAAGCTGTAAATGCAACCCAATCCACAACGCAACACAGGTTAATGTATATTGGGTTGCATCTTCGCGTTTGCGTTCTCTCGTAAGACAACAGAAAGATATTGGATACTTAGTGTGCATCCCTCTCGTTTTTCATATTGGGTGATTAGCGTTACGAACTATGCACATAAAATCGAACACTCCTTAGAATTAACCAGTAATAAATTGCCCTCATCCCACCCCTAGTGCATTAAGTTTTCCCTGCCGGCATGATTTATGCATCAGTCGCCTTTACACATATAAACTGCTTGTATTTGCGTTCCAGATTAAGTTATTAGTAAATTGGTGGTGATTTGATTAAATACCTCGAGGAGCAATAAATTCACGCGCTCGCGTTATTTTTCATTCTCATTCAAACCCCCTCTCTCCACATTGTATTCACTCCATCTTAATCAAAATGCAAATTTTGTAATACACGTCTAGATGCATTATCTTCAACAGAAACGCATTTGCTTTTCTTTAATTTATAGCTATACAATTACTCTTGCTCAGAAATATTAATCCATTTAAATTCGTTCTTGTTTTTCAAATCATAGAAATTAAAAATATTCACGTGAAATGTTATCAGTTCCTGCTTACAACTCAAATTTGCAGTTTAGAGATAAGCCATTTTAAAACAGTTATGCAACTGTTCATTTTTCTAATGTCGTTTTGAACTACAGTTTGTAGATGCATTTAAATCAATCATTTTCTGTAACAGGTTCCTTATCAAATGTCACTGATTTTCGAGACATTTTTGTGATTATTCTTGGCATTGTCTAATTAACATGTAACCAATCTGTGATAAAACATTGTGATCCAGATCACAATGTTTTATCACAGATTGGTTACTTTCCTAGGAAAGTACTATCTTCGTCATTAAATGAATTGATAATTAACATACTGAATTTATTTCGCTCTAACCAATTGGTTGAATGATTTTACTTGAAGTCAGCGTTTTTACGCGAGGCGCATGAAGTAAAGTTTTGAGTTTAGAAAGTTTGAAAATTTGGTTTGGTCGCTCCGCTTCGCGGAAGATAGGGAACAAGAACTTGTGGACAGTATCTATGATTCTTAGTCCTAAGTGTGTTCTGTTGTAGCTTGTAACAGTTTTTGTACTTTAATACAACATTACATTGCAGTCAAATGATTTTATTGTCTATTATTGTCGTTTTTCCTTAATTTTTTGGGTTGGAAATATGCATTCAAAGACTCAAACTAAGAAATAACACTGAAAAGCACTCTACTATTAAAACCCACCCAACAATAATTTTTTAAACTTTAACCTCGATTATCTCAGAACTATTTTTTTGTCACTTGTACCCCTTGGCTTCTAGGGTCCATACATATATATAGAGAGTTTTATGTAATACCGAACATTTTCATAACGAGAATTTTTTAAGTATACAGAAGCATACGTTGTGCATTTGCCGACGCTCGCTTTATTAAAAGATTTGAAGCTTCAAACGAGTGTTTTTTTTTTCTCCCAGGCTAAGCATGAAGTAAAATTTCGAGTTTAGAAAAGCCTGAAAATTTGGTTTGGTCGCGTAATTTTCAGGCTTTTCTAAACTCGAAATTTTACTTCATGCGCCACCGGCACAAAACACTGATGCAATTTAAAGTTTAGCGGTGTGTTTTAAACTTCGTAGTATGTCAGTCAATACAAAACACTGATGCAATGTAAAGTTTAGCAGTGTGTTTTAAACTTCGTAGTATGTCAGTGTTTAGTACCGGTGGCGCATGAAGTAAAATTTCGAGTTTAGAGAAGCCTGAAAATTTGGTTTGGCCGCTCCGCGCTTCGCGCTACGCGACCAAACCAAATTTTCAGGCTTTTCTAAACTCGAAATTTTACTTCATGCGCCACCGGCACAAAACACTGATGCAATCTAAAGTTTAGCGGTGTGTATTAAACTTTGTAGTATGTCAGTCAATACAAAACACTGATGCAATGTAAAGTTTAGCAGTGTGTTTTAAACCTCGTAGTATGTCAGTGTTTAGTACCGGTGGCGCATGAAGTAAAATTTCGAGTTTAGAAAAGCCTGAAAATTTGGTTTGGCCGCTCCGCGCTACGCGATCAAACCAAATTTTCAGGCTTTTCTAAACTCGAAATTTTACTTCATACTTAGCATGGGAGTGGAACACACTCGTTTCAAGTTCAAAATTGAACTCTGTTAAAAAACAACGAGTATTTAAAGATGTACGGCATATACGCTGTAATTGTGACGTGTATACTTGAAAGAAAAACTCCTTGTATGTACATGTTGAGGCATTAATTGCAATTGATTGGCTACAATTTTTAATAGTCATATAGGCAACCCAATTTACACATAATATAAAAATTAAAGGTGTCAAATTGTATTGGATGAAAATGTTCGGTGTTACATAAAACTCTCTGTATAGTATCATCTGCAAACAGATGGAATTTGCAGTGACTCAAGCAGTTTCCAATACCATTAATGTACAAGACAGAGGCCCCAAAATACTACCCTGTGGTACCCCTGCATCAAAAAGTATAGTATCAGATAACTTATCTTCAATATATACTTTTTTGTTTCTTTTATTTAGGTACCTAGTAAATTAATTGACAGGGGATCTCAAAACGGACATTTTCGCTGAAAAAATTAATTTTAAATTGTTCAAGAAAACAATTCTTTTCCTTTGTATTACATTTGAGGAAAGTTAAAAAACTGATTATCATTATTGGATGTTTGATTAACATGTAAACAATGTTTGATCAAAAATACCACCGCTTTGGTATATAGAGAGTATTGAAGATATTAAAGATACATTTATGTGAATATTATCGTTTAAACTTAGGAAAATTGTTACTTAAACCCCGCGGGGAAATATTTGACGAATATCAAAATCCAATCGCATAGAAGCAAAGCGGAATCGCGCCGGAGGGCGCACGGATACGACCCCTATTCCATCCTCCCCGGCACGAAATTTATATTTGCGTATCTATCGACCGGCCGTGACTGTCGTCATCATATCTGGGCATCAGTTGACCCGTCAGAGCCAATATTGTTTCAACTCTCTTTCCCCTTTCGATTAACAAAAAAAAAGGTGGACGAACAGCGCAGCCTGGCACCGACTTGAACGCCTACACGTTTACATTACACGATTATCCTGACTATCCTGACAAGTTTGCGCTCACCTCCTGACAAGTGTCGGAGAGAACGGCTGGAGGGTTGAAATATTTAAAGGACCGCACGCGAGGACTCGGGATGTGTCATAATGGCGCTTTTTTTCTTCTTGGGCCATTTTTGCGAGAAATTCGGTTTGGGATTTTGCATACGCTTTTTCTGTGTCACGAACGGAGTCTGGATGGCATACATTAAGACGCCCTCTCCACACAATAAACAGAAGATAAAACGGTAATTCAGTGCTTTTTTTTATCAACGCAAATCGATAAATCAAGACTGAATTAATTTGATTATGATTGAGCTTCTTATCATTTCAAATGCCAACTTCACATGGAGTAGAATTGCTCTGCGGCCAATCATAAGTGTAAAAAAACTGTATTAGAACCTCCCCTAGTAGATATGAATATTGTATTTACATTGTGATAATATTGTATCTATATTTATATCTTGAAATTTGTTAAATATTGCGGCTAATGATAAAACATATTATTCTTTAGTGATAACCGAAGTTAATATCTATTTTTACTGTAACTTAAATTGAAATCTTAATTTAAAGTAAAACCACAAATTTTCGCATTCGCCGCGTTAAAAATTAGCGCAAGCGCGGACTACGCGTTCCTATTGCCGTCCGCCGTAGATAAATACCGCACACATATAGACGTCGCGCTATCAGTCGAAAGAGAGTATCACCATCATCATCACCATCATCATCATTGGTGTGCAGCCGTTGTGGGTGTCGACTTTGATCTTCTACGGAAGATCCGATGGCACCCGGCAGAACTACCACCAACCAACCCCAATGATACCCACTCTCGAAGTGGAGGTTCTGGAAAGGACCTCGATTTTGAATTTTGCGGCAGGGATATGTGAAAGCATACTCCCAAGAAGATACCAATTTTAAAATTGGATTTAAATTCGCTGATTTCCTTGAATCGGCAAAAGTTAACTGGTCATAGTTAATTCTGAAACCTTTTTGTAACAGGAAGAAAACAAAAAAAGTCGAAAGAGAGGGCTAAGACATATTCGCAAGCGAATAATTCCTTACACAACCCTGCGTGTAAGGAACAGAAGGATAAGGAGTCATAGCCGGAAGGCTGAAACCCCTCGAAAGAAGAAAACAAAAAAAAGTCGAAAGAGAGTAGTTCACAACGGATCGTCGTTCGTCGTTGCTACCAAAACCCAGAAGATATCCGCCCTCGAGGTGGAGCTTCTGGAAAGAACCTCGATGTTGAATTTTGCGGCAAGGATATGTAAAAGCATACTCCCAAGGAGATACAACTGGCTTCACACCTTTGAAGCTCAGCCAGAAGGAAAACTAGGAATAACCGAAAGGTTGAAACTTATTAATCACCAGGAAGGAATATAAAAAAAAGTCGAAAGAGTAGAGTTCTCACTATTCACCTTCCTATGAAAATTGTTCACGATCGTATTAAAAATTGCGATGCAATTCTTATCATTCAATAATACTTATGGTTAATTTCAAACTTAAAAAAATGTATGAATTAGAGAGTTATCGTTACTGCGCTATAAAACTAAAAGTGTATTAAATTTTATCTTTATAACAGCCATTAAATGAATTTAAAATAAACTCTTGGGGATTAAATGGTTTACTATTCCCGGTGTCTATGCAAGTAAACACAGTTATTACTTTTGTAGTGTCCTCCCTTAGTAGAAGACGAGGAAGTTTACTAGCTTACTATACACGGTGTCCATGCAAGTAATTGTTATTTCACTTTCTCCTTGTTACTTTTCTACTTAATAAGCTTCCTAACTTTCTCATTTGTTCAGCTGCTATTTAACAAATTTACTATACACGGTGTCTGTGCAAGTAAAGTTTGTTTCTTAAACAAGGCTAAATCTTTGATGAAATTATATCATATTAACCCTACGTAAGAATAACTATTTACTCGTAATTAAAATTAATTTCCCATAATCACACATCGGCGCTCTTAGACTAAATTTACATGCGTATCAATACGGTTTAGCGTTCTGGCACCTTCCAACTATCACCTCTTTACAAAACTTAAAAAATGTTTAGGCGGAAAACGGATGCAAACAGATGATAACGTCAAAGATGGTCAACGGTTGTCAAAATGGACCGGCTGTCGACATTTATGATCTAGGGGTCGTTATATTTACCTCCGTTCGGAAAAATGACTCATACGGAATTACGGGGATTACGTCGAAAAATAGCGAAAGGATGTTAGTTATTGTAGAAATAAAATTTTTGGAAAAAACGTTGGTTGTATTTACTTTAAAAGAAAACGGTTCTTACTTTAAAAATGACCCTCGTAGTGATTACACTCTATATTGTACACGCTGTTACCTCACGATGATGCTAGGCTCGCCACTCTACTATGTGTCGACCCTAAAGCAGCATCTATTATTTGCGTTGTTACGTCAAGTAAATTCATATTAATAATACCTATACTAGTCTAGCAAAACATTTTCGTATTTCTTTTTCAGACGTGGTTTGTAAAAAGTATCCTCTTGGGTTATAACATATTTTCCCTAGAAAATTCTTGGAGTATTTCCCCTCTCGTTTTTATTATCACACAAAAAACTGGAAAAAGGCAGCGGCGTGTCGTCCGGGTAGGTCAACGCTGTAGCCAAGCCAGCGAAATGTACAAAATAAGAGGATTTTCCTTCCTCCTCCAACGGTCGCGTTTACTAAGCCCCAGCCATCTTGACCTTTAAAGTAGCATCAAGCGCACTAGGTTTAACACTTTATATTCCCCGCCCTGACGTTTTGATGGCCGCACATTTTCCCAGAGATTTGCAATGGAATCATAAAAGTTACGAAAGAATAAAAGAAAAAGAAATTGTCCGCACACCAAGGCTATGAATTCTAGTTAAAGATACAAATATAAGGAAATCAAATTTACTGAATTAAATTCACAATTTGTGTCATATATTCACGCTAATAATAAATATCAATACAAAAGTAAAATTAAAATATAAGTTCGTCACGTGGGTGCCATCTACTGCCTATTAAACAAATATTTCTTAAAACTTTTTGGAAATATTACATTTGCACTATTAATTAATATCAGATTTCGTTGTGATGGGGGTCTAAGCTAAGTCACAAGTTAAATTTGCCATACAAGGAATTTTTCTTTTAAGTACACATATCCTAATGCATGCGCTGTAATATGCCAGGCAAATTATTAATGAGGATCCTTGATTAAGCATGAAGTAAAATTTCGAGTTTAGAAAAGCCTGAAAATTGGTTTAGTCGCGTAGCGCGTAGCGCTACGCGATTAAACCAAATTTTCAGGCTTTTCTAAACTCGAAATTTTACTTCATGCGCCACGCGTATAAAACACTTAAATATTATGAAGTTCAAAATAAATTGCCAAAGTAGTATACTAATGCAGTATATTTTAAACTTCTTTTTAAATCAGTGTTTTATACCCATGACGCATGAAATAAAAAAAATATATTATTATTACAGACCGCCACTAATATACAGGGAAGGCATTATGATTGTTCAAAAATCGATTTTTTGTTAAGAAAATATTTGTTTTTAGATCCCAGGAACCCGAATTAAGTTTAGTCTATAAACTGTAGGCATCGGCTTGTCTGCCTATGTACTTAATCCCCGAAACTAACGAGTGTCTATAAACTGTCGGCATCCCAGTAGGTTTTGACTTTAGAAACATACGTCGTAATTAGACATCTAATCAAATTTATATGATGTTTCCAAGATTCACCGAATTGTATGACTTAGGGTGCTCTTATATGGACGTTTTGAACGCGAGGCGGAACGGGAGCGGGCGCAAGCGTTTGCGTTTGCGTTTTAACACATGGGTTTATATGAGAGTTCCTAGACGGACGGGTGCTGGCGTTTTCTCCTCCTCGCACCCGTCCGTCTAGGAACTCTCATATATACCCATGTGCTAAAACGCAAACGGTTGCGCCCGCTCCCGTTCCGCCTCGCGTTCAAAACGTCCATATAAGAGCGCCCTTAATCTAACATATGTAATTTGTTTTTCAAAGCAACCGAGATGCCGACAGTTTATAGACGCTCGTTAGATAACTAAATCTATTGTATAAAATATACATATAGGTACATAATTATTTATATTTGATATAATATCTTAAGTTACCTACCTAGTTTTGAAGCAAACTTTTCTTATTGCAAAAAAAACATGATTTAATATTTTATTACCAATATAAGCATATTTTTGCTTAGGTAGTTACATGAACTGATAATTAGAGCAACACACTCAATATTTAGCAGAAAAAACCTGATCGCATACTAAATATTCTAAAATTTAGGTTTTAGACAAATGTATCAACATAAAAAAATCGACTGAAAAGAATTTTAAAATATTATCCAAAGGCACTCGACCGTAATCCCATTAGCGAATATCAGAATCAGGGGCGAAAGGGAAGAAGGGTGGATTGGCCTTGATTGATGGCCAGACCTGCTCCTTCATTATATAATAGATGCGGTCGGTCACCCTAGATGATAGAGACTAGTGCGTCATTCCTGCCATCCGAGTAGTTATTCATGTTGCCGAAACCCTGCTTGAATATGGATATTCGCGCTCTCGCACACACAAATACACACACACACACGCTCAACCCCCGGCGCTAATGGAATCTTAATTTCGGAATCGACCAAATATTTTATTACTTTCACAATATTAATACCGGACCTGCATAATTTACATGTTATTATTTAAGGGATAAGGACGGTTATTAATATTAATATTCGAGAGGGGCATTAAGTGTTATCTACCGTGCGTGATGGTTCGTGTTTTATTGCAAAATGTGTAAAGTAACAATTCTCACAATTTAAATATTACATCAGGAAAACTTTTACAATTAAGGCAATAAAAATATAACAGACACTCACGATTATTTCTATTGTATTGACGTGTGCATACAAATATAGATATTTTTTTATTGTTTGGATATATATTCTACTCAACCGTGCGATCATTTAAATTAGGGTTTAGAGTAGTCCACATTTTTTTGTGCGGTTGCCGAGAATGCTTAATGAATGATGGAATAAATTTGAGGTTATGGTAAACAATGTGTCAGTAGTGCCAATCTAATTAAAAATTGAAAGCCTACTCTAAATCATGTTTTAAATGATCGCACGTTATTATGGTTTATCTTTGAAGCATATTAACTACGGTTTAGAGATGAATAAACAAAATATTTGATCGGTAGTTAATCTCTGAACTGTAGATCATCTATGGAGTAATAAATATTGCAACTGTAAGAAAAGATCGTCCAGAAGGCCAAATTTATTTGATTTGTAGATATTCACTTCATAGATGATATATTTAAACTGTATTTCATCTTTGAACTGTAGTAACTGTATTGTTTCGAGTTTACGTGAAGTGATTAATCACAAATAGAAAGACTGTTATTCCTTACTTCACTTTTTATTTTTATGTTAGATGTACATTTCGAGACACAAGGTGCTCATTATCATGATAATGAGCACCTTGAGTCTCGAAATGTACATCTAACATACAAATAAAAAGTAAAGTAAGGAATAACAGTCTTTCTATTTTTGAACTGTAGATCGTCTATGGGGAATGAAATATTGGTACTGAAATTCCTTACAGAAATATATTAAACTACTATTTAGAGATGAAGGAACTCTAAATCTTCTATGGAGGATAAAATATTTAATCTGTAGTTAATCTCTTAACTGTGGATCATCTACGGAGCATGCAATATTGAAACTGTAACAGAAGGTCGACCTGGAGGCACATTTTTTTCGATCTGTAGATATTCATTTCATAGATGATATATTTAAAGTGTACTTCATTTTTGAACTGTAGATCGTCCATTGGGAATGAAATATTGGTACTAAAATATATTAAACTACGATTCAGAGATAAGAGAACTCTTAATCTTCTATGGAGGATACAATATTTAATCTGTAGTTAATCTCTGAACTGTGGATCATCTATGGAGCATGCAATATTAGAACTGTGGCAGAAGGTCGACCGGCAGGCAGAATTTATTTGATCTGTAGATGAACAATTAATAGTTGATATATTTAAACTGTACTTCATTTCTAAACTATAGATCGTCCAAGGGGAATGCAATATTGGTAGTGAAATTCCTCACTAAAATAACAAATGAGCGACAAGTTTTATCCTCTAGCATGCCATAACTTTTGTTTGCATTTAAATATGAGTTGGTACCTCTAAAAAATCCGCCTGACCTGACGTGGCTCGCCATTTGACGCGTGACGATACAGTTATTTATGTATTTATTTTGTATACAAAATATTGACAGTAACAATTGCAGAGAGAATTATTATTGTTTTCAATAATTTGTTATCAACATAATATTTTTTAGAAATAATTTCATGGCCATCTAGAGAATAAAACTTTTAGATCACTACCTTTCAAAAAAATCAGAACACCAAGTATTTATTGCACGATTTTAATAAAATTTACACAATTTGATCATGTAAACGAACTGTATCGATGATCAACAAATCAACTTGAAAAACAAAAAAACAAATGAATAAAAATTAATAATGTGTTGGGCCTCCACGATTTCCCAAACACTCGTTAACACGTCGAGGCATGCTAGAAATCAGGCTGTCAATATCGACTTGGGGTATTTCATTCCAAACTTCGCTAATTTGACCTCTAAGTTCCATTACAGTGTTAGCGGGGCGCTTTAAGTTACTTATTCTAACACCTATCATATCCCAAACATGTTCTATTGGCGATGGATCTGGAGAACGAGATGGCCAAGGTAACAAATTGATTTCGGCACTATCAAAAAACTGTCTTATAATGGCCGCTTTGTGAGGTCGAGCATTATCTTGCTGAAAAATGGGGTTCTGCAAGCCATTTACATAGAGCACTAACACTGGCCGTAAAATGTTGTCAATATACCGAATCGCGTTAAGACTTGCTTCTAAAAAAACTAGAGGAGACCGACTACCATATGCTATCGCCCCCCAAACCATAACTCCCTGTGTAAGAGCCGTATGTCTTTCAACAGCAAATTGTAAAATTCTGCGTTCACCGCGTCGACGTCTCGCTCTTCTGCGACCATCATGAGCCCATAAACAGAACCGAGACTCATCGCTAAAGATAATGTTATTCCATTCATGGGTCCAATGTTGTCTTTCCCTGCACCAATCAAGTCTTGCTCTGCGATGCTGCGGAGTAAGAGGTCGACACAATTGTGGACGGTAGGATCTTATACCAAAACTGCGGATTCTTCTGTAAACAGTAACCATGGATACTCTTTGGCAATTTAGAGCCAACCAGTCATTTCCCAATGCCCGCGACGTTGTAAATCTGTCCCTTAAAGTTGTAAGACGAAGAGCTCGATCTTCACGCTCAGTGGTGCTTCTTGGACGTCCTGATCCAAGTCTACGTCGATTCTCCCCAGCTTCGGACCATCTAGACCAGCAGCGTACGATCACCGATACACTACGGCCTACCCTTTCAGCAATAGCACGAACCGAAAAACCTGCTTCTCGCATTCCAATAATGCGACCCCCTTCAAATTCATTCAGATGATGATATTGTGCACGCCGACGAACACGGGGCATCTTTTTATGTTTTACAAACTGAAACGTCAAACTACTCAGAGGCTACTTGGATATTAGAAGCAATTATATTAAAAAATCAGCAGCTCTTCATAATGGTGAAATCAAGGAAAAATACTATTAAATAGTAACCAAAACAATTGATTTTTTGATCATCGATGCCGTTCATTTACATGATCAAATTCTGTAAATTTCATTAAAATCGTCCAATAAATACTTTGTGTTCTGATTTTTTTGAAAGGCAGTATATATTATATTAACTACGGTTCAGAGATGAATGAGCCTTCTAGAGGATAATACTTTTAGATCATATACTATATTAACTCCGGTTTAGAGATAAATGAACTTATGATCTCCAATGAAGTATAAAATATTTGAACTGTATATCTTTGAACTGTAGATCATCAACGAAGTGCGAAATATTGGAACTGTAAACGCAGATCTTTATAAGGCACACTATACAGGGAATTTTTCTTTTCAGTAAACATATTCGTTGATTGTTAAGAGTTTAATTCGAAGTATTTAAAGACTGTTTTCCACTCCCAGACTAAGCATGAAGTAAAATTTCGAGTTTAGAAAAGCCCCGTGAAAATTTGTCGAGGGTCGCGAAGCGACCCGAGACAAATTTTCTGGGCTTTTCTAAACTCGAAATTTTACTTCATGCGCCACGCGTATATAACACTGATTTCAAGTGATGCTCAAAATACTCTTAGAAGTACCTAACTTACTTTTACCACTTTCATTTAAACATTTAAATGAAGTAATAAAACAAAGTTAAGTGTTTTATTATTATTTCATATAAAAATGAACTACAAAGTGAATGCTGCTAACCAAATCAAAGGTTTCAAAATATTATTGTTTAGCAGTGTATTTATAATCCTGCTTTAGAAGTTTACTTTTAATTCTGATTTAAAAGTATATTATAAACTTCACTAAAAATCAGTGTTTTATACGCTTGGCGCATGAGGTAAAATTTCGAGTTTAGAAAAGCCCAGAAAATTTGTCTCGGGTCACTTCGTGACCCTCGACAAATTTTCACGGGGCTTTTCTAAACTCGAAATTTTACTTCATGCTTAGTCTGGGAGTGGAAAACACTCGTTTAAATCTTCACATTGATCTTAAAAAAACGAATATCTGAAGATTTTTAGCATATAATTGGAATATGTATACTTAGCAGAAAAAACCCTGTATTTAACCTGTAGATTATTTTAGACTGTGGACCATCTATGAATTAGATACGATCTGCAGTTAAAAGATGATATAGTTTGAACTTTAGTTAATCTCTAAAGATGATCTATTCGTCTATGGAAGATGAAATATTGGAGTATAATCTATTTGAACTGTAGTTTATCTCTGAACTATAGATCATGTATGAACTATGATATATTGGAATTATAAACGTAAATCTTTAGGAGGCACACTATATTTGATCTGTAGTTCATCTTAGGCTGTACCATCTATAAAGTTCAGTTCAGAGATAATACATTTTGAGCTTTAGTTCATTTCAGAAGACGATCTATTGGAAATAGTGAAACTGTAATTCAACTCTGAACCGTACTTAACATCTAAATCGTCTATGGAATACAAAATATTTGAACTGTAGTTTATCTCTAAACTGTAAATCAACTATCAATCGTCTATGGAATACAAAATATTTGAACTGTAGTTTATCTCTAAACTGTAAATCAACTATCAATCTTTGACGATACAAAATATTTGAACTGTAGTTTATCTCTAAACTGTAAATCATCTATCAAACGTGAAATAATAATAAGTCAATATATTAGAAATGTGCTTGCTTTTTAATCTTCAAATCGAAAGTGGAGTATAACATACAGTGCGATCATTTAAATAATGATTTAGAGTAGGCGGCATTTTATTTGTGCGCTTGCCCAGAATACTAGTAGAATGATGGAATAAAGTTGAGGTTATGGTAAACTATGTGTTAACGGTCAGTAGTGCCAATATAATTTAAAATTCAGACCCTACTCTAAATGATGGCACGGTATAAAAACTGTACTTCGTCTCTATCTCTGAATTAATGAGACAAGTATTGTAAATAATGTGTAAGTTATAGATTGACATCTGATAAATATTTTACTCGTATAAAACCAGGAGGTAAGTGTTATACGAGTGAAATTTAAACAGGAATTAATATTAAATATTTTTTCTTGTTAAATTGTAAGGGTGCTACATTCGATTTAAGATCCATCTGCGGGTCCAGGACACGGCAGTTTTAACGAAGCCCTTCCGCCCTGGAACTCGAGGCGTAAGCGGCAGTACGCTCGGTTTGTCAAAAGGGCTTTCTTTGATGATGTTAGGCGACGGAGACGACTAAGCATGTGGAAATAACACCGATATATACGACTGTCGAACCCGAGATATTTCCCCCCTGCGTTCCCCTCTGCAACCCTCTTGCGAATTTAATACCACCCCCTCCCTCCCGGCCCGAAATTAAATTTGAAAACTCATAACCTGAAGGAGAAGAAGGGCTGCGCGCCCCCGTGCTTTAAGGCCGGAAAGGGAGCAATAATGCACGTGTGCAGGTGGGGAATTAGCGAAACAAAGCGGCGCCGAGTGGAAATAAATTGTCGCAAAATAATTTAATTACAAGACGGGGCATTGTTTGGAATAATCAGATGCTGCACGCTGAACTTTGAAATTGTTAAGTCAAACAATGATTTCTACCCTCCCGCGCGGCTCTTTGCGTTTTGTTTATTTTGATATACTGTTTACCCAAGTATTGCAGATGTTGATTAACTAGAATTCGCTAAACTAAACTAAAACATGAAATATTATTTAATTTTTCACATGCAACAAATTAAAATCTATTATAAACAGTGTTGCAAATGTTGATTAACTCGAATTTGCTAAACTAAACTAAATCATGAAATGTTGTTAAATTTTTGAAGTCTAATAAACATTTTAAAAATCATTATACTGTGGAATCCATGCATGTTTAATATCTTTGTTTTACATTGCAAAAATAACGAATACTTTAGAAACTACGGAATTCACCAATCTAATAACCCTCAAATAGCTATTAACCATTAATGGAAACGATAGTTAACGCCATCTAATGCTCCATAGTGGCATCGTCAACGACCCGATCGTGTCATTGACTATGCCACTATGGAGCATTAGATGGCGTTAGCTATCGAATCCATTAAAAGTTTTCACATATTGGCTTAATATAGTCAGAAATGTTCAGTATTCCTTAGCACTAGGTCGGGACCACACTGAAGAGGACCTTGAAGTCCGAAACGCGTCTGTGGGTATCTGGTGCCGGAATACTGAACACAAATTCAATTTAATTATTAACTGTTTGATGAAAATATACACTGCAATTTCTGTTATTAACAACATTGAAAACAAGTAATAGAAAAAAATTAAAGTTGGCCATACATTTTAATTCCAGAATTTAGAACCCGGCACACCTCTACCCCTATACTTCAAATGTAGAGTATGTTTTGAGCTTTATAATATTTGGGCGTTTTATGTGCGTGGCGCATGAAGTAAAATTTCGAGTTTAGAAAAGCCTGAAAATTTGGTTTGGTCGCTCCGCTTCGCGGAGCGACCATACCGAATTTTAAGGCTTTTCTAAACTCGAAATTTTACTTCATGCTTAGTCTGGGAGTGGAAAACACTCGTTTAAAGCTTCAAATAGAACTTCGCGGAGCGACTAAACCAAATTTTAAGGCTTTTCTAAACTCAACATTTTAGTTCATGCTTAATCAAGGAGTGGAAGATATTCGTTCGAATGATATTTTTTACTTCAATCAAAACGTTAGTTCTGTTTTATTAAATTTATTGAACATTCGTGATATATTTTAACTGTTACATTTTAACTGTTACAATATTTAAAATAGAATAAATATATTCCATTTTAAATATTGTAACAGTTTTAAATATTTACGATATTCTGCCAATCACTTTTAGATATTGTAAATAATATCAATTTTGTATGTAATTAATGCAAGCCTTGCGCTGGATTTAGGATATTTTTTCCGAATTTTCATTATCAATTGATTGATGTTGCAACTAGAGATGTTGCGATCCTAAAAAAGGTATAAATATTTGAATATTGATTTTTTCTTGTTTTTTTTTAACCATTTATTGAGGATATAAAATACAATATTTAATTCCAATATAATATATAAATGTAGTTAGTAGTGTTTAACGGTTTGCTCTTCTCGAAGCTATAAGCTTGTAGAGAAGTGCAACTTTCACAGTTTTATGTAATAACTATATTTACTTAAAAACTAAAATAAAAGTTAGTCTTAATATAAATGATTATTAATCAAGCAAAAGGTAAAAATAACAAAATTAACCAAAGAAAGTAAGAACGTACATAATTAGAAAACACCATGATTGAAGTCTGAACCATATAATTAATAGAAAACAGACAATTTTATTCCATTCTTCCCAAAATCATAGACATTTCTTCCGAATTGAAATTTTTGAAATGCTTTTTTAATTTATATTTGAACTCCTTGAAGTTGTTTATGTAATTTAAATCAATTATTTTAGAGAGATAGTTATATACTTTCACAGTATAATACATATAGCTCGTTGATGAAATTGTCTTTTTAATTATTTTGTTATACGAGAAATGATTTGTTGCCATTCGTGTTGAGTATGAATGAGTATGAGGGTGTAATAAGGATGGGCATGTTTTATTTTTGTACATATATTTAGCTATTGCCGTAAAGTAAAGCTTGTTGAGATCTGGAACACCTGAGTCTTCAATGATTTGACTTGATGAATATGTATATGGCTTTCTATACATCGTTTTAAGGAGCAATTTTTGAGTTGTTACGATATTACTCCTGTGTGACTTCAAACAACCTCCCCATACCAATAATCCATATGACAGTATAGATTGCACCAAAGCATAATAAGTCATTTTTAATGCGTTTAAGTCAAGAATGTGATTTAATTTATTAAATAGATAAATACAGCTCCTAAGTTTACTGTTAATCATGGTTGTGTGTATATCCCATTTCAGGTGTTGATCTATTGCTATACCTAAGTAGTTTATATAACTTACTCTCTTTATTGCTGTGCACTTACAGCCCAGGTTTCTTATTCGATTATATCGAATAATAAAGTATTGATACTTAATACTTGATAGTGAATAGTGTCGATATTAAAAATATCGATAATTTTCGGTATCAGTTATTTTAGATTTCGTATTTGTTGTTATTTAATTACTAAAATTTTTTTTGAAAAGCCTTTACCTAAAATAGATTATATTGCTAGGAATATTTTAACCCTTTCAGTGCTGACGGTGGCATTTTCCACTACTAAAATTTGGTAAACATACTGGGAATTTTATAAGAAAAGGCGCAGGACGTAAGATCGACGATGAAGATGGAGAACATACAATATAGTAGGCGTTGCTTAATTGTAGAATTTTGTAGGCGTGACTTATGAGTACTATAATGGGCATGGTTTAATTGCAGGTTATTGTGGGAGTGACTAATTTGTAGACTATAGTGGGCGTGGCTTACGTTTAGACTATAGTGTGCGTGGTTTGTATGGATATTATAAAGAATCCGCTTAATGTTTCTTCTTTGGGACTATTAACGTGCAATTAAGGCGTGGATTATGTGCAGACTATAATAGGGGCGGCTTATTTGTAAATTATAGTAGGTGCGGCCTATCTTGAGACTATCGTAGGCGTGACTTAATTGTAGATTATTTTAGGTGTGCATTATGTGCAGACTATAGTAGACGTAGCTATTTGTAAACTACAGTAGGTGCGGCTTATGTGTAGACTATAGTAGGCGTGGCCTGATTGTAGATTATTGTAGGCGTGACCTACTTGGTGGCTATAGTGGGCGTGGTTTGTATGGATATTATTGTAAAGAATCCGCTTAATGTTTTTTCTTTGGGAACTATTGACGTGCAAGTTGCACCAAAAACGGTGAACTAAAGTTCAAGATGACAGTTCCTATTGTTCTAATATCATTTTGAACTCGAGTTCAGAGTTGAACCAATTCAACGTGTTTGGTGCAACTGGCCCTAAGCAAGGGGAGCCAATACTTATGGGAGAACTGGAAATCGAGTAGAAAAGGAGACTGTGGTTATGAAACGGTGTAGGAGTTAGATGGGAGACTATACATACCAATCACTAGTCTCGCATCCAGTAATAGCATCCAAACACGGTTTTTAAATTTTATATAGAGGCTGGAGAAATGGATATATATGAACTAACTGAGCTGTAACTTTTCCGATAATCGTTTGTTTTTTTAAATCAAATTTGAATATTTCACTCAAACTTTGTTGTTTGTTTACAAATTTAACTCGAGCAAAGTTACCAAATTGCGAATAAAGATATGAGTTCGCTCTCGTTAAATTAATAAACAAAAATTTTTTTGTGAAATATTTATTCAATTTTTGCCTGAAAAAATAAACCTCTAGTGGCTTTATTTATGATTAATCTGTTAACATAAACAGAATTATATATTTTTTATAATATACTGGAAATAAATGTCTTTAATTTAAATTTAAAAAATGCATCAGTTCTCATTAAAAAAAAAGTTTGCTCTCGTTAAATTAATAACCAACAAAGTTTTCGTAAAATATTTATTTAATTTTTGTCAGAAAAAATAAATCTCTATTGGTTTTATTTATGATTAATCTGTTAACTTAAACAGAATTATATTTTTGTGTATAATATACTGGAAATAAATGGCTTTGATTTTAATTTAAAAAAATGCATCAGTTCTTATTTAAAAATATGTTTAGAAACGTTTTATAAATAGTTTTTTCAATAGAATTAAAATGTATAAATTATACTTAAATTAAACGTCTTAATCGAAGGAAAAAAAAGAGTATCGATCATCTGATTAATAATTAATTTGTTAACTTAAACAGAATTATAATTCTTTTTATAGTATACTGAAAATGAATGTCTTTAATTTAAATTTAAAAAATGCATCATTTCTCATTAGCAAAAAAGCTAAGAAACGTTTTATAAATGATTTTTTCAATATAATTAAAACCTATAAATTACACCTAAATTAAATGTCTTAATCGAAGGAAAAAAATACTATCGATCATCTATACCGTCTATTAAGCCTACGCGTGTATAAAATAAAGATTTTTTTTTCTCCGTGAGGGTCAAAAAGTGGCCGCCATAAAAAGCACCTCCACTCCCTAAATAAGATATACCTTAATCAAGTACGCCTACTCTCTCTACGTATTTTTTTTTTATCGAATGCTAAAGTGATCAAACTCGATTAAATCCTGGCCCTGATGCGAGTTTACAAGCCCCGGGTCTCAACAGCCCTCTAAAGATTCCCGTTTATGGCCCCTCAATAAAGGGCATCCCCGGCGACGACCTCCAGAGGGTCCGTAGATAATGTTTTATTATAAAATATTCAACCTATACCAGCTGAGTTAATACATCCGAAATCATTGCGTAATTTTTTTTCCCGAATTGGAGTTTATGGACTTGAAATGTTGCCAATTATTTTAAAATAATTGTGAGTGACATTTTTCGGCGTGAATTCTGTTTATGCATTACATTTTCAGTCTTTTTAATAAAGAGACATTGTAAAATATTTCAAGATATTCCAATCTTCAGCGCGTTTTAAAAATATAAGATAACTACATTGGCGCATCTTTAAAAAGTAAGACACAGCATAAAGAAAAATTGAGTTTGTCAATAGTTTGCAGAATATTTACAAAATATAAAAAAACGAATTAAAATTATCGGCTTTCTGCAAAAATGTATTCTAACTGAGACAAGTCTCCAAATATTCATTGAAATAACTACTTCTTGAGCTAATACCCCAGATATTGAATTATACAATGAATATTGTCTCTACAGTGAGTGTGGAGAGTGTACACGCATTTATACGCTGGCTAATTATCGTGAGTTTTTACGAACTTTATTATTTTTATTATTTTTAATTGTTATGGGCAAGTGGTACTCAGTATCTCATGTCTATACTCTATAAAAATTAGCGTGTATTTCATATAGTAGTGATTTAATAAGTTTTAATCAAATTAACCTCAATTGTTTATTATATAGCAACGAATTAATGTATTGGTTCTAATTAATATTCGAATCCACGAAAGGTGACCGTGACCGTGAACATTTGATTTGAACTTATACATTTTTTGTGTTTCAATTTTAATCGAGTTCCTTTACCTGTGTATTATTTTGTTCACCTTTCCGTCGCCTTGTCTTGTTTGTTTATTATTGTTAGTCACTACCACAGGCGGGATCAGTGTGAAAAAATTGTATCCCTGTTTATTTTTCCTAATATTTCCTTAACGATTAAGTTGCTATTATATAATGGGATTTACGTGTGATGGTTGTTCAAACAATATAAGCCCTAACTCTTTTTATTTAAAATGCAACGGATTAGGTGCCAAATGGTTCCATGCTAAATGCTCCGGTTTGTCTGATGATGAAATTGCGATTTTAAGGAAAAATCGTAATACTAATTGGGTCTGCAATAAATGTAGCTCGTCAGGGGCTTTCAACAGAAACCAGTTATCTCAAATTGAATCAATAATTGATAATTTATTTCAAAAATACTTTCAACCCTTTAAATTAGAAATTGATCAATTGTTAAATAAGTTCGGCGAAAAAATTAATGTTTTCGATGATAAAATAAAATCATTAGAGCATAATATTGCAAAAGTAGAGAAACGCTTGAACAGCGCGGCGGGGTCAGTGAAATCTCCAGGCGACAACTTCGATATTTTACACGAACTGGAAGATCGTCGGAAAAGAAGCTGCAACATCATCGTTTATAATGTGCCTGAATCGAAAGCATCTGAAGTTCATGTTCAATTGAACGAGGATCTCGATGCGATTCGTTCAACTTTAACACCATTATCATTGGTAATCGAGCCAGTTAATATGATGCGTCTTGGTCGTACACGTTCTCTAGCTAAACCTAGGCCAATAAAACTAGTACTTGATAGTAGTGATCTGGTTAAAAATATTATAATTAAAACTTCAAAACTAAGAGATAACCTTATCAAATTTAGCTATGATCGAACAAAAATCCAAAGAGAAGAATTCAAGTCTCTTATAACTATATTGGACCAACGGAAGAAAGACGGAGAAGAAGATCTGATCATCAAATATATTTCAGGGGTGCCAAATATAATCAAGAAATCGGAAAAGCTAAATAAATCGGGTCCTGTGACAAAAAACTAAACATTTATTACCACAACGTAGGCGGAATGCGCACTAAATTAAGTGATTTTAAATTAAATACTAGTTGCTGCGTGTATGATATTATAATTTTAGTAGAAACGTGGTTGGATACTAACATTGTGAATGCAGAATTGAAACTTATGAATTACGATATTTTCAGATGTGACCGTAGCAGCACTAATAGTACAAAGAATCGCGGCGGCGGGGTGTTGATTGCTATCCATAATAGATTAGGGGGTAACATTATTGATATTGAGTTAAATACGGTTGAGCAATTATTTGTAACTATTCCTAATTTATATCTAATTTTCGGAGTGGTGTATATACCACCAAGCTCATCATTAGCCAAATATTTGGATCATTGTGAAACTTTTGAAAACATTGCTGAAAAATATCCTAATTATAAGTATCTTATCTATGGGGACTATAATATACCCTCAGCTATATGGCTTAATGATGAGCTCGGTGTTATAAACACTAATACTGTTGAGTGCTCTGCTCAAATTATTTCAGAGACATTCAGTTTTTATAATCTTAGGCAGATTTGTAATATACCAAATGAGAATAATACCTTTCTTGATTTAATGTTTGCAAACGACTGCTTTAATGTTACAAATGCATGTGACGTATTATTTAAGATCAGTCATCATCATATACCTTATTCGATTTCACATAATGTTACGCAACCTATTGAAACACTCCATTTCGATGAATTTATTTATGATTTTTCACATGCCAACTACTCAGCTATTAACGACTATTTGGTATCTATCGATTGGCACAAAACTCTAACTGGCACTGTTGATTCTATGGTTGAACATTTTTATAAGATTTTATATGAAGCCTTGGATAGGTTTGTTCCTATAAAACGTTTAAGATCGTCAAATTATCCTGTTTGGTTCAATGCTGAACTTATTAACTTCATAAAACTTAAAAGAATTGCTCATAAAAAGTATAAAGAATGTCAAAACTCTATAAATTATAGCAAATTTCACGATTTACGTTCAAAATGTACACATCTAAGAAATACTTTATATGATCAATACATACAATCAGTTAATAATAATATTTCCAGAAATCCTAAACATTTTTGGAATTTCGTTAATGCTAAAGAATCACACTCAATGTTTCCAAATATCATGCATTATAATAACGATCGTAGTACTAATGGTGTTGAGTGCGTTAATCTATTTGCGGATTACTTTTCGACTGTTTATTGTGCGGATAATCCTGCGCATATTCCAAGCTTCAAGTATAACTCAAATGCAGCTTATTTACCGTTTACATTTTCTCAAGGTGAAATATTTGACGCAGTTAGTAAATTGGATAATTCCAATAATACAGGTCCTGATGGTATACCATCAAGTTTTCTAAGAAACTGTATATACTCCATCACCATACCACTACACTTATTATTCGAGGCTTCAATGTCTCAGAGCATATTTCCGACGTTCTGGAAAAGAAATTATATAACACCGCTTTTTAAGTCCGGCAAGAAGGATAACATAACGAACTATCGCAGCATTTCAATACAATCATCTATACCTAAGCTATTGGACAGTCTTGTTTCCATTAAATTAAGGTGGGTTTGCAAAAATGTTCTTCTAGATGAGCAGCATGGTTTCCAAAGGGGCAAATCAACAGCTACCAATATTTTATCGTTTACCACTTACGTAATTAATGCTTTTGAATGTAATCAATCTGTGGATGCTATTTTCACAGATTTTGCCAAGGCATTCGATCGTGTAAACCACGATGTTTTAGTTGCAAAACTATCTGCCTATGGACTTCATACTAATATTGTGAGTTGGTTTAATAGTTTTCTAACTAATCGAACGCAATGTGTAAAAGTGAAGAATTTCTTATCTAAAGTCATATCTGTACCATCTGGTGTACCTCAAGGATCACACTGTGGTCCCTTGTTATTTCTGTTATTTATAAATGACATCTCACAAGTGATAAGACATTCTTCATTTTTACTCTTTGCCGACGATCTTAAGATATATAAAAGAATAACAACAATTGTTGATTGTGACCTGCTGCAATGTGATATCTCGTCTGTCCATAAATGGTGCTGCGATAACTCTTTATTCTTCAATGTTCAACAATGTAAGGCGATTTCATTTTCCAGAAAGTCTAATGTAATTAATTTCAAGTACAGCATCAACAATGTTCCCCTTGAAAAATTGTGTGAAATAAGAGATGTGGGAGTGTTATTGGATACAAAATTAACTTTTGATAGCCATATAAATTTAATATGCAACAAAGCATCAAAAATGTTGGGATATGTTCATAGGATAGCAAAGGATTTATCGGCTCAATCATTCAAATTAGTTTATTTTGCTTACGTACGCTCTAATATGGAATACGTATCATGTGTCTGGTCTCCTAACACTATTACCCACAGTCATGCTCTTGAGAGAATTCAGAATAAGTTTCTGAAGAAGCTTGCTTTCAAGACTCATTTAAACGTTAACACCGTTATGTCGGCATTTTGCATTGATACACTCAAGAGACGCAGGATTCTCTCAGACTTGTCTATGTTTTACAAACTGCTGAGTAACCAAATACAATGTCCGTATTTATTGGTACAAATCAATTTTTATGTAACCGTATCAGATCGTACTACGCGTCATAGACCACTGTTTCGCATTCCCTTCCATAGGTCAAACTACGCCTACAATAATCCACTCTCCAGGTGCATGCGCATTTCCAACGCACTATCTTTTGATCATAATTTCGATTTGTTTACTGAATCTTATTCTGAATTTATGTCAAAATTAAAGCAGACAAATTTCGGAATTATGTGACTCTCGGAAATGTTTGATGATAGCTTGCTTGGTGTTTTTTATGTTACTTTTATTTAGTTATGTTAGCTTATTTTTTGTATATTAATTTATTATTACTTTATATGTAATATTAATTGTAATTGTAATATGTATGTTATTTTGTTTTTAAATGGTTTTTTGCCGTCAATAAAGGAATTTGAATTTGAATTTGAATATTTTAAATCTGTCGTATAACTCAAATATTCATCGTATAATTCAATATCTATCCGGGTATTAGCTCGAGAAGTAGTTGTTTCAATGAATATTTGGAGACTTGTCTCAATGAGACTAAACTTTTGCAGAAAGTCGATATAAATTTCAATTCGTTTTTTATATTTTCTGAGACACAGCATTAAATTAAATGTTTTAGTAGAAGTTAGACTCATAGGGTCAGTTGCACCAAACACGTTAAAATGGTTCATCTCTAAACTTGAGGTCAAAGTGACATTACAACAACAAGAACTGTCATCTTGAATTCAAGTTCAGAGATGAAACAGTTCAACGTTTTCTAGTGCAACTGGGCCTTATTAGTTAGTAGCAAGGGAAGCCAATGCTTATGGAAGAACTGGAAATCGAGTAAAAAGGAGAGACTATGGTCAGGATGTGGGGCAAGAGTAAGACAGACGACTATATACACCAATCACTGGTCTAGCTTCTGGATGCAGCATCCAAACATTGTTACCAAATTTTATACAGAGACTGGCTAACTGGATATACAGAGAGTTTTTATACCAAACATTTTCATAACCAGAATTTTTTTTTTTAAGTAATGCGTACGTTGCACATTTTCCGATGCTCAGTTTATTAAAGGAATTTAATTTGAAGCTTTAAGCGAGTGTTTTCCACTCCCAGATTAAGCATGAAGTAAAATTTCGAGTTTAGAAAAGCCTGAAAATTTGGTTTGGTCGCGTAGCGCGAAGCGCGGAGCGGCCAAACCAAATTTTCAGGCTTTTCTAAACTCGAAATTTTACTTCATGCGCCACCGGTACAAAACACTGATTCAACATAAAGCTTAGCGATGTGTTTAAAACTTCGTAATATGTCGGTGTTTTGTATCGGTGGCGCATGAAGTAAAATTTCGAGTTTAGAAAAGCCTGAAAATTTGGTTTGGCCGCTCCGCGCTTCAAACCAAATTTTCAGGCTTTTCTAAACTCGAAATTTTACTTCATGCTTAGTCTGGGAGTGGAACACACTCGTTTTAGGTTTTTAATTGAACTCTTTTACGAAAACAACGATTATTTAAAGATTTACGGCATATACGCTGTAATTAGGACATGTAAACTTGAAAGAAACACTTCCTGCGTATACAAGTTGAGGCATTAATTGGAATTGATTGGCTACAATTATTAATAGTCACATAGGCAACTCAATTTACAACTAACCTAAACATTAAAGGTGTCAAATCGTATTAGATGGTTTAATTTGATAAACAGAATATACGAAAATGAACATTGAAAATGTTCGGTGTTACATAAAACTCTCTGTATATGAACTGTGTTAGTAGCTGGACCCTAATGAGTTAGTAGTTAGACCCTTAGTAGTTAGTAGTTAGACCCATAGTAGTTAGTAGTTAGACCCCTAGTAGTGAGTAGTTAAACCCTTAGTATTTTCTCTCATATCTGGCATTACTAAGGGTCGATACATAGAGTAGCAATTAGAAAATAAAGCAGAGATATTTGTTTAAAGAGACAATTATTTGGCAACTTATGCAATATTTACATTTGTAACAAAAATCATCCCTTTAGTAAAGTGAAACGCAAACCCATTTAATCCCAGCATGTCAAAACATTCTATTTGTTCCTTGCATCTGCGTATGTATGAAAAGGAGGAAGGAAATTTCTGAGAAAATGAGTGGCATTTTCACAGCAACACGTCGTTACGGATCTAATGGGATCCGGGCGCTTTGAATCATCGTTTCATTACTCTAACGAGTTCCGCTCCCGCTAGTTCCATTGTGTCTACTCTCCTCCTCATTAATAAGAAACGAATCGAATTTCGGGATTGATAGCGGGTAATCAGACCTGATTACCGGTGATTTATTTTAAAAACCACCGCAATAGATTAGAAATAATTGCATAAGGAAGTTCCCTCTGTGCTGGTGTGAAGTAAAACAAAAACAAATTCCGTGCTATTCTGATAAAAGATGATGCATGTGTTTTTAAACATAACTTTATCCAATCAGTGTTTTGTACAGTGGTTCACAACGTGGAGCAATTTTAGTTTCTGAGGCTATATCCAAATTGTATGAAAATAGAGGAAATATAGTTCATTTGATTTTTATATTAATTGTCAATGTCAAAATTTCAGTGAAAAATCACCAGGTATAATAAATACATTTTATTAAATCACTCTAATAAGTTTCTAGATTCTGGCATATTAATGTGAGGTTTTTTTTGCGGCTACGACTATTTTGAACTTCAACTTCACCCAAGCCAAATTTTGAGGCTTTTCTAAAATCGAAATTTTACCTCATGCTTAATTTGGGAGTATAAAACACTCGTTTATGACTTCAAATAAAACTATTAAAAAAAAAAAAACGATCAGCAGAGCAGTTAGAGCTCATGCACATGTATGTATATCTAAAAGGAAAATTCCCAGTATGTTTAAAAAATTTTAGTGGTGGCAAATGCTACTGTCAGGGCCGAAAGGGTTAAGTGAGGTGAAATGATAGAATGTATAAATTTAACTTATTTAGTAATTTAATTAACAAACAATTAATAATGTTGCGTTGTTGCAACATCAGTAATGGTTCCAGTTTTACTTCTATGTTTTTTTAAACTATTTTATTAACTTAAGATTCTATATGCCGAATTTTTTTAAATAAAACTTTATAAATAAATAAAGCCACGCGTTTTAAATAAATCAAACGCAGTGTTTAAATAATTAAGCCTTTTTTAGATTTAAAAGGGTTTACCTATATAAAAAAAAAAACACCCCTGACATCATTCTTCACCCCAAACACGAGAGGAAAAAATTTACAGGTCTGAAATGAACTTGCATTAATCACACACACAAACACATACGCATACACACAATGCGCGTGTAGAGAAAGAGGAAGTAAAAGCACGCGAGTTATTGCTTCGCCTCCGCGATGATGAAGTCGTAACTGTCAAAGCGTATTACCGGAAATATTTTTTTATATTTTCGGATTTTTCTTCTTATTTCTCCGTTTTAAAGGCCGGTTTAATTTCCACGGCCGTTTCTAATTTTCCCCGATTCCGCATAAATTACGGGCGCGCTAGAGAGAGAGAGAGAGAGAGAGAGAGAAAGCTTTGCTTCTCGCGCCAGTTTATCATAATTTTCAGTATTATTTTCTTTCGGGCTCTGAGCGTTTTATTTTCTCGGGGAGAAAGGGAGATTAGATTTCGTCCTGCTGGATGGAATTGAATCGGTTTGAGTGAATGAACGCGCTTGTGTTGAGATTTTATTTTTGTGAGATAATATCCTATATTTCATTTCAAAATGTTGATAATTATGATAAACGCAAAAAATGTTGATCTAAAAGTAAGATTCATTGAGTGCCAGTAGTTTCTTGTACAGAGAGATTTTTTAATTATATAAACATCTTTAGAATATAACTATATAAAACGGGAACCAAAACAGATAAACCAATTGTTTAAAATATTAATTAAAGGCTCGTTATTTAATAACCTACAACTAAATATCCTTCTTGTTTAAATTCACCCTAATGCTCCCATAGAAGATACCATTTTTACTAAGGCCTCCTTGTTTGATAACTGCATAATTATAGGTGACTTTAACTTGAATAAATACAAACACAAATAGCTCAATTCCTTCCTTAGCCAATCTAATTTTACCCGAATCCATATACCCCAAGCATGTATTATTTAAAATAACCCTAGCTCCACTCCTGATATGCTACTATGAACATCCAATACTAAATCCCTTATCTATTCAGTGATATTAACACCAGATCTTGGATCAGATCAACTTTCTATATAAATTGATTTAAACATCCCAAAAACTCATAGCCAAGAACCTCCTGCTTGTATAATGAACTACCAAAATTACGACATCGACAAAGTAAACAGTTACATGACTGACTTTACTAATTTCAATCCAACTAACACTCCCAACAATAATGATAAATTCCAAAATGAACTTATCAACTAAATAAGAATACATACCCCTAAAATATCCAAGTAACCCTATAAATACCCTTTCCTAAAATTTATCCTTAGACTTATTAAATTCAAAAGACAGCTATACAGAGACATTCAACTGACAGGCAATTCGGACTTAAAAAATAAATTCAATTGACTCAACAAAGACATAAAAAAATTTATTGCAGAATTTAAAAACAAATAATGGCCGACGGTCTGCAGCGATATTAACAACGATGAGGACAAAACAAATTGGTTGAACATTAAAAAGCTGTCAAAATATTTAAAAAAAAACGGGCTCATTTAGATCTTTATTAGACCCCACTACAAATAAAGAAACAGCATACCCACAAAGAATCGCCAATATACAGAGAGTATTATGTAAAACCGAACATTACAACATATGTTGAACGTTAACTTTTGTATGTTCGATTCGTACTGAAACGTGTCTAAGCATTGAACACAGTCTAAGACGTTGAATTTTAAGGATAAGTGTAAATTGGATTGCCTATATGTACATTAGAAATGACAGGTAATTAAATGCGATTCAGTGAAAATCGTACAATGTTCGGTATTACATAAAACTCTCTGTATGTTTACCTAAAAGAAAAATGTTCACGTTGTTTGTTTTAGAAGAGTTCAATTTGAAGCTATAAACAAATGTTTTCTACTCCCAGACTAAGCATGAAGTAAAATTTCGAGTTTAGAAAAGCCCCGTGAAAATTTGTCGAGGGTCGCGCAAATTTTCTGGGCTTTTCTAAACTCGAAATTTTACTTCATGCGCCACACGTATAAAACAAAAATATTGTGAATTTATGTATATTTAAACCTCACTTGAAATCGGTGTTTTGTACGCGTGGCGCATGAAGTAAAATTTCGTGTTTAGAAAAGCCCCGTGAAAATTTGTCACGGGTCGCGCAGCGATCCGAGACAAATTTTCACGGGGCTTTTCTAAACTCGAAATTTTACTTCATGCTTAGCCTGGGAGTGGAAAACACTCGTTTAAAGTTTCAAATTAAGTCTTTTGAAAAACACCGGATGTTGGAAAATTTACAGATTATGCATACCGAGAGTTTTATGTAGAACCGAGCATTACAACACATGTTGAACGTTAATTTTCGTATGTTCGATTCGTACTGAAACGAGTCTAAGCATTGAACACAATATCACACGTTGAATTTTGAGGTTAAGTGTAAATTGGATTGCCTATATGACTATTAGAAATGACAGGTAATTAAATGCGAACAGTGAAAATCGTACAATGTTCGGTATTACATAAAACTCTCTGTATTTGCAGACTATTTTAATCAGACGTTTGCATTCTCGACTAATGACGACTATGACAAAAGATACCTAAAACACATTGATGACTGGTACCAAACCTTCCAATCACTCCCTTCCTCCCCAGTAATCCTTATCTCCGAGGAAGATTACATGAGAAAATTATCCAATGGCAAAAACACAGCGCCAGGTCATGATGATATTTCTCTGAGTAACCTTAAAAAAAACTTCCTGTGAATATCCACGCATATATCCTGGACATCTATAGTTAAGCAGTATCTAACAATTATTACCCTCCCTCCTGGAAGAAGGGCCAGATTGTATGTATCTACAAACCTAATACTGATCCTTCCCTTGTATCCAGTTATAGACCTATCAATCTACTTTCGGTCTTTGGTGAAACCCTTAAATCCCTACTAAAATATCGCATAAACTCCCATATTTCCAAGTACATTCCTAAATACCAATTCGGATTCCAGTATCAACGTTCCACAGAACTTCCTTTGACGATCCTGGAATTCAATCTCCAAACTAACCACCTAGAAGGCAAAAGATCGGCCGTAGTGTTCCTCCATGTCAAAAAAGATTTTGACCCAGTATGACATCGGGGGTTATTATAGAAATGACAAGTCCTGAATCTTCCCGTATTTTTAATACGAATCCTTGACCAGTTCCTATTCAATACATCCGTACAAGTCAAATTTAAACAATTATCCTATTCATTTTACCCTAGCCAAGGTGTTCCACAAGGTTCTCCCATATACCCTTGACTTTTCAATTTATATACTTTCGACCTATACAACCCAGATCCTACATGTTTTGATCCCCCACAACATATCCTCCATTTTGCCGACGATACGGCACTTGTCTCCCACGCTCCAACCCTTAAATCCGCTATATCTTCCTTACAAAGTCTGCCGAATGAAACTGAAATTTGGTTCTCTAAATGGAGGATATCCCTAAACTCATATACAACCAAAATGTTAATCCCATACCACAGAATATCCCCCCAACTTTTCCTTAATAATACTCCTTAATAGCATACGAATATTACTATATCCCCAATGGAAATACCTTGGTACATTTAACTTCAAACTCTCCTTTGTACCCTACTCCAAAATAATTAAAACTAAAATTGTAACTAGAGCTCGCTCCTTTAGATGTCTCATATAAAGACCGTAGTGTATCAACCAAGACAGCTGTGAAAATCTATTAATGCATATGCAGACCACTTCTGGATTACGGTTTTATCCTACTCGCACTCACCCAACCTCGAACCCTAAATTACATCATAGTAGCCGAACGCAGTGCACTTCGAACATTAACAGAAATCCGCCCTCCCTTAATCCCTTGTTTAACCTCTTTAATGAAATGCTACTTGAGAGAACACAAAATATACCAATAAGCGAACGCTAGCCATATCTGATAGAATCATTCCTCAAATCTCGATTAAACCTCTGCATCTTAAAACTGTACTGTCAACTTAGAAATCCCTTAATCCCAACCAAACGCAAATCGCCTGAAACCACTATGCTTGAAATACTCTACACCCTGCACCAATCACGCGCAAATTAATCACCATTTACTATCATTCATTCTTTATCACTCATACATTATAATTGATTATTAATAAAACAAGGCAGAAAGACCTCGGTTCGATAGCCTAGTAGCAATGGGAATATTTAAAATATTAATCTATGTTTATTTATATAAATGATATGTACAATTATTTGCTAATAAAGATGTTAAGGAGTAGTAATTAAAGGCAAGCCAATATAGTTAATGTATATTGGGTTGCTGCTGTCGTCATGTCATTGACAAATTAGTAAGATTAATATTTTTTTTTACCCAACAGTTCATTTAGTTTAGTGAGAGAATAATTTAACCTGATGTTACAATTTGCATATAAATTATGCATAGAACAGTAAATCTGTTGTGTAACTAAAATATTCATTGTTTAATTCAATATATGTCGGGGTATTAGCTCAAGAAGTAGTTGTTTCAATGAATATTTGGAAAAGTCTTAAGGAGACCAAATTTTTGCAGAAAGTCGATATTAATTTTAATTCATTTTTATATTTAGGAATAAAACCTATTAGAGAGTAACAAAGTAAAAAGTGATATAAGATGTCACTAAGTAGAAACATTTTTTTTGTATACATGTATTAAATATTGATTTTTAACTATTCCACCATTTCACCTTTATATTTTATAATTTAACTATATTTAGACGCCACAAACACATTCACATACATCCATAGACCCAGGTGGAATAATTTTGTAGTTTAAAATGCCCCGTGACCCCTGGGTTGGGAGGCAGGGCCACTACCCACTACCCCACCGGAGTCCCCCAAAAATAATGAAATGAACACATTTATAACATTTATTTTTTAACTTGTAAGTTATGTTTGCTTGAGTAATAAATCATTTTTAAGAAAAAAAATATGTGCTCCTCATTTGACAGATACTTAACATATTTGCTGGGTCAAAAAGAAAAAAAAAATAGGAACGAAACGTTCTGTAATGCGTTTTGGGGGCGGACCAGTGTATAACATCACGTTTTTACTCACCGTTTTATATACATAGTTCTGGAATATTTTCGATTCGCCTGGATGCGAGGGAATACAAATATTGCTCATAAATATTAACGTCCGGAACGTTTTCTATCGCCATGCCGAATACATCTCTTTCACTAGGTCAAATAAAATGAATTGTAGAAAAACTACAAAATATACCTACTTTCATTATTCAAACAGTATTTATAATAAGTAACACATGCTAATAATATTAATATATAAACAGATAAATACATATCTAATTACAGGATAATGTTTTTTCAAGTGTGCATATTTTCCTGTAAAATTTCAGACATTCATTGCTTTTATGAAATGCGTTTAATTAGAAGTTTCGAACGAGTGTGTCTACTCCTTGGTTAAGCATGAAGTAAAATTTCGAGTTTAGAAAAGCCTGAAAATTTGGTTTGGTCGCTCCGCGAAGCGGAGCGGCCAAACCAAATTTTCAGGCTTTTCTAAACTCGAAATTTTACTTCATGCGCCACGCGCATAAATCACTGAAATGTTGTGAAGTTTAAATTATACCGCTAAAGCAGTATTAAAAAGTATTTCGAACTTTACAATATTAATAAACAAGTTAAAATAAAATTAAACACATTTCAAAAATAACAAATACCTGAAAATTCAAAAAAATAAAAATTCCCTGTATAACTTTAGAAAATCTAGTTATGAAGCTATGTTGCAAATCTGTTTCTTATTGAGTATTATTGGTAATTTTACATTTGTACACTTTGATAAACAAATAAATGAAGTACTAACAATCCATCTTCATACAAAAGTGAAAAGAAAGGGTATTTATTAGTGCTTCATTGCTCAATTCAATTTGATTTTCATGTAACTCAATCAATGAAATATGTAGAATTGTATTTGGTCCATTCTTCATAAAGTAATTGTTCATTGCAATAATTTCAGAATGGATTAAATTGAAACGTACTAGAAACTCCTGTTTTTAATTCGCGTTGAGTTCAAAATGAATATTAAAATTCTGCGTTTATTAAAAATTACAGCCTGAAAAAAGCATCCCTTTGTTCTCGGCGTGTAATTGCAGGAATTCACAAATGGCATCGGTAATCTTCCATCGGTAATATCAACGCACATGGAGAGCCGCTGGCGAAAAAAAAAAACTCGAAACGTATTTGAATAATTTCACACTTTGTTAGGCTTAAAATATTCGCTTTCATAAAACCGTCGGTGTTTCCTCGTTAGAGCCCGGGCTCGCTTTATTCCCGAAAACTTCATGAAAAATGTGCGTGCGTGGCGGAATAAATGCAAAGAGCATGTTTACCCGTTACCATAAAAAGTTACCACCTACGCAATTTAGCCACGGCCATAACCGTTCTTTTTTTCCTCCTCCTCTCCGCGCGCGTAAAGATGTACGACGATAACGGCCGGTTGCCATTATCATCCACAGTGCACCTTCCTAAAGATCACCCCTCTCTTATCTTAAATAAAATTAAATGTCCACGTGGAAAACTGGAAAACACCGCGGTTTCCAGTTTATATGATTAAGCGATATTTATAGGGGATTATAAAAGCAATTTGAAAGAGAAATGTATAATGGGCTATTCTCTCTCTATGTGTGTGTACAGTTGTGGTATTCACATGGGGTGATTCACCTCTTGTTTTCAACTAAATTAGGGGGTTTTAAACTACCCCTGCCGAGCGCATATCTGCATATAAATAGAAATTTTATAAATTTGCACCAGTTACGCGTAACTTGCTGTTTGCGTGCCGGCAACCTGATATCTAATGCTGTCGCTATTATTACGCTCATCTATATCAATTAAGATCTTATTTCCGCTGAAGTTAATTATTTTACTAGAATTATGTTTTAATGATCTGTCAAGAAATTTAGGAATGCACAGTTTGGTTTATAAATGATCTCAACAACAAATAATAAATGTACGAGCAGTGTTTTCCTAATGTGTTGCGCGTGTTGATTCGCGTAGATTCACAACGCGCACAATACTAGCCAGCATTCGCGCAGATTATTAGAGCTCACAACGCTAGCCGAAAATGCAGTTGCACGTTGTTTGTGTTTGTTTTTATTAATAATTCACTTTAATAAACTTACCGTTGTGAACAAGCAGTGTAGAATCCCTGGCTAGGGCTAACTCGGAATCGGTGAGGGTGGCGTCCGAGGCGTTCTCCGAAGAGGGTGTGTCGCTCAGCCCGGCGGGTTGCTGGTACAGGGGGTGCTGGTAGGTGTGCGAAGAACCGTACCTCCGGGGCGATTCCTCACCTTCTGACCCGCTAACACTGTACGCGGGATATAGCCTCCCCTTGCCTGCAACAAACAAAAAAACAAGCGAAAATAAATATAGCGCTCTGGATAGAGATGAATTATTCAGTCGGGGTGCATTCGCTGCAAAACAAAACACTTTAAGTTCCGTTGAAATGTTTAAATCCATTTGAATAAATCTACTGTGTATTTTATACTCACTGTAAATAAATAAAAATATCAATACACAAAATTGCAAATAATAGCTCTTCTTGAGTTAAAAAAGAGTATTATTGTAAGCCATGATTCAATTTTATACTTTTTATAAGTTGTGAAGTTTATGCACTCTAACCAATGTTTTTCATTGCTTAATTAAGCACGAATCCGCCCAGCTCCACTAAATTTGCAAACCCGGCCCCAAAAAAAACAGGTATATTTTTTTTTGCAGGGAGCAATTAAACCAATAGTCAGTCGCCTGTCCACAGTATTTTATTAACGCCGATCGAGCGGAGCTTCCGAACACGTATATATTTGTCCCATTTCCGGATATCATGGATTTATATCGGAATTTTCGACGTGAGTGGATTTATTACTTTTAATAACTGATATATAGGATAACTTAACGTCGCCAGTTACTAAAACTAAAGTGAAACATTGAATTATTCTCAAGTATCGCACTCTAATATTTCTGTTTAAGATTTGTTTATCGACTGTTACGACAAACAAATCTCAATAGTGGCGTAAATAGAATTTTAGGCCCCATACATAACTACTATTGTATTTTTGAGGGGCATTCTATACACATGTATATACACCTAGTTTATTTCTTTTAAGTACAGGGTGATTCATTAGCCTTAGCCAAAGTTCGACGCTAGCCCCGACGCTAGCCCCGACGTTAGCCCCGACGCTAGCCCCGACGCTAGCCCCGACGCTAGCCCCGACGCTAGCCCCGACGCTAGCCCCGACGCTAGCCCCGACGCTAGCCCCGACGCTAGCCCCGACGCTAGCCACGACGCTAGCCCCGACGCCAGCCTTGTAGCTCTACTATGTTCTACCTTTATAGTACTAATAGTACTACTAATAGTAAAGCGACTAGGCTAGCGTTGGGCTTCAAATCTATGCTGGCAACAAATATCGATACAGAATTAAAAGCAAAAGCGAGAACTGAAACGAGGTCTGCGAAACATTTATTATTATTTGAATATATGGAAAGATTTCATTGACGTATATATTAAGATTTACAAGACTCTTCCTAACCTAACAGCACATTGACGCTGTCAGGACTGAGCAGAATGAAACTACGAAGAATCACAGGACTAGTCACTGGACACTGTGACCTGAATAAGAACAAACATAGGATGGGAATTGAGAAAAGCTCCCTATGTCGTGGGTGTTTGGAAGAGGAGGAAACTCCCCAACACCTATTGTATACATGCGAAGCCTATAAAAGGCACCGCACGGAGCAAATTGGGAAGCCACTGCTTCTTGAAATAGTGCTGAAGAAAATCCCCTGGCTGAAACTCCTGAATTTTATAGAAGACACTGGAATGCACAGGGAGTAAACCATCCAGAGGCATAAAATGACCACGGAGACCGCAGTGCAGGGACGCTAAGTGACACCACCTTGTGACAAAAAAACAGATTTACACAGTTTACTATGGACCACAAGGTTCAATGTGATCCATCCTAAGAACAAAAAAGCATAGTGGTGGCTAAAAGAAATACTGGTAACCATTGCTCTATGGCTATGGTCTATTTCATGCTGAATCCACACGCTCTGTTATGCACCAAATATACCGTTGTACAAACCATTGATAATGGTCACTTTGTGTCCGAACTGTACATTTGGTAAATACTAAATTTGTGAAGAAAGGTTAAAAGTGTTTTATTTTAAGTTATGCAGTAGGTATACTTTTTGGCTGCTAGGCTCGCCGCTTTACTATGTTTTTATCCTAAGTTGGGCACGCAATATCCGCGCTAGCCACGACGCTGGGCTATATTTTTATCCAAACTCATTAAATTTAGAATAAATCAACACACAAGTGTACTACATATTATTTTATTTCTGTTCTAGATTGAATTTAAAGATTATAAAGATTTCATTTTGTTCGGCATTAAAATAAACTAAAATTAATTACCCTGAGTGCGTTTCCACCCTTCGCCGCGATATTTTAACACTTGGCGGGCAATTAAAAAAGAGGCCGTATCCGCTCGTGTACCTGAGTCGGAAGTTATGTGTAGGAAAAGCATGAACTTTATCGTGAAAATATTTATACCGTCCCACATTCTGCGGTTTGAATAATTTAGCACGAGCAGCTGCGTTTATCAGATTTAAGTATTTTTATGTGGCGACCTATATTCCTCCAACTGGTCTCTTAAATACATGTAACTTACGTACATGCATATAAGCAATAGAAATTATGAGGGTGTGTAGTTTCTTTGTGGTTCAAAAAATGATTATTAGTAATACCTAGTTTATACTCAGATTTTTTTGGTAGATTAAGTATTATTAAGAAGAATAATTGTAAACAAATTATATTTAGAATGTTTGGTAGATCTCATATACAGGGAGTTTTTCTTTTAGGTATACATATCGGAATATACTGTATTAAATCTTCAGATGTTCGTCCTTTTTAAAAATATTTAAATTCAATCTTTAAACAAGTGTTTTCCAATCCCAGGTTAAGCATAAAATAAAATTTCGAGTTTAGAAAGCCTGAAAATTTGGTTTGGTTTTTTAAATGTCAATTAAAAGTCAATTTGAAGCTTTAAACGAGTGTCTTCCACTTCCAGATTAAGCATGAAGTAAAATTTCGAGTTTAGAAAAGCCTGAAAATTTGGTTTGGTCACATAGCGAGAAGCGAGGAGCGACCAAACCAAATTTTTAGGCTTTTCTAAACTCGAAATTTTACTTTATGCGCTACGCGTATAAAACACTAATTTTAGGTCAAGTTCAAAATATTCTACTAAAGCAGTATACTAAAAACATGTATTTTGAACATCACATCAAATCAGTGTTTAGTACGCGTGGCGCATGAAGTAAAATTTCGAGTTTAGAAAAGCCTGAAAATTTGGTTTGGTCGCTCCGCGCTTCGCGCTACGCGACCAAACCAAATTTTCAGGCTTTTCTAAACTCGAAATTTTACTTCATGCTTAATCTGGGAGTGGAAGACACTCGTTTAAAGCTTCAAATCAGCTTCATTTAAAAAACAACGAGTTTCGGAAAATTTGCATATTGTAATAAGAAGAGACGTAATTATTTTATATTTAACATGCTTAATTGATTTCATGTGAAGGTAAGAGTTACTCAGCAGCAATTGTAATATTTTTTTTAAAATATTCGCACAAGATTGGAAGATTTGGTTCCACGAAACATATGTAATATTTATTAACGTGAGATCAAACTTAAGCAGTGTATTTTAAACTTCATTTCAAATTAGTGTTCTAATCCTGTAATTTCACTGCATGCTTAATTAAGGAGGAGAAACACTCGTTAGAAGATGTAAATTGATTACTTATATAAAACACATTCTTGAAAACTTACAAAACGCTGTAATTATCAAGATATGTATACTTTAAAGGAAAATGTCCTGTATATATATAAAATAATGTAGGAATATTCGTATTCTTTGATTCCTGTGTCGTTGTGAGGGCAATCAGCTGTTCGTCCCTAGGGTGGCATTATGCCTCGCACCTCGTCATCCTTCATCCTTTATCCTCCATCGCTCATCGCTCATCTTGCACGTCACATCCTCCGGCGGGTGCCTTATGGCACGCACGCCACTGTCATCCTCTGCGCGCCGCCTTCCCCTAGAGATTCCGCTGACGTAATTCGCACTGCTCCCGTGGGCCTTCGCATGATTGTCGGGAGTCGAGTGAATACCGTCATATTTATATTCTGAATACGAAAAAATAAAACGACGAACACTTTTACGTCTCTATTATCCAACAAAGGAAAAGGCGAGGACAATTGCCAATCTAAGAGTAACGTAATAAAAATGTTGAATAATAATTTTCCATGTATTGTAACATAATCAAATTTCACTAGAAAAGGTTTCATTCGACTTTGATATACATTGTTAATCACCAAATTCAACACTGTTTTTTTATAATAAAAATTTCTCATTCAATTGTAACAATAAAAATTATTGAAATATTATATTGTACAACGAGCATATAATGATAGCTATTAATCAAGAGAACAAGGTATGCAAAGCGAGCCGAAGGCGAGTGGAGCAAGTCGTTCGAGTGATTAATAGCCATTATATCCAAGTTATACACTATACTTTGTTCAAGAGAACAACAATATACAACACAACCATAATTATCTACAGAGAGTTTTATATAACACCGAACATTTTCATAAAATACGATTTGACGCCTTTAATTTTTAGGTTATGTGTAAATTGGGTTGCCTACATGACCATTACAAATTATAGCTAATCAATTGCAATTAATGTCTCAACTTGTACATACAGGGAGTTTTTCTTTCAAGTATACATGTCCCAATTACAGCGTATATGCTGTAAATCATTAGATAATCGTTGTTTTTTTAAAATGAGTTAAATTTGAAACTTAAAATGAGTGTGTTATACTCCCAGACTAAGCATGAAGTAAAATTTCGAGTTTAGAAAAGCCTGAAAATTTGGTTTGGACGCGTAGTGCGAAGCGCGGAGCGGCCAAACCAAATTTTCAGGCTTTTCTAAACTCGAAATTTTACTTCATGCGCCACCGGTACAAAACACTGACATATTACAAAGTTTAAAACACACCGCTGAACTTTTCATTGAATCAGTGTTTTGTACCGGTGGCGCATGAAGTAAAATTTCGAGTTTAGAAAAGCCTGAAAATTTGGTTTGGCCGCTCCGCGCTTCGCGCTACGCGACCAAACCAAATTTTCAGGCTTTTCTAAACTCGAAATTTTACTTCATGCTTAGCCTGGGAGTGGAAAACACTCGTTTAAAGCTTCAAATTGTATTCTTTTAATAAACCGAACGTGGTAAAATATACAACGTCTGCATATGTATACTTAAATGAAATATTCTCCTGATAAATATGTTCGGTGTTACATAAAACTCTCTGTATATTTATCAAATACGCGACAGTCTTAATGGTCGGTTTTGTTTTATAATAATTTGACAGATAAATGATGACAGATTGCAGTACTATGATTTGAATGTGTATTACGGTTAATTTCACTTTAACACAAATATGAACAATCGTTTGACAATAAATAATAGTCACACAGTCTACCCTTTCGCCTAAGTTACATAGAAACACGCTCTTTGCACAAAAAACTTTTTTGTTTATTGTCTACATTAATAATTTATTTCTAAATAAACCAGATCATTTGAACATACTAAATTATGCCGATGATACAAACCTCTTATTAAAAGGCAGTGATATAAATTATATTGAAGAAGCCGGAAATCTTGGTATGAATTATGTACTCAGTTGGTTCCAGGATAATAAACTACTAATAAATGTAAATAAAACAAAATGTCTATTTTTCAAGACAATCCAGTCAACTACAATGCCAAATTGCTTAAAACCAAATGATATTAATTATCGTACTACAAGTACTGCTACATTTTTAGGAATTACTCTCGATGTAACCTTGACATACGAGACACAAATTAATATTATATCTTCAAAAATTAGTAAATCGAGTTATGGTTTAAGAATGCTACTACTCCAAAATATATTCGCATCTTAGATACGGGATTATATTCTGGGGTAGTAGTACAGATGCTACTAGAGTATTCATTTTACAAAAAAAGCCGTTCGAATACTGTATGGACTCAAGTACCGCGAGAGCTGCAGAGGTATTTTTCGTAGTAATTGCCTCCTTACGCTATATGGCTTATACATATTCGAATGTGTCAAATTTCTTTAGCGTAATAAGCATAAGTTCAGTGGAAATGTTATGGAAAATAGTCGTAATACTAGACATGGTCAAGTTTATCGCTTACCGAAACATAGGCTAACAGTGTATGAAAGGGGTCCGTTTTACTCTAGCATTAAGATATTTAACTTGTTACCAAAAGAAATAAAAGCAACAACTCGATATAATATCATGAAAAGTAAACTACATGCGTGGCTATGTTCTATTGAACCCTATTCCTTGGCAGAGTTTTATGCATCGCTGTAAACATAATAGTTATTTTAAGTATTATGTGTGTGTTTATATACATATGTAACTGAAACTGACAATTTTCTCGCTACAATGTAACATTTGTGTAAGTTTGTATTGAGAAATAAATACTATTCTATTCTATTCTATTCTATTCTAACTCTTTCGTCTGGATGAAGTTTTCACGGTGTTAACATCGTTTCGCTTTTAAAAAAACACTCGCGACGGATAGAAGCACAATTGTTTAACCGATTTAGGAATGATTCATGTTTACAAACGATTTAGGAATGATTTATGTTTACAAACGCGTTTCACGTGGGATAAACTAGTGAGAACGGCGGAGATGTTGACGCGTTACTTCGTACTTTAACAAAATGACGACGATGACGTCATCCCCACCATGGTCAAATGTAAGACAAAATAAGCTGATTTGACTAGCACAGTGCTGTTATTGCATGGCGGCAAAAAATCTAACTTAGCAATTATTTATATTCGTGTTAAAAAAACACATTTATCACGCAAAGCCCGTGTTTAATGTACTTAAGTGCTAAATGCACTCCATTTATGCTGAACACACAATTATTCAAATCTAACATAATAAAAACAGATGATTACCTACCGATAACAATTTGCCATTTAACAGGGCTGAGTGTGTTTGTTTACTTAAGAGTTATAGGTCTTTTAAAATATGTTTATTTCACATCACGCTCTGCGAGAAAAATAATGTTTTATTTAAGTCTAACATAATAAAAAAAAGATTACCTACCGAAAAGAATTTGTTATTTAATAGGGCTGAGTGTGTTTGTTTACTTAAGAGGTCTTTTTAAATAATTTTTTCACATCATATCAAGGGCTATAAAAAAAAATTTAAAATAAAGAAATCGTTCTCTTTTACACTTTAAGAGCTAAATATCAAAAGAAAAATGGGTTTGTTATTGATAATGAGCACTTTGTGTCTCGAAATGTACATCAAACGATAAAAATAAAAAGTGAAGTAAGGAATGACAGTCTTTATTAGTGTATTAATCACTTCACGTAAACTCAAAAACATACAGAAAATGGGTTATTGTTAACCCAAAACTAAAACTGTTTATAAAGCAATAAGAAATAATTCTGGTTACAGGACGCTGCATATTTCTTTGCAAAATTGAATGTAATTTTCATCGCAAAAATATGTTTATTGAGAAATCAACAGAGCTAATAAGTACGACGTCCAGTAAACAATTATATAGTTAATCATGTGAAAACAGAAACAAAATATTTTAAATGGTTATTCTTTAATTTAGGTTACCACACTAGAGGACTGTGAATGTAAAAACGTATATGGAGAATCAATGTACGATTCTCTAAAAGCGTTTTTACATCCACAGTCCTCTAAAGTGCAACATAATAAAATTTATGAACACTGGTAATTTCATATTAAAGTATTACAAGATAAAAATCATAAACAGCCACTGATTTTACAAATAATTCCTCCATTAAAGTGACTGTTTACTCATTAGCCGTACTGTGTCTACTAATATGGTTTGATTTGAATAATGCTCTGTGTGTTGACATGTGTTCCGATAATGGTCAAAAGGGGCATTGATTGGTTACCATTGAAAGCGGACTTACGGTCGAGTTGATCGCATTGATAAGGATATATGTATCGATCATAAACATAACTTGCACAATTGTCTTGTATGTGTATTTTACACCATAATGATTGTTTAGTGTTTGTTCTTGAAATTTGTATATAATTCCAAATTAAATATAAGTGCCATGTTTTCATTTGAAATCTCTCATAAGTTTTTAATTACAATTTTTTAAGAGTATAATAAATTGGGAATTGTATGAGCGTGTAATGCATATAGCCCGGCGCATCCACTATTGAGTAAACTTATAATTTTTTGTACAAGGCATGGACTGATTCATTAATACACAGGAATGTTAGATAATTTTACCTCTGCCCTATCTAGTAACCGCATCATACCATACTGTCATCTTGACAAGTATGATTACTTTGATGTACAAGGAGATTTTCTCTAAAGTATACGTATTCCAAATTCAGCTTCAAATCGAACTCATAAAAAAAAAAACGAGTAACTAAAGATTTAATTTAGTTACTCATTGTTTTTTTTTTATGAGTTCGATTTGAAGCTATAAACGAGTGTTTTCCACTCCCAGACCAAGCATGAAATAAAATTTCGAGTTTAGAAAAGCCCCGTGAACATTTGTCGAGGGTCGCGCAGCGACCCGCGACAAATTTTCTGGGCTTTTCTAAACTCGAAATTTTACTTCATGCGCTACGCGTATGAAACGCTTAAATATTGTGAACATTATGTACATTTAAACCTCACTTGAAATCAGTGTTTTATACGCGTGGCGCATGAAGTAAAATTTCGAGTTTAGAAAAGCCCAGAAAATTTGTCTCGGGTCGCTGCGCGACCCTCGACAAATTTTCACGGGGCTTTTCTAAACTCGAAATTTTACTTCATGCTTAGTCTGGGAGTGGAAAACACTCGTTTTAAGCTTCAAATTGAACTCTTTTAAAAACAACGAATGTCGGAAAAGGTACAGCTTTATTCCCTGTATATTGATCAAGTAGTAATTTAGTTTTCATCATTGTCATGGTACTATTAAAAATTATTACAATAAATTAGTTGTTCTTTCATGCTCATTGTTTATTTTGTTGAGGCGTAGGTAAAGTATCGTACGTTTCTCGAGTGGTATGGTAATTACATACTCGCAGAATACTGCACTTGCCGCTGCGCGGCTCGTGCGCAAAATGTCCGATCATATGTAATATGCTGCATACCACTCTCGTTACGTAATATAGTATTTTGTACAGTGCATGGACTGGTCTATTAATACATAGGAATTTTACCTGTAAGACCCGTTTTTTTTTTGCAAGTTCCTGCTTCTCTCATCATTAAAAAAATACAGCTTTAAAAAATAGACAATTCGTGGCGCATTTAGTTTAACAATACAAATTAAATACGACCATGTTTTTTAGAAGAATTAATATCGCTAAATTAATAACATTGTGTATTTAATTACTATAAAACTGACAATAAGTTATAGAAATTTATAAGAAATTAACAAAAATCGTGGTAGTTAATTAAATTCTATTCATATTCGACTTACTGCGAATACTAGAATTTTATTAAAAATAGCCAGAAGAAGATGAAATAGAATCCTTTTAATTTGGTAACTCGGAAATTATCAATGTCTTATCACAATAAAACACTTTTTACTTTGTTTGTATAACACTTTTCATTGAATGAGACTGCAGTTTCGACAAATTTAGCTTGTCATTATTAAACATGTTTGATAATGATAAGCTAAGTTTGTCAAACTGGAGTCACATTCAATAAAAAGTGTTATACAAACAAAGTAAAAAGTGTTTTATTGTTAAATTATCATGTATATCGAAGTAGAAGCCTTCAAAATACAGAATTTAATCTCTTAAAATTTTTTTTTGTTTATTTTGTGTGTGAATAAGATAAATAATGTTTTTTTTAAACTTCAGCCTAGCAACTGAAAACTTTGGATACAAATTTTCAGGCTTTTCTAAACTTGAAATATTTACTTCATTCTTAATCAAGAAATGGAAAATACTCGTTAGAATATTATTAGACACTTAAATCAATATAAAAATCTCAAAAGAGTAAATCAAACGAAATACATACTAGTTTTTTATATTATACCTTGAACTAAAATCGAAGACAATTTAAGTCTTTGTGTCTCTCATTTTTATATAAAAATAATGTTGTATGGGGTTTAAAATAAAAATCATACTTGTTTCAACTAAGTAAGTCGTTAAAGAGTAATATTAGTAGTTGATTTTTATCTCTTTCTCTTAAAGTTATATTCATTAAATAACTGTATTGAAAAACAATCACTTTTATTTAGTTGTGCCACTATCAAAGTACACCAGCGCAATGAAAAAGTATATGTTTTCATTTAAAATGATATAGTTGACCATGGAATGACCTTAAAAACACGTTTGATGCTCGGATTATTAAAAGAATCCAATTTGAAGATTTAAGCGAGTGTTATTTACTCCCAGGCTAAGCATGAAGTAAAATTTCGAGTTTAGAAAAGCCTGAAAATTTGGTTTGGTCCCGTAGCGCGAAGCGCGGAGCGGCCAAACCAAATTTTCAGGCTTATCTAAACTCGAAATTTTACTTCATGCGCCACCGGTACAAAACACTGATTCAATGTTAAGTTTAGCGGTGTGTTTTAAACTTCGTAATATGTCAGTGTTTTGTACCAGTGGCGCATGAAGTAAAATTTCGAGTTTAGAAAAGCCTGAAAATTTGGTTTGGGCCAAACCAAATTTTCAGGCTTTTCTAAACTCGAAATTTTACTTCATGCTTAGCCTGGGAGTGGAAAACACTCGCTTAAAGCTTTAAATTAAATTCTTTTAATAAACCAAGCATAGAAAAATGTGCAACGTATGCATATGGATACTTCAAAGAAGAATTCTCGTTATGAAAATGTTCGGTGTTACATAAAACTCTCTGTATGTTTTGCAGGTTTTGTGTCTTTCATCTGTATTACGTGACGATACAATCGCAGTTGTTTTTTTTTTCTCATCTCACTCTTTTATTGAATGTATTGTCTTGTGCTGTCTCTTCTAGCTATACTCTTGACGCTTTTCAAGCATAAATTTACTTTTTAATGCATCGTATACTTGTGTTGCCTTATTGATTCGGACATTTACTTCTTCCATTTTACAATGTTTGAATATTTACACCCAGTTATGTGAATCTGTTTAATCCTGGTCAAGTTTTTCTCTTCCTATAATCATAAATTTTGTCTTTATCGCATGTTTCTTTTTGTCAACTGTTTTGCAAGTCTTTCTCTGTTGGTGTGCATATCATAATACAAGATAACATCTGTCTATTTTTGTCTGACCTGTGTAAAACTTTTGTTCACAGCACGAATAAACAATTATTATTATTATTATTATTATTATTATAATATCGTCAGCAAATGCAAAGTTAAATATTTATATTGGAGCTACATATACAGGAAATTTTTCTTTGAAGTATACGATACATATCCCAATGTGTATGCTGTAAATTTTCAGGCGTTCGTTGATTTTATAAAAGTGTTCAATATAAAGCTTCTGGCGAGTGTTTCTACTCCTTGGTTAAGCATGGAGTAAAATTTTGAGTTTAATAGTTGTTAATAGTGAAATACATATTAGAGGTAACAATTAATTACATTTAACTTTTAAATTGGTGTTGCATTTTAGTAAATTGCGACCATTCATCAAGAAGATTCCCCGTCCTGGCGAATCTTGTCCGGACGACTGATTCCTAATAACAGATCGCGACATCAAGATGGATAGCGAGGGCAATTCGTTAGCCACCAACCCTCTAATTGTCAGAAAATAAATATATAGATTAGAAAAAGCGGTATATAATATTTTTTTATTTCATGTGGATCGAATACTCAAAGTAATTGATTGGGGGTGAAAGAAGGTGGTTTATTTATGAAGGCCAGAAGATCACGGATAGTGGGTCGTGTAAAAGTGCCCTAGCACCCTCAGGGAAAAAGATTCTGCGAAAGATTTACTTCCGGATTATTTTATTTACGCCGTGAAAATAAATCGATGAATCAATTTATGATCTCCTGGAAATGTATTTGTAGTTAAAGTGTGAAGGGCACGGATGGGATTTCAGCCTCGGGACACGGGGGCTAGTTGTTAAATCGAGTGGCTGCGAAGATTTCCGAGCCGTGTCGAACCGCGGGGTGACTCCCATTCTCGTGGTCTGCAGGATCAATACAAGGGTTCGCGCGCGGGGAGCCGTTGCCATTTGGGCCGACGAGGGGCGGCGGGGTTGGAAACTCCCGCCTAATCCTTCCTCTACCATATGATTAATCCGCAAACTACTTTATACAAATTATAAGGATTCCCCCGTGCACCTAAGAATGAGAAGGCCTTCGGCTTTCACGTTCTCTAATTAATCCACCCCCACGAGCGCCACGAGTTGTTTACCGTTTCCGGGGGGGCGGTTGCGTAACCATTTTTGCGAGGCCCGGGGTTATTTATTAAAATTCTCACGTGCCGGCGGTATTGGTTTCGGCTTAGGCTTCAACACCCCCTCTCCGGTACAAATAAATAAAGGTTTCGCATACTGATGCAAATTAAACTGGGAAACAGGTCAAGTGGAGGCTGCCATTCGATTCGATTATTTGGGCACTCAAGCAAGCAATTACTGTTTAACATCTAAAGTAGATGTATGTTAAAACTAATGCACAGTAATATTTAGGCATTGATTCGAGTAATAGAACAATTTATTTTAAAATATTCTGAATCGAAAATCCATGATATTTGTGAAACATTTGTGAAACAAACCAAGTGTAATTTAATTGAAACCTTCATCAATATTTTAAAATGTTTCACCAAGTGATAAGTGAGAAAATTATTCAAGAAACATGATATTTTAATTTTGTTCAGGATAATACGTAGGTCGTTTGATAAGTATGGTAACTTTTTACATATTTATGTTTCATTATTGATACGAAAGCTACGAGTGTGTTATCGCTTTGGGCATATAAATTGGGCTGAGACCCAATAGCATTCTGTACCCTACGCTAATGATGAGACCTCTAAACAGGGCTTGGAACCGTTATTTTTGATGTTCCGGTTTTTATTCCGGTTCAATTAATAAAATATATATATAGGTTTAGTTCCGGTTTTTATTCCGGTTTATTGCGGTTTTTAGTTAGGGATTGTTTTCATTTTTGATATGTTTTTATTTCATATTAAAAAAATGTTGATGTGTCCATCATACCACTTTCCTCGTTATAGATATATTGATTTAAATATTAAGAATATAGAAAAGTGTCTCAAACTAAATTTGTTCTACTTTTATTATTACTATCACATTTAGAAAATATTCACGAAATATGGATAGATTTTTTTGCTATATCTTAGTAAATATATATCACATCTCAGCAGTATATATTTTCAACTTCACTTTAAATCAGTGGTTTATACGCGTGGCGCATGAAGTAAAATTTCGAGTTTAGAAAAGCCCCGTGAAAATTTGTCTCGGGTCGCTGCGCGACCCTCGACAAATTTTCTACGCGGGGCTTTTCTAAACTCGAAATTTTACTTCATGCTTAGTCTGGGAGTGGAAGACTCACGTTAGTTTAAAATATGCCACAACTATCAAAATGTGTCATAAGGAAAAGCAATAACATGATCATATAAATATAAAAATAATTGGCTTCTTGAGAAACCCCAGAAAATACGGAAACTTGATTTGAAATTAAGGAGTACTTTTTTTACGATTTGGAGGATAATCCTAACAATCAACAAATGAATCTAGATTTATAGAACGTATATGATTTTTAGTTTGTTAGTTTGACAATAAATTATAAAATAGGCTAATTTTCTAAATAATTTTGTCTTTCATTTGTTCATTTATAATTTTCAAATAATTTTTGACAGGCCACTAGTTAATAATACGAGTACGTATAATTTTTTCAACTTTGTTATGTAACTCTAATTATGGTAATAATGTTATTTCTTTGTAATATTAAACAATTTTAGTGTTAGAAGTGTCGATTTGGTTAGCTTATTCGTTGAAAATATTTTTAAACGGATGGTTGATGATTTTTTTAGCAACTGACTATTAATTGCATGGCGACTAGTAAAACTGAAATTTAATTTAAAATCTTTGCACATGCAAAAAGAGTTAAAATTCTTAATAAATCTGTAAATATAAAATAACAGTAAATTTTTCGTGGTTTTTTCCAGTCCCTATAATTACTGTACTTCTTCGCTTCTTTTTTGGTATTACTGTTTTCCAATCGTTTACTGCATCTTCTTATTTGTGCTGTTCTTGATTTGTCATATGTGTATTTACTTGGCTTTCTTTTTTATTTTTACTTTCCCCCGTATGTAATACAAAGGGAAAGTATTGTTTTCGTGAAAATTTTCGAATCAAAAATTTTAGCGGAAATATCCGTTTTGAGGTCCCCTGAGTCGAATAAGACCATTTTTGAAAAATGTCTGTCTGTCTGTCTGTCTGTCTGTCTGTCTGTCTGTCTGTGTGTCTGTGTGCGCTGTACCGCAAAAATCGCTAAAGATATCGAGATGAAACTTGAAACTTAAGCTTTTTGTCACAATCGGAAGAACTGAAAAGCTTTTGGTGAAAATCGGAAAACCGGAAGTGGTACTTTACTCTTGGCGTTTTTCAGTTTTTTCTGATTTTTTTATTAAATGTTCATCAAACAAAAAATTCTTTCAAGTAAAAGTTGTTGATAATAACAAAATGAAGATATATTGTTTATTTAATTTTTGTCATAGCACTCTTAGTTTTTAAGATATTTTAAATGTTGTTTGTTTTATCTAGTTATTGATGTGTGACAGTGTATGTGTCGATAAAATTGAAAAATGTTTCAAATAAAAGTTGTAGGAAATAAAAATCTAAAGATTTTTTGTGGACTCACTTTTTCTTATAGCACTCTTAGTTTTCGAGATATTTAATAAATAGTGTTTTTTATCTAGTCATTGATTTGTGTCAGTGTGTGTGTTGATACAATTGGAAAATGTTTCAAATAAAAGTTGTAGGTAATAAAATACTAAAGATTTTTTGTATCTTCACTTTTTGTCATAGCACTTTTAGTTTTTGAGATATTCAATAAATAGTGTTTTTTATCTAGTCATTGGTTTGTGTCAGTATGTGTTGATCCAATTGAAAAATGTTTCAAATAAAAGTTGTAGTTATCAAAAAGTTGAAGACATTTTGAAAATAATAATGCTACAAATATTTTAAAAGTAATTTAATACGCAATTTACGGGGGAAAGTACTATGATGGACACATCACCATTTTTTATGTTGCTTTCGCACGCATATTTGTTTGTTTTTGTAGGTGTATTTATTTGGGATTATTATCCCTGAATTTTCAAATACCTTCCTCCGCATTTTCTCAACGTGTGCGCAGTATACAACACTAGTTCGCCACCAAGGACGGTCGAGTATACGGTAAGAAGGATCGACAGAATCGAAGATTTTAGAGTGGGGGTAGAGATCGCTTACGTCACAAATGCGCGCTGAATTTAAATGTGGTTACTTCATGGTAAACTTTAGGTAAACATGCATAAGCTGTACATTTTCTGACATTCGTTGATTTTTAAAAGACTTTAATTTGAAGCTTTTAACGAGTGTTGTCCACTCCCAGACTAAGCATGAAGTAAAATTTCGAGTTTAGAAAAGCCCCGTGAAAATTTGTCGAGGGTCGCGCAGCGACCCGAGACAAATTTTCTGGGCTTTTCTAAACTCGAAATTTTACTTCATGTGCAACGCTTATAAATCACAGATTTTAAGTGAAGTTCGAATATACATAAATTTCACAATATTTTAGTGATTTATACGTGTGGCACATGAAGTAAAATTTCGAGTTTAGAAAAGCCCAGAAAATTTGTCTCGGGTCGCTGCGCGACCTTCGTCAAATTTTCACGGGGCTTTTCTAAACTCGAATTTTTACTTCATGCTTAGTCTGGGAGTGGAAATCACTTGTTTAAAGTTTTAAAATGAACTTAAAAAAAAACAGGGAATATCTCAAGATTTACAGAAAATAGGCTGAATTTGAAATACGTATATTTTAAAGAAAAACTCTTAGTATAATACAAATACATATTTAAGGGTCTTTTTCACTTTTTGACCTTGCAGAAATTGAGTCAGCTCTCCCTGGCGGATTATTTTGTGGATTATTTCGACTGAATTTTACATTTTAATTTGTACATCACGATATATTTCACTGAAACCAGTTGGTCGACACCTAACACTAACTTATCTTATTTTAATAACACTTATTTTTAACACAAAATATTAAAAATCTATCTATGAAAGTACAGCGAAACCGGAAAGAGAGGTTATGATAGACTCAAAAACGTAACCAAATCAACGTCATTGTTCTCTCTCGCACGAACTAGGGCCTGCGGGGAAAGGGGTAGAGGAAAACATGGAAAGATACAATTCTGTCATACCTTGTAACACATATGTGTTCATATATGTTACGTCCATCGACGTACCTTGCTTCACCACGAATGCATTCCATTGTTTCTTATGCAAGCATTCACACTTACGTTTCGCGATGATCATTATTCTAAACGTTTGCTTGGTGTATTTAGGAAAACAAAAACACATGGGCAGCTGTAGCCAAGACCATCATTTACTAACTAAACTGATATATTTTTACATATTGGTTTTTATGTTATCAATTTCCAACTCCCTCTTGTCATATGTAGGGTGAGTAAATTAATTGGAACTTCATTGTGAAGTCTATCGAAATGAAATCAGGACTTACTTAGGCGCGTGTCCTCTATGAATATTGAATCAGACGACTCCAGCCTCTATAAATACAGATTACTCGGGAGCGTGGGGCGGCGCAGCACGCGATTAGATAGTTATCAGTTGCTGACAGTGGCGTATGTTTGCTGCAGTAACTTATACGAGCCGCATTGTTCGGGAAGCTGACCCTCTTTCGTATTCTGGAAGCGCGCTGCGCTGCCTTATATCTCTGTATCAATCACTGATCAGATTCAGCGCCTCGCAGAATTCAAAATTTCAACATCACAATCCAGAATGTGTGTCAATCTGTAAATGTGCGATTAACCCTATCCTCGTGTATGATGATGATGGATCGCCCGAGGTGGGCAATTCTCGGCTCCCAGCTTCCTCCCCCCAGTTTATTTACATCGAATTAACGCCACGCGCTCGCCGGTTAATTTCTTTTTAAAAGCACACACAGCGAGAGGATCGAGGAAAAAATTCAGCGCGATGTAATCGGTGTGTATAACGAGATTTAGCCGAGGCCGAGGCATGTTCGTCAAGTGTAAATTATTCATGGACTTGCATAACTAACACTGCTAAACCGATCGTTGTGGAATGATTAGAGAGGAATGCCGATGATAGTGGCTCGTCGTGGTTAATAGGAATTCGGATAAATAAGGACGCGTCCGCTGCTGTTTACCCCCTTGTTCTAGTCAAATCCAGTGAGCGTGGGTGTGGATTCAGAGGGGGGACCTAAATTACTTTTTCCCATCTCTATTCAAATATGCAAACACTCTTTTATAAAAGGTTTGTAATTGAATAATGTCCCTGTTTGGAATTACGAGTGCACGCCAATTTCAGGTTGCTGAAATAAGCTTCACCCAAAAAAAAAAAAATAACAATAGTTCATGGTTACTTTACACATTAATTGAGTTTTGATAAATCCATTTGTTTATCCTGAAATATTTTAGTTAGCATAGAGCATAGGTTCCCAGAAGTGATGGACGCTAACGAATGTTTTCAATAATCGAATGATTTGTACTTGAATGATCTTGATAATCGACTGATCATTTGTATGATCATTTGAATCATTATTCGAATGATAATTTGAATGATCATTCGAATGATGATTCAAATGATCATTTTAATCATTATTCAAGTGGTGATTAACTATCTATCTATCCTTTATTTTTACTTTACCCCATATGCAAAACGAAGGAAAAGTATTGTTTTCGCGAAAATTTTGAAATAAAAATGTTTAGTAGATATATTCATTTTGAGGTCCGCCGAGTTGATAAAGACCATTTTTTAAAAATGTCTGTCTGTAATTCTGTCCTTCTGTCGCCACATTTTGATATGTCTGGTTGCATCAATGCTTTTCAGACATGACTGATAAAATCATTAAAATATTCAATATTTATCAACTTTTTTGAAATTACGTTATATGTAAGATGGGTGATTAAAAAGTATGGTTACAAAATGTACACGTGTCATTGCAGGCTTTGTACCTTTACTTTTTGATCGTATCATTTCAATTAGTTTCCTAAATATCGCTTACTCTTATTAAATTGAATGACTTAATAATTGTCATATGATTTTGAACTGTATTGACAAATTTCGATGTACCTTTACTTTTTGATCGTATCATTTCAATTAGTTTTCTAAATATCGCTTACTCTTATTAAATTGAATGACTTAATAATTGTCATATGATTTTCATCCGTATTGACGAATTTCGATTATTTCATTAATTTAGTCTTTAATTACTGGATTTAAAAATAATTTTTATTTATTTCATCATTTTCAATGATTTTCAAAATTATAAATGTCATAAAACTGGGCAATTAAATAAAAACAATCAACAACATTCACGAAAACTTGTAAAATTCATTGATATTATATCTCAATTCATTTAACTAGGCAAAAAATGCGGACAACTTATTATCTCCAAAGTCTTTGGAGTTTATTTATGTGACTAATTAGGTAATAGTCGATGTTCGACAGTCGGAGTACCAGAATAGTCAAAATACAGTCTATAGAGACATAATCAGACAAAATCTTACTATACTCAAAAGATGGTCAACCAACCACTTACAGTCATATTGTCACAGTAGTCAAAATGTGAATTTATGACTGTAAATCACTAGGTTGACTGACAAAGGTCTATCGTTTCAGCTTGACATAAGTCGCCGCTAGCCGACATTTAGTCCATTGTGTCAACTTGACATAAGTCGGCGTTAGCCGACATTTGGACTATAATGTGAGTTATTTAGATATTGCTCCCATCTGTAAATGGCATTCTTTAAAAGCATTAGTTTAATAACGTTTTTAAGTTCTTTAAAACGTTTGTGTTTAATGTGACTAGGGAGAACATTAAAAAATCTAACGTTATAAAATCTAGTACCAGTTTGTGACTTCAAAAGTCTGGTTGCCGGCGTGCCTACGTGAGTTTTTTGTCTGGTATTCATGAATTTATGAGTTGATACAGTACGCTGATGCATTTTTCTTAATGTGCAACAAACATGCTAAAATTTATGATGGCAAAGCTAAGATCTGTACATTGATAAATGCTTGACGACGATCTTCCAAGTAGCCGTAAGATGATATTATACGAATCACCTTCCTCTGTAGACCAAAACTTCGATGACGAATGGAGCTATGACCCCAAATTAATAAGCCATATGTCACATGGCCCTGGATTAAAGAGAGGTATGCAACTTCTACAACAGTATCAGCCACTATATTCGACATTCCGCGGATTAGAAACATATTTGAGCAAAGTTTCCTTGCAAGTGTGTTACCATGAGCATGTCAGGTTAGATGGGAATCTATTTGGAGTTCGAGAAATTTAGTAGAGTTAATTTCTATGGAGTTTTTTTAATAAACTAAATGTAACTACTGAAGATTTATCGCTTTTTAGTTTAAGCTGGTTGCATTGGAGCCACTTTAGAGTTCTATTATATGACATGTTGTGTGTAATATTTACCTTTTCCATGTTTCTGCCTTTGGTTGTAATGGTAGTATCATCGACATATAGTTTTGCATGGGGAGAGGTATCAGGCAAGTCATTTATATAAATATGGAATAATAATGGATCTAGAATGGAACTCTGTGGAACCAAAAACTGTATTTGCATATCGTTGGATCTTATTCCGTTTGTCTGCATACATTGCGTTTGCCCAGAAACGCAAGATAGTACCAAACCCAGCTGTCTGGATGCAGATGATTAAAATAAAGTTTACGAAGAAGGGTCTGGTGCGACACGCAATCGATGCCTTTCATAGTTATAAAAATGTTGATTTAGAAATCGATTGGTTTTCAAAGCATTCAATTGTTTCGTCCGTAAATTTTAGAACAGCATCAGTTGCGGGTTTTTGACTTCTAAACCCAAATTGTTCCGCTCGTATGAGGTTTGTTTCTTCGAAGTATTCTAATAATTGCGTCTGAAGGATAAATCTCCTGTTGGACAATAAATATTATTATTATAACAGCGACTCCAAGATAAATCCAAAAAATAATATTCAGGAACCTAGTAACGAACAAAACGTCACAAACTTGACGTCGCGGGGTAACGTTAAAATCGTATTATGATGACGACGCATTCAGCCTGCAAGAATTTGTATGAGAAAATGAGTCTTCAATATTTAATTCATAAAATGATAGCCCGCGCAAACAAAACTCCGTCGCATTAAATCAATACTAGTTGAAAAGTTAAACCCATTCAGACCGTCATTAAGATATCAATATCGCATTAATTTAATTCACTGGTAACGGTAGTCTCATTCAATATGTATCATGGAATAAAGACCTCCAGCATTCGAAACATTTATCATTCATGCTATCGATCTGCATGCATTAATGGTACGTCGAGGACGGTGTTCTCTCACAGCGAGGCGTCCAAATCGAAAGATACTTACAATAAAACGTTCCCACACACATACAATTTCTATGAATCTGATGGATTATTTAAAAATCTATTGTTGACTATTATTTTCTTACAGACTTACTTAATTATGAGTCAATCAGACTCTTTTAATATATATATATATATATATATATATATATATATATATATATATATACATATATATATATATATATATATATATATATATATATATATATATATATATATATATATATATATATATATGTTAAAACGTAGATTTTCGCGGGCCAAACAAGAAATTCACGCATCAAGTAGTACGTAAAAGTCAAACAAGTGGTTGCTAGAGCAATGGAATTTTGATAGTTATTCCTGACGATGATGACTGCGACGTCATCGAAACGTCGAATTAAAAATAAAATGGACCAGAGCCAAGAAAATACGCGGGACCAAACCCGAAGAAACAGTGATACATATATATATATATATATATATATATATATATATATATATATACATGTTGTACTTTACACTAACTTAGAATCGAAACATAGTAGAGCGACGAGGCTAGAATCAATGTCAGCGCTACAGGCGAGGTAAAACACATGAACATTTCGTTTGTTCGTTTATTAATAAGGCTGTATTTTTGTTATTTTATTAATCTATTTCGAGATAAGCAAATCAAAACATTGTATATATCATGTTGTACTTTACACTAACTTAGGATCGAAATATAGCAGATCGACGAGGCTTGAATCAATGTTAGCGCTACCGGCTAGGTACAAAACATGAACATTTCGTTTGTTCGTTTATTAATAAGGCTGTATTTTTGTTCTTATATTAATCTATTTCGAGATAAGCAAATCAAAACATAGTATATATCATGTTGTACTTTACACTAACTTAGGATCGAAACATAGTAGAGCGACGAGGCTAGAATCAATGTTAGCGCTACCGGCGAGGTACAAAACATAAACATTTTTTTATCCTTAGAACCGTCTTAAAGTTTTATGCTAACGTTTATTAATAAGGCTGTACTTTTTGTTTCTTATATTAATCTATTTCGAGATGAGCTAATCTAACCAAGAATAATTTAATCAAATCTACAACTCTCAAGCATACGTCTTTTGTAAACGAATAGTAGTAATGAGATAAACAAATCGAGTAAATCCTAGGTGTATAAACCTAATGAAATCGTGGACACGTGTGGCATTAATCCGATCTTAAATACCAATGGCGTTTATCTTGTTCCGCAGATAAGGAACCCCCTCATGTCATGTAAGTAGCTAGTTAGTTAGTTCAAACCGGTTGTAGCTTGTACAACCTGCACTGCTGTAATCGTATGCACAAACACGTGGCGAGTTAGTAAGTCTGGGGGTTGGTGGTGGGGGGTGGGTATGGTGCTCAAACATCGCAATCAGGATTCGTCTACATAATTAGCCTTCTCTCGGTACTGCGATATAACTTATACACATACGGGGATTTCGTAATTACTCACGTAAACTCGCGAACGGTGGATATTCCGCGGGTGGGACATAAATTTTCGGTTGCTGGTGGGAAAAAGTTGTGCAGTTTGTACAGGAGGGTGCGGTGGATAAAGGAATGGCGTTTTAAACTTTGACAGTGGATGTGGAGAGCACTCGCATGTATTGCGGCAATAATTTTTGATTAAACTTTGTGTATAAGTTGAATTAGGAGGAAGCGTAAAGTGGGGAATGTACGCTTTGTTACACCTGCACTGAGATGCTGTTATTTTAATTTTAAGCTTTAGATATATTGCTTTAATCTAAGTTTATGATTTTTAATAATATACAAAATGGTACTCAAAGACTTTTCGTCCACAGATTCCAATGAACAAAAAATTAATCGATTTAAATATTCTATATAAAAATTCCATCTCAATCTATACAAAAATCCACATATAGACAAACAAATAAGTAGGTTGTTTATACAACAAGGTGGCGCAAAAGTTGTCACCCGATGTTCTTTGGCTGTAATTTTTTTACAAATGAAAAACTTTGGTTCTGCGTTTGGATTGTGTTTATTTGGATGGTGTTAATTTGGTGTTAATTTAATGTGATTTTTGTTCTATTAAGTTGAGAAAATTATATCGACCAAGTGGCCGCCGGAAGAATTGATGACCATACGGGCCCGATTTATGGCATTTTCCATCACTCTTGCCAGAACTTCCGGCGATAGGGTCTCGCATTCTTGACGGATGTTGTCTTTGAGAACTTCAAGAGTCTAAGGCTTGTTGACATAGATTCGTGACTTCAAGAAACCCTACAAAAAGAAGTTTGAAACAGTTAAATCGGGCAATCTTGCCGACCGGTGCAAATCACCAAAACGAGAGATTAGGCGACCTGGAAATGCAGCCCTTAGAATTTTAGAAGTGGCTTGAGGAGTATAGCGATTGATGTCTTGCTGACGTGTATTTTGTATCTGTTTACTTCACAAATGTCAAAATAGAACTGACATTTGCCGCCATCTGTAAAAATTATAGCATCTTCCGATAGGGTGATGAGTTTTGCACCACCTAGTATGTGGACAAAAAAAAAACTGCCAAATATCTTATCCATTCTAGATCACATAGTTTATTGTGATTTAGGATATTTTTTTCTAACTGCAGGCTACAAAAACACTGCCAAGTATCTTTATTTGGCTTTATTTGGCAGTGGATTATTGTTGTGTTTTGTGGCGCACAGTAGAACCTTGTGTATTTGTATATTTGGTTGTCTATTAATAGAATAATTCGTAACCTTGGTTGTATATTTGGTTACCTATTTATGTATTAACGTCTTCGGAGCCTTGCTTTAAATTAATCTATATTTGGTTGCTTTTTTATACAATAATCTGCAGCTTTTCCTGTATATTTGGTTGTCTGTATCGTGCAGTCTATAATGACTATTTTTATTACCAAACGTGGAGTTTTTTTTATATATATTTTTAAATTAATACGTTTTAAATAAGAAGTACTACGACAAAAGATGTAAAAATGATGTTATTTATCTGCAGAGCAGAAAATTACAGAAACATCACTTTGGCTTAGTATTTTAAGAAGGTGCGCTTAGATAATTAATTATCTAAGAAATTTAAAGCTTCCAATCAGTGTTTCTAATCCCAGACTAAGCATGAAGTAAAATTTCGAGTTTAGAAAAGCCTGAACATTTGGTTTGGTTGCGTAGCGCGTAGCGCTACGCGACCAAACCAAATTTTCAGGCTTTTCTAAACTCGAAATTTTACTTCATGCGCCACGCGTATAAAACACTGATTTTAGGTGAAGTTCAAAATATTCTACTAAAGCAGTATGCTAAGAACGTGTATTTTGAACATCACATCACATCAGTGTTTAGTACGCGTGGCGCATGAAGTAAAATTTCGAGTTTAGAAAAGCCTGAAAATTTGGTTTGGTCGCTCCGCGCTTCGCGCTACGCGACCAAACCAAATTTTCAGGCTTTTCTAAACTCGAAATTTTACTTCATGCTTAATCTGGGAGTGGAAAACACTCATTTGAAAGTTCAATTTGAAATATTTGAAAAAACAACGAATATCTGAAGATTTACAACGTATACACTATATTGAGATATATATAATTAAAAGAAAAATTCTCGGTATATCTAAGATTGTAATAAATAATATGCAGTGTGGAAAATATTTTTATGGGCACGAGAAAAACTCCAGGGCTGAAAGAGGTAAAAAAGCTACAGACGCTCAAAGGTAAATATAATGTTATCATTTGAACTGGATATAATTAAACGTTCAGTTTTTTTGTTTCCGATCTGAGATTTTAAAGGAAATGTCGGATTTTGATAAAGTCAGCAGATATTATTCCGAAATAAATAACAAACTTTGTAATTAAATTGAAAAAGATGAAATAGACTCATTTGTGACGAAATTACAGACGAGCTAAATTTGATCGGCTTAACTTATCAATTTAACTGGATATTTTAAAACATTTAGTTTTTCTGTTTATAATTTGAGATTATGATGGAAATGTCAGATTTTGATAAAATCAGCAGAAATATTTTTTGTATATTAATGTCTGCAGCCACACCAATAAACATTCTCACGAGCCGCTACTGCTGACAAGTCTTATCGAGTTTTATAGCGAGTTTGTCTAACCTTAGGCTCCGTACATACTGAAGCGTCTCACCAACAACTATAGTCCATTCAGATTGGCAACCGTGTTGACTTACTGCGGATAGCACTTTTTAAAAAAGCGTTTAATTTGAAATTTTTAACACTCCTTGATTATGTATAAGGTAAGGAGCGACCAAGCCAAATTTTCAGGCTTTTTTAAACTCGAAATTTTACTTCATGCTTAATCAAGAAGTGAAATCACTTGTTTGAAGCTGTAAATTGACCATTTTTACTAAAACAACGACTTTCTGCAAATTTACCAAACGATGTCATTATCGGGATATATATACTTGTAATAGAAACTTACTTACTTAAATACTTAAAAGAAAAATTGCCTGTAAATACTTTAATTCACGTAATATATTTATTTTGTAACTTTGACCCCCCCCCAACTTTTCGAAATCCTGTCTGCGCTATTGCATATTGCTCATCAGTAACAGCCTACACTGATGAGCACCAAGATTTACGACACTTGTCTGTGGTTATCTCAAAACCAATCTTGGCGTCGTGAATTTGTAAATGTTTAAATTAAAATAACTTGACAGTCATGACTTTTCAAGCCTTACGAGATTGTTTGATTTCTAATTCCATCATGCCAACCATAATTGCAAAATTTTTTGCAATCTTTAAGAACCGCCACCAACATAACTCAATCACACAGCAGACAATTTTCGTGTCCTACAGTAATCCCAGACATTTGTATAAACAGCTCCGCAATTCGACTGCGTTGTTTCGGTTTAAGGGAGGGGGGGTTGAGTGCCGATGCGGCTGTTTGTAATTTCCGCTGACGGCTCGTAGCCCCCCTTCCTCTCCCCCCGCCCAGCAATTCGCGGCTGAATGAAGACGAGGCGTTAATAAATAATCTGCGCCGCCCGCGGCAATTTCCCGAACTAAATCATTGCACTATTATATCGCGATCGCTGATATTAAATTTGAGTCATTAAACAGAAGGGTCGGCGCGGGGGGCGGTTTTGTGGAATTGCGCTTGTATCTGAAATTGCAATCTGTTCGAAAGCAAAAGGGAGGCCAGTTCTCGGATTAATTTGAGTTACTGTACTTTATTTATTGTTGTTAAGAGAATTGATAATATAACAATGAGCCATGATGGAGCAGTTTAGCATCTCTAGGGCCATTCTTTGGGTTTTTTAGCCTTGGGACAACTATGCAATAGCACTTTTTATACCTACGAGTATATTTTACTTCTTATTAAATAGACCAGGTCAATGGCCCAGGCAGAATAATAAATATAAGCTAAGGATCAATACATAAGCCCTACTGGTCTAGTAGCAAGGAATGAAAGAGGTTGAATTTATATTGCGTGCTCAACATAGAGTCGAGAGCAGCGAGCCTAGCGCAAGATCTACATGGCGCTTTGAAAGCCTCATATTCAAAGCGGCATGTAGATCTTGCGCTAGGCTCGCTGCTCTGCTATAGTTTGGCCTTAAAGCATTCCGATATTTTTTTTTTGTAAATTGGCTATTAGTTATTCGTAGAAATAATTTATTTATAATAAATTGTTAGACTATGGCCAAGTATATAGCCTAGCGCAAGATCTACATGCCGCTTCGAAAGCCTCGTATTCAAAGCGGCATGTTGATCTTGCGCTAGGCTCGCTGCTCTGCTATAGTTTGACCCTAAAGCAGTCCAAAAAAAATGTTTGTAAATTAATTATTGGTTATTCGTAGAAATAATGTATTTATAATAAATTGTTAGACCATGGCCAAGTATATAGCTTAGCGCAAGATCTACATGCCGCTTTGAAAGTCTCGTATTCAAAGCGACATGTAGATCTTGCGCTAGACTCGCTGCTCTGCTATAGCTTGGCCCTAAAGCAGTCTGAATTTTTTTTTTGTAAATTAGCTATTAGTTATTCGTAGAAATAATGTATTTATAATAAATTGTTAGACCATGGCCAAGTATATCAATCCAAATTGCTCTTTTGAGCCAACGTAATCCTAATATTTGGAAAGCGACACCAAATGGCCCTCCGCAAAACTCTATTCCATTATTTAATTTTCTAATCCACTCTCCCTCGTTTTAATGGTTCTCGGTCTTATCTGCATTGTTCCCGTGTGTTCCAGACAGAACACCACCGGGCACTCCTGCAACTGTCATACGGTGATCCAGGTCCGTTCGAGTCCCCGATCCCCATCCCTGTCCCGGCATGCAATATTCAACGGGCTGATTTATCCCCGTTATAAGTCACGTTTACCGGTGGCTGCACCCTCCCCGCCTTCCTCCTAAACACTGCCATTTCTACACCACATATATTTCACCCTCGCCGAGGAGAAATTGAAATTCTTTTCCTGACGCATTATTTTTATGACAAGCGATTTAGCCCGGGTTTATTAAGTGTTCAAGAATGTATCTGAAATCTGGGAAACAAATTGGATAATTTGTCTTTCGCGGTACCGAGGGAAAAAACGCAGGAATCGATTTTTACACCCCCCGCAGGATTTAATTTTCTTATTACTATGCTAAAATCATGTAATCACTATTAATCATTAGTCACGTAAAAACGCTTTACCATCAATCTTGTGAAAACTAAAATTACAACGTTTCCACAAAACCAGAAAGACTTCACTGTATGAAAAATATTGTTTTTTCTTGAAAATGACATAACTATTAAGCAACCATGTTATCCATTATACCGAGTGTTAGCCACCAAATCTGGCCATAGGAAAATAGCGTTATTCAGAATTTGAATTAATTATAATACGTGGTCATGACTATGGCCATAACATATTTGTGTTTTGTGTCATATTGACGTATTAAGTTTTTTGTCATAAATATGAGTACAATTCTCTTGAAGAAAGGGGGTTCATGATTAATACTCTGCTCTAATAGGTAATAGTATTATGAGTACAATTCTCTTGAAGAAAGGGGGTTCATGATTAATACTCTCTGCTCTAATAGGTAATAGTATTAAGAGTAAGATTTCTTTACTGTAAATTTCAATAAATATATTATATTTTATTGGGAATTTTCCACTCCTAGATTAAGCATGAAGTAAAATTTTGAGTGTAGAAAAGCTTGAAAATTTGGATTGCCCGGGGCCCGCGAGCGAAAGTTGTGGGGCTTTTAACGAGTGTTTTCCACTCCCAGACTAAGCATGAAGTAAAATTTCGAGTTTAGAAAAGCCTAAGAATTTGGATTGGCCGCGTAGCGAAGCGGAGCGGCCAATCCAAATTAGGCTTTTCTAAACTCGAAATTTTACTTCATGCGCCACGCTTAAAAACACTGATTTGCAGTGGAATTCTAAAAACACACACATACAACAACAATTATAGGCAACCTAAGATACGTTAGAGTTGTTGGGTTGCCTATAATCACTGTATTAATCAATTCATTCAGCGCAGAATTTGACTCACGTTTTATTCACATCTACATATTAGGTTGCTAAAGCCATACATTTTAAACTTTCCGATATTTCAGTGTTTTATACGTGTGGCGCATGAAGTAAAATTTCGAGTTTAGAAAAGCCTAATTTGGATTGGCCGCTCCGCTTCGCTACGCGGCCAATCCAAATTTTCAGGCTTTTCTAAACTCGAAATTTTACTTCATGCTTAGTCTGGGAGTAGAAGACCCTCGTTTAAAGGTTAAAATTAAAATCTTTTAAAAAAGCAACGAATATCGTAAAATTTACAGTGTATGCATACGTATACCTGAAAGAAAAATTCCTTGTATTTAAACATCACATTTATGCATACACAGTTGTGATATTTTCTTGTAATAAAATGTAAAGTTTTTTATTTTTTTTATTAGTGCTTTAACTATTGTTTTACACACGTCAATAATACATATAATATAAAAATAGTAGTAACAATATATATAATAATCGTAAATATGAATAATAATATCTATACCTGTGACAAAAAATAAAAAAAATAAAAAACAGATGTCAGATGTGAGAAGAAGTGTGAGATCACCAACCCCAAACAATAGAAACACATAAATGATACAAATACAGTTTTAAAATAATAAATAAATAAATAAACATTAAAATATAAATAAACATTAAAATAAAAATAAAATAACAGACGATACAAACGATTTAAAAGAGAGCAGTCAAAAGTAGTAAAATTAATGTCTTAAAAGTCAAGGGATAAAAATAGTGTTTAAAATATAAATAAATTAACATAATAAAAAAAAATTACTTAAAATTTAACTGACGATAAATAGAAGTTAGGAAGTTAAATAATGTAATCCGAAATATCTTCAAAAATTTTGGTAACATTTGAAAATGTAAACAAAAAATCTTAATAAAGTAGTATGAAATATAATTTAGCAAATTTAAGATAATAAAAAAACGTTTTAGACAAATTTAACTTTTAAAACATGTTTTAAACAAATTTAAGATTTAAAACATCTATAAAACACGACGGCTGTTTTTAAACATGTATAAAACACTGTTTTAAAACAAAGTGTTTTAAACATAATAACAGTATAACTATCAACTGTTCGCTATAACCGATACTACTGGAAGCGACAACACGCGGCTACGCGCTCACGCGATACGAGCGGCAACAGGCGGCTGCAAGAGTAGCGGCTACACGCGACAGGGGTCGTACACTGCATGTGACTTCGCAGTGCTCAGTTTGTTAGAACCGTCAAAGTTGTGAATTTAAAATATATTTTTAATGGATGCAGAGGATTTTTATCTTCTGGAAAATCCTTATGTGATTAGGGGTATGATTGGAATTCGAAAAAGGCGATCATGTTGGGTATTATTTTCGTAGTGTTTACGCTTATTTGAATATATATATATATATATATATAATTTTAAAATCTGCCTAATTACGATGAATGAAAAAATATGCTGAGTATAATTCTCCCGACCTACCACAATACAACAATAAAATATTTACATTTGAAATTGAAACGATCATGAGCGATACAAAACGCCACACCCGCCGACCGACCGGCCCGACGGGCCTGACAAAATCCTGAGCGTCGCCCGCCCGAAATTCACAAAACACCATCAAGCATATACCAATATCCAGCCTACACGCGACCCGGAACTCTCCCGCCCAGCGGTATTAGTTGTACATTGCAAGAAATTACAAAAATATAATCATTCCAAAAAAATACATACGCACAAAATGTTCAAATAACAGCACAACCGACACAATCAAACGAAACTTAAGAACGTGTTAAATGGATAGTAACAATATGACATCAAGATTTCTGTAATTTTACAGAAAACTCCTTGAGTATTAAGAAAAATGCAAGAGACGGCAGCACTTTACAGAGGGCATTTTTATGATTTACAGAGGTCATAAGCACTGCTGTAAAATTTCGCACAGAGCATGTTTTTATTTCTAACAAAACCTTTCTCTTGATTTAAATGTTCATAAATAATATAAATAGTACACTAAAAAGAATTACAAGTTATGCTATTTTATTTCATTTTATTTTAATGAAATTCATGCTATTATATAAAAATAAACTCAATGGATGAGTCGACTAATCCTTTATTTGCTTATATTGAAAATATGAAATAAATGGCTGTGTAAATAACAAAATTACAGCCGTAAAATGGAAGCGTAAAGACGCAGGACTAGACGCGGCTACGAGCGACAGATCCCATTTCCTTGGGACTTGACGCAGCTACACGCTCGGCGCGAGAATCCGCATGTCCGCGCACGCTTGCAGTGGACGAGTTTCATTAGATTTACACACGTCGGGATCTGTCGCGCGTATAAGCATGTTGCCGCTAGGATCGCGTGAGCGCGTAGCCGCGTGTTGTCGCTTCCAGTGGACGACCGGCCTTAAAGAGAATACCGGCTACAACGTACAAATATCGCCGGTCCCTTCACTATAAACGATTTTAACTGTATTACAATTATACCAAGTATCGCATGTCTGCTCAGTACTCATCAGTAGGGTTAGTACATACTGAAGCGTATAAGTGTGCACTAAGCCAAAGGTTAGACGTACTCGTTTATTCTTTGAATATGCTCATCGGTGTGTGCTACTCCTAAATTTGCATATTTTCTAATTAATCATCACCTTATAGTAAATTATCTTGGAAAAACAAATATGATCTAGTTAGGAAATTAATGACTTAATAAATTTTAAATTTAGTTGCAAACCAAGTCAATTAAAAAAAAATCCATAGATTTAATATTATCCGAGTGGATGTTGATGTCATCCAACTGGAATGGGGTGGAGAGTCCAGGGTGGATACGGAACATGCCAGCCCTCTGACATATTTAAAGCTAGCTGTCACATTTGGGGAACACAATGCTCATATCTCGGGCGACGCCTTATCTTCGGCTATTTGGCAGGGGCTCTAATCGCGCGTCGTCCTCATCCTCTCCGACAATCGCGTCGGCCTAAATACATATATGCACGCAAACACAAATCACTTCCGAATCGTGAATTAACAATATTCCAAACTGGGGAAAACTGCGCGACATGTTTATACTTGGATGTGTGTGCATGTGTCGGGATTTTACGATCAAATTCGACACAATGTTTATGCGGCAGTTAGCTTTAGATGGCCTCGAGGCTCTCGTCCGTTCGGCCGTTTGATCGTCCGTACGCCCCTCTAACATATCACACCAACATGTCAACATGTAATTAAACGAAACGGTTCAAATGCCCAACTGACGAGTTTACACAATTTGCCAACTGTTAGCTGTTTTGACGCAAAGATTTTTGTTTCAAAAAGAAAATGTAAATTACAGGAAGACAAAGTCTATGTGTTTCAACTACAAAGATTGAAAATCTTCAGGATTAAATTAATAAAAGTTACTGGCGAACGAAAATTCTCTAGTTCTTGCTGTTTTTTTTTTATTTTGTCGAAATTGTGACAAAGATATAATTTTTACGATAAACGGATTTCCCAGCTTCGCTCGCGCGCCCTGGCAAATCCAAATTTTCAGACTTGTCTAAATTCGAAATTTTACTTCATGTTTAGACTGAGAGTGGAAACACTCCTTAGAAGCTTCAAACTAAGAGCTTTTATAAAAACGACAAATGCCATAAAATTTACTTAAAAAATTAATTCCTTATATAAAAAATCCACTGTATATAATTAAATAAAGTTCATTACTAAATAGCAGAGCTGGGACGAATCCTCGTAAAAAGGATTCGAATCACGGATCCGAATCAACTAATATGATTCGAATCACGAATACTCGAATAAAGGATTCGTAAGAGATAAATATGAATGTTTTTTCGAATCACGAATACAAATCCTTTAAGAATAAATTTGATTTTATTCTGTTTTTGTAACTAATAACATATAAATATCGTCTCCAGTTGTTTTAACAAAAATTATTCATAACCTAATTATTTATTATTAACACTGAGCATCGTTGATAACAGACTAAATACCTAATTCCTTGTTACTCTGATTAAAGATGTATTTGTGTGTTTCTGAACTTCACTTCAAATCAGTGTTTTGTACGCGTGGCGCATGAAGTAAAATTTCGAGTTTAGAAAAGCCCGAAAATTTGTCTCGGGTCGCTGCGCGACCCTCTACAAATTTTCACGGGGCTTTTCTAAACTCGAAATTTTACTTCATGCTTAGCCTGGGAGTGGAAACACGTTCAAAACTTCAAATTGAACTTTATTATAAAATCGACGAATGCCTGAAAATTACTTAAATAAAAAATTCACTGAATATCATTAAAACCGGGACAGTCAGAGAAAAGTAATGGAATTAGTAAGTAAGTAAGTAAATAAGCAAAGTTTATTTATGTATTACATCGGTGTACATAAGTCAGTGAGTATAATTAGTAGTGATTAAACATACAGTAATATTAAGAAATATAAATTAGTGATTAAAACAAAATGTGATCACAGTTTGAATAAATAATAATAAAGCCATTAAAAAATAAAATATATGCAAGTACAAACATATTAAAATCGTCATAATAATAAAAATATTAAATTATCAAAATTATAAAAAATATAAAGTATATACAAGTACAAACACATTAAAATCAATATGTGACTATGTGCCACAGAGGTGCTGAAACTCATATGTTAGGCACTCATGAACACTATAGAAGGCTTTCATCTGTAGATATGATTTAATTTTATGTTTAAACTCAAGTGCGGACAACGACTGTATTGCATCAGGAATTGCATTGTATAGTTGTGGTCCATAATAGTTTACGCCATTGTGACATTTAGTTAACCGCATTGATTTTAAACAAATGTCATGCCTGTGTCGGGTTTTATGTCCGTGAATCTGAGAATGAGTGCTGTAAGACGCTAGATTCTTTTTTACGTGCATTATACATTCAATTATGTAAATACATGGCAGGGTAAGAATATGTTCATCGATAAAAGCATGCTTACATTCATCTCTAAATCCGAGACCAAGAACTGCTCTTAGTGCACGTCGCTGAAGTCTAAACAATCTATTTATTATGGTTGAGTGTCCCCACGTCAGTATTCCATATGACACATGACTATGAAAGTGTGCGAAGTACGCAGCTTTGACAGCAGTGTGTGGCAGAGTTGTATGTAAGCGTCTTAATAAATAGATTGATTTGCATAATTTCTTAGCTGTCATATTCCCGTGAGCATGCCAATTTAGTTTACTATCCAGCTCAACCACTAAGAATTTAGTTGAGTTTAATTCTATGTTAGGTTTTAGTGAAAACGTAACATCAATAGTTTTATTAGAATTTAATGTGAGCTTATTGGATAGAAACCAGTCAGAAATAATATTATTGCAAATGTTAGTCTTGTTAAATGCATAGGCCAAGTCACTCGCTCTATTCATGAAGGTTGTATCATCTGCGTATAATATTATTTTAGTCGCCGTACTGATGAACTCGGGTAGGTCGTTGATATAGAGTAAGAAGAGAAATGGGCCCAGAATTGATCCCTGGGGTAGCCCGTTTAGTGTATTCACTGGTGATGATACTTTTTGACCAACCATTACTCTCTGTGACCTGTGGCTGAGGTACGATTTAATCATACGACAACTTTTGGGATGGAAGCTGTAGTAGTACAATTTTCGCAGTAGAATGTCGTGCGAGACACAGTCAAAGGCTTTACTAAGATCTAAAAATGATGCGGTAGTGTACATGTTCTGATTAAAACTTTCTAGAACTTCTTCTACAAAAGCGCTGACTGCATCATTTGTCGACATTCCCCTTCGAAAACCGTACTGTGAGTTGTTTAATAAGTCATTCCTTTCAACGTAGGCTACCATCTGACTAAGCAGGATTTTTTCCAGCACTTTTGAGATAATAGGTAATAATGAAATCGGGCGGTAGTTGTTAACCTCAGATTTGTTCCCTTTTTTGTGTATTGGTATGATGCAGGCCTCCTTCAAAGTGCGTGGAAACGTTCCTGTATCAATACATAAATTTATTAACTTCGTTAGAGGTGTGATAATTACATTATTTATTGTTTTTAGTATTCCTGAGGTCATACCATATATATCTCGCGATTGTGAATTTTTTAGACATTTAATTGCATCACGAACTTCAATTTCACTCACATTATGAAAATGAAAGTATGCATTCACATTATATTTTGCATTATTACACATTAACCGCACGGCATCAGTAGAGGTTGGATTAAGTTCATCGACTAGTTTTTGCGCTATCGTGCTAAAAAAGGTATTAAAATTATATTCAAATTGACCAAAACTAATAAAAAAGCCATTTGATGTTCTTAAATTTATCAAAATCAGCAGGCAACTTACAAAACACATAAAAATTTAAAGAATTAACTCAAATATTGACAAGAACAATGAAAACAATTTAACAAAATGAGGGTTTCACAGAAGAAAGTTATATTAAAAGGCCAGGGCAAAAATCTTGAATCAAGAAAATGTCGGAAAAATTTAACATTTTAGATTGTTGCTACCATGTCAGTTTTACTTCAAATAATATTAAACAAAATTTTGAAAACTACATTATTACCTTTAAAAACATTTTTATTCCGACATTGATGTTCTTATCAAAGCTTTCAGACTTTTGAAGTTTCGAACGAGCGTTTCCACTCTCAGACTAAGCATGAAGTAACATTTCGAGTTTAGAAAAGCCCCGTGAAAATTTGTCTCGGGTCGCTGCGCGACCCGAGACAAATTTTCACGGGGCTTTTCTAAACTTGAAATTTTACTTCATGCGCCACGCGTATAAAACAGTGATTTAACGAGAAATTTAAAAACACACAAAAGACATTTTTCATGTTAATCCTCACAATTAATTCGAATTATTTTTGATGATTCAAATCCTTTTGTTAGTATTCGAATCCTTTTATAAATATTCGAATCCTATTATAAATATTCGAATCCTATTATAAATATTCGAATCCTTTTATAAATATTCGAATCCTTTTACAAGGATTCGAATACGAATCCTCTGATAAAAATGTAACGAATCCAGATCACAAATCCAGTTAAACTAAAGTATTCGAATGCTTCTTTTGAATACTCTAAAAGAATTCGAATCCAGGATTCGAATCCTGAATGATTCGAATCCTGCCCAGCTCTGCTAAATAGTCATGTTTGGTTTGATATTATTTCACCTATAATTATTATTTAGTCAATTAGTAAAAAAAAGCATATAATGTCAAAGACGAAACTCATACATTTAAAAAAAATATTTTTTTAGAGATTTTCTTTATTTTCTTACGTTATTATTTTTGATACAGTTGCGATAGTTGTGACTTTTATATTTTCAGTTAACTGACATTTTTTTTAAAATAGTTGTTTTATTTTAATTTAAAATTATAAAAGTATCTATATTAAAATAAAATCACTAATAATAATTAGGTAAAATATAATATTAATATATAAAAGAATTAACATTTAAAATCAAATTTATACATTATACGTATGTAATTTTGATACATTTTTAAAAAAATATATAAACTATCAACATTATATTATGAATATATATTTTTTTTTACTATACCACCTACTTATTTCATTGTCATGTGTTTTACTATAATTTAAAATTAATAAATTATCTAATTCAAAATAAAAATAAAAAACCTACTAATAAATAACGAAAAAAACTGACCGAAAATATGAAAATGTAAAACTCACAAGAATCCTTCAATACCGTTAGCCCGAGATCGGGTACTACCCAGAAATCATGAGGCGAGGAAAAAAGGAATGAAACCCAAGGTACCAACTACAATGAGGCGCAGATGAATACAAATAATTTTAACTTATGTATGTATATATATATATATATATATATATATATATATATATATATATATATCATTGTAATTGTACGAAATAAACTCTTAAAAAAAATTATATATATACTTGATTTGTTTATATCTTTGTATCTAAATTAAGTTTAAATTTAATATTAAAAAAAAATAATAATCATGTTTACTAAGTGATCAATGAGAACAAAGTTCAAGATACATTTATTGACATTACCACTATTTTTGAAAATTGTCATACTTTTAGACAGTCGTAAACAAATGTTGCTTCTATTTGACTTTTTATGTCACTTATTACGTTTATTTTGTATTGGAAAGCAATTCAATATAAACATAATAAGTGACATCAAAATTTTGTGTAAGTTATGTTGTTTTTTTTTAAACTAAGTGTTTTTATAACAAGAATAATTCCAATTCAAAAATATTTGAATTCGAGAAAATAAGCTTACGCTTTTTATAATTTGCACACTTTAAATAATATATAAAATTACGAAAATGATTTTTGTGTAAAATACACACAATGTGTCTTAATTAATAAGACAACTTAAGATAATTAATATCTGTTTTAACAACTACTTCCCGTGTAAATACACCTCCGGATATTGAATTATACAATGAAATATATAAAATCTTATTTTAATTGATTTGTTACAACGCTCTATCAAGGTATATGTAACATTTAGGTCAAATTCTCTTCAAATCAACTAACAAATAAAAATAATAAATGAAAGGAGAAATTAAAAGAAATTAGAACTGAAAGGACTTGGATTAAAACTAACGCCTTAGACCATCTATAGACGCGTTTCGAGATTTATCTCTGTTCAGTTTAGCTTTGATTATGACTTTAAAAAGAACACTTTAATTTAAGGCTTTTCTAAACTCGAAATTTTACTTCATGCTTAATCTGAGAGTGGAGACACTCTTTCGAAACTTCAAACTGAACGGTTTAATAATTTACAGCGTATACATTCTGTATATTTAAAAGAAACAAAAATAAATCTTCCATAGAAACCATGTGCAAGTTGTACCTTAAATCAATTTTTATATTTAACTTTATAATCGCTCGGAATTAAATTAATTACAAAACTTATTATTAATTTTATCAGTGATCACCAGAAAAGGTATAAACTTAATATAACTGATTAACACTAATAAAAAGAAACTCCTCGAATAAAGAGATTTTAAGGCTTTGCCTTACACGATTTACAACAAGTCAATAATAAAGTGTCTCCGGAATTTCTACGTGGCTCGTAAAAGTAATGCCGTACAGATGGCGGGTCGAGAAAAAAAATCATTAAAGTTCGCTTTTAGTGTCTTTCTAGTGATGGTTGTAATAAAGCTATTTTCAAATATTGTAAAAACGCCTGCATTTCCACACAAACAACACGCTCCCTCTAATATTAACTGAAAACCGAGCGTGGCGCTAACAAATTGTTAGTATTTAACTGAACACATTCCAAATATGCTGTAATTAATAATGGTTTCAGTTTACATTTCAAACTCACGTATTGTTCAATAATGATATATTGTGTGATATTTTCTAATACAGTATATTGTTTAATTACATTTTATAATATTACAAAACATACAATTTGCAGTAAAATGTTTTCAATAAATAAAATAAAAATATAATTTTATTATACAGGGTGTCCCTTTAGTGCGTTCTCGGAGAGTATCTCAACTCTAGTTAAAAATACAAAAAAGGTTTTCACCAATGTTGCTAGACTTAAAGAGGTGCATAACCTAAGAATAGTTTTTTGAATACTAGGTGCGCCATAAAGACAGTAGCGGATGCAACTTGTTTATTTTAAATAGATCACCCTGTATATCATTTGGTTTCTGAATTCCTCATATAAATTGTCATTTTGTTTAAAACATTCGGCCTAAGTCGTGCCGTTTCGGAGTTATTTTACATTAACGGACAAAATTGACGTTTGCAGTGGTTTCATATAGCTAATATATCTTTAAAACTAAATCAGGTGGATAGTTGCAGTATTCATCATTATAATAATAATAATAATATTTATTACATAACAGGACATCCCAATTACAGAGTAATATTACAAAAGTAAAAATTCTTAAAATAATATATATAAACAAAACAAAATAAAATTACAAAAATAAAGATAAAGATCACGTGATTCTATTTAAACAAAATAAATTAAATATTTAGAAATTATAATAATAAAATAATGGCAAAATAACTAAGAAATAACAATAGTTAGTCTATGCAGCCGTTTGTTGTTATTAATATCAAGTACCAGAAATTATGTTCTTGAATTCACGTAAGTCCAAGTGAAAAATATCACAATGAGTGGCAAATATATTGTGATACACACAAATGCGACTCACCGGGGACAGTTCCAAGACATTAGTTTGAGCTTTTTGAACATAAAAGCTGGTACAATGACGTGTCGAGAGTCTAGGTACATAAAAATGTATCCTTTGCAAAAGTTCCGAACAATCAACTGAATTATGTAGTAACTTAAACAAGAAGATTTGACCGTGAATATTCCTACGTTCGACCAAAGTAACTGCATCAAACTCTTTCGTTTGAGAATAGACGGTGCCAGTGGCTGCATTATAAAGCTGTAGCAATTAAGTTGTTAATCTACGAAATAAAAATTGTTGAATATAAAGATTTTCAATAGAACTTGACCTGATTTTTTTAAACTGAACCATGTAATTTTTTCTGCATCAATCGACTCAAAATAAAATTCTCTTTTAATGTTGTTAAGAATTTTTTATCTGTATGTGTAATATAATTATTTTAAAATCTTGAACGTTACGGATACAAATGATAAGCTGAATCGAAAGAGAATTGCATTTTGAGTTGATGTGTGTTAAAAAAAATGGTATTTTAAAAAAAATCAGGTTATTTCGCAACCAAATAACTTAAGCGGAACAACTATATATTCTTAAGAGAATGGCGAAAACAGCAACTCTATCTTATTTACTTTCTGAGATATTTTAGATTTACGAAACCACCGCAAACGTCATTTTTTAACCATAAATGCAAAATAACTTCGAAACACAGCAACTTAGAACGATTGTTCTTATTAAAACGACACTCAATTTTCATGAGCGATTCAAAAACTAAATCAAATACAGGGTGATCTGTATAAAATTGGCAAGTTGCATTCTCTACTGTCTTCATGGCGCAGCCTGTAATACATAAACATATTTTTAGGTTATGTAGCTCATAAAACCAAGCAACTTTGGTGAAAAAACTCATTTTCTATCTTTAACGTGAACCAAGATATTATCCGAAAACTCACTAATGGGACACCCTGTATAATATCGCATGTTTAATAAATAAAAACCTGTAGAGTGCCATGATTTATTTTTTTTAATTAAAGTTAGCTACACGCAGAGCTGGGCAGGATTCGAATCATTCAGGATTCGATTCCCGGATTCGAATCCTTTTAGAGGATTCAAAAGAGATATTCGAATACTTTAGTGAAAACAGATTCGTGATCCGGATTCGTTACATTTTTTTTAAAAGGATTCGTATTCGAGTCCAGACGTAGATGATTCAAATCCTTGTAAAAATGGATTCGAATTCTTATAAATGGATTCGGATCCTTATAAAAGGATTCGAATCCTTATAAATGGATTCGAATCCTCATACACGGATTCAAATCCTCCCAAATAATTCGAATCATCGCTATTAAGGCTGGGATTCAAATTCGATTAATTCAAATAGTTAAATATTCTAACATCAATATTTAAATCACTAAATTATTCATATTTGAATATAAATATTTAAATTTTCGAATAAATCAAATATTTGTGAATACGTATTTGGTTACTTAACCACGAAAACATTTCCAACCTTAATAGTATATTTTTAACTTTACTTGAAATCAGTGTTTTATACGCGTGGCACATAAAGTAAAATTTCGAGTTTAGAAAAGCCCCGTGAAAATTTGTCTCGGGTCGCTGCGCGACCCTCGACAAATTTTCTACGCGGGGCTTTTCTAAACTCGAAATTTTACTTCATGCTTAGTCTGGGAGTAGACAACACTCGTTCTTAGAAGTTTCCAATTGAAGGATCACTCTAGATTACTAAGTTTATTACCATTTTACAAAAGCTACAGCTCGAAGGACCAATCGTGGTCTTTGGAAACCGAAGGACTACAGGGAATCGAATATTTTTTACAAGAAAACAACGAATATCTGAAGGTTTACAGCATGGATGTTAAAGAAAACACCCAATTTTGAAAAAAATATCGAAGAGTGGTTGGTTTTCAGTGCATTTTTAACTTCACTTTAAATCAGTGTTTTAAACGCGTGGAGCATGAAGTAAAATTTCGAGTTTAGAAAAGCCCCGCGAAAATTTGTCTCGGGTCGCTACGCGACCCTCGACAAATTTTCTACGCGGGGCTTCTCTAAACTCGAAATTTTACTTCATGCTTAGTCTGGGCGTGGACAACACTCGTTCTTAGAAGTTTCAAATTAAAGGATCACTCTAGATTACTAAGTTTATTACCATTTTAAAAAGGCTACAGCTCGAAGGACAAATCAAGGTCTTCGGAAACCGAAGGACTACAGGGAATCGAAGTTTCTTTACAATAAAACAACGATTATCTGAAGGTTTACAGCATGGATAGGAAAGAAAACATCCAAGTTTGAAAAAATATCGAAGTTGGGCTGGTTTACAGTGCGTTTTTAACTTCACTGTAAATCAGTGTTTTATACGCGTGGCGCATGAAGTAAAATTTCGAGTTTAGAAAAGCCCCGCGAAAATTTGTCTCGGGTCGCTGCGCGACCCTCGACAAATTTTCAACGCGGGGCTTTTCTAAACTCGAAATTTTACTTCATGCTTAGTCTGGGAGTGGACAACACTCGTTTGAACTTTAAATTTAACTCTTCTATAAAATCGACGTATGTAATATAATAAATCATTCATTGAAATCATAGAAAAAAATGCAAAATTTTACCTAAAATTAACTTTTAGAGTTAACTTTATAATTTGCTCGGCTCTTAATGGGTGAATATTCTATTCCTAAGAAAAACTGTATTTATTTAATATTAAAGTTGCATTTAAAATAACAACAGTGTGAATAAACCGACAAAAATCTAGAAATGTCGAAAATCTTGACATGTAAAAAATCATGACGATCCACTCCCAGGCTAAGCATGAAGTAAAATTTCGAGTTTAGAAAAGCCCCGCGTAGAAAATTTGTCGAGGGTCGCGCAGCGACCCTCGACAAATTTTCAAGGGGCTTTTCTAAACTCGAAATTTTACTTCATGCGCCACGCGTATAAAACACTGATTTACAGTGTAGTTGAAAACGCACTGAAAACCAACCCAACTTCGAAATTTTTTTCAATCTTGGATGTTTTCTTTCCTATCCATGCTGTAAACCTTCAGATATTCGTTGTTTTCTTGTAAAGAAACTTCGATTCCCTGTAGTCCTTCGGTTTCCGAAGACCATGATTTGTCAGAAAACAACGAATATCTGAATATTCGTCGTTTTCTTGTAAAGAAACTTCGAATCCCTGTAGTCCTTCGGTCTCCGAAGACCATGATTTGTCCTTCGAGCTGTAGCCCTTTTAAAATGGTAATAAACTTAGTAATCTAGAGTGATCCTTTAATTTAAAACTTCTAAGAACGAGTGTTGTCCACTCCCAGACTAAGCATGATGTAAAATTTCGAGTTTAGAAAAGCCCCGCGTAGAAAATTTGTCGAGGGTCGCGCAGCGACCCGAGACAAATTTTCACGGGGCTTTTCTAAACTCGAAATTTTACTTCATGCGCCACGCATATAAAACACTGATTTAAAATAAAGTTCAATGACACATATATCATCATTAATTAAAATCATTATTTAATCAGATATTTAATCGGTAAATTAACATTTTTCTTAATAGAAACTGATGGAATAAAATGTTACTGTTTGCAAATAATAGATTCAAATTTATCTTTAAAGTATTTGTATCCGTGATTCAAAAATGAGGATTCGAATCTTTGATTCGAATCATATTTTTCACTTATGAATCCTTTATTCGAGTATTCGTGATTCGAATCATATTAGGTGATTCGGATTCGTGATTCGAATTCTGTTTTTAAGGATTCATCCCAGCTCTGGCTACACGCCTTAGGAATTGGCATATAAAATGTCAGATATAATAATCATAATATATAATTTCAGAGTTGCTAACCTACAATATTTTCCATGGCACTCTAGAGATTTTTTTATTGAACATACGGTATAATAACAGTGAAATTTATGACAATTAATATAACTAAAACCAAATTTTCAGGCTTTTCTAAACTCGAAATTTTACTTCATGCTTAATTGAGGAGTGGAAACACTTGTCCGAAGTGTAAATAAAATTTAAATAACACAATGGCCAGGCTTAGTGGGTCACAAATAATGTTTTCCACTTTAATATCATAATTTTCATGAACTACATTTAAAGAATGTTTAATCATTTGTAAGCTTTATCTATAAATTTATTTAATTAAAAAATCAGCAATTTTGAAAAGGGATTATTTTCTCAATCTGGAAAAAATAACTTTTTTTCAAAATTCTGTCCCTTAGTACCTCGGGTATTCCATATGAAAACAAGCCAGAATTTTTATGATTGTGATGCCTAATTATTTATTTGAGTTATGTGGAGTATTTAATCACAATAAAAACACTTTTTGCTTCTTACATAACTTTTATTTTTATTAGTTAGATGTACATTTCGAGTGTTAAGCAGTCATTATCAATAACTAATTAGTCAATAACTAATTAGCCAATAACTAATTAGTCAATAACTAATTAGTCAATAACTTATTAGTCAATAACTAATTAGTTATTGATAATAAGTGCTTAGCACTCGAAATGTACATCTATCGAATAAAAATAAAAGTGAACTAAGGAACAAAAAGTGTTTATATTATGATTATGATGCTTTATAAACGTAAAAATATGCTTATTGTTAACCTAACTAATAATGAATGGAACTAGATTTTTAATTAAAATAAACATTTTGAAATTGCAGAGATAGCCCCTTTTCAAAATTACCGATTCAATTTGATTAATTTATATTCTTTCAATTATCCCCAATAAAATAAATATATATGTTATTTGACTGTACTGTTTACCAACTACATTGAATTTATAACAACAACAATAACAAACATGTTTATTGGCAATTTTATATTTTTGTGGTAATCCCTGATGAAATAAATATTAAACCCGCAATCTCGCGTAAAACACAGGGATATTTTTTTATCACCGCCACGTTTTTAATAGATGCCATATTTCATCCCCCACTTTTCGCGCGCCAGTTCTTCCAATTTTTTACACCCTGACATCGCAGGAGATAAATTAATTAAACCCCCGCCGTCGCGCCCTCGGAAAAATTAATTGCACGGAAGGCTAAGGAGGAGGACTGGAACGCGCCGAGAAAAGAATAAATAAAAATTTGCCAATCGCGAAATATCGGTGATCGACTTGCTTTTAAGCTGTCAGCCGGCGCAGACAAATCGTGTTTTTGTTCGAGCCGCCCCCCGAACCGAAACGAATTTTTCTTAATTATTTACAGAACGTTTACCACCCCCCAAACAAACAAAAAATAAAGGAAGAAGATGTGAGGAAACCACGCGCCAAGCTTGTTGTTCCACAGCGTGTTTTCTTTGTACGAAAAATGATTATATAAATATTTTCTATCTTTTCTCAACTCGAAATTTTACTTCATTACGCATATTGAACATTGAAAAATTGTGAATTACAAAATAAGCAACTTAGATACTTAATTGTTGTTGAGTTGCGTGAAGATGGTTTTAAATTAATGAAACACTTGTATCTTTTCTTCACTTATTTATTTGGAGTACCAAATGCACATTTCGATCACGATGTGATCATTATCAATGGTTGACAAATACAAACTTAAAAGCTAAAATGCGCTTAATATATACCTGCGGATTAGGAGGAGTAATTACGTAATGAGCGCGGGAGTTATGGAGTTAAGGGAAAAACCGAAAATTAGGCCGACATCTTAAATCTATTTTAAGTGTAATTGGAACAAATAATATAAAATAGAAAAACAGAAAAATAAGAAAAATACACAAGTTACAATATACATAAAAACATGAGAACATATAACAAGAAAAATACAAACATTATTACAACGGAACGAGTTTAAGTAATGGGTTGTCTAGTGGGCTCAAATCAAAATTTAGCAGATCAGCGTTATGTTTTTTCATGTAAAAAGCTTCGTACAGGTTTAAGTGATAATTTGTGGAGAATTTTAATAGTTTGGTGTTGTTGAGGGAGAATTTATGACCTGTTTCAATAGAGTGATGGGCAACTGCAGATTTTGTAGGGTTGTTGTATTTGATATGTGATGTATGTTCTTTGTATCTCGTAGTGACACTTCTTTTAGTTTGGCCTACATAAATTTTACTGCAGTTACAACATTTGATGGAGTAGATTCCCTGTTTTTCCAAGTCGTCTACTGCATCAAAGGTGTTACCCAATAGTGACTTTAAATTTGTGTTGACGTAGTAAGCAGCTGTAGTTTTGATTTTTTTAAATAGTTTATCAAATCGGGTTTCTGAATCAGGTACATAAATTATCCTAGCGTATGTGGTCTCTTTGCTGTTTAAATTAGTTAATCGGGTAGAACAGGTAATTTTTTGTTTAAATAAATGTCTATTAATTAATTTATTGATGGTGTTAATGTCGTACTTTAAGTTAATTGTAATTGAACGTATGAAGTCGAGTTCCTTTTTTCGGTTTGAAGGAGAGAGGGGTAGTTTAGATTTAAGATGTCGGCCTAATTGTCGGTTTTTCCCTTAACTCCATAACCCCCGCGCTCATTACGTAATTACTCCTCCTAATCCGCAGGTATATATTAAGCGCATTTTAACTTTTAAGTTTGTATTTGTCAACCATTGATAATGATCACATCGTGATCGAAATGTGCATTTGGTACTCCAAATAAATAAGTGAAGAAAAGATACAAGTGTTTCATTAATTTAAGCAACTTAGATACGTACGCTTATAATTCACAATACAATCAGTCAATTTTAATTTAATTTAATTATATTTAAAATAATTAATTTATTAATTATATCTAATTAATCTATTATGCATCAATTTTTTGATTTAATGTGTTGATACATTAATTTTAACTGACTGAGAGTGTGAAGAAAAATGTAAATATTTTGTTATTCAAATATTTTGATTATAACTCAAAAAAAGTTCACATTCCTTTGAAAATGGTCTAACAAACCGAAACTAGTCGGAATAAAGTTTTAATTTGTGAAACAATACCAAATGTTTTTTATTTAAATAACTTTACATATTCAAAAAAAGTATTACATAAAAAAATGAACTGGCCGTCAATATCGAAGCAGTACATGAGATTGTTGGTGAAAATTCCAGAACATCAATTCGCGTCGTGGACAAGAATTGCAAATTCCAAAACCCCTCTCTACAGCGTATACTCGCAAAAGATCTGTGTCTCCATGCTTACTAAATTCAATTAACACAACAACTGAAGCCTAATGACCATGCACAGCGAAGAGAATTCGTTGAATGGATTATTGAACATCAACAAGCGGATGCTGATTTTAAGAACAAAATCATCCTAAGCGATGAAGCACCTTTTCGCCTTGCTGGCTAAATAAGATTTTAAATATTTCATTGTATAATTCAATATCCGGAGGTGTATTTGCACGGGAAGTAGTTGTTTCAATGGATATTTATCGTCTTAAATTGTCTTATTAATTAAGACACTGTTTGCATTTTCACGAATAGTTTTTTCGTAATTTTATATATTGATGGCTTTGTTAATAGCCACAATTGCCGTGTTTGGGGTTCGGAGAACCCACATGTGATTGTCGAAAAATAAATGCACCCACAACGTGTCACTGTTTGGTGCGGATTTTGGGCTGGAGGCATCATTGGACCATACTTTTTTTAAAATGAGGCTGGTCAAGCAGTGACTGTTACTGGTGCTCGACATCGCGACATGATAAAACAGTTCTTTCTGCCGAAATTGGATGATATTGATGTGGCTAATATGTGGTTTCAACAAGACCGTGCCACATGCCATACAGCCCGTGAAATAATTCAATTACTGCATGAGTGAGACATTTCCTAGCCGTGTACTCTATCGTTCGGTGATCAGAATTGGCCAATTAGATCGTGTGATTTAACTATGTCAACAAGCCCACAACCATGCGTGCATTATAGGAGGAAATTAAACGCTGAATCAACGAAATTCAGCAACATTTATGCAGAATGGCCATGGAATATTTTGACAAAAAAGTGCGTATGATATATTCCATTTGTTTCTGGATCTCGCCTAGCCATGCTTTCGTGTTGTTATGTTGCAGTATCAACATTTACATTTTTTATTAATTGCCACTCCTGATTCCTTATTTTAACAGTGTTGCAATAATTTATGATATCATAAGTAATCCTCTTTTTAATTTTCAAGAGGTTTATTGTTAATCTTGCAACAATTATTTCGCCACGCGGTCGCTTCTTCGAGCATTTTATTATTAAATCAAATTAATCTAGTGTTGCAATGCTGTGTCAATGTAAAGTGAAAAATAATTTCAGGCACATATTAAATATTAACATGCCAAAGATTATCTCTGAATCAAAAAGGTTACAAATTCTGAAATCCTACAAACATTTTAGGCAAAGTAATCCAAATCTACAGCATCACAATATTATTACGATTTTAATAGATATTTTTGGGGTATGTCTAGTATTTTAATTATCATATATATTTAATTAAAGATAATTACGTTTCAGGTAGGGAGATCTTCATTAAAATTAATTTTACGACAAAGACCTGACGAATTGAAATCTACTACTTCTGGCAAACGATCTAAAAACAGCCATTTTTGGAATCACCTAGCTAGAAAAGATCTGCAACAACTAATTTGGCAATATAACTCTAGAAATCAGTATTTTACTTTGAGAGATCTTTTGAATGATATGAAAGAAAATTATGAGTTCCATGGGAGTAGAACAACACTTTATAGGGTTGTTAAAAGTATGGGGTATAAATTCAAATTAATTAATGGGCGCAAAATTCTCTGTGAACAAAAACATGTTGTTGCAGCTAAAATTATTTTCCTTAGAAAATTTTTACAGTATCAAAATTCCAGTGAAGATATCCAATTCGTATACCTGGATGAAACATGGATATATCAGAATGGATCCGTGGTTCGACGCTGGGTACATAAAACGGATATAAAAAGTAATCCAACTAAATTCAAAAATGAAGGCAAACGCTTCACCATTCTACATGCTGGGTATAGGGGTGGGTTTTTGGATGGGTGCGATTTTTTATTACATTCGAAAAACAATGACCGAGATTATCATGCCACAATGGATGGTAATACTTTTCAAAATTGGGTGGTTAATCAACTTATTCCTGCTTTGGCTAAGCTTTCAGGGAAATGTGTAGTTATTATGGATAATGCTGCATACCATTCTGTGCAATTAGACAAAACTCCTTCATTTTCTTGTAAGAAATGCGAAATGCAGGAGTGGTTGATTAAACACAATGTAAAATTCAATCCAAAATTAACCAAAAAGGAACAATGGGCTTTATTTATACCTTTTCGATCAAATGACAAAATTTACGTAGTTGATGACATTTTGAGAAAGAACGGGCACGAAGTTCTTAGATTACCGCCATACCATTGTCAATACAATCCAATTGAAATGGCATGGGGGTTTTGTAAGACTTACTACAATAAGCACATAAATTCTAAGCAACCATCTAAGGATAGTGTTCAGAATTTATGGCTTGAGTCTCTCTCAAAATGTACATCCGATATGTGGCAAAATTTCTGTGATCATTGTGAAAAACTTATTTCGGATGACTGGACAAAACACATGGGGAACCTATCTTTTGAAACCATTCCTTCTTTTATTATTTCGCTTGGGGAATCTGGCTCAGAACAAACATCAGAAGATTCAGATGCAGGTTCTCTTGACTAAATAATAAAAGTGGAATGAGGGCTTAAAAATTGTTTGACAGGAAAATTATCAGTATCACAAGAGGGTGGGAATAAATTTGCAATTCTACAAAAAAATACTGAGGGCCAACAGAAGAGAGAATGACCAAAATTAAGGTGGATGGATGGAGTTGATCAAAATGTGTTAACGGGAAGACCCAAGCGAGAAATACAAATGGATGACGAAATAAGTTTGCAGAGCCGAATTCATTATATTTGTTATATACAATATTATTGCTGTGTTTGTATGTACAAAAACCAAGTAGTAAATTTTGTTAATATTAAAACTGCATATTATTATCCTTTTATATCTGAAAATTTGTAAAACAGGCAACAGTGTAAGATCACAATAGTCAGAAATTATAACATTAAAATCGAACATCTGACAGTGACATTTAAAAACCCTGATTTAAAACACAACCAGCCCCATTTACAATACTTAAACTGTCACTTTTCCATAGCTAGGCGAGATCCAGAAACAAATGGAATATATTATATATGCCGGTAAAGCCGTGAAGGCCATTTGCCTGATGTATTATTCAATAAATAACCCTATCCTATGTACTTTATGATTTAATAAATAAATTGCAATCTAAAGACTAAACACTGTGTTTTCCATTTAATTCAAATCGTGCGTTAGTTTTGGGCCACCCTTTAGTACATAACCATTTGTTTCGTGTCTTTTTCGCCTGGCCATTTGGAGGGAGGGGGATATCCTCATTTATGCTTGAGCAAAAGTAAGATTTTTGCAAAACTCGATATTTCACACCAACCACCCACAAATCAATTTCCTGCTGAACATGAATTACTCAGGGTTGCAACTCCCTGAACATTTATTATTTACAAAATTATCACGTTTTTGCAAAGGGTCGGCGCAACCCTTTGCGGCGCCCAGAGAAATAGCCTTTTCGATTTTCTAACAATTGTTACGGACTGATACGGGGCGCGATTAATATGCGTGCGAAAATTAATTAAATCGCCACAATTACACCAGGAAATTGGAAAAGCCCTAGCGCTTCCGCGTTACAATGCGCAAATGTTTGTTTATTTATCGATAGTTTCGTAATTTTCAGTTATTGCCGTTTGTTTTCGATACGGGGCCGGGTTTGCTCGTTGTTTGCGTATCACGGTTTTGTCCTAATTGCGTTTTATATTCGCTACAAAAATATCGTGTTGCATTTCTTTAAATCAAAAATTTTGTAAGCTGATTGGCATACATGCTAGCAGTTTAATTAATCTTTGAAATATGAATAAATTCAATGGTCCACAATAAGTATATTTCGAATTCAAAACTATATTCATTTCGAAATATTAGCTTACGCTTTTAGTTTGCAGAACTTTAAATATAAAATTGAAAAGAATTTGACATAAATGAGATAGCGTTGTAAAAATGAAATAAAATTTCTTGGTATCATATAATTCAATAATCAGCGGTGTATTTGCAGAGGAAGTAGCTGTTTCAATGGATATTTATTGTCTTAGTAGTCTTATGAATTTCGTTTGAGTTTGAAAATTTTGTAAGCTGATTGGCATACATGCTAGAAGTTTAATTATCCTTTGAAATATGAATAAATTCAATGTTCCACAATAAGTATATTTCGAATTCAAATCTATATTCATTTCGAAATATTAGCTTACGCTTTTAGTTTGCAGAACTTTAAATATAAAATTGAAAAGAATTTGACATAAATGAGATAGCGTTGTAAAAATGAAATGAAATTTCTTGCTATCATATAATTCAATAATCAGCGGTGTATTGGCAGAGGAAGTAGCTGTTTCAATGGATATTTATTGTCTTAGTAGTCTTATGTATTTCGTTTTAGTTACGTGAAGAGTTTAATATAAAAAACTTAATAAAACAGTGACACTTTCTTTCTTCACTAAAAAAAAATATTTTCGCTAAATGTACATTTTGAACACTACGTGCTTTTATTATCAATAGCTTACAATTATCAATAGAATACAAACATGACATTTTAAAATATAAAATTTCGATAATATTCGTATAAACCGCAAACAATAAGTCTTGATTAATTAGACTACTGAGGAGGCTCAGTAGTCTTATTAATCAAGACTTATTGTTTATACGAATATTACCGAAGTTTTATAATTTAAAATTTCATGTTTGTATTCTATTAAAAACTAACTTTCCTATACCCATTCGGTCCTGACGGTGGCATTTGCCTCCACTAAAATTTGGTAAACATATTGGGAATTTTTCTTTTAGATATACATATATGTATGCATGAGCTGTCACTTTTCCGATAATCGATTGTTTTTTAAAATAGTTAAAGTTGGTCTTAAACGAGTGTTTTCCACTCCCAGATTAAGCATGAAGTAAAATTTCGAGTTTAGAAAAGCCTGAAAATTTGGTTTGGTCGCGTAGCGCGAAGCGCGGAGCGACCAAACCAAATTTTCAGGCTTTTCTAAACTCGAAATTTTACTTCATGCGCCACGCGTATAAAACACTGATTTTAGGTTATGTTCAAAATATTCTACCAAAGCAGTATGTTAAAAACGTGTATCCTGAACATCACATCAAATCAGTGTTTAGTACGCGTGGCGCATGAAGTAAAATTTCGAGTTTAGAAAAGCCTGAAAATTTGGTTTGGTCGCTCCGCGCTTCGCGCTACGCGACCAAACCAAATTTTCAGGCTTTTCTAAACTCGAAATTTTACTTCATGCTCAATCTAGGAGTGGAAAACACTCGTTTGAAAGTTTAATTTAAAATATTTGTAAAAACAACGAATATCTAAAGATTTACAGCGTATACAGTATATTGAGATATGTATACGTAAAAGAAAAACCCTTTATATATCTGAAATAGTAATAAATAACATGCTGTGTAACATGCAGTGTACAAAACTACGCCACTGTCTTTTTTGGGCTTGCTCTCCCGGTCACAGAATGTATAAACAACGCGTTGGTGATTTATAATTTGAGAGAATTTTTAAAATGTGTTGGTATTTTGTGGAGTTATTACATAATATATAAAATTACGAAAAAACTGTTCGTGAAAATGCAAACAATGTCTTAATTAATAAGACAACTTAAGACGATAAATATCCATTGAAACAACTACTTCCCGTGAAAATACACCTCCGGATATTGAATTATACAATGAAATATTTATAATCTTAAATAAGTTATTAAATTTTAAATTATTTGAGGGTTAAACATTGATCACTCACTACGGTACTGTCTTTCTTGTGCTTACTCTTCTGATCATAGCATACATAAACACTGCATTTGTGTTTAATAATTTAAAAAAAATAGTGATATCTGTTCGTAATTAGTGAAGTTATTACATGTTAAATTATTTGAGCCTTAAATATCAATCACTCATTACGCCACTGTCTTTCTTGTGCTTGCTCTACTGGTCACAGCATTTATAAACAAAGTATTGGTGATTTATAATCTGAAAGAATTTATAAAATCTGTTGGTATTTGGTGGAATTATTACATGTTCAATTTTTCGAGGGTTAAACATTGATCACTCACTATGCCACTGTCTTTGTTGTCCCGGTCAGAGCATTTATAAAAAATGCATTGGTGATTTATAATTTAAAGGAATTTTTGAAATCTGTTCGTATTTGGTGGTTATTACATATTAAATTATTCGAGAATTAGTCATCAATCGCTCACTACGCTACTGTCTTTATTGTGCTTACTTTCCCTGTCAAGCTTTTGTAAGCAATTTTTTTAAATTTTACTTGAGTATATGGCAAAGTAATTGTCATATTTTTGGGCAACAGAAAAATTCCAGGGCTGAAAGGATTAAACAACAATATTTTCTCAACTTTGATATAAATTTAGTCAAAATCAAGTTTTATTCACTTGTATTCCCTGGCTTTTGAAAAAACAACGAATTCCTGAAAATGTACATGGGGGTATGTATATATATTAAAAAACAAAAAATTCTTGTATGACTTCCAATCTACTTCACAATTTTGATCACCAGTTATTCTGTGTCAAAGCTGCGTATAGAGTTTCTTTTTTAATTTTGTTACTAAAATGAAATATTTTAATAAGCTTCCAAGTGCTATCAAAAACATTCAAAACAAAAATATATTCAAATCACGATTATATGAACATTTGTGTTTGTTAGAACCTTATTCTTTAAATGAAGTATAGTGCGAATTCTTGGAACCGATGCGTCAATGTGTGCTGTAAAAATGTTTCTAAATGTTTCTTCTTTTTTTGTATTTATGTTATATTTATGTATTTTTAACTGTTTACTTGACACTTTTTCATTAATATGTAACATTTTGTCAGTATGCGTATTTTTGAAAATAAAGATTTAACAAAAAAAAATCATGTAAAATCCCTCTTGTGGCAAAAAGTATACGCATAAAGGGAAATGGCCTTTCAGCACTCAGACATGCCCCATTCAGGCGTAGAAACCAATAATTACCGATAAAAACTCAACCCCGCGCTTTTAAGAAACGCAATACGCCGCCCCCGGCCGAGTGCTCGCACCCTCCGCCATCTGAAAACCTTTTCGCGGATTCAAATTAAACTTTTCAGTCTGGAAAGTTTCGGGCCCGGTCATAACTGAAAAAAACCGCCCTCTTGCTATTGTTTCAATCCTGCTGGAGAAACCGCTTTCGATTGTTTCACTCCTGCTGGAAATTGACCCGGATAAATGCGGCCGCTGAAATATTTTATACTTTCAGAGAGAGCGGGAGTGGGTGAGGGGTAAGTTGTGGCTGTAAAAATTTATCGGCGCTGAAATGGATGCGTCCATAAATCAGAAAAATCGTTTAAAACTACCTTCCGGCGCTGCTGAATCGATACGGAGGTCTGGAGTTTTACGGGAAAAAGGGGAAAGTTTTTCGGTTCTAGTCTGCTGGGGAAATCGTTAAGTCTTTTTAATTAACGCTTTTCAAGCTGTAAACTTATTAAGCTTAAGGCGACAATAATAAAAAAATTCTTATTTAAGGCGAATTATGGGATTAAACATACTTTTACAGATTTTTGTACTAAATAAATATTTCAAACATTAAAAGTGCGAATCTTTTCGCAATCTACAACAAGTTAGTCCTACAAAGACTACATCAAACACTCATTAAAACAACTACTTCCTGAGCTAATACCCCGACGGACATTGAATCGCACTTTTAATGTTTGAAGTATTCTGCAACCAAGAATTGGCAATTTCATTTATACTTATGTTTAAACGGTAACGTGACCGCCAGTCTAAGGTGTCAAATTGTTTAGAGGGAATGGCAAAGCTATACTGATGAGAGATAAATCCCGAAACGCGTCTATAGATAATCCCATTGACCCAAATTGTTACATTTGCAGTAGGTTACTGTATGTAACAGCAAACACTTGTTGTATAATTCAATGTCTGTCGGGGTATTAGCTCGGGAAGTAGATGTTTTAATGAGTGTTTGATGTAGTCTTTGTAAGACTAACTTGTTGTAGATTGCGAAAAGAATCGCACTTTTAATGTTTGAAGTATTCTGCAACCAAGAATTGGTAATTTCATTTAAACTTAGATAAAAATTTTGTGTGTGCTCAGGCTTCTGATCAATATTATTAAAAATATCAGTTATATATAAAATGAAATTTATATGTCTATCATAGTCCTTTCCCCCCTGTTAGATACTTAAATTTCCACCTACCTTATTTTTGAACAAATGTTTTCTATTCCTGTTAAACCTTGTTTGTAAGCCTCACTTATGTTTTCAGTTTTCCACAAAATATTAATATTATAAGGTAAAAAATGACGTTTATAGAAATATCTCAGTCATTCAAAGTAATTAATTCGGAAATTTCACATCTTTAAAACAATATTAATAATAGTAATCAAGGTACCGAGGGCGTTAGTAAGGAAATAATGCCTGCCGTCGACAGTGTACAGCCCGAGGGCCTCTGGCCCGAGGGTTGTACGTCGGCGAAGGGCATTATTTCCTACTAACGCTCTGTGGTGCCTTCAACGTTTTATGTCCTACCTGTTTATTAATTTAAAACGAGAAATATGATCAGTATTTTATTCCACATGGATCGTAGTATTTGACGGAGTAAATAGTTTACTTGAAACGTGTAATGGCTACAAGCAATTTACCAGAAGATGTGTTGCATCGAGTAAATAAAGCCAGAGAGGCGTTAGTGCCAATAAAATCAAAAGAAGCCTAAGAAAAGGAATTTGATAATTTTAAAGAATGGTTCGATATTCATCGTGAATTCATCGGAAATTAATGAAATGGTCTTATTGGGATATTTCCAAGAATTATCCGAGAACTTTGCTCCTAATTCATTGTGGACCAAGTATTCGATGCTGAAGAAGCAAATGATGGCTAAGAAATTTGTAAATATTTCTGAAAAATGTTTGGAATTAGAGGCGTTTTTAAAACAAAATTCAAAAAATTATGTACCTAAAAAATCAAAAGTTTTGTCGCGGGAACAGGTAATGTTATTTTTAAAAACTGCCCCTGTTGATGAATATCTTTTGGATATGGTAATTTTGGTGATAGACATTTTCGGCGCATGTAGGCGTCATGAATTTCTACAAATGAAAGTTGGAAATGTTAAAGATATGGTTTCAAACATTGAAATTACAATTCCTTGTAGTAAAAATGGTCAACCAAGGAGCTTTGTAGTTATACAAGATAATGAAATTAATGCCGTTAGTCTCATAAGAAAGTACATGTTGCTGAGACCTAAGAATTGCAATATAGATAATTTTTTTTTAATTACCAGAAGAAAAAATGTACACTACAGTCCGTTGGCAAAAATATATTTGGTAGTATACCAGCAAAAATTGCAAAATATTTAGGTTTGCCAGAAGCGTCTAAATATACTGGGCATCGCTTTAGGCGTACTGCTGCAACGTTACACTGAGATGCTGGAGGCAGCATAGAAAAATTGCAACGTTTAAGGGGCTGGAAGAGCAGAAGCATTGCACAAAGCTATGTAGATGATAATATGCAATCGAAAATCAATAATGCGACATTGATTGCTGGATCATCGAGAGATGAATTTCCTGCAGCGACATCGACGATGTCCAATATACAAACTAATAAATCGGTTAATGTTTCAAATTCAGTTGCCTCTCTTATTTCGGGTTCTTTTACGAATTGTACGTTTATTATTGGCTATGATAAATAGTCATGTAGAATTTTTCGTTTAAATAAATTGAATTTTCATTCTGTCTGACATTTCATTTTTTGTCATTTTGAACCATATTACCATGACAACGAAGAAGTAAATAAAATAATTACCGGGCCATTATGAAAAATTTTGTCGCAGTATTCCATTATAAGTCCTGTAACGTTACAAAAAGGAGGTCTATTAATTGCAACTAATGCAGTGGTAGGACATAAAATAACTAAAAGAGCTACGACATAAAGTGAATATGCATTAAATGCAAATTTTTCAATTATCTTTTACTTTTCTCAACACAATTTTTCTTATAACAATAATAATAATAATTTACTGGTCTTAAAGATTGTTTACAACAATATCGGACAAGTCAATATACGTAGAGTTTTATGTAACACCGAACATTTTCATAACGAGAATTTTTCTTTAAAGTATCCATATGCATACGTTGCACATTTTCCGATGCTCGGTTTATTAAAAGAATCCAATTTGAAGCTGTAAGCGAGTGTCTTCCACTCCCAGGCTAAGCATGAAGTAAAATTTCGAGTTTAGAAAAGCCTGAAAATTTGGTTTGGTCGCGTAGCGCGAAGCGCGGAGCGGCCAAACCAAATTTTCAGGCTTTTCTAAACTCGAAATTTTACTTCATGCGCCACCGGTACAAAACACTGATTCAATGTAAAGTTTAGCGGTGTGTTTTAAACTTCGTAATATGTCAGTGTTTTGTACCAGTGGCGCATGAAGTAAAATTTCGAGTTTAGAAAAGCCTGAAAATTTGGTTTGGCCGCTCCGCGCTTCGCGCTACGCGACCAAACCAAATTTTCAGGCTTCTCTAAACTCGAAATTTTACTTCATGCTTAGCCTGGGAGTGGAAAACACTCGCTTAAAGCTTCAAATTAAATTCATTTAATAAAGCAAGCATAGAAAAATGGCAACGTATGCATCCATATGCAGAGAAAAATTCTTGTTATGAAAATGTTCGATGTTACATAAAACTCTCTGTATATATATATGTATATATATATATATATATATATTTATATTCAAATCGTGTACAGTTTTGTATAATGGAAATAAGACATGTTCTATTTAGTACACTATGATAGAAAATAGTATAGTATTTCTTGTACAAGAAAATAGTGTCGTCCAATACAAGCTTTAAATTACGTATATTCATGGTATTTGATCTGATGCTATAGCATTAATGTTTCTAATTTATTTTGTTTTTGTATTTGTAAACTTCTATCGAGGATTTATTTGTATATCTTTTAAGTTATATTAACATAACAAGATAAATTCAAATTAAAAACTATTTGAATTCGAGAAAATAAGCTTACGCTTCTTATAGTTTGCACACTTTAAACATAATATATAAAATTACGAAAATAACTATTCGTGAAAATGCAAACAATGTCTTAATTATTTATTAATTAAGACATTGTTTGCATTTTCACGAATAGTTTTTTCGTAACTTTATATATTTTATTTACATTTCTCTGTTATTGATAGATGTATTTGTTGAGAAATAAATAAATAAATAAATAAAATTATATTTCAGTATTTTCTTGAAAAAATAGTTAAAATGAAATAAAAAATTGTAGAATAATAATTTTTAAATTACACAGAAATTAACTCAAATCATGATTTTATAGATAAATTATAATTTTTGTTTCAAATAAAAACCTTGAAAACAAACAAAACTAACATAACATTAAACACATTTTGCGAAAGTTGACAATTTTAAATTAAAATCGATTACATTTTTATTCGAGTTCAGTATTTTTTTGAAAAAAGGGCAAATAAAAAAAAAATAAGAAATAAATGATTAAATCTAACAATAATTGATTGAAATCATGATTTTAAATAATAATGATATTTTTTATATTGATTAAAATCTTAAAAACATACAAACATAAAACTTAACAATAAAGTTCTGAGGGCAGATATTAGTTAACCTCAAGTTCATCTCTTTAACAAGTTCGGCATACATTTTCTGTTGCACCATTCAGTTGAACTGGCTCAAGTCACTCAAAAGTTAACTGGACGAACGCGACAGGTTAACTGTTTAGTCAAACATAAACCTCATATTTTTATATGTAATAATAATAATAATAATCCCCTCACAAAGAAGTTATTTGTTCAGAATAAACAGGTTTATTAAAGATTTCTAGGTAATTAGTGATTTATTTAATATATTTCTTCTGCTATAGGAACATTTTACAATTGCTTTTAATACCGTGAGATTGAAAAAAAAAGATTGAGAGCAGGCCTTGACTAGAACAACGCGATTGGCTACACTGATTCTAGAATCCCTATGAATTATAACAGTGACAGTGACATTTCAAATGTAAGTCGGTTTTGCAGTCTTGTACCCAGAATTATTTAAGTTTTCCGTTGTAATGGTAGCGTAATTCTCTCAACATTTTTGCATTGGAGCACAAAACTACATTTTGAACATCTCTAACTTTATTCATCATAGTTTTCAATTTGTTCGCTGAATATAAATACTGTTTTGTTTTAAATTATTTGACATTTCTTGTATTTAATCAATTAGATAACCTCTAATCTACTGCCGTATTTTAAGAGCAGGCTTGCCAATCGTGTTGTAGTAGTCAAGGCCTACTCTGAATCATTTTTTTTTTACCACACGGTACTTATGAGCATTAGTTAAACATTAGTTTATATAAACAATTTCTAATTTAAGTTTTGTTTGGGAAAATTGAACTGTAATACTGCTATACAGTTCGATTTTCCCAAACAAAACTTAAATTAGAAATTATTTATATAAACTAATGTTTAATAATACATAAACTAAAATTATACATTAAATATTATTAATTTGCCCTAAATGTATTCAATTCAATTTATAGTTTATAATAAAAATATAATTAGTTTATTTTCTGAGGATCATTTATTATTCAATTCGAGGCAGCGTTAACGCGAACATTTGTAAGTCCTTGTCAGCCCGATATACACTAAAATTAGTAAATTTAAATTTACCTTACGTTTCCTTATCATTATCACAACATATTTGTTTTAAATAATATATACAGGGTGTCCGTACTTCGACAGAATGTATGGGAATCTCAGCTATTTAAAGAGATAGAGAGTCGGTTGCGTATTAAGAAAAACAAAAGTTGACTATGGTCCCAGGGTAAATGTTATAGTTATCATGAGAAAATTATGCTAATAAATTCCTCATTAAAAAGTGCCTGTATATTGTCAAAGTTCTAAATGTCCAGATTCGTTTTTTTTTTAAATAAAAACGATTTTTCAAAAAAAAACCGTTTTTGTTGATAGCTCGAAAACAAAAAAAGGTATTTCAAAATTGTTTTCAGATTAATTTGGCATTGACGAATAAAGCACTAATAACCTTTCTTTACACTTTTATTTGAATTATCAAATGTACATTTCGGACACAAAGTGACCATTATCAATGGATTACCACTGGAAAGGTTATTAGTGCTTTATTTGTCAAATTAATTTGATCTTCACGTAACTCACAATCAATTTATCAATTTATTTGTTTTCAGATTATTGTTAGGCCTAAAATACGCAACTCTGCCTCAAATTAACAGAGTCTCTATCTCTTCAAATAACACTGGTCGGCATGAAAATCGGCCCTGACACCATTCCTGCTGATTCTTATGTAAAATGACCTCCTGAATCCGAATATGACCTCCGTTTTCCCCTATCACCCACCGTTTTCGGGGGAGGCCCCCCACCTATTTTTATCACTTTTCGATAATTTGGAGGGATTAAAATGATTATTTTAGCCTTTACGTTTCTTCTGAGGGGCTAGAGAGGTGAAAAGTTCCAAAACATGAACATTTGTAGCAAGGAGGTAGATTTGGGGGGGGGGATTTGCCCCCTTAAATTGTAAAAAAATCCTTAAAAATTATCGATGTTTCCGTTTTTTTCGCAGTTTTTTCACTTATTTTCTACATATTCCAGCTTCCACCCCCCCCTCATCCTCCCCCAAACAATAAAAATATATAGCAACAATATATAGCAACAATAATAAAAATATATAGCAACAATAATAAAAATATATAGCAACAATAATAAAAATATATAGCAACAGTTCGGAAGATTCACTGTACCACGCTGGCGCTATCAATACCTCGCGCGCACAGGTTTGCCCAGGAATTTTTATTTTTATTTATTATTCTTTACAGCTAAAATAATCCTTTTCACCCCTCCAATGGATGGGGGAAATGGGGGGAGTATTGAGAGCGCCAGCGTGGTACAGTGAATCGTCCAAACTGTTGCTATATATTTTTATTATTGTTGCTATATATTTTTATTATTGTTGCTATATATTGTTGCAATATATTTTTATTATTTGCGGGTGTTTGGGGGAGGATGAGGGGGAATGGAAGCTGGAATATGTAGAAAATAAAATTGATCATTTTTAATGATTTTTTTACAATTTAAGGGGGCAAATCCCCCCCCAAATCTACCTCCTTGCTACAAATGTTCATGTTTTGGAACTTTTCACCTCTCTAGCCCCTCAGAAGAAATGTAAAGGCTAAAATAATCCTTTTCATCCCTCCAAATTATCGAAAAGTGATAAAAATAGGTGGGGGGGCCTCCCCCGAAAACGGTGGGTGATGGGGGAAGACGGAGGTCATATTTGGATTCAGGAGGTCATTTTACATAAGAATCAGCAGGAATGGTGTCAGGGCTCGAAAAAAAAAAATGTTTTGCAGACCAGTGTAACCGAGATCCCCATGCATTCTGTTGAAATGCGGATACCTTGTATATTCAATTCAATTAGAATTTTTGGGCAATAGGAACAGTCTCGTGGGATATTTATTAAATTATTTGTTTGATCTATGCATTTAATTAGACATTATTTGCTTGTCTATTTTCTTTTGTCAAATAAATACTTTTTTCACAAATAACGAGTAAACAGTTGTTTACAAACAAACATTTGCCAGCACATGTGATTTAAACTAAAAAATCCCTAGATTTAATACTGCCATCTTGAGAAAAAATAAAATTAAACTGGTTCAACTAAACGCCTCTCGGTGCAACCCGCGCATCGTTGAAATTTAGTTCAAGATGATCTTGAGTTCAACTGAACTTAGGTTCAAAACATTCTGGTGCAACCGGCCCTAAATTGTCAAATCAACAGAAATTAAAAACTACAAAATCAGAAGTAATGATAACTTTAACAGATATTTTGACAAAACACTACGAATAAATAGTAAAAAAATAAAAATAGCAATAACATATACGATTAATAAGAAAACTAAACAATTTAAAAAGACTGAACTTATAAAATTTCATTAAATTTAAAACAAATCGACAAATTTCATTAAAATGACGTAAAAAATACCATATTTATATGACATGCTTATGTATTCGTATACTCTGTACATTTTCAGACATTTGTCGTTTTTATAAAAGCGTTCAATTTCAGTCTTCAAACGAGTGTTTCCACTCCCAGATTAAGCATGAAGTAAAATTTTGAGTTTAGAAAAGCCTGAAAATTTGGTTTGGTCGCGTAGCGCTACGCGACCAAACCAAATTTTCAGGCTTTTCTAAACTCGAAATTTTACTTCATGCGCCACGCGTATTAAACACTGAAATATTGTGATGTTTAAAATATACTAGCTTTGACAATTTTGTTCCGTTGATAGAAAAATTATGTTGAATCTTCTGAGCTGATTATACATACTAATTCTATTCACTATTCTACAAGTGTCTATAAACTGTCGGCATCTCAGTAGGTTCTGACTTTAGAAACATACGTTGTAATTAAATTTAGCACTGTGATATTACTCAATGATATATAATTAAATGTATTTGATGTTTCCAAGATTCATTGTTTCATACGGAATAATCTAAGATATGTAATTTGTTTTTCAAAGCAACCGAGATGCCGACAGTTTATAGACACTCGTTATTTCTAAATTTTAATGAATTTCGTCAGTTTTCTGTAAATTTTTGAGTAAATAATTTCATTAGTTGAAAACGACAATTTATTTCCTACTCATCCAATACAATTTGACACCTTTAATTCTTAAGTAATGTGTAAATTGGGTTGCCTATATGATCATTACAAACTGTAGCCAATCAATCGCAATTAATGCCTCAACTTGCACATACAGGGAGTTTTTCTTTCAAGTATACATGTCCCAATTACAACGTATATGCCGTAAATCTTTTGTATTCGTTGTTTTTTTAAAGAGTTTAATTTGAAACTTAAAACGAGTGTGTTCCACTCCCAGACTAAGCATGAAGTAAAATTTCGAGTTTAGAAAAGCCTGAAAATTTGGTTTGGTCGCGTAGCGCGAAGCGCGGAGCGGCCAAACCAAATTTTCAGGCTTTTCTAAACTCGAAATTTTACTTCATGCGCCACCGATTCAATACGCTGACATATTACGAAGTTTAAAACACACCGCTAAACTTAACATTGAATCAGCCTGAAAATTTGGTTTGGCCGCTCCGCGCTTCGCGCTACGCGACCAAACCAAATTTTCAGGCTTTTCTAAACTCGAAATTTTACTTCATGCTTAGTCTGTGAGTGGAAAACACTCGTTTAAAGCTTCAAACTGAATTTTTTTAATAAACCGAGCGTCGGATAATGTACAACGTATGCATGTTAATACTTAAAAGAAAAATTCTCGTTAAGAAAATGTTCGGTGTTACATAAAACTGTCTGTACGTGTTTCGAGTACTCATTATTAAAAGCACCTCAGTGTCAAATGATTATTGATTATATATAATTTTGATGAAAACTTGATCCAGTTTTGCCTGTAACAATTTTTATGATTGATGCACATATGTGTTCTTTAGTATTTAGGAACTTATCAAGGTCTTATCTTAAAAAATTTATGAAATAACCTGTAAGAAGATGGAATTCCCTAATAAAAAAAAACCTTCCCAATCTAGACTTACACAGATTAGGTGATTCGAAGACGACACACGTAAAACCCCAGTAAATTCCCAACCTGGAAATAGAGAAAAAATAGAATGACCATCTTCGATTATCGTTTTCCATTACGACAGCTTTTCCTAATCAGCAATTTCAGCGAAACCCTCATACCCAGAAAAAAAAAACCCGATGCGAGATCATCACCAAGCATGACGGTCCTTTATCTCCCTTTTTGCGCCCCATCGATTTTTGATTACGGGGCCTCGCCTGTAAATATAAAACCCAGCAAAAATAAACAAATGTGTCCTCGCCGGTGCTTCCGTGCAATAACACGAGGTGCATAATCCTGTTAGGAGGAATGTAAGAAAAACATTTGTTGTGCGAGCAACGCCAGACATGTTTTAGATTTTCGCGAAGAGGAAGCGGTGCATTGATTCAATTATTCGTTCCCGAAATGGATTAAGTTCATCTTTTCGAGTTGGAATAATAAAGCCGAATGGTTTTTGCCTGCTCTCTGTATGTGTGTGGTTTTTCTCATTTCCTGTCCCTTCTACAACCCCACGATATTGCATGCACCTTCTCCATAATCGAATTTAAATCGTATTTATGGAAGCAGGGGCATAATTTAGGTGGAGTCACCCCCCCCTTTAGATGGATATTCCGAACACTCAATTCGATGTGTAATCGTTTTAATTTATATTCACATAAAGGTCTATACCTACACATACAATGTAGTGGATTTTAAAGAGGTTTAACTAAAATATTGCTAAGGGGAATTATTCAAGGTTTAAATATTTAATTAAGTACTGGAACTTTAAGAGTTATAAGTAAGGTTTTAACTATATGCAAAATACATATTTGTTATTAAGAGGGACACTTCTGTGCAATAAAATTAGGCACACAATATATGTTATAGTTTAAAACGGACATGATGAATTTCCCAGTTACGAAAATATGTAAATATGTCAATTTACTTAATGTCAAAATGCTGCTTCATTTAGAGAACAATTCAAAAATTCTAATTCTAACTAAAATAGAAGATGTTTTTTCTATTTCGGCTTTGTTGTCTTTATTACGACCGTTTTTACTTCAAGAGGTCTTAGTTTTGTTTTTTAAGAAAGATGTTATTTTCAAGTTATGGTGTTTTATCATTTATTAAAACTGCTGCTAGGTAATTAACATAGACCCGAATTATATAACTTGAATATTTTGAAAAATAGTTATGAGACTTGTGCTTAATTGTAATGCACAGAAGTGTACATTAACAAAATTGTAATTTTGTATGCATATTAGATATGGGAAGTTTGAATCTATTAAGTGATTCGAATCAACCAAATCATTTCTTAAAAGTGATTTGTTCTTTATGAATCGTTCATAAACGAATCACTTATAAAAAAATAATGATTATAATAATAATATAGTTCGACCCGAGAAAAAATTTCTAGGCTTTTCTAAACTCAAAATTTTACTTCATGCGCCATGCATATAAAACACTAAAATACTGTGAAAGTTATGTATATTTTAATCTCACTTGAAATCAGTGTATTATACGCGTGGCGCATGAAGTAAAATTTCGAGTTTAGAAAAGCCCAGAAAATTTGTCTCGGGTCGCTGCGCGACCGTCGACAAGTTTTTACGGGGCTTTTCTAAACTCGAAATTTTACTTCATGCTTAGTCTGGGAGTGGAAAATACTCGTTTAAAGCTTCAAATTGAACTCTTTTAAATAAACAACAAAAATCTAAATATTTCAAAAAAATAGGCTGAGTTTGGAAAACGTATACTCTAAATATATTATGAATTAGTCACTTCTATTAATATATGTTGGAAAAATATAAACGCACCATAAACTGTTAGCAAAATAATTAAGTACTAAGTACTAAGTCCATGGAAATTAATAAAAGAAAATACACGGGACATCTTCTCAATGACCAAACAGACTTAACAAATTCGCCCCTCTTAAACATTGTATATATACCTGACCCGACAAATTTTATTTATCATTTCTTAGCCTGAAGAAGCCACAGTGTAGCGAAACAATTGTAGCGAATGCACAATATATATTTGAAAGTGTATAAATTGTTTTATTTATATAAAAGTAATTAAGTACTTATTTTTAAAGCTATTGTACTCGCTTATTAATTTTTATACTATATTTCTTACATTGTAATTTATTCGTATATTTACGAATAAATTAAAAAATAAATACTTATTTTAGTTATTTAATATTAATAATATCATCAAATGTATACAAGTCTTATGTTAACATAATTAAAATTCGTTTAATAAAGAAACCGAAACATCTAATTATATCTGGTTCATTAGATGATTCGGTTTCTTTATTAAACGAATTTCAATTATGTTAACAACGAAAAACTTTTAAATAGTTCAGATCTTTGTGAGACTGAAGAATTTTCAAATAGATTTTTATACTATTTGCCTATTTGGCATATATTTGCTCATTGAAAACTTATTTATAAACATTTTTAAGCAATATCTTTTCAAAATTTTATAAATTTAATGCTTACATATTCCTAATGTATTAAATTAATATATAGTTTAAAAGAAAATCAAACAAAAGTTGTAGATAATGAAAAAACACACAACTTTCACCTAAACACTTTTCACCTTAACTCTTTTGTTTATGATCAGTATACGAAAAAGCCTAGCGGAGATATTTAATTGATAATCACTCACAAATTGCTGCTTTATTATTAACATAATCAAAAAAAGTTTCAAACAAAAGATTAAAAAAAAAATACAGCACAAAACCTTTGGTTAATTACCTTTCATCTCAGTTATTTAGTTTATGAACTAGTAACTAAAACATCTAGTGAAGATCAACAACTCACCGACTATGGCTTTCTATGTCTCAATCAAAAAATGTTTTAAACAAAAGTTGTAGCCAACGAAAAGACAATCCACTTTTACCTTAGCACTTTTCACCTCAGCTTTTTTATTTTTGCTCAAAAAACCGAGAAAGATTTTTTGATAATTCGAAAATTTACGAACGAGTGTCTTCCACTCCCAGACTAAGCATGAAGTAAAATTTCGAGTTTAGAAAAGCCCCGTGAAAATTTGTCGAGGGTCGCGCAGCGACCCGAGACAAATTTTCTGGGCTTTTCTAAACTCGAAATTTTACTTCATGCGCCACGCGTAGAAAACACTGATTTGAAGTGGAGTTCAGAAACACACAAATACATCTTTAACCAGAGTAACAGCGAGTCAGATATTTAGTCTGTTATCAACGATGAGTGGTAATAATAAATAATTAGGTTTTGAATATTTTTGTTAAAACAACCGGTAACGATATTTATATATTATGCGTCACGCGTACAAATCACTGAATTTAAATAACGTTTAAAATATACTCCTTGAAAATGATTCATACAAGATTGATCAAAGAGTATTCTCTTGCAAATGTTTGACCATTTGGACATGAACAATTTTATCAATGACGTGCTGAATATTTCCCAATTTTTAATAGTTTTGACAGTATTTTAGCACGTTCAACCGTTTTCACTTTAATCATTTTCTGATGACAGTAAATCACTAGATTGTTACTGAAAACTTCCAACAAACACCAGAATTTAGCCACGTCTGAATCAAACAATTTGTCTGAATCCGAAAGTGGAAAACACCAGATTTCATGATAAAATCACCGATTTGGCAACCCTGACGATATCCTTAGTAAGCTAAAAAAAGAGAGAATGTAGCAGTGTGTGCGAGGAGGATAATTGATGACAGCGCATTTAGCGCGCGTGAAAACATCGGGCTAAATGCGCTCCGCCCAACAGAACGTTCTATATATTTCGCCATTTCGGTCATAGAGAACGTGCTGCCTAATTTTCGCCAGCTCACAAAACTAATGTACACAGCGGAGTTGAAGTTGCGCGCGGATTCGAGCGAACGAATTAGTCATCCGATTTTCGCGGATTCAGACCGCATGTATAAATCCGAATCGGGAATACGATTCCGCTCGCCCAAAATCGTTCGGTCAGTCGTCTCGAGTAAATGAATCATTAACGAATCAATTCTTCTTGAAATACGGAATCAGTTCATTCAAATCACCATACAGAATCGTTCTTTTCGAACGAATCATTCACGAACGACCCATATCTAATGTTTGGCTTATTTTAATCAAAAACCATTAGATATGCACAGAAAACATACATTTTGTTGATGTACCTCTTAATAACAAGTATGCATTTTGCATATAAATCGAGCCTTAGTTATAAGGATACAAACAAAAGTAGAAATAGAATTAAGACTGAAATATAAGTTAATTATGCATAGACTGGGTCCTTGGGAATTAACTTTTTCATTACTAAGAAAATCATGTTAAAAATAAGGAATTACTTGTCCGAATCAATAATTTACGGGAACAATTTGTTGAGACGAAATCACTTCTAATTTAATTACGGCCCGAAAACGCGGCACATAAAAAATTCACGCGTATCACGAAACCAATCGATTTCTCGGGGGTTTGCGAAACTCGTTAAATATTGAACCGCCCTCGGAAAATGGCAAACTCCTGCGTCGCCGGGCCTTTCTGTACAGTTTTCCTCTGTTTGTGTGCACGCCGGCGGTTAATAAAATAATAATAACGGGATTACATTGCACTTTGCATGTCAACGAAATATGTATTAACTTACGTGTAAAGCCTCTTTATGCGCTTCATGGAAAATGCATTAGCGGGGAATTTATTTAATTGGGTGAGATTTTCTAGGTATATTCGAGTTTATTACGTTCACTTCCAAGTACACTCAAATATAGTCGATGCGGTTTATTGCCAATGACTTTAACTGTTGAAATAGAGGGCATTTCGATAGCTAACGTGTGGTTTACAAGAAAATCCATACTTTAGTTCACTAAAGAATTAATTTAATTGAATCAGAATTTCTAGTGTATTCTTTTTGCTTGCAAGTAAACTAAATATACTAGAAAAAAACACTGTGCTAATTGTCAAAAAAAGCAGTATATTATCTTTCCTTACCAGTAAACTAAATATATTGATAATTAAATAAAAGTCACTTGGTTTGTTTCACTACTATTTTTTTATATTCTCTCCGACGAGTTTCGACTTATCGTCATTCTCAAGGAGTAATTTTTATTTAATTATCAATATTGCAAACATATTTCATCAATTGATTAATGAGAACCAAATTGAAGATAAACTAAATATATTTAAAAAAACATTGTGCTAATGATAATAATTCTAGTGTTTTTCAAAAGAGTTTAATTCGAAGCTTTGAACGAGTGTTTTCACACCCTGGTTAAGCATGAAGTAAAATTTCGAGTTTAGAAAAGCCTGAAAAATTTGGTTAGGTCGCGTAGTGAAGCGGGTGAACTTAGATGAAGTGTTGCGCCAAAGTTTTAATTAAAGATCGATGAAAAATTGGAAACGTTAAATTCTTTAAAACTGATGTTAATCTTCAGAAGTATAACACTTCGGTGTTTTGAATATTTATTCGATATGACACAGAAATAGCAAACAAGAGCGTGACAATATGTGTAAGATAGAAAAAGTGAAAAATTAATGAAATTTTTAGGATTATATCTGTATGTGGAAGGTAAACTATAACAAATCACACTTTTTTTTGCAAAATATGTTTTATTATACTGTTGAAAATTTACTCTATCTAGAGGTAAATAGCACTGTAAAATTTCAAAAATGTGACTTCGTATAGTTTAGATCCCACATACAGATAAAAACCTAACAATTTCATTAACCCATTAACGGCCGAGCAATTATAGAGTTGACTTTAAAAGTTGATTTTTGGTAAAATTCTGCAATTCTCTTTATGATTTCTATAAATAACTTATTATTAACTTTTTCGATTATTACTCGTTAAAAAAAAAATACATCAGTGCGTTTCTAACTTCACAATATTTCAGTGTTTTATACGCGTGGCGCATGAAGTAAAATTTCGAGTTTAGAAAAGCCCCGTGAAAATTTGTCTCGGGTCGCTGCGCGACCCTCGACAAATTTTCTACGCGGGGCTTTTCTAAACTCGAAATTTTACTTCATGCTTAGTCTGGGAGTGGAAACTCTCGTTCTAAACTTCATATTGCACGTTTTTTTATAAAGAAATCGATTAATGACTGAAAATTTACAGTGTATACATTTTGCATATTTAAAAGAAAAAATCACAGTATGTAGAATGTTTCTTTTAAATATGCAAAATGTATACTCTGTAAATTTTCGGGCATTAATCGTATTTTTATAAAAACGTGCGATATAAAGTTTGGAACAAGTGTTTCCACTCCCAGACTAATCATGAAGTAAAATTTCGGGTTTAGAAAAGCCCCGCGTAGAAAATTTGTCGAGGGTCGCGCAGCGACCCTCGACAAATTTTCACGGGGCTTTTCTAAACTCGAAATTTTACTTCATGCGCCACGCGTACAAAACACTGAAATATTGTGAAGTTAGAAATACACTAATGTATTTTTTTTTTAATAAGTATTAATCGAAAAAATATAATAACAAAACACTTACATTTTTCTCCATACATTTTCAAGTCAGGTCAATTAATATAATATATTGTGTATACATTGTTGTATTTTTAATGGTCTCCTGTAATAAAGAATATATATATAACATACAGATAGGAACCTAACAATTTCATTAACCCATTAACGGTCGAGCAATTATAGAGTTGACATTAAAAGTTGATTTTTGGTAAAATTTTGCAATTCTCTTTATGATTTCTATGAATAACTTATTATTTATTAACTTTTTCGATTTTTACTCATTAAAAAAAGAAAATACATCAGTGCGTTTCTTACTTCACAATATTTCAGTGTTTTATACGCGTGGCGCATGAAGTAAAATTTCGAGTTTAGAAAAGCCCCGTGAAAATTTGTCTCGGGTCGCTGCGCGACCCTCGACAAATTTTCTACGCGGGGCTTTTCTAAACTCGAAATTTTACTTCATGCTTAGTCTGGGAGTGGAAACACTCGTTCTATACTTCATATTGCACGTTTTTATAAAGAAATCGGTTAATGACTGAAAATTTACAGTGTATACATTTTGTATATTTAAAAGAAAAAATCACAGTATGTAGAATGTTTCTTTTAAATATGCAAAATGTATACTCTGTAAATTTTCAGGCATTAATCCTTTTTTTATAAAAACGTGCGATATAAAGTTTGGAACAAGTGTTCCACTCCTAAACTAAGCATGAAGTAAAATTTCGAGTTTAGAAAAGCCCCGCGTAGAAAATTTGTCTCGGGTCGCTGCGCGACCCGAGACAAATTTTCACGGGGCTTTTCTAAACTCGAAATTTTACTTCATGCGCCACGCGTACAAAACACTGAAATATTGTGAAGTTAGAAATACACTAATGTATTTTTTTTTAATAAGTATAAATCGAAAAAATTTAATAACAAAATACTTACATTTTTCTCCATACATTTTCAAGTCAGCTCAATTAATATAATATATAAAATTAACTCATTTAGTAATTTGATTAACAAAAAATTTATAATGTTGCGTGTACGCACCAATGGCGCTTAACGGGTTAATTTTTCACTTTTCTCTCTTACACATATCGTTACACTTTTGTTTGCCATTTCTGTGTTCTGTTGTTCTTATATTATCCCATTTTTCTTCTTCTGATACTTTTATCAACATTGTGGGTGATTAATTGATAGTCTGTCGGTGGAGTGGGGCTCTCCTCGGGTGTTTTTGGCGCGAAGTGCAGACAAATTATTTTCCCTGGTTATCGTGCCGTTCCGCGGTCTTACATAAATTAATGGGCGCGACACAGACATTATGCATAAATAATATACTCTCACGAACATTCCTTACTTGCTCAAGATTATCATCGTTACATGCAACGTGCTACGTTGCTGAAATAAAATTCAATAACGGCACGAGAGAGGCTTTTAGCACACACATTTATTACAAAAACATACTTAGTTTTTATATAATAATTGAGAACTTTGAAGAATATTTAAGAAAATTGTATCTTAGGAAAGTCTTACGTAATTATTGTTTTCTTTTGTTGTTAGATATCTTTTTACTTAAAATTAATTTATCTATAAATTCAAGTTTTTCTAGTTCCACAAAATGTCCATAATTAGGTTTGTGTTTTCTTTCGTTGTTGTGAAATTTTTGTTGTATAATTGCTTTCTGCCTTACTAATAGACCTTGGCATACAGCTTTAACACTGTACTAAGGATGATATTAACATTTAACATTTATTACAAAAACATACTTAGTATTTATATAATTATTGAGAACTTTGAAGAATATTTAAGAAAATTGTATCTTAGGAAAGTCTTCCGTAATTATTGTTTTCTTTTGTTGTTAGATATATTTTTATTTAAAATTAATTTATCTATAAATTCAAGTTTTTCTAGTTCCACAAAATGTCTATAATTAGGTTTGTGTTTTCTTTCGTTGTTGTGCAATATTTGTTGTATAATTGCTTTCTGCCTTACTAATAGACCTTAGCATACAGCTTTAACACTGTACTAAGGATGATATTAACATTTTCGTATTATTGAAACATACAGAGAGATTTATGTAACACCGAACATTTTCATAACAAGAATTATTCTTTAAACTATGCATACTTTGTACATTTTCCGACGCTCGGTTTATTAAAAGAATTCAATACGAAGCTATAAGCGAGTGTTTTCCACTTACAGGCTAAGCATGAAGTAAAATTTCGAGTTTAGAAAAGCCTGAAAATTTAGTTTGGTTGCGTAGCGCGAAGCGCGGAGCGACCAAACCAAATTTGCGGGCTTTTCTAAACTCGAAATTTTACTTCATGCGCCACCGGTACTGATTCAATGTAAAGTTTAGCGGTGTTCTAAACTTCGTAATATGTCAGTGTTTAATACACGTGGCGCGTGAAGTAAAATTTAGAGTTTATAAAAGCCTGAAAATTTGGTTTGGCCGCTCCGCGCTTCGCGCTACGCGACCAAACCAAATTTTCAGGCTTTTCAAAACTCGAAATTTTACTTCATGCTTAGTCTGGGAGTGGAACACACTCATTTTAAGTTTCAAATTGAACTCTTAGAAAAACAACGATTATCTAAAGATTTACCGCATATATGCTGTAATTGGGACATGTATACTTGAAAGAAAAACTCCCTGTATTTACAAGTTAAGACATTAATTGCGATTGATTGGCTACAATTTGTAATGGTCATATAGGCAACCCAATTTACACATAACCTAAAAAATAAAGGTGTCAAATCGTATTAGATGCTTTGGTTTGATAATTAGAATCTATGAAAATGCACATTGAAAATGTTCGGTGTTACATAAAACTCTCTGTATATAGTACATCTTTATTTAAACAACAATTACAATTAGATTTATAACACTATTATATACATATTAATAAATAGTTAGTCTGTCTGGGCTATCGACCAACGGTCTTTCTGCCCTTTATTGAAACATTTTAGTAGATTACTATAGTTAGTTTACAACTAATAATTAAATAAAATGACACTCCTAGTCTAAGGCATCAGATTCGTATTATACATAACCACAAATGCCATAGTAAAACGAATTTATTTGATTATAATGCTATGATTTATTTAAGATTTATAAATGGAAATATCTAAGTATGCAGTATATTTTGAACATCACTTCAAATCAGTGTTTTATCCGCGTGGCGCATGAAGTAAAATTTGAGTTTAGAAAAGCCTTAAAATTTAGTTTGGTATAAATAAATTTGCCGCTAATATCGTTAAAGTTTGTTTCTAGTTATTTCTATGAGCCTCGTACAAGCATGATATTATCAGTTCGTATTAATAGAACAAAGTCTACATGCTATTAATTAGTTTTGAACTATTGACAGAATTAACGTGGCAACATCGCATTTTCATGTGTACCAACTTCGATTTAATTAAATTTTAACCATTTAGAGGTTATGATACATTGTTTATGTTTGTGAAAACGTTTCATTCGCTGAGTTATTTTATTGAATTTTATGTCTAACGAATTATTCCACTCCCAAACTAAGCATGAAGTAAAATTTCGAGTTTAGAAAAGCCTGAAAATTTGGGTTTGGTCGCGAAGCGAAGCGAAGCAAGCAAATCCAAATTCAGGCTTTTCTAAACTAGAAATTTTACTTCATGCGCCACGCGTATAAATCACGCCAATATTGTAAAGTTTAAAGTATACTGCATTAGTTTAAAGTCAGGTTTATTAATTATACAAATGCTAATACTGATTAATTCAAACGTCTGGAGTAATTTGTTTTGAAATATGTAATCCTTGAATTATAACAACCTGTATGTATCCTAAGTTTAATTTTAAATCGTAAGTCAAGACACTAATCAAGACTGTTATTCCGTACTTCACTTTTTATTTTTAAAGATGTACATTTCGAGACATAAAATGCTCATTATCAATAACAAACTGAATTCTTACAACTATACAACTATATATATCTAAAGGGATTTGGGAAAACCAATAAGTAATTAGCTAGGTGTTACGGGGGCTAAGGGTTCGGCTTGGTTTTCGGTGGAATTACATTCTCTGTGGGGTACTTTTTTGGTAATAAATCTAATAATGAATTATCTAAGGTAAGTCAAGAGATTTTTTTTTTTTTTGTTTTGGCTTTTGCCTGGCCTTAGTTGCTCTGACTATTGGCCAACATCAATTATTTATTTTTAACTTATATTATTTAATTCATAACTTATGTCGTAAGTTGTATTAACATATATTGGACGTCACAACACATTCACACCACACCCAGGGACACGACGAGTTATTATTTTTAAATAACAACTCCCCGTGCACGGGAATCGAACCCGGTCTGTGGCATGTCGAGCGATTTACCGTCCGGCGACGTTACCGCTCGGCCACCACCTGCCCAAGTCAAGAGATTAATTTGGTATATTCTCCATTCCTAATCCTCATCAAACTTTTTCTTGTGAAAAAGTGACTGTTTTATTTTCTGAACAAAATTTACCTCTTACAAAGGTAAAACATAATGGATAGAAAGAATAAAAAATAAAACCCTTAATTATAATCCCAGTGTGTTCTTCGTGTAAAGTCAATGAAGCCTTTTGATTAATTACTCTCCACGAAATCAAGCCCTTCACCTTGATTGACTGCTGCCTCCCTTGCAAAGTACAAAGGCCGGAACTTTTTTTTTCGCCGCACAAAGGGCGCGTTTGCCCTTCAAGGTGGTCCAACTTACGCTCGAAACGCAAATGATAATTCCATTGTATTTCGTAAATTCACGCCCAGTTTGCTTTTTTTTAAATGGTAATGCAATCATTTTTATAATAAAAGCAGGCATTGATAAAAAAAGTGTGTAGGCACAGAAGCAGGAATAACAGATCTTTTGTACTATGATCTTTTTAACAGTAACAAGGGTAAAACGAGAAACATTTACACGTTCTTTAGGTGTGATATAGGTTTTCTTAGAAATATTTAAATTATAAGTAGAACTGGGTTTTATGTGTGTTACGAAATAAGTTTTTTATAAATGAATTCATTCAAAATACGAAATGTAACAAAAGTAAATTAGGATGGAGGAGGAAATCGTTCTCCAAGTTGCCTACAATCCGTTTAATACTCACTACATGAATATAAGCAGAAACAAAAATTAACAAAAGCAAAATACATTATTATCATTATTATCAAATTAAAGCATCATTAATCAATAAGTTTTAAAAAGATTAAACTAATAAGCGTTCATTTTAAAGCTTAAAGGAGTGCTTTCCACTCCCAGACAAAGCATGAAGTAAAATTTCGAGTTTAGAAAAGCCCCGCGTGGAAAATTTGTCGAGGGTCGCGCAGCGACCCGAGACAAATTTTCACGGGGCTTTTCTAAACTTGAAATTTTACTTCATGCGCCACGCGTACAAAAGGCTGATTCAGTGGGAAGTTTTAAATTTAGATGCTTGTGATTTATGGCGCCCAACTAGGGGCCACAGCGTTAGCCCGGCCCCACGTTGGGCGCCAAAAAACCTCAAATGCAAACGTTTTAAGTATTTTTAAATTAGCGTTCTCCACTCCCAGCTCAAGCATGAAGTAAAATTTCGAGTTTAGAAAAGCCTGAGCGTTTGGATTTAGACCCGTAGCGACCAAACTCAATCTTTTCTAAACTTGAAATTTTAATAAAACTTAATCGTTGATTTAGTAATTACTTTTCACGAGACAATTTTCTATGAATTCTTGTGTGAAAGAGAACTATAGGGAGGTAGAGACCCTGCCCACAAACCTAGAGGTCGCGGGTTCGAATTCCGTCTGGTAAAATAATTTATTTTCTGGGTCCACGGATGTAGTGTGTATGAGTTTGTGTTGTTTCAGGAGTGAGTAAATGGTTATTTATTGAAATTAGAATTGGTTAAATACATTGCAATGTTAAATATATGAATAGATTGATGGCTAATGGTCTAGACACCAAGGCCAATAAAAAAACAAAGAAAAACAAAAAATTGCGATGCCAAGAGGACACTAAACTTGTTTATATTTTTATACCAAAGATACCAAATTAATCAACAATTATAAATAAACTCACAATTCTTTTAGCTTCAGTTTAGAACAGATACTAGAATTTATAGCTTGTATTAGACGACACTATTTTTTTATACAAGAAAATAGTATACTATTTTCTATCATAATATACCAAATAGAACATGTCCTATTTCCATTATACAAAACTGTACAAGATTCGCGTTTGGTCATATTATGTGTATTACACCATCATACAAAATGGTATACTATAGTATACAAGCTATACAAAAACTGTCATAGAATCATCCACGTTTTTATTATAGGGTTTTTGTGAAATTACACAAACATACAAAAATAATACAAAATTAACTACTTCACAAATTCCATCAAATCAAAAACTACTGATTAATTTCAGTGTGTGAAATTTTTGAAATACTACATCGATTAAATAAACACACAACAGATAAATGTAATTTTGAATAATTTTGAAATCCTTACCCGAAGTCGGAAGAAACATATTTCTACACTTCAAATCTCCCTCAGCTCAATTTTTCGAGCTCGGAATAACAAACGTGCGATTCGCACATTCGTAATCCCTCTTTTTTGTCAAACAAAAACCCGCCTGTGGACACCTGAATAAAAGAAAGAAAAATTGTCGTAACTTTGGAAATTAATTTTGATTAATAATTATACTGTATTATTAATTCTACAAAGTGATTCTTCACTTACACGCATTATTGTGAGGAATTATACTGTGAAATCATTAAAAACATGATTTAGAGTAGGCATTTTAAATTAGATTGGCACTGCTGACTCATAACACATAGTTTACCATAACCTGAAATTTATTCTATCATTCAATTAGTATTCTGGGTAACAGCACAAAAAAATGCCGCCTACTCTAAATCATAATTTAAACGATCGCACGGTAGTTCGTGTATTGATAGGAAATCAAAATTAAAAAAAAATGTAGTAAATGTTTTTTAATTAACAAAGATTCGCGGAGCGACCAAAATTTTCAAGCTTTTCTAAACTCGAAACTTTACTTCATGCTTAACATGGGAGTGGAAATTCTTGTTAGGAGCTTTACATTGAAATAATAAAATCAATGAATATCTGAACATTCACAACGTATACATTAGGATATGTATAATGAAATAGAAAATAATTAATCACATTAAATTTTGAACAAAAAAGTTCGTGTCTGTAATAAATTTTGAATTCTGATTTATTTAGCAGTACATATATGTTTAATACTGATTTAGCAGTGTATTTTTAATTTCACAATATGTCAGTGTTTTACACGCGTGGCGCATGAAGTAAAATTTCGAGCTTAGAAACGCCTGAAAATTTGGTTTGGTCGCGTAGCGCTACGCGCTACGCAACCAAGCCAAATTTTTAGGCTTTTTTAAACTCGAAACTTTACTTCATGCTTAACCTGGGAGTGAAAACACTCGTTAGGAGCTTTACATTAAACCAATAAAATCAATGAATATGTGGAAATTCACAACGTATACACTGGGAAATGTATACTGAAACGAAAAATAATTAATCACGTTAAATTTTTGAACAAAAAAGTTTGTGCCTGTAATAAATGTGTAATAAACTGCATAATAAATTAAAACGTATGTAAATAGGTGTCATTAAATAGTATTAAGTATATTTAGTCGGGGATAAAGCTTACGTGCGGTTTGATTTTGTTTTAATCCCGTGATTAATTATTTAGAATACATAATGAAACAATTGATTATCCCCGGCGCAGACTAACCAAAACCAGTAAAGCTCCATAATTTATTTCATATACATACACATGCAAATTTATGGCCGTGCACACGCCGAACAAGAAGGGGGTGTCTCTCGTAATAAAGTAAAACCACCCTCTTTGCAATATTACACCCCCGCACAACACACACACACCCCCACTGGAGCGAGCATCTTGAATTGTTATTGCCTTTTTGACGCGAGGTTTCAATTGGCGGGATTAAATTAAAGGCCAATATCGCAGCTTCGGACGATAACATCTCTCTTTCTGCGGAGGGTAGAGGGGGTGTATTGTAATTTCCCTCTTGCTCCATTCCCTGGAGGTACGTGGGCGTAAAATTAACCCATTTCCCTTAATACAATGCGCCCAGATTTAATCAGTACACCGTTATAGGCCGGCCGAAATCTGCTAAAGCCCTTTTGAGTCCATCTAACGATCTATCTGCAGTGAAAGGGGAACGTAAAATACGATTATTTTTAAATAGCTCAACATAAACTCCCACAAAATACAACACACAATATACAGAAGACAGAAATAACGGAGTTAGCCGGATTTGATATATCCTTTTCTTTTAGGGTAGAAACATAGTGGAGCGACGAGTCTAGAGTCAATATTGCGTGCATAACTTAACCTCTTACTTCGACCCTAGCTTCACCGCTTTACTATGATGCGATCCGAATAGAGCAGAATTGCAAATAATATTAATAACCAATTTTGCATTAACACAAGTCAATTGGAAGAAATAATATAAAGTTCTATTTAATTTTCTGTACAAAAACTTCTGATCGAAAGCTAGATATTAAGTCTAAGTTTATTTATTTTATGTAACTATGCAGTTATTTATTTTTATATACACTGCGTTTTATTTGAGTGTGGCCATAGTGATTTATACAAAGAATGTATCCATGTTAAGTTTTGTTGTCGTACAAATTTGGAACAATTTTTTGGTTTTATTGATAAATCAACATTTATTCTACAAAATGTATAATGCTAGAAGGACATAAACATGTTAGAATTATGTATTTTCGCTTTCAAAGTTAAAATTAATAATACAAATAATTAATAAACAAAATAAACTTGCCGAAAATGTGTATTTGTTTTTTTAATTTTTTAATTTTTTTTAATTTATTTCGAAAACAGAAAATCTCCAATTTAATACAATGGTTACAAAATATAACTTATATCTAATTTATAAATTCTATTTACTTAAAAATAGGTATATTATGCACAATAATGAGGAACACAAAATATTGAGGTGATGGAGTTAAGCAAAAATACTTTCTAATTCAATAAGCAGCAAATTACGTTTAAAAGTATTTATAGAGTTAGCAAATAAATCAAAATTCTCAAAACGCTGTAACAAATTTGCAAAACGTATCATCTTAGGAAGTGGACTGCTATAAGTGTAAACGGTACGATGATATTCTATTCTAAATAGTTTATTGCTCCTAGTCGTCGCCCTGCAGGGTTGCAACCAAAATTTGAATAATGATAATAACTTGGGACAATTTAAATTACTATTTAGTATGTTATACAGTGTACATGTCAGTGACATGTCATCTAATATGTAATGACTGGATGTTGTATGTTAATCTAAATGCACAAAAATCTTAAAAAGTTGGATGAAAAATACCTGATTTATAGATCTATAGATGTTCTTAAAAAACGTTTCTCTGCCTGATCGACCTTGTTTACTAGATAGTTTTGGTGTGGGGACCAAATTTGAGACGCATGTTCAAGTTTGGATCTTACAAGTGAACATAAAAGGGTCTTACATGTACGCACTGATAATTCCTTAGAGTTCCTATTAATAAAACCCAACATTTTGGACGCACTATGAGACAAAATGTGATTTTTCAAAGAATAGTTAACGCTAAAAACTACACCAAGATCTTTAACATTGTTCTATTTAACTTATTGTTGTTAAGACTGTAATCGTGTATAAGAGTATCTCTTTTTTTGTTAAAAGAAACCACTTTACATTTGTCTATGTTATGGTATAGTTCCGACGTTTCGCACCAATCAAACACTCTATCCAAATCTTCCTGTAGGCTGTAAACATCCGTGGTGGTTCTGACGGTTGTAAATAATTTTTTGTCATCGGCGTATAATAGAAACTGACTGTTCATAATAACGGTATTGATATCATTTATAAAGATATTGAAAAGAATAGGACCAATGTGTGAGCCTTGAGGTACCCCCGACGTAACGCATATTGCATTAGAAATACAATTATATATCTTCACACACTGAAATCTATCCCTCAAAAAACTCTCTATCCAATTAACTCTACCATAATTTATGTTTACAGCCCTTAATTTCCCAATTATTATGTCATGGTTAGCTCTATCAAACGCCTTTGAAAAACTTGAAAGCTAGAATAAAGAATTCTAACATGTTTATGTCCTTCTAACAATTAACATTTCGTAGAAAAGTGTTTGATTTATTAATTAAAACAAGAAATTCCTTTAAATATGGTCGACAACAAAAGTTAACCTAGGGTACAATTTTTAGCATGTAAATCTCTATGGCCATACTTAAATAAAACAATCGGTATATTCTTTTGATAATAATAATAAGCATACCTTATTTTAACAATTAACACATGTATTGTTCTATTGTTCTTAAATTAAAGATCGATTTTCGACCAACAGATTTTCGCACACCCAAATCAATCACGTTTAATTAGTGTATTTACTTTTCGTCGTGTTGCGGATATTGTGTTTGGATAAAGGATTTAAAGTGTGTGAGGTGCGTCGAGATGAATTAAAAAATGCGGGGCTGTCGACGAAAAAATCGTTATATCCCCCCGGCGGGTATAATTAAAGGAGGATAAAAGGGAAATATTTTTGAGCGCACAAACGGGAATCAACAACAAAGAAAATTTTATTTCCGCGTATTATTTATGAAACGGTCGATTGTTATCGTAAACATTATGATAATAATCTCAGGTGTATGATGAATAAATAATAACGAAAGAATTTAAATCAAGTTTCATTAACAAAAAAAAGATGATAGGAGTAAGACTTTTCTAGAATGATGAATAAATAATAAAGAAAGAATTTAAATCAAGTTATATTATAAAGAAAAAATTTAAATCAAGTTTCATTATAAAAAAGATGATAGAAAAAAAACTTTTCTAGAATGATGAGTAAATAATAAAGAAGAAATGTAAATCAAGTTATATTATAAAGAATAAAAGATAACAAAAGTGAGTTTTCTAGAAGAAAATCGCATGAGTTTATAAATAAATAACTACACTTGTTGTTTTACTTTGTTTAAGCACAGTCCTCTTAACCCATTAACGGCCGAGCAATTGTAGAGTTGACTCTAAAAGTTCATTTTAGGTAAAATTCTACACTTTTTTTTATGATTTCTACGAATGTATTACATACTGTGAATTTTTCTTTTAAATATACAATACAATACAATACAATACAATACAATATTCTTTAATTTACATATACAAAATTTATACATAACAAATCTGTGTATGCAAAAACGTCACACCAAAATAGACTATTGAAGCTATTACTTAATGAAAGTTAATTAATCGAACCTATAAGAGAAGTAATCCGCTAAGCAGTATGATTCAATCTTACATAATACATCATAGAGATGTCGCTTCATCTTGCCATAGTTGGTAATGCTTTTTATGTTTATTGGTAGATGATTAAATATTTTTATGCAGTTGTAGTAACACCCGGTTTCGAATTTATTGAGTCTACGTTGAGGTAGCATGTATTGAGCACCTCTTCTCATACTGTACTGCGAAACATAGAAAGCACTATTAAAATATGTTTTATGCCGCCACAAGAATTTTACACATTCGTACACATAGAGACCAAACATCGTAAGTATATTTACTTTTCAAAAGTATCCTCTACAGCTGCTGTTATATTTTAATTTACATAAAATTCTTATTGCTGTTTTTTGCTTAACGAAAACATTATTAAAATTAACAGAGCCATCCCAAAATATGAGTCCATATCTCAGGCGTGACTCAACATTTGCGAAGTAAAATAGTTTTGCTATGTCAAAGTTAGTATATCGCATTAATATACGCATTCCATACGTAGCACTGCTTACTTTGTTACACACATGGTTTACTTGTTGGGAAAAGCTTAGCGTATCGTCAACTATAATACCCAGGAATTTGGCATTGTCTGTGAAATTGTAGCTGATTTCATTAAATTTTATTGACTCTGGTGTTGTTAGTGCTTGATTAGATTTGATTAAAATACATGATGTCTTTTCTTTATTTAAATTGAGTTTATTCTCATTGAACCATGATTCTATAGCATTCATACCCAAAGATCCAACATTCTTAATATCTACGAATGTATTTCCTTCTATGAGAATATTTGTATCATCGGCATAGTTCAGAATTTTGCAGTTTCTTGGTATGTTATTCGCAATATCGTTGATAAAAATAATAAACAACAAAGGCCCCAGTACACTTCCCTGAGGTATACCTTTAGTTACTATTAAGGGTTGAGAGAGGATACTTGAACTGCTATGATGGGGGTCTTTAATCTTTGTGCAATGTCTTCTATTATTTAAGTACGAGTTTATTAGGTTGTGCACAACACCCCTAACTCCATAATTGAATAATTTTGATAGGAGTGCGGAATGGTCGATAGTGTCGAATGCTTTCGACAAGTCCAAAAATATTCCGCAAGTTAAATTTTTGGATTCCATGTTTGATAATATCCAATTTATATACTCAAAAAGAGCCGTATTAGTGTCTCCCTTTCAAGAAACCATGTTGTGCACAAGAAAATAAATCGTTCTTTTTGAAGAATTCATACAAACGTGTATAAATAACTCACTCAAAAATTTTTGAGAAGGAGTTTAAGAGACTTATAGGCCTGTAATTTTGAAGCTCATTGCGATTTCCTTTTTTTATATATTGGTGTTAATACAGCAAGTTTTAATTTTGTAGGATAAATGCCTGTTTCAAATGAGGTATTTATTATATCACATAAAGGAAGTGCAATAAATTCGATACATCTCTTTATAATATGCATTGGTATTTCGTCTATTCCAGAGCTGCTATCATTATTAAAGTTGTTAGTTATATTAATGATTTCAGATGGGGTTGTAGGTTGCAAAAACATAGAGTCTTCGTTAATAGGGATATCGTTTAATAATGAACTGTTGTTAGAAGAATTGGATTTGGTTATTTCATTTCCTATTTTGTTAAAGAAAGAGTTAAAATCATTCACTAAATGTTGAAAATTATTATGTTCAGGTTTTGTGATAGTCTTGGCACTACCTACTATTTTTTTGATCATGTTCCAGCAGGCCTTTGATTTATTTTGTGTATTGCTTAATGTTGAATTTATATGTTTATGTTTTTCAGCTCTTAGTAAATTGTTGTATATTTTTTTTCTTGTTTGTATAACAGCAGATATTCTGGAATATAGTTCGATATTGTTTTGTACGCCAGTAATTTATATTTACTAGATTTAGTTGCCTCCGATTGATATATGTTGTTTTTATTTTTCTTAATAACGTGAGTATTAAAGGGAAAGTTTTTTTCAAAATATTTAAGGAGAGTGTTAAGGAATACTTCATATTTGAGATCTGGGCATCGTATATCAAAAATTGTGTTAAATGATTCAGCTGCTATTTCGTTAATAAATGTGTTGATATTTGTTTGATAGAAAGATCTTGATTTGTAAGTAGGCAGTTTTGAATTTAATTTTGTATCAAATTTAAGAAACTGTCCCGTGTGATCTGATATTGTTGTATGAAGAATCTTCGTCATCATCTCAGTATGTACATTTGTAATTATGTTGTCAATACAGGTCTGCGTAGTCGCGTATATTCTTGTGGGGGCTGATATTAGATATTCAAGATTGAATGATTTTAAAATATTTAAAAAGTCCAACGTAACATTGCATGAGTTTAAAATATCTATATTGTAGTCTCCAACTATAAAGAATTAGATATTTCTATTATATAGGTCGATTAACAATATTTCAAAAAGATCAAAAAATATATTATTATCACCACTTTGAGTTCTGTAAATGAATATTATTATTACTGATTCAGTACCCGTTATGATTCGAACACCCGCGCACTCGAACACTTTACGTTATCGAAAACGCACTCACGTCCCATGGAAAAGCTTGGATTTCTTCGTTGGTGTATAGAGCTACTCCTCCATGCTCCTTCTCATTTCTACAGAAACTTGATATTAGCTTAAAATTTGCAAATGTAATCATCATGAGTTGGTCTTGTGAAAGCCAGTGCTCTGAAATACATAATATATTGCAGTCTATATCTTCCATTAGGGCTTCTAGGTGTGTTGCTGCGGTAGTAAGACACTGCACATTATGATGCAGCAATTTTAGTGAATTTCCGTTGTACGTTACAGTGTTAGTGTTGGCTGCTGGATTATTTGAAAATTTTGGTTATTTATTGTTCGTGTTTTAAAAAAGAAACGATTAATAAATATTTTTTCTGGCCAAAAGTCTTCATTAATAATTATTTTTTCGACAGTGGTTGGTATACCAATTTTAAAGGATGAGCAAAGCATTTTCATATCACGTCCTTGTGAAATCTTGACACAAATATCCATTTTCGTGATATAACATCAGCGACGGGTAGGTCTACATCAATAGCTTTGCCATTAAGTTTGAAAGATTTCCTATGTTGCTTTTTCGTTGGGCCCACTAGTTTTCATTCATTATCCATTTCATTCTTGTTGTTTCCGAGTTCATTAGCATCAGGTTTTTTTGTGTTATCGTTTGTTTTCCATTCAACGTTTTTGTTTAAATCTGATCGTCGTTCCGCCGAAGTTCCAGCTGCATGAGCGTATGAATCATCTATACTAGCCCGCTCTATCGACGGATTATCCTTAACGCCCTTAACAGTATTGGATTTATTAGTAGATTTCATCTTTGTAGATACTTTGCCAGTGTTATTACCTTGGTTTGTATCCCGACTATGTTTTATTTTGTTTAATTCAGAGGTTAGAGTTTTTATTTTGTCATCTTGATTTTTATTACTTTCCCCCGTATGTAATACAAAGGGAAAGTATTGTTTTCGTGAACATTTTCGAATCAAAAATTTTAGCGGAAATATCCGTTTTGAGGTCCCCTAAGTCGAATAAGACCATTTTTGAAAAATGTCTGTCTGTCTGTCTGTCTGTCTGTGTGTGTGTCTGTGTGCGCTGTACCGCAAAAACCGCTAAAGATATCGAGATGAAACTTAAGCTTTTTGTTACAATCGGAAGAACTGAAAAAGCTTTTGGTGAAAATCGGAAAACCGGAAGTGGTACTTTACTCTTAGCGTTTTTCAGTTATTTCAGATTTTTTCAATAAATGTTCATCAAACAAAAAATTCTTTCAAATAAAAGTTGTAGATAATAACAAAATGAAGATGTATTGTTTACTTACTTTTTGTCATAGCACTCTTAGTTTTTGAGATATTTCAAACGTTGTGTGTTTTATCTAGTTATTGGTGTGTGACAGTGTATGTGTCGATACAATTGAAAAATGTTTCAAATAAAAGTTGTAGGAAATGAAAAACTAAAGATTTTTGTGGACACACTTTTTGTCATAGCAATCTTAGTTTTTGAGATATTTAATAAATAGTGCTTTTTATCTAGTCATTGATTTGTGTCAGTGTGTGTGATAATACAATTGGAAAATGTTTCAAAAAAAAGTTGTAGGTAATAAAATATTAAAGATTTTTTGTATCTTTACTTTTTGTCATAGCACTCTTAGTTTTTGAGATATTCAATAAATAGTGTTTTTTATCTAGTCATTGGATTGTGTCAGAATGTGTTGATCCAATTGAAAGATGTTTCAAATAAAAGTTGTAGTTATCAAAAAGTTGAAGACATTTTGAAAATAATAATGCTACAAATATTTTAAAAGTGATTTAATACGCAATTTACGGGGGAAAGTACTATGATGGACACATTACCATTTTTAATAACAGTACTTTGATGACTTACTTGAGTTGTTAGAGCTGCAACTTCCTTTTTTAGGGATATTAGTACTTGCAGGAAACATTTTTGTATTCCATTCTTCTCTCATTTTGAACAAGCTAAAATGCCAAATTTATCTTCGGATTTAGCACAATTTACATGATAGTCCATGTCACAAATAGTGCACTTGAAAAGTTCGCGATCAATGGACTTGTTACATAACATACACGTATTAGTATCACTTGTAAAACTTGTATTAACTTCACTTTCTGAGAGAGACCGATTCATTCGTGCCGCCATCTTCTATTACCTATACATTATGTATACGCTGTAAATGTAAGGCATTCGTCGATTTTGTGTAAAAACGTGCAATATGAAGTTTAGAACGAGTTTTTCCACTCCCAGACAAAGCATGAAGTAAAATTTCGAGTTTAGAAAAGCCCCGCGTAGAAAATTTGTCGAGGGTCGCGCAGCGACCCGAGACAAATTTTCACGGGGCTTTTCTAAACTCGAAATTTTACTTCATGCGCCACGCGTATAAAACACTGAAATATTGTGAAGTTAGAAATACACTGAAAACATTTTTTTTTTTTAAATGAGTAATAATCGAGATATTTAAATAACAAAATATTTACGTTATTCTTCATACATTTTCAAGTCAAGTCAAATAATATAATATACCAAATTAACTTATTTAGTAATTTAATTAACATATAATTAATAATGTTGCGTATATGCATCGATGGCGCCTCATGGGTTAATATTGTGAATAAATAATAGTGTATATTACCTAAAATATTTTGATAGATTTTATAGTATAAATATGTTCACACTGTTAGATGGGATAACGTCGACTTTGTAGGTAAAAGTCAGCATAAGCTGTTATTGTAAAATTATCTTCGTGAAAGATATGCACTCGAAATACTTTTATGTTGGAGGGCTTTCATGCGGTGCAGTGTGTTTGAAGATACGGTATCTTATATGTGTATTGTTGGGGAATATGACGGCAATTCATGGGCTGCCACAATCGAACCTTCCCCATACACACACACACACGTATATAAAAGCTACAACATCCAGCTTGAGCCGGTGTGCGCCTGGCAGATATCAAAAAAGCTTTCTTTGCTAAACGGGAAACGGAAATTAAGTTGAACCCGAAATTCCCCCCCCCCTCCTCCCACTATTCCACTCCTAATAAACCACCTGATTTGCAGTTCGCCTCGTTCCATCATCATCAAATGAAATTAGCTTTGGAAGCGCGCTATCCTCCACCCCGTTCGCTGTCGCCCGCGTGATATATCCAAAATAACCATTCTGTTGAAATCAATAGCACACAGGGAAATAAATACTAAAAAAAAAAAAAAAAAATCAACACCGTTTTGTGCGAACTGTCAGGGCTAACAATCGTGACATCAAGTTTTGCTTTTAATTCGCACAGCGAGTGCCTCCTCTTTAATCACACACACACACAAAAAATCCGCTCGATATTCCAAAATGCTCATCATTTTTCCGTAATTATAAACTTTGTGCGGCTATTACATTCCACGGTCACGGAAAACTACTCCACTTGGGGGTAGTGTACTGGTACGTACGAATGCGATTTAAACTTCGACTGGTTTTGTCTGTACCGGTGGGAACGTTTTGCAGATAAGCTCCGCTGTTTTAACTGTGGGCGAAATAATGCGGATTATAAACGCTGAACACTGGAATAAATTCGAAGGTTACAACAAAGTAACTTCTTGTGGGCGGTTAGTGTTCCAATAAATACACCAGAATGGTTGGTATTGAAACAAGTTTACGTAGTGTATGCAAATACATATAAATATAAACATTTATTAGGTGTTAATTGAGTATTTGCGTTGAGAGTTTGACAGAGTATTATATTGAAAGATTTAGAAACAAATCATGAATAGTTCAGTGGGGAACTCGGCGTGAACTTTCGTAAGGAGCTCAGTCGGACCAAATAGATTTCGCTCCAGGCCCTTTCTGCGATTCTAGTGAAAACAGTGCAGGGTTTTTCATTAAATTTCGAATTCTAATAATTTTGAGTCCTACTTCACAATATCTCAAAATAATCAATTTTTAAGAAAAAATGCTGAAACCGAAAGTAAATGTTTATATTATAATAATCGTTGAACACTGGAATAAATTCGAAGGTTACAAAGGTTGGCGTTTTCTTCGAATTTTGTAAACAATTATTATAATTAAAATATCTTGCGAATAAAAGTTGTAGAGAATCAAGAAATAAACATTGAGGAATTTTTTTTTTAAGTATACTTGTCCCAATTACAGTTTATGTGCTGTAAATCTACAGATATTCGTTGTTTTTTTTTTTAAAAGAGTTTACCGTGAAGTTTTTAACGTGTGTTTTCCACTCCCAGATTAAGCATGCAGTAAAATTTCAGGCTTCTCTAAACTCGAAATTTTACTGCTAGCGCCACGCGTATAAAACACTTATCAATTGTGAAGTTTAAAATATGCTACTAAATCAGTTAACTAAAGACGTATATTTTGAACTTCACTTCAAATCAATGTTTTATACGCGTGGCGCATGAAGTAAAATTTCGAGTTTAGAAAAGCCTGAAAATTTGGTTTGGCCGCTCCGCGCTTCGCGCTACGCGACCGAACCAAATGTTCAGGCTTTTCTAAACTCGAAATTTTACTTCATGCTTAATCTGGGATTGGAAACACTCGTTAGAGGCAACAAATTGAAAGTTTCAATAAAACATTTACTGTCTGGAAATTGATATACAAAATCGTGCAGACCTAAAATTAAAAAATCCCTGTGACAAATATCTTCGCATTTTATTGATTTTAACATTTCTATACTTTTTTTTTAATAATATGGTATAAAGTATTTACAAAAAATTAAATACTCGTTTTTAATAAAATTGTCGCATTTGTAATTTGTACGAAAAATTACATACATCGAGAAAATTTTAATTGCAATTTTCTTTTTGTTGAAATTGTCAACGTTTTGTTTTTGATTTTTATATTCTTTCAGTTTTACTGATATTAATTTAGTTACTAGTTAATAGAAAACGAATAAACTGCATGTTTTTTCTTTCTCTACAAGTTGATAGCTTCGAGAAGAGAAACTACTAAACGCGACCAAACCAAATTTTCAGGCTTTTCTAAACTCGAAACTCGAAATTTTACTTCATGCTTAATCTGGGATTGGAAACACTCGTTAGAGGCAACAAATTGAAAGTTTCAATAAAACATTTACTGTCTGGTAATTGATATAAAAAATCGTGTAGACCTAAAATTAAAAAATCCCTGTGATAAATATCTTCGCATTTTATTGATTTTAACATTTCTATACTTTTTTTTAATAATATGGTATAAAGTATTTACAAAAAATTAAATACTCGTTTTTAATAAAATTGTCGCATTTGTAATTTGTACGAAAAATTACATACATCGAGATTCTTTCAGTTTTACTGATATTAATTTGGTTACTAGTTAATAGAAAACGAATAAACTGCATGTTTTTTCTTTCTCTACAAGTTGATAGCTTCGAAAAGAGAAACTACTTAACAGTAATCTTAGAAATGAGCGTTTATTTTATTTTAATTAATATATTTTGTTATATACCGGGTGTTTGAATAAGCGTGGCCACCAGCTGTATCTCAGAAACTATGTAGCGTAGCATTGAGGTAAAAAACTGCAGAGTAAAAATGGCAAAAGAAATCACTGGAAATTAGTTTTAAGTACCTACCTCCGCCGCTAGAGGGCGTAACATCTATAGCTAAATATAAAAACGGATTTTTATCAAAAAATTGCTACATTGAGATGGGTTAAAAATATAAAAATCGTAATCTACCCTGAATTCAACTCAATTTTAACACTTACTTCCTTATCTTGAACATATGAAGCAGGGGAGAGCGGAAAAGTGTGATCAATAAACTGCGTGTAACTTTGGCTAGGATTAACCGAAAAATTTAAATCACTGTTTACTCCCGTTTACTTTAGTTTTTATAGAAAGTTTTTAATTTTTATATTATTTCAGTTTTACTGATATATATTTAGTTACTAGTTAATAGAAAACGAATAAACTGGATGTTTTTTCTTTCTCTACAAGTTGATAGCTTCGAGAAGAGAAGCTACTAAACAGTAATCTTAGAAATGAGCGTTTATTTTATTTTAATTAATATATTTTGTTATATACCGGGTGTTTGAATATGCGTGGCCACCGGCTGTATCTCAGAAACTATGTAGCGTAGCATTGGGGTAAGAAACTGCAGAGTGAAAATGGCAATAAAAATCACTGGAAATTAGCCATTTAAGTACTTACCTCCTCCGCTAGAGGGCGTAACATCTATCGCTAAATACAAAAACAGATTTTTATTTAAAAAAACTGCTAAATTGAGCCAGGTTGAAAATGTAAATATTGTAATCTACCCTGCATTTAACTCAATTTTAACTACTCACTTGTTTCCTTATCTTGCACATATGAAGCAGGGGAGAGCGGAAACGTGTGATCAATAAACTGCGTGTAACTTTTGTCAGGATTAACCGAAATTAGTCAAATTAGTCTTATTAACCCATTAAGGCAATTAGAGAGTTAACTTTGAACGTTGATTTTTGATAAAATTCTGCACTTCTTTTTTTATGATTTCTATGAATGACTTATATATTATATATATATATATTATGTATATACATACTGTGATTTTTGTTAAATATACATAATGTATACGCTGTACATTTTCAGGCATTCGTCGATTCTATATAATTACGTGCAATATGAAGTTTAGAACGAGTGTTTCCACTCCCAGACTAAGCATGAAGTAACATTTCGAGTTTAGAAAAGCCTTAAAATTTGGTTTGGTCGCTCCGAACCAAATTTTCAGGCTTTTCTAAACTCGTAATTTTACTTCATGCGCTACGCGTATAAAACACTGAAATATTGTGAAGTTAGAAATACACTGACATTATCTTTTTTAAATGAGTAATAATCGAATTATTTGAACAACAAAATATATACCTTTTTTTTCATAAATTTTCAAGTCGAGTCAAATAATTTAATATATATATCAAGTTAACTTATTAAGTAATTTAATTAAAAAAAAAATAATAATATTTCGTGTACGCATTAATAGCGGTTAATGGGTTAAATAGATAATTAATAACTGTTTACTCTCGTTTACTTTAGTTTTTATAGAAAGCGCCAGAGAGCGTTTTTGGAACAACCGTCATACTTTCTAGATTTTCTTAAAAAATTTAAATAATAAGTTATAGTTCTCTTACGCTAGTTTATTACAGAATGGAACACTAACAAAAATAGTAAAAACCTCATCCTTATATCTTTAAAACACTGGGTTTAAACTTTGTGTAAAAAATTTATAAAAAAAAAACACTTGGTTATTGTTTCACTATTTGTTTTTATTTTTGAAAAACTGACTAGTTTCGGTAGACGACCATTTTCAAAGTTATTACAAGAATCATTCTTGTAATAATCCTTAATCCTTAATAATTATCCTTGGTTATTGTTTCACTATTTGTTTTTATTTTTGAAAAACTGACAAGTTTCCGTCAGACGACCATTTTCAAAGTTATTACAAGAATGATTCTTGTAATAACTTTGAAAATGGTCGTCTGACCGAAACTAGTCAGTTTTTCAAAAATAAAAACAAATAGTGAAACAATAACCAAGTGTTATTTTATAATGATGATAATGATGAGTCTACGATTAAAAGTTCTTATATCTTTATCCTAACCAAAGATATAGTAAAAGTCTGGTAGATTTGCTTATTTTCAACCGCGCACCATATAATAATATTCGTTTAAATCTAATAGGTCTTTAAGCTCCTTTGTTTTATGTTCAAGAGGTCAAAAACAATAATTTGAAGAAATATAAAAATTACTTTTTTCCATTTATATGTGTTAGAAAGCGAATATGTAAGTAAATCCATGATTATTTAAAATCTCAAAGAATAGAAGGTTATCAGATTTGCAAAACGTTTAAAACAGCGTATACAGGGTGTCTACGCTAAACCGTTCGTTAAAAGTTTATGGGGTTGCCGTTGCACTAAATATTTGAAAAAATCCTTGTTATATGGTTGAATCAGTTCTTCTCATGTGCAATATTTTCAACTTTATATCACTTTCGGTTCCACCGGAAGTAGCACCAAATTTGTTATTTTAAATAAAACACCCCATCCTTCTTCTGCACTAATACAATCGGTGACGTATAAGGGCTGCTAGATGGCTCAATTTTTTCTTGGGAATGAAGCTCGCTGACTTGCCGATCAATTTCCTGCTTCTTGGTAGGATTACCGCGATACAGTCGGATTCGAATCGGCTTCGTTGTTGTCAGCTGGATTGCGTGCTATGTTATTCTTAGACGTTGAGCAAACTGGTCTTTTGGTTTGAAAGTATGTGCAAAACGTCGCACTAGGTCGTCCAATAACGCGGCGGAAGAACCTTCAAAACTGTGATCGAGCTGTAGGACGTTCTGTGATTCCAATTTTGAATTCAATTCTGTCCACCGGATAGTTTGTCGTAATCCCGTGCCGAATTTTTTGGATTCCTTGTTTAAATAGCAATATATTTTATTCGAACATATGTACACTTATCTCTTATAGTTTTCAAGAAAAAAAAAATATTTCTAAAATTTTGACCTATAAAAGGCATCTTAAAATCTGTCTGTAACTTCTCTTAAGACACGAGCGAAGCGAGTCGCGCCCCGGCAAATCCAAATTTTCAGGCTTTTCTAAACGCGAAATTGTACTTCATGCGCCACACGTACAAAACTCTGATTTAAAGTGAATTTCAAAGTACACCCACGCTTTATGTTTGGTCCTCACGACAATACATTCTACAAATATTTACTATTTACTAATATACTTATATGCCTTTTGATGTAACTTGGATTTTGAGATATTATCTTTTTTCATATCGAATCGTCATTTCAATAACAAAGAAGTAGTATCGTGTGTTCAATAAAAGAAGAAACACCAGAGTATTATAATTTACAATTTTTTAAGACTTTGGGAATTATACGTCAGATATAATAATTATACAGGGTGTGTATAAAGTCTAGAATAAAATTCATATTTCTGTTATCTTGGGTTTGATAAAAAAAAACTGAAACAGGCCGATTTTTGTACTTTAATGAGCCGTTGTCTCCATGCTCAAAAATATTGTGATATTTTAGGCGCAAAAAGTTGCCATTAGAAGTTTTAGCAGTTTGGTTATAACTTTATAAACAAATGAGGTACAGTAACTTCATAAAAACAGGACCCGATCAAAACATCCACACAGTTTCTCTGAAAGAAATTTTAAAGAGCGGAGATTTCTTGTACAAAATTGTTTTTTTTTTGTTTTAGCAAAACGGGCTTTGGAAACATAACTAATACAATTGGTTTTCAAGAAAATGTTTACAATCAGCGTATCATTGAGCACACTATTTTTAATGTAAATTGCATATTTTGATGGAGAAACTGCAAAATATTACAGGTATTTAAATTTCTAAAAGTTAGGTCATACGAGTAGGTACTTTAATTTTTTATTTAAAAGAAATTATCTAAAACTATGATAGAAGACCAGTATAACGGGTGGCAAATATAGTGTAGATGTTTTGATGGGGTCCCATAAAAACGACGTTTTATTAACTTCCGGTTCTACAGCGAAAGCGGTTAAAGATAGATCAATTTTCTTTTCACCATTGATTAAAATACGAAAAAGTACCCCTGGCTCGCAATCAATATCTCTTCGAGTAAAATGTTTTCCATCTGTGGCACCTCCAAAATGCCCACACTGTACATATAAACAAAAAGAACATTTACTAGGTGTTAGTTGAGTAGTTACCTACGTTAAGAATTTGAGTATCGTATTGAAAGATCTGGAAACAAATCAGAAATAGTTTAGTGGGGAACTCGGTGTAAACTTTCGTAACGATCTACTAGGTTCAGTGGAGGACTCGGCTAAAACTTAATAGAGTAGTTAAGTTAATTACAGTACAACTTTAGTTGTAATCTTACTGAGACTTCTATTGAGGATATGCAGATAAATACCGTGCGATCATCTAAAACATGATTTAAAGTAGGCTTTTAATTTTAAATTAGATTCACAGCACTGACAGTTAGCACCAGCGACGGCTCGCAGCCTAACTTTAGGGTCGGCCAGAGACCCAAAGTAATATGTCTCCGTTATTGAAAGGTGACTTTGTTGTCCAGTTCCTTGTATTTATAAAGCGCGATCCCAACCTCGAATTTTGTGTGCTTTGGCGCTGTGGCCTACCCTGAAGTAAGGATGCGAGCCATCACTGGTTAACAGATAGTTTATCATAACCTCAAATATATTCATCATTCAATTAGCATTCTGGGCAACCGCACAAAAATATGCCGCCTACTCTAAATCATAATAAACCCTGGGTCTCCAAACTATCTTTTTCGCGGGCCACAAATACAATTCTACATAATAAAAATCGGCCAAGATCCGATTAATTTTATAAAATTATGAAAAATTTAATTGTTACAATATTTCAAAATATGACATTTCCAAAGAAAATGTCCAAACAATCGCAGGCCGGATTCATGCAAGCCGCGGGCCGGATTTGGCCCGCGGGCCATAGTTTGGAGACCACTGATTTAAACGATCGCACGGTAGTTGCAGTAATAAAGTGTATCTCGAACGTCAGCAAAATCCGTGGACACTACTTAGGACCAAACAAAAAATCTAATTGTGTTGAGAGCTTGGCGTGTTTTTTTCAATTACTAAATTCAAAATATTCAAGTGTAAATTCGTGTATTTCAGCATTACAATGAATGTTTTGTATATTTTTTAATAATTAAATCTAGCGAATACATCATCTGTAAAATTAAAGTATAAATAACCCTGGTGTGCAGCCTTCTCCCCCGAAAACTGAAACAAACGGGAAAATATACAGCGCGGCAAATGAAGTAACGCGACGGTAATTATTCACAAATTGACATTGATGAATTATTGTGTACGAATAATTAATTTATTTTGGCACCATTTCAAAACGCCGCTGGAAAGGGCATCTCTGAAATTTAGATTACGAACAAAATTCACAACAGAAACAAACACTCAAAAGTGAATGCAAATCATTTATCCATGCAATTGTTGATAGTTGAAATAGTTATTTTGATGGAATAATATTTCCCTATTATCCAGACAGAATTTAATAAAGAATCTGCTAGTTTGCTTCGTCCGGCAACATCCATTCGTAATATTAATTTATTAGGTGATGAGACCTTCGTGAAATAATAGTACCTACTCCTATTAATCACTATAACATAAAAAAAGTGAAATAATAATCAGAGCTGGGCAGAATTCGAATTCTTTTAGAGGATTCAAAAGAGGCATTCAAATACTAAAGTTCAACTGGATTCGTGATCCGGATTCGTTACATTTTTTTAAAAGGATTCGTATTCGAATCCAAATGTGGGTGATTCGAATCCTTATAAAAGGATTCAAATATTTGTAGAAGGATTCGAATACTTCCAAACGGTTTTGAATCGTCAAAAATAATTCGAATTAATTGTAAGGATTACCTTATTTTTCTTTTGTGTGTTTTTAAATTTCTCGTTTAATAACTGTTTTATACGCGTGGCGCATGAAGTAAAATTTCGAGTTTAGAAAAGCCCAAAAATTATCGAATCACGAATACAAATCCTTTAAGAATAAATTTGATTTTATTATTTTTTTGTAACTATTAATATATAAATATCGTTACCAGCTGTTTTAACAAAAATATTCAAAACCTAATTATATATTATTAACACTGAACATCGTTGATAACAGTAAATATCTGATTCCCTGTTACTCTGATAAAAGATGTATTTGTGTGCTTCTAAACTTCACTTCAAATCAGTGGTTTGTACGCGTGGCGCATGAAGTAAAATTTCGAGTTTAGAAAAGCCCGAAAATTTGTCTCGGGTCGCTGCGAGACCCTCGACAAATTTTCACGGGGCTTTTCTAAACTCGAAATTTTACTTCATGCTTAGCCTGGGAGTGGAAACGCTCGTTCGAAACTTCAAACTGAATGCTTTGATAAGAACATTAAATGACTGAAAATGTTTTTAAAGATAAAAATCTAGTTTTCAAAATTTTGTTTAATATTATTTGAAGTTAAACTGACATGGTAGTAACAATCTGAAATGTAAAATTTTTCCGGCATTTCCCTGATTTTTTTCCCTGACCTTTTAATACTAATTTCTTTTGTGGGAAACCCCCATTTTGTCAAATTGTTTTATCAATTTTTACGTGTTTTGAAATTTGCCTGCTGATTTTGACAAATTTAATAATATCATATGGCTTTTTTGTTAGTGTTTTGGTCAATTTGAATATAATTCCATGACTTTTCTCTGATTTTCCCGGTTTTGATGATATTCAGTGAATTTTTTATTAAGGTAATTTACAGGCATTCGTCGATTTTATAATAGAGTTCAATTTAAAGTTTTGAAGGGGTGTTTCCACTCCCAGGCTAAGCATGAAGTAAAATTTCGAGTTTAGAAAAGCCCCCTGAAAATTTGTCGAGGGTCGCGCAGCGACCCGAGACAAATTTTCGGGCTTTTCTAAACTCGAAATTTTACTTCATGCGCCACGCGTACAAACCACTGATTTGAAGTGAAGTTTAGAAGCACACAAATACATCTTTAATCAGAGTAACAGGGAATCAGATATAACGATGTTCAGTGTTAATAATATATAATTAGGTTTTGAATATTTTTGTTAAAACAACTGGTAACGATATTTATATATTAATAGTTACAAAAAAATAATAAAATGAAATTTATTCTTAAAGGATTTGTATTCGTGATTCGATAAAACAGGATTCGAATCTTTGATTCGAATCATATTTATCTCTTACGAATCCTTTATTCGAGTATTCGTGATTCGAATCATATTAGGTGATTTGTATTCGTGATTCGATTCCTTTTTACAAGGATTCGTCCCAGCTCTGATAATAGTACCTACTCCTATTACTCACCATAAAATATAAAAGTGAATACAAAAAGTAATTAGTGTTATTTATTTAAATAGTTAAAATGTATCACAAAGTAACCGCCTCCACTATAGAACATTTATTTCCTATTAATTGGGCAGATCATTGAATAAATACCGTGCGCTTATTTAACACATGATTTACAGTAGGCTTTGAATTTCAAATTAGATTGGCACTACTGACTGTTAACACGCAGTTTACCATAACCTCAAATTCATTTCATCATTCAATGAGCATTCTGTCAACCGCACAAAAAAATGCCACCTACTCTAAATCATAATTTAAACGATCACACGGTAGAATATAATATTTAATCAATAGGTACATGTTTTTTTTTTTTGTCAAATTCAATAAAAAATGGTATTTAGTGGTAAATGCCGGGCCGAAATATTTCGTTGAAGGACAAAAAATAAATTGCGGTCCTGAAATTTCATCGCAAATTACACCCCCACGGGCTTATTTTTTGCGCTTAGCGATTTCAGAAATTACCGTTAATTTCCCACAGCACACAAAAAAAAACTCAAGCGCACTTTATCGAAACTTTGACGGGCCTATTAAGGGGATGATAGATGGAGCAGTGTCGGATCGCCCGAAAGCCGTGTCTTTTCAAGACGTCATCAAGTAGAATCTAATAGTACTTGCTCTAATATATATTTTTGATATACAGGAAAATTTCCTGTATATTTATTTTATTTTCAAATGAATTTTACTGATATGTCTACAGAATAAAATTTAGAAACTGAACTGAGTACGCATACATTTTCTTTTAAGTATTTATTTATTTTATTTATTGAATAAACGTATTAACTTTTACAATTTTACAAAAATTATACTACTTCTGGACCAATATATTAAAATAAAGAAACTAACAATAATAATATCGCATGCATGCTGAATTATGGTAAAAATATTATTAAATTAACTTAACTACAAAAATACAAAAAGAAATGAATTTATGAATTTATCGTAGACGCCGCACAGTGGGCGGAATCGGGATTGTAGCTGGACAAAACTCATAGCCTTTAGTACGATGGGCGAAAGTGAACCTATTTACTTGTATCATGTTAAAAATTACTAATATTAAGCAAATAATGGGCAATTCAAAATAGCGGACAGAATAAAACAATTATATACTAGAAAATGTCATATTTTTCGTAAACATTATTATATCGAGGTATTTTATGAGAAAATTATTTTGTTATATTTATTATAACAATATAATGAAATATAATTTATCAGATTGTAATACATTTTTCAATTAATTATGAAAAAAAGAAATAACTAAACAATAAGATTATTGACAAGCAGCAGTTTGTAGGAAAAGAAAATTATTTAACAGTTTTGGAAGCATTATATTTTATTTACAGCATTATACGATTGTTCATTCTACAAAAATTTCGGATTCATCCGTTTTAACGTCAAGAAGTTGAAGTACAGCTTCTGGCAAATCCTTAATTGTTTTTTTTAGGCAGACCTCTTTTGGCTAAGAATTAAACCTTAAGTTTAAAGTTTCAGTCTAAAAGCTGTAGCGGTTTTTGAGATACAACGCCCACGGACACATACACACACACATACACACACGCTCACACACACACACACACACCCGCACACACGCGCTCTCACACACACACACATACACACACACAAAGACACATTTCAAAAATGGTCGGAATTGTCTCAGGAGACCATAAAACGTGTATATCCGTCGAAATTTCGAGTTTGAAATAAATCATGAAAACAATACTTTCCCGTATTACATGCACGGAATGTAGAAAAAATACGATATAAACCAAAGTCGCAAAAAGTCGCAAGTAATTTCTTTTTCATCCGCAATTATATATATCAAGGCATCTCGAGAATGTCCGATCACATCGGTAAACGTCGGTAAAAAATGTTCTAAGGTTTAAAACAAATGAAACCATGTTTCTCATATAAAATATTAGTTTACATAAACATATAACTTTAATGCCATACAAAACATGAAACATCGTGATAAGTATGATGCCTGTAACTGTTTGGATATGAAGAATACGTCATATGATGATGCAGGATCATTCGCGAAGGACCTTCGTACACACCATTAGTTCTATACTTTAAACATCAAATACGATCAATAATATTTTATGACTCTGTATTAACTTACTGACGCTTTCATATAAATAAATATAGTCTCTGGAGACTAAAGAATCAGCACAGAGAACTTTCCAACGTTTATTGTTAACATTTTTCTGGGGGTTTTGTCCAGCTATAATCCCGATTCCTCCCACTGTGCGCCGCCAAAAAGCAACATTTTCGAAATACATTACGTGATAAATTAAATAAATCAATGCAATTTGGCAATGAATTGTATGTGCGCATTGCTCTAGAAATTGGATTATTGTAACGGTAATTGGTCGAGTGGTACGGAATCCTAAATAAATGTTGATGTCTCCGTAGTTGTGGAGGTAATGTACAAAAATTTAACTGGGCTAACAGATCACTACAGTTTAGAAATCCGTTAATTACATTATATAAAACACACAAATCAGCTATTAATCTACGTGTTCGCAAATGTGGTATACTTAATATTGTACTAATATCGGTTCTGTTGTGATCACTGAATCCTACACTGTAAGAATACATTTTGAAAAATTTTAATTGCACACTTTCTAACTTAAGGATGTCACAATCTACAAAAGGTTACCACACAGGAGAAGCGTATTCCAACACTGGACGGACGAGAGTTAAATATAAAAGTCGTAATGTGTGTGGAGAAAAGTTGAAAGAAAAACGTCTGACAAACCCTAGCCTTTTTTTGCCCTACATTCTATTGAAGCTATTTGATTTTTAAATGACACTTTACACTAAATCGTTTATAACATCAACATTGGCGAGAATATTATTATTGATCACATAGTCATATGAAACATTGTTCTTTTTACGAGAGAAAGTGATTTTACTACATTTTTTAATATTTAAATATAGCTTGTTATTCAAACACCATTGTTCCAAAGACGACAAATCTTCTTGAAATGCTTTACAGTCACTCAAATTTGAAATAGTTCTAAATATTTTCAGATCATCAGCATACATGAGAAAACTAGAGGTGTTTAGATACAGTGCAATGTCATTAATAAAAATTAAAAAGAACAATGGTTCACAGTGTGAGCCTTGAGGCACACCAGACAAGACATTAATACATTTAGAAATACAATTATCCACTTTAACAAACGCGATGTGCACTGTAAATTTTCAGTCATTTTTTGTTTTTAAAAAGCGTTCAGTTTGAAATATCTAACAAGTGTTTTCACTCCGTGATTAAGCATGAAGTAAATTTTTTGTTTGTTTTATTGGCCTTGGTAACTATGACCATTAGCCATCAATCTATATTTTATTGTTTTAACTAATTCTATATCGAAATTACATCTAGGACGCCACAACACATTCACACTACAACCATGGACCCGGATGGAATCATTTATTATTCATAAATGATTCCACCGGACGGGACTCGAACCCGCGACCTCTGGGTCTGTGGGCAGGGTCTCTACCCACTCGGCCACCGAGGCCCCAAATAAAATTTAGAGTTTAGAAAATCCTGAAAGGTTAGAGTTACAATCACGTTTTAAATAGCAATCACAGTTTGTGTAACAGTTCTGATTTTAAGTAGCAATTACGTTTTAAATAATCGCAATCAGTCACAGTGAAATACTTCTATTAATAATAGTTGTGATTTTTAAATATCAGTGAAAAATCATTAGATTGTGAAAGAAAGCCCATCCCTAGTTATTAATAATAATAATAACAATAATACGCAAGCAAGTTATATCTACTTCACTTTGTAATTTACCCATTTTTATAAAACTACATTTTTTTTAACACATTATTAAACACTCAACAACCAATATCAATATCCTAATAGAATCGCGTGTCATATTGATATTCATTCTTTCGACGAAAGCAGGAGGGGGCGAAACTTTCAACTAGTATATCATCGATCAAATAAAACTGTGATTCAAACAACTTTCAGGCAGTTATATATAACATTTACACCGTCGCGCCGCCCCCGGGGCCGGCAATAAAAATGTAAAATAAAAAAGAAACTAGGAGATAATGGCCGCCGGACTTCCTGCGGGAACCCCTTTTTCCGGTCCCTGGATTTCCTTCAAAACAATTGCGGCCATAAACTAATAAATATCAATGCGTGGTCATTTATTTCGCCCTGCGGACGTTTATTTCGTTGCACCCTTGTTTCGTGCGACAGGCAAATATTTATAGGTTGTTTTATAATGTATTAAAATAATCTTTAAGGGAGTGAAATTGCGATTTATTAAATTTGTCCACATCTGCATAAAGAACTTGGTCTAAGCTCTAGAATCTTGTCCATACTGTTTGGTAGTTATAGAAATTCAATTTTAGAAAGTGACTTATTTCATAATTAATAAATGTTAGCAGAAACGAAATCACTTTATTTGTTTTGCATACTTTTTTAAAGTCTACTAAAAATGTTTTGTCTGTACATGCAATTATCTTAACAACTGAACTTATACTATATATTATCATTGTCTTGTAATTGGGAAATTTCCTGTTGGGCAATCAATACTTATTATTATTATTATTATCATTATTATACGAGGGTGGTTTGAAAAGTCCGTGCAAAGTCCGAGAGATGGCACCACCGGCGCGTATCCAGGTCATGTTTAGTTAGTAGCATCTCTTGAATGAACGCACACCAAGTTTCAGCCATATTGGTCCATTTCTTTGTGTTTGGCATTCGTGTGAACCAAGGAAATCGGGTGATTTTCAAGAAGTGGACGAAAAAGAATTTCGTGTGGTGATTAAACATTACTTTATGAAAGGCAAAACGCCTCAGGAAAGTAAAGAGAAGCTTGATAAACCTTATGGTGACTGCACCTTTGATTAGAACAGATTATAAGTGGTTTCACAATTTTCGGACTGACCATATGGGCACAAGTGACGCTGAACGTTCTGGACGGCCTGTGGAGGTTACGACTCCAGAAATCATTGATCAAATTCATGATATGGTGATGGATGACAGAAGAGTTAAGGTGCGTGAGATTGCTAGTGCTGTGGGCATCTCGACTGAACGGGTACATAATACGTTGCATAAACATTTGGACGTGAGAAGGCTATTCGCAAGATGCTCACGCTTGATCAAAAACGGAATCGTGTGAAGTGTTGCAAGGATGGTTTGCAGCTGTTCTAGAAGAATCCGGAGGACTTTAAGCGCCGTTTCGTCACTGTGGATGAAACATGGATACATTACTATACTCCTGAGACCAAACAACAATCTAAACAATGGGTTACCAAAGGGGAATCTGCACCAAAAAAGGCGAAGTCCGTTCCTTTGGCCGGAAAGGTTATGGCGACTGTATTATGGAATTCGCAAGGGATAATCCTCATCTACTATCTGGAAAAGGCTAAAACTATTACAGGTAAATATTATTTATCGTTATTAGACCGTTTGAAAACCGAGCTGCAAGAAAAACGCCCGCGATTGGCCCACAAAAAAAGTCCTTTTCCATCATGACAACGCACCAGCACACACCTCAGCAGTTGTGGTCGCAAAATGAATGGAAATAGGATTCCAACTCGTTTCCCATCCCCCCTATTCTCCAGACTTGGCTCCCTCGGACTACTATTTGTTCCCAAATTTGAAGAAATGGCTGGCGGGACAAAGATTTTATTCAAACAAGGAGGTGATTGCGGACACTAATGGATATTTTGCAGACATGGAAAAATCCTATTATTCGGAAGGGATCAACAAACTAGATCATCGTTGGACGAAGTGTATAAGCCTAAATGGACACTATGTCGAAAAATAAAAAAGGTTTACCCCAAACACGTTAGTAGTTTTTATTATTGCACGGACTTTTCAAACGCCCCTCGTATGTATTGATAACACAATTTGAAGTATATGTTGGCTATATTAATTGAGTGGTCTAACATGAAAACTCACATTCTCCACTTTTTGTGGAAATTGAGTTGGCGGTTTTTTTATGTACGCCATGACAAAGTACACGTGTTTTTTTGCAATTTCCTAAAATTTTCACAAAATGGAGAATGTGAGTTTTGCAGTTAGACCACTCAATTATCATTTAACAAAATTGGCAATTTCGACTGTTCTTTGACTATATTGACTATTATCACTAAATTTGACAGCTAATCGACAATTTTGATTATTTTGACATGTTACAATAGTTACATTTTTTAACAATTCTCACGGTTTTTCAACTCTCATTTTTTTTAAAAGTAAGGAACTAAAATTGTTTTGTCTAAATGTTAAAAAAAATAAAAAATAAGCGATTTTATGTTAAATGTCAAAAGAATTAAGAAATAGGCGACTAAGCGACTCATTTTCGATATTTTGTGTTGTTAAAATTACAAACAATAGTTCACTGTTTTAACAGTTTTGCGATTCCTATTGTTTCTTCTTCCCTAACCATTTTGTTTGAAAGTAAATAAGCGATTTTATGATAAAAGGCAAAAGAATTAAGAGATAGTCGACCAAGCGACTCGTTTTTGATATTTTGTGTTGTTGTTAAAATTGACAAACAATATTTCACTATTTTAACAATTTTGCGATTTCTATTGTTTCTACTTCCCTAACCATTTTCTTTGAAAGTAAACCTCTTTAATATTTTTCAAATTAAAAAACGAAGTTCTGCATTTTATACTCAAAAATTATAGTCGCAAAAACGAATTACCAATAAACAATTATTATACACAAAAAAAATATATAAACTTTGTAGCTTATGACTGCATATGAGAAAATTACCTTTCTTTGTGTCAACATTTAGAGTTAATAACAATTATAAAAATATATTGATTGATAAATAATAAATATACTAAACTTATTTTACTTGTCAATTACTTAGTTTTAAGACTATTTCACATTAAATCAGTGTTTTATACGCGTGGCGCATGAAGTAAAATTTCGAGTTTAGAAAAGCCTAATTTGTCTCGGTCGCTCCGCTTCGCTACGCGCCCGAGCCAAATTTTCAGGCTTTTCTAAACTCGAAATTTTACTTCATGCTTAGTCTGGGAGTGGAAGACACTCGTTTTAGGATTAAAAAAAATGATATTTGACATAATACATAGATTCTTGTTTTAATGGCGGAGAAAGTTTAATAACGTCAAAACAGAATGTCAATTTTGATATAAGTTAAATAGGAAGCAATCGTTTTTTATGTCAGACGTCAAACGATAATTCAGAGTCGATTAAGGGACTTAACGTCAAAATGGTCAGAAACAATGTATTGATGTTTTCATGGGGTCTCCATAAATTGTTTTTAGGATAATTCGATATTTTTAACACGGAATGACAATGTATGTTAATAGTGACAAGTTACCAGAAAAATATCAATTTATGTAAAACATCAGAAATTGTGTTATAAATGGCAAATTATCTCACTATAATAAAAAGAGAGTTATATGCGGTGAATTTCAATTTTTGATATAAATGTGAAATTACTTCATTACTTGTCAATAAACATGAATAAACTTAATGGTAACACATTGATACGTGATTAATTTTGATGGAAGTGGATGTTTGCGTCTTTCTGTTTTTGATATTTCCTTTTCTGCCGCGTGAATCTCTAATGGCATTCCACGTGTATGTTTGTGTTTTATTATGTTTGTGATATTCTTTGTATATCACATGAATCTCTTAGGAAGAATAACTAAACATGGATAAGGTAATATCTTGAATTCGCGAAATAATGGTTTGCATGATTGAGTCTGTTGGATACCGGCGATGGATGGAATAATACGCTTCTGAGCAATAAACACAGACTTTCAGTGAATAGATCCACCCTAGAAGCATAGACCATACACAATTTGGGAGTAGACATTTGCTTAATAAAATTGAATTTATTGTTGTCTATTCAGAACCTTTTTAAGGCATTTAATTTGGTAGCAGGTTTTATTTAGACATTTTGTGATAGACTTACATTGGTCATTCCAGTTATTTTTGTTGTCGAGAACTATACCTAACCGCATTATTGCAGGTAATTTAAACAGAGATGTTAACATTGAACTCTTTTCTGCATTGCTTCGTCTGAAATATTGCAAAGGAGGTGTTGGCAGTATTTAGGAGTAGCTTATTATTGACAAGCTTGTCGTATAAACGAACTAGTGTATGGTTGCATTTCATAACTAAGTCCCACTCATTCTTATCACTGACAACCGCGGATGTGTCATCCGCGTAAATGAAAATGTCCTGAAGAACTGCGTCGACAATATAATTGAAACATAAAATGAAAAGAAGGGGGCCTAAGATTGACCCTTGTGGTACCCCTATACTAATGTTGAAAACAGAAGACAGCGCCGCATTAAAGTTTTTGGTGATGCGTAGGGATTGCTGTCTGTCCAAGTACTCCGTGGAACCATTTCAATGCCACTCCTCTAACACTCCTCTAGCGGTCTAATTTTTCTAGTAGTAATTCCGTGTCTACACACCATTTCAATGCCACTCCTCTAACACACCTCTAGCGGTCTAATTTTTCTAGTAGTAATTCCGTGTCTACACAGTCGAATGCTCTTGTGAGATCTAAAAAGAGAGCAATACACTCACCCCTATCCAAATACTAAAGAATAGTTTTGTAGAACGAATGAATAGCTGCCATGGTCGATCTTCCACTTAGGAACCCAAGTTGTGTAATACACCGGCGAGCAAAAAATAGAGGCCACTTTAAAATTATGACTTATTTTCGCAATTTTTTTGTTTTAACTGTATGTTTGCAAATTGTAAACGATTGTACTGTATTTTGCACACTAAATTAAAACAGCAATGTTGAATCGTAAAGCATATTTATTGTTTTTATTGCCTATTTTGGAAATCTCACAAATTTACAGTACAGACGAATTTCGAATTTTTGTTCCCAGGACTAATATGGAACAAAAAATAATGAAAAAACTTATCATTAATAACGAGTATTACCCCATCTATCATTAATGACTGCTTGAAGTCGAGGAGGAACACTTTAAATTAGATTAACGATCACATTTTGGTCGATATTATTCCATTCCTGCAATAGCAACTCTCTTAGCTCCTGAGCAGTTCTTGGAGTAGGTGTATGCTTTCTGATATGTCGTCCTAACTCATCCCATACATGTTCTATGGGATTCATGTCCGGGCTGAAAGCTGGCCATTCGAACCGCGAAATTCCCACTTCATCCAGATAATCTTTGAGAACTCTGGCTACGTGAGGTCTAGCATTATCTTGCATGAAAATGCCATGCTCGCCCATAGTTGTCATGAAGGGCATAACATGATCTTCGAGAACCTCCGTAATGTATCTGTGAGCTGTCAGGGAGCCATTCTCTATAAAGACCAACTCTGTGCGTGCTTCGGTAGAAATTCCTGCCCAAGCCGTAACCGACCCACCGCCAAATGGAAGTCGCTCATCAATACAAACTGAAGCGTATCTTTCTCCGCGTCTTCTCCACACCTTCCGACGTCCGTCTGGTCCATTGAGGCAAAACCGCGACTCATCTGAAAACAGTATCCTGCTCCAGTCCTCATTATTCCATGCCCTGTGATTTCGGGCAAAAGCCAATCTTGCAAAACGATGTCGGCGTTCTCTTAGCGGTCCATTCACTAACATTTACATCTCTAACTTCATGGAGTTGATTTCGTAGATAAACTGCAGACGCTGTTCTATTCCGCAAACTTGTAGACACCAAAAAACGGTCATCTCTGATCGTGGTGACATTTTTTCGCCCGGATCCTGGTTTTCTGGTTATCAGGCCAGTATCCAAGTAACGCTAATAAACTTTTTGTATAGCACAAAGGCTTTTGCCAACAATCCTTGCAGTTTCACGTTTTCCTCGCCCATCTTCAATCGACGCTATAATTCTTGCCACAACAATAGGGCCTAAAGGCATTATGACTTGTTAAGTACAGTACACCGTGTGAATGACAAGTTTCACAGAGAAAAATCAACACTAATTAAGAAAACGACAACGAAATGTAGGTTTTCAATTAGAGCGAAATGGATGTTGTTTCATAAAAGTCTGTAACACGGTGATAGTAACTGACAGATAGATAACATTTGTCAGGAAATGTATTATTAAACGCCTACTTTGGTTTACAATTTGCAAACATAAAGTTAAAACAAAAAAATTCCAAAAATAAGTCATAATTCTAAAGTGACCTCTATTTTGCTCGCCAGTGTAGATAGAATATTGTTTTTTTAATAAATTTTGATAAACGATGCATATTCCTGATTCGAATGAAAGATTTATTAAGTGTGTTAGAGTTTGTAGCAATTGTTGAGCCGCCCGGCATATTGTCAAACCCAGCTGTCATTGCCCAATGATCTGAAAAGTATCTCATCTCTGTTAATATTCAAAAAACAATTGAAAATCTTTTTACTTGACCTTTTATATTATAACATGTGTAAACTAATCAGTTGATTTTTATAAGAAATCGAATTTATTTTAATCTACATTAATGTTCAATGTTCGACGGATTCTATACTCTAACATTATTTTATATTTTCTTTATTGTCATTGACTAAAGCTATTATTATTATTATTATATAACATTTTAGTCCACGAGTTCTATTTAAAGTCAATATTAGTGTATGTAATATTCGTCATTATATGTCTTATATGTACTAATTTTGTTTATTTTTGTATTCTTCTACTTATTTGAAATAAAGTTATTATTATTATTATTGTTATTTAATAAAATCTGTTGTTGAATCTATTAATAAAATATTACTTTTAAAACCCTAATCGAAATTACGCGAATTAAAGTCTTGAGCGCGACACGGTCCGATAACGCGGGGAGATCGAAATTAAATAATAAAAAACAATGTAATCTCCGCCCTTGGGGAAAATCCCAGAAGGAAACAGCGTGTATCCTCTGGTGTATAAGCGAAATAGTAAAATAACTTCGTCGATGCATGAATGTTTGATCGTGTCTACCGTGCGGAACTTTCCAAACAGTAAACATTTATAAAGTTTGGATTAGGGTGTGAGCGTAACCCCTCGCTCCCCCCGAAAAAAAGGCGCTCTCAAAGTAAAAATTAATACAAACGATGATTAAAAAATCTGCATACAAGGGGGATGAGGGAAGAGGGGTGGTTTTTGCTTCGCTGTGTCCCTGCTACGGGCGACGGCTGTTTTATGGCCGTTCGGGGACCGTCAGGGAGGCATTCACATGTAAAATGGCAAGGCCTGAAATTAAATATCAAACAAGTATTTAGACGACGTTCCTCTTCCTCCACCTCAACTCCTGCCCTTTGCATAAATTACTTATTTGTATGCATATGAAGATTCGTCACTTTAAATTAATTAATATGCAAATTGGCTTTTAAAGTATTCAATTTCGACTCGATTGCAAGCACTCGAATCTTGGAAGTTACACGCTGATATTCAGGATCTTTAATGGACTCTGACTGACTGAATAAATTTATTAAGTTGTCAGCAATCACTTTTTTTTCTCATAATTATAAGATCATGGATTATTAAGTATACACTCCAATTTACATAAGATTCGCAGCATAATTCTTGCTAAATTTCTATGACTAAGAACAAATTCAGGGATAAAGCTAATATTTTGAGAACTCTGCTTCTAAAAGTATTCTCTAACACAGTGGTTCCCAAACTGGGATACGATATCGCGATGATTCATTAAAGAATAACAAATGTTAATGTGCTCCACAAATAACCGTTTATTTTAATTCCTAACTTAACAAGTTGAAATTAATCTTCAAAAAAAAACTACATGATTATTTTATGTTTAATTTGAATTGAATAAACATAAAATAATCATGTTGTTGTTTTGGGAGATTAATTTCGACTCAACAACTAAGGATTCTGGAAGGTTTTTATTTTTACAAATATCTTAAAAATGTTAATATTTTATATTGCATTATTGTATCGTATGTAAAAAAAAACCTCTAGAGTGCTATGGAAAATATTGTAGGTTGGCAACTGAAATTATATATTATAATTATTGTGTCTGACGTTTTATGTCAATTTTTAAAGCGCGCACACAACTTAAATTTAAAAAAAGATTAAATTATGGCCCTTTAGAAGTTCATGTATTAAACATACGATGTTAGAATATTAGAAGACGTTTCAAACTTTACAATCGGTGTTTAATGCGCCTGGCGCATAAAGTAAAATTTCGAGTTTAGAATAGCCTGAACATTTGGTTTGGTCGCTCCGCTTCGCAAAAATCGAAAAATATTACAAAGTATCAAAAATCTCATGAAAATGTTATAAATCGACAAAACGATTGTTTTTCAATCCCAGACTAAGCATGAAGTAAAATTTCGAGTTTTGAAAAGCCCCGCGGAGAAAATTTGTCGAGGGTCGCGTAGCGACCCGAGACAAATTTGCACGGGGCTTTTCTAAACTCGAAATTTTACTTCATGCGCCACGCGTATTAAACATTGAAATATTATTATTATTATTTTGTAATATTGATAATTTCGTAACCGTCATTAAACTATTCTTAGCAATATTATCAATCTCAGGTGAATGCCTTTAAAAAATAATTTACAGCATTAAATAATTGTAAATGTTAAATCTAAAATATCTGGCATAAAAAATTATCGATAATATGAATATGGATTCTTTTCACTACATATGTAACCATATCGATACTTGGCTATACGATATAATCGATACCCAATATTGATATTTTTTTAGGATCGGAACATATTACATATTAAAAAAGTGAAATCTAATTATAAATAAACATTAATCATATTGAATGATATTTTTAACAATACGTATTTTCATTGCGTGATGAAACGAGTTGAAAACAAATCAAGAATTTTCCTGTTATATCTACAAGTAGGTATACGAATTCCTTTTGTAAAATGCATCACAGAAAACTCTTGTACATTTTATTTCCTCTTCACGTGCTGGAAATTCCTAGTTCGCAGAGGTAACAACCTTTGATTTCCTCTGTCGTTCTCTCTCTGTGGCATTGTACCTATCTTCCGCTAATTGAATTCCGACCGCCATCTTTGAGTGGTCCTGCGTGTGCGGGAGGGCAGAAGCCGCCACCTCGAGGCCCACTTATCCGCTGCGGCCAGATTTTAACTGTCGGCCAACTCTTAATTGATTCAGTGCAAAAACTCGTTAAACTATCCGCTTCAACTGGCAAACTATAAATTGCATCCTTTCGCTGCCTGAAATCCCCACACCTACGATACACTCCCACAAATTATGTTGGTAATTCATTTGAGTCGAGTGATTTTGGATTTCGGAGTGATAAAGTTAATTTTATCAAATTAGTTTTTATCTACCAACATTTTATAAAGTTAATAACTGGGCATATGCAGATTTCACTGTGCTAATTTCAAATCGTAACCGAATTTCCAACTGAACTTCTAAAAGCTTAAGCTCATGCGGGGTTCTCTATTGAGCTGGAAATGACTCGGTGTAAACTTAAAAAAGGACTCGGTGTGAGCTTCGAAAATGACTCGGGGTGAGCTTAAGAGAACACTAGGTGTGAGCTTAATAGAGGACTCGGTGAACATCACTGGGAAATTCAGTAATGATTTTAAACAATTTCCCTGTAAGACTCTGCATAAACTCAATTATGTGCATAAAATGGGTTGAGTGAAAGCCTCGACTTAAGCTGGGAAGGACTAAGTGTGAACTTAAAAGAGGACTCGATGTGAGCTTAAAGAGGACTCGGTGTGAGCTTAAAAGAGGACTCGGTGAAGATCACTGGGAAATTCAGTGATGATTTTAAACAATTTCACTGGAAGACTGCATACACTCAATTATGTGCATAAAATGGGTTTCGTGAAAGACTCGACTTAAGCAGGAAAGGACTCGGTATGAGATTAAAAGAGGATTCGATGTGAGCTTAAAAGATGACTCGGGGTGAGCTCAAAAGAGGACTCGGTGTGAGCCTAAAAGAGGACTCGGTGAAGATCACTAAGAAATTCAGTAATGATTTTAAATAATTTCACTAGAAGACTCTGCATAAACTCAATTATATGCATAAAATGGGTTGAGTGGAAGACTCGGCTCAAGCTGGGAAGGACTTGGTGTAAGCTTAACAGATGACTCGGTGTGAGCGTAAAAGAGGACTCGAGGTGAGCTTAAAAGATGACTCGGTGTGAGCTTAAAAGAGGACTCGGTGATGATCACTGGGAAATTCAATAATGATTTTTAAGAATTTCACTAAAATACTCTGCATAAACCCAATTATTTGCATAAAATAGGTTGAGTGAAAGACTCGGCTAAGGGTCATAAAATCTTTATTTAAGATAAATGTCGAGCTCTTGATTAAACAGCACCGTATTCTCCTTTCAGCTAGTTTTTTTTTTATTGAGAGCTTGAAGAATTCGGCGTAAACTTAAAAAAGGACTTGGTGCACACCCGTTGAAAATTGGTTCAGATTTTTCAACCAATGAGGTGGAAAACTCGATATAAACTCAGTCAAGTGTTCAAAATCAGTTCAGTGGAAGACTTAGCATAGGCTTTTAATTAAGATGTGTCGCGTTTTTGATTAAACAGCACCGTAGCCTTCTTTCAGCTTGTATCTAGTTTATTTATTCAGAATGAGCTTGATGGACACGGTTAACTTAAATGGGAACTCGGTACAGGTCAGTTAAAAGACTCAGCATAAACTGAGTTATGTCCTTAAAATTAGTTTAGTGCTAGACCTGGCATTAGGTAGAATCTTCAATTAAAATCAGCCTAGTTTTTGTTTAAACAGCACCGAATTATCCTTTCTGCTTGTGACGAGTTATTCACTGAGAATTTGCGAGGACTCGTTGCTTATGAACCAAGTCCTTCATTGGGCTTGGAAGACTCGGTGTGAATTTGAAAGATGACTCGATGCAGATCAGTTGGACATTCAGTTAAGATGTTCAGCCAGTTCAGTGAACGGTATAAACGCAGTTGTTGCTTAAAATCAATTTAGTGGAAGACTCAGCATAAGCTCATAGAGTCATCAATTAAGATAAGAGTCGAGTTTTTGATTAAACAGCAACGTATCCCCCTTTCGGCGTGTGTCTAGTTTTTATTTTATTGAGTTGAGAGGACTCGGTGGGAACTTAATAGAGGACTCGGTGCAGATTATTAAAAAATGGGATTCAGATTTTTAGCCAGTTTGGTTGAAGACTCGGCATAAAATCAGTTATGTCTTTAAAGTCACTTCAGTGGCTCTTGGTATTAGTTCATAGAATATTCAATTGAAATCAGAGTCTAGTATTCGTTTAAGCAGCAACGAATCCTCCTTTATGCGTGACGAGTTTTTCATTGAGAATTTGCGAGAACTTTTTGCTTATAAAGCGAGTCGTTGCTTATGAACCAAGTCCTTCATTAAGCTAGGAGGACTCGGTGTGAACTTGAAAGATGACTCGATGCAGATCAGTTGGACATTCGGCAAAGATGTGCAGCTGGTTCAGTGAACGGAATAAACGCAGTTGTTGCTTAAAATCAGTTTAGTGGAAGACTCAGCATAAGCTCATAGAGTCATCAATTAGGATAAGAGTCGAGTTTTTGATTAAACAACAACATATCCTATTTTTGGCGTGTGTCTAGTTATTTTTTTAATTGTGTTGAGAGGACTCGGTGTGAACTTAATAGAGGACTCGGTGTGAACTTAATAGAGGACTCGGTGCAGATCAGTTACAAATGCGATTCAGTTTTTGAGCCAATTTGGTTGAAGACTCGGCATAAACTTAGTTATGTGCTTCAAATAAATTGAGTAGAAGTCTCGGTATAAGATCGTAGAATGATTAGTTAAGATCAGAGTCGAGTTTTCGAATAAACAGTACTGAATTCTTCTCTTAGCTTGTGATAAGTTTTTCATTGAAAATTTGCGAGAACTTGTTGCTTGTGAACCGAATCTTCCATTGAGCAGGCAAAACTCGGTGTGAACTTAGAAGAGGATTCGATGCAGATCAGTTGGGCATTCGGTTAAGATGTTCAGCCAGTTCAGTGGAAGAGTCGGCATAAACTTGTTACCAGCGTTTTACTGAAAACGTCGATATAGTCGTTATCGTATACGTATTTATTTCGCGTCGTCGGCAACAAACTCAGTTATGTGCTTGAAATCAGTTCAGTGGAGGACTCGGCATAAGCTCATAGACTCTTCAGTTAAGATCAGGGTTGAGTTTTTGGTTAAACATTGCAGAGTCCTCCTTTCAAATCGTATGGAGTTTTTCATTAAAAATTTGCGAGAATTATTGAAAATACTAACCAAGTTCTCGACTGAGCGTATGCCGAGTTCTCAACTGAGCTGTGCTTTACCTACTTTCTATCGCCATCAAGGGCCTTTGTACATTTTTTTAGGTTTTTTGAGGCAACATTTTTGCCATCAAAATTTGGACTTTTTGTAAGTATGGAAAAATGTAAATTTTGGCTAAAATCCGATATTCTTAAAATGATTTCATATTATATCAAAATGTAGCTAAAGATTTGGAGCATTATCTTTGCGAAAATGGGCCATATCTAGGAAATAGTTTCTGTTCACAAAGCTTGTAAAATGGGCGCTCGAAAAGTGGTCGAAAAAATTGTTCGACTTTTGGATTTTCTTCGGGCTGCCACAAGCCACACATAAAGATGGCTATAGGTGAATATTTCCTTCAAAAAATGTGTACCAATCCTATTACGAGAATTCATTTTCATTGCCCAATCACAATTAAATTTCAGCGAAAATTGCATAGTAGGTGAAAATTCTACAAAAAATTACTGCGAAAATTGCACTGTTGTGACGTCACATGTCAGGTATCAATCAATTTCTCTCAATCTTTCAAAATTAATCGATTCGAAAGTTTTTTTTTTTTAAAGAATCTGGAAAGTATTGAGAATAATTTATGCGAAAATACAAGAAAGAGTAAAAAGTTCGTTTGGAGACAATTTATGACATTCTGTGATGAAAGAAAATACGAGTTAGATCAAAAAACTTCAGATGCTTTCATGGCAGAAATGCTCAAAGACTGAGCATATAACATGAGGAAACAAAATGGAGACGACTATAAAGAAATTACAGTCAAGACAATATGGAATACAACAGCTAAAATATTAATGGACAAATATTATAAACAATATGGGCGCAAGATTGATCCGTTTCAAGCAATAGAATACAAAGAAGCGAGGGAGGCACGAAATTCAAAAAGAAAGGAGTTACAAGTGATGCCTTCTAAACGCAAGCAGAGTTCAGCCTCCCTAACTAATGATGAATTTAAAAAACTTGTAAATTTTTGCGATGAGGATACCCCAGACGGTCTCCAGAAAAAGGTTTTTTATATGCTGTCATATGAATTAGCTTGGAGGGGAGGTGAAGGAGTTAAGTGCTTACTAAATTATTTTCATGAAGAATTGGATAATTTGGGAAACAAAACCAAAAGGATTGAATATAACCCAATTTTTGAAAAAACTGCACAAGGGGGAAGTAAACGCTGTGCCGAAACAAAATGGTTAATTCCTAATGAAACTAATCTGAATTTGTGTCCTGTAAGATTATATAGTAAGTTTATAGAAAAACGACAACATGTAAAAAGCAATCGTTTTTTCTTAACAGCAAATCCATATTGGCAAGTAAATAATAATTGGTATAAGGATGCCCCAGTTCGCAGAAACGAAATTTCAAAGTGGACTCTAAATACTGCAAAACAAATTGGTCTCAATACTGTAACAACAAAAATTACGAATCACTCACTACGATCATCAGCTGTATCTAATTTAGCCAAGGAGGGAGTAGGTGAACAACAGTTGCTTAAAATGACTGGTCATTCAAGCACCAACTCAATTAAACCTTACCTTCAATTGGATAAAGAACATCACCAACAGATAATTAAGAATATGAGAGGCGAAGGCTATTTAGAGGAAGACAGCAATAAGGCAGTTGATGTTTCAGAGTCTTTGTCTAATCAAGAAACACAACACAATACAAGCAACTGCATCTACATCAAAAAATAATTCCACAATTTATAATAATTGCGTTTTTAATTGTACTAATGTAAATGGTTCCAATTTTAGTAATATGTTAGATTAATTAAAAACCTTATTTTTAGTTCTGGAAATAGTCGGATGAATTTTTCTCGATATTTTTCGATATATCTTTCGAAGAAAAACTTCCGAAGCGATTCATGTTGACACATTAAGTGACACTGATTGATAATTAATATTTTAAATAATACGTCAACTTGAATAAAAATCGTATTTTTCAGGAAATAGTCTATTAAATACATTTAGTGCATTAAAAATGCTCTGAAAATTTAGTACTCAAAGCTCGTTGCCTTTAAGAAACTACATTCGTTCATTTTGATTGTGATTTGACTGTAAAAGTGCCCTCGACGCTTCGCGTCTCGGGCACTTTTTGTCAAATCACAATCAAAATGGACTCATGCAGTTTCTAGGCAACGGCTTTTCGTGCAAAATTTTCGATCATTTTTAATGCACTTAATATATTACTGGGCAGCTTGGTGGTGTAGTGGTTAGAGTGTTGTACTGCCACGCCACGGACCGGGGTTCAAATACCGGCCTAACAAGTTGTCTGCATTTATATAGGTTAGGATAAAAATGCCAAACACTCCGTCTTCTCGGATATGACGTTAAATGCATGTAGGACCCGTGTACTGCCTAGATATTGCGTGCACGTTAAAGATCCCTACCAGTGGGTTGGAACTCCCACCAGGTTCGGCAAAATTCCTGGATAGCTGTAGATGACGTAAAACCCAAAATATATATATATATATATATATATATTACTATTGAAAATGTAGCTGAATCCTATAGGCATCAAATGTTATAAGTCCCAACATTCTAAATTGTCTGTGGGCCAAGCAATCGTACTCAGAACGGCAACGCGTCCAAAGGCGCCAATCGGCGGACCTCGCTTAAACCGTACCTGTAAGGCCCCGTGTAAATGGGCCGACCCGACTCATGTGCCCCCTGTGCGGTCGGAGATGAGTTCTTTCGGCACAATAAATGCTTTACCTACTTTTTATCGCCATCAAGGGCCTTCGTGATTTTTTTCAGATTTTTTCGAGGAAACATTTTTGGCCACGAAATTTGGACTTTTGTAAGGGGTAAGTGTGAGAAAATGTCAATTTTTGGCGAAAATCTGAAATTCTCAAAATGCCTTCATATGATACCAAAATGAAGCTAAAGAATTGAAGCATAATTTTTGCAAAAATGGGCCATATCCAAAAAATTGTTTCCGTTCACAAAGTTCGTAAAGTGGGCCCTCGAAAAGTGGTCGAAAAAATGGTTCGAATTTGGGATTTTTTTGGGGCGGCCACAGGGAACAGATAAGAAGACCACAAGTGAAAATGTAGCTAAATCCTTTAGAAATCAAATGTTATAAAGCCCAACATTTTAGTCGTCTGTGGGCCAAGCAATCGCACTCAGAACGGCATCGCATCCAAAGGCGCATATCGACGGACTTCGCTTAAACCGTTCCCACAAAGCCCCGTGTAAATGGGTCGGCCATACCCAGGTGGCCCCTGTGGGGTCGAATATGAGTTTTTTTTTGCAAAATAAATGCTTTATCTACTTTCTATCGCCATCAAGGGCCTTCGTGAATTTTTTCAGATTTTTTCGGAGAAACATTTTTGTCATAGAAATTTGGGCTTGTCGTAGTAGATGAATACATCATTTATTTGCCAGAAATTCTACACGAATATACAAATTAGTGAATAACTTGTCAAATACATTAAGATTAATTATGATAAGAATGGAAATATATGTATACAAACAAAAATTCAGCAATACTAAAGATCATTTAGCGTATAAAGTCCTCTCTTATAAAGGCAGGCCTGTAGTCTTTTATAAAAGTGTTTGAACTCTTTGATTCTTTGAAATTGGGCGGTAGGCGATTATAATATTTCTTCGCAAATATTATGAAAATTTTTTAAAGTTCACAGATAATGTCTTATTAAAAGTAGTAACTAAATCAACGGAAAATCAACATAGGTAAATTTTAAAATGAAGTTGGTTCAAATCAATATTCTTAAACAATGTTCTGACCAAATTTTATAAATGTATCTTATCAACATTTATAAAATTTGGTTAGAGCTTTGTTTAAGAATATTGATTTGAACAAATCTTACACTGGCGAAAGAAAGTAACGCATCACATTAATTTTTTTAATTTAAAAATAAAGTTCAACACATTTTCTTTCATTAATGACTAAAATAATGTCATAAATAAAAAGAGGAAAAAAGTTAACATGTGATTATAAGACTTAATATCTAGTGTTTCCTCCTCTTGCTCGAATAACTGCCTGACAGCGACGGCTCATACTGTTAATTAATGATCCAATTTCATCCTGGTTAATATCTTCCCAAATTTCCTGCAATCTTTGTCCAAGCTCTTGTTGATTGCTTGGACGCCGAGGAAGTGCTCTAAGGCGTCTGCCCATCGCGTCCCATAGGTGTTCGATCGGATTAAGATCGGGACTCCTGGCTGGCCATTGCATTGTGTTGATACCCACTAGGTCAAGATACTATTGTACAATTCGGGCACTGTGTGGTTTTGCATTGTCATGCATAAACAGGAAATCGTTTCCTCCAAAGGGAGCACAAGGCATTACGGATGGTTCTAAAATGTTTGCAATATAAGACGCTGCCGTGATGCTTCCTCTTGGTATGACCACCAACTCCGTACGGGCCTCTAAACAGAGCCTCCAGCAAACATAACAGTCGGAACAATGTTACACTGCGCATAACGTTCACCTGGCCGTCTGTACACATGCATTCGTCTGTCACTGCCGTAAAGACAAAATCTGGACTCGTCGCTAAACATAACATTAGCCCAATCGGCCTGTAACCAGTTTACATGTTCTTGCGCAAATGTTAACCTGGCTCTGCGATGGTCTGCGGTTAATTGTGGTCCTTTTGCCGCTGTTAAATTAATACCACGTAACCTTTGTCTGATGGTAACGGAACTTAAATAAACATTGTGGATCTCTGCGAGCATATTTTGTAGCCTAGGAGCCGTAATAAACCGTTCGCGTAACGTCTGCATCATTAAAAAACGGTCTTGAACAGCAGTTGTGGCCCTTTTTCTCCCTTGTCCTGGCCTTCTTGAGTATGCCTGAGTTTCCCGATGTCTCTTCAAGACACGGGATACGGTCGATTGATTAACACCAAGACGCTGACTGATGTAACGCTGGCTCCTACCTTCTTCTGCAAGTGTAACCACAATCACAGCTTCTTCACTGCTTAAATTAAGATTCGGACGTCTATCCATATTCATTCTTCACTATTAAGTGCTAAATTTTAACAATTACTTGACAACAAACTCAAAAAGAAATTTTATATGAACCTTTCTTACAGTCAGAATAATGAAAAGTGCTTCATTTTATTTATTGACAGAAAACCATGAGAACAAAAGACAAAACACAACACGTAAAACAGCATGCTTGATAATATTTCTTATTGTAACAATATGTTTGTGTTCAAAGAAAACTCCATTCCAAGATATCAAAAAAATCACAAATGATGCGTTAATTTCTTTCGCCAGTGTATTTTAAAATTCACCTATGTTGATTCTCAGTTGATTTTTTTCGTCAGTTTTGATCTTTTAAACTTGTTATGTATTTTTATAAATTACGATTACTAAGACGACGATGTGTGTTCTGGAAGTTCTTAATATTTCAGTGATTTATACGCGTGGCGAATGAAGTAAAATTTCGAGTTTAGTAAAGCCTGAAAATTTGGGTTGGTCGCTCCGCTTCGCGGAGCGACCAAACAAAATTTTAAGACTTTTCTAAACTAGAAATTTTATTTCATGCTTAACCTGGGAGTGGAAGACACTCGTAAAAGCTTCAAATTGAACGTTTTTAAATAAGCACGAACGCGTACAAAATGACAACGTGTACCAGTGGCGTAGATAGCTATTTTCGATAAGGGGGATTTGACTTATCAACTCATACTTTTTTTTTGAGATGAAAGTTGAATTAGCTCACTCAGAAATGTATTACTTATCACTCTTTCAGAAAATAAGTAAATTTAAAAAAAAATAATTGGCTTCCATTTGCACAGTTTTGTTTTGTCATCAAATCCATTCTTTTAAAAATATTAATTAATATAAAAAACATAAAGTTCTCAGGAGTGAGGTTCCGTTAGGGTATATTGTAGATTAGTTTAGAATGCAAGGAATAAAATAAATTTGGTTTGGCCGCTCCGCGCTTCGCGCTACGCAACCAAACCAAATTTTCAGGCTTTTCTAAACTCGAAATTTTACTTCATGCTTAGCCTAGGAGTGGAAAACACTCGTTTAAAGCTTGGAATTAAATTATTTTAATAAAGCGTCGGAAAATGTACGACGTATGTATTATGTATACTTAAAACAAAAATTCTCTTTATGAATATGTTCGGTGTTACATAAAACTCTGTATAAAAAAAATAACTTGACAATTGACTTATTTTTCTCTTTAAGAGGTACTAAACAATTTTGTTTGATTTGAAAACGATTTATACTGTAGAAAAATATTTACACCACTGGCACTTATTATGATTAATCCAGAAAATAACTATTTACAAAACTTCAATCATAACTAATGTACTGTTTGCTCCAGTTAAACAGAACAAGAATATCTGAATCTGGGTGGATTTTGGGGGATGCTAGGGAGGGAGGATGAGGTCGGCTGGTCCCCGTACCTCCCCAGACGATCCCTGCACCAGCCTATTATCTGTAATTCCCTGCACTCTGATTCACAATGGCCGTTGTCTGCTCTAGCTCCAGATGCAATTAAGCTTTATAATCAGCCCATGGTCGATGGCCGAGAGTCGCGTAATTCTCGGCGATTCACAAAGCTCAATGATTATATTATATATGTGCATATGTGTGTGTGTGTGAGTGTGGACTTGTTTCAAAAACTAATTTCATAGTGTCGTCCGCAAAACGGCGAAAATGATCACATGGCAGATATACGGGGAGTTTTTCTTTTAAGCATACTTATCCCGATGTATACTTTGTAAATTTTCAGGCATTTATTGATTTTATAAAAATTTAAGATTTGGGATTGATCTGCAGAACATTCCTCACTGCACTATAATATTAAAATTTGTATATGTAAAGTTATTTAAATTAAAAACACTTGGTATTGTTTCACAAATTAAAACCTTTTCCGACTAGATCCGGTTTGTTAGACCATTTTGAAAGGAATGTTGTTTTAATTTGTGAAACAATACCAAGTGTTTTTAATTTAAATAACTTTACATATTCTAATATGTTTCACCAAGTGCCAGATGAGAACTTAATTCAAGAAATTAAAATTTGTAGTAGTTTAAGTTGTGATTGTTTCAGATTTCCATGGATACAATTAATTAATTAGGAAGCTTCCACAATGCAGAATTATTTAAGAGTATAATTGGTAGATTTATAATTTATTGAACGGAATAAAGTAAAAGAAAAGATCTACAGTTGAAAGGAATTCTTTCATGCTCTTATTCATATTCGTATTCGTATTCAGCACCTGTTCCCAGTTCTCAATTTCGCTGTAAAATCTGCACTCTTCCACGTACATCCACGGGGGCTACCCCTTATTATTTAGAGTCGTTGCGTGCCGTCATAATTCAAGTTCTTTCTTCTGTGGATGTAGGAAGTCGTTTCCGCTAACTTTATGTCTTTCATATTTCTTCATTTGCGCCCCAGACACGGTTCTGCTCATAGACTCGTTTTACTTTCTTTCTCCCCATTATTTCCCGCATTTGTTTGCTTTACTCGGATCCGCCCTTATGCTTTTTAATGCACGCATTTGTATACCTCACCATTAGTTTCTGTTTTTTTTTTCTCTCGTTTCTTTTTTTCTTGTTTGTTTAATACTAAACCAAGATGACAATAAAGTGGGCTTGCAGGGAAAGAAAATGCTGCTGCGGATTTGCAACTGCGTTTTGTTAACTGAATAAATGGATTTTATGAGTGTATAAACCATGAATTTTATAACGAAGCTTTATAGATTTCGTAGTCTGTAAATAGTAAGTTGTCTTATTAATAAAGACATTGTTTGCATTTTCACGAATAGTTTTTTCGTAATTTTATATATTACCTGTAAATATTTCTCTTTTTTAAATCATTTTAATAAGCTTTGCGCTGGCTAAGACCATAGTAGAACGTTGAGGCTAGCGGTGAGGTAAGAGGTCTATTCGATATTGCGTGCGCAACAAAAAGCCGAGCTATGAGGCGTTCAAGGCAGCAGTTATTTTATCTGTCAACATTAAATACAATACGCGGCATCGTAATAGTCTTTCAATAGTAGGACATAACACTGCTCAATACGAGAGAGCCCCCGGATATAATTGTATAAAAATATATAGCAATCTTACATCTGATATTAACAAAATTGACGTATATACAAAATTCTAGAAAACGCTTAGAATGTATTTAGCTAATAAGGTTGTTTATTCATTAGATGATTTCTTTTTGTAATATGTCTGTAATTTGTTAATTGTACTTGACTTGTCCAATATCTTTGTGATTTATATGGATTAATAATAAAACTATACTAACTATACTATACTATACTAACTAGACAAGGACAAACACAAATGTTAAAAACCTGCATAGATAACAAATTAAAGACGGTTTACTATGTTTTCATCAAAGCTGCGACGAATCCTCGTAAAAAAGATTCGAATCACGAATCCGAATCACCTAATATGATTCGAATCAATAATACTCGAATAAAGGATTCGTAAGAGATAAATATGATTCGAATTAAAGATTCGAATCCTGTTTTTTCGAATCACGAATACAAATCCTTTGAGAATAAATTTGATTTTATCATTTTTTGCAACCATTATTATATAAATATCGTTACCAGTTGTTTTAACAAAAATATTCAAAACCTAATTATTTATTATTAACACTGAACATCGTTGATAACAGACTAAATATCTGATTCCCTGTTACTCTGATTAAAGATGTATTTGTGTGATTTTGAACTTCACTTCAAATTAGTGTTTTGTACGCGTGGCGCATGAAGTAACATTTCGAGTTTAGAAAAGCCCGAAAATTTGTCGAGGGTCGCTACGCGACCCTCGACAAATTTTCACGGGGCTTTTCTAAACTCGAAATTTTACTTCATGCTTAGCCTGGGAGTGGGAACACCCGTTCGAAACTTCAAATTGAACTCAATTATAAAACGAACGAATGCCTGAAAATTACGTAAATAAAAAATTCAGTGAATATCAATAAAACCGGGAAAGTCAGAGAAAAGTCATTGAATTATATTCAAATTGACCAAATCACTAACAAAAAAGCCATATGATATTATTAAATTTGTCAAAATCAGCAGGCAAATTACAAAATACATAAAAATGTTTAAAATAAACTTAAATATTGACAAAAACAATGAAAACAATTTAATAAAATGAATGGGGGTTTCCCACAGAAGAAAGTTAAGTTAAAAGGTCAAGGAAAAAAATCCTGAATCAGGGAAATGCCTGAAAGATAAAACATTTCAGATTGTGGCCACCATGTCAGTTTTACTTCACAAAATATTAAACAAAATTTTGAAAAGTAGATTATTATCTTAAAAAACATTTTCAGTCATTTAATGTTCTTATCAAAGCATTCAGTTTGAAGTTTCGAACGAGCGTTTCCACTCCCAGGCTAAGCATGAAGTAAAATTTCGAGTTTAGAAAAGCCCCGTGAAAATTTGTCGAGGGTCGCGCAGCGACCCGAGACAAATTTTCTGGGCTTTTCTAAACTCGAAATTTTACTTCATGCGCCACGCGTAAAAAACAGTGAGTTAACGAGAAATTTAAAAACACACAAAAGACATTTTTCAAGTTAATCCTCACAATTAATTCGAATTATTTTTGACGATTCAAAACCTTTTGTAAGTATTCGAATCCTTTTATAAATATTCGAATTCATTTATATGCATTCGAATCACCCACATTTCGATTTGAATACGAATCCTCTTAAAAATATGTAACGAATCCTGATCACGAATCCAGTTGAACTAAAGTATTCGAATGCCTTTTTTGAATCCCCTAAAAGTATTCGAATCCTGAATGATTCGAATCCTGCCCAGCTCTGGTTTTCATCCTCATCCAAATTTTAAGTCTTTTCTAAACTCGGAATATTTACTGCAAAAACCACAAATTAAATCTTTTATTAACAATACATACAATTTGCCATCTATTTTAATGTAACTGCGACAACATTACAAGTTGTAAAAGCCTTTCAATTAAAGCCCGATCAGAAAGTTCCGTGCGCGCTATTTTTTTTATTTCGTTCAACATTCGAGATGACTAAAATTGATCAATAGCCTGTGTTGTACAGCCAAAAGCGTATCCCTAATTGCGAACTGACTGGGACCGTTGATTTCCCCTTCAATTTAGTTAGTTTAGCGACGAATTGACCAGAGCTCTCTCTCTACTTCTCTCTCCATCCCTTTGGGAAACTGTTTGCTTTGCTGATTCCGCCAAAGCTCGGCCATCTCTGGCAAACGCGGGAATACCAACCTTGTGGACGAAACGAAAGGCAAAGTGGAAACTCACCTGAAACAGAAAAAATACACAAAATTAACGACGCGCAACTCGAGAATTTGATTAGTGGGAATTCATTTGTATGTAACGCAAGTTTTCTTTTTAATTTAGTTATTGTTGGTGTTTTTTGATTTTGGACAGGCAGGAAATTGCTAAGTCTATCAGAGGGGAAATACTACACTAATTGAATACTGATTTTCAGTGTATATGAAGATAATAATGTTAGAATCGTTACGTTTTTTAGTTGCTCCGTACGCAAAAGTATTGTTTTCGCAATTTTATATAAATAACATTTTTTTAGCGTAAATATTCAGTTTGAGGTCTTCTACGTGGATTAAGCACATTTTTGAAAAATGAACATATAGACATTTTTCAAAAATGTTCTTAATCCACGTCTGCGGAAGCTGTACAGCAAAAACCGAACAAAATATTGTGAATAAGTTTTAAACTTAAGCTTATTATTACAATATAAGGATATAAAAAGCTTTAAGTAAAAATGCAGAAACCAGAAATGGTACTTTATTCTTTATGTTTGTGTTTTTCAGTTTTTCTTCATGTTTTCTTAAATATAATTCACATCGGAAAATGTTTCAATTAAAAGTTGCTGATAATCAAAAAATTAACATTTATGGTTTATACAATTTTTGCCTTAAAACACACTCAGTTGAAAAAGTGAATTTTCGCTCCTTTTTTTCCAGAATTAAAACTACCGAATTGACTAAATTTGACGAATACAGGGTGTCCGTATTTCGACACAATGTATGGGGATATCAGTAATTTGTAGAGATAGAGAGTCGGTTAAATTGGAACAAAGTTGCGAATTTTGGGACACACCAATAATCTGAAAAGATATTTAATTTGTTATCGAGATATCACCGAAAAACTGAATTTTGAAATTTCGTTTTTATTTATTTATTCAAAATCTATTGAGTCTAGACGTCTATGACTATGACGTTATAGAGACACTTTTTAACGAGGAATCTAGTAGAATATTTTATTTTAAGATAGCTATAACATTTACCAAGGAACCATAGCCAACTTTTGTTGTTCTTATGGGCGCCATTTTGGATTTTCATAATTTTTGAAAGAATACACCGTGTAATCGAACTAATGTACATCCTCTTAAGGGCGTATACACAAAATATTTTGACACCAATTGCAGCAAAAATAATAGCGGAAAAAAAATATTGGATTTTTCTGAACTCAGTGATGTATCACACTCATAGTTTATTTTAAATTTGATATTTAAAATCACAATATTTTCTCTTTTGTAAAGAATGCTTCGGAAACAATGACGTCATATCTATTATACAACAAAATCTTAGCAGTAGTCATTCAATATAAGCAGTCAAAATAAATGTATAACTGTCAATATTTTGTAGTAATAATAATGAGTAAGGATTATCACACATAGCATAAAATAAAAAATGGTGATGTGTCTATCATAGTACTTTCCCCCGTAAATTGCGTATTAAATCACTTTTAAAATATTTGTAGCATTATTATTTTCAAAATGTCTTCAACATTTTGATAACTACAACTTTTATTTGAAACATTTTTCAATCGGATCAACACATACTGACACAAACCAAAGAATAGATAAAAAACACTATTTATTAAATATCTCAAAAACTAAGAGTGCTATGACAAAAAGTGGCGATACAAAAAATCTGTAATATTTTATTACCTACAACTTTTATTTGAAACATTTTCCAATTGTATCAACACACACACTGACACAAATCAATGACTAGATAAAAAAACACTATTTATTAAATATCTCAAAAGCTAAGAGTGCTATGACAAAAAGTGAATCCACAAAAAATCTTTAGTTTTTCATTTCCTACAACTTTTATTTGAAACATTTTTCAATTGTATCGACACATACACTGTCACACACCAATAACTAGATAAAACACACAACTTTTGAAATATCTCAAAAACTAAGAGTGCTATGACAAAAAGTAAGTGAACAATACATCTTTATTCTGTTATTATCTACAACTTTTATTTGAACGAATTTTTTGTTTGATGAACATTTATTGAAAAAATCTGAAAAAAACTGAAAAACGCTAAGAGTAAAGTACCACTTCCGGTTTTCCGATTTTCACCAAAAGCTTTTCAGTTCTTCCGATTGTAACAAAAAGCTTAAGTTTTAAGTTTCATCTCGATATCACACACACAGACACACAGACAGACAGACAGACATTTTTCAAAAATGGTCTTATTCGACTCAGGGGACCTCAAAACGGATATTTCCGCATACATTTTTCATTCGAAAATTTTCACGAAAACAATACTTTCCCTTTGTATTACATACGGGGAAAAGTAAAAAGTGTCTTGTTCAAATCAAGAGCAATGATAAAAGATTCTTATTCCTCACACAGGAAAGGATGAATTTCATTTGAAGTGTATCTATGTGTCAGTCAGCATTAGGCTACCCAATTCAGACAAATTTTGGTGAATAATTGTAAACGATTTTTGACTTTGTGTCTAATTTTTAGAAATACGTTGCGAATCTAAAGTATACATTTTATGTCAACAGACATGAATTTCTTAAATTTTGTTTTACTTTTTATTGAAAAATCTAGCTTTTTATAATTATGAGTAACGCATAACAGAGCTGGGACGAATCCTCGTAAAAAGGATTCGAATCACGAATCCGAATCACCTAATATGATTCGAATCACTAATACTCAAATAAAGGATTCGTAAGAGATAAATATGATTCGAATCAAAGATTCGAATCCTGTTTTTTCGAATCACGAATACAAATCTTTTAGGAATAAATTTGATTTTATTATTTTCTTGCAACCATTAATATATAAATAACGTGACCAGTTGTTTTAAGAAAAATATTTAAAAAGTAAATATTTATTATTAATGCTAAACATCGTTGATAACAGACTAAATTAAGACTGATTAAAGATGTATTTGTGTGTTTCTGAACTTCACTTCGAATCAGTGTTTTGTACGCGTGGCGCATGAAGTAAAATTTCGAGTTTAGAAAAGCCCGAAAATTTGTCTCGGGTCGCTGCGCGACCCTCGACAAATTTTCACAGGGCTTTTCTAAACTCGAAATTTTACTTCATGCTTAGCCTGGGAGTGGAAACACCCGTTCAAAACTTCAAATTGAACTTTATTATAAAACGAACGAATGCCTGAAAATTACGTAAATAAAAAATTGAGTGAATATCAATAAAACCGGGAAAGTCAGAGAAAAGTCATTGAATTATATTCAAACTGACCAAAACACTAACAAAAAAGCCATATGATATTATTAAATTTGTCAAAATCAGCAGGCAAATTACAAAACACGTAAAAAATTATAAAATTATCTTAAATATTAGCAAAAATAATGAAAACAATTCAACAAAATGGGGGTTTTCCACAGATGAAAGTTATATTAAAAGGCCAGGGAAAAAAATGTTGAATCAGGGAAATGTCGGAAAAATTTAACATTTCAGATTTTGGCTACCATGTCAATTTTACTTCAAGTAATATAAAACAAAATTTTGAAAACTAGACTATTTTCTTTAAAATCATTTTCAGTCATTTAATCTTCTTATTAAAGCATTCAGTTTGAAGTTTCGAACGAGCGTTTCCACTCCCAGACTAAGCATGAAGTAAAATTTCGAGTTTAGAAAAGCCCCGCGTAGAAAATTTGTCGAGGGTCGCGCAGCGACCCGAGACAAATTTTCACGGGGCTTTTCTAAACTCGAAATTTTACTTCATGCGCCACGCGTATAAAACAGTGATTTAACGAGCAATTTAAAAACACTCAAGACATTTTTTATGTTAATCCTCACAATTAATTCGAATTATTTTTGACCATTCAAATCCTATTGTAAGTATTCGAATAAATAATCGAATCCTTTTATAAATATTCGAATCCTTTTATAAATATTCGAATCCGTTTATAAGGATTCGAATCCTTTTATAAGGATTCGAATCACCCACATTTGGATTCGAATACGAATCCTTTAAAAAAATGTAAAGAATCCGGATCACGAATCCAGTTGAACTAAAGTATTTGAATGACACTTTTGAATCCTCTAAAACGATTCGAATCCAGGATTCGAATCCTGAATGATTCGAATCCTACCCAGCTCTGACGCATAACTATAATCAGTATTTCATTTATGAACAAATACGTTCTCTATCGGTACAGAAGTAAATCAGCTCTTTAAGGGTAATATATGAGCAAATTAAGTGCACATTATAGGCCCTAGGAATTGTCAAATGAGTGAGTAATTCAACTGTTTCCAAGGCACTCTACAAAAAACAAAAGATTAAAACTTAACACATCAAATGGACAATGAATTATAAGTGTGACACATCACTGAATTCAGAACAAAATATTTTTTAAAAAAATATGAAAATCCAAACTGGCGCCCATTTGAAAAACAAAAGTTGGTAATGGTCCCTAGGTAAATGTTATAGTTATCTTAAAATAAAATATGCTACTAGATTTCTCATCAAAATGTCGAAGTTGTAAATGTCTAGATTCAATAGTTTTAGAATAAAAAAACTAAAAACGAAATTTAAAATATCCGTTTTTAACAATATCTCGGAAACGAAAAAAAGATATTTTAAATTTGTTTTTATATTATTATTAGGCCCTAAAATACCCAACTTTTCACCAATTGAACTCTCTATCTCTTCAAATAACCGAGATCCCCATGGTATGGGGTCAGTTTTCCTAATCCTTTTTTCCTAATTTTTTTTTCCTAATCCTTTTTTCCTAATATTTTTTTTTCCTAATTTCTATTATTATTATTTTCCTAATACTATTTTCCAAATTCACATTTTATTTCCGAGACTCATTTCCAAATGTACAGTTCAAAAACCAATGTAGCAACCGACGTCCTTTAAGTACTCCATAGCTTCCTCCCGCCGATCTTCATACTGGAGAACGACGTTCGTAATCCTTTCTTCGTTCTGCTCCATAGCTTTGCTCACGTCTCGCCGGACTCTTTTCCCTAAATTTAGATCATGCCTTCAGTGTCAGATTGCTCTTTCTTGAGTTCCTTGAGGAGAGTGTACAAACCCGGATGGTTCTTTCCCACCACAAGTGCGAAACGAGTATGCCAACCTGTAAGATAAGATGTGGGATAAAGGACAGTTGTTGGATTCAGGAAAAAGTAAAAGGAAAAAGGAAAAGGAACCTTCTGAAAGGTTGTTGGTTCTCGATAGGTTTTGGAGCGTCGCATCGTACATGTTCCAAACATCTGGTGGGTATCGGGCATCAACGGCTCGACGTCTACCTCGAGCTGTCTGTCCTTTTACGTACGTCGTCTACGGGGTAGTAATACTTGTAAAAAATAACTGATGAGCAGACTGATAGCTTTTCTCTTCACGCGATATTTTAATTTGATGGCTTCGACGGCATCATAGTCTGGAGCGTGGTTGTGGGTGGCATCCAAGTTTTCTCCACCTTTTATGACGTCCACCGCCTGTCCGTGCGTCAACTGCAACCTCGTTACCGCCGTGGCATTACACAGTTTGCAGTTCCAAAAGACTCTTCCATTTTTTGTCAGGCGTTTACTATACAAAAATCCGCTCATGTGTAAAACATGGCTTAAGTTAGTTTGAATCAGTTCAACGGTCATTTTTACAGACGCAAATTTGGACACACGCACTGAAATATTGACACTTTCTAGAGGTTTTGTTTGCCTCACGGTTAACATTGGAAAATTACGAAAATTAGGAAAATTAGGAATATTAGGAATATTAGGAAAAAAAAATTAGGAAAATTGTTAAATTAGGAAAATAATAAGTTAGGGAAAAAAATCATTAGGAAAATAATATTAGGAAAACTGTACCCCAATCGATCCCCATACATTCTGTCGAAATACGGACACCCTGTATGTATTAAATATGTTTTCGTTATAACCCAATCAACGTAAACATATTTATTTAATTTGAGTACACGTAACACAAACTATTATTTTAATTACAATTAACATTAACACAAAGTCTTATTATAATCACACATATTATTAACACTAACTATTAAAAATATTGAACTATAAAAGTACAGCGAACCCGGAAAGAGAGGTTATGATAGGCTCAAAAAAGTAACCAAATGCAACGTCATTGTTCTCTTTCTCGCGAACTAGGGCATGCGGGGTAAGGGGTAGGGGAAAATATGGAAAGATTCATTTCTGTCATACCTTGTAACACATATGTGTTCATATGTGTTACGCTCATCGGCGTACCTTGAGTATCGACAACGTACATAAGAGCGAGAATAAAAAAAATTATGTTTAGTAGCTTACTGTACCGTAGTTTTACATATTTAAGAATTCAATTGCTCTGATTTGCTAAATATAATGCATTATCTAATGTTTGGAACGAACACATTTGCTGTAATTGACGGAAATATGTTTTAAATTGTAAATGAAAAATATGTGGCACTTCGGCGGATTTCGGGTACAGTTGACCTCCGTTCTCAGGCTAGCCGACTTTACTTAAAATCGGAACGTATGTCGTACAGTGCACCAACGGTTGTGTCATTTTTGTGTTGTTTACGTCGAGTGTTTGGTTAGGTTTAGTTATTTACGTTTGGGCTCCTTGTTTTGTTTGTAAGTTCAAATTAAAACTTTATTTTTATGAAAGATGAAATCCCAATTAAACAGATTGATATTTGAATATTACAGCTGATCGCAAGTGTTGATGCATTACAGACGTACTTTTGCGGTGCTCCTGTTAGACAGCTGTGCCTGAAATCCGCCGAAGTACCTTATATTTTTCATTTTCAATTTAAAACATATTTTTCTCATTTACAGCAAATGTGATTGTTCCACACATTAGATAACGGATTATATTTAGCAAATCAGAGCAATTTAATTCTTAAATATGTAAAACTACGGTACATAAATCCTCCAAACATAATCTATTTTATTCTCGCCTTATGTACGTTGTCAATACTGCCAATATTTTGACAGTGTTTTCGAAGTATGGCTCACGTTTGTATTTTCCACTCATTTTTGACGTCATCACTTTCCGCCCCTATTTAACTGAGTAATTTTTTACGAGGTATTCCTCCGTGCAGATATTTTACATAGTCATACAGAGAATTACCGCCTTGAAAATTTTGTTTTTAACTTCACACAGTAACCAATTTATTCGATTTACAGTATGTATTAAAATTTCATTACGTCAATTACACATTGCGATTAATTGTACGTTGCGATTATGTTACGATAAAATTTTATTAACATATTTTTTCCTGCACTAGAGTTCTTTGTACTCTTATCCCATGTCTGGCGGAGATCGATAATATTCCTGAATTATGAAAGATACTGAAGGATCGATTGCCGAGGTCGGTGTTGTCTTTGTTCGCGGCCCCGGGGGGTTGATGAATGGCCCCGTAAATTGATAAAGGAGGATGGAGATTTCTGCGCCGGGAGCGCGCTCTGCTCGCGGTGTTAATTTTATCATAGATTAAACGAGGCCTATAACACATAATAAATCAGCTCCCATCAAGCCGAGCGCGCGCTTTAAATCCCATTTCCATGGGCACGGCGCGATACTGATAGCACTCCATCGATATCATGGCCGCCTCAATTAACCCTTTAATTTATTATTCAGTTTGTATAAACGGCTTTGGAGGACGTAACACGGTCGCAATTTGCATCGAATTATTACGCGGCGTATATCAATTATATATTTTAATCGCCTTAACTCGATTACAATGCGCTCCGTGTGTATGTGTGTGTGTTGCGTGTGAATTTCTGCATACCTAGGTTGCTGTGAGAGATTCCAATACCGATACCGAGCTTCCAATTCCGAGCGTTCTTCTCCGCATTACACCATTTGCTTCAAGATCGATATGTTCATTCCATCTACATCAGTAAACTAGATAGAAGGATGTATTTAAACCTGAATAGATTAAATTATTCTCACAGATAAAAATAAATGGTGATGTGTCCATCATAGCACTTTCCCCATCACCTAAACAAGTGATAATTTAGATATTAAACTTATTTTATTTATAAATTGGTTAAAGAACATTTCACATTAAATTAATGTTATATACGCGTGGCGCATGAAGTCAAATTTCGAGTTTAGAAAAGCCTAATTTGGCTCGGTCGCTCCGCTTCGCTACGCGCCCGTGCCAAATTTTCAGGCTTTTCTAAACTCGAAATTTTACTTCATGCTTAGTCTGGGAGACACTCGTTTGTTTTATCATATGAAACAATTAAAAATTGACGTAATACGTTTATTGAACGTTTTATTGACGGAGAATGTACATTTTGATACAAGTTAAAAGAGATTCAAAAGATAAAAGGTAAATTTCAGTTAACCTAATGATGAAATACTATTAAAATGTCATAATAGTGAAAATGCAGTCGACTATGATGAAATACTATCAATAAGTCATAAAAGCGAATTTACCGTCAAAATGTTAGAATAGTCATTTAATAATAAAATACTATCAAAATGCTATAAAACTGAAAATTCAGTCGACTATGATGAAATATTTTTAAAATATCCAAATAGGAAAATATCCGTCAAAATGTTAAAATAGTCATTTAATGGTGAAATACTATTAAATTGCCAAAATAATAAAATTACCGATCATGTTCGAATCAAAGTGACAATAATAGTTATATGTTGGCAGTTTTGGAACTGTAGATCACTATAATAGTCACATTTTGACTATAAAAAGACTACAATAATCAAATTTATGTTATAATCCTGCGATTATAGTAAAATGTTCTTTTTAAAGTGAAGATAATGTTCAATTGTTCGTTTTAAACTGACAGCAATAGTGAAATGTTGGCTTTATTTAGATTTTTATAATTCGTGATATTTCTTAAGGTGAAATGCCAATTACTTCACTTTACACCAGCGATTTGTACGCATGGCGCATGAAGTAAAATTTGGAGTTGAGAAAAGCTAGAATTTTGATTTAGACGCTGCGCGTCCAAATCCAAATTCTTCGGGCTTTTCTCAACTGGAAATTTTACTTCATGCTTAGTCTAGGAGTGGAAGATACTCATTTAATATTATGAAATTGTTGATGAATTATCAAGATTTTAGTTAATTATCAAAGTTTTGACGATTTTTAATAAATTTCTATAGTTTTAATCAATTTTTAACGCTATTCGTAAATTTCCTTTAATTTTCGAAATTCTGACGTATTTCCTGAAAGGACCCGATCAAAACATCCACACAGTCTCTCTGAAGAATGCCCAAGAATAAAATTTTCAAGCGGAGTTTTCTGGTACAAAATCGATTTTTTTGTATTAGCATAGTGGGCTTTGACAACAAAACCAATAGGTTTCAAATTATGTAAAAAAAGTAGATAAAAGATCAGCACTGGGGGTGGCAAAAATAGTGTGGATGTTTTCTCTTTCCTGAATTTCCGTCGATTTCAAAAGTTTCAATACTATTTATACATTGCAAATTTGCAAAGTCAAATAACCACATTTGGTTCATTCGAACGTGTCATAAAGAGAAACTCAAACCAAAGTTCATGAAAATCCACATCAACCAGCAATCAAAAGAAGCGCAGGAAGTCGTGAAAATGAGCCTCCCCAACTGGGTACAGCTAGAAATGAAGAAATGGTACAACACCAGAGATAACCTGTCACATATCCGGAAGCTGCTCCACACAAAACTTGTAAATGTTCTGCATCCAATTGAATTTGATGTCATCGACTCCAGTTTTCGACAAGAAGCAAAAGAAATTGCATACAATCAATTCAAGAAACAAAACGAAAAATTAATTCGCCTTAAAGAAGAAAGAAAATCTAATTCACTGCAGACAGGATATATTAACACCATAAATAATGATTGTATAGGTGAGAACATTGATATAGAGTTTTATCCCCGAGTAGTTAATTTATCAAACACTCAGTTAAATTCATTTGAGACTACTTTATTACAAAAAGGGTTCAAATACAATCCGAATATAGAATCAAATAAGTCTATCGAAACAACAGCTATAGATGCAGAAATTATTTGTAATAAAGTGTTCTCAGACAATGAAAGGTCATTATTAAAAAATAAAATTGCCAAAGTCATAACACAACACAAAAGAAAATTAATTATGAAAAATAAAAATTCATCAGAACTAAAAACAATTAAGAATTTAAAAAAGAAACTAGACAATAATAACTTGGTTCTCTGTAAAGCCGATAAAGGTAACACCGTTTCAATAATGCCTAGAATTGATTACATTAAAAAAACTGAAACTTTACTAGATTCTGTTAATTTTACAATCGTATCTAAAGATCCCACGAATAAATTTCAGTTAGAGTTAAAAAAATGCATTAAATCTTGCGGAAATGTAATACTTGATAAGAATCAATATAAATTCATCAAAATGAATCCTAGAGCACCCATATTATACGGATTACCTAAATTACACAAAGAAGGCATTCTGATGAGACCTGTTGTATCATATTTATATGCTCCAACATACAAATTATGCAAATTTCTTAATTCAACACTACCTTCGTTTATTAATTTCAGTCCACCACATGCAATAAAAAATTCAATAGAGTAAGTTAATAATTTAAAATCGTTAGTGGTCCCCCATAATGCAAAACTGATATCGTTTGACTTAAAGAGCCTTTTTACCTCCATACCAATTCAGAGCCTAACTATAACCTTAGAAAATTTAATCAATAAAAGTAATAATTCTGATGAAAGTAAAAAAGAAATGTTACTATTAATTAATCTGTACCTTAAGCAAAATTACTTCGAATTTAATGATATAATATACTCACAAACGGAAGGGTTGCCAATGGGATCACCATTATCACCTCTATTAGCTGAAATTTTTATGTCTGACTTTGAAGTGACTCTTCTCAGTAAGACAGAGGCTAAACCAATATTTTACTGGGCAAGGTACGTAGACGATATCTTTTGTATTTGGACTGGAACGACAAGACTATTAAATGCATTTGAAAAATACCTAAATTCCATCAATAATAATATACAATTTACTACTGAAACAGAAATGTCAATAGCTTAAATTTCCTTGACAAAACCATTATTAAAAATAATAAAAAAACTAGAATTTAAAATACACAGAAAAGAAACATATACGGACTCAATCATTCCAGCCAATTCAAACAACACACAACAAATAAAATTAAATACATTTCACTCTTTTATTAATAGATTAATTAACATTCCTCTAAGTGAATCTGATTTCAGACAAAAATTAAACGTTATTACAAAAATTGCCGAAAATAATGGTTATAACAAGAAAATTATAAATAATTTATTAAAAAAGCATAAACAAAAACATTTAATTAAATACTTTTACGCACCTGAGCAAACAATAGAATATAAATGGCATAAATTGAATTTTGTTAATGACCTGTCATATAATATAGTCATTCATTGTAGGGGAAAAGACTTTAATATTATATGTTCAAACCCTTTAAATTTAGGCAAACTATTAATAAACAATAAATCGAAAACTGATAATTCAAAGAAATGTGGAATTTATGAAATACAGTGTGATGAATGCGATGCAATTTATATTGCACAAACCGGCAGATCTTTCGAAATCAGAATGAAAGAACATAAAAAATCTGTTTTAGATAATAAACCAACAACTGGCTTTTCCAAACATTGCATCGCATTCAATCACTTCTTTAATCCGCATAATTTTAAGATTTTGCATTCAGGTAACAAGGGATACGCACTAAACCTCAAAGAGGGCCTGGAGATTAACAGGGCCATAAAAATGGGGAAAAATATCGTAAACGACAACGAGGAGATTTGGAATTCCCCAATTCTGACTTCTCTTATTACCTGAAACAAAAATATTGTATATATACTTAGGAAATAATGTTTTCTGTACATTCCTTTGAAAATGGTCTAACAAACCGAAACTAGTCGGAATAAAGATTTAATTGTGAAACAATACCAAGTGCCTTTCCTTTAATTAACTTTACATATTTTAATATTCCTTCATTTTTCAAATTATTTGCAATTTTTACGAAGTTTCCAAATAATTGTTAACTTAACAAATGTTAACTTTTCATGAAATTCCAAGATTTCAGTTAGTTTTTAAAAATTCTGACGGTTTTCCTGAATTCCCTAAATTTTTGTTAATTTTAAAAACTTCGATAGTTAATTAAATTATTGTTGAGTTACGTGAAGGTGAACAAAGTTATTAAATAAAAGAATTGAGTCTCCTTTCTTCACAGGATTTATTTAAAAATCGCAAATGTACATTTCGGTCACGATGTGACCATTATCAATGCTTAACTATTTACAAAAACAAGCGGAAAATTTATACCATGGATACAGATTCGGATTATAATTACAATGTTTCGGGGGACTGGGATTAGAGCGCTGGGATCAATTCTAGAAAAGGATTTCCTAATGGGCTTAAATCAAAGTTTAATAGCCTGTTTTCCACTTTTTTCATTTCTATTGCCTCCAAGGTATTAAGCCGGTAATTACTGGAGAATTTTAATAATTTCATTTTATCTATTGAAAATTTGTGACCTGATTCGATGACATTCATTCAGACTCACATGCCTCAATACAACATAAATTAGCAGCCTTTCACAGTATGATTCATAGAGCAATTCATATCCCAATATCCGAAATAAATAGAAAAATAGAATTTAATAATATCCGAAATATAGCAAAACAGTTAAATTACAAAGTTCATATAATCAATAAAATTATTAAATAACATACCCATAGATTTAAAATACCAAATTCAACAAAATTAACTTCAATTAAAGATAACCCGCCGAAACAATACATTAAAGTCTTTTATGTACCTAAACTCACTAACAAGATTAATAAACTTTGTAAAAATTTCAATTTAATTCCAGCTTATTATACTAATACCAAACTAAAGAATTATCTCGGAAACACGTTTGACAATAAAAGCTACCTCTCTTTATCTGGCATTTATTCAATAGAGTGCTGCAATTGTGATAACATTTATGTTGGACAAACTCAATTTGCAGACCAGGTTTAAAGAACATACCTTACACATCAAACACTTTAATGAAGATAAATCAGCGTTAGCTCACCACGCCATCGAATCAGGTCACAAATTTTCAATAATAAAATGAAATTATTAAAACTCTCCAGTAATTACCAGCTTAATACCTTGGAGGCAATAGAAATGAAAAAAGTGGAAAACAGGCCATTAAACTTTGATTTAAGCCCATTAGTAAATCCTTTTCTAGAATTGATCCCAGCGCTGTAATCCCAGCGCTCTAATCCCAGTCACCCGAAACATTGTAATTATAATCCGAATCTGTATCCATGGTATAAATTTTCCGTTTGTTTTTGTAAATAGTTAAGCATTGATAATGGTCACATCGTGACCGAAATGTACATTTGCGATTTTTAAATAAATCCTGTGAAGAAAGGAGACTCAATTCTTTTATTTAATAACTTCGATAGTTATCTAAAATTTTCAAAATTTCCTTTAATTTCAAAGTTCTTAGCAATTTTCATAAATTTCTTAAATATTTGTTAACGTAAATAACGTCGAAGTTTTTTATGAAACTCCAAGATTTCCGTTAATTTTCATAATGTCAATATAAAGTATCGACATTTTTAAGATAACCGAAAATTTAGGATCAGGATTAGAATCAGGAAAACAGTCAGAATTTTGAAAATTTAAGGAAATTCTGGAAATTTACGAAAAGCGTTGTAAATTAACCATAAATTAACTATGTTATACGAACAAAGTTAAGGTGTTTTATTTTATTAAGTTGGTATTATTTTTACTCCTGGAATTATCAAATTGGAGTAAGTTAGGGTTGGCAGTGCTTTAAAGCTTATTATAAATTAAGGCTGTGAATTAAAATTTACAAAATAGTCAAATATTTATATAATTAAACTTTTTACATTATTTAGTCTTAAAAAGTATGTCAAACTACTCGTTATATCGTTTTAGTTCAATTGATTACATTGATTGGTTCTCAGCTTTCGTATAAACAACTATTTTGTCACATCAATGTTAACTTATAAAATTTAAGGTTAAGCCAGCTCGCTTTTGTAATTTTAGTTGTTAATGCATATACTTTGGAAGTTTATATTATATAGCAATAAAAATATATATGCATAAAGTGCACATGAATAGCAATATTATGAATAATTAGTTGTGGAAATACATTATGTTGCTAATGCTATTTTCAAGTCGAATTATGTCTTTTATCTGATATAATTTGTGTATTATTAATATACTTTCATAGTAAGAATTAATATTCAATTACTTAATGGAATCTTCTAAATCATGAAGTAACACATTTAAATTCAGCGCGCATTTGTGACATAAGCGATCTCTACTCCCACTCCAAAATCTTCGATTCTGTCGATCCTTCTTCCGTATACTCGACCATCCTTGGGTAAAACTGCCAATATTTTGACGGTATTTTCAAAGTATGACTCACGTTTGAATTTTCCACTAATTTTTGAGTGACCCTATTAATCGCACGTAGGACAAATAAACGTGCGGAAAACGCAATAAATGCATTCATATTCGATTAAATAAAGTGTTTATCTAAGATATTATAAATAATCGCACGGTTAAATTACCGTACGGCGAAATATCTTACGAAAAAATAATTGTAAGGGAAAAATAATGACAGTGAGAAATTAACGTATGGAAAACTTAGCCATCAATTTAGGTCTGTATAGTTATAAAATAAGTCGTACAACAAATTAATACACAAAGAAAAAACGAAAGAAAAAAAATAATTGTAACAAGGGAATAAATAATTACATACCATTCAACAAATAAATTGCTGTCATAATATATAAAATTAGGATAATGTTCTTATTGTTGTCTCTGAATTCAATGCAATACATCTTTTTTTTCCAAGCAATTGCACTCGTACGATCAAATAAATGTACGAAGAAATCAGAATCAGTTTAGAGGCTAGCAAAAAAGTGTAATGGCTAGCAGAGCTGGGATGAATCCTTAAAAACAGGATTCGAATCACGAATCCGAATCACCTAATATGATTCGAATCACGAATACTCGAATAAAGGATTCGTAAGTGAAAAATATGATTCGAATCAAAGATTCGAATCCTCATTTTTGAATCACGGATACAAATCCTTTAAAAATAAATTTGAATCTATAATTTGCAACCAGTAAAGTTTTATTCCATCAGTTTCTATTAACAAAAATGTTCATTTACCGACTAAATATCTAATTAAATAATGATTTTAATTAATGATGATGTATGTGTTATTGAACTTTATTTTAAATTAGTGTTTTATACGCGTGGCGCATGAAGTAAAATTTCGAGTTTAGAAAAGCCCCGTGAAAATTTGTCTCGGGTCGCTGCGCGACCCTCGACAAATTTTCTACGTGGGGCTTTTCTAAACTCGAAATTTTACTTCATGCTTAGTCTGGGAGTGGACAACACTCGTTCCTAGAAGTTTCAAATTAAAGGATCACTCTAGATTACTAAGTTTATTACCATTTTACAAAGGCTACAGCTCGAAGGACCAATCATGGTCTTCGGAGACCGAAGGACTACAAGGAATCGAAGTTTAGAACAAGAAAACGAGAAAACAACGAATATCTGAAGGTTTACAGCATGGATAGGAAAGAAAACATCCAATTTTGAAAAAATATCGAAGTTGGGTTGGTTTTCAGTGCGTTTTTAACTTCACTTTTAATCAGTGTATTATACGCGTGGCGCATGAAGTAAAATTTCGAGTTTAGAAAAGCCCCGTGAAAATTTGTCTCGGGTCGCTGCGCGACCCTCGACAAATTTTCTACGCGGGGCTTTTCTAAACTCGAAATTTTACTTCATGCTTAGTCTGGGAGTGGACCGTCAAGATTTTCTACATGTCGAGATTTTCGATATTTCTAGATTTTTATCGATTTATTCAGTTTGTTATTATATTAAATGCAACTTTAATATTAAATAAATATGGCTTTTCTTAGGAATAGAATATTCACCCATTAAGAGCCGAGCAAATTATAATGTTAACTCTAATAGTTAATTTTAGGGAAAATTTTGCATCTTTTTCTATGATTTCAATTAATGATTTATTATATTACATACATCGATTTTATAAAAGAGTTAAGCATGAAGTAAAATTTCGAGTTTAGAAAAGCCCCGCGTAGAATATTGGTCGAGGGTCATGCAGCGACCCGAGACAAATTTTTGCTCTGATTTAAAGTAAAGTTAAAAATGCACTGAAAACCAACTAAACTTCGATACTTTTTTTTAAATTGGATGTTTACTTTCCTATCCATACTGTAAACCTTTAGATATTCGTTGTTTTCTTGTAAAAAAAACTTCGAGGACCGAAGGACTACAGGTATCCTTCGGTCTCCGAAGACCATGATTGGTCCTTCGAGCTGTAGCCTTTGTAAAATGGTAATAAACTTAGTAATCTAGAGTGATCCTTAAATTTGAAACTTCTAAAAACGAGTCTTGTCCACTCCCAGACTAAGCATGAAGTAAAATTTCGAGTTTAGAAAAGCCCCGCGTAGAAAATTTGTCGAGGGTCGCGCAGCGACCCGAGACAAATTTTCACGGGGCTTTTCTAAACTCGAAATTTTACTTCATGCGCCACGCGTATATAACACTGATTTCAAGTGAAGTTAAAATTATACTATTAAGGTTGGAAATTTTTCATGGTTAAGTAACCAAGTATGCATTCACAAATATTTGAATTATTCGAAAATGTAAATATTTATATTATGAATAATTTAGTGATTTAAATATTCATATTAGAATATTAAACTATTTGAATTAATCGAATTCGAATCCCAGCCTTAATAGCGATGATTCTAATTATTTGAGAAGATTTGAATCCGTGTATGATAATTCGAATCCTTTTATGAGGATTCGAATCCTTTTATAAGGACTCGAATCCTTTTATAAGAATTCGAATCCTTTTATAAGGATTCGAATCATCTACGTCTGGATTCGAATACGAATCCTTTTAAAAAAATGTAACGAATCCGGATCACGAATCCGTTTTCACTAAAGTATTCGAATACCTCTTTTGAATCCTCTAAAAGGATTCGAATCCGGAAACCGAATCCTGAATGATTCGAATCCTGCCCAGCTCTGATGGCTAGTGCGCTTGTGCAGAGTAGTATTTATTTCCAAAACAATTGTTTATTATGTAGTGCAAGGATTTTATTCAAAAAATCCTTATAAAGTTTTATATAAAATTATAGAAGACGATTCTGCGATAATTATTGTTCTTTTGTTGCGTTTCATAACTTTCTCAAGAATTAACCAATAGTTTTGTTTTTGGAATATGCAGTAAAGTGATCGCTATACAAACTGTTAGGTGAACCATTGTTGTAGTAAATATTGTTTAGAAGTTATTCAAATTTAAAACATTGCATAATTTTGTCTCGTTAAATCTGACCGAACCCATAGACTTAGTTTACGTCAATAATTATGATATTTTTAAATAAAATAGCCAACTTACTGCTTAATTTACTCTAAAAGAATCAAGTACCAATTAAAAATGATTTCTATGTCTCCCATGCGCATGAAAAATAAATCCCGATAAAAATACGGGTGCCCGTGCCGGACACGGGCTTGCGAAAATTTGGCAGTACCCGTTGCCCGTGCTGAGCATGGGGCTGCGCCTTGAGGGGTTAAAAGGAAAACTCCCTGTATTTTATTTAAACGAAATCCAAGGCACAGTGAAAAAAAACAGGGGATTTTTGTGTCTTGTTTTCAATTTTTTCTAAACGAATAATAATTTGTGGAATTTATGTAATGTAAATAAAGATAATATATCATATAATAAAACTTGTTTTATACGCATTTAATCAACATGGAAAATCCATTTATAATTGTAGGATTTCTTACGTATTTAGGAACTGGGTCTGAAACATTTATAATAAAACAGAAGAATTAAAAATGATTTCTATGTCTCCCACGCGCATGAAAAATAAATCCCGATAAAAATACGGGTGCCCGTGCCGGACACGGGCTTGCAAACATTTGGCAGTACCCGTTGCCCGTGCTGAGCATGGGGCTGCGCGTTGGGGGGTTAAAAGGAAAACTCCCTGTATTTTATTTAAACAAAATCCAAGGCACAGTGAAAAAAAACACGGGATTTTTGTGTCTTGTTTTCTATTTTTTCTAAACAAATAATTACTTGTGGAATTAATTTATGTAATGTAAATAAAGATAATATATCATATAATAAAACTTGTTTTATACGCATTTAATCAACATGGAAAATCCATTTATAATTGTAGGATTTCTTACGTATTTAGGAACTGGGTCTGAAACATTTATAATAAAACAGAAGTAAGGAATAGCGACAGTAATTAAGAAACAATTCGGGCAAAACTCGGGGCCCGATTATATTAATACACACGGAATGAATTCGCGACGTGTAACGAGTTAATAAGGCATTTATCTTAATCTAAAATAATACTAATTAGAGTTCGAAACTCTGGGGTTGCTCCTCCTTACTAGGGGAATGAGAGAAAATGCACTGCGAGCACAATTCGAGCTGGAAGGGGGAGAAGAGGAATCTTTGTGATTATAATTAATTTACATAAACTAAAAGTGCTCCTCAAGTTTATATTGCTTTCCACTCAGAATTTCACCCATATTACGAAGGAATAAAAATAAGTGAAGAATATCTTTATTTCTCCGAACAGAACGACTAACTTTCTCAAATTTTTGAATAAATTTAAAAGCAGCTGTTAATATTAATATGTGCCAAACAAAAGTACTGAATCTTAGTTTAACCCTTTCAGCCCTGCAAATTTTCTAGTGCCCAAAAAATGTTTTGTGGACTGCATATTATTTATTATTATCTCAGATATACACAGAGTTTTTCACAATATCACAATTTACTGTATACGCTGTAAATATTCAGATATTCGCTGTTTTTACAAATATTAAAAAGTGAACTTTTAAACGAGATTTTTCCACTCCCAGACTAAGCATGAAGTAAAATTTCGAGTTTAGAAAATCGTGAACATTTGGCTTGGTCGCGTAGCGCGAAGCGCGGAGCGACCAAACCAAATTTTCACACTTTTCTAAACTCGAAATTTTACTTCATGCGCCACGCGTATTAAACACTGATGTGATGTGATTTTTAGAATACACTTTGTTTAGCATTTTGCTTTAGTAGAGTATTTTGAACTTCACCTAAAATCAGTGTTTTATACGCGTGGCGCATGAAGTAAAATTTCGAGTTTAGAAAAGCCTGAAAATTTGGTTTGGTCGCGTAGCGCTACGCGCTACACGACCAAACCAAATTTTCAGGCTCTTCTAAACTCGAAATTTTACTTCATGCTTAATCTGGGAATGGAAACACTTGCTAAAGACTTTAAATTGAGCTATTTTAAAAAACAAACGATTATCGAAAAAGTTACAGCTCATGCATAAATGTATGTATATTTATTTTTTACAAATATTTTAAATTGAACTTTTAAACGAGTTTTTTCCACTCCTAGATTAAGCATGAAGTAAAATTTCGAGTTTAGAAAAGCGTGAAAATTTGGTTTGGTCGCGTAGCGCGAAGCGCGGAGCGACCAAACCAAATTTTCACGCTTTTCTAAACTCGAAATTTTACTTCATGCGCCACGCATACTAAACACTGATGTGATGTGATTTTTTGAATACACTTTTTTAGCATATTGCTTTACTAGAGTAGTTTGAACTTCACCTAAAATCAGTGTTTTTTACGCGTGGCGCATGAAGTAAAATTTTGAGTTTAGAAATGCCTGAAAATTTGGTTTGGTCGCTCCGCGCTTCGCGCTACGCGACCAAACCAAATTTTCACGCTTTTCTAAACTCGAAATTTTTCTTCATGCTTAATCTGGGAGTGGAAAAAACTCGTTTAAAAGTTCAATTTAAAATATTTGTAAAAAATAAATATACATACATTTATGCATGAGCTGTAACTTTTCCGATAATCGATTGTTTTTTAAAATAGTTTAATTTGAAGTCTTAAACAAGTGTTTTCCACTCCCAGATTAAGCATGAAGTAAAATTTCGAGTTTAGAAAAGCCTGAAAATTTGATTTGGTCGTGTAGCGCGTAGCGCTACGCGACCAAACCAAATTTTCAGGCTTTTCTAAACTCGAAATTTTACTTCATGCGCCACGCGTATAAAACACTGATTTTAGGTGAAGTTCAAAATACTCTACTAAAGCAAAATGCTAAACAAAGTGTAAACAAATTTTCAGGCTTTTCTAAACTCGAAATTTTACTTCATGCGCCCCGCGTACAAGACACTGATTTTAGATGAAGTTCAAAATACTCTACTAAAGCAATATGCTAAAAAAAACAAATTTTCAAGCTTTTCTAAACTCGAAATTTTACTACATGCACCACGCGTACTAAACACTGATGTGATGTGATTTTTAGAATACACTCTTTTAGCATATTGCTTTACTAGAGTAGTTTGAACTTCACCTAAAATCAGTGTTTCTTACGCGTGGCGCATGAAGTAAAATTTCGAGTTTAGAAAAGCCTGCAAATTTGGTTTGGTCGCGTAGCGCTACGCGCTACGCGGCCAAACCAAATTATCAGGCTTTCCTAAACTCGAAATTTTAGTTCATGCTTAATCTGGGAGTGGAAAACACTCGTTTAAGACTTCAAATTAAACTATTTTAAAAAACAAACGGTTTTCGGAAAAGTTACAGCTCATGCATAAATGTATGAATATTTAAAAGAAACATTCTCAGTATGTTTACCAAATTTTAATAGTGGCAACTGCCACCGCCAGGGCCGAAAGGGTTAAATTAAATTTTCTGTTGTTCCATATTTAATACATTCCATCATTTATTTTTTGAAAACACATAATATTTCAGTAATCATACTTTTCTCTGTCAACATTGCTTTAAACCCTCTACAACAATTTATCATTTATCTCTCGCCTCTCTTTCTCTCTCACATTTCTTCTTGTTTCTTTTTTTCTAAACTGTAACAAACGCGTGCTGTGCGAAAAGGGATCGCACAATGGCGCTGAATCGAGATTTCCCCAGCGATTGTCTCTCTAAAATTCCCCGTCAGAGAGCTAGTGCCTCAGACGTGTGAGTTTCTCTTTCGACGTGTCTCTCATCGCTCTGGGTACATGAAGATATTCCAATAAGACTAAGTGATACATATTTCTGCAACGGCGCTGATTAGGACTATAATTAAAACCTTCCGGAGATTAAAGCCCCTCCAGGCTTTTCCTCTAAATCCCAACATGCACACACCTGTGTGAAATAAAAATTTTCAGTGTATGTGAAAAACGTTGGAATAAGTTTATTTCTGGTTGATGAATTTTTTCTATGCAATATTGTTTAATTTATTTCTGTTCGGGTGATTTTTATCAAGGCTTTCAATTAGTTATAAATTGAAAATTTGAGGGTGGAAACGGGATATGTACATACTTTTTTTTTTAAATAAATCACATAGATTTTATAGAGGTATGTACAGGGTGGCCCCAATTGGATGTTACTATAGGGAATCTCGGTTATTAGAAGAGATAAAAAAAAATCGATGGCGCATTATCAAGCTCTTTTTTTGAGGAAAACTCAATGTCGAAAACAAAAATTAGCTATCGTCTTTTGTTTTTAAGTTATAGCCAAAAATTCAATATTTTCTATATTCGATTTTTATTAATATCTCAGTCATTTATTATTTTATCGAGATAAGAATTGTATGTTCCAGAGGTACTTTTTTGAGGAGAATCGAATGCAATTTACAGATTATTTCTATCTTCATTAATAAAAGAGATACAGCCCAAAATTATATTTTTTAAATAGAAGTTATAGTTGGCTGTGCTATTAATAAATTTGTTATTATTTTTCTCTCACTTCAAATTAAACTATTGGGCTGTATCTCTTTTATTAATGAAGATAGAAACAAGCTGTAAATTGCATTCGATTCTCCTCGAAGAAGTACCTCTAGAACATACAATTCTTATCTTGATAAAATAATAAATGACTGAGATATTAATAAAAATCGAATATAAAAAATATTAAATTTTTGGCTATAACTTGAAAACAAAAGACGATAGCTAATTTCTGTTTTCGGTATTGATTTTGTCTGGAAAAAAGAGCTCGAGAATGCGCCATCGATTTTTTTCTATCTCTTCTAATAACCGAGATTCCCTATAGTAACATCCAATTTGGGCCACCCTGTACAGTTGCGAGAGAAAAAAAAAACTAGTACAGCGAAATATTTGGCAAAGACTCACTTTGATTTTTCACTAAATTAACCATAGTCGATAGTCGTTTTAAAGTGACTTGCTTTCTGTTTTTCTTTTTAAAACTAAAATCTGGCTAATATAGTCATCGTTTTTTAAAACTTGAAAATAATCAAAATGCAACTTTGCATGAGACTGAATTTCTTTAGTTAAGAACAATATTAAAATTTTATTGCGAGTGCCACCAGCTGTTCAGAACTTAAAATAAATATTATTTATTATTTCCTTTACGTATATTAATATATTCATTTAAAACTATCATAGTTTGACAAATCCGGGGGAATTAGAAGCGTAACTAGCGGGTTTATTTAGGAAATGGCGTCCTCCCCTTTTAAATTTTGACGTGCATCAACTTAATCAAGGATTAACATTTAAGTCCCCCTAAAACGTCTTGTCTCGTGCAAGTACAGGAATTAATACGGGAATTTTGGGATGAATTAATACACACACAAAAGCACGAGAGTAGTAAAATCCACCTTCTACAAATCGACAACAACAACAAAAAATGGTGATTTAATACGCAATTTACGGGTGAAAGTACTATGATGGACTACTTTCACCCGTAAATTGCGTATTAAATCACTTTTAAAATATTTGTAGCATTATTATTTTCAAAATGTCTTCAACTTTTTGATAACTACAACTTTTATTTGAAACATTTTTCAATTGGATCAACACATACTGACACAAACCAATGACTAGATAAAAACACTATTTATTGAATATCTCAAAAACTAAGAATGCTATGCCAAAAAGTGAAGAACCAAAAAATCTTTAATATTTTATTACCTACAACTTTTATTTGAAACATTTTCCAATTGTATCAACACACACACTGACACAAATCAATGACTAGATAAAAAACACTATTTATTAAATATCTCAAAAACTAAGAGTGCTATGACAAAAAGTGAATCAACAAAAAATCTTTAGTTTTTTATTTCCTACAACTTTTATTTGAAACATTTTTCAATTGCATCGATACATACACTGTCACACACCAATAACTAGATATAACACACAACTTTTGAAATATCTCAAAAACTAAGAGTGCTATGACAAAAAGTAAGTGAACAATACATCTTAATTGTTTTATTATCTACAACTTTTATTTGAAGAAATTTTTTGTTTGATGAACATTTATTAAAAAAATCTGAAAAAACTGAAAAACGCTAAGAGTAAAGTACCACTTCCGGTTTTCCGATTTTCACCAAAAGCTTTTCAGTTCTTCCGATTGTAACAAAAAGCTTCAAGTTTCATCTCGATATCTTTAGCGGTTTTTGCGGTACAACGCACACAGACACACAGACAGACAGACAGACATTTTTCAAAAATGGTCTTATTCGACTCAGGGGACCCCAAAACGGATATTTCCGCTAAAATTTTTGATTCGAAAATTTTCACGAAAACAATACTTTCCCTTTGTATTACATACGGGGGAAAGTAAAAAACACTTGTATATTATATGTAGAAACACAAATTGTGAAAATTAATAAATTAAAATTGAAATTAGGCAAAAGCCTAAGTTATGTAATAAAAGCATCAATGAAATTAACAGCAGTTGTTCTCTTATCTCATTGAATATCTAAATTAGGAGTATGATCATTTTTCTTCTTCAATTGTCCTCTTTTAACTCTTGCTCTCCTATCTCGTTGAATATCTTGATTTGAATTAAAATCGTTTTTCTTCTAAAATTGTACCGTTTAATTTATTTCCGGGCTTGAAAATTTGAAAATCATTAATCTTAGAATTCATCTTGCAGGTTGCACTGATTATTGTGCATTTCATAATGATTTTTTTTTAAATGTGTGGGAAACAATTGCTCTTACTTTCAGTGTTGACGAAATTATCAACATTTCGTTTCAAGTTTTGCAATAACCCTAAAGCCTACACATTTTTGTTGATAAGTGGATTATACAATCACAGGAAATTGCAATACTAGCAGTATTAGGACATATTAGAACGTGTTTCCACCCATACTTGAACCATCTGGCGTTCAACTCCTAAATGCCATGCAAGAAACTCAATAATTTCGTAATGTAACAGAATATTAAACGACCCAAAATAAAAATCAATTTCCTTGACTGTCCCGGCAATTATTTAATGTCACGTTCGTTCTATTTGTAATTCACGTGGCAATTGTAATCAGAATTTTAAAACAAGCGCTTCTGGATTTTTTTGTGAATTCGAGGGAGATTTAGGATGGTGCATAACGAACACCCGAAACACCCGGGGGGTTCATTATTAACGTCCCCAAAGGGGTAAGTCGACGCTGCGCAGCGCCAATCAATGATATCGGTCGGATTCTGGTAACCGCATCGGGCATTCAGAGATGAGTTAACGCTCCCAGGCGGTTGCCAATGAAAATAGTTGATCGTATTTATTGCATGAAAAATTGCATGCACTTATCGAATAATTTGTTATATGGCTAGAGAGACATATCGGCACTGCGTATGATATGTATAGGTACTTACAAAAAAATCGACAAATAACATCAAACATTTGTTTCTAAAGACAATTTGAAATTTTACTTCATATCTCGAAATTTTACTTCATATTTTAAAGCTTCAAATTGGACTCTTTTAAAAATCAACGAATGTCAGAAAATTTACAGCTAAAGTAATTTAGAAAAAGTAATGTGATTTTATAAAAATAATGACATACCATAGAATTGATACAACAATTGCGGATATTCCCTGTTTTTTTTAAAGTTCAATTTAAAGATATAAACAAGTGTTTTCCACTCCCAGACTAAGCATGAAGTAAAATTTCGAGTTTAGAAAAGCCCCGTGAAAATTTGTCTCGGGTCACGCAGCGACCCGAGACAAATTTTCTGGGCTTTTCTACACTCGAAATTTTACTTCATGCGCCACGCGTATAAAACACTATATTGTCAAATTTATGTATATCCGAACTTTACTTAAATCTGTGTTTTATACGCGTGGCGCATGAAGTAAAATTTAGAGTTTAGAAAAGCCCAGAAAATTTGTCTCAGGTCGCTGCGCGACCCTCGACAAATTTTCACGGGGCTTTTCTAAACTCGAAATTTTACTTTATGCTTAGTCTGGGAGTGGAAAACACTTGTTTAAAGCTTCAAATTAAACTCTTTTAAAAATCGACGAATGTCAGAACATTTACAGGTAAAAAAATTAAGAAAAAGTAATGTGATTTTATAAAAATAACGACATACCATGGAATTGATACAACAATTGCGGATATTCCCTGTTTTTTTTTTAAGTTCAATTGAAAGCTTTAAACAAGTGTTTTCCACTCCCAGACTAAGCATGAAGTAAAATTTCGAGTTTAGAAAAGCCCCGTGAAAATTTGTCGAGGGTCGCGCAGCGACCCGAGACAAACTTTCTGGGCTTTTCTAAACTCGAAATTTTACTTCATGCGCCACGCGTATAAAACACTATATTGTCAAATTTATGTGTATTCGAACCTCACTTAAAATCTGTGTTTTATACGCGTGGCGCATGAAGTAAAATTTCGAGTTTAGAAAAGCCCAGAAAATTTGTCTCGGGTCGCTGCGCGACCCGAGACAAATTTTCACGGGGCTTTTCTAAACTCGAAATTTTACTTCATGCTTAGTCTGGGAGTGAAAAACACTTGTTGAAAGCTTCAAATTGAACTCTTTTAAAAATCGACGAATGTCAGAAAATTTACAGGTAAAATAATTAAGAAAAAGTAATGTGATTTTTTTAAAATAACGACATACCATGAAATTGATACAAAAATTGCGGATATTCCCTGTTTTTTTAAAAGTTCAATTTAAAGCGTTAAACAAGTGTTTTCCACTCCCACACTAAGCATGAAGAAAAATTTCGAGTTTAGAAAAGCCCTGTGTAAATTTGGCGAGGGTCGCGCAGCGACCCGAGACAAATTTTCTGGGATTTTCTAAACTCGAAATGTTACTTCATGCGCCACGCGTAGAAAACACTATAATATTGTCAAATTTTAATTAATCCTTTTTGTGTTATATATACTTTATTTTATTTTCATTTATTACAAATCAACACAGATGGGTACAAAATATTAAAAAATATAACATAAAAGCTGCTTTTAAATTGTAAAAATACTTAGCAATTTTAGTATAGTAAATAAATTAATGACTCATTATCGAAAGAATCCATAAGCGACCAAACCAAATTTTATAACGTTTATTTAATGCAAAATGATCTGTAACGAATTGATAAGTGAAATTTGTTTGGTATGTCATTTATCAATTGTTTATATCATATTATTATTATTATTATTATTATTATATGTTCAATAAAAAAGCACACTTTAGGAATTGACATATAAAATGTCAGACATAAAAATTTAAGGTATATTTCCATAGTTGCTAACCTAGAATATTTTCCATGGCACTCTAGTGATTTTATTTAATTGAACATACGATATAACGGAGAAAGTGCTACGATAAACACATTAACATAACATCAACATTTTTTTAGTCATTCTATTATAAACAAACACAAAACTGTAACCAAACATTGTGTGATTTAGAATGGAAACTAGTACCTTGCAAACATTAATAAGAGTAAATTTGGAAAAAACATAATACAGAGTGGCGCAAAACTACCGATATGGTTTGAATATTTAATAACTTTTCTATTTAATGGTTAATTATTATTATTATTTTTATTCTGTTATACAGTATATTAATGGGGAATATTTTTGGCTTAAGTATGAAAAATTATATCCCGCAAGTGGTGGACATTTTCGGCTTCGCACATTCGTGCTCTTTCCATAACTTTTCGTAAAATTTCCGGTGGTATGGCTTGAATTTCATTGCGAATGTTTTGTTTTAGCTCTATTATGATCGTTGGCTTATTTACGTACACCCTCTTTTTCAAATAACCCCTAAGAAAACAGTCTGGAGCTGTTAAATCCGGTGAACGTGGGGGCCAATTGAAATCGCTTCTGCGCGAAATAATGCGTTCGCCAAAGAGGTCCCGTAACAGAGCCATTGTGTGGGCTGTGGCTCCATCTTGTTAGAACCACAACTGTGGATGGTTTTCTACAGCTGGCCTCAAAAAATTGTCCAGCATCGTTCGATATTCAGCACCATTAACCGTAACTGAGGCGCCATGTGCATTTTCAAAAAAATATGGACCAATGATTCTTTCAGACGATACACCGCACCAAACAGTACACTTAAGTGGATGTAATTGTCGCTGATGAACTGTTCTTGGATTCTCCGTAGCCCATATCCTGCAATTTTGCTTGTTTACGAATCCATTCAATTGGAAATGGGCTTCATCGCTCATTATCAAATTGTTAATGAAATCGTGATTTTCTTCTGCGTTTTGTCGGAATGAAATGGCACAATCAAGCCGTTGTTGGTAGTCTATCGGCTTCAATTCTGGCACAAGCTGAACCTTATACGAGAACATGTGCAATGTGGCCAAAATCCTCTGAACGGACCTCCACGATAACCCCAGTTGTGCCGAACGTCTTCTTGTTGATGTTTCTGGACTGCTCTGCACACTATCCACAACACGTTGGATATTTTCTTCCGTGCGGACCGTACGTGGTCTTCCGGTACATGGAAGGTGTCTGTTGTCGAAAATTTGTAACCAGGCGGTTTATAGTTAATGCTGAAGGTCCAGTACGCAAATTAAAAAAACGACGATAACTAGTATTATTTGTAACGAAAATTACAACCTTCTTGCAAAAAAATAATGAAACAAAAAATACAATCACAATTTTCTTTATGCCATTACTTAAGCAGAATAAATTCTCAATTTTAAGTAGACTGTTTAACCTTAGCCCTTAGTTCTCGTTAAGAATTATATTAAACACCGTTATTATCCGTTGTGTGAACTCATCGAAGACACAATATCCAACCTTCTTGCATCAATGGATAATGCGGCCCGGGATTTAAAAGTTTTTTTTAAACGCGGTCTCGGAATAAATAATCACATAATGAACGTCTTGCCTAATGGAAGATTACACGGTATTAACAGTGATTTTATAAATTACACCCACGGCCAGATTACAGATGAGATTTACATCAAAAGATTATGATTCTAACAAAAAAAAAAATGTAAAGACTCCACTAACAAACAAAAAAATGATATTTGTTTTCTGGATTCACAAACAGAGTATAGCTCCGTGGACGAAACAGTGACCTGTATATGCACTTTGTGCACCGTGTCATTGACAATGCCACTATGGGGCAGTAGATGGCGTTAGCTATCGAATTCATTTAATAGTGTTCACATATTGGCTTGATATAGTCAGAAATGTTTCGTATTCCTCAGCACTGGATCGGGACCACACTAAAGAGGACCTTGAAGTCCGAAACGCGTCTGTGACTATCTAGTGCGGAATATTGAACTCAAATTCAATTTTGATATTTGTTTTCTGGTTTTACAAACAGAGTATAGCTCCGTGGACGAAACAGTGACCTGTATACGCACTTTGTGCACCGTGTCATTGACGATGCCATGTGGGGCAGTAGATGGCGTTAGCTATCGAATTCATTTAATAGTGTTCACATATTGGCTTGATATATTCAGAAATGTTTAGTATTTCTCAGCATTGGATCGAGACCACTCTGAAGAGGACCTTGAAGTCCGAAACGCGTCTATTGGTATCTAGTGCGGAATACTAAACTCAAATTCAATACTTCCTTTTATCACTAATTAGTGAGGAGAGGAAATCAAACTGCTGTATTAGTGAGTCATTACTTTATTATTTATTATTAAAGACTCCAGTTTAAAATGTATACACAGACAGATGAGGTATGCCAATGGTATTAGCAATAATCCTAACTTTTTTTTATTTACAACATCAATTCATCAGTTTAAGGTCCAGTTACGTCGTATTAGGCTATCCAATGTCATTGATTGTTAGATATTTAGTTCAGTAATAATTTAGGTGGCTGTAATCAATGTAACTCTTTCTATGGTTTTTGTTATTTTTGTTCAGTAATAATTTAGTCGGTTGTAATCAATGTAATTCTTTATATGATTTTTATGTTTTTTGTTATTTTTGTCATATATTACAATATGTATATGTACACTTATGTAATAAAATGGAGATTCCGTTAATAAATAAATAAATAAATAGAGTCTATTTGGAAATTGGAGAAAAATTGTTTTATTTTAAAATAGTCAAAACTCGTATAAGTGTTTCGTGATTCCTAAAATTTTAATAACCACTGGTCAAGCATCCAGAACCCAGAAACTAAAATTTTAATAACCACTGGTTTAGCATCTAGAACCCAGAAACTAAAATTTTATTAACCACTGCACAAGCATCTAGAACCCAGAAACTAAAATTTTATTAACCACTGCACAAGCATCTAGAACCCAAAAACAAAATTTTAATAACCACTGCACATATTGGTATTTTGTCATTCTAGGCGGCCAAAATTATTTTTTTGTGATATTTATTTTAAAGATTCTGGGATGAACCACCCTGTATGTTGTTTTAATAACAGATTAAGTTCTTAAAACAACATACAGGGTGGTCCATCTTAGAGGTAACAAGCGACTTTGTTGAGTTACGCGACATTTTTGCAAAAATCGCCATTACGCCAATTTTTGTTTTAAGAGGGACAACTTTTGATGACATTAGTTAACCACAACCTCATAACCTAACCTAACAACATCCTCCAAATTTAAATAGGAAAAGTGGGTTGAGTGATATATCGTTGAAAAGCTCTTTTAATTCTTAATACAACAGTATCATTTGTTTTTGATACCATTGATTCTAGCAAGGAATGTAAAATTGATGGGTGATTTATTAACATAAATACATGACTTTCGGCAAGAGACAAATATCAATATTCACATGTCAAAATAAATTTTATAATCATGTATTTAAGATGTGGTTGAGATAAATGCACAAAACTTATTACCTCAAATGCTATTTCGAAGTATTGCCGTTCGCTCAGGAATCTATGAAAACGAAAGTAAAGGACTGCGTTGTATTCAGAATCGAACCAGCTTTTTAACGATATATCACTAGACCCACTTTCCATGTTTAAAATCAGGGGGTGAAGTTAGGTTAAGGAATTATTGTTTCTTAGTGACTTATGAAGGTAAACATGTTATTAAAAGTTGTCCCCCTCGAAACCAAAATCGACGTGTCTCGGTGATTTTTTCAAAAATGTCTCGTAACTTAACAAAGTTAGTCGCTTGTTACCTCTAAGATGGACCACTGTGTATATTTAGTATACAAATACAGCATTTATTAAAAAAATACGAAGAAAACTTAAAAAAATTATAGCCCCACCGAGCAAACACAATTAAGTAATGTTTCATCAACAAATGTTAATGTTGCTATGCTACGTTATTTATTTGTTTTTTGCTCAGTGAGACAGTTACTAATTTTTTGTAATTGTAGACTCTCATATTTTAGTTTAATTATTTTTTTTTTCACAATACAATATCATTTGTCAAGTGTTATTCTTCATCTGATATACACGAAGAATCTTGCTGCTCGTATTCCAATGATGAATTAAATAAATTACTAGCATCACTAGCATTGGGTTCAGATGGCACTAACAATTCCACTGTCTTTGGCAAAAATGACAGCCTTGTGTTTTATTTCTTTCCTCGTGGAACTTAATAATAGATCGGAGCCTAAGAGCAGCCGATTAAATGTATCTAAGCTGCATGATTCTCTCGAACATTTTCGACTAAAGTTTTCACGGTACGAGCGGAAATGCTTAATGCGTGCTTCTGCTGCCTCTTCCGATAGCTGACTTATAGGCAATAGAGCCTTTGCTATGACCTCTGCTTCATGTATAAGAATCTTGTGCACTGTTGGCGTCATTTGACGCCAAGGATACAAAATCACATGCAGTTTTGCGGTTGCAAAGGAATATTCGTCATATTTTTCTATATTTATTGAATACCCGCTAAAAATTGCCTGCAAAATAACTTTTAATCTATAAATTAAATTATAATTACCTCCAGTTATTTCTGCAGCTAAAACTGGATCGTCAAAAAACCTTCTACTGGTATTACCATCTTTCCGAAGTTTAATTTCGGAATATCGAGTAACAGTTCAGTTTAGAGACGATATCTTTCTTATGTTTCCTTTATTCTTTGACTTTCTAGCAATATTTCGTCTTTCGTTTTGGAATTTTTCTATATTTCTTAACAGGTAATTCTTAAGCCAAATGTTACTTTCGAAAAGCCTTATTCGAGCGTGGGGCAAAGTCCAAATTCCAAGGCATCTGGGTTGATTTGTTTCTTTAATGCTACATTTTTTAAATCCTTAGATGTCGCACCACAAATGTAGCACCTACTAGTAGATTTATTATCGGTCACAGCGTTACAGACCTTGCCGTCAACCATAGTCATTAAAAAATTATGTTCAAATACATACCGGGTGTTGACTTGACGGACGCAACATAGGAAATCGCATGTTAATTTTAAAGTGTTCTAATATTGGCTTCCCTATTTATTTTAGAGACAAAATGTATTTCACTTTTTTGTAGAGGGAAAAAATCTAAATTTAATGTCCACACTTAACACTTTACGTTTCTCTAAGTTAAAATAATTAAGAAAAAGTAATGTGATTTTATAAAAATAATGACATAATACTAATACAACCATTGCGGATATTCCCTGTTTTTCTAAAGTTAAATTTAAAGCTTTAAACCAGTGTTTTCCACTCCCAGACTAAGCACAAAGTAAAATTTCGAGTTTAGAAAAGCCCCGTGAAAATCTGTCTCGGCTTTTCTAAACTCGAAATTTTACTTCATGCGCCACGCGTATAAAACACTATAATATTGTCAAATTTATGTATATTTGAACTTCACTTAAAATCTGTGTTTTATACGCGTAGCGCATGAAGTAAAATTTCGAGTTTAGAAAAGCCCAGAAAATTTGTCTCGGGTCGCTGCGCGACCCTCGACAAATTTTCACGGGGCTTTTCTAAACTCGAAATTTTACTTCATGCTTAGTCTGGGAGTGAAAAACACTCGTTTAAAACTTCAAATTGAACTCTTTTAAAAATCAACGAATGTCAGAAAATTAACAGCTACAATAATTAAGAAAAAGTAATGTGATTTTCTAAAAATAATGACATACCATGGAATTGATACAACAATTGCGGATATTCCTTGTTTTTTTTTAAGTTCAAATAAAGCTATAAACAAGTGTTTTCCACTCCCAGACTAAGCATGAAGTAAAATTTCGAGTTTAGAAAAGCCCCGTGAAAATTTGTCTCGGGTCGCGCAGCGACCCGAGACAAATTTTCTGGGCTTTTCTAAACTCGAAATTATACTTTCTTTTTCCACACAATTAAATAATGTTCTAAAAGAAAAGATGCATTTTAGATTTAAAAAAGTAATAATCAACTTAAAACTTATTAGTAGATGAGAACTATTTTATTCCCTATGAATTTATCAAAAAAGTAATGAATAATCAATATAACACAAATATAGTTTATTTATTCAAATTAAATTCATCTAGGAGGATTTCTTTCTAACTTTCATAACAACTCTCGCTTTACCAGGTGCCATTTTTTTCACAATACCCTTACTATTCTTCTCAGAACTCAAAGGTTTCCCCTTCCTTTCCGAAGTTTTAGATTTACTACTAACAACTAAAAATTTTCTGGGCTTTTCTAAACTCGAAATTTTACTTCATGCGCCACGCGTATAAAACACTATAATATTGTCAAGCATCCAGAAACTAAAATTTGAATAACCACTGGTCAAGCAGAAACTAAAATTTTAATAACCACTGGTTAAGCATAGAGAAACAAAAAATTCTAATAACCACTGGTCAAGCATCCAGAGAACTAAAATTTTAATAACCACTGGTCAAGCATCTAGAATCCAGAAACTAGTCTAGAATCTAGAATATGTAGGGTACCGCTACTAGTCTTGGTCGACCGACTAAAGTCTAACGTCTACAGTTTAGAGCACCTAAAATATAAATTTCAGAGTAGTCTAGATAATAGAGTTTAGAGACTAAAGTCTAGGTTGTCTAAAGACTCCAGTTTGGAGTTTAAGTCGACTGTTCTAGACTGATAGAGTTTAGAGATATTTTTTTTCTAGATTATGTAAAGACAAGAGTTTATTAATCAATGTCTAGATTAGAGTCTACTGTCCATAGTATTAATGTATTACCCAACCGGTTTACGGGTAAGTTATCGGTAAATCATAATATTATTGTATTCGGGGTAAAATTTATTACCTATTAGTATTTGTTTACGTTTTGAAGTCTCCTGATTACGATTTTTAAGTGGGTTTGATTTTGGTGAAAACGCTGTTTGATTTTGTTGACATACCTATACCTACCTTGATAAAAAATACAAACTTCAAATATCAATCAAAATTTCATGTCATTATAAAAAATCATTATATGGAAAAACTAATAGAGAAATCAACTGATAAAAAGAACAACCTTTACCTAACGCTCATCAACGTCAACGTAACTGGTAAATATATCATATATTAAATGGGCCCGTTCATCAAAATGTTTAACAATCAACATGTTTGGATTTGTTTGTGATGTATGTTAGTACCTAATGAACGGTACTCCGGTCGGTCTATTTTGTACGATTGCAAAAATTCCAAACACGTTCACGATTAACAATCCGGCCATCAGAGAATTCCCCAACAGTTAGATGTAAACTCCCAACTTATGTCTCTGCTGAACGGGCCCAATGTTTAGCAATTTCTGCAATTTCGCCGAATCCTGAATTAATGACGATTAGAGAAAATCGAATATTCGATATTCCTTCTTAAGTGCTTATTTATTAGTAGCGCAATTGCAGACATTGCTAAAGTATTTGGTAAATCTTTAACCAAATATCTCCTAATTTCATTTCATGCAGATCGTACTGCACTTGGAAAATCAGTCTCGAAAATGTCAACACTCAATGCATTGAAACCCAAACAGAAACCCCTCGCGATCACAAATAAATCGAAAACAGAATCGAAACTGTCAAAAGTAGCAAATCGCGAAGTCCCGAAAGAAGTATCGAAAACAAAAACGCAAGCGCTGACGAAATTCGTCAACGATCAGAAGTTTTATCATTTAATCCGGGAACAAATTGATGATTTCTGCAAACAGAAGGATTGCGCCGAGACGGAGAAGTTGAAGAATGTGGTTAAACGTGTGGCGAAGAAGGTTAATAACACCGGAAAGAAAGAGAAATTGGGAAATGTGGTAAAAAGTGCAGAAAATAATAAAAATAGTAGTGAGAAAAAGATAGTTGTTAGTAGTAAATCTAAAACTTCGGAAAGAAAGGGGAAACCTTTGAGTTCTGAGAAGAATAGTAAGGGTATTGTGAAAAAAATGGCACCTGGTAAAGCGAGAGTTGTTATGAAAGTTATAAAGAAATCCTCATAGATGAATTTAATTTGAATAAATAAACTATATTTGTGTTATATTGATTTTTCATTACTTTTTTGATAAATTCGTAGGGAATAAAATAGTTCTCATCTAATAATAAGTTTTATGTTGATTTTTATGGGATCTTCTTCTTCTGTGGCTGCACACTCCTTATGGAGTTTGGCCGCTCCTCTTGGAGCCCTTCCAATCCATTTAGCTGGGTGGATCAGTCCCAATTTTCCTTCATTTGATCTGCAATCTTTCTCCATTTCTTCCTGTCGTTCGCTGTGTCTTTCCACTTCTTAACGCCCAGTGAGCTCAGGTCCTTTTCTACTTCATTCTTCCATCTATTCCTTGGTCTTCCTCTTCTTCTGCTACCACTAGGTTCCCATTCTGTTATTATTCTTAGCCATCCTTCACGATTTGACCACCATATATGCCCTAACCATCTAATTCTTACCGCTTTTATGTTATTTATTACATCATCTCCAAGTATCTCCTATATTTCTCTGTTTGTTCTTTTCCTTGGTTCTTCGTTCTCATCTTTAAGTGGTCCTAGTATACTTCTCATTATCTTCCTTTATAGCACCCTTATCCTATGTTGTTCCTTTTGTGTGATTGTCATCGTTTCAGCTGCATAAGTAATAATCGGTCGTACCATTGATTTATATACATTTATTTTGTTTCTTTTATTTATACTTTTACTTTTGAAAATTTTACTGTTTGCATAGTATGCTCTGTTTGTGGCTTGTAATTTTTCATGTATCTCAATTCGTTTTTCATTGTTATTAGTTATCACCGTGCCTAAGTACTTGAAGTTCTCCACTTCCTCAAATTCATAGGTACCTATAGTTGCTGTCCCTTTTTGTATGTCGTACCAATTCTTAGTAGGTTCGTCTTTTCTACGTTTATATCTAAGCCCATATTTTTCCCTTCTGTAGTTAATTCCATTAGTATTTCTTCTAATGGTTTTCTTTGTTTGCTTATTATTACGATGTCGTCCGCATATGCCACTATCTGTGTTCCGTGTGTTCTTATGGTTCCCGTTTTTTTTTTATGTGTCTTAGCGTGTAATGGAGTGCTAAGTTAAACAAGGTGGCAGATAGAGTATCGCCTTGTCGTACTCCTACATTTGTTTCGAATTTTCCGGATCTTCCATATTCGAATAATACTGTTTTATGGGATCTATTACTTTTCTAAATCTAAAATGCATCTATTCTTTTAGAACATTATTCAATTGTGTGGAAAAAAAATATCCAAAAAAATCTAATGTAATTTATGTTTATTACACATTAGTGTTTGCTGCAAAAATGACTGCATTATGTATTGTAGAAATATGAAAAATTAATAACTTTTTGTATAAAATTTTGACATAAAATTTCTAATTATTTAAGCATTGATTAATAATATTTGTTTAAATTCTAGTTAAAATAAGTTTGTTCAGGGGGTTCTGTAAAAATGGAAGAAACTGACGAAAAAAATTATCCGAGGAAAAAATTAGGAGCTGACGTATTTTAAGTATTATATTTTTATATAAAAATCGAGAAAAAGTGAGATTTTTGTATTGATTTGAAACGTCAGCGATTTTTTTCTTGTAAAAAATGTGTTTCCATAACTTTTCACTTACTTTTTTAATCCTCAGAAAACTGCGGAAAAGGAAAAGTAAATAGAAATGTAAAGTTTTTTTAAAATTATAAATAAAGAATGTTTTCAAACTTAACAACAGGTCAGTTTATACGCTTGTCGCATGAAATAAATATTTCGAGTTTAGAAAAGCTTAAAAATTTGGATTGGTCGCTTCGCTTTGCTACGCGACCATAAAACAATGTTTATTCCTGTTTTTAATATTCTCATGCCCGGTATTATAAATGATTAATAAATCATTTGATAACTATTTGTGGAGTAAATTTATTTACCTAGTAAACTAATGGGCAAATAAAATTCCGTATTATAAAGCAAACCTACCAAATAAATAGCAGTTCTAGAAATAAATAATTTAATTAGTAGATTACAGACCAAAATTAAACATTTTCATTGTGGTCATATCTGGAACCACCAATTTTGTAAATTGAATTGTCAATATTTCAAACTAAATTGTCAATCAAATATAATTCCTTATAATTATAGAGAATAACTGTGGAATAGGACAGAATTACACAGAACATGAAAAAGAAAGCTTATTAAAAATTATAAAAAACTTAAACGAGTGTTTTCCACTCCCAGGCTAAGCATGAAGTAAAATTTCGAGTTTAGAAAAGCCTGAAAATTTGGTTTGGTCGCGTAGCGCGAAGCGCGGAGCGGCCAAACCAAATTTTCAGGCTTTTCTAAACTCGAAATTTTACTTCATGCGCCACGCGTACAAGACACTGATTTCAAGTGAAGTTCACTTGTTAATATTTCAGTGTATTCAGTGTTTAATACGCGTGGCGCATGAAGTAAAATTTCGAGTTTAGAAAAGCCTGAAAATTTGGTTTGGTCGCTCCGCGCTTCGCGCTACGCGACCAAACCAAATTTTCAGGCTTTTCTAAACTCGAAATTTTACTTCATGCTTAGTCTGGGAGTGGAAAACACTCGTTTAAACTTTAAATGGAACTATTTAAAAAAAAGCGTATGCATAAGTATAAAAATCCCTGGTTTTGCCTGACTTACAAAACTCTAGGTCTTCGACTCCGTAGAATGTCTTGTGGTTTGAATTAATCACTGTCAGGGAAGATACTATGAGCGAACTGAAATCTGACATGGATGATATGGTAGACATGATAACCGTAATGAAATTAATAAATACAAGTAGTAGAATCTAAAGTAATTATAATAATATAATACACTTTTTATTTTTAACTGTTAAATTATTTAGAGAATAAAATTTACTTGGTAGAAAAACAAACAAATAATTTACTGGGGAGATTTATTAGCCAAATAAAGTTATTTTGTGTTTATAATACCGAAATCTTCCAAATAAATTAATTTATTCCTAAAGTTAATTTTATTTAGGGAAAAAACGTTTTATAATACCGGGCATCAGAGTATTTGATAAAAATGATAAAATATTTATCGATGATTTTTAAAGGTTATTTTAAGAAGAGACACATTTTCTGCACTTTCATTGAACGCATTTATTTTAGTAAATTTTTTGCTTATGCTTATGATTTTAGGTTTTCTATACTAAAAATCGTATACAATTAGGAGCAAAAAATGGAAACCTCTGACAAAATCAAGCGGCCTGTTTTTCATACAAAATTGTGTTGTAATTATGCCTCTTTAACTTTAATTTGTTCACTGACAAACAAACAAAAACAAGGCGATCCGCACTCATAATTTTTATAATTCGTTGTGATAAAATTCGGCAGGCACTATGAACCAATACATAGTCAAACCTACTTTCAGCAATTTCGCTATCTCTGCGCCATCTCGTACCACAGAAACACACTACCAGCAAAAATTGACCCTCTTAAACTTATAATAAAAACACTTTAATCAAAATAATATGTATTTTGCTAATGTACATTTCTAGTACACATTATCAATAGTTTACAAAAACAAAATCACTTTTAATTTAGTTTAGTTTGTTATACAAACAAATTTAAACACTTCCAAATTATTAAATTAAAATTAAATTAGTTATTAAGACAATTGTATTATAGGATTAGTTTGAATATTTTTTGCACGTTAATTTATTAATTTATTTATTATGGTGGAATAATATGCTTCATAAAATCAGTCCATAAACGAGAACGCTTTTGTGCGATTAGTGGAAATGCCGTTTAAATGATTTTAATACGTAATTAAATTCTGCATTATGCACGATCATTCGGTACATATTAATTCTTGATTCGATGAAGTTGTACGTCCGAATACCGCATTCATTGTTTATAAGCGCCAAATTGTTTAGGTAATTAGGTGCTTACAATAAATTATATTTTCACATTTTACATATACAATACAATTTGTTTATCTCTTGACGTTGGTATTTGTTTCTTTCTTTTATTTAAAGCAATATATTTAAATCATTTTTTTTTTAAATAAACAAATCCGACAATTCTTACAGCTGACATACATGGAATTTTTCTTTTAAGTATACATATGCATACGTTGTAAATTTTCAACTAAGTGTTATTTTCGATTGATACTTTATTATTATTAATTTTTCTACTAAGTATACATATGCATACGTTGTACATTTTTCCACATTCGTTGTGTTTTTAAAGATCCAATTTGGTGTTTTTACGAGTGTTTCCACTTCTTGTTTGAGCATAAAGTGACATTTCGATTTTAGAAAAGCCATGTCACGCTTTTCTAAAATCGAAATGTCACTTTATGCTCAAACAAGAAGTGGAAAGACTTGTAAAAACACCAAATTGCACTCTTTAAAAACACAACGAATGTAGAAAAATTTACAACGTATGCATATGTATACTTAATAGAAAACTTAATAATAATAAAGTATATATCGAAAATAACACTTAGTTTCTTTCGCCGGGTAGATATATATTTTTTTTAATTGCGACTATTTGTTTTTAATTTGTTTATACCGTGCGATCATTTTAAACATGATTTAAAGTAGGCTTTTAATTTTAAATTACATTGGCACTACTGACTGATCACACATAGTTTACTATAACCTTAAATGTATTCCATAATACAATTAGCATTCCGGGCAATCGCATAAAAAAATGCCGCCTATTCTAAATCATAATTTAAACAATCGCACGGTAATAATTATTATAAACAAAAATCGATCTACCAAGTCTCGACGTATTTATTTTAGAGAGTAAGTATTACTTGAAAATAGTAATTAGTTTTTGAATGTTCCCAATAAATATGAACGCTGCAGTCATTTAATGAAACCCTTAAGGCCCCTTAAGGTTTCATTAAATTACTTTTAAAACTATGCTAAACTTTCATAAAGCATATTGTTTTGTTTTTTAAATTAGATTTAGTTCAATTGAAATTAGGATTGAAAATTCTTGTTAGGATAAAAAATAACTTTTCAAATATTTTTACTTTGTAAAACTTATCATAATTGAAATATGAGTTATGTTGAAGGCTTTTGCTTGCACACGTGTGCTGATTTAATCAACGTAAATTTTCCAAGGGCGTTGTAAAGTTTCCGTCTGGAGCTCGAGCGTCGAGTGGAAAATAGGCTCGAGATCCCGCTCTCTCTTTAAACCCCCAGACCGAGAGGGGTTGCATTTTCGGAGTCGAGTTCATATGTTCGGGTCAAGCACCACCGAGAGGCCTTAAAACCAACCACCCCCCCATTCGCGCAGTCTACACCCCCTTCCCCCAGAAACGAGATGAGCAAACCTATTAAATTACACATCAAAGTGCAACTCCTCGCGAAAAAAAAAAAATAACGTTTCATTAAATTAAAATGCCTCACCGCAGAATATAGTACGCGTGTACAGCATCGAAACTAAGTAACGAGGGATGGAGAGGAAATAAAATCCAATTACGTTAAAATGACTCCGGTGAATAACGATGGTGATTTTTCAATTTTATGTCACTACTTTTCATAACGTGGAATAAAATAAAACTACGCGCGCGGCTTTTTTGGTGTGTAAAATATTCACGTCATCAAAAATACACGCGGAGAAGTCCCTCCCCCCAAAAAATATTAAAAGCTTTACGACATGAAAAATTCACGGGGTTCAATTAAGCACTGGTTTTTATTACAATTTTTTGTACATAAACATACAAGTATTTTTTTCCTTTAAGTATATCTACATGTCCCAAAGCAAATTACTCCAGCTGGGCGCTCACATTTTGAAAGCGCAAGAATATACATTTGTAAACTTTACGAACAAGTATGTTTATATAATTTCATCACAATATTAATCATAAAGCCCTTTATTCGCCTTTGTAATGTTTAAAAATATTGAAAGATGTTTTAAATCCGGTTAAGCTAAAATGGATTAATAGTTACCTAAGCAACCGTACACAATGTGTTAAAATTAAGAACTTTTTATCAAATGTCACTGCTGTTCCTTCCGGTGTACCTCAGGGCTCGCACTGCGAACCGTTATTGTTTTTACTGTTCATAAATAACATATCGCAAGTAATTGAAAACTCGTCATTTTTGTTATTTGTTGATGATCTCAAGATTTTTAGAGAAATTGTAAGTACTAATGATTTTGCTTCAAGATGATATACCTTCTCTTTTTAAATGGTTTTGTGATAATCATCTATTTTTTAATATCAAGAAATGTAATGCAATTATATTCAATAGAAAAATAAATAGTAATCATCACCATTACATTATGAACAATAATACATTAGGAAAATTAGACGAAATTAAAGATTTTGGTGTTATTTTTGACTTTAAGCTACTATTTGCCAATCATATAAATTTTATATGTAACCGTGCATTCAAAATGCTAGGATTCATAAGACGAATGTCCGATGATTTGTTACCTGCAACGTTTAAGCTGGTTTATTTCGCATTTGTTCGTTCGCATTTGGAATACGCATCGTGCGTCTGGTCACCAACTCAATTAACCTATGTCAATAAAATTGAAAAGATACAGAAGAATTTCCTAAAAACTATGTCATTTAAGTTTGGTTTATTCGTAAAGTTAAACTCTAATGTTGATGCCATTTATTCACACATACATATCGATATGCTCAGCCACCGCAGAATTTATGCCGATTTGTCTTTATTTTACAAATTAGTCAATTGTTTGACACTCCTATGGCATATCTATTTTCACTATAGTATTGTAAATCGACCCATAAGGCAGACTCCAATATTTAGAGTTAAAACTCATAGGACAAATTACGGCTACAATTGCCCGCTTTCGCGTTTTATGCAGTACTCTAATTTACTTTCACTGAATCCACATTTTGATTAATTTCATAGTTGGCACTCACAATTTATGTCCGAATTAAAACGTATAGATTTTGGTGAAATAAATTTTTGATAATCAAACCTTATAAATATTTAAATTAGTAGAAATGGTATTTTTTCCATACTTAGTTAGTTTAGTTTAATTCATTTTTGTAAACGTTTGTTTCTTATTATATTACATGTTTATTTTTATTTTAGTAACAACAATGCAATTATCCGTAAATAAATACTTAAATACTTAAATTATATAAGGAAATAAGTGTTAAAATCTTTAACATTATTTTGCACTATTTAAGATACCTTTTTCTAAATATTAATAAGGCTAGCAGTATTCTTTGACGTTTGATAATTTTTTTTTAAATAAAGAAGTAAAGTACATATTGGTATGTACAGTGCCGCGGTAAGGAAAAACGACGCCTGGGGCCAAATATCCAATTGGCCAAGCGTTTAATTTGGACGCTCTCGATTTATGGCGCCCAACTAGAGGCCACAGCGTTAGCCTGGCCCCACGTTGGGCCCCAAAAAACCTAAAATTCGTTTCTAGCATTTCTAGTATTTTTAAACGAGTGTTTTATACTCCCAGATTAAACATTTTGAACTGGTATATATACAAGGTGAACGAAAAGGTATGGCCAAACATTCCGCACTCATAGAGGAAGAAAATATGTTATATAGCAGGGGTGTTAAACCTTTCTTCATATGCGAGCTACTTTTGCAATTCTTAATAAGAATATAAAAATGTTTACGAATCATGTTAAAGCGAATTTGGTCATAAATCAATAAGTTTAAAAAAAAATTATTAAGCGTTCATTTTGAAGCTTTTAACGAGTGTTTTCCACTCCCAGACAAAGCATGAAGTAAAATTTCGAGTTTAGAAAAGCCTGAGCGTTTGGGTTTGGACGCGTAGCGTTCAAATCCAAACTTAGGCTTTTCTAAACTCAAAATTTTGCTTCATGCGCCACGCGTACGAAACACTGATTCAGTGGGAAGTTTTAAATATAGATGCTTGCGATTTATGACGCTCAACTAGGGGCTACAGCGTTAGCCTAGCCCCACGTTGGGCGCCAACAAACTTCAAATGCAAGCATTTTAAGTATTTCTAAATGAGTGTGCTCCACTCCTAGATTAAGCATGCAGTAAAATTTCGAGTTTAGAAAAGCCTGAGTTTAGGTTTGGACGCTACGCGTTCATGCTTAGTCTGGGAGTGGAAAACACTTAGTAAAGGTAAATCTTTAAATTCTATTAATTAATCACGTAACGTATTTAATGAATTTTATCCCTGAAACAACGATATCATGATATCCTGGTAATTTACAGTTCATAATAAGTATATAAAAATGGTTACGAATTAAATTAAAGCGTAAAAAGTTTTAAATTGAGATGCTTGCGATTTATGACGCCCAACTAGGGGCCACAGCGTTAACCTAGCCCCACGTTGGGCGCCAAAAAACCTCAAATGCAAGCGTTTTAAGTATTTTTAAACGAGTGTTCTCTACTCCTAGATTAAGCATGAAGTTAAATTTTGAGTTTAGAAAAGCCTGAGCGTTTGGATTTAGATGATTTAGTACGAGACACTAATTCAGTGGAAAGTTTTCAACTGTTACTCCAACAAGGGCCCAGCGTTAGCATGGCCCCACATTCGGCGCCAAAACACCTCAAATCTATGCCTGAGCGTTTGGATTTAGACGATTTAGAGCAAAACACTAATTCAGTGTAAAGTTTTCAACTTTTACTTTCAGAATTTATGGCGCCCAACAAGGGCCCAGCGTTAGCATGGCCCCACGTTGGGCACCAAAACACCTCAAATCTATGCAAGTATTGGACAATTTATAGATAATTAAGAACACACTTACACCTTTTAAGGTGTTGGACAATTTGTAGATGGCAAAGAACTTACTCTTTACCTTAAGGTAAGGTTAAGTAAACAGATCGTAATATTTTAAAGTAATCTTGTTTGGAAAATGATAAATAAATAATTAATTGAAGCGTGCCATATGCAAAAGGTCGTATCAAATGACATATTTTACAGGAGAAACATAAAACATGAAAGAAAGTACTATGGCACTTATGACGTGTTGATAATTGAGTCCCTATTTCTGCCACTTGTAGTAGCACTATCACCCCGGCATTTATTGTACAAGTAAAGCATGACATTTAGAACATATTCCGTATACAAAATGCATTACTTGAAAATTGGCACTTACGACTTTTTGCATATGGCACGCTTAAATTATTAAATTAACTCTAAAAGCTCTCTGTCTATATGTTTTAGGTAATATATTTAAATTAATTAAATTAAATTATTAAATTAACTCTAAAAGCTCTCTGTCTATATGTTACAGGTAATATATTTTTAATAAATATTTCGGCGCCGTTATTGCCCTTCCATCGCCCCCTTCGCCTCCCCTTACTGCGGTGCTGCGTATGTACTAACTTTTAGAAATTGAAATACCTGTAATATTTTGCAGTTTCTCTCTAAAAATATGCAATATACATTAAAAATAGTGTGCTTAATGTTTTGTGAATTGTAAATATTTTCTTTAAAAAAAAAATCGTGTTGGATTTCTTTTCAAAGCTTACTTTGCTTAAATTATAGAATTAATTTTGTACAAGATATCTCTGCTTTTTATAGTTTCATTCTTAGGCATTCGTCAGAGAGACTAAGACTGTTTTGATCGGGGGCTCAGAAAAATAAACTTTTATTACATTCTCCTATTTTTCAAGACTTATAGGGACTCCTAAATACTCCACATATCTACCCACTGATTTTAATAATAAACAATAATACGACTAATTTAATTTCCCCATTTCCCCCCCCCCCCTTGATCCGCGCCTGCTTCAAGTATCAACATGAAAAAACATGTGCGCCGAGTGAATATAAGAGATTTAATAATTTACACAGCTTTCCCTCCCATCGCATTTCCATTTAACATTCGTGCGCGCCCCGTTTTGATCACGTGCGTAATTGTTTGTGGTCATTCTCCCCCTTTGTAGTGGACGGCCAATTTGCCGTAATGCAACTTTTCAAGAAAACGGCGGAAGGAGGAAGGGTGGCTTAACGGACCCAAGACCGCAGAGGAGTGACCATTATGAATGCGTAGGGCGAAGCCCCAGTCCTGAAACTATTAATTTGTTCTAATCTGAAGACTTGCAAAGGAGCTGATTTACATACTTGCAAGATAACTAACTAACTTACGAGTGAAAGGGTATCTCAAAATTATTTATCGCAATAGAATATTGAAAATATTGTACAGTGCGTGCGATCATATAAATTATGATTTAGAATAGGCGGCATTTTTTTGTGCGGTTGCCCAGAATTGTAATTCAATGATGGAATAAATTTGAGGTTATGCTAAACTATGAAATTTTACTTCATGCTTAATCTGAGAGTGGAACACACTCGTTACTTACATTGAAAGTGTCACAATAGTCAAAATACAGTCAAAATATCAAAAATACTGCCAACAGAGTGATTGAATTTGCAAGTATTTGAGGTTATGCTAAACTATGTGTTAACAGTCAGTAGTGCCAATCGAATTTAAAACTCGAAGCCTACTCTAAATCATGTTTTAAGCGATCGCACGATATTTATCTTTTGCTTAGATGATGAAAAAACAAACATAAAAACACTTACATCTATCAAAAAGCATAACATGAGAATCACGAGCCGTAAACTTTCTTTAACGAACCCCATATCCCGGTAATGTCCCTAAATTCCTATCTCCATCTCGCTCCGAAAAGGTGATAGTTACAAGATGTAATCAGTAAGGTGTGACTAGGTCTAATGGATGACCATTAAAGATGTGACTCATTCCGGAGGATAGTTACTGCCCCCGCTATAAAAAAGATATTAAATATCTTCGGACGGAGATAAACTGGTTTTTGTTGCGCACAGAATTTTAATGGGGATGCTATTGCCATTAGGCATGCATGGATTTCGACGGAGTAAAAACCACATTGTATTCACCGGCACGATCGGTGTAAACATTCAAATGGATTTCCTTATTGCTACTTTTCATTATGGGCACACGTTTCCGATTCTAATAAAAATTTTATGCACCGTTAGATATTAGTTTTTTCTTTGAATTTTTTTTTGTATATTGGTTACACACAATGAGTAGTTTTTTACAATTTATCTGCAAAGAATTATCCTTTACCCTCAATAAATAGCTATAGTTGAAAAAAAAAAGAATTTTTGCACATTCTCGCTGTGTCTCGGTAAATATTGATCTATTACATCTCAGCAGTATATAATTTCAACTTTACTTTAAATCAGTGTTTTATACGCGTGGCGCATGAAGTAAAATTTTGAGTTTAGAAAAGCCTAATTTGACTCGGTCGCTTCGCTTCGCTACGCGCCCGAGCCAAATTTTCAGGCTTTTCTAAACTCAAAATTTTACTTCATGCTTATCTGGGAGTGGAAGCAGTGGCGTAGATAGAGCGGGGGGGATTTAAGGGATCAATCCCCCGAGTTTTGAAAAAAAGAAAGGAGCGAGACCCCAAGCACATCAAATTTCACAAATTTATATCAGAAATTTTAAATTATATAAGTAATCTATATTTTAAATTTTCTATTTAATCGGTGTTTTATACGGGTGGCGCATGAAGTAAAATTTAGAGTTTAGAAAAGGGTGAAAATTTTGATTTGCCGGGGCCCGACTCGCTTCGCTCGCGCGCCCCGGCAAATCCAAATTTTCACGCTTTTCTAAACTCGAAATTTTACTTCATGCTTAATCTGGGAGTGAAAGACACTCGTTACTTACAGTCAAAGTGTCACAATAGTCGAAATACAGTCAAAATATTAAAAATACTGCTGACAGAGTGATTGAATGTGCAAATACTGTCAGTAAAAAGGCGGCCAACCGGGTGACCTAAAGTCATAATGCCTTAATGGTCGAAATACGGTAAACAAAGTGATTTAATGTGAAAACGCCGTCATAATAAAAGAACAGTCGACCAAGTGACTTGCAGTGAAAATATCGTAATTGTCGAAATACAGTCGACAGAGTGATTAATGTGATTATTTAATTCAAATCTAAATAAGTAACACAGATAAAAAAATTGATAAATTTTTGAGGAAAACAATTCCAACAAACACGGTTAGAAGCCATAATTATGTTTGGAAACAATTCATATTCTTTGAAACGTCCCCAACTACGAATTGACATTAATTGGCAGATCTGGCAAGTATTTTAAATTTAGGGGCATATAACATGAACAAACAAGACGGTTTTTGTTATTGAATTTTATTAAATATTCATTTGAATACCACTCGTTGTTTGTAATGTTTGTCGGGAAAGACTTTGTTTTTATACACTCAAGCTTAGTTGTCTTAAGCAATTCAACTCGATGAAACTGCCAGAAAAAGTCACTCGCTCTACGAGCTCGTACCTTTTTCAGAGACAGTTTCATCTCGTTCCATTGTTAGACAACTGAGCTTTAGTTAACAACATAGTCTTTCCGAAAATTTCAAACAACTAGTGGTATTACATGTGAAAAAATAATTGACCAAGTGACATGGCATCAGAATGTGGCAATAGTAAAAATACAGCCAGCAGAGTGAGTTAATGTGAAAATACTGTTACTATGGTCTAAAGCAGTGGTCTCCAAACTACGGCCCGCGGGCCAAATCCGGCCCGCGTAATTTTTTTTGTAAATGTCATATTTTGAAATATTGCAACAATTGTTCCTTAAATTTTTCATAAATTTATAAAATTAATCGGATCTTGGCCGACTTTATTATGTAGAATTGCATTTGTGGTCCGCGAAGAAGATAGTTTGGAGACCCAGGGTCTAAAGTAACTTAAGGTCACAATGTTATAATTGTTGAAAAACAGTTGTTTGGGTGATTATTATAAAAATACTGTAATAGTCAAATGACAGTCGAACTAGTGACTTACAGTCAAAATGTCACAATAGTCAAAATACAGTGGACCGAGGGATTAGTATGAAAATATTATTATATTAAAAAGACAGTCGAACTAGTGGTTTACAGTCAAAATATCACAATAGTTAAAAGACAGTCGAACTAGTACAGTTAAAATGTCACAATAGTTAACATACAGTCGATCGAGGGCTTAATATGAAAATATTGTAATAGCTAAAAACAGTCGAACAATTGACTTACAGTAAAAATATCACAATGGTCAAAATACAGTCGAACTAGTACAGTTAAAATGTCACAATAGTCAACATATAGTCGATCGAGCGTTTATTATGAAAATACTGTAATAGCCAAAGACAGTCGAACTAGTGACTTACAGACAAAATATCACAATAGTCAAAATACAGTAAACAGAGGGATTTTGACGTTATGTTACTTAGGCTATTATGATTGTAAATATTGTAACGTTTATAAACGTGCCTTAACGTCATAAACATTAAAAAAAAGTCGTTTGTTCATTAAAAAAACTCATAAAATAAAGTCATAATAGTCTAAGTACCGTAACGGTAAAATGTCATGACTTTGTTCAATATTTTATTTAATTAACAAACAACTGTTTTTTTTTAAATGTTATATGACATTTGATCACGTTTAAAAACACTACAATAAACTAACTTTTCACTCCGTCTTCTCGGATATGACGTTAAATGCATGTAGGACCCGTGTACTGCCTGGATGTTGCGTGCACGTTAAAGAGCCCCACCGGTGGGTTGGAACTCCCACCGGGTTCGGCAAAATTCCCGGATAGCTGTAGACCTAATCTCCCGCGTCATGATTGGCCTTAGCAGCGGAAATAGATGACGTAAAACCCAAAATAAAAAAAAGAAAAACTAACTTTTGACTATTGTGATATTTGACTGTACATATTTAAATGTCATCATAATCAAACGCAGATGATTGAGTCATTTAGGGTACAAATTTCACAACTGGCAGAAGACAGTTTATTGTAGTGTTTTTAAACATGATTTAACGTCATAAACATTTAAAAAAACAGTCGTTTGTTAATTAATAAAAACTTATTAAATAAAGTCATAACCGTCTAAGTACCATAACGTTAAAATGTCAAAAATTTCACAACCGACAGCAGACAGTTTAATGTAGTGTTTCTAAACGTGACTTAACGTCATAAACATTTAAAAAAAACAGTAGTTTGTTAATTAAAAAAACTCATTAAATAAAGTCATAATAGTCTAAGTACCATAACGTTAAAATGTCAAACTGAGTTGCCATATTTTGTCAAAAACTAGTCGATTGATTAACTTGAGCAGTTGATTAAAATATCATAACAGTCAAAATACAGCGGTGTCCTAAAATGTCATAGATGGCCAAAATGAGTGCTATAACAATTATTTTCCGTATTGAAATTGATGTTTTCAATGGTAATTAAAAATAAAAACGACAATTTTATTTGCATAAGTTGTCATTTTTTTGGTATAATTTAATATTTTCATCACGAAATGGCAGTGTGTGTTAATAATGACAAACTATGTTAAAAATATCAACTTAATTTATATGAATAATGACTAATGTTAAAAACGGGAAATTATCTCAAAAATAGTTATGCCAAAGAAAGGAAAAAAAACGAAAAATGTCGCTTTCTTCTTTCTTTGGCATTTTTGAGATGATTTCCCGTTTTTAACATTAGTCATTATTTACATAAATTGATATTACAAATATAGTTTGTCATTATCAACACACACTGCCATTCCGTGATGAAAATATTAAATCATGCCAAAAAAGACAATTTATGTGAATAAAACGAGAAATTATCTCAAAACTAGTTAATTATGCCAAAGAAAGAAAAAAAAAACGAAAATTGTCGCTTTCTTCTTTCTTTGGCATTTTTGAGATGATTTCCCGTTTTTAACATTAGTCATTATTTACATAAATTGATAATAGTAACATAGTTTGTCATTATCAACACACACTGCCATTCCGTGATAAAAATGTTAAATTATACCAAAAAAAAAAAGACAATTTATGTGAATAAAATTGTGGTTTATTTTCACATAAATTGTCCTTTGTTGTGGCATAATCTAATATTTTTAACACGGATTGCAGCGTGCGTATCCAATTATGTCAAAAAACGGCAAATTATGCAGCTGAAAAAATAATGCAAAACACAGACTTTTATCAGTTTTTGACATATTGAAAAAATAGTAATATATTCTAGAAAAAAAAAAAAACAAGAGAAATATTATTTAGTAAACTAACCTAGTCGATTTTTCTGAGATTTAACAATTCAGTTGACATTTTGCTTCACAATTGACACGATTGACATTTTACATAAAAACTACACTTTTGTTGGTATGTAATACTATTTCGTTTAACATCAATTTTGGCATATCCATTATCAACATTTACAATTTAAAGCTTTAAACGAGTGTTTTCCACTCCCAGACTAAGCATGAAGTAAAATTTCGAGTTTAGAAAAGCCCCGTGAAAAAATCGAGTTTAGAAAAGCCCCGTGAAAATTTGTCGAGGGTCGACCTGAGACAAATTTTCTGGGCTTTTCTAAACTCGAAATTTTACTTCATGCGCCACTCGTATAAAACACAGACTTTAAGTGAAGTTAGAATAAACACAAATTTGACAATATTATAAGTAAAATTTCGAGTTTAGAAAAGCCCAGAAAATTTGTCTTGGGTCGCTTCGCGACCCTCGATAATTTTTCCCGGGGCTTTTCTAAACTCGAAATTTTACCATATGCTTAGTCTGGGAGTGGAAAACACTTGTTTAAAGCTTTAAATTAAACTTAAAAAAAAACAGGGAATATCCGCAATTGTTGTATCAATTTCATGGTATGTCATTATTTTTATAAAATCACATAACTTTTTCTTAATTATTTTAGTTATAAATTTTCTGACATTCTTGGATTTTTAAAAGAGTTCAATTTGAAGCTTTAAGTGTTTTCCACTCCCAGACGAGTGTTTTCCACTCCCAGACTAAGCATGAAGTAAAATTTCGAGTTTAGAAAAGCCCCGTGAAAATTTGGCGAGGGTCGCGCAGCGACCCGAGACAAATTTTCTGGGCTTTTCTAAACTCGAAATTTTACTTCATGCTTAGTCTGGGAGTAGAAAACACTTGTTAATAGCTGTAAATTGAACTTAAAAAAAAAACAGGGAATATCCGTATTTATTGTATCAATTCCATGGTATGTCAATGTTTTTACAAAATCACATTACTTTTTATTAATTACTTTAGCTGTAAATTTTCGGACATTCGTTGATTTTTAAAAGAGTCCAATTGAAGCTTTAAACGAGTGTTGTCCGCTCCCACACTAAGCATGAAGTAAAATTTCGAGTTTAGAAAAGCCCCGTGAAAATTTGTCGAGGGTCGCGCAGTGGCCCGAGACAAATTTTCTGGGCTTTTCTAAACTCGAAATTTTACTTCATGCGCCACGCGTATAAAACACAGATTTTAAGTGAAGTTCGAATATACATAAATTTGACAATATTATAGTTCTATACGCGTGGCGCATGAAGTAAAATTTCGAGTTTAGAAAAGCCCAGAAAATTTGTCTCGGGTCGCTGCGCGACCCTCGACAAATTTTCACGGGGCTTTTCTAAACTCGAAATTTTACTTTATGCTTAGTCTGGGAGTGGAAAACACTTGTTTAATGCTTTAAATTAAACTTTAAAAAAAGTAGGAAACATCCGCAATTGTTGTATCAATTCCGTGGTATGTCATTATTTTTATAAAATCAAATTACTTTTTCTTAATTTTTTTAACTTAGAGCAACGCAAGTGAACATTTATAAGTTTAAAATTTTTCCCTCTACAAAAAAGTGAAATACATTTTGTCTCTAAAATAAATAGCGAAGCCAATATTTGAACACTTTAAAATTAACATGCGATTTCATATGTTGCGTCCGCCAAGTCAACGCCCGGTATAAAATTATTTGTAAAAAAGTATTTTAGTGATTTTCAAAATCACTACTTGATTTTACTAATAAACTTTACTAATTTAAAATAAACACATATTTGAAGAGACTTTCAGATATGTGTAGAATCAAAATGGATGTGATTTATGAGTGATGCATTTTTTATGTATTTTAAACGCGCATCAGGTGTTGATAATAGATGGTGGCCACGTTTTAATATCCATGTGATCATTCATCTAGATGATGCAGATAGGAGCCCATTCTTTCCGCGACGTTACCGCACTGACACGGCGATTTATCGCTTAATTAAATAAGTTAATTATCACGCGGCTAATCGATTGGAAACCATAGCTACCTACCTTTTCATACTTCGAAAAGTTCCAAACTAATTCAGCGAGTAATTCTGCAAGAGAGAGCGCGCCCAGTGCATTATTTTATTATAGTACATGCTGCGGTCAGCCCGGTCCGGTAATTTTAGGCAATTTGCCGGAGCTGCACCGGACTCGACCCCCTAGTACTCGTAATACCGTCACATAAAACTAATAATGCGACACCCCCGCCGTACACTAATATACATGTACTTTAATGAAATTCTCCGTACTCCGTAAACACAATTGTAACAGCGGGCCCTAACAGCTCGTAATATACGGACTAAGAAATTTCCAGCGTTCACGATATTGCTTTAATATACCCTCATTTAAAATTTAATTGGAGTTAATTGTTGATGTTGTAATTGTGTTCGCCCTTTTTTATTTTACTTTCCCAACCTCGAAAGCTTAATTGTTCTGCTTCATCCGGCTTAATTATTCTTCCTCTTATTGCACTAATAAAATAATATAAAAACCACTACATGACAAATATAAAGGGTTTTCCAATAACAATGATGTGATTTTTAAATGAATAGCAACCATGTTTTAACTGTTGTGACCAGGGCTTCGAACCGGTACTGAACCAAACTTTTAAACTCGAAATTTTACTTCATGCGCCACGCGTATAAAACACAGATTTTAAGTGAAGTTCAAATATACATAAATTTGACAATATTATAGTGTTTTATACGCGTGGCGCATGAAGTAAAATTTCGAGTTTAGAAAAGCCCAGAAAATTTGTCTCGGGTCGCTGCGCGACCCTCGACAAATGTTCACGGGGCTTTTCTAAACTCGAAATTTTACTTCATGCTTAGTCTGGGAGTGGAAAACACTTGTTTTAAGCTTTAAATTGAACTTAACAAAAAAACAGGGAATATCCGCAATTTTTGTATCAATTCCATGATATGTTATTATTTTTATAATGTTACTGTTGTAACCAGGGCTTCGAACCGGAACTTTTAATATAAAGAAATTTAACATAAGGAAAAATTGAGTTTGTAAATAGTTTGCAGAATATTTACAAAATATTAAATATTAATTTATTTCGTTTTTTTATATTTTGCAAACTTTTAATATTATTTTAAAGAATAGTTTATTACAATTTGTTTTAGATAACTAATCATTAATATGGTGTTCTAGAAAATTCGGTCCGCAAATGTATTTTTTAATTTATGATTCCATTGTTTCAATGAGTACTTGGATAAGTCTTAAAAATACTGAATGTTTGCAGAAAGTCGATAATAATTAATTTTTATATTTTGAAAATATTCTGTATACAAGTGGCAAATTCAAATTTACTTTATTTAGTTCTTATTGGAAAACCATTCATTTTAATTAATTGCATAATTGCTTTTCATTAAAAATTGAAATCAAAGACAAAACATATTTTAAACTTACTTAAGAACTAATGAAATGTTGGTTGTTTTCAAATAAAACGTCAAAAATGCATCTAATGCCCATTCATTTTAATTAATTGCATAATTGCTTTTCATTAAAAATTTGGATCAAAGACAAAACATATTTTAAACTTACTTAAGAACTAATGAAATGTTGGTTGTTTTCAAATAAAACGTCAAAAATGCAACGCCCATGGATTCAAGTTAATTTTTAGCGTTAACTCCGAATTTGCGCCTGGGAAAATTAATTCTAGGCCCGAATAGAAATACACAGCTATAAACATAATTCCCAAGCCGCAGAGTAATAAATATTATATAATAATTACGGCGATAAATTTGGTAGTTAATGGAATAAATTAGGAGCATTAAAATTAAATTAATGTTGTCTGGCTACAACATTCACAGAATTCGCTTTTCTGATAAAATTACGAGCGCATAATTGAATGAAAAGCAAACTTGTACGAATAATACAATTTAAATTTATTTTCTTTCAGTTGTTTTTTTAAATTATAAATTAATTTACATATGTTCGAAAACGTAAACGCTATCTAATGCCCATTTGCTTAAGTAGCATCGTCAATAGCTGGTAAACTAAACGTTTGTATACAGCAATTTTATTAAGACAGGCATACAAAAAGTACTTTCCTTAAAGTATACCTATTATTTCAAAATATTTCATCCCTAAATAAGGATGTAGTTAAAACGACAACTTGCTAAGTTTTATTGGTTTAGATAGCGGCAAGACGATCAAATGCTTATGGGAGAACTGGAAATCGAGTATAAAAGGAGAGACTATGGCTACGATTTTATATAGAGACTGGCTAACTGGATATACAGAGAGTTTTATGTAACACCGAACATTTTCAATGTTTATTTTCGTATGTTCGATTTATCAAATCAAAGCATTCAATACACCTTCAATTTTTAGGTTATGTGTAAACTGGGTTGCCTATATGACCATTAAATTAAAATTAAATTATAGCCAATTGCAATCAACGCCTCAACTTATTTCAGTACAAATTGTATAAACAGGAAGTTTTTCTGTTCAAGTCCTAATTATAGCGTGTGTGCCGTAAATCTTTAGATAATCCTTGTTTTTTTTTAAGAGTTCAATTTGAAACTTAAAACGAGTGTTTTCCACTCCCAGACTAAGTATGAAGTAAAATGTCGAGTTTAGATAAGCCTGAAAATTTGGTTGGGTCGCGTAGCGCGAAGCGACCACACCAAATTTTCAGGCTTTTCTAAACTCGAAATTTTACTTCACGCGCCACCCGTACAAAACACTGACATATTAGTTTAAAACACACCGCAAACTTCACATTGAATCAGTGTTTTCTAGCGGTGGCGCATGAAGTAAAATTTCGAGTTTAGAAAAGCCTAATTTGGCTCGGTCGCTTCGCTTCGCTACGCGCCCGAGCCAAATTTTCAGGCTTTTCTAAACTCGAAATTTTACTTCATGCTTAACCTGGGAGTGGAAAACACTCGTTTATAGCTTCAAATTAATTTCTTTTAATAAAGCAAGTGTCGGAAAATGTACAAGTAAAATTCTTTGTATGAAAATAAACATTGAAAATGTTCGGTGTTACATAAAACTTTATGTATATGAACTGTGATGGCCGTCGATCTTCCCTTAAAGCTATAGCATTTTAAAACGTTTCAAACTGTAATAATAAACTGTTCTTAATTATTACAGATTATTATTAGCGTATATATAGGACAAAGAAGGTAACGAACCAAACAAATACCCTCACAGCATTTTGCATTAACGAAACATGAAATTTACTCCGAAAAATCGATAAATCCATAGAGCGTCGGGGAAAATTATTTACGCTGAGACGACGAAGGAGCCGATTAGAATATTCATCGCTACCGGTTTTAATTACATCTTCAGACATTCACGCTTGTTACGTTGATTCCTCCGGTTTGTAATTAAATGTAATTGTTTGTGAATCCGTAATTGCTCCGTGTTTGGATTATTATTAATGTTGAAATAATACGTTTTCTATAACATTCAAGAAATAATGTATAAGAAGATGATTTTAGAGAACGTTATAATGATACGGATTCTATAATAATCAAGGAATAACATATTACGAGGGAAAATCAATAATTAGGTCATCAGAGTAATACTTAGTCGAAAACAAGTTTTACTTTTCAATAAAGTCTTCACTGCCTTTCAAACTGGATTATATGCTATCTAATGTAACATTTGGAAATAGCACAATCCTATTTTCACCTTTACCATATCCGAAATACTTTGACAATTTCATCAAATTGCATCATTTTCATTTTAAAAGATGTTGGAGTTACTTGTATGTGCTACTTGTATTAGTTAAAACCAAACCAAAATGACACGAAAAGGTTTTTACATTGAAAGAATATTAAAAACATAATAATATATAAAATTACGAAAATGTTATTCGTGAAAATGCAAACAATGTCTTAATTAATAAGACAACTGAAGACAATAAATATTGATTGAAACAACTACTTCACGTGCAAATATACCACCTGAAAAACATAATATAATAATAATAATACGAGGGTAAAGTGGAAAATTCTCGGCCTAGCACAGAAATGGCGTTGCAATAGATGATATTATTTTTTTGCAAGTGTCAACTTGATCTATTAAATAGTTTTCTTAATACGTATTTTTAAAATCGAAATGTTGTGTATGCTACTTAGAATTGGAAAAACTGGAATATCGTGCCGTTATAAAATTCTTCGTTCTGGACGCCATCGCCATCGGAAACTTTTCCAAAATAGGTTATGGATTTTAAGGAGTCTTCTGCTTCATTTTCAACAGTGAAGAAATGGGCGGCTGAGTTTAAACGTGGTCGTACATCTCCTGAAGATGATCCACGTGAAGGACGACCAAAAACTGCAACCACAGAAGATAACATCGAGAAGGTGCACAATATCGTATTGGAAGATCCGCGATCAAAGGTTTGTGAGATAGCTGAGGCCGTAGGCATATCAGAAGAAAGGACACGGTACATTTTTCATAAAGAATTAAATTTGAGAACGATTTGTGCAATGTGGGTGCCGCATTTGTTAAGTGCTGACCAAAATCAAACACCCAAATGAATTTCACGACGATGTTTAAACCATTTTAAAAAGAATCCAGCCGATTTTGTGCGACCACTACACGCCAGAAACGAAATAGCAATCATGGCATTGGGTGGAAGCCGGTGGCTTTGCATCAAAAAAGTCAAAGTCGATTTCATCTGCCGGAAAGGTCATGGCCAGTGTTTTCTGGGATGAAAAATGGATTCTTTTTATTGATTACCTTGAAAGAGGTGAAACTATACCTGCCAAATACTATGCAAGTCTTCTGGACCAACTGGATGAAAAAATTCAGGAGAAGAGGGGGGAATTGCAAAAGAAAAAATCCTCTTTCATCAAGGCAATTCACCTGTCCACAAATGCGCTTTGGCAATGGGAAAACTTAGAGCTTTAAATCTCTCAGCTTTCCCATTGCCAAAGCGCATTTGTGAACAGGTGCAATGCCTTAATGAAAGAGGATTTTTTCTTTTGTAATTTACGTCTCTTCTGATTTTTTTTACGAATTATTGAATCATCCACCCTATTCACCAGATTTGGCTCCCTCTGACTTCTACCTATTGTTAAATCTAAAGAAATTTGTAGCTAGAGAACGTTATGAGTCAAATGAGGAGGTGATAGCAGCAGTAGATGAGTATTTTTCAGGCCTTCAAAAATCACACTTCAGGGATGGAATCCATTAATTGAAGAAACTTTGGACAAAGTGCATTGTGCAACATTGGCGGAATACGTAGAAAAATAAAACTATTTTTGAGCCTAAAAACACAGTCTCTCACTGCCAAGTCGAAAACTTTTCACCTTACCCTCGTAATATCTTTATTTGTCCAACAGGATAACCCAATTAAAGAACGAACATTTAAATACCAGAAAAAAAAAGCAAAAATACCTGTAAATAAATGAAGTAGTGATTACAAATAAAATAATGATTCTAAATAAATAATATGTCAAATTTGGTTTCATTTAGTCTTAAAAAATGTCCATGGTAAGTATTTTATTTTATCTTTAAACATAGGTTTCCACTCCATGATTAAGTATGAAGTAAAATTTCGAGTTTAGTGAAGCCTGAAAATTAGGATTAAAGCTGCATTAGTTAATAATTTATTGCTAATGAAACGAATCGCAATTTTCACTTAAATATTAAAATATGCATACATTAAAACGAACTTTATGTAAATCATAACTTATCTCCATTCTTTAGAAAATAATAATAATAAGTCCATTAAAGAAGTATAAGAAAAAGTAGCAATGATTTCAATTTCACGCGGAACGTAACCTAATTAGAATTAGCATATTTATATGGAGGAAAAAAAACGGGAGATGAAACTTTTCTCCGAACCCCACCCTCCTGCCCATCTTTTCCCTTTCAAGTGCTTACTTACGTTTTCCCTCTAATCTGTTTGAAGTTACTTTTTTCCCATTGTAATTATATATTTGCCGAAACCGTAAGTAATTGGGGGAAAGTCCCTTAATCAAGTTTCTTCCCCAAGCGGCAAGGGGATGCATTAAAAAAAAAGGGAAACACGGAAGACCCGCGGTATTGTTATAATTAGGATAACTCCCTTTATATATTTAAAATACGGAATTCAGAAAGTTTTTTTTTGTGTGTTTGTTTCGTGAATGGCTTCGTCTTGTAATTACCGGGTGGTTTCAATCAACAATTCTCGAGATAATTGCCTCTACTTCCGTTTGCTAGTGAGGTATGAAGAAAAAATTACCAAAGGGGAGTTTGTATTTTTTCTAATAACAAAGATCTTGATTATCCTCTAAAACTCGATGTGTTTTTCGAATAATCGAAAATCTTTAATTAATCTTCTCTAATGTTAACACGGTAAGTTTAGACTTTTATTAGTTAATAGATAATATACAAAAAATAATAAGAATGTCTATTCGTTCCCTACAAGCTCCCCTAGATCGTGCGATTTAACACCATTAGATTTGTTTTTATGGGGCTATTTGAGATCAAAGGTCTATGTCAACAAGCCCACAACCATCCGTGCATTACAGGACGAAGTTAAACGCTGCATCAACGAAATTCAGCTATATTCATACAGAATGGTCATGTAAAATTTCGACAAAAAAATGCGTATGTGTCAGCAAAGACGTGAAGGCCATTTGCCCGATGTATTATTCCATAAATAACCCTATCTTATGTACTTTATAATTCAATAAAAAAATAACAATCTTAAGACTAAAAACTGTGTTTTATATTTAATTGAAATCTTGCGTTAATTTTGGGATACCCTTTAGTATCGTATTATTAATTTATTTGTACTAGTTCTGTACGTTTTTTTTAAATTTATGTATTGGCCTTTTGCAAAAGTTTCATTTTCACTTAATTTAATTCATACCTGTTGCTGTGTATCAATGAACAAATATTAGGTGACCACGTTTGTAAATGAAAATACTAGTAATTGAAACTACTGTTTGTGTGTGTGTGTGTGTTTAGTAATATTTACAATTTACAATAACTAGGAAAGGGTCAGCGCAGGATCAAATGGAATCACTTCTGTAAAATACACGCTAAATTACAAGGAATTATTAATAGTGTAGTTGATCTATTTATAATGAATTCGTTTAATTCCGATTCGAAACGGTTCAAATGGAATTCTCTATTGGAACTGGTTAATCAATACCTTTAAAACAAAGTCAATAGGTGTTTTCATTAACAACTGTATAAACAATTCGATATTTCAATCAAATGTTACACATCGTCGTTATTTTGATGAAAATAGGATGTTTCATCAAAATAACGACGATATGTGATTTGAACAAAAATTTGCAAGAAACACAAAAACTGTGTAAAAAAGTGTAGTTGCACACAAGATTTACGAGTTAACTTTGCTACACAGGTTTCATGAACTCATCGGGCTGATAACGTAGTTGATCGATAATAAAACCTTATTTTGTAAAAAAAAATCACATTGGAGGTTTTATCAAAACAGCAACGATATATCATCATTAACACATTATGGAATTACAGAAAAGTAAAAAATTACGGCAAAATTATTATTTTAAAACGTAGGAATGGTGAGTCGTCTCTTTGGCACTTTCTTCAGGTATTTGTTCTTGGTGTGTTTGATGAAACAAGCTCACAACTGCGCAATCGTGGCCGAAATTATTAAATAATCAATGTTATTCATTATTGCTACAATGTTGAATATCTTTACTGAAATACCATTGAGACAATATTGTACATATATTGAATGTTTATATTGGAAGATGAAAGATATTCATTATTGATAGAATATTGTTCAGAAATTGAATATCTATTATTAAGTGATTAATTACATTTATTATTGACACACTACTTTATAGAAATTAATTATATTAAATGATACAATTTATACATATTTATAATGGGTGTTGACTTGGCGGACGCAACATAGGAAATCGCATGTTAATTTTAAAGTGGTCAAATATTGGCTTCCCTATTTATTTTAGAGACAAAATGTATTTTACATTTTTTTAGAGGAAAAAATTATAATTTTTAATGTTCACACTCAACACTTTACGTTTTTCTAAGTTAAAATAATTAAGAATAAGTAATGTGAATTTATAAAAATAATGACATACCTTGGAATTGATACTACAATTGCGGATATTCCCTGTTTTTTTTTTAAGTTCAATTTAAAGATTTAAACAAGTGTTTTCCACTCCCAGACTAAGCATGAAGTAAAATTTCGAGTTTAGAAAAGCCCCGTGAAAATTTGTCGAGGGTCGCGCAGCGACCCGAGACAAATTTTCTGGGCTTTTCTAAACTCGAAATTTTACTTCATGCGCCACGCGTATAAAACTATATTATTGTCAAATTTATGTATATTCGAACTTCACTTAAAATCTGTGTTTTATATGCGTGGCGCATGAAGTAAAATTTCGAGTTTAGAAAAGCCCAGAAATGTTACTTCATGCTTATTCTGGGAGTGGAAAACATTCGTTTAAAGCTTCAAATTGAACTCTTTTAAAAATCAACGAATATCAGAAAGTGAACAGCTAAAATAATTAAGAAAAAGTAATGTGATTTTATAAAAATATTGACATTTTTCTTGTATAGTGTAATTCATTTCGAAAACATTCACTTTAATCAAGTGACTACGATATCTTTTGCCATTTTGACATCCGCAGTTGTTTCAATTCCATGGTATGTCATTATTTTTATAAAATCACATTATTTTTTCTTAATTATTTTAACTTAGAGAAACGTTAAGTGATAAACGTTAACTCGAATGAATTCAGAATTTTTCCCTCTACAAAAAAGGGAACTACATTTTGTTTTTAAAATAAATAGGGGAGCTAAAATTTGAACATTTCAAAATTTACGTGGATTTTCCTATGTTGCGTCCGCCAAGTCAACACCCGTTATAGAAGGCTTAATGATATTCTTTATAGATAAAATATTGTACAGAAATTGAAAATTAATTATTTGGTTATCATTGTTGATGCAATATTAAAAGCTACGTTATTTTTATACTTGATTTATTTAATATTTGTATAGGATTGAGCGTTAGTACGCATTAATACATACTAATTAATCAATATAGAGGCGTTTTTCAATGTTTTTTTTTCCACTTTATTTTAATAATTCTACGACTCGAGTTTCGACATATTTAGTGTCATTTTCAAGTTTGACAAATTTACAGTATTTCTATTGCTAAATAGTATTGAAAAGTATTTTAATTTTACTTCATGCTTAATCTGAGGGTGGAAACACTCGTTTCAAGCTTTAAATTTGACTCTATTTAAAAAAAATAACAAATGTTTTAAGGTTTACAGCAAGTACGCTGTAATTAATATATGTATACTTAAAAAAAACTCTCTATATAGTCGTCTTATGATATTGAAAGCAAACCTAAATAAAATAAAAGATGTAACCCGGGCGAGTAAAAGAAGATTAAGTGAAATAGAAGGTAATCAAAGAAGAAAACCAAGAGTTACATAAATAATAAGACGGATAAGAACTAGAAAAAGTAGAACAACAGGTACATGATCCAAAAGTAAGTAAAAGAAGAACGAAAAGTAGGTACAAAAATAACGAAAAAAGAAGAACAAGGGGAACAAACCGTGAAAAAGAACAAGAAGCACGAAGAAGCAAGAATAATAACAAGAAGACTAAGAGGCATAAAAACAACAAAAAGAACAATAACAAGAAAATAAGTAGAAGATGATAACAAAGTACAAGATGTAAAAAAGCCACAACAGGTACAAGAAGCACAATGAAAAGAAGAAGAAGAGGAGGAACAGAAGGTACAAAATGAAGAACAAGAAGGGAAACAAATAGAAAAAGAAGAGGAACAAAAAGTACAAAAAGAAGGGCAACAAAATAAAGAACAAGAGAAACAGAAGGTGAAGAAAGAAGATCAGGAAGGGGAACACATAGAAAAAGAAGAGAAACAGAAGGTACAAAAGAAAGTGCAACAAAATGAAGATACAGGAGGAAAATAAGATACAAAAAGAATAAAAAGAAGAGCAACGAATAGAAAAAAAGGTCAAATAAAGCCATACTGATTCTAACAGACAGCATGCAAGCCATAATGTCCCTAAAGAAGTTATACACTACTTTAGAGATAACACTAGACTGCCATAAAAAAACTACGGCAGCAATGTATAACAACATTGAAATCTGCTGGGTGAAGGGGCACGATATAAACAGGAGGGCTGACACACTGGCTAGAGCAGCGGCTGGGATAAACGTCACCTCACCGGTGCCGCTAGTGCGATTGACACCCCTGTCACTATGTAATATGTTACATTCTAACACACTTGATAAATTCAGGAAGTGTTGGGATGATACGGAAAGCTGCAAACTCTCGAAAGAGACATTACTGTACCCCAAGAGAGTTCAGCTAAACAGTACCTGCAAATGACCAGAAGAAACCTCAGACAGATAACCGCTGTTCTAACCGGTCAATACGGGCTCAATGGACACTTATACAAGATGGGAATAGTTGACTCCCGATCTTCTAGAGGCTGTGAAATGGAAGACGAGACTGCCAGGCACATCCTCAATGAATGCTCGGCACTCTCGTTTACAAGAGGATCAATACTGGGTGAGAGATGGCCGACGATGGACATCATCAGGGATTTGCCCACCTCGGTAATACTGGACTACCTAGACAAGGTGGGATGGTTGAATTGAGCATAGGTGACCCGTAGTGGGAGGCAGCATAATGGGCCTAATGAGGTGTAAGTGCAGTGCAGCAATGCGCACTCCCCCCTATACCAGCTATCAAACAGAAAAAGAAGAGAAACACAAGGTATAAAAAGAAAAACAAGAAGGGAAAAAACTAGAAGAACATGAACAGAACATACAAAAAGAAGGGCAACAAAATGAAGAACAAGAGGAACAAAAGATACAAAAACAACAAAAACAAGAACAAGAATACCAACAGGTACAAAAAGATGAAGAAGGACAAGAACTCAAAAAAGAAAAATAAAAGGTATAAGATAAACAAAAAATACCAAAAGAATCAACGAATCAAAATTAATAAAAGGTAACAAAATAAAGAACAAGAGCAACAGAAGGTAAGACAAGAAGAACAAGAAAGGCAACAAAATGAAGAATAAGAAGAACAGAAGGTACAAAAAGAATAACACGAAGAGCGACGATTAGAAAGAGAAGAGGAACTCAAGATACAAAAAGAAGAACAAGAAGTGCAGAAAATAGAAGAAGAAGATGAACAGAAGGTACAAAAAGAAGAACACGAAGGGCCACAAAATGAAGAATAAGAAGAGCAGAGGATACAAAAAGAAGAACAGGAATACCAAGAGGTACAAAATGAATAAGAAGGGCAAGAACTCAAACAAGAAAACCAAAAAGTACAAGATAATAAAAAAATACCACAAGAATCATTGAATCAAAAGGTATAAGAGGCATAAGATGATCAAAAAGTAAAAGAAGTTCAAGAGGATCAAAGACTACAAGAGGAACAAGAATGGGTAAGATAAAGAACGAGAGGTTCATGAAGAGCGAGAAGAATATGAAGAAGATGATTATTTCGTATTTACTTACATAGTATACAATAACTTATCTTTAAGCTAAATTATCTCTTATATTTTAACAACAATAAGTAAAATTATCTTCTAACTAGATCGAGTTGCAGTGACATGAGGATCAAAATGTACAAAAAGAACATGAATAGGTACAAGATAAAGAACAAGAGGTACACGAAGAGCAAAAACAATATGAAGAAGAAGATTATTTCGTATTTACTTACATAGCATACAATAACTTATCTTGAGCTAAATGACCTGTTATATTTTAACAACAATAAGTAAAATTATCTCTTAATTAGAGCGAATTGCAGTGACATGATCAAGTCAGTGCGGATTATATTCTTAAAGTTTATTTAATTACAAATTCCCCTCCCTTGTATCTTAACAAAGTTCTCACACAAATACAGTGTGACTCTAAATGAAGGAACAGATTCTAAACATTTATTTCTTCCAAATTACAAAAGATAAAAACACAATTTCAACGTTTCTGGAAAAAGAAAATTTTAATTTTGTATGCATTCAATCTGAGCACCATGTGTTACATGACAAATATTAAAACGATGGCTTATTTCTTGCCATACACGAATCAGCTGGTATTTAGTTATCAAATACAGAATTCACAGCTTCAACAATTCGATGTTACAGATTTTCAAGAGTGTCAGTCACAGGGGGGATAAAATCACGGTCATTTACGTTACCCCCCAGATAAAAATCACAACTAGTGAGGTTTGGACAATCAATATGACAAGCAACAGCACCTATGCGGCCGTGGTTAGAACTTTTGTCCGGACTGTTCAAATTTTAAACTTTTGTCAGTCCAGGAATAATAACACAATCTTTTACGTTACCTCACAGATAAAAATCACAACTAGTGAGGTCTGGACAAGCAACATGACAAGCAACAGCGCCAATGCGGCCGTGGTTAGAACTTTTGCCCCAACTGTTCAAATTTTAAACTTTTGTCAGTCCAGGAACGTTGGAATTATGGTTCTATCTTTTATAGTTTGGAAGGAATAAATGTTTAAAATCTGTTCCTTCTTTTTGAATAACCCTGTATATGAAAACATAATGTAATAATTGATAATAATAAACTAACCCTGGATCTTCATCATCACCAACCCTTTTCCAAATAAAAGATATGAAAAAAATACTAATTTTAATGAATAGTTGGAAAAGTCTCAACGCGACTAAATGTTTGCAGAAATAGGATATTACTTTTAATTCGTTTTTATATTTTGTAAATATTCTGTAAACAATTGGAAAATTCAATTTCACTTTATAAAAAAAATTCAGTTTATGAATTTTGCGAAGCGTTGAACTTCTCAATACTTGTAACTCTATAAACAGGAGGATTTTTTACAGCCCTAGGCCATCATTGGAAGAGGGAGGAATTGAATTCGTCTGCTTTACTTCACACTTTCCCTCTGCGGGGGCGGCGGCCATTAATTTTAATTAAATACATTTCAGATGATCCCCACCGTAATCAGTGATTAATTTTATTATTTTTCGAATGGCCAATTCCGCAATTAACTGTAATTCGATTGAGGAGTTTTCCAAAAATAAGGGGGAGGTTAATGTGCAAGTCTGGTGAGTGAATTGGAACTTAAGTAATGGATGTATGTTAATATTGAATTGTTTAAAATGATATTGATATTGACTTTCTGCAAAAGTTTTGTCTTTTCCAAATGTTCCTTGAAACAACTACTTTCCGAGTTAATACTGTGATGAATATTCAAATTCATATTCATATCTTTATTGGTCATGTGAGGTTACATGTTTATAACATACAAAGATTTTTTCTTTTAGGTAAACGTTTGCATAAGTTGTCAATTTCCCGAGATTCGTTGCTTTTTAAATTAGTTCAATTTGAAGCTTTAAACGAGTGTTTTCCACTCCCAGACTAAGCATAAAGTAAAATTTCGAGTTTAGAAAAGCCCCGTGAAAATTTGTCGAGGGTCGCGCAGCCACCCGAGACAAATTTTCTGGGCTTTTCTAAACTCGAAATTTTACTTTATGCGCCACGCGTGTTAAATACTAAAATATTATAAAATTTACGTATATTTGAACTTCACTTGAAATTACTGTTTTATAAGCGTGGCGCATGAAGCAATATTTCGAGTTTAGAAAAGGACAGAAAATTTCTCGTTATTAGTTGTTGTTTTTTTTTTTAAGTTCAGTTTAAAGCTTTAAACGAATGTTTTTCCCTCCCAGACTAAGCATGAAGTAGAATATCGAGTTTAGAAAAACTCCGTGAAAATTTGTCGAGGGTCGCGCACTGACCCGAGATAAATTTTCTGGGTTTTTCTAAACTAAAAATTTTACTTCATGCGCCCCGCTTATAAAACACTGATTTTAAGTGAAGTTTAGATATACGTAAATTTTACAACATTTTAGTATTTTACACGCGTGGCGCATAAAGTAAAATTTCGAGTTTAGAAAAGCCCAGAAAATTTGTCTCGGGTCGCTGCGCGACCCTCGACAAATTTTCACGGGGCTTTTCTAAACTCGAAATTTTACTTCATGCTTAGTCTGGGAGTGAAAAACACTCGTTTAATGAGTTAAACTAAACTTAAAAGAAAACAACGAATAACAACAAATTTTCTGGGCTTTTTTAAACTCGAAATATTACTTCGTGCGCCACGCTTATAAAACACTGGTTTCAAGTGAAGTTCAACTACACGTAAATTTTACAATATTTTAGTATTTCACACGCGTGGCGCATGAAGTAAAATTTCGAGTTTAGAAAAGCCCAGAAAATTTGTCTCGGGTCGCTGCGCGACCCTCGACAAATTTTCACGGGGCTTTTCTAAACTCGAAATTTTACTTCATGCTTAGTCTGGGAGTGGAAAACACTCGTTTAAAGTTTCAAACTTAGCTTTAAAAAGAACCAACTAATATCTAAAGATTTATAACTAATAAGCTAAATTTAGAATACGTACACTTTAATGAAAACCCTGTACGACAAGTCAATAAATCGTTTATTGACGGGATTATCCCCAATTTCAAAATTAAATACATAAAATGTACAAGTAATATCACCTCTAACTAACTAAACAATGAAAAATAATACTACAAATCAATAAGTCAGATCAACATAAAACAAATTTGTTTGAAAATAAATGCCCATAATTAAAATTATAATAAACATAACAAAAATTACTAAAATTAATTCAACGAAATCAATAATTTTAAATTTCGTTGAAATAAACTAAATTAAAGCGTGAATCATTATTTAGCTGATTAGAAGTTCTTAATAGTCTATTAAGCGGACTATTAAAAGTATAATTAGTTTTATTATTGCCAAGCTTAAATAATGCAAAATTCCTAAATTTTGTACAATAAGGATTCACATTGAAATTGACCAAACCTAGAAGCTCCGAACATTGTATATTTGCTGAGAGTAATTTGTGGAAGAAACGTAGCTCTAATTCAAGTCTTCGAGACTGTAATGTCTTGAGATTTAAATCATTTAAGATTAAGTAATAATTGCTGGGATCAATGAAACCTAATTTGAACGAAATCATTTTTATAAATTTTTGTTGCACACATTCAATTTCTGAAATTTTAGTAACGTAAGAGGGGGACCAGACAATACTACCATATTCTAATTGTGACCTTACCAACGAGCAATATAAAATTTTAATAGTTGATACATTAAACATATAGCTATTTCTGAAGATGAATCCTAGCATTCTCATAGCTTTCCGAGTGATCATTTCAATGTGTTCTCTAAAATTTAGCTTTGAATCAAAAACAATCCCTAAATCTTTAATACTGCCAACCTCGTCTAAACTTAACCCTTTCATATAGTATGTGCAGTTTAAATTGGTATTTCTTCTAGAAAATACTATATGTTTACATTTATTTATATTAAGGTCGAGATCATTACGTTTACACCAATCAATCAAGGTGTTAATATTGTTCTGAATTATAATCTGATCTCCCTGACAGACAATACGTTTATATAGTTTAAGGTCGTCTGCAAAAAACAAATATTTACAGTCTTTAAACAGGTCGCTCAGATCATTAATAAATAGCAGGAAAATAATAGGCCCACAGTGCGTGCCCTGGGGGACACCAGAATAAACTGGTATAAATTTAGACGTAATGTTACCTATTCGCACTGACTGAGACCTGCCTGTTAAAAATGAGTCGATCCACTTAACAACATTTGCGTGAAATTTTAATCCACTTAGTTTATCAACTAAATGACGATGATTGACTCTATCGAATGCTTTGGAGAAGTCTGTGTAAATAGCATCAACTTGATAGCCTGCCGCCAAAGCATCTAGAAGATATGATTGATAAACCAATAAATTAGTTACTGTTGAGCAACCTGTACAAAAGCCATGCTGTTCAGGAATAATAACATTTTTTGACATCCACATTAACTGGTTAGAAACCAATTTATCGAGGATTTTTGGAAGTACCGACTGAAGTGCCACACCTCTATAGTTACTAATCTCATCCTTCTTACCAGACTTGTACACAGGCATTATAAAACTATGCTTCCACATTTCAGGAAATATACCAAGTAATAACGATCTTTCAAAAAATAAATAAATAGGTTTGGTTAATGTGCAGACACATTCACTAAAAAAGTCACCAACAATTCCATCAGTTCAATATATAATAAACAACGAATATTTGCGTTACACAAACAGGTTTACTGGTATTATACATAATTTATGAAAAATGGACCATTTGATTAAGTTATTCTCTCACCAAACTAAATTCATTGTCCTTTGAATAGAATAATAAGAATAGAATAAAATTTAATTGTGATGCTACATTTGATCTTTGGAAGTGAGTTCGGTACCTTCAAGCGGAAACTTAAGCAAATACTTTAATTTTGGGCTTTTTTGGTAATTATGAAATTCTTATTGGTTTTATTATTGGAAAAACTGGTTTGTATTTTATTATTTTTGTATTTTTTATTTGTTTTTTGATTAGCAATTATTGTTATTATTACTGAAGAATTTATTATTATTTTTATGTTATCTCTTAATTGTGATTTAATTTTTTCATTAATTATTAATATTTATTCAATTTTATTTTTAATTATGTATTGATTTATTGTAACACTGGTATATTTTTGTTTGTATTATTTGTTTAAAATGGGGATTCCGTAATAAACATTATTATTTATAAAAATAAACAAACAAGAAATTGAGCATTTTAAAAAATTGACAGGAAATGAATAATAATTGCAAGAATCTTAGGCTTTTTTAGGGAAAAAGTCTTAAGCCACCTTTAGGCGCGTTTGAAAATGTATCTCTCTCTGATCAGTGTAGCTATTCATTAGACTTTCAATACCAACAAATTATTAATTAAAAACAAACAAAACTTATATAGGAATTTCGGCGTTTAAACAGGTAAACAAAGCGGGGGTGAGTGAAAATTAAGTGATGTTATTTAAAGGTAAAGGGATTAAGTCATTAATAGGTGTTTCAATGAATACTGGAAAAGTTTTCAATAGGCAACATTTTTGCAGAAAGTCGACACCAATTCGTTTTTAGAAATTGTAAATGTTCTGCAAACAATTGGCGAATATAATTTTACTTTCAGTTTAACATAAAATAAAAGAAACGAAAAATCCTTGAAATCTAAATCAATTATTACTTAATATAGGTGTTTAATTGAATTTACTTGGTTTGTTTAGTAAAAATAAAATTTTTAGTAAAACAAACCAAGTGAATTCAATTAAACACCTGTATTTAGTAGAAATGTTTTACCAAGTGAATAATGAGAAACAATAATACAATTATTACTTAGTTTGATCAAATCGGGAATTAAATTTATTTTGTCTTCAATTTTGTTCTCATTAATCACTTGATAAAACATGTTTACAATGTTGATAATTAAATAAAAGTCACTTGGTTTGCTTCATTACTATTTTTTTAAACAAGGAAAACACATCCTAAATGAGTACGAAGACATCTGGAACTTCCCAATTCTTAAAGCCCTTATTACCCGACCTTCAAAAAATATGTATCTTGTAAAACATTTTTCTATAGTAGCTAAACAAACCAATTGACTTTTATTTAATTATCAATAATAATTTTTTTTTATTTCTGTTTTAGTGACATTTTAAGTATATTTTCTAAAATTTACAACACCGCCATAAAATCTTTGCTTTACAAAAAAAAAACGCATCCATTTACTCAGAATTACCTGTTGACTTGGTAATTGTTTCATCGGATATCTGATGTCCGTATGTTGTTTCTACCTGTGAGCGGTCAGTCTGGTTTTTAATTTTGGTAGGAAAAAGGTACGGACGAACGAAATGAAAAAAATAATAATAACTCTTGATAGGTAACATGTGCTCGACGTCAAAATTGTTGAATTAAACATATGTGGTATGGAAACACTACAATTATCGGAAGCGTACAATGGTTTTCGATAATTAGTCTTGACTTGCATCTGTTTGTACATTTTTTAAACTTTTTATGCGGTTTTAAATTTGTGATTTGATTAAAATCTGGTAGAAAGGATAGGAATTAACTTAGAATTCTAGAAGAATATAACTCAAATAATTCTTCTTAATTAATAATAAAAGTAGAACATTGCTAAATTTGTGCCCCACCAATCCAAATGTCCAGCCTTTTTAAAACTCGAAAAATTTACTTTAAGATTATTTGAAATGCGAAACCCTCGTTAAAGTTCAGTCATTAAGTATTATTAATTATCCATGTATTTATTGACATTAATCCCCAAAACACTGATATTGACTTTTAGCGGTAAATTACCGATAAATCGGTTTTGATTCACAAAATGTTGTTGAAACTTTAATAAACAAAATCAACCAGAATTAGTGTGTAACATTGTACGCTCTAGTACATTACCAATGAATCGATAAAATTGTATTTATTATCTTCGACAATTAGTAAACCCCCCGAAATCGATAATAGTGACAATAAAAGCACTTTCCGCTGTGATTATTCGAATATTTATTATAATTAGGCGCATCTCGTAAACTATTAGATAATTACACAGCGGTTTAACAGTCGTTCAATTAGAACTAATGTCGCACGAGGACATTATAATTCCAATCAATATGTAATTATTGCGCTTATTAGGAATTGTAATTAATTATCCGCCACGACTTGGTGTCAATTAAACACCTAGGGCTGCGCTATGCGATACGGATAGCCACATATGTAAAATTAATGTTCCGTGTTATGTTTACATATATCTAATTGTTGTTTCCTAATATTGGCTGTAAGACAATGATCTAATAAGTACTAATGACTATTTAGTAGATTATTAGTATGAGTATATGTGCAAATCAGAGCTGGGACGAATCCTCGTAAAAAGGATTCGAATCACGAATCCGAATCACCTAATATGATTCGAATCACGGTTACTCGAATAAAGGATTCGTAAGAGATAAATATGATTCGAGTCAATGATTTGGGCCCGCCGTGGCCGAGCGGTTGAGCCCCTGGTTTCGCCAATCGTTCACGGCGGTGATCTGGGTTCGATTCCCGGCGGGGGCGAGTAATTTTTCTAACGAAAAATACTCGTCTCCGGTTCCATAGATGTGTGTAAATGTGTTGTGACGTCCAAATATAGATATAGTTAAATAAGTTAGTTAATAACTTAATAAGTTAAAAATTGAATGATGTTGGCTAATAGTCGTCAAACTAAGGCCAAGCAAAAGCAAAAAAAAATCAATGATTCAAATCCTGTTTTTTCGAATCATGAATACAAATTCTTTAAGAATAAATTTGATTTTATAATTTTTTTGACCATTAATATATAAATATCGTTACCAGTTGTTTTAACAAAAATATTTAAAATCTAATTATTTATTATTAACACTGAACATCGTTGATAACAGACTAAACATCTGATTTCCTGTTACTCTAATTAAAGTAGTATTTGTGTGTTTCTGAACTTCACTTCAAATCAGTGTTTTGTACGCGTGGCGCATGAAGTAAAATTTCGAGTTTAGAAAAGCCCGAAAATTTGTCTCGGGTCGCTGCGCGACCCTCGACAAATTTTCACGGGGCTTTTCTAAACTCGAAATTTTACTTCATGCTTAGTCTGGGAGTGGAAAACACTCGTTTAAAGCTTCAAATTGAACTCTATTATAAAATCGACGAATGCCTGAAAATTACGTAGATAAAAAAATCACTGAATATCATTAAATCCGGGAAAGTCAGAGAAAAGTCATGAAATTATATTCAAATTACATATAGTTCGGGGCAAAAACCCAGAGCTTGTATATTAATCCGTAAGGACATTGAATACTTTCTGTTGACAGGATACTGCACCAGAGATGTAGTCGCTGTGCAGCTGAAACTCCCGGTGGGGAAGAGCAGGCTGGACGTAATAGCCTGCTCGGCATACTTCCCGGGGGACAGCGCAGACCCACCACCTCCAACAGCTGTGAGAAGACTGGTGGCCCACAGCAAGAGGGAGAATATCCAGCTTGTTGTGGCATGTGACGCCAACGCACACCATCTAGCGTGGGGCAGCACTGACACCAATCCGAGGGGTGAGTCTCTATTAAACTTTATTATGGGGGAAGGGCTAGCTATACTTAATACTGGCAACGAACCTACCTTTGTTACGAAAAATCGCGCAGAGGTATTAGATATTACTTTCTGCTCAAACTACTTGAGCACAAAAATTTCCGACTGGAAGGTGTCAGAGGACCCCTCCTGCTCTGACCATCGGAACATTCAATTTAACATTGAAGCAGGCACTAGACCAATAGTGGAATACCGTAATGCTAGAAGCACTAAGTGGGACGGTTATACGCGTACACTTGGAGAGCTTCTGGGATCAACGGCACCCACTATTAAAAGTCATGAGGACATTGAGACGGCGGCGGAGCATATCTGCCGATCAATCGTCTCAGCGTACCATGAAAATTGTCCACTACAAAGGAAAAAGGACAGTAGAAATGTCCCCTGGTGGAACAATACATTAGAAAAAATGCGAAAAGAAGTCCGGAAACTATTCAACCGGGCTAAGGAGGCGGGCAAATGGGAACCGTACAGTACAGCTCTAACGGAGTACAATAAACAAATTCGCAGGGCCAAGAGGGAATCTTGGAGGAAGTTCTGCGAGGGTATTCATGATACTCCCCGTAGTGCAAGAATCCACAAGATTCTAGCCAGAGAGCCGGCGCAAGCACTTGGATCGATAAAACGACCTGATGGCTCATATACGGCCTCTGGTAAAGAGACGTTAGAGATCCTGGCCCAAAATCACTTCCCAGATTGTTCCCTTCTAAGTAACGAAACACCGGATACAATGCTTCCACGGGATCGAACTAAGAGACCGGGGAAGCAGGACTGGAAGGTGGTAAACAAAATCGTTACCTACAGATCAGTAAGTTGGGCGGTCAAATCCTTCCAACCATACAAAGCACCAGGAATAGATGGGGTCTTCCCTGTCTTACTCCAAAAAGGCTTGGAGAAAGTAATCCTCCACCTTATAAGACTGTTCAGGGCGAGCCTAGCATGGAATTACATTCCAACTAGCTGGTCGGAAGTAAAGGTAGTCTATCTACCTAAGGTGGGAAAAACAGATCCCCTACCAAAATCCTTCCGACCTATAAGCCTGATGTCATTTATCCTAAAGACCCTGGAAAAGGTGCTGGATGGCTACATCAGGAGGGAGATACTGAGTATTAACCCTCTTAGTGTGCACCAGTATGCCTACCAAAAAGGGAAGTCAACGGACTTGGCGCTGAATAACCTAGCCGGGAAAGTTGCGCAAACCCTGGACTACAAGGGAATTGCGGTAACAGCTTTCTTGGACATAGAAGGGGCCTTCAACGCTGCTCTGACGGGATCACTCTGCAAATCCGCGAGGGACAGAGGGGTTCCACCGGCTATTACAGGCTGGATCAGAGCAATGCTCGACACCAGAACCGTGACAACATCACTATGTGGCGACACGGTCAAGCTGAGGACTGCCAGGGGATGCCCGCAGGGAGGGGTTCTTTCCCCCCTGCTGTGGTCTTTACTGGTAGACGATCTGCTTGCAATAATAGATACGCTTGACGTCGAAGTGCAAGCGTATGCTGATGACATAGTCATTCTTGCAAGGGGTACGGATGAAAACCAAATCTGTGAAGCCATGCAGGAGGCACTGGATGCGACTCAGAACTGGTGTATAGGGGAACGGTTAAACGTAAACCCTAGCAAAACATCAGTTGTCCCGTTCACGAGAAGGAGGATCCTGAAATTGAGACCTCTTACTCTACGGGGAGAAACCATACCATTTGTGGAGGAGGCGAAGTATCTAGGAATCACCCTGGATAAATCGCTGAATTGGAACTCCCACTTGGACAAGACAATCCGCAAAGCAAGGTACGCCCTGTGGACGTGCCATAGAATTTGCGGGAAGTCATGGGGATTAAACCCCAAGCAAATGTACTGGCTATATGGTTCGGTCATAAAACCAATAATAACCTATGGCAGTATCGCCTGGTGGCCGATTACAACTCGAAAAACGGCCATATCAAGGCTCTCCTCACTACAGAGAATGGCGACAGTGGCGGTAACTGGAGCCATACGCACTACCCCATCAGCGGCGCTAGAAATGCTACTGAACCTCACCCCCCTGCATATCCTAATACAGGGCGAGGCCAGATTGGCAACGTATCGATATCACCACGCGGCCCTATTGGATCCGAAGGTGATAGTCTTCACACCAAATGGGCTGTCAACTGCCATTGAGGCGGATGACACCCTAAGTATGAGGACTGACTACGCAGTCACGGACTACTGCGAGGATCAGCCGTACAAGGTCCTGTTCCCAAGCAGGGACGACTGGGAGCGACACAAAATCACCCCAGAAAAGGCTGACTCCTACTGGTACACTGACGGCTCAAAACTGTCCACTGGAACAGGAGCCGCAGTCGTCGGACCAAGGACTGAACTTTACTACAGCCTTGGCAGGTATGCTACCATACTTCAGGCTGAAATATACGCCATTGAAATGTGCGCCCACGAAATCCTTTCAAAGGGTTGGGCGGGCAGGACAATAAAAATATGTTCGGACAGCCAGGCGGCCCTTAGGGCCCTGGCATCTTCTAGATGCTCCTCGCTGGCTGTACGGAACTGCAAGGAAGCCCTCTGCCAAATGGCACAGGTAAACGGGGTCAGTCTGATGTGGGTGCCAAGCCACTCTGGCGTGGAGGGAAACGAATTAGCCGATTCCCTAGCCAGAGAGGGGGCGCGTACAGCCTACATCGGACCAGAACCCGCTCTGGGGATACCCAGATCAACAGCTAGAGACCGTAACAACGGATGGATGAGACACGAGGCACAGGATTTCTGGCAAAACCGCCCTGGGATGAGACATTTCAGAGCGGTAACAAGTGGACCATCTGCGGCCAGGACGGCCTCATGGTTGAAGCTGAGCAGATCAGATGTTCACACATTAACTGCTCTCTTCACTGGACACAGCCGTCTAAGGCATCACCTTAACAAACTAGGACTGAGCGACACCACTGAGTGCCGCCTATGCCTAGAGGATGATGAAACAGCAGAGCACGTCATATGTGCCTGTCCAGCTGGCAACCAGATCAGGACCACGGTGTTTGGCACACCAAAGCTAAACCTGAAGGACCTGGAGAAAACTTCACCTGACAAGATCCTTGACTTCATCAAGAAGATGGACTTGGAAGGTGAACTGTAAGGTCGGATGTTCGACCTTAATTGTGAGCCACAATAGATCCTTGCGGTCGCAGTGGAGGGTAGCATAACTACCCACTCACTTTCAATAGAATAGAATAGAATAGAATATTCAAATTGACCAAAACACTAACAAAAAAGCCATATGACATTATTAAATTTGTCAAAATCAGCAGGCAAATTACAAAACACATACAAATTTAGAAAATTAACTTAAATATTGACAAAAACAATGAAAGCAATTTCACAAAAATGAGGTTTAACACAGAAAAAAGTTATATTAAAAGGCCAGGGAAAAAATCTGGAATCAGGGAAATGTCGGAAAAATTTAACATTTCAGATTGTGGCTACCATGTCAGTTTTACTTCAAATAATATTAAACATAATTTTAAAAACTAGTATATTATCTTTAAAAACATTTTTAGTCATTTAATGTTCTTATCAAAGCATTCAGTTTGAAGTTTCGAACGAGCGTTTCCACTCCCTGTGTGTCTTTCTGAAATTTCGCAATTACCACAACAAACCACAAACCTTGCAAATCTTGAAAGCAGATGTTTTATGAACAACAATTCAAAATATTGTAAAACGAGCACAATGAAACATCAACTCAGGAGATGGTCATTTGACCGATATAATTTTTTTAACTTTATATTATCAATTTTACACCTTTAAATTAACTTTCAGTCAAAACATTGCCCATTTTTTCATTTATAATAAAATGGCAGCCAATTCATAATATGACATTAATTTTGCCTTATATTACACGAGACAAAAAGTTTATATCTTAAGAAATGTAAATTTTTGTTTTTTAACATAGATTTACTGTCCTTGTTTACGCACGAAGTAAAATATAGAGTTTAGAAAAATCTGAAAATTTGGTTTAGTTGCGTAGCGAAACGGATAACACACTGAAATATTGTGAAATTGAAAATATATGGGTTTTTACGTATTATGTTTGAATTTGATAGCAAATTCAGTTTGATTTTATTAGAAATATCTATGTCCCGAGAAATACAGGAAGTTGTTCTGACGTCACACATGAAATTCCTCGCGTGACGTGAAAAGTCAATGTAATTAAACTAACAAGGTCGACTCGGTTTTAAATTAAGACAACCTTGTACACTACTCACCTTGATTGCTGACGTAACGCATGGAAGTCCTCACGTGACGTCAAGAATCAAAGTAATTAAACAATACAAGGTCGGCTCGGTTTAAATCAAGACAAACTTACTTACACATCTTGGTTGATGTCGTCACGCGTGGAAATCCGTACGTGACGTCAAAACCAAGATCATTACTGTGCAAGGTTGTCTCGATTTAAACCGAGCCGACCTTATCACACGCGGAAATCCTCACATGACGTCAAAATCAAAGTCATTACTGTATAGGGTCGACTCGGTTTAAACTGTGACAGTCTTGTATAAGGTTGTCTTCATTTAAACGAGTGTTTTCCACTCCCAGACTAAGCATGAAGTAAAATTTCGAGTTTAGAAAAGCCCCGTGAAAATTTGTCGAGGGTCGCGCAGCGACCCGAGACAAATTTTCTGGGCTTTTCTAAACTCGAAATTTTACTTCATGCGCCACGCATATAAAACATTGATTTAACGAGAAATTTAAAAACACACAAAAGACATTTTTCATGTTAATCCTTACTTTGTAAGTACCGTAAACTGGGGTTACTTTGCGCCTTAAGGTGTTACTTTGCCCCACTGTCAAAAAGAGTTAAATATGATTTTACACAGGAACTATACTTAGACAACACAAAATACTTAGCGCTCTATTAAAGTTTGCCTATATAACAATGTCTTACGCAGTCGGCTTACGTTCCCGCGCTTTTAGAGTGGTAATAAGACGGTGATAAAGTTGTCAGCTGAAATTCACGTGTTTGTTTGCCGATAAAATTTAGTGTCTGTAGAAGTTATTGTTCTTGATTTACAAGTAAGTATTTGCACATTGGTTTTGTAGTACTCCGTAGCTGTTTTGCACTTAAAATTTGTTGAAATGCTCCATTATAAAGAAAAAAACAATATGTGTTGTCCTTAACCTACAAAATGTTACACTTTTGGGGTTACTTTGCTCCGGAGCAAAGTATACCCACTATTTCTTATTCTTTTTTACCTCACCGGCTAAAATACTTTTTCCTTGGTTAAAGAAATGCCAAGAAATTACCAAAGGCAATTGGGTTCAAGAAAATATGCCGACTACACGAAAGAAGCATTAGAGGAGTGTTTAAATGAAATTAGAAGTGGAAAAATATCGCATAGAAAAGCCGAACAAAAATATAGGATCCCAAGACGTACTATTCTGAATAAATTAAAAGGCAGACACAGTAGGAAACCAGGAAAGCAACCCATATTTACCTGTGATGAAGAAAACCAGTTTGCTAATTGCATAATTTCTTTGGGTGAATACGGGTTTCCTTTAAACGAACGAGAACTGAGACATATAATAAAAAACTATTTGAGCCGATGTGGAAGGACAGAAAAAATATTTGACAATAACTCACCTGGTAACGACTGGATAAAATCCTTTATTGCCAGACACCCTGAACTCTCACGTCGTTTTGCTGAAAATGTTAAACGAACACGAGCGGCAGTTAACGAACCTATGTTAAGAACATTTATTCAAAATTTGTCCAAAGAGCTAATTGATGTTCCTGCTACAAACATCTGGAACTTTGATGAGACGAATCTTACTGACGATCCGGGGAAAAAGAAAGTTCTCGTCAAAAAAGGACCAAATATCCGGAAATGATCAGAAATGCTTCAAAAACATCTATATCTGTCATGTTTGCTGGTAACGCGGCTGGAGAACTCCTTCCACCGTATGTTGTTTATCGAGCGACCAAAATGTGGACCACATGGACTGAAAACGGGCCCAAAGGATGCCGTTATAATTCTAGCAGTTCTGGATGGTTCGGCGCAGCAATTTTCACAGATTGGCTTGAAAAACAAATGCTACCACGATTGAGAAAATTAGAAGTGAAAAAAGTATTACTATGTGACAATCTCTCTTCCCATTTAGCTATGCATGCGGTGGAACTATGCCGCCAATATGAAATATCTTTAATCTGCTTGCCTGCCATCAGCACGCATCTGACACAGCCTCTTGATGTGGCATTCTTCTGGCCACTAAAAATAGCGTGGCGAAAAGTTTTAAGTGACTGGAAAGATACAGAAGATGGCATCCGTAATACAAACATACAGAAGCAGAACTTCCCACCACTGCTGTCGAAAATGATGGATATTATTGCTCCTAGCGTACAAGACAACTTAAAAGCTGGCTTTCGGAAATGTGGCATAGTGCCTTTAAATGTGGAAGAACTTTTAAACCGCTTGCCAAGATCGTCCTGCAATGAAGACGACATTCAATCTGTGTTCCTGCAGAGCTTGGAAGCTAAAAGATCAGATTCTACAAAAATCCGGAACCGGAGAAAAAAAATTAACATTCCAGCAGGAAAAAGCGTTTGTGCTGAAAATACATTGAGCGATGAAGACGTGGTTAACGAAGAAGTCGTAGCAAATGAAAATATGTTAGAGGATGAACCTGCAATTTCCTCTAAACATGAAGACGAGCCCTAATTCAAGGACAACTCAGATGATGATTTTGATTTGCATGACCTAGTTGACGAGCAACAAAAAGAAATAGAGTTTATGGATTACGTGGAAGGCAAGCCAACTAAGAACAAAGCTTTTCAGTTTGCAAACGTTGTTCGAGAAATAGGACGTTTCGTAGTTTTTTCATATGAAGGAGAATTGTATCCTGGTGAAATTATGGGGTTTAACGACAATGAAGTCACCATTAATGCAATGGTTAAGGCTTTAAAAATGTGGAAATGGTCCAAAACGCGTGATGAAATGACTTACTGCTGGTCTGACGTTCTAGGTGGCATAAAGACACCTAAACAAGTTTCCAAAAGAGGATTTTTTGCAGTTCCTGAGCTGAACAACAACTTGTTTTAGTAAATCATCTTTTTGTTTGTGAATACCTACCTTAATAATTTAAGAATGTGTTGTTCATTCGCTATTTTTAGATGCAGCTCTTGTTTTTTGATATTAAAAATGCAAAAAAACTAATTTTTATTACTGTTATATAAGTAGATATGAAACGTTAGAGAAATTTTGACTAGAGAGCAGTACTACTTTACTCCAGACGTTCACAGTCATGCATTACATAGAGATTTAAACCCCGGCGCAATGTAACCCCGTCCTATGGTAGACTTTGCTCCGATCTTCAGCAAAAGAAATTATATATTTGCTGTTTGTTTTTGTATTAAATAATACTACAGCTACATTACTAAAACCCTTTTCTGTGTTTTGTGCAAAAATGATACTTTTATATACGTTCTTTACTTTTTTTTAAAAACGATTTTCAATTTCTCCACTAAAAATGGAGCAAAGTAACCAGTTTACGGTATTTGAATCCTTTTATAAATATTCGTTTCCTTTTATAAATACTCGAATCCTTTTATAAGGATTCTAATCCTTTTATATGGATTCGAATCACCCACATTTGGATTCGATTACGAATCCTCTTAAAAAAATGTAACGAATCCGGATCACGAAACCAGTTGAACTAAAGTATTCGAATACCTCTATTGAATCCTCTAAAAGGATTCGAATCTAGGATTCGTATCCTGCCCAGCTCTGGTGTAAATATATTACAGTCAGGAGCGAATTAGTACGAGTAAAAACAAAAAAAGTAAACCAAGCACGATTTTATAAGAAACAGTTGCTCGAACTAGCAAAATTACAAACTTTACTATTAATTTTGGGTGATCCTAGCCAAAAATAAGGTTGAAACCTACTGAAAGGAAATAAATAGTTTATTCTACACAAAAGTGGCATAGAATAAACTATTTATGTATTTTCAGTAGTTTTCAAACTTTTTTTGGCTAGGAACACCCAAAATGAATATTTTAAAGCACCCTAATTTTAATTTGAGAAGATATTTTTCAAGATAGTACAAACGAGCAACTTCAGATAATAAAAAAAGAAGCAGCTGTTTTAAACTTTAGAATAAATCAATTCAATATTTTTGTAGTTCCTCAGTAAAGTCTATTGGTCAAAAATTATTGTCTAAATTTGTTTACGTGAGTTTGCTCTGAAACGTAAACATACATGTCTGAGCAGTTTATTTTTAATTTGAATTGATATCAGTGTTCTGTACGCGTGGCGCATAAAGTAAAATTTCGAGTTTAGAAAAGCCCGAAAATTTGGTTTGGTCGCGTAGCGCTACACGCTACGTGACCAAACCAAATTTTCAGGATTGGAAGAACACCCGTGCCACACACACAAAATATAGGGTAAATGTCATATCGTTAAGTTAGATTGGGTTATATACCACTTTATTATTTTACGCAATTCCAGCTTTATTTTTGATGTGGTTTATTTGTATCATTGCTATTTGATATGTTGGCTTAGGGCCACAAATATGCCCCTGATTACAGTCATCATTGGTATATGATATGTTAAGCCAACAAATATGCCCCTGATTACAGTCGACTATCTATTTTAGTTAACAAAAATTACAATGTATTAAAACGCAAATATTTATCATTGACCAGAGTAAAAAAAAAGCGCACAACTGAAATTACAACGTTTGTCAAAACGCACGGTTTGTTTATTAAAACGAATTATTGCGTTTCGGTTATTGAGTTTATGATAACGTCATTATATCAGATTATTGTGTGTTTTTGAACATTTACATTTTCCTGTGAAATATGCTGTACGTGCTTGCAATTGAAAAAAATTCGGATATGCATGGGGGAAAAATTTAAATTAGTTGCTTCTGCAACTAGATGATATTCCGGATATTACAAAATTGAGGATAAGACAAGTTATTCTTATTATTTAACCGCCTTGATAAATCAAGTATACAAATAACTTGGAAAAATATTACAAAATTATTCACTCCCAAGTGTTCCCACTCCTTGATTAACCCATTAAAGCAACGAGCAATTATAGAGTTGACTATAAAATTTGATTTTAGGTAAAATTTAGCACTTTTTTATGATTTCTGTGAATGACTTATTATATTACATACTGTAAATTTGTCATTTAATTGTACATTCAAAATTCAAAGATTCAATCCAAAAGATACTAATACAATCCGAATTATACAGCATAAGTGGTTACTTTGAAATCGATATGAATAATACTTAAGAATTTTAACCCATCATTCATTGTGTATGTAATTATTCACTTGTCACTTATATTTTAATCTGTCTGTTCTGTCCCCATATACATTTTATCTTAATTTTAATCTGTTTGTTATGTCCCCACATACATTTTATCCTAATTTTACACATATTATTTTATTTATTCCCATATATTTTAATACAATAGACATATTTTTATATACTTGATCAGATATTTAGTTTTAGTTTATAATTATATAGATAATTTTAATCATTAAGTATACTTTATATATCTCGTGTTCGACAAAGCCAAATATGAATTTACATTATTTTTGGAAATAAACATTATTATTATTATTATTATTATAATGAATACGCTATACATTTTCAGGCATTCGACGATTGTATATAAAAACGTGCAATATGAAGTTTCGAACGAGTGCTTCCACTCCCAGACTAAGCATGAAGTAAAATTTCGAGTTTAGAAAAGCCCCGCGTAGAATATTTGTCGAGGGTCGCGCAGCGACCCGAGACAAATTTTCATGGGGCTTTTCTAAACTCGAAATTTTACTTCATGCGCCACGCGTATAAAACACTGGAATATTGTAAAGTTATAAATGCACTGACATATATATATATATATATATATATATATATATATATATATATATATATATATTAATAAGTAATAATCGAAATATTTAAATAATAAAATATTTACATTTGTCTTCCTACATTTTCAAGTCAGGTCAAATAATGTAATATAGCAAATTAACTTCAACAGAGATGAGAGACGACGAAGAGTGTGTTAATGATAAAGTGAGTGAAAATAAGTTATGCAGTTACAAACATTGCAAAAAAAGTATAGTGAGAGACAGAGTGGAGTGTTGTGTTTGCGATGCAGCATATCATCCTGGATGTTTCCAGAAAGGTAAACAGGATGCCTATAAAAACCATTCGTGCACCCAAAATATTGAAGAAGGCGTTAAAGAATTCCTATTCCTTAAAGAAATCGTGAAACATCTTAGAGAAACAAATTCTCTCTTAGAAAAGAGTAATAAAAGTTTATCTGATAACAATAAAGCGCTAATTAATAATAATACATACTTACTAGCGAGGTTAGAAAACGAAAAAAAAACCATTACAAAATGTAAATCAGAAACAGAAAACTGCATTTAACGAAAATTTTAATTTAGAATTAAACAATAAAACACAGATGGAGCGAGAATGCATTCCAGATCGTTTTCAAGCGGACAATAGCCAAGAACAAAAAAACTCAAAAAGAAAAGAATATAAGGAGGCGTTAACAAAAACCCGAAATACAGAAAATAAGAAAATAAATGAATCAACAGTAGTAAATGATATGCCTACGGAAAGAAATATGGAACAGTCTAATAAAAAAGAAGACTGGAAAAAGGTACAAAGAAAACATAAAAACAAACATGATAATATTATAATGGGTACACGAACCAACATCAAAGGTAATTTAAGTGCGGCTCCAAAAAAATCGTGGTATTTTATTGGAAGAGTCAACCCTGAAATAACAAAAGGAAATGTTGAGAGTTATATTAAAAGCAATATATGCGACTCTGGATGCATTGAGATATCAGAGCTCGAAATAAAAAACAAAAATGAAAAGGCTTTTAAAGTAGGTTTCGAAAGTAAACACGAAGATAAGTTCACTAATCCTGATTCCTGGCCCGCAGATATTAAAATTCAAAAATATTCTTTTTTAGTAGAACGAATAAAAAACAAATTAACTCCAATACAAAGGGAAAAGTAAAATGCTGTTCTGATAAAATAAAAATATCAATGATACATTTAAACGTACGATCATTACATAATAACACTTTAAAAATTAACTCTATTCTTGAAAATCATCCCGAATGTAAGATCTTGCTAATTAGCGAGCATTGGCAAAATGAATCCCATCTCTTAATCAATAATATTGAATATTTCAACCTGGCCTCGTATTACTGCAGAACCAATCTACATAAACGAGAAACTGCTTATGGGGGTGTCGCAATTTATCTACGGAAAAATATTCAATTCAAATCCCGACCGGACATTAATGAACTTTCAGAAACCAGTGCTTTTGAGTGTGCGGCTATTCAATGTTGTATTGATAAATCAATTAATTCAATATATGTTGTAATTTACCGGGCACCTAATTCAGATAATTTAGACTTATTTTTTCATAAAATGGAATGTTTATTGAATCAATTAACAGCGGAAAATGTTGAGTATTTTATAGCAGAAGATTTTAATATCGATCTTAACTCTAAAACAGCAGCATCTTTTGAGTTTATAAATTTACTAGATTCTTTTAATGCTTCTCCTACTATAAAGGACTCAACAAGACTATCTAAGTCCAAGGAGTCATTAATAGATAATATTATTACAAATACTACACACGATTATACCACGGAAGTATTCGAGAACCATGTATCAGATCATAAAGCGCAAAAACTTATACTGAATGTCCAAGTCCAAACAGACAACATTAATAAAAAGTGTAGACTATTTACATCGCGTAATATGAGTGAATTCTGTAACAAATTAAAATGTTTAAATTGGGAAAATATGTATTCAGGTGATGACGTGAACCTTGAGTGGAATAAATTTATGCTTAATTTAAGAAACTGTTTAGATCAATCCTGTCCAATAGTAAATGTAACAAAAAATAAAAGCGCTAATAATTTACAAGTGTACAACAATTCTGAAATTATTAAATGTAAGCAAGTTTTAAACGCTCTCTCTGTTATAAAACAATTTGATGCAAATGCTAAAAAACTATATAATGATCTAAACAAGGAATATAACCAATTACTTAAGCAAACAAAAAGCAACATCATAGCGAAAAAAATTATTGAAAGTGATAATAAAATAAGAGAAACTTGGAACTGTGTTAATCAATATCTAGGTAAATCTAACAAAAATATTAATTTTCCTTATAGTGCAACCGATTTTAATAACCATCTCAGTACGTCCATGCAGAAAATAATACATGAAATACCAAACTCTGACGAACCACTATTTAATAATATAACAAGAAATAATTACAGCTTATTTTTGAAACCTGTATGTGAATCGGAAATAATAAATATAATAGGTAATTTGAAAAATAAAAAATCGGTAGGGTACGATGAAATCAAAACCCAAATGATAAAAATGAATGCTCAAATACTTAAACAACCTTTGACCTATCTGATAAATAGATCGTTTGAGCAAGGGATATTTCCAGAGTGCCTCAAAATTGGTGTAATTAAACCAATATTTAAAAAGGGAGATCGGCTTGATATAAATAACTATAGACCGGTAACACTATTAAGCATATTTTCTAAAATTGTTGAAAAAGCTGTTGCATCAAGACTCACTAGTTTTTTCTCAAAACACAGTCTTTTTAATACCACACAGCATGGCTTCTTAAAACAAAAAAATACAAACACCGCAATATTTGATTATGTAAGTAATATTGCGAATGCTTTGGAAAAAGGTGAAAATCCCCTAGGAATTTTCATAGACTTGTCGAAGGCATTCGACACTATGAATCACAATATTTTATATCAAAAATTAGAAATGTATGGTGTAAGAGGTACTGCATTAAATATTCTTGAATCTTACTTGAAATGCAGGCCACAAAAGGTTATTCTAGACACATCAGAGTCTAACATCACGTGTACAAATATCGGTGTTCCTCAGGGAAGTATTTTGGGGCCAATTTTATTCGTTATATATGTCAACGATTTCGAGCAAACCATGAGGCCTTTTCCGTGTTCAATAGCTTCATATGCAGATGACACAAATATTATTATAAACAGAGCTGACAGTGATGTAATACACAATGCAAATGCAGTGTATACCGAAGTACAAAATTGGATGTCACAAAACAAATTAATTATAAATCATAAGAAAACCCATGTGCTTCAGTTTTCTGCGAGAAAATTAAACAACATCTCTAATGAGGTTATTTTAGACGGAATAGTGCTTCAAATAAAAGAAAGTACAAAATTTCTAGGAGTTAAAATTGATGCACAACTAAATTGGCAAACCCACTGCATTCAACTAATTAAATCTCTGAATATAGTATGTTACACTATTCGAATCCTAAAAAATATATTTGATCATAATACATTAATAATGATCTATAGATCAAATTTTGAATCTCTCGTGATTTACGGCATTATATTCTACGGAACATCTTCCTTTGCTCAAAAGATATTCATAGTACAAAAGAGAATACTTAGAATTATTAATAACTTAAAGCCTACAGATTCATGTAGAGAATACTTTAAACGAGAAAATATACTCACATTCTATAGTATATATATATATATATGTAATACTAGTTTTTCATTTTAAATATAAATTAAAATTTGATACGTATAAAGTTCAACACAGTTATGACACCAGACGGTTCAATGAATATGAGTATCCATTACATCGGCTAACTCTATACGAAAAAACACCTACATACAATGCAATAAAACTGTACAATACATTACCTGCTTACATAAAAAATACAACCTGTTTAAATACGTTTAAAAGGCAATTACGAGAATTCTTGATTAATAAAGAATTATACAAAATGGAAGAATTTTAGTTTCCAACAATTTTTCGCTGCATGATTATTTTGGTTTTTGATTGTTTGTTTGTTTTTGGTTATATTTATTATTTAGTTTAAATGTTATTTGTAATTTTAATGTGTTTACTAGTTTATTTGCAATACACTTGTATTATATATGTTTTTTTTTTCTTTCTCTAATCCATATTGTGTATTAAGCGATCGATTTACTTTAGGACGTATTCGATATATATATGTAACAAATGTATATTAACTAATTTCTTGAATAAATGAATTTGAATTTGAACTTATTTATTAATTAATTTAACAAAAAATAAATAATGTTGGGTGTATGCATCAATGGCGCTTAATGGGTTAAGCATGAAGTAAAATTTCGAGTTTAGAAAAGCCTGAAAATTTGGATTTGACGGGGCGCGCGAGCGAAGCGAGTCGCGCTCCGGCGAATCCAAATTTTCAGGCTTTTCTAAACTCGAAATTTTACTTCATGCGCCACGTGTACAGAACACTGATATCAATTGAAATTCAAAATAAACTTCTCAGATATGTATGTTTATGTTTCAGAGCAAACTCACGTACAAATATTTAGACAATAATTTTTGGGGAATAGACTTTACTGAGGAACTACAAAAATACTGTAGTTATAAAATTATTTTATTTCTAAGTTCTTGAGGAATGTAAATTTGATAGCAGTAAATTTTACAAATATTTATTTTGCGTTTTCAAAAATTTGAACGAATTTTTGAAAACGCAAAATGAATATTTGTAAAATTTACTGCTATCACCAATTAATTACAAATATTTATTTTTTTATTTTAAAGTCTTTATTTTTCTCAGTAATAATTAACAATAACATAATGCAAATTTACAATAACAAAAAATATATAACCTGCAAAACATATAAAACAGATGAATATACAAATATAAATAAAGGAAAATTGAAGCAGTTCAGCATATATGTTAATATGAACATTGCTGCTCTTCCACTCAACCCTTAAAAAAATATTAATAAATCTTACAAAGTGTAAGCGAAAACAAAATTCTAGATATTAATAAAACAAGTAATCTCTACCAGAACAAGAAGTGCTGTAAAGAAAGTATTGATGTTTACCTTCCAAGTTTAATCCATAGAATAACATTTAAAATAAAACACTTAGTTTGTTTGACTAACTTTAAAGTCAGGAAATCAAATCAAGTGTTTTTATTTCAATTTTTATTTTAATGGCGCTTAATGGGTTAATATAAGATAAGAGTAAAGGAAAAATGTAAATATTTTGTTATTCTAATATTTCGATTATTACTTATTTTTTGAGAATATTTATAACTTCACAACATTTCATTGTTTTATACGCGTGGCGCATGAAGTAAAATTTCGAGTTTAGAAAAGCCTGAAAATTTGGTTTGGTCGCGTAGCGCTACGCGCTACGCGACCAAACCAAATTTTCAGGCTTTTCTAAACTCGAAATTTTACTTCATGCTTAGTCTGGGAGTGGAAACACTTGTTCGAAATTTAAATTTAACTCTTTTATAAAATCGACGTATGTAATATAATAAATTATTCATTGAAATTATAAAAAAAGATGCAAAATTTTACCTAAAATCAATTTTTAGAGTTACCTTTATAATTTGCTCGGCTCTTAATGGGTTATTCATGTTTCACCAAGTGATTATTGAGAACATAGTCAAAAATAATCAAAAGTTAGATAAATAAGGTACTAATCTTTAAAAAACGATTCCAACGGGAAATATAATACGTATAATGAAAATATAAAATAAAAGCGATAAAAAATACTTTATTTTATTTGTTTGAGAAGGGCGTGGATGGTTTTATGCGCCACTAAAAAAAATATTATAACTGGAAAGGTTTTATGTAGTAAACCTGCAATAAAAGCGAATATCACCAATTTTCCTCCCTTTGGATACACTAAGCTGTGGCTGGTGTGTGTACGTACGTGCCACAAAAATAAGGGTTTTTATGTAAGCCGAAACAATAACAAAAACAAAACGCTAAGTATATGTTTTGTAACCTCACTATCATTTTCAGTGTAGTAATAATTTTATAGCACCGCAAAATGGAAGAGAAAACTCAGTTTGATTAAAATAATTTAAATTCAATACACACAGAATCTAGATTTATTTTTATTTTCCACATACTTTCGTTTCTACCCAAAGAGTAAATAGAAACCAATAATTTAAGAAATAATATAATTCAATATAGAATCTGGAATATTTTTTTTAAATTATGAACTGTGGAGGCTTCTACTTCGTTATACATGTTAATTCAATGAAATAAAACACTTTAACTTTGTTTGTATAACACACTATTTTTATTTTCGTGACTGCAGTTTCGGCAATTCAACTTGCCATTATCAAACACAGTAACTTAAATTACGGTATGGTACAGGTATATATACACAAAATGGTTATTTACAAAATAGCATTAAAAATGGGGGTATACACTAGATCGACCTGGTCGTTAATTAGGGAATTAGGGATTAGCACGGGCTTTCTGTATCTCCAGGGATTCTAGGAGGTTCATTTTTTTCCATCAACATTGAAAACACCTTTCCGATCAATTACATATTTCGGTAATATTAGCCTACAAATTAAAAACATCCTTAAAAAACATAAAGTTAACGTTGCTTTTAAAACATATTGTAAAACAGAAAACCACATTTTTAATAACAAAACAAAACATTGTAATCTTAGTAAATCCGGTATATATAAACTTGTTTGTCCCGATTGTGAAGGAGTATACATTGGTCAATCTGGTCGTAATTTTAGCACTCGGCTCAAAGAACATCAGCGCTCTTTTCGGCTTAATCAAATAGAAAAATCAAATTTCGCCAAACATCTAATCGATGAAAACCATTCTTTTGGCGAGGATGTACTTAAGATCATCCATTATGCCGAAAAGGGCCGAAAAATGAACCTCCTAGAATCCCTGGAGATACAGAAAGCCCGCGCTAATCCGGGAATCCCCCTAATTAACGACCAGGTCGATCTAGTGTATACCCCCATTTTTAATGCTATTTTGTAAATAACCATTTTGTGTATATATACCTGTACCATACTGTAATTTAAGTTACTCTGTTTGATAATGGCAAGTTGAATTGCCGAAACTGCAGTCACGAAAATAAAAATAGTGTGTTATACAAACAAAGTTAGTGTTTTATTTCAATGATATTTTTTTTTTATTTTCCACGTGCTTTCGTTTCCACTTGAAGAATTAATAGAAACAATTATTTAAGAAATAATATAATTCAATATAGAATCTGGAATTTTTTTTTATTTTCCAATTATTCAAGAAATAATATAATTCAATATAGAATCTAGAATATTTTTTTTTATTTTCCACGTGCTTTTGATTCCACTTTAATAGTTAATGGAAAGAATAATTTAAGAAATAATATAATTCAATGTATAAGTAAACCATCACCTTTATTAATCCTTTTAAAAATAGCAATAAATTCAATTGATTTTTTTTTTAACTTTTTTGAATAATAAATTTTATTCCGACTAACATTCCTTGAACATGGTTAGAAACTAAAACTACTCGGAATGTATAATTTAAAAGTGATATTCCGGAGTTTTATTTCCTGTGCTCGTAGGTCGGAGTGCGTGTGAGAATGAGCATATGTCGTGTACGAATTACTTGCCCCCCTCATTCCGAAGAAGAAAATAAAACAAAAGGAATAGTTAAAATAGACGCTCTCTTGCCTCGAAGAAGTAAACAAAGGCCCGCTGAAATGTTTATCTAGCATCTAGCAGATTACTTAAGTTCCACGAAAACAAGAGGATAAATTTCTGCGTTTATCGATCGCCCTCCTCCTCGAAAAAAAAGTAAACGGAGTCCTCCCCGTATGCGCGAAGGGGGATGATTTGACGATGACGTTATATCTTCACGAATTTATACAGGGGAAAAAAGTTTCGCATCGGTGGACGAGATAAAGGGGGAAAAGTACTAAAAACTAAAAAGATTCAGAAATGTGTGTGTGTGTGTGTGTCTGAATTCGGCCCCGGGTTACGAATGGCGGAGATAGCGATGATAGATGTAAAAGGAACGTGCAGATGCCCCGGTCCTTGCCTAGTGCCTACCCCCATTGCGACTTGCTCCTGCATAAATATCCAGCCGCATTTTAAACGCTTTTATGCTGTTTCATATAAAAGATTTCTGCACCTGAATTTTTCATCACCTCGCCGTGCCACCGACCATATTCCATTTTCTCTTCCTCCTTCCTTCCCCTTTTCCCCGATACTAGTATAATCCTCGACGTTTCAACTTGCAAAAAGCACTTTTAACGTTTTAATATTAACGATTCTTTCATAATACAATGCGCTTGCGGCTTTTCAACCGGAATCCCGATTATAATTTGCATGAAAAATGTATATTACCTAACATACAATAGACAGACATACAGCAAGATATAGATAAACGACGATTAGGCAAACAAGATATAGGCAAAAGTAGGAAAATAATCTAGGTTGGAAATGGGACAAAAATAGTACAAAGAGAAACAATTTCTTGACAAAAATTGAACTAAGCCACACATAGACAAAGACTGAACGAAATAAAACAAAGACTAAACAAACTATGGAGAAAGAGATAACAAAAGCACAGAGGCATCAACAACTTAACAGAGATTGGAAAAAGTATCACAAAAATTGTACAAAGTGTTTATCCAAAAACTGGATAAAAGATAGAGAAGCAAATAACAGACAACAGCTCAAAAAATATTGGATATAGTAGTCTCAGATCTGCTAGAAACCAATGTTATGCTTGAATATTATGAGTGTCTATAAACTGTCGGTGTCTCGGATGCTTTGAAAAACAAGTTACATATCTTAGATTAAGTCATACGATTCGGTGAATCTCGAAAACATCAAACAAATTTAATGATATTTCTAATTACGACGTATGTTTCTGAAGTCAGAACCTATTGGGATGCCGAAAAACGCGTTTTTGTGAATCAACTTTTAACATTTTTTTTACTTTTGGTTTTCCCATTTTTACAGTTTTTTACAGGTACACAACTTAATGTTTCACATACTGACACTTTCGTAACGTGGTGACGTCGATCGATATCATTGTATTTATTTATTTTAGTTTTAACTTGCCTTGAAGAAGCTGACAAAAAATTAGCGAAATATTGGCTAATAAAAATAAAGTCTCCCATAATAAAAACGTTAAAGCAGCGGGGATCCGAGAAGGCTGCGACTTTTACATTGCTCTTATGGGAGACGACTGAAACCGGGAGTGGAAAAATCGAAGAATTCATTTTAGAAAGTTCAAATTTCACAGGACCGAAAAAAAAAATTCCGCGTGTCTTAGGCTAAGCGGCGTTCAAATCCGACCGCGTTTTCTATTTTAAATCATTTTTTTAATTTTACGCCTGACGGAAGATTTCCTAACCTCATTACTTTTCCTAACCTCAATACTTTACACGCTGGTCTTGCTTCCAACGCGACACTTCCGAGCGCTCAAATCGCCCGATTAAAAAAAATATCGCATTTAATCGATTTTGCAAAAAAAAAAAATAGATTTTCAAAATTTTGCGTCTATCGTGTTCAGAATTCTATTAGAAACACGACCTATCTATCGAGAATTTTTTCTATCGAGGAAAAGTATTTTTTTTTTTGTAATTGAAATTTCATAAAAATATATACCGGCTGTCTAAATCTCGCATTTAATCGATAGTTTTTATTTTTTCTCCAAAATGTTTTGTTTAAACGCAGATCGCTACGATTAAATTTAGCGGTGTTGGGACATGTTTTTTTTTATTGGCCGCCTTCACGGGCTGTCAGCACATTTTCGGTCGAAAAATTGCGATAGAGGAATTTGGTTTTCACGTTTCGATTTCGAAAAATTATCCGCAACCGACAAGTTGAAACAAGACGAAACAAAACAATTAAAACAAAAAAAAAATTTTTGAAATTTTTCATCTTGATGTTTTTTCGCGAAAAATTGCGATAGTGAAATTTGGATTTCAGATTTGGATTTCGACTGTTTATCCGCGACTGAGAAAAATACAAAATCAAAAATCTACATTTTTTTCACGGGCTGACAACATTTTCGGTCGAAAAATTGCGATAGAGGAGTTTGGTTTTCACATTTCGATTTCGAATAATTATCCGCAACCGACAAGATGAAACAAGACGAAACAAAACAATTAAAACAAAAAAATTTTTTGAAATTTTCATTTTGATGTTTTTTCGCGAAAAATTGCGATAGTGAAATTTGGATTTCAGATTTGGATTTCGACTGATTATCCACGACTGAGAAAAATACAAAATCAAAAATCTACATTTTTTTTCACGGGCTGTCAGCACATTTTTGGTCGAAAAATTGCGATAGAGAAAATTTGTTTTCGCGGGGATAAAGGAGCAACTACCCTCTCTATGTGCGAGCGAAGCGAGCAAGGCAAGCGAGCGAAGCGAGCGGCTGGAGCGAAGCGACCATCTCTTCCAACCTTTTCACGGACCTTTACATCCATCCACTCCATAACCACTACAAAACAACGATTTACCTAATTTCGAGCCAACAAATGGCCGCCTTCCCGGTGTTTCAGCAAATTTTCGGTCCAAAAATTGCGCTAGAGAAAATTTGTTTTCGCGGGGATAAAGGAGCAACTACCCTCTCTATGTGCGAGCGAAGCGAGCACCCTAGCGAGCGAAGCGAGCAAGGCAAGCGAGCGAAGCGAGTGGCTGGAGCGAAGCGACCATCTCTTCCAACCTTTTCACGGACCTTTACATCCATCCACTCCATAACCACTACAAAACAACGATTTACCTTGCAGTCACCACCATTCGGCTCATGCACCAACGCCTCTCCCCCTCCCTTTCCCCTTGCTACTATTATACATATATTTTTCTTCAACATCATTTGTTTTTTTTTAATTATGCAATTCTCTTTACATTTCTACATTTCCTTGATTCGGCCCTCGGCTCCCCGGTTGGTAAATCGGGCTAAATGCTAATGGCTAATAAAAAGAAAGTTCTAGCTAAAAAATAGAACAATAATTTCTGCCGCTTTTCCCCAAACGTTTATAGAAGTTTTTGTAATAATAATACTTCATTGGCGCTAGTAGGACATTCTAATAATAAAAATAGATACCAAAGTGATGAAACTTAGTAGACAGAACTCTATTATGTTAAAAATATTAATATAAATATTTAGTAACGACATAACGGTAATAATAATATACTTATGCATAAAATTAACTTAAAATCTAGATAAATTATTATAAAAGGATAAAAAAAATGCACATATACCGTGTATTCCCGGAGAACTGCCCGAATGGTAAACACTTTTTTATTTTCAATTTTTCGACAAAAAGTAATTCTTTACAAAAAGTTTCGGATGACTTGAAAACACAATTTTCATAGTCAAATCTTAAATTTACTATACAGTGCGTTCAAAAACTAAGAAAAACTAAAATTGTCATAGGAAAAAAGTACTTCTAACTATAATATTAGAGAAAGATGTTATTTTAAAAACTAATTTGTAATCGAGAATTATGTTCACATACAAAATATAGACTTAATAGAAACAATTTAATTTTTATTTAATTTAATTATTTATATAATTTTGAATCGTATACTTTTGACAAAATAAATTGTATTTCTAATAAATTATCAATTTTTTACTAATTGTGATGATATTTAGCTAATACAAATAAACATAGCATAAAAATTACATCGTTTGGAAATATTATAAGATACACTTAAGTTACTCATATCAAACTTAAATTATACAGGGAGTTTTATTTTAAGTATACATACCTCAGTTCTCTTGTAAATCTTCACATATTCGTTAATTTTTTTTAGAGTTTAATTTGAAGCTTCAAACGACTGTTTCCACTCCCAGACTAAGCATGAAGTAAAATTTCGAGTTTAGAAAAGCCTTAAAATTTGGTTTGGTCGCTCCGCGAAGCGGAGCGACCAAACCAAATTTCCAGGCTTTTCTAAACTCGAAATTTTACTTCATGCGCGACGCGTATAAAACACTAAAATATTGTAAAGTTAGCAATATACTACAAAAACAGTATTCTTCAGACGTATATTTTGAACTTCACTTAAGAGCAGTGTTTTATAAGCATAGCGCATGAAGTAAAATTTCGAGTTAAGAAAAGCCTAAAAATTTGGTTTGGTCGCTCCGCTTCGCGGACCTACCTTGGCCTTCTTTGGTTTACGTTCCCACGAGGTTGCCTACTTTCAATAGCTACCAATCACAAACTTGCTCAAAATTTGATAGAAGTCTATTGACAGTTTGAAGTTGACATGAGCAGTGTTGCATTTAATGTCACTGGGCGGGAAATTCAAGAAAGTCACTGACTTATCAAACTACCCTTGTACAAAGTAAGACAAAGATTAGACAAAAACTAGACAAAAGATATACAAGCATAGAAGAAACATCAAGATCTTAATATAGATTACATAAAGGCACAGACAGACAAATTTTAAAGAAATATTATAAGGAGAGATTTAGGCAAAATAAGACAAAGATTAGTCAAATTAGTACAAATATTAAATAAACAAAGGAAGACAATGATTGGGCAAAAACTGGACAAAATGATATACAATCAAAGGAACATCAAAAATTTAAACACAGATTGCATAAAGGCACAAACAGAAAAATACTAAAAAATATTGGTTGTAGTTGGAGAAGGTTTACACAAAGTATGACAAAGATTGGACACAGTAAGACAAAGATAGTACAAAGTAAGACGATGATTGGAAAACAGTTGAACAAAAAGATATGCAAGCGAGGTAGGATCGAGAACTTCCCACAGATTGCATATAGGCACAGACAGATGAACATTTAATAAATACTAGATGTAGTAAGACAATATTTAGACAAAGTGTGACAAGATTTAGACAAAGTGTGGCAAGATTTAGACAAAGTGTGATAAGATTTAGACAAAGCAAGACAAGATTTGGACAAGGTATGACATACGAACAATTTGTAAAATGAGACAGCGTGACAGCTGTAAAGGTATTTTCAAAAATATTGGAATACACTACACCTGCTATTTACATATATGAATGCATATAATTTATAACCAAAAATAAACATTTACTTTCAAAATATACGTTAAACAGTCGTCACAATACAAGGCACGGTGATGCATATGTGTACCCATCACACCGACTAACAATGTTAGAAAGAGGTCCCCTATACAACTGTATCAAATTTTATAACCATCTACCAGAATACATAAATAAAAGAAAATAATTATAACAATGTCAAAAGAATGTCGTATGAGTTACTATGCACGTTGGAGCCATATAATGTGGACGTGTATCTAAACAACACATGTAACATTTAATTTAAGTTTTCTCTTATTTTGACGTATTTCCATGCCTTTGTTGTATATATAAATTATTTGTATATGTAATCATTTGCACTGGAAATTAACATTATTATTATTATTATTATTATTAAAAAAATATCGGACTAAGTAAGAATCTGCTAAAACTTGATAAAAGGATTCACAGGACTGCACATAAACAGTTATGCCTTGTCTTTGTTAATCTTATCTCAGAACAAATAAAAAACAAACAGAACACATACATTTGCCCCTAAAAAATGAAGGAAAAACTATTTATACTAACCTACCCAAACAGATAACTTATTCTCTTATCCAACCCCTTTAAATTTACAACACCAGACTTTTTTTTTAGTTATTCAATTCTATAAAACTTTTCCCTCGCACATAAAAATTCCCCAAAAACCTTAAAGATAAATTTGCAATACGTGGTCCGCTTTTTTTGTGTGTGCGCCCGCTTTCTCTCGCCTCACGCCCTCCCATTTATTTTGCTCGCCATCAATTGTTTCCGAGCCTCTAAGAAAAATACATTTTTATGGCGTATTCGATGGCGGATTATTCAAGGCAATACTTTAAATTTATCACCGCTTATTTTTATCCCCGCAATCGAAAAGGATAAAATTGTCAGTTTCGCACGAACACACGCACACAAAAAATATCAAATCTAATAAATGTAACAAGTTTGACGCTTTCTACATATTATACAAATACATTTAATTTGCAAACATAATGAAACGTTCAGATTCTCTGAATGAATACATTGTAAAATTTAAACTAAACCATTTTTTTATAATAAAATTATTATCAAAAATTCCGCACTAGCTGTTGAAACAAATATTTCACGAAGGTTAAAATTAAAAGCAGTGGCTCAGCCAGGATTTCCTCTTACGGGAAATTAATATTAAAAATTATACATTATACAGGAAAGGTATGGTTATTATCAAAAATAATAATTAGGGGAAATTAATATTAAAAATTATTCATTATACAGAAAAGGTATGGTTATTATCAAAAATAATAATTAGGGGTTATTAATATTAAAAATTATACATTATACAGGAAAGGTATGGTTATTATCAAAAATAATAACTAGGGGAAATTAATATTAAAAATGATACATTATACAGGAAAAGTATGGTTATTATCAAAAATAATTCTATTAACCCTTTAAGCGCCATTGATGCATACACGCAACATTGTTATTTTTTTGTTAATTAAATTACTAAATAAGTTAATTGCATATGTTATATTATTTCACTTGGCTTGAAAATGTATGAAGTATAAGGTAAATATTTTGTTATTTAGATATTTCGCTTATTACTCATTATAACAAAAACAAAAAAGTCGGTGTATTTCTAACTTCACAATATTTCAGTGTTTTATACGCGTGGCGCATGAAGTAAAATTTCGAGTTTAGAAAAGCCCCGTGAAAATTTGTCTCGGGTCGCTGCGCGACCCTCAACAAATTTTCTACGCGGGGCTTTTCTAAACTCGAAATTTTACTTCATGCTTAGTCTGGGAGTGGAAACACTCGTTCTAAACTTCATATTGCACGCTTTTATATAAAATCGTCGAATGCCTGAAAGTTTACAGCGTATACATTATGTATATTTAAAAAAATCATTGTGTATTACATACTATGAATTTTTCTATTAATATGTATGAATGACATATATTATATACTCGCCTATTACAAGGCGCTTGGTCACACACAACTACACATACCTGTAGTCCAATTTGGAAACACTTGTGTATGTTTTCCATAATTAGTGATTTCAATGTTTCTCCTTTAATACTTCCAGCCTGCAAATAATAAGAAATTGGCTGCTTCCAATTCTTAAACAGCCCTCGAACCATGAAAACCATTGCATGGTTGGCAATTTTTTTATTTCTTCCATACATGCCCAAATCTTCATAACCCTTAACTAGATCACGTGCTGAATTATATTCCAAGCCATATTTAATTTTCAATTCGTCAAACATTAGTACACAATATTTTTCAGTGTCCTCCATATGTTTTACTTTATTTTGGAAATGTTTAAATAATGTTGTGCTCGTGCCAGTTGGTAAATGAAACACTTTTAAAGCACTGTGAATTTTTCTTTTAAATATACATAATGTTTACGCTGTAAACTTTCAGGCAATCGTCTTTCTATAAAAACGTGCAATATGAAGTTTAGAACCAATGTTTCCACTTCCAGACTAAGCATTAAGTAAAATTTCGAGTTTAGAAAAGCCTGAAAATTTGGTTTGGTCGCAGAGCGCGAAGCGCGGAGCGACCAAACCAAATTTTCAGGCTTTTCTAAACTCGAAATTTTACTTCATGTGCCACGCGTATAAAATACTGAAATATTGTGAAGTTTGAAATACACTGACATTTCTTTATAAAAAAAGTGCAGAATTGTACCTAAATTTAACTTTTAGAGTTAACTCTATCACTGCTCGGCCGTTAATGGGTTAATATAACATACCAATATTGAATTCAAAAACAATTAAAGGGTTAAGGTTAATATTTAAAATCTTATTTTGTTTGATATGGATATTTATTGTCTTAAGTTGTCTTTTTATTTAAGACATTGCATTTTACACAAAAAAACATTTTCGTAATTTTATATATTATATGTATTTCAAGTTTGTCTGCGTAAAAAATGGAAAATATTGGTGACATTTGACAGTCACATTTTAATAAACTCTAAAAATACAGGTTAATACTAAATATACAGCACCTTCGAAATATTTTAAAATTTATGAATCTCTTTAAAAATTATGGCACTTCAATACATTGTACAGATAATTAAAATATTCTTATTGGTTTTCATCTAAATTCAAACAAAACTTAAAATTATGCTTAGCAATAGTTAATTTAAAGTGTGGGAATTTGTTTAAGTATTCAACCTACTCGTGGTATTACTATTGAATATTTATAAAAAACAAGTTGAAATATCTTTAAAGATGAAGAAATTATGGGACTGAGCCCCCGATTAAAAGTCAGGAAAGAGAATAAAAAAGACTTGGTCAGTTGAGGCGATAAAAGCAAAATTAGAGCTTACCCACAAAGAAAAAACAATAAATATAGATTAAGCATCTCAAGTGCACTGGGATGATAAAGCTACAGAGAGTTTTATGTAACATCGAACATTTTCATCCAATACAATTTAAACCTTTAATTTTTAAATTATCTATAAATTGGGTTGCCTACATGACCATTAAAAATTGTAGCCAATCAATCGCAATTAATGCCTCAACTTGTACATACAGGGAGTTTTTCTTTCAAGTATACATGACTTAATTACAGCGTATATGCCGTAAATCTATAGATACTCGTTGTTTTTTTAAAAGAGTTCAATTTTAAACTTGAAATACGTTGTACGTTTGCCGACTCTCGGTTTATTAAAAGAATTTAATTTGAAGCTTTAAACGAGTGTGTTCCACTCCCAGACTAAGCATGAAGTAAAATTTCGAGTTTAGAAAAGCCTGAAAATTTGGTTTGGTCGCGTAGCGCGAAGCGCGGAGCAGCCAAACCAAATTTTCAGGCTTTTCTAAACTCGAAATTTTACTTCATGCGCCACCAGTTAAAAACACTGACATTACGAAGTTTAAAACACACCGCTTAACTTTACATTGCATCAGTGTTTTGTACCGGTGGCGCATGAAGTAAAATTTCGAGTTTAGAAAAGCCTGAAAATTTGGTTTGGCCGCTCCGCGCTTCGCGCTACGCGACCAAACCAAATTTTCAGGCTTTTCTAAACTCGAAATTTTACTTCATGCTTAGCCTGGGAGTGGAAAACACTCGTTTAAAGCTTCAAATTACATTTTTTTAATAAACCGAGCGTCACCAAATGTACATGGTATGCTAATATATACTTAAAAGAAAAATTCTCGTTATGAAAATGTTCGGTGTTACATAAAACTCTCTGTATATTTATTGGCATTTTCATGCTTTTGTGGGTTAGACCACTCTGCTTTCATGACCTCAATTCATAAGGTGTGTATTTGGTTGTCTCTCGATGAGAATGAACAAAAGCTCACTAATTTCATAAAACAAGTAAAGTAGTGTATATTCTTGCAAAATTTAAAAATATTCCGTACTTTTATTGATTTTGTGAGTATAATCTCTATCAAATAACTTTTATGTTTCTCGAGCAACAACAACAAAATCGTGCCCAGTGTAAGTTTTATAATAATAACATTTCCAGAGGCCCGATAAGGTGGGCGTGCGTTTAGTATGGTATTATGCAAAATCCCCTCGTAAATTATTTAGTGGGTTTATTTACCACATACCGCGTTATTATCGCGTGTTACGTGTGCTCTCTCACACCCCGAGAGTTAACGTCGGAGGCACTGTAATTATTAGTTTTGCTCGCATACTAAATCATGGGAAACGCAGGGAATCTTTGGATCGTTTCTGCCAACTCGGTTCAAACGTTTCCTAATGGCAAACACTTACATTCTTTTTTTCGCGCTTTTCAAAATCCAGCGTCAGTAACTATGAATTATTCCAATAATTGAAATTCCTGCGAAGGGTATGTTTATGCATGTTGAAAGTGTTTAGTTTAGAATACGTAGCTCCAATAGACAAAGAAAATCAGTGGCGTAGATATGGGGCGATTTGGAGGATCAATACCCCCATGAGTCTTGAAAAATTAGATAATGAAATAAAAGGCTCTTTTTCTGTTAACGATTCATATTGTTATAATTTTTATTTTATTTTATTTTTACATTGCCGTCATTTGTGAAAATGCCTGACGTGGTATGGAATATCACGGAATAGATAGCAGGCCCAAACAATATAACTACAATTTATCCCTAGAAAAAAGTTACTATAATCTGTTTAATAACTAGGAGGAGCGTTTTCAATTTCACGCGCCAAAACCTACAACTTTGATTGGCCGAGAGCGCGCCCATTTTACACTGTGCTAATTACGTCATTATTACACGCAACAGCTGACCTTACCTTAATTCGAAGCGTTACCGAGTTGCAACTTTGTCTGTTTCGTAATAACCTTTTGTGTGGTGTTTCTGTTTAATAACTAGGAGGGGCGTTTTAAATTTCACGCGCCAAAACCTACAACTCTGATTGGCCGAAAGCGCGCCCATTTACACTATGCTAATTACGTCATTATTAGACGCAACAGCTGACCTAACCTTAATACGAAGCGTTACCGAGTTGCAACTTTGTCTGTTTCGTAATAACCTTTGGTGTGGTGTTTCTTTAGCATAATCAAAAGTTAGTTTTGTTTATATTGATCTGATGGATTATGAACCTAGTACAAGCTCGGTAATAATATCACCTTCACCTCCAAAAAAAACCTAAGTTGGATTTGGGTCATTTATATCTGTCTGAAAAACAGTGCATAATAAATACGTATAAGCAGATGATACAGATGATCCACATATGAAAATGACTGCTGTTGTATCAGACATTGTTGGTGCAGTAGGTGAGATATCAAATAGCATAAGAATATGCAGCAAATAATAAAATGTTTAATTTTTAGGAGTTGTAAATTCCACTGTCTATCGTACCATTAGCGAATATAAGAAATCCGCAGAGATTTGTAGCCCTAAACAGCATGGAGGACATAATTACAAGTTTTGATGACGTAGTGAAGAGATCCGTGCATAGTTTTTTCTATAAAAATGAACTGCCAACTTTGAATTAAGTTTTAAAGGAAGTAAACGATCATGCAGGCATGCCGAAGATGAGTCGTTCTACCTTGTATAGTTTTATGAAACAAATCAATTTTAAGTACGATAGAGACCAGAGCTGGGCAGGATTCGAATCATTCAGGATTCGAATCCTGGATTCGAATCATTCTGGATTCGAATCCTTTTAGAGGATTCAAAAGAGGCTTTCAAATACTATAGTTCAACTGGAATCGTGATCCGGATTCTTTACATTTTTTTAAAAGGATTTGTATTCTTAGCGTTTTATCAGCGTTTATACGCGTGGCGCATAAAGTAAAATTTTGAGTTTAGAAAAGCCTGAAAATTTGGTTTGGTCGCTCCGCGCTCCGCGCTATGCAACCAAACCAAATTTTCAGGCTTTTCTAAACTCGAAATTTGACTTCATGCTTAGTCTGGGAGTGGAAAACACTCATATAAAGCTTCAAAATTATATAATTAAATCATTTACCTGAGTTTGACAGTCATTTTAAGATATTTAATTTAACCATTTGCTTATTGTTAATTGTATAGTGTTAATAGAATGAGAGTTAAATATATTCTAAGCAAAAAAGTTTTCTACCATTAAAAATGTATACTAAATTACGAATTGATGTTGAGATCATTTTTTATTCTTTTATCATAAAATTCATAAGTGTTTATTGTCTATCAAAAATATTCGTAAATTAAATGAGGACCCTAGAAGCCAAGGGATACAAGTGCATACAAATAGATTTGGGAAAAAAAATTGAAAGTTGAGAAAAGAAAGTATACTAAGGAAAATTTTCACTCAATGTCTTGTATTAAACTAGAATTACCTTTTATTTACCAATATCAGTAATATCCTGTTGCCAACAAATGATTGAATGTATTTAAAAATCCATCTCCACACTTGTAACTGTAATTTTATAAAATTTGACCGTACGGTGAGGATTTTTTTTCGCTGAACATAGGTTTCCTATGTTCAGTTTTTGAAAGTCCATGTCAATGCATTGTTTCATTTATTTCACGGTATATCATCTCAATACAGTACGAGCCATTACAACATATCCGAGTAACCTCTGATAAAATAATTGTCATTAATGTCAAAACTGATTTTTTGCAAAGTACTCGTAATTTGCAGCATGTATTTCAAAGAAGAAATAAAATACCATTGTACGCTGGTACAATTGTAATAACAGTATGAGACAAGTGCGCGATTTGTTTTCTATAACTTATCCCGATAGACCAATACCCTCTGTCTGAACTATTCAAAACTATTGAGAACGCATGGTTTCAAATGGACGGCGCTCCACCACATTGCACAGGTCATGTTACACGTTTCCTGAATGAAAACTTTTAGGTCCATGTCAATGCATTGTCTCATTTATTTCACGGTATATCATCTCAATACATCACGCGCCATTACAACATATCCGAGTAACTTCTGATAAAATAATTGTCATTAATGTCAAAACTGATTATTTGCAAGGTACTCATAATTTGCACTTTTGTTTTGCAGCATGTATTTCAAAGAAGAAGAAAAAATGCCATTGTTCGCTGGTACAATTGTAATAACAGTATGAGACAAGTGCGCGATTTGTTTTCTGTAACTTATCCCAATAGACCCTAGGTCTCCAAACTATCTTCTTCGCGGGCCACAAATACAATTCTACATAATAAAGTCGGCCAAGATCCGATTAATTTTATAAAATTATGAAAAATTTAAGGAACAATTGTTACAATATTTCAAAATATGACATTTACAAAAAAAATTACAAACAATCGCGGGCCGGATTCATGCAAGTCGCGGGCCGGATTTGTCCCGCGGGCCGTAGTTTGGAGACCACTGCGATAGACCAATACCCTCTGTAGGGGGTGATTCTATTCCTTATAAAAGGATTCGAATCCTTGTAAAAGGATTAGAATACTTACAAAAGGATATGAATCGTCAAAAATAATTCGAATTAATTGTGAGGAATAACATGAAAAATGTTTTATTGTGTTTTTAATTTCTCGTTAAATCACTGTTTTATGCGCGTGGCGCATGACGTAAAATTTAGAGTTTAGAAAAGCCCAGAAAAACGCTCGTTCGAAACTTCAAAGTGAATGCTTTGATAAGAACATTAAATGATTGAAAATGTTTTTAAAGATAATAATCTAGTTTTCAAAATTTTGTTTAATATTGTTTGAAGTAAAACTGACATGGTAGCCACAATCTGAAACGTTAAATTTTTCCGACATTATCCTGACTAAAGATTTTTTTTTCCCTGGCCTTTTAATATAACTTTTTTCTGTGAGAAACCCTCATTCTGTTTAATAGTTTTCATTGTTTTTGCCAATATTTAAGTTGATTTTATAAATTTTTACGTGTTTTGTAATTTGCCTGCTGATTTTGACAAATTTAATAATAACCTATGGCTTTTTCTGTTAGTGTTTTGGTCAATTTAAATATAATTCCATGACTTTTCTCTGACTTTCCCGGTTTTAATGATATTCAGTGTTTTTGTCAATTTTATAATAGAGTTCAATTTGAAGTTTTGAACGAGTGTTTCCACTCCCAGACTAAGCATGAAGTAAAATTTCGAGTTTAGAAAAGCCCCGTGAAAATTTGTCGAGGGTCGCGCAGCGACCCGAGACAAATTTTCGGGCTTTTCTAAACTCGAAATTTTACTTCATTCGCCACGCGTACAAACCACTGATTTGAAGTGGAGTTCAGAAACACATCTTTAACCAGAGTAACAGGGAGTCAGATATTTAGTCTGTTATCAACGATGTTCAGTGGGAATAATAAATAATTTGTTTTGAATATTTTTGTTAAAACATCTGGTGAAGATATTTATATATTAATGGTTGCAAACAAATAATAAAATCAAATTCCTAAAGGAATTGTATTCGTGATTCGAAAAAACAGGATTCGAATCATATTTATCTCTTACGAATTCTTTATTCGAGTATTCGTGATTCGAATCATATTAGGTGATTCGAATTCATGATTCGAATCCTTTTTACGAGGATTCGTCCCAGCTCTGATAGAGACACATTATTATATAAATTCCATATTATATTATGAACATAATGTAAATATGTTTTGTTTCGCAGATAAATGGCGAGATGCCGTATAAGCATTTTAATTGAACTGACGATATCGTACGATGGAAAAGAAAATACTTAACCCCAATTAAGAAGTACAAAATGGATATTTTATTTAAAGAGTAATTATGAAATTATTTAAAATTACCGCCAATTTTATCTAGTGATATTTCTGGTAACTTTTTATAGTGTAAATTGGGCTTTGGCACTTACTCCTTCAAGTTTTCAAACAGACTATAGACTTTATCATTCTAGCTGTGTAAATCAGGTTTCTGGTTAGTCTAGTCTTATAAAAAAACACAGTATAGTTAAGGTAAAATGCTGTAAACTAGTTTGAGAATTGTATAGGAAAAAAAATGCATAATCCCTTTAGTCACTCTATCTATACATCGAATTCATTCTAAAACTATACAAAAATAAACTCGGACCGCCATGCGCGCAACTCGCGCTTAATTAACTCCCCGTCATTTTTTTCTCTTTTCCATTTTTTTTTAAACCAAGTGACAAAATACAAATCTCCGAAAGCATCCATTGCCCCGATATAAATAACTAAACTAGACACTTTCCGTACTTAATACATAAACAGTTTATCAATTTCCCCTCCGCGAGATGGGTTTAAAATTAAAATTTCCGCGCGTGGGCCGCCGTGAAATTAATTAAATAGATGCGCGCTGGACAATTAATGACCGAAATGATATATGCGAGTTGTATGAGGAGTTGTTATCTAATGACCGGGGTTTTAAAGAGGAAGATTCTTATTTGGATTAGCATTTTTCGCGTGGGCTTTTGAGTGGATGATGATGAACCGGAATCAGAGCGAGTGTAATTAAAGAAAAAATGTTATGATAATGTTTTAAATTTAAATTAGACTTTGTTATTTCGAAATATATCAACACTAATCATAAACGTTAAGTATAATGAGAGAAACATTGTACAGGGAGTTTTTCTTTTAAATATACAAATCAAAATGTGTGCTGTAAGTCTTCAGATATTCGTTGGTTTTTAAAACTGTTTAATTTGAAGCATAAAACAAGTGTTTTCGACTCCCAGATTAAGCCTGAAGTAAAAATTTGATTTGTTCGGTCCAAATAGACCTGTATTTATTTGAACTTTAGCAATGTAAAGTCGATTTAATTTCATGAAGAAATCTTTATATCTTGAACGAGTTTCTCATCTTTCACGTGGTGAAACATATTTAACTATGATTTAATAAAGAAAACACTTGGTTAAATTTCACTAATATTTTGGTTTTTTATTCCAACTAGTTTCGACTTTGAGTCATTCTCAAGGAGAATGACTCAAAGTCGAAACTAGTTGGAATAAAAAACCAAAATATTAGTGAAATTTAACCAAGTGTTTTCTTTATTAAATCATAATGAAGAAATCTTTATGAAATTAAATCTACTTTACGTTGCTAAAGTTTGAAAATAGGCTAATGAATCACCCTGTATATGAAACTCAGGCAAAGTCCCGTTAATAGTTTTTTTAATTATCTGATGATAACTTAAAAACTGTCTTATTATTATTGTGTGAATATTCAGTGCACTATATACTGAATATCCACTTTAACGCTTTTTTATTCCACTTTAGAGTTTTTTTCAGTATCAGTAACTCTGTTATTTATTGATCGATTTGAATGAACTAAAAAACAAAGTCAATCGTAGTTTCAATACCATAAATTGACACCAATTATATATTTTTTAAAATTAACTTCATTGCCAAATAAAAGTCAACTTTAAATTTTTAAATGCTGCATATACTTTTCTTATTTTATTATATTGGAGATTGTTTTTCTGAATCCAATTATGCTTGATATGTTGATTTTAATTTATTATTTATGCTAGAAAAAAATGATAATAGATCTTGTTCACTTGATTTTTTTGGCAATAAATGTACTGTGCCTTAAAACAAAATTGGACTTTTAATACTGATCAAAATATATTAATAGAAGTAAGTATGTATAAACAGCTTAGGAGATTTAACACAATTTGTCAACCAACCAAACAAAATAAAAGCTAGTATTTTAGAAAACACGAATATTCCTTGAAATTAAAAAAAAAACTGTTTCACTTCCACCTCCAAAATGTACTCGAAATGTTTATTCATTTTTTTAATATAGATGATAAAAAAGTAGTACTTATAAGTACTTAATGTAAGTATAATTTAAGTACATTTAAGTACGAATTTTTTACCAGGCATATTAAAAAAATAAATTAAAATTTCTTATCGAGAATGTTAAACATCTGACAGCTGTCAAAATTGAATGCCATGGGCGCAGCTTCTTAGTTTATTAGAGAGAAATTTACACGATGTTTATTTCAATCAAAGGGATTGAAGTCTAATTTTCAATTGTTTAATCAGAATTTACATCACTCTCACTTTTGCTGAGTTATCGCTCGTAGTTCGTTTGTTTTTGACAGTTAAAGCAAAACCTTAAGATCATACATGTATACGTGTGCGATATTTAGTCTAGTTTACATTTGTTTCGATAAAATGTATACTGCTATCCAAGGACGATCGAGTATATAGTGTATATAAGCTGGATTAGAATGCGATGGAATCCGGTAGTACTGTGCGTTCGTTTAAAACATGGTTTAGAGTAGGCTTTGAATTTTAAATTAGATTGGCACCACTGACTGTTAACACATAATTTAGCATTATACGCAGATGTATATAAATCTATGGAATATGGAATAAATTTGAGGTTATGCTAAATTATGTGTGAAAAAAAACTGTTTCACCCCCACCTCCAAAATGAACTGGACATTTTTATTTAGAGTAGGCTTTGAGTTTTAAATTAGATTGGCACTACTTACTGTTAACACATAATTTAGCATAACCTTAAATTTATTTTATATTCCATAGATGTATAATACATCTGTATATAATGCTAAATTAAGGTACGATTCACGAGAGGTGTCCCATGGTTTCCTTGATTTGTAGTGCTTTCTGCACCAATACATGTAATACCAAAATAGTTTGATGTCATCAGATTACGTGTGTGAAAAGAGACAGAATACTTCATAATATGTCTGCTGCGGTTTTTAGATGAAGCATGCGAAAACGTATGTTTCGGTATGTAGCTTTAAAATTTTAAGGTTAAACGTTACATTTTGACAATGTCTTCGTAACACTAAATCTGCATCAATGAGTCATGGGTCATCTCTCCCAAATTCCACTATATATAAGGATCGCTGGATTAGAATGCAATGGAATGCGGGCGGGGTCTCCAGTCCTATGACGCGTACTACACACAGGGAGCCACATTGCCTACGTCACAGGACTGAGAACTATGGGGCAGGGTAAGGTGGCTGCTGAAAATGAAGGAGACTGTGGTGAAGCATACCTTAGACACATGTGTCACTCGATGTACCATCGGTGGAAATAAAATGTTAGGATTTACCTGTCCTAACATTTTATTTCCAGTTTTTAGTATGTATCAAACTTGTCAGTTAATTGTCATTTGATGTGTCGAAAATAAAAAAAGTATTTAGATAATTCGTTTCACTTTCATAACCTTTCTCTAAAAAAACCTGACTTAACCGATATGAATTTGCTTATGTTTGACATTATCCAATTTTCGCTTTGTCTCAACATTTTATGTCCACCGATGGTACCTTGACTGCTGTCAACCTGAAGTTATAATCGCTCGTAGCAATTTTGTTTTGGCAGCAATAACACGTTCGCCTTTGAGACGCTATTGCCCGTATTTCGTTTGCTTTTAGAGATTCTGCGTAGTAATTACGTCTTGCACTCGACGCTCACTTATTATGCTTCCACTTGTTGAATTTTAAAAAATATTTCTTGCATACAGCGATGGCCCGAGGGTACCTTGTGTTTCTAGGCAAAACAAAACCTGGTGCTCCTAAGCAAAACAAAGTCACGCGCCTCTAGTGAATTCGTACTTACATTTTAACATGCAAAAATGAGTAATACATACTGACAAAATGTATTGTGTTTTTATTTTTTTTATTACTCGACCCTCTCAATCTGGCCGATAAGTTCAGTGTTGAGCAGATCCAAAACCTGCCAGAAATGCCTTTATGACTACTTTAAATTTACTTAATTCTTAATCAGGTTGTTCTAACACCCATTAGAAGTTTGAAATTGAGCCGGAGTGTCGACCGGTTTGACAATTTTGGACGGTATTGGATTTGTGCGACACTCAACTTATCGCGACCAGACCAAAAAGTCTAAAATCTTCCGATTTCTATCTCATTTCTAAAATGTTAAAGGGTAAGGGGAAAGAGACCGAGCACTCAAGGGGTAATTCATTATGAACACCAACCGCATTTTTTTAGGAAGATTTATTTGATATTTATGAAATTATTTAAAATGTAATTATAATTAATACGACATTTGTAAAATAAAGTCGAGAATTATGTCTACGTGTACAATTTTAGGTCAATAAATTTTTTTAAAACGTATCTGACGTTTATATCTTGGTAAATATTGATCATCATCACATCTAAGCGTTATATATTTTTAACTTTACTGTAAATCAGTGGTTAATACGCGTGGCGCATGAAGTAAAATTTCGAGTTTAGAAAAGCCCCGTGAAAATTTGTCTCGGGTCGCTGCGCGACCCTCGACAAAATTTATACGCGGGGCTTTTCTAAACTCGAAATTTTACTTCATGCTTAGTCTGGGAGTGGACAACACTCGTTCTTAGAAGTTTCAAATTAAAGGATCACTCTAGATTACTAAGTTTATTGCCATTTTACAAAGGCTACAGCTCGAAGGACCAATCATGGTCTTCGGAGACCGAAGGACTCCATGGAATCGAAGTTTTTTTACAAGAAAATAACGAATATCTGAAGGCATACAGCATGGATAAAAAAGAACACTTCCAATTTTGAAAAATATCGAAGTTAGGTTGGTTTTCAGTGCGTTTTTAACTTCATATTAAATCAGTGAATTATACGCGTGGCGCATGAAGTAAAATTTCGAGTTTAGAAAAGCCCCGTGAAAATTTGTCTCGGGTCGCTGCGCGACCCTCGTCAAATTTTCTACGCGGGGCTTTTCTAAACTCGAAATTTTACTTCATGCTTAGTCTGGGAGTGGAAGACACTCGTATGTTTAAAATACATCACAATTGGTAAAATATATATCGTTGGATGCCCGTCTTCGGGGGTGATATGTAAGCAAATTATGGGTCTTAGGAGTTGTCAAATAAGTGAGTTACTCAACTGCTTCTAAGGCACTCTTTACAAGAAATAAAAGATTAACATTTTACATATAAAATTTACAGCGTGAGCGAAACTTGATGTATCAGCTCTATTATAAGAAAAGGAACAACGATAGAAAAAATCTGAAAAGAGGTTTATAAATGGGATTGAGTAAGGTGCATTTTAATCAAAAATTGCATATTTTTCTAAATTTTGAAACTGAAGTAATGACGTCATCGAAAATGTTTTCCCCAGAAACATACCTATATTTTTGGATATTTCAAAAGAGCTAATTCTTCTGAATATACTTTGTAGAGAAAAAAAAATTGTATCTTCGTTCGTTAAAAAATTAAAAGCAAACTTAAAAGAAAGTATTATCAAAAATTCACAATTGTCACGACTTAAACAAGTAGCCTTTGGAAGCAAATAACAAAGCCGCATCTGTCAAAAATTAAACTAATGGTTGACAAATATTGTTCTGTTGTCATTTGATTTTAGATCTCAGATTTTTTCTATCGTTTTTCCTTTTCATATAATAGAGCTGAGACATCGAGTTTCGCTCACCCTGTACAATAAACTATATGTGTGATACTTCATTGAATTCAGAAAAAAATAGCATTGTCAATGGTTTCTTGAATTAATTTCTCATCTGGCACTTGGTGAAACTTATTACACTATGTAAAGTTAATTAATGAAAAGACACTTGGTATTGTTTCACAATTAAATTTTAATTGTGAAACAATACCAAGTGTATTTCCATTAATTAACTTTACATATTGTCGATGGTATTCACAGAATGACTATTATAAATGTCAATCGATTGTGTATTCTGAAATCCAGAAGAAAACTGAACTTCTATAACCATTTTAGTAGTCATATGTAATTTTCATATAAATTGACGATGTGAACGCCATCTGCTGTCAATTTTTGAGTAGTATCGTTGCAGCTATTGACAGTAGATGGCGTTCACGTCGTTAATTTAAATGAAAATTACATATGAGACTATTAAAATGAATAAATATGGTTAGTTTTCTTCTCAATATCGAAATATTGAAATAACAAAATTTTACATTTTTCCTTTACTTTTATTTTACATTAAGTTGTTACGTAGGTACTTATTTGTTGTTTCGTTATTATTAATTGCATAACCTCACAATATATGACATTTGTCACCTTTTTACAAGGCACACTAAATTAAAAAAAAAATGACCAAAACATTGAACATAAACAAGAAATTAGGCGTTATTGGATTCAGAAAAATAATGTCTAATGTAATAAAATTAAAAAATGTAAGGCAGCCATTTAAGGATCTTGAGTTGGTTATTATTTGGGAATGAAGTTATTGGTGAAAAAACTCAATATTTATATCATTTTTTAGTATCTACACGGGTATTGACTTTGGTTTTCAGTTTAATAAAATCGGTCAATAAATACAAGAGTTATGGCGTCGGGCGTTTTTTTTTATCGAACACCCGGTATAGGTATGCAATAAAATACCGGGATTTAGTTATTTTTATCTGTACATCAAAGAGCTTAATTTACTTTATTTGTTTTAGGAATAATATCTTACACAAATACAAACATCTCTATGATATTTTCTTGAAATGCTGTGTAGATTTTACACACTATCAACAATATTTATATGATATTTACACCTTGATTTGTTTCACATTTCATTCTTTTGAATTGTTTTGTTTTATTAACACATCTATTTCTCAATACATTTTACTTTCTTGTTTTACTTTATTTGTTTTAGGAATAATATCTTACACAAATACAAACATCTCTATGATATTTTCTTGAAATGCTGTGTGGATTTTACACACTATCAACAATATTTATATGATATTTACACCTTGATTTGTTTCACATTTCATTCTTTTAAATTGTTTTTATTTTATTAACACATCTATTTCTCAATACAATTTACTTTCTTGTTAGAATAGAACTAATACATTAACTATTTGTGTTTTCTTATTGACTAGATAATATGTGTGATGCATGTGGGATGAATCACGTCTTTTCAGTCGTTATTTTTGTAAAAGGGGATGATCATGTGCAGAGCAAGTGTGATTTCGTGTTGATCGAGACCTGCATCTGACAACTGAAAGATGGATCACCGGCATTAAACGAACGATAAACTAATGTCACTCCTCTGATAATGAGGCCCCATCACTACCCACATGTACACCACACCGAAAACCACAGTATTTTCCTTCGATAAATACGAAAATGGTGGGAGTTTTACGAAATGACCCATAAAATAAGGGACTTACTCAAAACGATTACAAGTTTTCTTTCATCTTCTATGCATTAACTAACGTTACAGAATCACAACAGAAACATTAATGAAGCGTTGATGTCATTCCTTTCAACAGCATTTGTCCAAAAATTACGTTATCAGAAAATGTATCCTGTTATTGTTCATGGTAAACGATTTCATGCCGGCACTTAAAAGTAGGACCTTGAAATAAAAGCCTTACACAAACTGAAATTACCTAAAAAGTATGTTTCATATTTAACGACACAATGTCAACTGTATTTTGTAAAAAGAAAAACTTTTAATCCAAACAAAAAAAAAATGTTAATTCAAAATTAATAAAACCAGCGTCGCTTTTTTTAATATCATATAACAAGACTGTTTGTTTTCCCCGTCCCGTCCGGGTCGTGAAAAATAAAACAAAAAGCGGGGTGGAAACTTTTATTTTTTGCCCCTCTCCTCTCTCTTTCTCTTTTTGCGTAAAAGTTTCCACATTATGATAATGAATAGGGAAGTGGATTCCTTAAATTAAAAATCCCTCCACAACAATGCGCCGGAATTCATGGTTAACGCGGTGAAATACGAGCGCGTTCCGGAAATAAATGGGCCCGAACGCACCGCGCGCTCGGTTTTATTTCGGAAAATCTTGGCGTTTTCACTCTCTGAAAACAATCCGTCCGGTAATTAAAGCGGACGCCCGTGATTTACCTGAGAGTAAACTTAACTTAAGTGGATGTCCACAAATAAAATAGAAAAGAGGGTAAACCAAAAAAAAATAAAGCAATGAAAGTAGAAAAGTGAAATAATAACTATTGTCTCAAAAAGTACAGGGTGCGGCAAAACAGACAGGGCTATTAAAAAAACGGCGCAATTTAAAGAGATGAGGTTTATTTTATCTTAATCGGTACATCATGTCGTTTTATGCATTAAGTCCTGAAGATGACATCAGAAAGACGATGACCCCCAGCAGCGATACATTGATGAAGGCGATTTCTGAAATTTTCGGCCCCATTTTGGCACATCTCGATGGGTATAGCGGCGATTTCCTCCCGAATTCGATCCCTGAGTTTTTCCAAGGTGCGAGGTCGATGCCTAAAAACATTTTCCTTCAGGTAGCTCCACAAGAAGAAGTCGCAAATGCTCAGAACAGGGGAGCGTGCGGGCCACTCCACATCACCTCTCAGAGAAACAAGGCGCCCAGGGAACACCTGTCGCCGTTTCGTCATTGAAAGTCGAGCAGTATGGGCCGTAGCCCCGCGACTAGAGCAAAAACTCTAAAATCTTCCGACTCCTATCTCTTTCCTAAAATGTTGGAGGGTAAGGGGAAAGAGACCGAGCACTCAAGGAGTAATTCATTATGAAAACCAACCGCATTTTTTGGGTGTCAATGACAACCCGATATTAGCAGGTAGTAAGAAGTCCATCTGTTTTCAGCCGGCGCGTGGCGTTATCTTTTGTCCGGTTTGGGGTAGTTTTGATAGGAAGATTTATTTTATATTTATAAAATTATTTAAAATGTAATTATAATTAATACGACATTTGTATAATAAAGTCGAGAATTATGTCTACGTGTACAATTTTAGGTCAATAAATTTTTTTAAAACGTATCTGACGTTTACATCTTGGTAAATATTGATCATCATCACATCTAAGCGTTATATATTTTTAACTTTACTGTAAATCAGTGGTTTATACGCGTGACGCATGAAGTAAAATTTCGAGTTTAGAAAAGCCCCGTGAAAATTTGTCTCGGGTCGCTGCGCGACCCTCGACAAATTTTCTACGCGGGGCTTTTCTAAACTCGAAATTTTACTTCATGCTTAGTCTGGGAGTGGACAACACTCGTTCTTAGCAGTTTCAAATTGAAGGATCACTCTAGATGACTAAGTTTATTACCATTTTACAAAGGCTACAGCTCGAAGGACCAATCATAGTCTATGGAGACCGAAGGACTACATGGAATCGAAGTTTGTTTACAAGACAATAACGAATATCTAAAGGTTTACCCCATGAATAGAAAAGAACACATCAAATTTTGAAAAATATCGAAGTTGGGTTGGTTTTCAGTGCGTTTTTAACTTCACTTTAAATCAGTTATATATTTTTAACTTTAATATAAATCAGTGGTTTATACGCGTGACGCATGAAGTAAAATTTCGAGTTTAGAAAAGCCACGTGAAAATTTGTCTCGGGTCGCTGCGCGACCCTCGACAAATTTTCTACGCGGGGCTTTTCTAAACTCGAAATTTTACTTCATGCTTAGTCTGGAGTGGAAGACACTTGTTAGTTTAAAATACACCACAATTGGTAAAATATATATCGTTGGATGCTTGTCTTCAGGGATGATATATAAGCAAATTATAGGTCTTAGGAGTCGTCAAATAAGTGAGTTATTCAATTGTTTCTAAGTCACTCTTTACAAAAAACAAAAGATTAACATTTTACATAAAAAAATGTACAGGGTGAGCGAAACTTGATGTCTCAGCTGTATTATAAGAAAAGGAAATACGATAGAAATATCTGAAAAGAGGTTCATAAATGGGATTGAGTAAGGTCCATTTTAATCCAAAATTGCATATTTTACTAAATTTTGAAACTTCCCCAGATACATACCTATATTTTTAGATATTTCAATAGAGCTAATTTTGCTGAATAAACTTTTTAGAGAAAAAAATTTGCTATTTTCTTTCGTCAAAAAATTAAAAGCAAACTTACAAGAAAGGATTTAAACATAACTTACAATTTAATATTAATCATAAAGATATAGAAATTACAGCCGTAGAAACTGAATTGATCTTAGATAAATTTAATAATGATTTACAAGAAAAATACGATTTAACAAAAACTACAAAAAATACGAAACATCACACATATAATAATAATCATTGACAGCTAAATCTATCAAAAATAAAGCATTATCAAATAATCTTGTCTTCACTAAAGCTGACCAAGGGAACACCGTCATTGCAATTAACACAACCCAACCAAAATATTCCAACAAACAATCAGAAAAACATTAAATAATATTAATTATATTTTATCAGACAAAGAAAAATTGCAATTAACACAACCCAACCAAAAAATTCCAACAAACAATCAGAAAAACATTAAATAATATTAATTATATTTTATCAGACAAAAAAAAATATTTTGCAATTAATATGAATCCACAACCAACTAAATTATATGGTCTTATAAAACTTCACAAAGTAAATAATCCAATAAGACCAGTAGTATCTTACACTAATGCACTATGTGAAGTAATAGCAAAAAAAACTTAACTCCATTCAGATTGAATACTTGGAATTTAAACCTACATTTTCAATAAAAAACAGCATGGACCTTGTTAATAAAATTAAAGATATTAAATTACCATCAAGCTCTGAATTTGTCTCATTTGATGTAACAAATCTATTCACTAACGTCCCTCCAATAGAAGTAAAGAACCTAATAAAAAACAAACTATTGTCAAAAAACGTTAATCCAATGATAATAAATGAAATATTATCCCTATTGTAAATTAGCATTCATCAAAATTATTTACAGTTTGACGAACAGATTTACTCCCAATCAGATGGTCTAGCAATGGGAAACCCCCTAAGCCCTTTAATGGCAGAAAGTTTTATGGATAGCTTAGATAATAAAATATGCAAATTACCTCAATTTAAAAATTGCCTCTATTGGTGGAGATATGTTGATGATGTATTGGTAGCATTCACTGGCACGGATAGAATTTTAAATAACTTTTTAAAGGAAATAAACCTACAACACGAAAAAATTAAATTTACACTAGAAACCGAAACACATAATACTATAAATTTCTTGGATCTAACTATAAAAAGCAATAATAATAAACACGACTTTTCAATATACCATAAACCAACGCACATACAACATAAATTATCTGCTTATCGATCCATGATTCGTCGAGCATTTTCACTACCAATGTTAAAACAAAATTTTGAAAAAGAAATTAACATAATTAAATATATTGCAGTCAGAAACAATTTTAAAATAGATACAATAAATAAATTAATAATTAACAAAGAAAAAGAAATTATAAATAAATCAATATTCCCCACAAGAAAATGCAAGGTTGAAAATTATGGATCAATAACTTATAATGGCTATTTAAGCCAAAAAATCAGTAAACATTTAAAAAAATTAAACATAAATGTTGTGTTTAAATCTAATAACACACTATCAAAAATATTAAAAAACAATGAGGATAAAACTAAAAAGGGTCAACACTGTGGGGTTTATTTGCTTAATTGTGCGGATTGCCCGAAGATTTATATAGGCCAAACCGGGAAAGCATTCAGTGAAAGAATAAATGAACCACCTAATTGAAGAAAACCACCAATTTGACAACAATTTCAAAATCCTCCACATCTCTAATAAAGGACGGAAATTGAATTTATTGGAAAATTTAGAAATAAATAAACATATTAATTCAGGAAACTTGCTGAACGACGAGCTTGAACTCTCCAACTCCCCCTTACTTAAACTAAACCTAATTGAAGAAAACCACCAATTTGACAACAACTTCAAAATCCTCCACATCTCTAATAAAGGACGGAAATTAAATTTATTGGAAAATTTAGAAATAAATAAACATATTAATTCAGGTAACTTGCTGAATGACCAGCTTGAACTCTCCAACTCCCCCCTACTTAAACTAAAGAATAACACCCCCTCCACCCACACTTCTGAAAACTGTATATAATGTAAATTAGTTTGTAAAAAATGTATTATATTTCTTTCCCTGAAGAAGCTACAGTGTAGCGAAACAATTGTAGTGAGTAAATAAAAAGTTGAAAATCCTAAATAGTCTGCTATTATATTAAGTGTTAAAAGAAAGTATTATGAAAAATTCACAATTGTCACGACTTAAACAAGTAGCCTTTGGAAGCAAATAACAAAGCTGCATTTGTTAATAATTAAATTAATGGTTGACAAATATTGTTTTGTTGTCATTTGATTTTAGATTTCAGATTTTTTCTATCGATTTTCCTTTTTATAAATAGTTCACGTCGTTATTTTAAATGTACATTACATTTGAGACTATTAAAATAGATAAAGATGGTTAGTTTTCTTCTGGATTTCAAATTGCACTATAAATTGACAATTTTAATAGTCATATGTAATTTACATTTAGGCTGACGACGTGAACGCCATCTACTGCCAATAGTCTTGTCTATTGTACTCACAAAATGACTACTAAAAATGTCAATTGATTGTGCATTTTAAAATCCAGAAGAAAACTGAACATCTATAACCATTTTAGTAGTCATGTGTAATTTACATATAAATTGACGATGTGAACACCATCTGCTGCCAATTTTGGAGTAGTGCTATTGGCAGTAGATGGTGTTCAAGTCGTTAATACAAAAATAATGTATATGTTCATTACATCACTTATTCCGTCATTTAAAGAATTGATGATTGTCGTACAAAACGTATTTCACTTGCGAATTGGTTGGTTATAGACCATTTCACATTAAATCAGCGTTTTATACGCGTCGCGCATGAAGCAAAATTTCGAGTTTAGAAAAGCCTAATTTGTCTCAGTTGCTCTGCTGCGCTACGCCCGAGCCAAATGTTCAGGCTTTTCTAAACTCAAAATTTTACTTCATGCTTAATCTGGGATTGGAAACACTCGTTAGATGATCAATCATAACTAGGATTGTTATTGTTTTAAAACAGTGTTTTAAACATGTTTAAAAACAGCCGTCGTGTTTTAAACGGTTTCGTTTTAAACATGTTTTAAATCTTTAATTTTCTTAAAACATGTTTTAAACGTTGTATTTGTTTAAAACCGTTTTTTTATTATCTTACCTGCTAAAAATAAATATTTGCTAAATTATATTTTATATTCAACGCAATAAATAATTTAAAATCCAGTAACAGCATAGGTCCTGACGGTATACCATCTAGTTTTTTAAAAAATTGCATATTTTCTATAACTCCTCCTATTTCTATTTTATTTGACACGTCCATAAAATTAGGATATTTTCCTGATTTTTGGAAGGAGTTATATCACGCCACTTTTCAAATCCGGGAAAAGAGATGATGTAAATAATTATCGTGGCATATCTATCCAATCAGTAATTTTCGATAAATTGGTATCCGTTCAGTTGAACTGGATGTGTAAAACTTGTATACTTGACGAGCAGCATGGATTTCAGCCAGGAAGATCTACTACTACTAACCTTCTAACGTTTACTTCCTCGATTATTAAGGCCTTTGAAAATAAACACTCAGTCGATGTTATTTACACAGATTTTGCAAAGGCTTTGGACCGTGTTAATCATGATTTTTTAATTGCGAAGTTATCTGCGCTGGGATTTCATGCTGCTGTCATAAAATGGATTACTAGTTACCTAACTAACCGTACGCAGTGTGTTCAAATCAAGAACTTTTTATCTAATACTATTTCTGTGCCTTCAGGTGTACCCCAGGGCTCGCACTGTGGACCGTTACTGTTCTTATTGTTCATAAACGACATATCTCAAGTAATTAAAAACTCTTCATTTCTGTTATTTGCTGACGATTTTTATTTTACTTCAAGACGATGTAAACTCTATTTTCAAATGGTCTTGTGATAACCATCTATTTTTTAATATTAAGAAATGCAATTCAATTACTTTTTCTAGAAAATTAAATACTATTCATCGCCATTATAGTATAAATAATAGTATCTTAGCAAAAATAACAGAAATCAAAGATTTGGGTGTAACTCTTGATGCCAAGCTAATTTTTGCCAATCATATTAATTGTATATGTAACCGTGCATTAAAAATGCTAGGATTCATAAAAAGAATGTCCGACGATTTGTCACCTATATCGTTTAAGCTGGTTTATTTCGCATTTGTTCGTTCCCATTTGGAATATGCATCATGCGTCTGGTCACCAGCTCAAATAACCCTTGTCAATGAAATTGAACATATACAGAGGAAATTCTTAAAAACAATGGCATTTAAACTGAGTTTTGATATGGGGTTAAACTTTAATGTTGATAATATCTATTCATGCGTACATATCGAAAGGCTGTGCTATCGTAGAATCTATGCCGATTTGTCATTGTTTTATAAGCTATTTTCGGATGAAGTCAAATGCCCGACACTGTTATCATATGTCAATTTTCACTATAATGTGGTAAATCGTCCCATCAGGCAAATTCCAATATTTAGAGTTAAAACTCATAAGACAAACTATGGCTACAATAGCCCGCTTTCGCGATTTATGCGGTACTCAAATTTAATATCTCTAAATCCATATTTTGATTTATTTGATAGTTCACACTCACATTTTATGTCACAATTAAAACGCGAGAATATTGGTGAAATAAATTCTAAATCGCCAATGAGTGGTTTTTGTAAGTATTGAAGCTATTTTAAATTGTGCAATCATCTATACTTGTCGTTCATTTTATTCGGTTTTGTATAGGTCCGTTTTTATTACATGTGTTTTCTTATGTTATATACTTATATCTATTTACGTAGTATTAATTTTATGATTATAATTTTATTATTGTAATTTTTTTTGTAATATCAAAGGAGATATCCGTAAATAAATACTTTACTTTACTTTACTTTACTATATTAATTCATTAACATTTTTTGTTTGTTTTTAAATTTTAGCTAAATTGTTTAAGATATTTTAAATTACATTATCAAACATAACATTTTATTACAATAAAACTGTGTGTGCATAAATGTGGTTTTTAAATACAGAGATTTTTTCTTTCAGATATCCATAAGCATGCATACACTGTAAATTTTTCGACGTTCGTTGTGTTTTGTTCAAGATTTCAATTTAAATCTTTAAACGAGGGTTTTCCACTCCCAGACTAAGCATGAAGTAAAATTTCGAGTTTAGAAAAGCCTGAAAATTTGGATTGGCCGCGTAGCGAAGCGGAGCGGCCAATCCAAATTAGGCTTTTCTAAACTCGAAATTTTACTTCATGCGCCACGCGTATAAAACACTGAAATATCGTAAAGTTTAAAATATACGGCTTTAGCAATCTAATATGTAAAAGTGGATAAAACTTGAGTCAAATTCTGCGCTGAAAAAAGTGTTTAAAGCAGTGATTATAGGCAACCCAATAACTCTAACGTATATTAGGTTGCCTATAACCGTTGTTGTAAGTGTGTGTTTTTTGAACTTCACTGTAAATCAGTGTTTTTAAACGTGGCGCATGAAGTAAAATTTCGAGTTTAGAAAAGCCCAATTTGGATTGGCCGCTCCGCTTCGCTACGCGGCCAATCCAAATTCTTAGGCTTTTCTAAACTCGAAATTTTACTTCATGCTTAGTCTGGGAGTGGAAAACACTCGTTTAAAGCCTTAAATTAACCGCATTAAAACAACGATTTCCCACAACTTTAAAAAACGCTGTTATTATCGGGATATGTACACAAAAGAAAAATGCCCTGTATATTCTGTTTTAAACACGTTTTAAACGTGTTTTAAACATGTTTTAAACACGTTTTAAACCCAGATCATAACCTTATTTTGCATTTTTTTATTGCTAGATTAGCGTGCTCTATTTAATCGATTTGATTAAAACGTAACCAAATAATACCATTGCATAACATATTGATTAATGAGTTAAATTGTTGAAGTCATCAAATGAACATGAACGACCGTTTAAAACACTTTAAAAAGGGAAAAAAGGACAACTACCTGCTATTCTAACAGATAAAGTCATAAATTGTAACATCAACACACCATAACTTGTGGTTTCTTTTCTTCCATTATACTCCCGCGCTTATAGAGGGTGTCTCTCTTCAAAAATTGCTGGTTTAGATATTTTGGAGAGGCCCTGTAGCCCCGACCTGATGCAACCAGATGTCTCCCAGATCTGCTTCCTCCATCAGTTCTTCCAATCGAGATTAAAAAAAAATTTCAACATGAAAACATAACGTTGAGCAGTGACAGTTACGGTTCGTCCGTCCTCTTCAAAAAAATAAGGCCCAATCACCCCAAACTTGGAAATCGCACACCACACGGTGACTTTTTGGGAGTGACGTGGTCTCTCGTGAAGTTGCCTTGGGTTATTTACAGCCCAGTATCGAAAATGTTGTTTATTCACCCCTCCACAGAGATGGAAGTGGGCCTCGTCACTACTGAAAAAAGTAGTGACGAGTTGACCTCGCATGGATCCGGTTCAACATTTCTTGGGAGCGATTCATGCGGTTTTCATAATCAGGGGGCATTAACTGTTAAACAAGCATCATCTTGTAGGGGTGGAATGAGTCTTCATGCAATATCCGTCTTAGAGAGCGATCAGCAATGGCCGATGCAGTTGCATGCTTCCGGGCAGAGCGCGTAGGTGACCGTTCGATAGCTTCTCTTACTCTTGCTACATTTTCGGGTGTTCTTACCGTTCTGGGTCTTCCTAAACCCCTACGTCTTTGTGTGGAACCAGTTTCTTCTAATGTACGCACCCAACTCGCGATTAAATTAAGGTGAGGGACGGGATCACGACGCGCAAGATTGAAATGCAGCCGGAAGGCCCGCTGGGTGGCGACGGCAGAACGGCCATTTTCAAGAAACGTGCGGACTGCGAAGCGCCGATGTTCTCCAGACCAAACCATGGTAACGACTAAAACAGCACGACCCCCCCCCGACACAATGATATCCCTCCTAACCACACGGGATGTACTGGGCGTTCCAAACTGCACTGTCTGTTTTGCCGTACCCTGTAGATTAAAATTAACAGAAAGCAAATTTTCAGACTTTTCTAAACTCAAAATTTTACTTCATGCTTAATCAAAGAGTGGAAAACACTCGCCAGAAGCTTCAAATTGAAACGTTTTGCAAGAATAATGAATGTCTGAAAATGTATAGGGCTTACAATTTTATATGTAGGAACACTTAAAAGAAAAATATCCTTGTAAAGTCCAGTTCATGAGAGGTGTCCTGTGTATATATCTTCAAATTAAAATAACTATAATAATATGAATCCCCTAGTTAAGAGAGTTTAGCATAAGTTGCAATTGAGCACATAAAAGTTAAAGAAATAATATTAATATAAAAATACCCCATAGAAAAGTTGTACTATAGATTTTAAATCTGTAATCATAGAACAGCTCGCGTAAATTCTACTATACAATTTTACACACGTCAAATATAACAAAGAGTAAAGAGGATTATTTCTCAATCCTAATAAAATCTTAATATATGGGCGATCAGGGACTGAATTTTCAAATAATTTAATTGATTATAAATAAATATTGGCGCAAGAAATTAAAAATTCCTTTCGAATGATGGATTTTTAATTTCACGGAGTGCTTCCTTTCCTCAAGCGAGTGAAAATATCAAGGCGGGCGGAATAAAGATTTGTGCATTGGTAATTCCTCAGAGCGCGGATCGATGCGAGACACTCCCTTTAATTGGCCGCTTTAATTAATTTATTATTAATTGAATGCGATTCGAGATTTCTGATTCGGCATGAAAATGATCACGGAAACTTCGGACGATGAATTATAAAACGCCAACGCGCGAACAACGTGCGTGTTTGTCCAGAGGCTACACGCACTCAAACACGATTATTTTTTTCTTTCTTTTTAATAAAGCAGATTGTGATTGTAACGTTTTTATTAACTTAAAGATTTATTGTTAGGTTATAGTTAATTCGAGAAACTAGGGTAATTTGGTATATTTAATTATATTAATTCCTTTCATCACTTTCATTTTTCGATGCTAGATGTACATTTCGGGTACTATGTACCCATTATCAATAGCTAACTAAATAATTCTCTTTACTCTTCGTTATATTTGACGTGTGTAAAATTGTGTAGTGTACATCTAGCATCGAAAAATAAAAGTGAAGAAAGGAATATAACTCCGTTTTAATTAAGTGACTTTACGTAACTCAAATAAGTAAATTAATTTGGTATATTTGATAATGACTAGTTTGTAGTCGAAACTATAGTCATTGAAAAGTAATAATAAAAGTGGTAAAACAAAGTTAAGTGTTTTAATTACATTTGGTATATATTTCTGAAATTTTAAAAAGGACAATGTTTACACATACATAGTTTAGAAATTAGTAGAGACATCTTGGCATCGCGGAGCGACCAAACCAAATTTTCAGGCGTTTCTAAACTCGAAATTTTACTTCATGCGCCACGCGTATAAAACACTGATTTCAATTGAAGTTCAAAATATACTGATAATGAAGGTTTAAATTAAATTACACTTGGTTTGTTTCACAATTTTTTTACTTTACTATTTACTCGACTAGTTTCGCGTTTTACAGCATTATTCACTCCTGATAATGCTGTAAAACGCGAAACTAGTCGAGTAAATAGTAAAGTAAAAAAATTGTGAAACAATCCAAGTGTAATTAAATTTAAACCTTCATTATCAATATTTAAAAATGTTTCACCAAGTGATAAGTGAGAAAATTATTCAAGAAATCAAAATATAATGCTCATGTTAATATATTTTACAAATAATTTCATCTAATCATAATTCGAATTAGCAAACTATTTTAGAGTATACTTAAAATAACAAATCCCTATATGTTATAGACACAAAAAACATTAACAATATAACTTTGAGGGCTTATAAAAAATTGGCCTGTCTAAGTTATTTTTAAGAGCGCAGGACGCAAGTACAACGAACATGTTAAACACAAAATAAATATATCCAATTGATTATTATGCCAAAATCCACAACTTATTTTGTTAACTGTATGTTTTTTAGTTTACGTGAAGTGATTATTACACTAATAAAGACTGTTATTCTTTATTTCACTTTCCATTTTTATCGGTAGATGTACATTTCGAGACACAAAGTGCTCATTATCAATAACAAACTCTTATTTTATTTATGATAAACGTTTTTCAGTTATTATTTTCTATACTTAGCTTCGCAGTGTTAGCAAGTTAAATCAAAGTAAAATGTTTTTCTCTTGTGGATCCTAGAAGAATAATATCTAAGACGCACAAAATAAATAATTTTATTATTTTAGACTTGCCTACACAATATTTAATGAACATCACTTTATTTTATCTGATGCTCGCAAATCGAAAAAAATCAAACTAAAACCCTGTAAATTCCCTAAAAAGCATCAATTATTCTTATTCGGATCAAAGAATCGGTATTCTTTATTCGTTTTAGCCATCCGCGTGGAAATATTCGCGTGGGATGAATTGAATGGCTAATCACAAACCGAAATGTTTATAATGAGGCAACGCACGACATTCATGCGATTAAAGAAATTTAAATAGATACGTTATTAACAAAGACCCGAGTGGATTTATTGTGATTCATGTCCAGTGTGGGCCGAAACGAGCCGGATTAATGCCTTTCGGAATTACGTTTTGTTGTTCAATCATCGAGAGCTTCGCTTTCAATGAAATTATAATACGCTTAATTTTAAATTAAGTACCATAAAAATGCTGTACCATATAAATATTTATAACTTTAAGCATTGGCGTTGTCAGGATTTTGATCAGGACACGATGTGAAAATGCCAAACTAAATTTAAATCTTAAGAAATGTCAATTATTAGTGTTTTATTTAATTTTTTACACAGGACTAGTATTCCTTGTATTGCATATGCCCGAAGTAAAATTTGGAGTTTAGTAAATCCTGAACATTTGCGATATTTGCCGGGTTCTTCGCTTCGCCCGGCTCAGACTGAAAATCGGTCTTCCTTTGTTTTGTACGGTGTTTTTCTTATTTTTTTTGGGCTCTTCCGGTTTATTGCGATCTATTTTAAAGTTCGCTTATTTATAGCGTTAGACAGGAGCGTCCATTTCTTAGTGATTATTTAATTTAATTATTACTGCATTATGTATCAATGAAATCCCAGATAATTTGGTATCGTTAAATTTGTCTTTTAATTTTCTTTATAAAAATCTATAAACATACAGGGTGTCCCATTTTAATTTCTAAAGTTTGTGTCATTTCTTCGGAAATGAAGAGTGAGAAAAAAATGTAATTCTATAGAAATATTAACCAACTTGAACCATTTAAATGTTCCAAAGAACTATGGGCAAATTTGAGGTAATATGCCCGAAAGGTGGCGACAGATAAAAAGTTAATAATAACATTTGCCTTCAAAAATGACTTCGACCACTTCAAGGTCAAGTCGATATTCAGTGAGCATTAGTCTTGAAACCGATAATTGCTCTTTTTCCGTTTTTAACGTTCTACGCGACACCTGTTGACATTTCAATTATGAACTAAACATTAAATAAAATATTGAACTTCAGGAACGGTCCCTATGTTATTTTTTTTTTTGGTTTTTTACTTTTTCACTTTTTGAAGATGTCTTCATCAAGTTTGAACATTTGTTCTAATTGTAACAATCGCCTAAATCGAGGCAAAATTGGATCTCAAGGATGGACATTAGTTGAAGGCGAGCGTTTGTAACAAATATGTTTCTAAATCAAGAGATCGAAGCCGTTCAAGTTTGAGAACAAGAAGAGAGACGCTAAGCGCTGATTCAATTGTGATCAATATACCAAAAGCAAGATATTCGAAAGGTGTTACTGATTGCATTTTTGAATGTCAAGAAAAACAAGATTGTAAGGATATCAAGAAAAGGGATCTTTGCTTATTATATAAGAGAACAGGAATCTTGGTTGATATTAGATAAAGAGCGTGCGTCAATTTTTTCCATGAAAATGGTCACTTAAACTTCGAAGAACTACCTGATTTGACACCAGCAACAAATGAAGCTCTACTCGACTCAAATTCAATCGTTCAGATACTAGACAGTTTCGTTAAACTGTTAAGATTAAAAGATGGAACCAGTGAAGCTTATTTCGATAATATTCAAGGCGATTCGTTGCGATTTGGGAAACTGTTTTGACTCGTGAACAGTTTAACTATTTCAGTGATTGTATTAGGAATGAACGTTTTTTATTAGGTTTATTTATGATGCTATTAAAACGAAATATGACGTACAAAGCTCTTAGCATTAAATTCAATCTCGATTGGCGAACGATCAGTAGAAGAATAGAGGAAGTACGAAACCTTTTGTTTGAAGAATTTGTACCTTTGCAATTAAGAATGACTGAAGAGAGACGTACGTTGCTAATAGAAGATCAATCATCATTTGCAAAGGTATTATTCGAACAAGTACTGATTTTAGGTCAAGTTTAATTGTCATATGCGACTCAACTTATTTGAAATGTGAGAAAAGTTCTAACTATGACTTTCAAATCGATTCCTGGTGTCCATACAAAAGCTATAACTGTGTGAAACCCTTCATAATGTTGACTAGTTCAGGGCATATAGCGTCTGTTGCGATGCCATATTATGGTAAAAAGTCAGATAGCCAGATATTAGTTGAGTTCCTTCAAACTGAGAAAGCTAAGCAATTCTTCAAACCTGGTGTTAATTTGTTTTAGATCGAGGATTTCGAGATGCTGAGAAATGGTTGCTAGAAAACCAATTTGATGTTGAAATGATACCATGTGTTAGTAAACGATGACTGACTGCACTTAAGAGCAATAGACAACGCTTCATTATAAAAATTCGATTTGTGGTTGAAACAGTTAATGGTCATTTGAAGAGCAAGTTCCATTAATTTTATGACATTATTAAGAATACCAACATCGAACATGCGTCCCAATATTTTATGTTTGCCTGGGCAATATATAATTATACTCGCAATTTAATTGAATCTGATCAAGGACATCAACTTGAATATGCTAGCACTTTGAACAACAGATTATATATGCCAAACAAGTTAGACGAAGTGATGGAAACAAAGAATATGAATGGCATTAAGTTCTGCTTCATAGAGAAATCGATGGAGGAACTAGACATACCATCACTTACGCTAGATCAGCTCATATCATTTGCACTTGGAACTTATCAGCTGCGACAAGCGCCGTCATACTATTCTCAAACTATTAAACATAATGGTTCATTCAAGTATCGAGTTCTAAAAGACAATATTATTGACTACAATGATTACTTTGATATTGATAACGCTGACTATGTTTGGATAAACTGTCGTTTGTTCTCAAGACACAAGAAGAACAAAAACTAATATCAAAATGTACTTCTCAATTTGAACGGTTCTGATCTTGATCTGATTGTTTTTTATACATGCTGTTGCTTCGAAGGAAGTAGAACTGCTAATTGCTGCAGTCACATCATGGCAGTTATCTGGTATCTTGTACATGCTTGGAAAATTGCAGCAAATCTTGACCACTTTTTTGACAACTTAGCTCCAGTAGATATTGGTGATGAAGATGATGATTAGTATGAATTTTTAATATTGTTTATAATGATTAAGTAAAATTAACAATTGCTGATTTTGAGACTAATGCTCAATGAATTTTGGGTTGACCTTGAAGTGGCCGAAGTTATTTTTGATGACAAATGTTATCATCAACTTTTTATCCGCCGCCATCAATCGGGCATATTATCAGACATTTGCCCATTGTTCTTTCATATTGGTACTATTACTATACTACACCCTGTATATCATGTCATATAATCACTTAGTTTTTGCTCAGTATTTTTTTGCATTTACCTGCAGTAGATATTAAACCGCAGTTTTGTTATTCAATAATAAACAATGATAATTTAAACTCAAAATCATTAATTTGAGCGGTTTGTTGTTTAAAATTTGCATGATTAATATATATTCTTTATAATTTTTAAGCAGAATAGCTGTTTAATATTTATTTTCTGCAAAGGCTTACGAAAATAATAATAAAAAAATGTAACGTCACACAATGTAAATTTTCGAAAGACGATATTAATGAGTTTCCGTCGAGTCTTCCTCATTAAGGTCCTCGATAATAATAAAGCCTGATCATCTGGGGGATGGGTGGGAGACAAAGGGCTTTTTGATCGATATGGAAGCACCGTCTGAAGAGGCTCCTAATGATGAAGGAACTTTCGCGCTTTATTAATACAAATCGACCGAAAAACACATTAAGAATCACAAAAATAACACGTGTATTATAATAGCATTTTTTTATATTTTATAACCTATTTTACACTTAAATTTGACGAATAAAGCACTAATAACCTTTCTTCACACTTTTATTTGAATTGCCAAATGTACATTTCGGACACAAAGTGACCATTATCAATGGATTAGCATTTATTTTACACTTAATTTATAAATAAAGCACCTTTCATCACTTTATTAAAAAACACCGTATTTATCCCATTCGAAATTACGACCACAGCAAGCTGCTTCAAGAGTTTGATATGCCAACTTTAGAATCGCGCAGGCAACTATCTTCTTTATTATTTCCATTTAAATTATTACATAATCGCATTGATGATATAAACTTACTTTCTAAACTTAACTTCTATGTCCCTAGGTTAAACTCTAGGTGTTCCCACACCTTTGCGTATCCTACATCTAGAACAAATGCTCTCTATTACTCCCCTTTAGTTCGAATCATTCAAAATTGCAATAACAACCCAAATATTGATATATTCAATGTAACGCCCCAGCTAATCAGGAATGCATTTTTATAAGTAATTATCTATAGCGCACAACCTTATATATATCCATACTTCAAGATTTATACACTCCAAATTTTCCATGTTTTCTTAATATGTATTATTATTAGTAATAGTTACACTATATTTTAAACATCAATATACATTTCTCTGTAATTGGAAGTAATTCTGTTGAGAAATAAAGCATTACTATTATTATTATTATTAAATGACTCCATTGATAATGGACACATTGTGTCAGAAATGTATCATATGTTCAACAAAAAAACCTGTAAAGTGCCATGATTTTATCTTTTTTAAAATTCAAGTTGGCTTAATCAAGGAGTGGAAAACCCTCGTTAGAATTATGTTGAAGAACTTTAATAATATTTTTTTAAAGGAATGCTTAAAATGTGTATTGTGTTGAATTAGATTTATATTTTTATAGGAATGTCTTTTAAGTCTGTAAAAGTGAATTACGTTGGCGTGTATACATTTTTATCTAAAGAAAATAAATGTCTAAAATATTTTTAACATGTTTTGATTGATCGCTTGGTGAAACATAAATAATAATTAAAATAACTTGATTTGTTTAACTTATTCTTTGAAAACGGCTAAAAGCCGAAATAAATAATTTAATCAGTGAAAGTTTAATTTCATTTACTAATATTATTACCTATTTTTGAGATAAAAAAAACAGGGATTATTATAAATTTATACCATAAACAGGCTTTGACACTTTCGGCCCTGACGGTTGCATTTGCCACCACTACTATTTGGTAAACATTCTGGGAATTTTCTTTTAAATATACATACATGTATGGATAAGCTGTAACTATTCCGATAGTCGTTTGTTTTTTGAAATAGTTTAATTTGTTCCTAAACGACAGTTTTCCACTCCCAGGTTAAGCATGAAGTAAAATTTCGAGTTTAGAAAAGCCTGAAAATTTGGTTTGGTCGCGTAGCGCGTAGCGCTACGCGACCAAACCAAATTTTCAGGCTTTTCTAAACTCGAAATTTTACTTCATGCGCCACGCGTATAAATCACTGATTTTAGGTAAAGTTCAAAATATTCTACTAAATCAGTATGCTAAAAACGTGTATTCTGAACATCACATTACATCAGTGTTTAGTACGCGTGGCATACTTCATGCGCCACGCGTACTAAACACTGATGTAATGTGATGTTCAGAATACACGTTTTTAGCATACTGTTTTAGTAGAATATTTTGAACTTTACCTAAAATCAGTGATTTATGCGCGTGGCGCATGAAGTAAAATTTCGAGTTTAGAAAAGCCTGTAAATTTGGTTTGGTCGCGTAGCGCTACGCGCGCTTCGAGTTTAGAAATGCCTGGAAATTTGGTTACGCGACCAAATCAAATTTTCAGGCTTTTCTAAACTTGAAATTTTACTTCATACTTAATCTGGGAGTGGAAAACACTCGTTTGAAAGTTCAATTTGAAATATTTGTGAAAATAATGAATATCTGAAGATTTACAGTGTATGCAGTATATTGAAATATGTATACTTAAATGAAAAACTGTTTATATATCAGCGATAGTAATAAATAAATAATATGCGGTCTACAAAACATTTTTTTGGGCACCAGAAAAATCCCAGGGCTGAAAGGGTAATTGATATGTACATAATAAATTCGAAATTTTCACACAATATCAAACCACTCGCAAGTTATAAATCAAGTTCACCTGATACGGCTTCGCCTATTTCGTATTATAATGAGTCATGAACTGTATACAGTGAACATATTTATCATCACTCGAAGGATGTTAGAAACAATTTAGCATTCAATCGTTTCCTGATTGAACAACCAGTGCGTGTAATAACACCTCAATATACCATTTTGGGCGTGGTGAAATTATTTCTCGGTAAATGTAAGGCTGTTGGCTATCATTCATAATAAACTCAAGCGTGAGAGGCAGAGATTAGGGTAATGTGGAGAGCTTAAATCGTGTTTAAGTACGAGTTATTTTGAATTAAAGGAGTGGTTAAAATTTAAGCATGGGAAAATTATTCCAGCAGAATTGTCATCTTTTTTCAGAGACGTAGTTAATTGAAACATTCAAGTCCAAAGTCAGGTAAATCGATAACATTTATAAACAGTTAAATACATGATGGGTGAAGTAAAACACTGGTTTTGTTCGATGTTTTTATTTTTAGTTGCATGAAAATAAAAGGCATTATAATACCGTAAAAACATGCAACAAAACAATAATTTTATTAATATATAAAATTACGAAAAAACTATTCGTGAAAATGCAAACAGTGTCTTAATTAATAAGACAATTTAAGACGATAAATATCCATTGAAACAACTACTTCCCGTGCAAACTATAAGAAGCGTAAGCTTATTTTTTCGAATTCAAATAGTTTTGAATTTGAATTTATCTTGTTAATAATTTTATTGTATCCAATACGATTGCATCAGGAATAACGCACAAAAAATGTTATTGATTTTAAAAATTTACAGCTAAAGCTGTTACTTGGTAAAATTCCTTATCAACACTTTTAGTAAATAACACACTTGGTTAAGATTTCACTGTTTATTAGTTGACACTGCAACAATTATTTCACCACACAGTGGCTTTATTAGGCAGGTGAATGATGAAGCGGAGTGGCGAAACGATTGTTGCAGTGCCAACTAATAAGCAGTGAAATCTTAACCAAGTGTGTTATTTACTAAAAGTGTTGATTTTTCCTTATCTTAATTATATAACTTATTCATATTTATTATTTCATTAACATAATCTTAAATATCTACCATAAATCCAGAATACATCATTATTGTAATATACAGAGAGTTTTATGTAACACCGAACATTTTCATCCAATACAATTAGACATTTTTAATTTTAAAGTTATGTGTAAATCGGGTTGCCTATATGACTATTACAAATTGTAGCCAATCAATCGTAATTAATACCTAAACTTGTGCATACTCTCAAGTATATATTTCCCAATTACAGCGTATATGCCGTAAATCTTTAGATAATCATTGTTATTTTTTAAAGAGTTCAATTTGAAATTTGAAAAGAGGTTGTTCCACTCCCAGACTAAGCATGAAGTAAAATTTCTAGTTTAGAAAAGCCTGAAAATTTGGTTCGGTCGCGTAGCGCGAAGCGCGGAGCGGCCAAACCAAATTTTCAGGCTTTTCTAAACTCGAAATTTTACTTCATGCGCCACCGGTACAAAACACTGACTTATTACGAAGTTTAAAACACACCGCTAAACTTTATATTGCATCAGTGTTTTGTACTGGTGGCGCATGAAGTAAAATTTCCAGTTTAGAAAAGCCTGAAAATTTGGTTTGGCCGCTGCGCGCTTCGCGCTACGCGACCAAACCAGATTTTCAGGCTTTTCTAAACTCGAAATTTTACTTTATGCTTAGTCTGGGAGTGGAAAACACTCGTTTAAAGCTTCAAATTAAATTCTTTTAAAAAACCGAGAGTCGGAAAATGTACAACGTATGCTTATGTGTACTTAAAAGAACAATTTTCCTTGTGACAATGTTCGGTGTTACATAAAACTCTCTGTATATTAGACCTGTGTATACTTGTGTAATGCACTAATAAATGAAATGACATTAAATGTGGTTTTACGTTGTTCATTAATTTATTTATTACGGTAAGCACCTTTAACAAAGTTTAATTCAAAAGAAGAGAAAATAAAAATATAATTTTATGATATACTGAATAAAATTTAAGGAGATACAACTAAATTAATAGAATATATAATATTTCTTTTTAACCTGTTCACACAGAACATTTCTTTTTCAATCGACAAATAAATGTAATCATTAAATAAATATTAACTAAAGTTGGTAAAACTGGACATGAAAGATCCAAGAATTCAAACATTTAATATTTACACTTAATGCAATTAATCATTAGAAAATATAACTGCAATTCCCTTCTCTAAAATCCACATTCACATACAGAATAAATTGGTCATATAACCGAACACCCATGTACGGTCACACAAAACCAACTTTCCACTCCCGTACATCGAAAAATAAAACAAACCAATAGGTAAACCTTACAAACACATACCGTATATCCGTTTAATGGATTTACAGACGTATTTATAAACAGTTTAATTCCATAGATGGAATAGCCGGTAATTACATTTAATTGCGATGATGGTTAATTTAATATATTCCCATAAATCATTGCAGCGTCTCGTATTGAACGCATGGGAAGCCGCATGTGTGTTGGGTGTTTTTTTCGGCTTTTTATTAGCGTGGGTTTTCCAGTGTACATACCTCAAGAAGTAAACCCGTGGGTTTTATACCTGAAGTGTAGTACAGTATTAAATAATTTAAGGTAAGTAATAAATAAAAACATTTTATTGTTTGCCCTATATATCTATATGTGGGAGGTAAACTACATCAAGTCACATTTTTTAAACTTTTTAGTGCTATTTATTTCTCGATAGTGTAAACAATCCTGATTCCAAGAGTATAAAAAAAACGTATTTTGAAATTCAAAGTATATACACGAAGTTTTTCTTTTAGGTGTACATGTCTCAATTAGAGCGAATATCCTGTAAATCTTTAGATATTGGTTGCTTTTTTAAATGAGTTCAATTTGAAGCTTCAAATGAGTGTTGTTCACTCCCAGATTAAGCATGTAGTAAAATTTTGAGTTTAGCCTGAAAATTTGGTTTGATATATGCAAATTCTTCTTGCTTCTTTATAAAATCTTGAGAATTGTTCAAACAAATATTCTGGATCAAGGCCGTAGCTAGAGGGGGGGGGGATATGGGGGCTCACACGTCAACACTTGGTTAATTCTTAAGAAGTTTCTACTTTTTTGCTATTTTTAAATAAAAATTGTTTGCGGAAATTTTCTTTTCGAAGTTTTTTTTCGTGGAAATTTTAGTTTTGGTTCCGCTTTAATAAAAAACATGAATTTTATTTAAACCTTTGTTTTCTTTTTGAGAATACAAATTACAGAATTAACTAGATCTGACGAAAATAGTCAAACATCAAAGTCAACATCAAAGAATAAACATACTCAAAAATTAATAAACGTAGACTGTTTGCAATCGCAATTTAAATATCGAAACTGAATTTTCCAAAATATCAACTGTTATGTTGAAAATCGTTGAAAAAATGAAAACGATTTTGTCATAAATTAGCGGATGCGGTCTTTCCGCAAATATTTGTTTTTCAGGTATAATGGCATTTTTGTTTTTCTGACGTAAATATCGTGATTTTGACACAAAATGTCGATTTTCTTAGTCAGATCAACATGAGTATTGACGTAAAACACCGACAATTTTTAATTTAGTTAATACAGTCAATGTTTTCAAATGATAGTCAATAAAAGAGTCAATAATTAGCATGGATGTAGTCAACATAATCGATTAATAATTAATTTTGTCAAATGACAGTCAATATTAAATAGTAATCATGTTAAAATATTCAAAGTAATTGAGAGAAGTTCGGATCATGCGCTTTTACAATCTGATTTATATAACTTGGCTAATTGGTGCGCATGCAATCATCTTCATCTCAATTTGAAAAAATGTATGTCAATTTCTTTTTGTCGCCATAGCAATAATAGCAAGTTTGAGTATTCAATTAATGATAATAAATTGCCCCTGGTCGAGACAGTGCGTGATTTGGGTATTATATTTGATTCTCGCTTAAATTTTGTTACCCATTTGAATAAGATCTCTAGTAAAGCTCTTTCTATGCTCGGTTTCATTAATAGATTTTCGAAACACTTTGCCGTGGATACGTTCAAAACCCTTTAAGTCAGTTTGGTAAGGCCACATTTGGAATATTGTTCTGCAATTTGGTCTCCTTACCACAACTGTAACATTGAAATCATTGAAAAAGTTCAGAATAGGTTCTTACTACTAGTATCTTTTAAAATGGGAATCGCACGCATTGACTATAGTCGGTCACACATATTGAATTGTCTTAATTTAAAATCTTTAGAATATAGAATAATATCATTTGACTTATGCTATGGGTTCAAACTGATTAATGGACATGTCAATTGCAGTTTTTTATTATCATTGTTGAACATTAATTTTTTTTAACAACTCCAGTTCGTTGTAGGCCCTTATTTCGTTTAAACTTCCATCGAACATTGTATGGTTGCCATAATCCTGTGGCACGTATAATGCGGTATTGTAATGTCCTTATGTTGTATCCCAACTTTTACATTTTTAGTAATTCTTACAGTGTATTCAAACGCCATTTACAGTTTATTAATCTGGATATTGTTAATTAGTGTATTTTTGTTTGTTGTATTATATTTCTCACTCTATTTATATGTTTTTCAAAGTAATATTATGTTTATCTTATATCACTATTTTTAATTGTGTATTGATGTATAAAGGAGATTTCCGTTGATAAATAAAATAAAATAAAAATAATCAATAATCAGCAATAATCATGTGGTCAACATAATCGATTAATAATTAATATTGTCAAATGAAAGTCAACAAATAGCATGTAGTCACAATATAATCGATAAATAGTCAATGTTGTTAAATGACAACATATGAATAGTAGTCAATAATCACTATATAGTCAACCTAATCGGTTAATAGTTGATGTTTTTAAATGTTGTAGTCAAATGGCAGTCAATATAGTAAAAACTGTCAATATAATCAACATGTAAACTATCAAATTAAATTACACTTAATATCATGAACTATCACGAAATTTGACTATAATCACTGGTCGTTTGTTTTTCTGCCGCTATAACATTTTAACTTAAAATTGCTTGGTCGGTTGTTGATTAATTGTACAAAGTACCCCAGTAAGAAGTGGTAACTTTTCTAAATAATCGCAAGAGATGTCGCTTACTTTACATTACTTTTCTGAATAACAACAGTTGTCGCTTTACATCTGTTGTCATTCAGAAAAGTTACCACTTCTTTCTGGTGCACTCTGTATTATGATTATAAGTCACTGTGTTGACTGTTTTTATTAAAATGATGTATCGAATGTTCAAAAAAAAAATCTAGAATGACACTGATTTTATATAATAAATGAATGGCACTCTAGAGGTTTTTTTTATTGAACATTCGGTTTAGTAATTACTATTCTTTGTCGACTGTATATTGACGATTGCAAATTTGACTATAAGTCTCTACTTATGATTTCGTTATTAAATCGCTCTGTTGACTGTATATTGAGATTTGTGACGATTTTATTGTAAGTCAATTTGGCTGACTTTAGGCTATCATAGGATTTTGTCGAGATATATCTTAATCGACTATAGATTTGACTATTGTCAAAACGTCATTTAATGTCTAGACTGTCATTGTTTATCAAAAGTAACATTAAAACTTTCACTTTTTATTTTTTTTTTTTTTTTTTTTTATTTTGGGTTTTACGTCATCTATTTCCGCTGCTAAGGCCAATCATGATGCCGGAGATTAGGTCTACAGCTATCCGGGAATTTTGCCGAACCCGGTGGGAGTTCCAACCCACCGGTAGGGATCTTTAACGTGCACGCAACATCCAGGCAGTACACGGGGCCTACATGCATTTAACGTCATATCCGAGAAGACGGAGTGTTTGGCATTTTTATCCTAACCTATATAAATGCAGACAACTTGTTAGGCCGGTATTTGAACCCCGGTCCGTGGCGTGGCAGTACAACACTCTAACCACTACACCACCAAGCTGCCCTAAAACTTTCACTTATTGTCAGAACCGTAGTCTAATATCAAACATTTTATAAAATTTTAAAAATAATAATATCATCCAATTTAAAAAATGTGAATTTACGTCAAAAATGTTAAAAAAATATAAAAATATCGAATATGTTCAAAGTTCGACCCTTTGGCATCTAATGTCAGAATTGTCAATTTAATTAAAACTAAACTAATACTATGTTTGCAGAAGGCGAGGTAACTCGCCTTTTTTACATTTTTGGATTTTTTTATACATTTTTTTATTGAAGTTTTTATGAAATTTTTAATCAGATTTTTTTGTCGATTTTTTTGTCATTGTTTACATGAATTATCGCTTTTGACATAGTTTGATTTATTCGACACCAAAACGTATGTCTTGCTGCAATTAATTTTGGAAAATTTTTCTAAATCTGAATAAAAATATTGAATATCTGATGAAAATTTTATAAACTGTCGAAATATTAAACATTCTATAAAAATTTTATAAACTAATACAAATCTTGACACGTTGAAAATCTAACGAATTAAACGAGTGTCGTCCACTCCCAGACTAAGCATGAAGTAAAATTTCGAGTTTAGAAAAGCCCCGCGTAGAAAATTTGTCGAGGGTCGCGCAGCGACCCGAGACAAATTTTCACGGGGCTTTTCTAAACTCGAAATTTTGCTTCATGCGCCACGCGTATAAAACATTGATTTAGTCTGAAGTTCAAAATATACTGGTTAGGTTAGTATATGATTTATGCAAGATCGCTAAAAAAAATATCTTCTCCTTAAGATACCACACTTTTGACGGGACGATCACGACACGAACACGATACAAGCACGACAGGAGCACAAGACGTTCATGACACGAGCATGTTGAACGCATCGTGCTCGTCTCGTGTCGTGCACCGTCTTGTGCTCGTCTCGTGTCGTGCACGTCTTGTGCTTATCTCGTGTCGTGCACGTCTTGTGCTTATCTCGTGTCGTGCACGTCTCGTGCTCATCTCGTGTCGTGCACGTCTCGTGCTCGTGTCGTGCTCGTCTCGTAATTGTCTAAAAGCAGTGAAGTGAAGCAAGGTCTATAAGATATCATGAGTATCATGTTCAACATTCGAGCAATGTTTAAAATGTTTCTGTGTTCATTGGGTAGTTACCAGTTACTTAGATAGTTTATAAAATCGTCCAATTCGAAGCTTTAAATGAGTGTCGTCCACTCCCAGACTAAGCATGAAGTAAAATTTCGAGTTTAGAAAAGCCCCGCGTAGAAAATTTTCACGGGGCTTTTCTAAATACGAAATTTTACTTCATGCGCCACGCGTATAAACCAATGATTAAAGTAAAATTGAAAATACATACTGCTGAGATGTGTTAGATATTTACTAAGATTTAGCAAAAAGTTGTAAAAAATATTTATTTGTAATGGCAATAATAATAATAAAAGTAAAACAAATTTAGTTTACAACACTTTTCTATATTCTTAATATTTAAATCATCATATCTATAATGAGGACAGCACTATGATGGTCACATCAACATTTTTTTTTAAATATAAAATTAAAATATTTGAAAAATTAAAGTTTATTTATTTATTTATTTATTTATTAACGGAATCTCCATTTTACATAAGTGTACATATACATATTGAGCAAAAATAACAAAAACCATATAAAGAGTTACAATGATTACAGCCAACAAATTATTACTGGACTAGAGATCTAACAGTCAATGACATTGGATAGCCTAATACGACGTAATTGGACCTTAAACTGATGAATTGATGGTGTAAATAAAACAAAGTTGGGATTATTGCTAATACCATTGGCATACCTCATCATACGATCGATGGGATTAGACATCCCATATCTGGTCGAATGAAAACGTAAACGGAATATAGGCACCGAAAACCCGCAAAAAATCGTTATTTTTTCCTGAATGAAAACCAGAACGAAAAAAATAACGGTTCGAAGCCCTGATTAACCTCCCCACATCTCCGAAATTTTTATAAACCTCTCCGATTTTTTTTTTTCTGGCTACGGCCTTGTTTTGGATAAACTGCAAGATTTTTTTTTCCCCAGCTATCATAATACATCCTTTAAATTTGTTTCTTGAGTTATTGTTGTCATATTTCCTAATTAAATACAAAAAGGTTTCACATTTCTGAAGGCAGTAAAATAGTAACGCCTTTCAAGTTGGATTTAAACCATTTGGAAATCCACTCTAGAACATAATGTAAAAAGCGAAATTAATTGAGTAAATAGAGAATTTGTAAAACTAATTAAGTGTTTTTATTTGTTTTTTTAAGACGAATATTCATTTTTCGCCTCTTGGTATAAATCACCCTGTATATGTTTAAGTAATAACTAAGTAAGTTAGTAATATTCAAATAGTTTTATTTTTCACATGGACAAGTTTGCTTAAAAGCAAGAGTTAAACTTTGTACAAAACAAAAAATTTCTCTTTTTTTCTGAAAGTAAGCGAAATATTTTTTACACACAATAAATGCCAGAGACGTTCTCGTGCATTCATTACCTGCATTAAATAAATATATTTATCGACGAGTATAAAGTTGCACACACACGCCACACCAGCCCTGGAGTGCAATTTTTATTTCCACTTATTCTCTCTCACACACCTGTATTTACGTGCGCATACAATTTCCACACTTTTTTTTATTTTCATTTTTTTATTACTAAATTATCAGTTCAGGAGGGCACGTACGGACCAGCCGTGGCGATTCGGTGCTTTTTTTAAATTGCCCGAGATAAAAATTTCTGCCTGCGCTTTTACAACCGGGGAAAAGTTAATGACGTTACCGTTTTCCCTCAGGTAAAAAAGAGGTCGACAGACGGCGAACGGGGTGTAACACTTTCTTCGTACGAAAATTGGAGCGGATTATGGGAGGTGGTTAAAATAATCCACTCGGATGGGTTTGAATGGGTTTTTATTTTAATGGGAAATAAATTATACGGATGTATAAACTGAATATGACGTTATATAAGGGAAACGCTGGAAACAGAATGTGTAATTTATTTTTATACAAATTTAGACTATAATAAAGCCATAATTGTAAAAATATAATAAAACAAATTTTAAGTAGCTTAAGAAGCTTTTATGATTAAGTTCTTAGCACTTAAATTTACGAAAGCGTGAAAAGCGAGCGCATAGTTTGACATCTTGTAATAAAGTTATATATTTGCTCAGTTGTCGATGGCGAATCCAGATAATTTTCAGGGCGGCATTTAATGACTTTAGTCCCAAGCCAAATATTAGTTCACGGTTAATGCCGGGCCCTTCAACTAAAATCCATACTCGCGCACACACATAACTAAATTCAATTCAAAACCGCCGTTAAAATATGCATTGCGGTACTATTTTCCCTTTTATCGTCGAATTAATTGCACCCCACGAATACATAATACTTCGGGCCTCGCTAATGGTTCCGCGTGGGATGAATGAAAGAATTTACAGAATGCGCCTTTTATGTAAATTTCAACATATTCTTGTGGCACGCCATAATTAACGTGTACTGTAATTTGCATAGGAAATTCAACCAGGTCGATTCATCACTTTTTTCCTTTCTTGATGTTCACAGACTATTAATGTCCTATTATAATAATTACACCGTTTGTAAACATCAATGATAATAAACAAAACTTATACAAAAAAACGTTTTATACAAAAGTACACCAAATATACACTTGCGTGTACAGAATTGCCTAGATAAAATGTATATTGGGTTGCAGAATCAAATTTGCACTTCAAACCTTAAGTGTGTAATAAGCAGAAGCTAACTTAGAGAGCATTTATTGTTCAAAGACAAAAACAAAATTTAGGTCAAATGAACAAAAATGTAAAATTCTAAACGACTAATTAATTAGTGTAACAATCAAATACTCATAGATATGTAAGTAGGAGTTAAATTCCTTCATCTTCACTTTTTATTTTAATACTAGATGTACATTTCATTTCTAGTATTGAAATAAAAAAGTGAAGATAAAGGAATTTTAATACTATCTTTGAAAATCAATTACTTGTTTGGAATTTTACATTTTTGTTGATTTGGTAAAGTTTTACATTTTTGTCAATTTGTCTTATCTTTTACAGTTCTGAAGTTTTGTAAAATGGTATGATGTGTATTGGTTTTTACGTTTTTATTTAAAATAGTAATTAAATTATTATTAAAAATTTGTGATTTTTGTTAAATATTGATAAACAGGGATTTTTTCTATTAAGTATACCTTCACATATTCTATATAAACATTTGCAAAATTAATGAACGTGTGATAAAATACAACCAGTATATTTTAAACTTCACTTTAAATCAGTTATTTTATACGCGTGGCGCATGAAGTAAAATTTGGAGTTTAGAAAAGCCTGAAAATTTGGTTTGGTCGCTCCGCGAAGCGGAGCGACCAAACCAAATTTTCAGGCTTTTCTAAACTCCAAATTTTACCTCATGCTTAATCCGGGATTGGAAACACTCGTTAGAGGCTTCAAATTGAAGGTTTTTAATAAAAGAACGAATGTCTGAAAATGTACATCTAAAAATCGTGAAATGTATGCATAAAAGAAAAATGCCCTGTATTTATCATTTCAATTCATTGATTTCAACATTTCTATTTTTACAATGAAAACACTTGTTGTTTCTTACTTCACTTTTATTTTTTTTGTTAGTTTTATTTTTAATAATATTTTTCAAGGTATTTTTAAAATTTAAATTTAAATTTTAGTTTTTAATAAAACTGTAGTATTTTATATTGTAAATGGATCTAGAAAATAAATAAATAAATTTATTTTGATCGATTTGTACGAAAAATTACAGACATCAAAACAAATTTAAATTGCATTTTCTTTTTAATTAAAATAGTCTACATTTACGAATTTTATTGATTGGTAAATTTTTACGTTTGTTGCTCTCTATCATTTAAAATGTATGTTTTTTATAACTTTTATAAAAATGTAAGAATTAATAAATTGTAAATTTAAACATTCATTCTAAAAATATGCGTAAACACAATTAATTAGCTTAAATTAATTTAGATAATTAGTGCGCGAGAAATTTAACTCGAGTATGTTCTAAGTCGGAGAAAATATAAATCATTGAAACAAACCAAGTGTTTTAATTAAATATCCAGAATTAGATGTTTTAATTTTTTAATAAAAACTTAAATTCAGTCTATAATTAATACACACACACACAAACACAACTGTTTTCTGTATGCGAAAAACTTGTTAAATTGCTTAAATTGGGAAATTATTTTGTGTGGTAAACTGCAAAAATCAATGGATTACTTAATCAACTCAAAATTCCCCAAGTTTATTAATTTATTAAAAAATCACTGTTGTTTTGTGAAAAACAAAGAAAATTTAAATATCTCAACTGGCTTTTCCAAAATATTTAATATTAGGATTAATTCTCATGTATGTAAAAAACCAAAAAAATGGAATAAATCTATTTACTCCTAAAATTCGCTGAAATTCATTTATAAATGGCTGTTATTGATTACACAGGTTTACAAAAAAAAAGTCTGGACTATTTGACCGGACCATGGTATCCCGGGGTATTTTTGCGTCCTGAATCCGATCCCGGGGTCAGCTGAGCCCCATCACGTCAGAAAAACAAGATTTCAAGGTCACTTAGAGGTTACAATGGTCATTTCTTGGAACTGGACCCGGGACAATGTTGCCGCATGAAATTAGTTCGTGTTCTCGATCTGGGGGCACCACTATACAAAGCGACCCATTTCTCGATTTATAACAACACTATAAAACGAATATTATTGAGATATATGAAAAATTTTGTTAATAAAATATATTAAATGTTTTTTTTAATTAGGCGGAATGCATTCTGTTTTTTGATTACATAAAATTAATGATTTTAAAATTCATTATAAAACAAATATAAAAAAATAAAATGCATTGCGCATATATCAGTAATAAAATAGGCTTATTTTGTACAATCAAGTATCTAAATATTTATTATAATTTAATTAATAACGAACTACTGTTTTTGTATTTAGGCAACTCAATATACACTGCCAGTTTCAAATCCATTAGCTCTATCTATTTCTCCATTGGAGTAGCACTGTCAACCTCTCGAGTGAGCTTTCACAAGCGACTGGTTTCTGTTGGTCATTTAATCAAGTGTTTTCGGCTATTCATTCCATTTATTTTAAAGAGAGAAGAACTCGGGCTATTCCGGCACCTTAACTCCAACTTCCCCGGAAGTGGAAAATCACTCGGGAAAATGGCTAAGTGCTTGAAGAATAGAGAGTCTTTCTGTGTTCTGTGTGGGGAATATCATCTTAAGACGAACTTGGTGAATTTCACAGAGACCATATCTGCACAATTTAAGTCGTGTTTTCCCAATTCCGAAGGTCCAGATAACAACCCATGGGCCCCAAAAGTTCTTTGTCGCACATGCCAAGCGCGTTTGAGATGTTGGCAGACTGGCTCTAGGAAAATTATGTTTTCTTCTCCTATGACCTGGCGGGAACCAGAAAATCACGAACGCGATTGCTACTTTTGCAGAAACGTTAAGCCTGGGTTAAATTCCAGGAACAGAAAATCGCTGAATTACGTGGTCAGCTCGTCGGTTACCATGCTAGTGATAGCTGATGTTGACCTTGATGAACGTATGGTTGTTGATGGCGAAGATGAAGGAGGTAAGGAAATAGAACCGGAGCAAAATGAAGGGGAGTTCTCACAATCTCCAATCGACGTGGACGATGACAGCTCCAGAATTCAAAGTGGAATCAAATGGAACTCAATGACTTGGTTTGAGATCTGGGGCTATCTAAGGACCAGTCTGAACTGTTAGCTTCTTGTTTAAAAGAAGAAAGGAACAATCGGGACCTATTACAGAAATAGGGATGAGCCTTTCCAGAAATATTATGACCAGCATGATTCATTAGTATTTTGCAGAGATATAGAAGGTCTATTCGGCGAATTCGTAGTTGAACATGATTCGGGTGATTGGCGGCTATTCGTTGATTCATCAAACAGGAGTTTTAAAGCTGTTTTGTTGAACAATGGCAATAACCTCGCGTCAATTCCAATAGCTCACTCGACGATATTGAGTGAGAACTACTGCAGTCTGGACTATTTGCTCCAAAAAATTAATTACAGCAGGTACAAATGGAAAATATGTACGGATTTGAAGGTAGTAACAATACTTTTGGGACAACAGAGTGGATTTACAAAATACCCTTGTTTTCTCTGTGAATGGGGTAGTCGAGCTCGTGATGAGCATTATGAAAGGAAGGTTTGGCCATCAAGGGAGAATTTTCTTGTTGGTCAGAAGAACATAGAGCAAGAACAGTTAGTGGATCCCAAAAGTATTTTACTACCTCCGCTCCATATTAAATTAGGGTTGATAAAACAATTCATCAAGGCTCTTAAAAAAAGAAGTAGCGAAGCCTTCCAATATCTCTACAAAAAATTCCCAAAGTTGTCAGATGCCAAAATCAAAGAAGGGGTTTTCAATAGGCCGCAAATAAGGGAACTTATAAAAGATCCAGAATTCCCGAAGACGATGACGGTGGATGAGGAAGAAGCATGGAAGAGCTTCGTGAATGTTGCCCAGAAATTTCTTGGAAACAATAAAGACTCAAACTATAGGGAATTGGTGGAGGCCTTGCTCCGGAATTACAAAGCTATTGGATGTTTGATGAGCTTAAAGGTCTATTTCTTGGATTCACATTTGGACAATTTCCCAGAAAACCTTGGACATTATAGCGAAGAACAAGGTGAAAGATTTCACCAAGATATAAAAGAGATGGAAAGACGCTACTAAGGTTTCTGGGACATCAACATGTTGGCAGACTACTGCTGGAACTTGAAGAGGGATACGACCAAGGGACATAAGAGAATGGCACTTAGAAGGAGTTTTGAGCAAATCTGCAGACCCCATAAACAAGCGCGGAAAGATTGAAAAATTAGGAGGGAGAAAAGTGAGAGGCAAGGGGACTCACTGTGAACAAGCACCTCGAAGGGAACAGAATCTGCAAAAATTGGGAGGGAGAAAAGTGAGAGGCAAGGGGACTCACTGTAAACAAGCACCCCGAAGAGACCAGAATCTGCAAAAATTTGGAGGGAGAAAAGTGAGAGGCAAGGGGACTCACTGTAAACAAGCACCCCGAAGGGAACAGAATCTGCAACGTCCACGTCGTTGTTCCTGGGTGATGCTAATAGCAGAGTTCAGTTTAATAGCAGGGCTGGGTTCCCTGTCAATATCTTACAGCAAACGGATCGCCGGAATTGGATGCCTTGACAGGGAGATCGAAATCCGCGACATAAAACAATCATGGCAACATTTTATCCACTGGGGTGGCACTGTGATAGTCCCGATCGAGATTTAGGGCTCCTTGCCGATGTTTGGAAGATATTCAAGACCTAAACAGTTACCCTCTAACTTAACAGATCGCTTGAGAAATTGTCCCGGGTCCAGTTCCAAAAATGACCATTTTAACCTCTAAGTGACCTTGAAATCTCGTTTTTCTGACGTGATGGGGCTCAGCTGATCGGATTCAGGACGCAAAAATACCCCGGGATACCATGGTCCGGTCAAATAGTCCGGACTTTTTTTTTTTGTAAACCTGTGTTATCCAACACAAAACTCTGCACAAATTTAAAATAAAGAGACGTTAAAGTTGACTTTTTATTCACACTAAAAATCATAGATTATTTTACGATACGTAGACTTTTACTTAAATAATCACCAATAATATAAACTCATAGAAGTTACTTTGAAATAGCCATTTCTTATTTTCCAAAATAAAAAATAAAAAAAAAATCGGTTCAGATTTCATATTACGAAACGATAATTTTCCCATAAAATTCGCTGATTATTTTTGATTTGTAGACTTTGATTGAACCATTAACGAACAATTTATTTATTAATTATTGTTGTAATTCCTTTCTTCACCTATTATTTTTATTATAATAAAAATAATTTAAAGAGAGAAATTACTACAATAATTAATACGTAAAACTTCACGTAACTAAACGAAGAATATTGAAAATAATTTATTTACTCAAGAAATAATTTGAAACTTACAGAATGTCATGAAAAATACCCATTTTTCATTTTCCAACAAGTAATAGAGCCAAAAATCAGCTCAAATTTAAAATTACAATACGATAAATTAAAAAATCCACGAATATAACAAATCGTTATATATTTTGCCTAGTTTGATGTATATCCAATTATGAAGATATACAGCATCTAAAATATTTATCTTACTATCTTAAAAGTAGCATGAGTACGTTTAATAGCCTACAATTAACTTCCTAAAACAGGCAACTTAATAAACACCATACACACCGCTCTTACAAGCCCCAGTATTTTTTTCAATTTAAAACCGACTACGCGTGCAGACATTTGGAAAATTAATTCATGAAATCTTTCCGCCAGTCAATAACAAAATTTACAAATAAACGGGATGAAATCAATAACGCACGAAAACACGTTTTTATTATATCCATATTCATAACAAATTTTAACGAAGTAATTAATTACGTATTGCTGATCGTTGCGCATTATTACATTATACGTGACCCACAATCCGCCGTACAAATTGTAAACCAATTACTCACTGCATATATTTTTGCGGATGTTGCATGTTTTTGGTTGTTTCGGTTTATTTTAAAATAAACAACAAACAAATAAACACGGAATAATTATATTTAAACCCATCCCCTGCGTGTAAATACCTTGGCATCACTTGCGACCCCAAACTATCCTTCAAACTCCATTCCCAAACCATGAAAACAAAAATTCAAAATAGGGCACGGCATTTCAGATCGTTAACCTTCCAAAATAAAGGGATCACGGCAAAAACGGCTGTACACATCTATAAAATGATCAGCCGCCCCCTATTAGAATATGCTTCAATCCTCTTTCTTAACCCTCGTCCCTCAACATTAAATAATATCGAAGTCGCAGAACGATCAGCCCTTAGAATCCTCACAAAAATTCGACACCCCAATAACCCACTCCACAACCCCTCCAATACCTTATTGTATGAAAAAAAACAGAAATAATCCCTATCCAACAACGACTTACCCAACTATCCCAAAAATTCGCATCTAACCCACACATCCATGACATCCTTAATCACCTCTGTTTAGTACGAAACCCCAATATTTCTCCCAAATTCAACAACCCAGAAACCACCATTTATCAATTCATTTCATCTCACACGAATCATAACTAACTGACAAGACAAGGACAAGTACAACTCAGGCTGAGAGACCGATGGTCGATAGCCAAGGATCAAAAAAATAAAATATAGTGTAAAAATAAACAAACTGTAATATTTTTAGTGCACAATAAAGATGTTTATATATATATTATATTTAAAATATATTTAAATCCTTCAAATTTAGTATATAAAAAAATGTACACTTTGCCCATACATAAATATCTTTCTATATGATAACTAATAAATATAAGAAATACATAAAATATTTTTTATATTCTTCTTAATTCTCGAATAGCCTGTTTTTCAGGAACTATGAAAAACAGGCCCATCAGAATTATTTTTATAATTAAATTACCCTGTAAAAAAACCATTTTTATGAGGTTTGTAGCATATATTATTTTGTTGGATCAAAGTTCATTCATGTCTTAGCATGTGTATAATTTCATCGAAATCAGGAGTTTCTTTAATTTTTTATTATAATTTAGGAATGTCTTTTTAGCAAAAATGCAACTGCTCAAATGTGACCAAAATATCAGGTGTTCATTTAAAAACCCGATCGAGAAGCGCAACGCCTTCTTAACCCATTATGTGCCATTGATGCATATACGCAACATTATTAATTTTATGTTGATTAAATTACTAAATAACTTAATTTGATTTATTATATTATATAATTTGACTTGAAAATGTATGAAGAGAAACGAAAATATTTTATTTCTTAAAATATATTGATTATTACTCATTTAAATAAAATGTTTTTAGTGTTTTATACGCGTGGCGCATGAAGTAAAATTTCGAGTTTAGAAAAGCCCCGTGAAAATTTGTCGAGGGTCGCTGCGCGACCCTCGACAAATTTTCACGGGGCTTTTCTAAACTCGAAATTTTACTTCATGCTTAGTCTGGGAGTGGAAATACACGATATAAACTTTATATTGCACGTTTTTATACAAAATCGACGAATGCCTTACATTTACAGCGTATACATTATTTATATTTAAAACAATAATTCATAAAATGTAATACAATAAGTCATTCGTTAAAATCATATAAAGAAGTGTAGAATTTTACCTATAACTCTATAATTCCTCGGCCCTTAATAGGTTCATCGGGTTTTTAAATGAACACCTAATATTTTAGTCACATTTAAGCAGTTGCATTTGATAGAAGGAAATGGAACGAAAAAGTCAAGTCGTGTGAGTGGGTATTAAAATACCGAATAAAATTAAAAAATACTTTTATAAAACTGATTTAGATTAACATTGACAGGAGCAACTGACAAGTTCACGTACGACCTACTTCACAATGTTTTGAATATAGCCAACTCGATCGGGTTTTTAACTGAACGTACAAATACGATTAGTATAGTTTAGTCATATTTGAGTAGTTGAAATGTTGCTAAAAAACAATTCAATTTTTATGTTCCCAACGTTAGATTAAAGATTTTTTAAATTTCTTAACAATCTCAGTTTTGCTAAACTCAACAGTTTCGTTAATTTACTTTGCTAATTTAAATCACACATCCTCTGTATTTTTAGTATATTGTAGTCATCTTTGAACAACTGTAATTTCCCTAAAAATCAATCAATTTTAGTATTTCTAAAGTTAGATCAATGTTTATTCATTTATTTAAAAAAGTAATAATTTTAAAGAAAAGTAGTTTCGTTAATGTCCATTTTCTATTTTTTAAGGATCACACATTTTGTGACCTTTAATTTTCTTTATCGAATTCGTTACATACATTTTCTGTACTGTTAGTTTATTTTGATCATCTTCGAACAGCTGTAATTTCGCTAAAAATCAATCAATTTTGATAGTCCAACGTTTGATCAAAGTATACTGCCTTTCAAAAAAATCACAAATTTACACAATTTGATCATGTACACGAACTGTATCGATGATAAAAAAATCAACTTGAAAAACTAAAAAACAAATGAATAAAGTTTAATATTGTGTTGGGCCTCCACAATTTCCCAAACACTCATTAACACGTCGAGGCATGCTAGAAATCAGGCTGTCAATATCGACTTGGGGTATTTAATTCCAAACTTCGATAATTTGATCTCTAAGTTCCATTACAGTGTTAGCGGGGCGCTGTAAGTTACTTATTCTAACACCTATCATATCCGAAACATGTTCTATTGGCGATAGATCTGGAGAACGAGATGGCCAAGGTAACAAATTGATTTCGGCACTATCAAAAAACTGTCTTGTAATGGCCGCTGTGCGAGGTCGAGCATTATCTTGCTGAAAAATGGGGTTCTGTAAGCCATTTACATAGGGCACTAACACTGGCCGTAAAATGTTGTCAATATACCGAATCGCGTTAAGACTTGCTTCTAAAAAAACTAGAGGAGACCGACTACCATATGCTATCGCCCCCCAAACCATAACTCCCTGTGTAAGAGCCGTATGTCTTTCAACAGCAAATTGTAAAATTCTGCGTTCACCGCGTCGACGTCTCACTCTTCTGCGACCATCATGAGCCCATAAACAGAACCGAGACTTATCGCTGAAGATAATGTTATTCCATTCATGGGTCCAATGTTGTCTTTCCCTGCACCAATCAAGTCTTGCTCTGCGATGCTGCGTAGTAAGAGGTAGACACAATTGTGGACGGTAGGATCTTATACCAAAACTGCGGATTCTTCTGTAAACAGTAGCCATGGATACTCTTTGGCCATTTAGAGCCAACCATCTGTCCCTTAAAGTTGTAAGACGAAGAGCTCGATCTCCACGCTCAGTGGTGCTTCTTGGACGTCCTGATCCAAGTCTACGTCGATTCTCCCCAGCTTCGGACCATCTAGACCAGCAGCGTACGATCACCGATACACTACGGCCTACCCTTTCAGCAATAGCACGAACCGAAAAACCCGCTTCTCGCATTCCAATAATGCGACCCCTTTCAAATTCACTTAGATGATGATATTGTGCACGCCGACGAACACGGGGCATCTTTTTATGTTTTACAAACTGAAACGTCAAACTACTCAGAGGCTACTTGGATATTAGAAGCAATTACATTAAAAACTCGGCAGCTCTTCATAATGGTGAAATCAAGGAAAAATACCATTAAATAGTAACCAAAACAATTGATTTTTTGATCATCGATGCAGTTCATTTACATGATCAAATTCTGTAAATTTCATTAAAATCGTCCAATAAATACTTTGTGTTCTGATTTCTTTGAAAGGCAGTATATATTATTTTATTAACAGTCATAATTTCATAAAAATAAATAGTTTCGTTAATGTCCTTCGCAATTTTTTTTAAGAAAACACATTTTCTGTAATTTAATTTTCTTTATCAAATTCGTTTTTTTTAATGTTGTGTCCTCAGTTTCAAACGAGTGTAAATATTAGTGAAAACCTGTTGGAATCTGTTCGGTGTTCGGAAATGCACAGTTTTATGGCGTGGTAGTAATTTGAACAATATTGCCCGAGACCATAAAGAGATTTGGGTTATGAAGCAGATGCAGGAGGTAATGTTTTATGATAGATTTCCTCCGGATGTGATTACCAGAGGGTGCAGAAAAAAAATTAGATAATATTCATAAGCGCATTGTTTAAACGCCTTGAGTTTTTCTTTTAAATAAAATCACAAATGATTTAACACAATAAAACACTTTTAACTTTGTTTGTATAACACAATTTATTTTTATGTGACTGCAGTTTCGGCAAATTCGGCTTGCCATTATCAAACATGAACCACTTCATGTTTGATAATGGCAAGCTGAATTTGCCGAAACTGCAGTCACATAAAAATAAATTGTGTTATACAAACAAAGTTAAAAGTGTTTTATTGTGTTAAATTAACATGTATAACGAAGTAGAAGCCTCCACAATTCAAAATATGTTAAGACAAATGATTTAGTTTCTTTCTTTTTTTAGAATAGCGTTTTCCATACTGTGAGTCATTAGATGTTGATCATAATATAAAAAGTGTTTTTTTTTCATCATTGAGAATTACTTTTTGTATCTGGTCTATATTATGTCAATATTTATATCTTGTATATAAATTGAAACTGTTATTTAAAGTGCATACAATATAGACACAATATTGAATGCGAATAATGTTACAATAATAATATTCAATCTAGATACAATAATGTCGATATCCAGAATAAAAATAATTATTATATAAGCTGCGAACAATATAGAAACAATATATATTGCAAATTTTGACACATTTTTTTATAATAAATATAGACACAACACTAATATCGTATTTTCAACTAAGAACAATTTCTAGAGTGGATACAATATAGACACAATATTGAATGCGAATAATGTTACAAAAATAATATTCAATCTAGATACAATAATGTAGATATCCAGAATAGAAATAATTAATATATAAGCTGCGTACAATGTAGACACAATATATATTGCAAATGTTGACACATTTTTTTTATAATACGTATAGACACAACATTAATATCGTATGTTCAATTGAGAACAATCTCTAGAGTGCCATGGAAAAAAAATGTAGATTGGCAACTCTGATATTATAATTAAAATTATTATGTCTGACGTTTTATATGTCAATTCCCAAAGCGTATAGCCAACATTAATTTAAAAAAAAAAGATAAAATCATAGCACTCTAGAGGTTTTTTTTTTATTGAACATAGTATGCGCATTTGTGACGGGAACTCGTTTAATCCTGACACCAAGTCTAACAAACGCCTGATTTTCGTTTGCAGGTGTTATGATGGGTGATTAATTGTATAGTTTGCTTATTTCTGTGGTGAGTACTTATAGTATATAAAAATTAGTGCGTGCTTGTATGTAATTAGTTTTATTAGTCAGAATACCAAAATAAACGTGTAAAATAGTGATAACGGCCTACCATAACCTCAAAATTAAATCATTTTACAGAATGCAAATGTGTAAACAATTTGTGAATAAAATTGTGTTTTTAAGAAGTGCTAGTCACTGATTAAAGTTAATAATCATTATGTAATAATAATAATAATAATGACCATTTATTTCCAACAGATATGATGTCCTACAAAGAAGTGTACGAACTTAAGTTAAATTACATATGCAATTTGTTAATATATCCGCAAAATATTAAAGGTATAAAATTAAGGTAATATAATAATAATAAATAATAATAACAACAAAAAAATAACAATAATAAAATATAATGTAGTGGCCATAGGTATTTAGTATAATAACTTTATTTTGTGACAATCTAGAAATTCATTATCGAGTCCAGATTGTATCAGCATGATACAATATTGTATCAACTTGACACAATCTATAAATTCATCATTGAGTCAAAATTGTATCGACAATATTGTGTCAAGTTGATACAATATGACACGATATCGTATCAACTTGACACAATCTTGAAATTTATCATAAAGTCAAGATTGTGTCGACAATATTGTATCAACTTGACAAAATACTGTATCAAAAGGATACAATAATATGTCAATCTTGTATAATTATTTATTTATAAGTTGTAATTCGATATTGTGCCGTGTTCGCATCCCAATATTGCTACAAGATTGTAGTATTTATTTAATATTAGAGTTGCATTTAATATAATAGCAAACTGTGAATAAATCGACAAAAACCTGGAAATATCGAAAATCTGGGCAAGTTGAAAATCTTGACGGTCCACTCCTAGACTAAGCATAAAGTAAAATTTCGAGTTTAGAAAAGCTCCGCGTAGAAAATTTGTCGAGGGTCGCGCAGCGACCCGAGAGAAATTTTCACAGGGCTTTTCTAAACTCGAAATTTTACTTTATGCGCCACGCGTATAAAACACAGAAATATTGTAAAGTTTAAAAAATACTAGCCTTTATTTTGTTCGGTTGGTTGACAAATTGTGTTGAATCTTCTAAGCTGATTATACATACTAATTCTATTTATAAATTTTGATCAGTATTAAAAGTCCGATTTTGTTTCAAGGCACACTACATTTATTGCCAAAAAATCATGTGAAAAAGATTTACTATATTTTTTTTCTAGCATAAATATTAAATAAAAATCAACATATCGAGCATAATTGGATTCAGAAAAACAATGTCCAATATAATAAAATAAGAAAAGTATATGCAGAGATTTTAAAATTTAAAGTTGATTATTATTTGGCAATAAAATTAATTTTGAAAAAATATTGTATCAACAGGACACAATAATATGTAAATCTTGTATAATTATTTATTTATAAGTTGTATTTCAATATTGTGTCAACCAAGTGTTGTGTTCACATCCCAATATTGCTACAAGATTGTAGTATTTATTAAATATTAAAGTTGCATTTAATATAATAGCAAACTGTGAACAAATCGACAAAAATCTAGAAATATCGAAAATCTGGACATGTTGAAAATCTTGACGGTCCACTCCCAGATTAAACATGAAGTAAACTTTCGAATTTAGAAAAGCCCCGCCTAGAAAATTTGGCAAGGGTCGCGTAACGATCCAAGACAAATTTTCACAGGGTTTTTCTAAACTCGAAATTTTACTTCATGCGCCACGCGTATAAAACACTGAAATATTGTAAAGTTTAAAAAATACTAGCCTTTATTTTGTTCGGTTGGTTAACAAATTGTGTTGAATCTTCTAAGCTGATTATACATACTAATTCTATTTAAAAATTTTGATCAGTATTAAAAGTCCGCTTTTGTTTCAAGGCACACTACATTTATTGCCAAAAAATCACGTGAACAAGATTTATTATATTTTTTTTCTAGCATAAATATTAAATTAAAATCAATATATCGAGCATAATTTGATTCAGAAAAACAACGTCCAATATAATAAAATAAGAAAAGTATATGCAGAGATTTTAAAATTGAAACTTGACTATTATTTGGCAATGAAATTAATTTTGAAAAAATATTGTATCAACAGGACACAATAATATGTCAATCGTGTATAATTATTTATTTATAAGTTGTATTTAAATATTGTGTCAACCTAGTGTCGTGTTCACATCCTAATATTGCTACAAGATTGTAGTATTTATTAAATATTAAAGTTGCAAAAATATTGTATCAACAGGACACAATAATATGTCAATCGCGTATAATTATTTATTTATAAGTTGTATTTAAATATTGTGTCAACCTAGTGTAGTGTTCACGTCCTAATATTGCTACAAGATTGTAGTATTTATTAAATATCAAAGTTGCATTTATATATAGTATTTATATATAGTATTTGTATATAGTAGAGAACTGTGAATAAATCGACAGAAATCTAGAAATATCGAAATTCTGAACATGTTGAGAACCTTGACGGTCCACTCCCAGATTAAGCATGAAGTAAAATTTCGAGTTTAGAAAAGCCCCGCGTAGAAAATTTGTCGAGGGTCGCACAGCGACCCGAGACAAATTTTCACGGGGCTTTTCTAAACTCGAAATTTTACTTCATGCGCCACGCGTATAAAACACTGACATATTGTAAAGTTTAAAAAATACTAGCCTTTATTTTGTTCGGTTGGTTGATAAATTGTGTTGAATGTTCTAAGTTGATTATACATACTAATTCTATTTCTAAATTTTGATCAGTATTAAAAGTCCAATTTTGTTTCAAGGCACTTGACCCAATATTGCCAAAAAACTCATGTGAACAAGATTTATTATATTTTTTTTCTAGCATAAATATTAAAATAAAATTATCATATTAAAGTTGCATTTATTATAATAGCAAACTGTGAATAAATCGACAAAAATCTAGAAATATCGAAAATGTGGACATGTTGAAAATCTTGACGGTCCACTCCCAGACTAAGCATGAAGTAAAATTTCGAGTTTAGAAAAGCCCCGCGTAGAAAATTTGTCGAGGGTCGCGTAACGACCCAAGACAAATTTTCACGGGGCTTTTCTAAACTCGAAATTTTACTTCATGCGCCACGCGTATAAGACACTGAAATATTGTAAAGTTTAAAAAATACTAGCATTTATTTTGTTCGGTTGGTTGATAAATTGTGATGAATCTTCTAAGCTGATTAAACATACTAATTCTATTTATAAATTTTGATCAGTATTAAAAGTCCAATTTTGTTTCAAGGCACACTACATCTATTGGCAAAAAATCATGTGAACAAGATTTATTATAATTTTTTTCTAAGCATAAATATTAAATTAAAATCAACATATCGAGCATAATTAGATTCTGAAAAACAATGGCCAATATAATAAAATAAGAAAAGTATAGGCAGCCATTTAAAAATTTAAAGTTGACTATTATTTGGCAATGAAGTTAATTTTGAAAAAAATGTATAATTAGTGTCAATCTATAATTAGTGTCGTGTTCATATCCTAATATTGCTACAAGATTGTAGAATTGAAATTCAATATTGTATCAACATTGCTACAAGATGAAAATAGAATCTGTGATACGTGATAAAAAGAGAATACGTGTACAGTATTGTTTTTTTTTATGTAAGATGTCTTTGTTGTTTATATCTTGAATTATGAGGCGTTTTTTTCGAACGAACATTACGTGTAACTCGTAGTGAGGAACTTGTTTATTTTTTCTCAAAATTAACTCCCACGAAAATCAACAAATCGCGCATTTAATTCGAGCGATTATGTGTTTTTGTTCGAGTTACAGTTCTTCATTAACCCATTAACGGCCGAGCATTGTAGAGTTAACCATAAAAGTTAGTTTAAGTATAATTATACACTTCTTGTTATAATTTCTATGAATGACTTATTGTATTAGTTATGTTATGTTATGTTATGTTATGTTATGTTATGTTATGCTATGTTATGTTATGGGGTCGGTGGGTCGTATGGCCTCTGGGCCTTTCGAAGTTACATCGACCTAAAAGATCTTTTGTAACTATCCCCGACCTACTTGAGTCCCTCAATGTCTAGACTTCTTATGAAGTCTACTACAACTTGAGGGTTAATGTGTACCAATTCCTCGGTGTTTAAAGTGGCCGATGACAGGTAGTTCCCTCTTTGAAGGTACAAGGCAGGGCATTCACAAAGTAGGTGCTCTGCTGTTTCTTGTGCCTCGTTGCAGAACCTGCAGTTGGCATCAGTTGTCTGACCCATCTTGGTGAGGTGGTACTTTAGAGTACAGTGTCCAGTTAGAAGGCCGGTTATGAGCCTTAGGTTGCCCTTGCTTAACCTGAGAAACTGTCCGGCTCATACGGCAGAGAAGGCGATGAACCTTTTCGCCTGCCGTAGACCAGGTGTGTTTCTCAGGTGAGCACTTTTGGCAGCATCTTCCCAATCCCGGATCATCCCCTTGATGCGGACTTTAGTTATTCCACTGTAAGGTTCTCGTCCGACAAATGGAGTTTTGGACCCTTCCTTGGCAAGGTTGTCGGCAATTTCATTGCCTTTGATCCCTGCGTGTCCCGGAACCCAGACCAGTTTGACTCTGTTGTTCCTAGCCAGCTGCTTTAGGGATAGCTTGCACTCCCAGACAAATTTAGACTTGCATTGTATTAGTTACTGTGAATGTTTCTTCTAAATATACATAATTTATACGCTGTACATTTTTAGGCACTCGTGTATATATAAAAACGTGCAAAATGAAGTTTAGAACGAGTGTTTCCACTCCCAGACTAAGCATGAAGTAAAATTTCGAGTTTAGAAAAGCCTGAAAATTTGGTTTGGTCGCTCCGCGAAGCGGAGCGGCCAAACAAAATTTTCAGGCTTTTCTAAACTCGAAATTTTACTTCATGCGCCACGCGTATATATATATACTGAAATATTGTGAAGTTAGAAATACACTAACATTATTTTTTTAAATGAGTAATATCAAAATATTTAAATAACAAAACATTTACATCATTCTTCATACATTTTTAGGTCAGGTTAAATAATATGATATATCAGATTAACTTATTCAGTAATTTAATTAATAAAAAAAAATATAATGTTTCGTGTATGCATCAATGGCGCTTAATGGGTTCATAAAATCATGAGATTTAATTTGTAATGAAATTAATTAATCCTAGCAAAATTCAAATTGCTTTAATAACTTTCTAACCTGACTAGTTGTAATTTTGATTTAAACAGCAATATTTTCAAAATGCGGGATTTCTTTATTTTTGGGGGAGTTAATTTTGAGAAAAGATAAACAAGTTCCTTAAAACGAGTTACACGAAATGTTCGTTCGAATAAAACGTATCACATATAAATTGCTTTATTATTTATATTTGATGCGTTTTTTTCGAACGAACATTAATTTAATATGTTGATTCACGTAATTATTTCTCGTGCATGCAGACTGATACCACCACAAGACATTTAAATATTATTTTTTTTCCACGAAATAGAATTAAACGCGGAAAAACTAATTTCCTGCCGTCAGTTTGGGAAACAACCGCAAATCTCGCCACTCTCGCGCGCCGGAATCGATTTCAGTTTTTAGCCCTGAAATTCGGGAACAAAGTCCCAGAAATTTGCATGCGACACTTATACACAGGCCCGGCTCGGCAAATACGCGAAGCGCGTGATTTTCTTTCATTAAATAAACGAGACTGTATAATAATATATCGCTCGGTTTGATTGCGGAATCTAGACTGCGGAAAATTTGCAATCAAAGTTTGAATAGTAGAAAGAACGTTGGAGGAAAAGTATAAAACAGTTTAGTGTTCCCATGCACCTAATGAGTTTTACCTTTAACAGATTTTATCCCACTGTACTCATTCGAGTGTGAGTAAAGTGGGATAAAATGGGTTAAAGGTAAAAATCATTAAGTGCATGGGAAATTATACACGTGTAGTGTTGTTTATTTTATATATCTTGAGGTGGAGACGGTTACTTTGTAAAACATTGTAAATATTTGAATAATTAACACTGATTACTTTTTTGTATTCACTATTTATTTTAAACTGTGACTAGTTTCGGTTCAACAGCGAGCCATTATCAAACTAACGAGTTAGTTTGATAATGGATCGCTGTTGAGCCGAAACTAGTCACAATTTAAAATAAAAAGTGAATACAAAAAAGTAATCAGTGTTAATTATTTAAATTGTTTACTTTGCCTCCGAAAAAAATATGTTTTTTTATATATAAATTACAACCTCTGAAGAATGAACTAATGAAGAGAGGTACATACATAGTGGATGGGCTATGCCTTTTTTCTTAAACTTTTTTACAAAACGTAACATTTTTACATAGTTTCCAGTAAATAATATGAAAAAAAAATCTTTTATAAACATGCTTGGGATTAAATGAGTTAAACAATCGGGATCATTTATGATTTGCCGGTGAATTTATTTTCTCGTATCTTTATTCCGACTAGTTTCGGTTAGTTAGACCATTTTCAAAGGAATGTAACATTCTTTTGAAAATAGTCTAACAAATCGAAACTAGTCGGAATAAATTTTTAATTTGTGAAACAATACCAAGTATTTTTAACTTAAATAACTTTACATATTGTAACATGTTTCACCAAGTGCCAGATGAGAAATTAATTCAAAAACATTCTAATATCTACTCAAGATCGAGATATAAATGTAAACTATAGTTTTTAATCTCGCCACTGGTTTTGTTGCTAACTGCTAGTCTTGTCGCTCTACTATGTTTTGACTCTAAGCAGTATATTTTAAACTTTTCTTTAAATCAGTGTTTTAGACGCGTGGCGCATGAAGTACAATTTCGAGTTTAGAAAAGCCTGAACATTTGGATTGGTCGCTCCGCTTCGCGGAGCGACAAATCCAAATGTTCAGGCTTTTCTAAACTCGAAATTTTACTTCATGCTTAGTCTGGGAGTGGAAACACTCGCTAAATGATTTAATAAAAAAAACTTGAACCTATACGTTTGTGTAAATACTTTTGCAAAAAAATATATCTTTGAATAGCAGATCATTTTCGACTAAGTTAAACTCTAACTCAGGTCAAATAATAATAACTTTATTTGTATACTCAGTAACATAAAGGTACTCTAAAGAAAAAACTATAAAATCATGGTACAGAAATCACGAGGTGAGATTCAGTATCGGGTAATAAATACCCAACTGTTCTTCCATCTTAACCTAGACACTATTAATATAATTATATAATTATATGAATTTAATAATTTTTCCTTCCTAAATAATTCATTGATTTATATCCCTCATTCAAAATTATCTTTAACCATGTTTAAGAATGTTAATTCCGGTCGGACCCTTTTTAATTAATAACCATTGGCGCGTCGTTTCTAATATCTACTCAAGATCGAGATATAAATGTAAACTATAGTTTTAATCTCGCCACTGGTTTTGTTGCTAACTGCTAGCCTTGTCGCTCTACTATGTTTCGATCCTAAGCAGTATATTCTAAACTTTTCTTTAAATCAGCGTTTTAGACGCGTGGCGCATGAAGTAAAATTTCGAGTTTAGAAAAGCCTGGACATTTGGATTGGTCGCTCCGCTTCGCGGAGCGACCAATCCAAATGTTCAGGCTTTTCTAAACTCGAAATTTTACTTCATGCTTAGTCTGGGAGTAGACACACTCGCTAAATGATTTAATAAAAAACTTGAACCTATACGTTTGTCTAAATACTTTTGCAAAAAATATATCTTTGAATGTCAGATCATTTCCGACTAAGTTTAACCCTAACTCAGGTCAAATAATTCATCGATTCATCCCTAATTCAAAATTATCTTTAACCACGTTTAAGAATGTTAATTCCGGTCGGACCCTTTTTAATTAATAACCATTGGCGCGTCGTTCATTAACACAAATTACTCGCTTCCCCTAATTGGACGCAGTAACATAAAACCTCCCCCTCACCCTCCCACAAAAGAAGAATCGCCATTATTTAAAAGATAACTCGTCCGCGACACAATCGACCGACTGACGACTCGAATCTAGAAGTTGCCACCATAAATTCACAAAGGCACACTTCCTTATCTTTAACTCCCTCGATCCGTTCACTTTGTATTAGCTCCATTAAATTCGACTTCCCTTTTAAAGAATTACCCCGGGATAGAGAACGAGAGAGGAAAAAAAGTGAACGACGCACATGGTGTACTTGATGCCGTGGACCATGTAGTGGTTTTATGTAGGACTATAAAAAAGAGAGGATTGAATTTATGTTTTTTTTCGTTCGTTTCGTGGTAATTGAATTGGATTTGGATTGGACGGAGCATTCGCCTAATTATTCTTGTTGTGCGTGCATTTACATATCAATTAGTTAATGATTTATGGACGGGGCTCGTGGCGGGCTGTGTGGGCTATTCGTTCGATTGTTATCTTGATCTGTTGTAACGGTGCTTCAGTTTTTAATAGTACGAGTAATTGTAGTTTTTCTATATATTTTTTTAAAACACTGCACTATTAAGTTAAGATCTAATACAAGAAATATTTTTAAGTATATATATGCTGATAATTACAGTGTTTATTAAATCGCTGATTTCATATAAGCGTTCCATTTAAAGTTTTTAACGAGGGTTTGCACTCCTAGGTTAACCCATTAACGGCCGAACAATTATAGAGTTAACTCTAATAGTTGGTTTTAGGTAAAAATGTTGCACTTATTTTTATGATTTCTAAGAACGACTTATTGTATGACATACTGTGAATTTTTCTTTTAAACATACATAATGTCGTATACATTATGTATGTTTATGTAAAGTTTTAGGCATTCATCGATTTCATAAAAGAACGTGCATTATGAAGTTAAGAATGAGTGTTTCCACTCCCAGACTAAGTATGAAGTAAAATTTCGAGTTTAGAAAAGCCCCGCGTAGAAAATTTGTCGAGGGTCGCGCAGTATTGTATCTTTGTAGCATTAAACCGATTGTTTACATCCGACGTCCATAAAAGTATTACTTAATATTTAACAAATCGACATTCAAACGGAAAAAAAAATCAAAACGTAATTAAACACAATAGAAAATGACTTAATGATTGAAGTTATTAAATTTAAACAATAAAAAAATTTTAAAAAAATTTAAAAGAATCGAAAATGATTTTTAATGATAAAAATTATTAAATTAAGACAGACAATAAAATTATAGAAAAATTAAACAGAATAGAAAATGGAAAGAAAAATGAAAACATAATTAAACAGAATATAAAATGACTAAATAATAGAAGTTATTAAATTTAGATAATAAAAAAATCAAAGGGAAATAAAAAAATAGAATATAATTTTTAATACTAGAAATTATTAAATTAAGACGGTCAATACAATTGAAGAGAAATTAAACAAATAAAAAATGAATTATTAATGAAAGTTACTAAATTAAGATAGACAGAACAGTTAAAAAGAAATTAAAAACAATAGAAAATGACTTAATTATATCGTATGTTCAATAAAAATCCTCTAGAGTGCCATGATTTATTTTTTTTTTTTAAATTTAAGTTGGCTACACACTTTAGGAATTGTCATATAAAACATCAGATATAATAATTCTAATGTAAAATTTCAGAGTTACCAACCTACAGATTTTCCATGGCACTCTAGAGGTTTTTTTTTTTATTGAACATACGATATAAGTTATTAAACCAAGACAGTTTTTGAGCTTCTGTTAAATAGCTAATAACATCATACATAAGACGTAAACTTATATAAAAATAAAAGTATTAATTAATATTTTAACAAACCGATACTCAAATGAAAAGAACAATCCAAACGTTATTAAACAGAATAGAATAAGACTAACGCCCGGTTTTATCAACACATTTTAAAGGACATTTAAGCTTAAATGATATTTATTTATTTATTTATTTATTCTCTCACGGGAAACCCCTTTTACAAAGAATATGTATAAAATAATAACGATAATATATAAAAATTGATAAAACGTATTAACATTAATAACTAAAATTTAATAAATGGTGGTAATAATTACAGCAATTATTCTATATAGAAATAACAAAATCTAAAAACAATAATAACATAAGGAAAACTAATAATGAAATTGATTTATTATCCTAAAATATTTTGCATGATACCAAATCTAAAACTCCTTAGAGGACTGTTAAATATATCAAACCATTCACAGTTGTTATATAAATTAGCGAGCCTCATTATACGATCAATGGAGTTGTTGCGACCAAAGTTCGAAGAGATTTTTCGTTCGCGAAATAGCGGTCTTGATCGTAATAAACGGCTGTTGGCGGAAAAGTAAAAATCCAAATATATTAAAATATCTGGACAATCAATGGAGCCGTTTATGAGGCTATGCAGAGTACTCAGATCGTTGATCCGTCTGCGGGATTCCAGAGTATGAATCTGTAACAGGTCCTTTACGTCAGTGTAATTCCCTGGACTATGTGTCCTGCCTAGTTTGTGCTCCATTATTCTGAGAAATTTATTTTGGATAATTTCCAGCAATTTGCAGTCTGCGATAGTATAGGGTAACCATATTACTGAAGCATACTCTAGATGACAACGAACTAAGGAACAATACAATGTTTTCAAACACTTTACATTAAATTGTTTCCCAACATGCCAAACAAATCCCCACATTTTCGAAGCTTTATTACGGATTTTTGCTATATGTGTTTTGAAAGATAAGCCTTCATCAAACAAAACTCCCAAATTCTTGACTTCAGATACACGCGTAATGGAGGAACTATCAATAGAGTAGGTATAAGCAAATTTCGTTAACTTTCGATGGAATGATATCACGTAACATTTATTTATATTTAATAAAAGTTGGTTACGTACACACCAATCATTTATGTTGTTGATGTCTTCTTGAATAAGTTTGCAGTCCTGAGTTGTTTCTACCCTTCTAAACAACTTTAAATCGTCAGCAAATTTAAGAGTGAATATGCAGTATTACCAACCAGTTTATATATGTCGTTTAGCGGATAAATACCCGTTAGCGTTAAATGTCAACAATTTGAGTGGGGATTTTACTTGACGTTTCTAATGTTGAGGTTAAATTACAGAGATTTCCGTTCGGTTGTTGTTATAAATACCCGTTAGCGCTAATAATCAAGAATTCCAATTCGTCAAATTTCACCAGAAGATTCATATGAGTATGTATCTAATAACATAATGATATGCAGGTAACAGAAGACGTCCAAAAAATATAAAAAAGTTTTTCTTTTAAGTATAAGTATTGTAGTTAAATTTGAAGCTATGAACGAATGTTCTCCACTCCCAGGCTAAGCATGAAGTAAAATTTCGAGTTTAGAAAAGCCCCGTGAAAATTTGTCGAGGGTCGCGCAGCGACCTGAGACAAATTTTCTGGGCTTTTCTAAACTCGAAATTTTACTTCATGCGCCACGCGTATAAAACACTGATTTCAAGTGAGGTTCAAATATACATAAATTAATAATAATAATAATAATAATAATAAACGTCTTTATTCAAATTATGAGTAATTTTACAAAACAAAATGTGTAAAAGAATAGGCGAAGTTCAGTCAGCATTATCTGTTACTGTTCTTCCACTTAACCTATTATAATTATGCCAGTTAAAATATATAAAGGTTATAAAGTGAGTATTCATAAACATGTACAAAAAAATCTTATAGTCTCTTTGGTTTCTATACCTTAATAATCTCAGAGCCCATTTTGGAATATTAATTTGCGCATCTGTTTTTTGAATGCTAATAATGTCGCAGATTTCAGGTATGAGGGGATCATGTTGTATAACTTGTAAATATTATAAGTATAACTTCTTAGAAAGAAGGCAGTTTTATATTTCGGAGGTGATATTAGCCCCCGAGACCTGACGTTAATATTGTGAATGTCGGTTCTAAAGACAATTCTGCGGTACAAGTAGGGAGGCTTCTGAAGAATGATTATCTTATGATATAATGTGTAAGAGTGAAGTTTTCTTCGATCAGCCATATTCAACCAATTCAGTTCAGAACACTTGCCACTGATGTGTTCATACTTTCTTATCCCTAAAATTAATCGTATACAAGAATTTTGGACTTTTTGTATACGATCTTTCGTCACCTTATCCAGGCAAGCGCTGTAAACTACATCAGAAAAATTGAAGTGATTTAATACTAGCGTATCATAAAGGGTACGTTTAGTGTTTTTATTTAAAATTTTCCTGTATGAGTATATCATTCTTAAACTGTTGTAAGCTCGCGTAATACATTGATTGATATGACTCTTAAAACGCAAATCACAGTCTAGGATTAATCCTAGGTTCCGTACCGATTTAACAATAGGTATCGAGATGTTATCGAGTTGAATATTTAATGACAGTCTTGTGTTTGTAAGAAGTTTCTTAGAGCCGAATAGAATGACAGATGTTTTAGTTGGATTTATTATTAAAGAGTGCTTTTCTGATATCAGAGAAAGATTATAAAGGTCGTGGTTTATATTACGATTAGCCTCGATCAAGTTACTATGGGAAAATGTATATAAAATTTGTGTATCATCAGCATACTGAACGCAAGAGCAAAAGTTAAGTGTAGAGGGAATAAACGATGAGTAAATAGAGAATACAAGTGGACCTAAAATTGACCCCTGAGGCACACCCGCATTAATACTTAGTTGGCTGGATGTGATCCGATTTATTCTAACCTGCTGTCGACGATCAAAAATAAAACTTCTGACCAAGTCTAAAGAATGTGCATCAAGGCCGATGTATTTTAACTTTGCTAATAAGAGATCGTGATTAAGCGTATCAAATGCCTTACTGTAATCAATTAGTATTAGACAAGACAGTAATCCTCTATCAGTAGCATTAATTAAGTCATCAGTTACCTTCAATAAAGCAGTTGAGCAGCTATATGCAGATCTGAAACCAGACTGGTTGGTAGGAAGGAGATTATTATTCTCTATAAAACTAGTCAACTGATCCTTCATTACAGTTTCAAGGATTTTAGAAAGTACCGGTAAAATACTAATAGGTCTGAAATCCTTAAATGTATCAGGATTATCCTTTTTCGGAATTAATGTTATTGTTGCTAACTTCCACGCACGAGGAAAAATTCCTTTTTCAAGACAACAATTAACTATGTGCGTTAAATATTGGGTAATGTAAGGGAAACATAATTTCACCATTGCTGCGCTAAGGCCATCCGTACCCACTGCATTTGTATTAATTTTTAGTAGCAGATTTGACACTATGTCATTAGTTATTAATGAAAAGCTAAATTGAGATTTAGAGTTTGGATGAACTTTGTTTTCATAAAAAGATATTAAGTTAGGGTCAGCAATACTTTTTACTGAATTAATTAGGTATGCATTAGCAGCCTCTGCATCATTAAACCTCGCAGGTATATCACAGTGTTTTTTTTTATTTGTTTTTATATATTTCCATAGGAAGTTTGGATCTCTCGATATCTTATTACTTAAATATGTTTTCTTTTCTCTTACTATAGCCGAATTTACCATATTTCTGAATAATTTATAAGTGTTATAATCCTCATGTGTACGACTATTTTTAAATTTCCCATAGGCACGATCTCTGTCCACCATCATGGCTTTAATTGTAGGAGTTAACCACGGGGCCGGTTTTTTGGTTACTCGAGATGTTATTAAAGGAGCATGAATGTCAAATAAAGATATTAGGGAATCATTAAGATATGCTACAATATTTTTGTTTTGTACGCATGAAGTACAATTTCGAGTTTAGAAAACCCCAGAAAATTTTTCTCCTGAGATATATTCTTTCCAAAAATGGTATTCTAAATAATTACATTACAAAAAGAAAACAAAGTTTACATAAATTACTGAACAACACAAATTTCTGAAATTATTGAACAGCACAAACGAATCGTTTAGACTGCTAACTATTTTATTTAGTTTCACTCACATAAAACACACTAAAATGAACGCACTGAACTCAATATTACATTTTCTATTCTTCTAACATTATTCCGATTTCAATTCAATAATCAATTTTGATTAATTTCAGCACAACTACTCCTTAACGTGTTTAAGAAAACCCCTATTACTTATGACTATTCACCCTTATCCGGGGGAGGGGGTATAATTGTGCAGTTAAACGAACTCTTTCAACCCGGGCCAAATTTATCACACGCATTCCTTTCGTGAAATTTGTTACGCATTACATACACAGAGAAGGGGGTTGAAATTAAAAGTACTCGCTTAATACACGACGTGTAAGTTTCGCCATTCATAACAAATGATTAATGATAATTGCCGCGAATTCTCTCCCCTTGTACGTATGAAGTTATAAATTGCTAGTATGGAAGGAAGGGGGTGGGGGTTGAGAATGGGGGGGGTTATAGATTTATTACATTCCGTTTTTGTTTACAAAGGGGGTGGAAAACGCTTTTCGGCGTTATCAGTTTTGGAAATGAGGAAAACATTTGAACTTCGTGTGTGGCTGTTGGTTGAGAAGAACGAGAAGGCTCGTCTAGCGTTTCGTTTTGTCGTACTAATTGCCCGCTGTTCGCTTCTTCCTGTTCCCAGATATCCATTCGGCGATGAGTTATGGATTGAGGGAGGCAGGAAAAACAACGCGCGAGTTAATTTAAGACATTCTTCACTAATGACGCGTGGTTCTTTAATCAGGGGGGCTGTAAATATGGCTTAAACCAAGGCATTAAGTCAACGACCATATATTTCTCGGGATTAACCAAGTTGAAGCTCGAAAAACAATTATTTTTATTTTGGTAAAAATATAACTACTATGTGATGCTAAAAATAGCAAATTCTTAATTAAATAGTTCTAATAATATTCTTCTTTTAGTTACCTGAAGAAAGGAATGAAGCTATATAAAATACTAGTTGAAATTGAAGCTCGAAAAACAATTATTTTTATTTTGTTAAAAATATAACTACAATGTGATGCTAAAAATAGCAAATTCTTAATTAAATAGTTCTAATAATATTCTTCTTTTAATTACCCAAAGAAAGAAATAAAGCAATATAAAATACTAGTTGAAATTTAAGCTCGAAAAAAAATTTTTTTTTTGTTAAAATTATAACTACAATGTGATGCTAAAAATAACAAATTCTCAATTAAACAATTCTAATAATATTCTTCTTTTAGTTACCCGAAGAAAGGAATAAAGCAATAAAATATACTAGTTCTACTAATAATAAAAAATGTTATAATGGTTTGTAAATTAAATTCACTTGGTTTTGTTTCACTTATATGTATTTTATTTTCTACTAGTTTCGGCTTAATGCCATTATCAAGAATGATGTACAAATGGATTTGTTTGAGAATATATACAGTTTCGAGTTTTAGGTTTTATTGGGTAATAAGGGCATTTAATATCGGGGAATTCCAAAGGTCTTCGTTGTCGTTGACCACATTTTTACTTGCCTTTATGGCTTTTAAAATTTCTAAACCCTCCCGGTAGTTAAGCGTTAATCCCTTATTACCTGTATGCAGAATTTTTAAATCGTTTGAAGAAAAATGGTGCTTAGATGTGATACAGTGCTTAGAAAAACCGGTGGTTTGTATTTTATTCTCTATGTCTTTTTTATGCTCTTTTAACCAGATATCAAAAGACCTGCCGGTTTGTCCTATATACACTGCATCACAATCATCACATTTTAATTCATAAATACCACTTTTCTTCAATTTAAAATTTTTTGTTTAGATTTTATTGTTAACCATTAATTTTCCTAAATTATTTGTGTTTGTCAAAATTATGTTATTATTCTATCCTTTTAAATTATTTTTGATTTATAAAGACAGTAGCTTAATATATTCTAATCTATTCCATGTTATTGTGTCTGAATTTGTCCCACTATAAAAGTAATTTCGTAATTGTTTGTGTTGTTTCATTTTTAACATTTTATTAATTAAATCTTCAGTGTAGCCATTGTTAACTGCTATTGTTTTTATTGTGTCTAGTTCATTTTCAAAGTCTATTTTATTTAGAGGGATATTGATAAGTCTGTGTAAAAGGGCGTGGAATGTACTGTATTTAATCTGACTATGTCTATTTGAACATTCTGGTATGATGACATCTGTGCAAGTTTCTTTTCTATATATTTTGTATGACAATTTATTGTTTACTGTTTTCGTGAATGTAATGTCAAGAAAATTGAGACTGTTATTTATTTCTCTTTCAACTGTAAACTGAATGATTTTGTTAATTTTATTAATGAAATTTGTGAATGTTTCCAGTTGTCTATTTGTACCTGTCCATATACAAAATACATCGTCAACATATCTTGCCCAGAAATAAATGTGTTTGCTTTCTGTTTTCGTTAATAAATTATTTTCAAAGTGATCCATATATATGTCAGATAATAAAGGAGACAAAGGTGATCCCATAGGTAGTCCGTCTGATTGTGTATAAAATTTATTATTAAATTCGAAGTAACATTGGTCTATGCAAATTTCTATTAATGATTTAAGTTCAAATTTTTTTGAATTAGATTCATTCGACATATTCATTTCATTTTCTAATATAATTTTTAATTCATTTATCGGAACTGATGTAAACAAGCTTTTGACGTCGAATGAAATTAGTATTGCGTTGTGGGGAATTGATAAGTTTCTTAAGTTATTAATTAGTTCTAATGTATTTTTTATTGAATATTTTGGTTTAAAGCCTATGAATGTCGGAATTAAATTATTTAAAAATTTACACAATTTATACGTCGGAGCATATAAGTACGACACCACCGGACGCATTGGAATATATTCTTTATGAATTTTTGGTAATCCATAGAGAATTGGGGCTTTTGGATTCATCAATGTTAATTTAAATCTATCTCTGTCTGAAATTAAATGTTTACTATATTATAATACTTTCTTGAGTTCTATTTGAAATTTGTTTGTTGGATCAATTTTTTTAATGCAAAATGTATCTGATTCTAATAACTCCTCTGTTATTTGGATGTAATCTTTTTTATTCATGAATGTTATGGTGTTACCTTTGTCAGCTTTACATAGTATCAAATTATGGTTTTTTTAGTTTATTTCTTATGCTGGTTATTGTTTTGTTGTCATAATTGCGAGCTTTACTTTTACAGTGTGATTTATACTTTTTTTATTAATTTTGAAGTTTTATTTTTTAAAAAATGTTAATTCCAATTTGTATTGTACAACCATTTGCAATTTCCACAATTTTGTGGATTTCTCCTCGTAATCACTTACCTTTTAATCCCTTCAAAATTGACCATGAGTTATTATACATTTTCAACTTTAAATTGAGAACAATCAATATTAACCCATTAACGGCCGAGCAATTATAGAGTTAACTCTAAAAGTTGATTTAGGTAAAATAGGCTGTACATTTTCAGGCATTCGTCGATTTTGTATAAAAATGCAGTATGAAGTTTAGAATGAGTGTTTCCACTCGCAGACTAAGCATGAAGTAAAATTTCGAGTTTAGAAAAGCCTTAAAATTTGGTTTGGTCGCTCCGCGACGCGGAGCGGCCAAACCAAATTTTCAGGCTTTTCTAAACTCGAAATTTTACTTCATGCGCCACGCGTATAAAACACTGAAATATTGTGAATTAAGAAATACATAGACATTTTTTTTAAATGGGTAATCTAAATATTTGAAAAAAAACAAAATATTTTCATTTTATTTCTCAGCCATATTTAAGTCAGGTTAAATAATGTAATAAATCAAATTAACTTATTTCATTATTTAATTAACAAAAAATAAATAATGGTTATGCATCAATGGCGCTTAATGGGTTAAATTGGGAATAAGCAATTTCAAATTGGGTCTTAAAACATAGCTGTCAGTTTAAACACAATAAAATTTTGATTTAACACCATAAAATTGAAAAGAAACAATTTCAAATTGGGATTATTTATTCTATTTATTTCTTGAATTTGAAGTTGAAAAGGTATATACTGAATTAATTATATTTCACTTCTATCTTGTCTGACTCATTTCCTCGAACTGCTGCTTAGAAATTATTCACTCACCTGGAACAGAAAAAAAACGAGGTTAGTTAATTGGGCCAGAGTAAAAGAAGGAGGGTAGTTCTTGATTATGTAAAACTCAGTGAGTGACAAGCGGGGTTCGCATGTCTCCCTCTGCTAAGTCGATTATGGAGGCAAACGTAACGGTTGCGTGCGATTTAATAACGAATCTGGCCGACGGCAATCATACTCTAACTGCGACTTATTGTTTGGTCAGGTCAGGCTAGACACGTCATAAATGAAAAGTCCTGTCCAGAAATGACTAGCCTATTTTCTGAGCAAATCTGTGGGGTTTTCAGTAGTGTCCACAAATAATTATTTTTCTTTTGTTGGTGAAGAAAAACACTTCTTTTGTTCTGTATTGTGGAGGCTTCTACTTCGTTATACATGTTAATTACACAATAAAACACTTTTAACTTTGTTTGTATAACACGTTTTATTTAATGTGACTGCAGTTTCGACAAATTTAGATTGTCATTATCAAACATGGAGTAACTTAAACTAGAGGTTTTACAGGTATATATACACAATTACAAAACAGCGGTAAAAATGGGGGTGTACATTAGGTCAACCTGGTCGTTAATTAAGGGAATTCCGGGATTTGTTCCATGATTTTATTTTCAGTTTCCTGACAAGTGTTTCGGTCTTTACAGATCAATTTCAAAGGTTCAACTATTGAACCTTTGATAATGATCTGCAAAGATGGAAACACGTGTGAGGAAACTGTAAATAAAATCATGAAGCAAAACAAGCGTTTTTCTCCACCAAATTTGTAGATCCGGTTCCATCAAGAGTGTAGGGCAACAAACATTAACCACACAAATAATTTATTCATGACTTACTGATAAGACCAGCTCCGCAACATTTTCGTTCAGATCTAACAAAATATTAAAGATAGGTCAGGCCAGAGACTCCACATACGAAGAGTACTGTACTGAATTTAAGTTTTTTTTTTTTTATTAGCAGTGTCCATGAATAATTCATTATCGACTCACTGATGTATATTAGTATATTAAAGTATAAGTGGATATTTAGGTCTTTAAAGCACGCACGATTTTGCAAGCACGACGGCGCCAGCCGGAGTGCTTGCAATAGAGTAAGTGCTTTAAAGACCAGATATCCACGCATACTTTACGCTATTTTTTTTTTATTGATGCATTTAAAGACCATAAATTGGCCCGAAATTTTGAAATTTCGAGCATGTTTAAGATGACGGAATCAATGTACCTTTGGTTGTCAAGGTGTGAAATAAACAAATTATCAATTTCTCATCAGTTTGTCATTACCCTTTGAAAATGCAATCAAAGATTGATAGCTTGAGCGCTAAAGCTGAGAATCGGTTGATTCCGCAAAAGTCGGAAGTAGCCTACAAAAAAGAGTACAACCGTTTGATTAAATGGATGGAAGAATGCCAAGTTGCCAGTGTAACAGAACAAGTTATGCTTGCGTACTTACAGGAATTGTCAGAGAAGTACAAGTCGTCCACAATGTGGGCCATACATTCCAAATTACAATGTATGTTACGATTACAACAGGGAGTGGATATCAAATCATTTGGAAAAGTGCAAGCATTTATGAAGGCGATTAGTAAGAATTGTAACGCAAAAAAGTCCTATGCCTTTAGAGAGGAAGATTTAAGAAAGTTTTTGCCATTATGCTTCAGATATAACGTATTTGTTTTTGAAAGTTGTTGCCATTTTTGGAATCTTTGGTTCTTGTCGCAGATGCGAATTATGCGATATGCGTTTATCCGACATTAAGGAAGAGGGTAATACCTTACTTATTCTCATACGTCCGTCTAAGACAGAAAAGGCTCGGCGTTTTACTGTCGCTGACAGTAATGGTATACCCTACGTTGGGTTTATTAAGAAATATTTGTTGTTGCGTCCTCAAAATGTGAGTACTGACCGTGTTTTCTTACGCTTTGATAAGGGAAAGTGTACTAAACAAGTAGTGGGTATTAATACTTTTGGTTTATGCCCATTTCAAATTGCACTTTTCCTTAACTTAGACGAACCAAAGAAGTACACAGGACATGCGTTCCGGCGTACTTCTGCAACTATTATGGCCAACGGTGGGATGACTATAGATCAAATACAGCGGCAAGTTGGTTGGAAATCGGCATCGGTGGCTACTGGATATGTCGAAGAGTCCATCAACAATAAAAACAGTGTTTCCAATATTATATCAAATGCTATTAGCGGAAATACGAATGCATGCACATCTGGAAGTAAATCAGTTACCAATGTTCATGTGAGCAATGTTGATTCCGAGTTAAAGCACGGAAATATTAATTTTTCAAATAATACAGATTGTATATTCAATATTTATTATAAATAAAATGAACGAGTTATTAAAGTTTAATAGATAGTGACATTTATGTTTGACTTTAAGTTTGAATTGACGTTGTTGTCCTTAGCAACTTTAAAACACGCGCGTGTTTTAATATTGAATTTAAACATGCTGCGAAGTATTTGAAATAAGACATATGATGCATCAATAAAAAAAATATTTTGTTAGATCTAAACGATAATGTTACTGAACAGGTCTTCTCAGAAATATTATCGTTTAGATCTAACAAAACTTAATAGCCAGTTCAGGCTAGACGCACGAAAATAATTAGGAATAACTAGAAATATTAAAACAACGATTGAGAAGTGTTCACAAATACAGAGAATTTTTCGTTTGGATATTCATATTCTGATGTGTACTTTAAATATTTTTAAATATTCGTTGTTTTTAAAAAGTGTTCAATTTGAAGATTCTAACGCGCATTGCCACTCCTTGATTAAGCATGAAGTAAAATTTCGAGTTTAAAAAACCTGAAAATTTGGATTGGTGGCTCCGCAAAGCGGCAAAACCCTACTTTTTTCTGGAATTAAAAACAACTTTTATTTTCAGTTTATAGAATAGTTAAATACTACATTTCTTTAACTCAAGTCGCAGAATTTTGTATTTTTATTTTAGTTATGAATTCCTAAAAGTCACGATAGGATTGAGAATTTTAATAATAATTTTAGTTTTTTTGTGATTTAATATTTTTTATTCAATTTTGTTAATTTAAATCGACATTATTAACTCCATAACAACCGTAATAAACAAGGTTTTATTCACTAGTGAACTAAAATTTTTTTAGGTCACTAGTGAGTTAAAAAATTTATTTAAAAATAAATGTAAAGTACATTTTATTTACAATTTCGTCAAAATTGAATAAAAACATATATACGCCACGTGAATTAAACACCTTTATTCACTCAAAGAAATGATTTCACTCGCGCCGAGGCGCTCGTGAAATCAAAAATGTTTTCGTGAATAAAATCGTGTTTAATTCACTTGATGTATAATATTTATTATGCATTCAAGTGATGTTAATGTATTTTTTTATAATTCTAGCATATAGATGAATAATAAAACGTGGTCAAAAAATTAAAATACATGTTTTGAAAAAATCTCATAGTTTTTGAAATATATGCTAAAACAATGGCAATTTTAATAAGCTTAACTTTTAAGCGCAAGCTAGCACAGGGCTCTAACTTAATAATACACTTAATATACGCTCCAAAGAAAACAAATTGATGACTTTTAATTGCGACAACCTGCAACCTTAGAATATACAGGATGATTAGGACCACCCGTGTCAGACATGCATTTTTGACTCAGAGGTTCTTTTGACTTAAAAAAAATTATTATAATAACCTATCTGAAGAATTCAACGGGACTTAGAATATACAGGTTGATTCAGACCACCCATGTCAGATATGTTCTGGTTCTGGTTCTGGTTCTTTAGGGAGTGTGCATATCTGCACTGCACTTAGGCCTCATTAGGCCCATTGTGCTTCCTCCCGTCGATTACCCAGCGTCAGCATAGCCAGCCTCAGACATATGTTTTTGACTCAGAGTATCTTTTGACTTCAAGAAAAAAAAAATCATTTTAATTACCTATCTGAAGAACTCAACCGGACTAGTCACGACTTCCTAAACTTACCGCTACGATGCTAGAGACTTGTGAAAGGCTAATAAGAAATATATTGAAAAAGTGTTTTTTTTTTATTTAATCAAGTAAGCTAAATCTTGAACAAACTATTGATTTGTATGTAAAATATCCGTCTAAATCCACAAACGAACAAAAACTATATGGTATTTTATTAAGAACAGATGTCGTTTCTAGTGAAAATGGAAATACAGCTAAAGTTTTTGGCTCACCATTAAACTCCAATTTGTTTTTAGTATAACCATGCCGAATTTTAAACTGATATCTCACATAATAAAAAAAAAACGGTGGGGTTTAGTCGCATTTTGTTCGGTTTCAGACCATTGTGCGTTGTAACGGTCAATATTATCTTGATAGACGTATTAATTCGTTAAAGAATCCACTAGAACAAAATGTTCCTTTATTTTTGATTGATTGATGACTTATTTCCTCAACTTAAAAGTAAAATTCTTGACGTACATATCAAATTAATACTACCTTACGATTTAAGCTTTTAAATAAATTATTTCTGATCATAGTTATATACTTTTCCTTGTTCACTCACATCCAACCGGACATTTTTAATTTAATGAAAATGTCCTTTTTTTTAGAAATATTTGTGACATTTATAGGTTTTCTTTGCTACGCCTTATTTCAAAAACATTAAACAATTTTACCTAGCTTATAAAAATCAAATCAAAATTAATATCATTGATTTAAATCGAAATTTTAACATGCTAGAAAAGTTGGTTGCCCGGCGCATCTACCAAAGCACACTCGTATTGATTTCGATATTCCAAGTGAGATTTAATTACTATATTTATATTATGTTTAAAAGTAAAAATTACTAAGTACATATGAAATAATAGAACCTTATAATTTTTACATATAAATTAGGTAATAATTTAAAAAATGTATCTACATAACAAATATGCACATCTCTAATATAAAATTAAAATACGTCTTGCTCTTTCTCGCCTTCCTCTTTCTCGTTTGTTGTTATTCTTGTAAGTAAGTAATATATTTTATTAAGTTTAAAAGTAAAATTCATTAGGTGCATATCAAATTAATAGAACCGAGTGATTTATACTAATAAACTTATGATTTCCTAACGATATAAAAAATAACACTGATAAAAAGATTATAAAACACGCTGTGGTTAAGTGGGTTTTCATTCTTCATTTCATTGTACTTTACTAATTTGGGTACGCTAAATCTGGTTCGGGCTTAAAGTTGCCAGATTTTGAGATATCTCATCTCAAAGTGGTCAAAATGGGCCATTTGTGTCATTTTTGGGCCCCTAGTAACTAAACTTCGGGTAATGGCACAGATCTATACTTTTAGAATCAATAAAGAAAATACAATTAACCTGCTTAGTTTTCGAGCAATTTCAAAAACTGTGAGCCACGTTTTTGTTTTTTTTTTGTTTTGTTTGGAAGGGCAGAGTCTTGAAGAGGAGGACTATTTAGTCGTTTCTATCCCATTCAGATTATTTATAAATAAATGTATTATCACTGCATTTTGTATTTGTAATGCGTTTGTATAATGATCAAGAAAGAGGATCCCTGCAATAATGATAAACTTGCTTGTATTCTCGAAAATTGCGATTCGCAATCAAAATTCGATCGTTAATTGACTATTTCCCGCGAAACGCTGACGGCCTGTCGGTTGTCTGAAGGTATTTATTTTGACTCTTGCAAGACGGTTTGGCTTTTAATTTTTAGCGCGAAATAAACAAAAACATGGCTCACGGTTTTTGAGATTGCTCAAAAACTAAGCGAGATGATAGCATTCTCTTTTTTGATTCTAAAAGTATAGATCTGTGTCTTTAAATCGCGCCATTGCTCGCCGGTTAAAAGTCACGGGAAGTTTAGTTACTGGGAGCCCAAAAATGCCAAAAATGGCCTATTTTGACCACTTTGAGTTACGATATCTTAAAATATGATGACTTTGTCCCAAACTTCAGCGTAGCCAAATTAGCAAAGAACAACAATGAAAAACTATTTAACCATTTTTTTGTCAATCAGTGTAATCCAAGATTTCTACTTATAAACTGATGATTTGAAAGATCTTAAAACAATCGCGTACTCTTCGATTCTCTTTGCTGTTTTACCCTGCATGTCATACTTCTTGCCAAAGGAGTAAAGGGGCAGGTAAGGATCCCCCCCTATCCCGGGATTTAACATTTTTATAAATTTAAGTAAATATTTTAAAATTATTGTATACTCGTTAGGGTGATTTTCGATCATACGTTTTAAAATTTAACATTAGTAAAATAGTAGAAAATTGGTGTTTTCTATTTGCCTAAACCTTGGAAAAATATTTTCAATTCCTACGCAAAAAAGTTAATGACTTCCCCTGTTTTTTTAAAAACTTTGAAGTCAATCTGCGAACTCTAAATATTATTTTAATATTCTGAAAAAAAAATGAGTCGTTATTTTAGTAATTGGAACCAAATTAACACTTGAGACATAAAACTTGCTTTTGTGATTTCTGGACCATGATAATACTTGTATATTAGCAAAAATTGTGTACATAATTTTAATTGTTATTTGATTTTGAAATAATAAAAAAGTTTTATTTGAGTCAAACTTTTCAAGTGTTTCTATTAATCTGTTGTGTTTTTGGTTTGTTTTAACAAACTTCTACTTATGTACTAAAGCGTGAGGTTTGTTATTGATTACTCGGGAAAATTGTCAAAATAGAGATTATTTCTTTATTCTAATACCAAAGAATGTAAACTAACGTTTTACATGCAAAATTCTCTATATGTCTAAAATATTTATTTTTTTGGTTGCCCTGGATTTTTCATCCGCCTCACTGAAGCCTGGAGCTCCTTGTTTGCCACGCTCTCGCCTGTACATTCCTCGAGGGTACGCCACAAATCATTGGTTTATATCAAATGTAAAATCAAACCTAGTTCACTATTAAATGAAAACGTAAGTAAGTGATATGCTTTAATTTTGAATTTTACATTATATCACTGTTTGTTTTATACGCGTGGAGCATGAAGTACAATTTGGGGTTTAGAAAAGCCTGAACCAGCCTGACTAAACCAAATTTTTAGGCTTTTATAAACTCCAAATTTTACTTCATAGAGTAAGGAGTGGCCAGTGTACAGAGTGGAAACCTATGGTTATAAAATAAAATATAATTGGCATTTCTAAAGATTTATGCCCATTAGCACCCAAGTTAATTAACTTAATCAGTGATTAGTATTTCTTGAAAACACAACAATTGTATTTACAAATTATTTACACAGTTGCGTATTAATAAAAGAGACTTGTTTAGGATATCTTACAAATGTATAACATTCTTATATTCTAGAATTTTGATTGAATCAAAGGTTTAATCAATGATTAGTGGACGATTAAAGTTAATCAGTCGGAGTTCAAATGGGCTTTAAACTAAGTTTGGCATATTTTTCGTCCTGCCTGAAATATCCTATAATTTGAATTATTTTTTCTGTTGTGTAATTGAGAGTATTTTTTATCCCATTCTCACTCAAAATGAATTAACACACAATACTTTATGCGTGTGAATTCATTTTGGGTGAGAATGAGACGGCAATTTGTGCATCTAGTGGGGAAATGACCTGAGCGATGCGCCCAAAAAGCGCGCAGAGCTAGATTTATCAATTTGGCATATTGAACGTGAAGTTGGATTAATGATTGGATTGGGGGGAGGAAGGAGAGAATGAGGGTGAACATAGTGGCCGATTGTATGGAGAGAATTGAGTGATGAGAACGCAGGTGGATAGATGCTGCATCATTAATATCACACAATGTCTATTTTTAAAATACAGAAATTTATTTGCAACAATGATTTTAATCTTCTATACAGTTCTTCTATAATAATAACACATTCACATATAATGTCGTACAAAAAACGTAATTGTTTAATTTATACAGTTTTTAATTTATTTTTCTTTTTATGAATACATATTAATGTAATACATAATACAGAGAGTTTTTATTTTAAATGGTTACTTTATCACAGTTTATGTACTGTAAACTTTCAGATATTCGTTGTTCTTTTAAAATAGTTCAATTTGAAGCTTCAAACGAGTGTTTTCTACTCCCAGGCTAAGCATGAAGTAAAATTTCGAGTTTAGAAAAGCCTGAAAATTTGGTTTGGGCGCGTAGCGCGAAGCGCGGAGCGCCAAACCAAATTTTCAGGCTTTTCTAAACTCGAAATTTTACTTCATGCGCCACGCGTATATACCACTGAAACATTGCGAAGTTTAAAATATACTACTTAAGTAGTAATTTATAGTATATTTTGAACTTCATTTGGAATCACTGTTTTGTACGCGTGGCGCATGAAGTAAAATTTCGAGTTTAGAAAAGCCTGAAAATTTGGTTTGGTCGCTCCGCGCTTCGCGCTACGCGCCCAAACCAAATTTTCAGGCTTTTCTAAACTCGAAATTTTACTTCATGCTTAGCCTGGGAGTAGAAAACACTCGTTTGAAGCTTCAAATTGAACTCTTTTAAAAGAACAACGAATATCTAATTTTCAGGCTTTTCTAAACTCGAAATTTTATTTCATGCTTAGTCTGGGAATGGAAAACACTCGTTTAAAGCTTAGAATTGAAATCTTTTTAAAAACAACGAATGTTGGAAAATTTACAACTAACGCATATCTGTATGTGTGAGATAAACTACACATAGTCACATTTTTGAAACTTTACAGTGCTATTTACCTCTCGATGGAGTAAAAAATCCTGATACACACAGTATAAGAAACGTATTTAAAAAAAGTGACTTCTTGAAATTTTACTTCATGCGCCACGCGTATAAAACACTGATTGCAAATAAAGTTCAAAACATAATTTAAATTACTGCTTAAGAAGTATATTGTAAACATCGTGAAGTTTAAAATACACTTCTTAGGCAGTAATTTAAACTATGTTTTGAACTTAATTTGGAACTTGTGTTTTATACGCGTGGCGCATGAAGTAAAATTTCGAGTTTAGAAAAGCCTGAAAATTTGGTTTGGCCGCTCCGCGTCGCGGAGCGGCCAAACCAAATTTTCAGGCTTTTCTAAACTCGAAATTTTACTTCATGCTTAGTCTGGGAGTGGAAAACACTCGATTTAAGTTTCAAATTGAACTCTTAAAGAAAAACAACGAATGTCAGAAAAAACTACAGCGTATGCATATTTGCATGTGGGAGGTAAACTACACATAGTCACATTTTTTAAATTTTTCAGTGCTATTTACCTCTCGATAATGTAAATAAAGTAGTAAAGTAAAAAATCTTAATTCCTACAGTAAACAAGGAGGAATTTTGAAAGCAAATGTGAGTTGGATTAGTTTCCCCCTCAAATACAAATATGTATACTAAAATAAAATCCCTGTATGTATCTCAAATGTAATTTTATACAGTGAGTGCCTCATGTTCAACATTTACTTCCTGTGTCTTTTAAGCATTAAAATATATTCGTTAATTTCCTTTTTCTTTAATGTCATATATTTTATATTTACTTTTTATTTTGTTCTTCAGGTATCCACGCTGTGAGGTATTGTAGTATAATTTTTCGAATCTTCAGACAAGCACAGGTGTTAATTTTTTTTCACTTTAAACGAAGGTTATCTAGCATCCCTCGCTCGCTTCCGGTTTAACGAAACTAAAGATGAGATCGGGGGAGGAATCACGCACGTTTCCGGTTTACTAATACCGCACGTTTGGGTTCATTTGCGGTGGAGATGGATTCGTGCCTCGGACAGAAATCGTTTTACGCGGGCTAGGCTATAACAGGAAGAATTTTATATATTGTAATTGATTTTAGTTGAAAAACAAATAATCAAGAAAGGTGTAAATTAATTTAATTTTTAATTAATCGCAAATGAAGCAATTGGTGATTATCTCTTCATCTGTGAAGCATTATATTAGAACTCTTCCAAAATTGATAGATTATTTTGTGAATAATTAGGAATTAAAAGTTTAGTTCCAAAACCATCTTTAAATATTACAGTAATATTATAGAAAAATTGAATTTGTCAATAGTTTGCACAATATTTACAAAATATAAGAAAGAATTAAAATTAGTATCGACTTTCTGCAAAAGTTTTGTTTCCTTGAGACTTCTTCAAATATTCATCAAAACAACTACTTCTCGAGCTAATACCCCGACAGATATTGAATTATACAATAAATATTTGAGTTACACGACAGATTTACTGTTCTATGCATAATTTATATGCAAAATGCAACATTAGGCCAAAAATCTAAAGCATAGCTATACTGAGAGGGATAAATCTCGAAACTCGTCTATAGATAGCTTAAGGGGGAGTATTTTTATAATTGTGCCAAAACTACCTAATGTTTAGCAATTTTTTATGGAAACTGAAAAGACATAGACACTTGCGGTTTTTGGCACAATGTTTATTCATCTCTCGTCTACAAAATGGATTTTTTTCGAAGTATAATAATTTAAAATGGCGTCCATAATGGCGGCTCCGAGAAGTCATGTTTTGAAAATATTTGTTATCTGCGGGATGGATAGAAGCCGCAATACGTCACCTACAAGCATGAAACCAAAAAATAAGTAAAGTTTAAACTCCAAGGAGGCATCTGAACCTTAGAAACATAAAAAAATTCCTTATAGAAACAAAATTGCGGCCGTTTGAAAAAAGGTACGAATTTTCGCATGATTTTTTTCAACTTTGGCATGCCGTTAAAAATCGTTAGTCATTCAAATGTTGCGATTTTAAAGGTTCAGAGGCCCATAAATTCAATTTCCTTTTAGGCAGTCAAAACTAGAAGTCGATTGGTTGAACGGTTCGCAAGCTAGAATTCCCGCAGATTTGAAAAATCTTGTTTCGAGATAAACGCGTTTGAAGTTTGACAACTGTTTTTCCGTTGCAGGGCGCGCGGCGGAATTGCTACCTGAGCGGCCGGTCCGCGCTCAGGACAATGGTTCATTGAAAGCCGTATAGCGACGGAACTAATGCACGGACCACCATATAATTTTAACCAAATATTCTTCAAACATGTGGCATTAGATTTATGTAATAAAAAAAATCGATTTTTTGAAAAAATTATAAAAGTACTCCCCCTTAAGACTTTTTTCTAAGATCGCCTAAGATTCTTTCAATTCATATTTATTCCCTGTAGTTTTTTCAATTTATTTCAATTTCCTGTTAGTTCATTAAGAGGTGCAGAGGATTTGATCAAAAATTGTTGCTGCAGTAATTTAATGTTCAATCGCTGCAATGCCGAAGACAAAAAGCATGTATTACTTTTTTGTATAACCTCACGCATCACAAGATTAATTGCACCTGTTTGTTGCAACTCGTAGGATTACATGTTCCAGCTTTCAACAGTCGGCATAAGCCTACCTTCAGCATTAGTTCTTTCAATACGAATTATGGATTGAAATCACCCAAACATGTTATGTGTAATTTGCCTGCAAGTTGTGATTTGTTCAACATCCCTCTGAAATCAATTAAATGTTTTATTGATTCGTAATGTAGAATTTAAACTATTATTTTGTACAACGTGGTATATTTTTATTGTGTAATTTTAAATGTTATCAATTTTTTATATTCAACATTTTGTATTTCTATATATGTTACCTAGTAATTAGGATTAGTTTCCTGTGAGTAATAGATATATTATTATTATTAAGTTTGGTGAAAGAATAATTTGACCGGATGTTATATTTTGCATATAAATTATGCATAGAACAGTAAATCTGTCGTGTAATTCAAATATTCATTGTATATTTCAATATCTGTCGGGGTATTAGCTCGAGAAGTAGTTGTTTCAATGAATATTTGGAGAAGTCTCGAGGAGACTAAATTTTTGCAGAAATTCGATATTATTTTAATTCGTTTTTTAATATATTTTTTAAATTTATTTACATTTATATTAACAGAATATTTAACTACAAGTTATTAAAAATTTCATTTATCAGGTAGGTTATTAAATAATTATTACTAATGGATGATTAAATCCATGATTGTTAAAGTAAATTGATTATTATGTCAAATCCTAATAATCTCGCTTATCAAAATAATCAAAGCGTATTATAGCGTCGCAAGATTTTCCAATGTAAATCCAGCTACGATTGTCAGGCCGAATTATAAATTGTTGTTCTTGTGGGCGGGGGGGAGGACAAAATCCCTAATTTCATTATATTTTCTGAAATATCGATCCGCAACCAAGGTAGAGAAAATATGGCGGGTGGCTAAAAGGATTTGTCATCCGTAATCCGAGTTGAAACGAGTTCGAAATGAAAGAGACAAAGGCAATCAGGAGATAAAAGAAGTGTCGCGTTCTAGTTCCGGGGGCCGGCCGTTGCGGGAAAAATTCTTTCTTTGTTTTTCCCTCGCCAACTTTCTCATCACCCTCCCCCCTCCTCCTTGCAACTAACTAAAACTGCTAAGTAAGGTGTAGAGTGGAAAGAAGTTTTTTTTTTGAGATATTTATTATCATTACACAAAAACAATGAGCATGTTGCGAAAGTGGGATTATTTTTAAAATAAATATTAAGTGTCAAGATTATTTTCGTAATTTTCTTCAACGAAATTATCTTATTAAAACTAATTAAAATTGTACCTTTCACTATGTTCTCATTAATCACTTGGTGAAACATGATTAAATATATAAGTATGAATATTATTTAAATAAAAATCACTTCATTCGTTTCACAAAATAATTTTGAAACGAACCAATTGATGTTTATTCATAGTTATATAATTCAAATTGTTTTCGGTTATTTTAAAGTTTAAATTTAAAGTCGTCTTTTTAAACTGCAAATTAAGGGGGTATTACCATTCGAAAGTTTTAAAAAAATGTTTTTTTTTGCATGTATTGATACTTGATAGTATCTAGTTTCATGTCTGAAAGCCGTTTTACAATAGGCGAATTCGTTAGTTAGATTTTTGCTTGTTGAAGTAAACAATGCTGAGTAGGTGGCTGGGTGGAAATACGCAGAACTCAAACGAAAGTTTGAATGTTTGTGTGTGGAAGCTGGCTTCGAAGCACCTCAACTGTGGTGCAAAAACCGTCGCTATCGCGTCTTTCATAGCTACCAGCATTTTCAACGACGGATACTCGGCAGTTTTTAAGACGATAGAGACACTGGGAATCCATATCGGCCTGTAAGCCAAGGCTTTCCGGTGCGGACCGACGCGGAGCGCGAGATGTGGGACGAATTTTGCCTGACTCGCTGGCAGGAGTAAATCATTCAAACCCAGTTTTTAGAGGAAGAGGAGGGCCTAGTGTACGGAGCTGGCATAGCTGACTAAAGCCAAAAATCTCCAAAAATAGTTAAAACTTGTGTCAAAACTTTAAACGCGTTTTTCTCGAAACCACTTTTATTTCGCTGGCCGGAAACTTTCATTTCAAACTATGAAACGGATTGACTTGAGCTTTTAGTGTTCGGTTCTCCACATTTTCCTCTGGAGTTTGAACCACCGTCATTCAAATATATTAACATTTGATATTTTTCATAGAGCCTTAAAGTCAGAAAAAGGGGGGCAAAAAGCGACCACTTTTTTCGAATGGCCTCCATTTTGTTATTTATCGAGGTTCAAACTCCAGATAATTTAATACAGATTAATGACTACTACTTCATTTTACTTTTCAAATCACAGAATCGAAAAAATCTTTCCGGCCATGAGGAAAAACACGGCGGACACGGCCTTATTTGAGGCCAGATTTAGAGGTTTAGCCGGACGATTGAAAAGAATTAAAATTCATTTTTTATAGTTTATGAATCTATAAACAAGTTGCAAGAAACCGCAAGATCGCATGTATTAAATTTCCCAAAAATAAAAATTCTGAAAAACCGTAAAAAAAAACGCTGTCCTAGTGGTAATACCCCCTTAAATTATTTTTTTAGGTTTTGTGATTTATTCAAAGAGTTCAATAATTGAAAAAGTTAAAATAACAGTGATTTTTTTTTAAGTATACATATCTTGAATTACAAGTTTTTAAATATTCGATGTTTTTGAAAAGCATTTAATTTGAAGCTCTAACAAGTGTTTCCGCTGCCAGAATGAGCGTCAAGTAAAATTATAGAAAAGTTAAGAAAAACCTGATAATTTGGAAATTACTTATATTTAAAAAGTCGGTTAATTCACAATCTCTACATACACTAGGACAAATCGCATTTTACTGAATCATATTTGTCATTCTATAAATACGAAGATTTTAATCACACGTTTAAAATTTTCATATTTACCGGTATGTCGAGGGAAAAAAAATGATTAAAGATGGTGCGAATTTCCGCTTTCCAGTCCCCCCTATTTGAAATTAATCGCTACTTAAATCAGTATTGTTTATGCGTATTTAACACGATCATGTGATAATCGTAGGGCCTTGCCTTGTCACGCGACTTCGTCACGACCGCATACATCTCCACATCCGGTTGTCAGCGGGCACAATACACAACACCTGACGTTATCACGATCGTCTACCTGCTTATTTTCGTGTCGATTTGCATACCGTTTGCTATTTGCTTGCTTTCCTTTTTAAATTAGTGGGAGGGAAACAGAAAAGCCAATTCATGGAAATCCACACATTGAATGTTAAAAAATATATCATGATTTTAAGAAAAAGCACAAAACAAAAATTAATCACATTGATATAAATACAGAGAGTTTTATGTAACACCGAACATGTTCATAACGAGAATTTTTCTTTTAAGTATACTTATGCATACGTTGCACATTTTACGATGCTGGGTTTATTAAAAACAATTTTAAGCTTTAAGCAAGTGTTTTCCACTCCCAGGCTAAGCATGAAGTAAAATTTCGAGTTTAGAAAAGCCTGAAAATTTGGTTTAGTCGCGTAGCGCGAAGCGCGGAGCGGCCAAACCAAATTTTCAGGTTTTGCTAAACTCGAAATTTTACTTCATGCGCCACCGGTACAAAACACTGACATATTACGAAGTTTAAAACACACCGCTAAACTTAACATTGAATTAATGTTTTGTACCGGGGGGCGCATGAAGTAAAATTTCGAGTTTAGAAAAGCCTGAAAATTTGGTTTGGCCGCTCCGCGCTTCGCGCTGCGCGACCAAACCAAATTTTCAGGCTTTTCTAAACTCGAAATTTTACTTCATGCTTAGCCTGGGAGTGGAAAACACTCGCTTAAATCTTCAATTTAAATTCTTTTAATAAACCAAGCATCGAAGAATGTGCAACGTGTACATATGGATACTTCAAAGAATAATTCTCGTTTTGAAAATGTTCGGTGTTTCATAAAACTCTCTGTATAAACATCAAAAAATATACGCTTTCTTTGTATGACCGTCCATTTTCTTAAATCAACTTTTTATGTCTGCAGCTTCTTAAATTATGAACGTGAACGCACTATGCTAATAATAGAAGTATCGTATGTTCAATAAAAAAAACCTCTAGAGTGCCATGATTTAATCTTTTTTTAAATTTAGGTTGGCTACACGCTTTATAAATTTAAATATCAAACGTCAGACATAATAATTATGATATATAATTTCAGAGTTGCCAACCTACAATATTTTCCATGGCACTCAAGAAGTTTTTTTTTATTGAACATATGATATGATAGGCATCTTTGTTTTTTATTTATGCACAATTATTTATGCACTTATGCTAAAATCTTCAATCTTTAAAGAATACACTTTATTTACAACTATCATGTTTCTTCTTAGTATTAACCAGTTTATAGTTTTCCTGTAAATAAATCAGATTCTACTTTAACGATCGATTCCCAAACTGCGTGCAAGTCTTTAAAGTGGAATTGATGGTATCGTGTGGATCGTAATTAATGCATCACCCGCGGTGAATCAAAATTCAGCATGAGTAATATCCAGGGAGTGAATTGAAATGTGAATTGGGTTCCGTCTGAAACGTACCGTAAACGGCTGGAGTTAAATAAATGTCCCGGTGATAAATTGTAAATCATGTAATCGTGCGGATCATTCACTGGGATGCGACTCCATCCCGCATCCGAAACGGCGAGCACGAGAGGCTTTCCAAGCTAAAATCTATTGTCCAAAATTCCACAAACGTTATTACTTTCCCCCATTTACAAAACAAAGGGCAAGTATGGTTTTCGCGAACATTTTCAAATCCCCAAGTTGATTAAGACCATTTTTGAAAAATGTGTCTGTAATTCTGCCCTTAATTCTGTAATTCTGTCGCCACGATAAAGTCGAAACCGATTGAGCTGTTAAAATGACACTATAAACTTAAGGTTTTTATTACAATAATAGTATCCGATCAAGTTTTGGTGAATATGCGGAAACCAGAAGTGGTTTACTCTTAGCATTTTCGCTTCGTGGAGCGACTAAACCAAATTTGTGGGTTTTTCTGAACTCAAAATTTTCCTTTATGCGCCAATCGTAATAAACACTGTAATATTGTGAAGTTTAAAATATATTGCTAGTTTTTGATCTTAGGTTAATAAATAAAAAAATGTATATTTCGTGTAACCCTAATTTTGTTTGTTTAAAATAAATAAATATAACACCAGCTCATTTTGTTTTGTACACTTTAAAACAAGTAAAGGGTGTTTCAATAAGGGCGCAAGATTAGAATTGCACGTCATGTTTGACAGTCATAATGACACGTGATTATGACGTGACAGACCGAAAGTGGACAGATGGGAGTTAGTAAACATGGAGTATTACAAGATAGAATAACGCGTCTTGATTGTTTAACATTATTATCAAAATGGTAACCATTTAATTGCCACCATTCGTAAAGTGGGTCCTTTATTCGGTCGAAATAATGTTCCTAATTCATCAACTTTAAGAAAAAGATTGAAAAATTCGAAAGTACTGGTTCGGTTAGTGATGTGAGTATGGCCGAAAGTCCAAAGACGTCGACTTTTCATCGTGCACAAGAATTGGACCTTACAAAAGCCACTCTTTAGCGCTGATTTTAAGTGAAGTTCCCTGGGTTGCAATATTTTTGTATATTCTGTGTTTAATTTATTTGCTACAATGATTTTTATCTTCTATGCAGTTATTCTTCTATAATAATAACATATTCACATACAATGTCCTATAAAAGACGTAATTGTTTAATTTGTACAGTTTTTAATTTATTTTGCTTTTTATAAATACATATTAATGTAGTACTTACTAAAGGGAATTTTTATTTTAAATGGTTACTTTATCACAGTTTATGTACTGTAAATTTTCAGATATTTGTTGTTTTTTTAATAGAGTTCAATTTGAAGCTTCAAACAAGTGTTTTCCACTCCCAGGCTAAGCATGAAGTAAAATTTCGAGTTTAGAATAGCCTGAAAATTTGGTTTGGGCGCGTAGCGCGAAGCGCGGAGTGACCAAACCAAATTTTCAGGCTTTTCTAAACTCGAAATTTTACTTCATGCGCCACGCGTATATACCACTGAAACATCGCGAAGTTTAAAATATACTACTTAAGTAGTAATTTAAAGTATGTTTTGAACTTCATCCGGAATCAGTGTTTTATACGCGTGGCGCATGAAGTAAAATTTCGAGTTTAGAAAAGCCTAATTTGGCTCGGTCGCTCCGCTTCGCTACGCGACCGAGCCAAATTTTCAGGATTTTCTAAACTCGAAATTTTACTTCATGCTTAGTCTTGGAGTGGAAAACACTCGTTAATAGCTTCAAATTGAACTTAAAAAAAGCGAGTGCACATATACACAGATACCCACTGAGCAAACACATTCAAGTAATATTTAATCAACATTAATACAACGTTTAATGTTGCTAAAATGTTGATATAACGTTATTTGTTTGTTTTTTGCTCTGTGGGTAAACTCATTTTTTTATAATATGACCAAACTTAGGGCCAGTTGCACCAAACACGTAAAACTGGTTCAACTCTAAACTTGAGTTCAAAGTGACATTAGAACAATAGGAACTGTCACCTTCAATTTCAGTTCATCTTGATCTTGAGTTCAACATTTCTGGTGCAACTGGGCCTTAGAGTGTATTTGCTCCGAACAGTTGCAATCCTGCTTTAACAGTAGGGTATTGTAAACATCAAATTTTAAAATGTTGGTATATGATTATCAATGTGACAAATACATTATGATTTGTCAAATAAATTGTCACGATGCAGAGAATTTCAAAAAAGAGAACGCTACAACTTCCAAGAGAATACGCTGAAGAATGGCTTTTGTAAGGTCCAATTCTTGTGCACGATGAAAAATTGACATATCATAAAGATTTGCATCTCTTGAGTCCAATTGACTCAACAACTTCTGCCAACAGATCATGCACAGCAAAGAGAGTTCAACAATTGAATCCTTGAGCAACAAAAAGTGAACTCCGATTTTGCGGACAAAATTATTTTCAGTGATGAGGTCCATTTTTAACTCGATGGCTTCGTTAATAGGTAAACCTAACCCATTTAGGGCTTAGAAAACCTACGAATAATTCATCAGAAATCAATGCATCCAAAACGTATCACTGTTTAGTGTGCATTGTAGTCTGGAGGAATTATTGGACCATTTTTCTTTGAAGATGAGGCAGGTAATGCAGTAACGGTGAATGACGAACTTTATCGTGATATGATAACGCCGTTTTTTGTATCTCAATTGGAAGATATTGCTCTTGACGACATATGGTTTCAGCAGGACGGTGCCACATGTCATACCGCCCGTGAAACATTAACAATCTTGCACAAGTTCGCTCCTGGTCATGTTATTTCCCGGTTTGACTCAACAACGTCTGCCAACAGACCATGCACAGTGAAGAGAGTTCACCAATTGAATTCTCGAGCAACAAAAAGTGAATTCCGATTTTGCGGACAAAATCATTTTCAGTTGTTACCTCGATGGCTTCGTTAATAGGAAATCAGAAAACCTACGAATGATTTATTAGAAACCAATGTATGTATTGTAGTCTGGAGTCCTTAATTGGAGGATATTGCTCTTGACGACATATGGTTTCAGCAGGACGGTGCGACAAGTCATACCGCCCGTGAAATATTAACGGTCCACAGCCAGAAATATAACAAATTCCAATCGAAAGAGCATCGTTAGTACCTGTTTGTACCATTTTCATTTTCATTTGTACTTCAAACGGTTTTTCAGAAAAAAGAGGTTTTTTTGGAAATCGTACATTTTCTTAAGTTAAGATGCCTTTGAGGTACAAACGAAAATAACAGTGATACAAACAGGTGCTAACGATGCTCTTGCGATTGCAATTTGTTTCATTCGATTATTTTGAAAAATAAAACTATTTGTTTATTTTGACAAATAAAAAAACTTGGAAAATGTACGATGTCGAAAAATATGTTTTTATTTTCCTGAAGAAACCTTGTTTCATTCGATTATCTTGGAAAATAAAAAACTTGGAAAAATTTACGATTTTCAAAAACAACACATTTTTTTCTGAAGAACCTTTTCAGGTACAAACAAAAATTGAAGTTATGCAAACAGGTACTAACATTGCTTTTTCGATTGCATTTTTTTTCATTCGATTATTTTAAATTATAAAAATACGGGAAAATTTACGGTTTCTAAAAACAAAACATTTTTTTCTAAAGAACCCTTTGAGGTACAAACAAAACTAAAAGCGATACAAACACGTATTAAAGCTGCTCTTTTGACTGCAATTTGTTTCATTCGATTATCTTGAAAAATAAAAAACCTTGAAAAAATGTACGATTTCCAAAAACAAAACATTTGTTTCGGAAGTACCCTTTCAGGTACAAACAAAAATTAAAGTGGTAAAAACAGGTACTAACGGTGCTCTTTCGATTACAATTTGTTTCATTCGATTATCTTGCAAAATAAACAACTTAGAAAAATGTACGATTTCCAAAAACAAAACAAATTTTTCTAAAGAACTCTTTTAGGTACAAACGAAAACTAAAGTAGTAGAAACAGGTACTAACGATGCTCTTTCGATTGCAATTTGTTTTATTTAATTATTTTGAAAAATAAAAAACTTGGAAAAATGTACGCTTTCAAATAACAAAACATTTTTTTCTAAAGAACCCTTTAAGATACAAACGAAAATAAAAAAAAGTACAGACAGGTACTAATGATTCTCTTTGGATTGCAGTTTGTTTCAATCGATTATCCTGAAAAATAAAAAAACTTAAAAAAATTTACGATTTCAAAAAACAACACATTTTTTTCTAAAGAACCCTTTAAAGTACAAACAAAAATCAAAGTTGTGAAAACAGGTACTAACGATAGTCTTTCGATTAAAATTTGTTTTATTCGGTTATTTTAAAAAATAAAAAACTTGTAAACATTTTCGTTTTCCAAAAACAATTTATTTAAAACTCTTTGAGGTAATAACAAAAATAAAAGTGGTACAAATAGGTACTAATGAAGCTCTTTCGATTGCAATTTGTTTCATTCGATTATTTTGAAAAATAAAAATACTTGGGAAAATGTACGATTTCCAAAAACTGAACATTCTATTTCTAAGGAACCCTTTGGAGTACAAACAAAAATAAAAGTGTTACAAACAGGTACTAACGATTGGTGTTTATAGTTTTTAAAAATATTGAAGGTAAGCGCTGACCAAAAATTCACCCGTTTGTAACTTTTTACCCCTTTAGGTACAAACAAAAAAAGGGTTATTTTGTAAGGTACAAACGAGGTACAAATTAATGATGTCATAATTTTTTTATTTTTTTAAGTTGGGCGCCAGGTTCACACCGGAATTTAAGCAAGTCTTATATTTATTACCACCTATGTAAAATTCTATTAATCAAAGCAATCCTATGTTCTTGTTTTTTTAACATAACGCTGCTTTGCTTTGATAGTGGCAAAACTAAAAAAAGTGATTTACTTTTCAATACAATTCTTAAATGAATACAGCTTTAAGAGACACAAATAAAAATACGTGCAAAAAATAAGATACATCGAGTGAAGATAGAGACTTCAATATTTGAATGTCTTGTAAACATTTGTGCCATTATTAAAGCAAAGCAGCGATATGTACTTATAAAAGTTACGCTTTTAAATACTTATAATCCAAAAAGTGACAAATTGCAGAATAACACACTACACAAGAGCAATCTAAATTTGCCTTTCCCTCGAAATCATTCGTCCTCTCGTTGTTAAACACGATACATTCTAAACGTCGAGCGTATTCTGGTTTTATCTCGTCATACATAAAGCCCGCGAGCGCGATAAACTTTTTATTGCCTGCTCGGGAATGCGTTCGGACATAAAGTGGTTTTACTTAGGTTTTCAATAGGCCCAGATTACGTAATTGCCTAAATAATTGCTTAATGGACAGAATTGATAAAATGTCGAGGACATTAAAAGCCTCCTTTTTTTCCCATTCGTCTCGGTGTAATTAATGCGCGAGCGTTTGTAAATAAATTGATAAAAATGCTCTTTGTTTTAGTTGAATATAAACGATATAGTCGCATTTGGGGGACGGTTTTGGTGTGGCTTGTCTTTTGCTTAATGGAGATGAATGTGGCAGGATTAACGCTTAAAGCTTTTTCCTATACGAAGAAAAATAAACATTAAGGACATTTGATAGTATTAGGGCTAGAGCCTAAACTACTTGTATAATTTACTTAGCCCGCTAATGCTACGATAACCTTATTATTAGCCAAATTATTCGCAATGGCCTTAATTTCCTTATTTTTATCACACAAATTATAAAATAAAAACCAAGTGTATATAATTGCATTTATGTATCTCGTAGTTCATCTTACCTCGCCGCTAGGCTCGCTGCTCTAGTATGTTTCGCCTTTACCATAATCAGATTTGTTTAGCCCATTAAAAATGAAATGCACATTATTTTCAGCTTTATTGCAGGTTAAAAATAAATTCAAAACAAAGTGATTTGATAACAGCTTTAATTCAAACAATAAAATTATATCGAGTGTCTATAAACTGTCGGCATCCCAGTAAGTTCTGACTTCAGAATCACACTTCGTAATTAGCCATATTATTAAATTTATTTAACGTTTCCGAGATTCACTGAATCGTATTAATTTATCTAAGATATGTAATTTGTTTTTCAAAGCAACCGAGATGCCGGCAGTTTATAGACACTCGTTATATAAAATAATTTCCGATTTAAGTACTGAAACTTTAGACAAGGTTATCCCTTAGGCGGAGAAACCGTGGTAGGGGGTGAGGGAGGAAACATCAAATAAAGTGCAGCCCAGTTATTTTCATAAGCATTATAGCCCGCGGGGCGGTCTTTATTGATATGCAAGGTCAGGTTTATTCCGGCGAAAATCCGTTTTATAAAGCGAGTGCAAGTGTAAGTGTAAACGCGGGGCGCGCCCTTTTGTGTAGCGATTCCATTTACCGGTAATGTCTCGTGCATGCATACACGCACAGCTGGATGCCCTAAGCCCTTATTACCATCGGAATATGTGCGATTTAATGCATCCACTCTTCATTCAGATCCCGAGGATTAGATTTCCGCTTATTTTTCTGGGTAAATAGAAGGAGGGCGGGTTTTATTTCGTACCTGGATTTCGTGTATTGGATTTCGGGATGCACAATGCACCCTTTTTGACTTAGGGGTATTGTGTGTTTGTGGATTGGATTATGAGAGGGAGAAACACGTGCTAAAATGTATTGTGTGCATATTTTTAAAATTACATGGTTAGTTTTGTACAACTGAACAGCTTATAATTTCAATTTCCGCCCGAATCGAAGAAAACACACACACTTGGAATTGTTGAATGCATTTTGGGTTTTAATAGCAGACTTATCGAATGTATACATACAATTTAAAGGTAACATTCATCAAGTCAGTAGCGTAGATATATTTTTGGGATAATTCCGCCCTTATTTGAGTTAGTATTTTATTTCATAAATTTATTATGCTGAAGTTATACAAAAACAAGTACTAAAAATGATGGTGTGTCCATCGTAGCACTTTCTCCGTCATTTAAACAATTGATGATTGACATTCTAACACATTTCACTTTTTAATTAGTTAAAGACCATTTCACATTAAATCAGCGTTTTATACGCGTGGCGCATGAAGTAAAATTTCGAGTTTAGAAAAGCCTAATTTGGCTCGGTCGCTCCGCTTCGCTACGCGCCCGAGCCAAATTTTTAGGCTTTTCTAAACTCGAAATTTTACTTCATGCTTAATCTGGGATTGGAAACACTCGTTAGACGATTATTCATAAACTTATTTTGCATGTTTTTTATTGTAAAATTGATGACCAAAATAAATAGACTTGATGTTTTGGTCAACTTTTGGCGTGTACGATTTTACTTCCAGTTTAACCAATTTTCAATTTGATAACGTTGAAAGAATGGTAATAGTAATTTTTATGAATTTCGTACAAGTAAATTTGAAGTTTTGTTGATTTTTTTTTTCAGAATAAGGTATTTTACTTCTACTGAAAATCTAAAATGTTCAAAAAAGACCATTTTTAATTATTGAATCCAGAAAACGATAATATTGTATCGTGTATTAAAGTTGCGAGACCCCCAAATTGAACATTACTTCAAAGGCTTATCATAAACGTATCAATAGTCTAATTAATTTAAAATTCTCAAGATCCACAACGATATAAGCATATTTTAATATTCGACACAAAAAATATATAATTCTTTAAAGACATGAAAGAATTATATATTTTTTTGTTAATAATAACAATTTTCTCTCAGACATTTTTGTATTTGTATTTTTTTATTTATTATGGAATCTAAAATTAAATACAATACATTAAAAACATAGACAGATCAAGATAACGTGTTAAAATTAAATACAGACAATTTTTCTTTTAAATTTTCATATGCATACGCTTTTTTGTAAAGAAATAAATTCTAAGCTTTAAACTACCGTTTTCTACTCTCAGATTAAACATGAAGTAAAATTTCGAGTTAAGAAAAGCCTGAAAATTTGGCCTTTTATTTCATTCTCTTAATTTTCAAGACTCATGGGGGAGGTGAGGAATAATACCCTAAATCCTCCCCTATCTACGCCACTGCATTAGGTACACAACGAATTAATAGCAATTAATGTATTTTCACTTTTAAATCAATGATAAATAACCCTCTATTTTTGTTTGCTTAGTCATTTAAGCCAGTGCCAGATAAACGCTTATGTGCGGCCCGGGGCCACAAACGTTGTTTTATGTATATTAATGTAGTTTTAAAATACCCAAGTAATTTTAAGTTTCTAGTAGGGAAGTTCCGAATGCTGATATTTGTATTTGATTTGGCAAATATTTGCTAACTTTTCTTTATTCGTATTCGCCAAATTTATTGCGTATACGCGAATATTACTTGTAAATATTATCTAATATTTTAAATGTATTAAAAATACGTTAAAATAGAAATAGGGCATTTATTAACTCAGAAAATATCAATCTCTTAATACTTTTTGTGTTGAGGAAAAATTTCTAGTTTAGAAAAGCCTGAATTTTTGGATTTGCCTGGAGAAGCCTCGCTTTGCTCGTGCCCGGCAAATCCAAATTTTCAGGCTTTTGTAAACTAGAAATTTTACTTCATTTATTTATTTATTTATTCAACGGGATCCATATACAAAACGAGACAACAGTTCGTGATTCTAAAACTAACAAAAGTACATAAAAGACTAAAGTACAAGACAAAAAAATAATAATAAAACAAGGTTTAAACAAGGAGTGCAAAAACTTGTTCTAATATAACTTAATACTTTACTAAATATGAAGATCTAAAAGAAAAAAATCAAACGTAAACAATACTATTTTGTTTCATAAATGACATACATTTTTCATAATGAAAATATCTATTAAATTTGGCAATAGTTTGTAAACATCTAAAATATCAACAGAATATTTAACATAAAAATAATTGAATTTACATAAAAATTAATGGACCTAAGACAATTCGAAAACTAGAAATAAACAGAAATTTAGGACATAATAGATTTTGTAAATAAGGAATCCGTAAAATTTACAAATAAAATATTTTCAAATACTGTACGAATTAAGGAAATTATTTATTCGACATACAATTTACTGAATTAAATAAATTTTCAAAGAATCTCAAAATTTAGTGAATTGTATGTTGAATGAATAATTTCTTAAATTCGCACAATATTTTATTTGTAAATTTTACGGAAAAAAGTTAATTATCTTGACTAGTTTTTTTTTATTTAAACAACGCAAAGATGTAAATGGTTTTAAATTTAGTTTCGTTAAAAATATATATTTAACGAAACTCAAAAAACAATGTACGTCTTTGCGTTGTTTAAATAAAAATTAAAAACTAAATTAAAATTAAATCTATTTCAACCAGATAAGATAATTAAGAGTAAAAAAAATTAAAATTAAACTTATTTTAACTAACTTAATGACGTCCTAAATTTACATGGATAGTACTGAAAATAGACTGCAATATTTCATACTTTTTTTAACAAGATTAATAAATAAATTAAAATTAAACTTATTTTAACTAAGGAGATGAATTGATAAAGACTAAAATATACTTATATTATGTAATTTTCTCAGATATTCAAATATCTGTGAAAATAAATAATATAAATATATTTTAGTCTTTATCAATTTAGATAATTGATAAAGACTAAAATATATTTATATTATTTATTTTCACAGATATTTGAATATCTGAGAAAATTACATAATATAAGTATATTTTAGTCTTCATCAATTCATCTCCTTAGTTAAAATATGTTTAATTTTAATTTATTTATTAATCATTTAAAAAAAAATGAAATATTGCAGTCTATTTTCAGTACTATCCATGTAAATTTAGGACAAAACAAATAAATGTTGGTTCTAACCATCCACTGTTATTGTCAGTATTTTATAAAACTGGCGACGTACAATTTTTGTAATTTTTCTGATGAGATATTAAATTATTAATGATATTGTTATTAATATTGATTGCCACTTAGCCCTTATTAGTTAATTGCATCTAAAGTATATTAATGATTGCTACCAGAAATCACTCTTTTTTTATATTTTACACAAATGTAGTCAAATCTGATGATATTTTTGTTGCTGAATTTTATGTACCAATTCAATTGAGCAAAATCTTAATTTTATTTAGGAATTTTGTATCATTGATTAATAATCACAGAAAAAAAGATTTTGTCAAATTTTAGAATTCAGATTAATAACTGTATAGGGTGGTCTAATTTCATAATGTCAAAACCAACTATGATTTACATTTAAAAAAAAAATGGCCATAACTCGAAAATGTGTGCATAAAATAAAAAATGCCTACGCCACTGCATTCTACTTAAAAAATGTGTCTTAAGAAGTTATTTATAGTTTTTGTCTATCTTACAAATTACGCAAGATATGAATTAAAGTTAAAATTCAAGAAAATCTGATATTGCCCCATAACTTCTGAAAAAAACAAGATAGTGCATTTTTGTTTTCCTAGTCTCAAAAAAAGAGAGCGATTGCGCCATCGGTTTTTTCTAACTCTAATATTTACCGAGATGCCCATAAGCAACATCGAAATTAGACCACCCTGTACAGGGTGATTCAGCATAAATGTCCACCCTCTCTAACTTGATTATTTCTGAACCGATATGAACATTTAAAAAAAACATTTGAAATAATTTTTTTAGCGAGATTTTAAACTAGGTATAGTCAACGCGTTACCTTTCTACCCTGACGTCATTGACTTCTATTTGTTTTTAAGTCAGGGTAGAAAGGTAACGCGTTGACTATACCTAGTTTAAATTTATGAATAAAAACTAAAATATAACTGATAAATAGATATATTTCTGAGATGCGGCCCTTGAAACATGTTTGGTGTTAATTTTGGCCCTCAAAGCAATTTCGTTTGGCCAGCCCTGATTTAAACAATTTATTGAATTGTGCCTATGAAATTTATTAAATATTTTATGTCTACAGAATGATTATCTTTTAAGTATTTGTAAAATGTATTAACGTGAGATTAAACATATGCAGTATACTTTGAATAAATAAAATTATAAATACCTTTTAGATTTTTAAAAATTAGAAATCTCAGAACTATATACAGGGTGCCCGTATTTCAATAGAATGTATGGGGATCTCGGTTATTTGAAGAGATAGAGAATTGGTTAAATTAGAACAAAGTTGCGTATTTTAGGGCCCAATAATAATCTAAAAACAAATTTAAAATATCTTCTTTCGCTTTTAAGATATTGTCAAAAAACGGATTTTTTTGAAATTTCGTTTTTATTTTTAATTCAAAAACCATTAAATCCAGACATTTACAACTTTGACATTATATAGGCACTTTTTAACGAGAAATCTAGTCACATATTTTATTTTAAGATAACTATAACATTTACCCAGAGACCATAGCTAACTTTTGTTTTTCTTATGGGCGTCATTTTGGATTTTCATATATTATGGAAGAATATTTTTTTTCTAAATTCAATGATGTATCATACTTATAGTATATTGTACATTTTATATGTAAAATTTTATTCTTCTGTATTTTGTAAAGAGTGCCTTGAAAACAGTTGAGTAACTCACTCATTTGACAACTCCTAGGACCCACAGTTGTGATGTATTTTAAACTGTGGATTTATATCAAATAACTTAGTTTCTGATGATGGATTTCGTATTCAACATAGATCGAAATAAATGCATTTCGCTGAATAGTAAGCTTTTAATGACATCTTCTCCAAAAAATTAAATAATGACGACGTTTATAAAACTTACAATAACAATAAGACTATCAATTGTCTCTTCATTAATATTCAATCCCTCCGCAGCAAAATTAATCAAATTGATGCTATATTAATTGACAAAGCACTAAATATCTCAATATTATGTATTTGCGAGCACTGGTTAACAGACGAAGTTGTAAAATCAATTATTATTTCTGACTTCCGCGTAGCAACTAGTTATTCTCGTAAAAAAAACTACAGGTGGGGGTGTCCTAAGAATGGTCAAGAATAACATAACCTACTCTGAGTTAAATTTAAATGGCTACTCTTCCGAAAAAGATTGTGAGATATCGGGTATTATAACACAACATAATATCATTGTCACTGTATACAGATCTCCCAGTGGACACTTCAATAATTTCTTAAGTACACTATCCGCAGTACTTGACTCAATTGATATGAAAAGTAGACAAATGTTCTTAGTTGGTGACTTCATCATAAAATTTATTAGTACCGATCACCGCGCAGCTAGCTTAGCAGATGCTCTTCTTACTTACGATCTAAAATTAATGATTAAATTCCCTACTCGTATCAACAACTGTATTGACAATATTGCCTCAAATTGTCATACTATGTCATCATACCCTCTGGAAACAGGATTAACTGACCATAGAGGAATTGTTTTTAACATTCCAGCACATACATCACCAATTATTAGGGCTGAAAGTTCACCAATTCGAACTATTACGACTGTAGGTAAATTTAACTTCTTTAAACTGGTTGATGGGGAATCCTAGAGTTTCTTGGACGAAATAATTGAGCCCAATGATTGTGTTAGTGAATTCCTGTTGCGTTTTCTCAGACACTTTCAATCACGCTTCCCATTAAAACCTAGGAAACTGAATAAACAAGGACAGAGCGTGAAATGGTTCAATAGTTCACTAAAAGCTATGAGAGAAAACCTTCAATTAATTGCAGAAGCGTACAACCAAACTTGTAATCCGGAACTTAAACTGCTGAGAAACAATTTTAGAAATACTTATAGACACGCTATTCAAAGGAGTAAGCTGGACGTTAATAACTCTTACATTAGATACAATAACTTTGAGCCAAAGGCGATATGGAAAGTTATTAACTCCGTTAGACCGAACAAAACAAAAACAAATCCTACTATTTCTGCGAATATGTTTAATGCTCACTTCACTGATATTGCAAACAAAATTATTGATTCGTTACCTAAACCAGATGTGGACCCTATCAACTTAATGTGTATTAATCCTAAACGTATTTGTGATTTCTTCAAGTTTAAGGAAATATCAATGAATGATCTGAGAGATGTGGTGTTGAAGCTCCGTAATAGCTCTTCTAAAGATATCTTCGAACTTCAAATTGATCTAATCAAGTCGGTAATCAGCGCTATTTTATCCCCACTTACCAAAACGATTAATGAATGTATAAGACACAACGTGTTTCCAGATGATATTAAGCGAGCCATCGTAATACCAATTTTCAAGAAAGGGGAGGTAGACGATCCCGATAACTATCGTCCAATTTCACTATTTGAAAAAATTATGCTGAACCAATTAGTTACTTATCTAGAAGATACGGGCATCCTAGAAAATAAACAATATGGGTTCAGAAAGGGTCGATCTACAGCGGCGGCGATATCCAATCTCGGTGAATCAATTACTGATGCATTTGAGGATGGCTCAGTATCAATGGCCACTTTCCTGGACTTGTCTAAAGCCTTCGACTGTGTCTCTCACGAAATACTGTTACGGAAACTGTATTTTTACAACATACACCCAGACAGCTGTAGGCTCTTACTATCCTATCTCTCTGGAAGATCACAGAGTGTGTTATCCAACGGAAAAATATCGGAAGCGTCAGCTATAGAACATGGGGTACCGCAGGGTTCTGTATTAGGGCCACTATTATTCCTACTTTACATTAACGACCTACCCCGTGTAATATCAGCCTCCAAAACGATATTATATGCGGACGACACCTCCATAATTATGAAAGCGCCAAATTTGACATCTGTTACTACTTTGCACAATCAATCACTTAATGAAGTCTCAAAGTGGTTCCTAAATAACCACCTGAAACTGAACAACAGCAAATCTGCTACGCTAACTTTCTCGCTTAAGGGTAGTGAGCGGCAGCAAGGTTCTACGAAGTTTCTTGGTGTTCATGTTGATTCATCTCTAACATGGAGTACCCACGGGGACACACTTGCTGCAAAGTTATGTTCTAGTATATTTCTTATTCGCAGTCTAGTACCCTTGGTGTCTAAAGATGTTGTTCGGACGACATACTTTTCTCTTTTCCAAAGTAAGATAACTTACGGGGTTATTGCGTGGGGACACTCCGCCATCCGACACCGTATTTTTGGTCTCCAAAGAAGAGCAATCAGAGTCATCGCTGGAATCAACTATACAGTCGACTGCAGGAAAGCATTTATTGATCTGAATATATTGACGTTCCCATCACTTTACATACTTGTTTGCCTTTCCCACATTAAACTCAACATCGATGATTACCTGACATGCAGTGATATCAACCAATATAGCACTCGACAACAATCAAATCTGTATTTAAAAGCTACGAGGCTGACTAAAGCTCGGACGGGAGAACGTTTCTACGCTATTAAATTTTTTAATGTCCTGCCAAAAATCATCCAGGAATTACCACACAAGTAGTTCTACCGAGTACTGAAGGATTTCTTATCAATTAATGCCTTTTACTGCTGGGAGGATTATCTTGAATTTAATTTTGATGCAGCGTTTAAACTGCAATTGCAGTTTAAACGCTGCATTAAAATGCAGTCTTTTTTACTTTTTTATGTTTACTTTGATATGTAGTTTATTTTATTTTTTTTAATTATTATTTAGTTAAGAACTCACCTGTGTAAAATATGTACATTGTTGTTGCTTCAATAAATATGAATATGAATATGAATATGAATATGAATATGAATATGAATATGAATATGAATATGAATATGAATATGAATATGAATATGAATATGAATATGAATATGAATATGAATATGAATATGAATATGAATATGAATATGAATATGAATATGAATATGAATATGAATATGAATATGAATATGAATATGAATATGAATATGAATATGAATATGAATATGAATATGAATATGAATATGAATATGAATATGAATATGAATATGAATATGAATATGAATATGAATATGAATATGAATATGAATATGAATATGAATATGAATATGAATATGAATATGAATATGAATATGAATATGAATATGAATATGAATATGAATATGAATATGAATATGAATATGAATATGAATATGAATATGAATATGAATATGAATATGAATATGAATATGAATATGAATATGAATATGAATATGAATATGAATATGAATATGAATATGAATATGAATATGAATATGAATATGAATATGAATATGAATATGAATATGAATATGAATATGAATATGAATATGAATATGAATATGAATATGAATATGAATATGAATATGAATATGAATATGAATATGAATATGAATATGAATATGAATATGAATATGAATATGAATATGAATATTAATATGAACTAACGAGTGTCTTCCACTCACAGACTAAGCATGAAGTAAAATTTCGAGTTTAGAAAAGCCCCGCGTAGAAAATTTGTCGAGGGGCTTTTCTAAACTCGAAATTTTACTTCATGCGCCACGCGTATAAACCACTGATTTACAGTAAAGTTAAAAATATACAACGCTTAAATGTGATAGTGATCAAAATTTATTGAGATGTAGTGTGAAAATGGAAGAATTACTTTTTTGTGAATAGTTTTGAAATAATAATAAAAGTAGCATAAATTTAGTTTGTGCAACTTTTGCATACTGATAATGTTTAGGTCATAATATCTTTAACGGAGAAAGTGCTATGATGTACTCATCACCATTTTTTGAATTAATGTTTTGTGTGATAATCGATATTTGTTATTATTATTACAAAAGATTGACAGCTATTAAATAATTTTAACTGCTAACAATGATTGGTTGCTCTCAAGATTTTATTGATTAATAGATATGACGTCATTGTTTCCAAGGCACTCTGCAAAAAGAAAATGTTATAATTATAAATATCAAATCTAAAATAAATTATGAGTGTGGTACATCACTGAGTTCAGAAAAAAATATTTTTTCAAAAAATATGAAAATCCAAAATGGCGCCCATAAGAAAAACAAAAGGTGGCCATGGTCCTCGGGTAAATCGTATAGTTATCTTAAAATAAAATATGCTAGTAGATTCCTTATTAAAAAACACCTTTGTATTGTCAAAGTTCTAAATGTCCAGGTTCAGAAGTTTTTGAATAAAAAAATAAAAACGATTTTTCAAAAAATCAGTTTTTTGTTAATATCTCAAAAACAAAAAAGAAATTTCAAAATTGTTGATTATTGTTAGGTCCTAAAATACGGAACTTTGCCCCAATTTAACCGACTCTCTATCTCTTCAAATAACTAAGATTCCCATACATTCTTTCGAAATACGGACACCCTGTATATATTAAAAACTATTGACAATATGGCAGGGTGGATATTTTGAGTAGTAATTCGAGAACAAATGAGTCTTTTACTAGGTTTTAGAGTTATTTCAGGCCTCTATTTTTACGATATATGTGGTAATATCAAACATTTGTGCTATAAATTGATTGTTTTTAACATAAACAAAATCCCAACTTCCGCAGTGCAGCGTTTCGTGTTCTTCAAATCGTAGGCGCGCGCGGGGAGCGCGAGCGTTGACTGCGATTTTAATTTATATCGATTTTCTCGTTTTCTCCGTACTACGTGTGTGTTTGTGTATGTGTGTGTGAGTGTAGTTCTGCAACCTCATTCTAAAACTATAAACTCCCGGCAAGAACATTCCTATAAATAAACCTTTAAGACTCCGAGCACATGCAATCCCAATAATTAGTGTTGCGAGTGTGCCAAACAATTATATCCCGAAATGGACTGAATATTGAGGGCGCGCCTTAAATGGGTAAATTATTAAAGGGCTACGTGCATACAAAAGTACAGTTTACCATGCGAGTCGGTACTTTTAACGACTTGGGGATAATTGAAATTTACTGTATGCATATTTATACTGTAATTGACTACTTTTGTCGAGGAATTACGTCGTGTCTTAAAAAATGCTTGAAATGCTTTCTTATTAAAAAAATGATTGATAAGGCTGATAAATGTTGAAAGTTCATCTTCACTTTTATACAAATAAAACAATTTAAACACTTTCAAATATATATTGTGCATTCGCTGCAATTGTTTCGCCACACTGTGGCTTCTTTAGGCGAAGAAATGCCTGAAGAAGCCACAGTGTGGCGAAACAATTGTAGCGAATGCAGAATATATATTTGAAAGTGCTTAAATTGTTTTATTTATATAAAAGTTTCTTATTTAAATTGATGATTTGCTACTTTAGATGTAATTAACTAAGTTCTCGTTAGAGATTTCGACTCGACAATGAGTGTAATGTGTTCGTCGTGTGGATAACAATTTCTTAAGCCGATGAGAACTGCTCTCTCAATCAAGGCTGGGACTAATCCGAAGGGCAAAATTTTACTATTACAATCTATAGACTGTTTGTATACGATAGTTCAACTCCAGGCTATGTGACAACTTACGAATACATTAGTGGCATGACATCTTAGTCATTCATATTATTAAAACTAAATAAAGCAAGTCCTGATGTGCCTACGGCACAAGCTTGTAAAGAATCTATCCTGTTAATTACAAAAAATCAATGACATTAAGAAAGTAATGCAACATATTACTGGTGCCCCCCTCCGTTGTTCATATGAGCAGGCGCCCATGTCTATACGCACCAATGTAGTAGATTAGAAACCAGGCAGTTTTTATTTTATTTTCTCAACATGCTAATTTTGAACTGGTACTGTTCTTGGACTAACCAATTGGCTTAAATAATTATTTTAGCGAAATTGAAAAATAAATAAAACAGAAACAAAACTCAAACACTTATTGTATTATACAGAGGAGTTAAGAGTTGTATGTGGGCGATTTGGAGTTGAAGTTGAAGTGACTAAGCCTTGGCAATCGTCTGCGTATCTCCATCACGGGCAGACGTTGAGTAATTGCCGGAGTCCCTTCTGAAATCCCTTCGGTGCTCTTCTTTCGCGAATTCGCAGACTTTTCCCTCGTACACCGATATCACTTGTGAAACTGGGTCAATACATATTTTTAAAACTGTCTTGAGTTACTTGTCCCAGTCTGGAGAACGCGCCGATATAGAACACGGAAGTGGATAAGAAGATGAAATATTATCTATTCATTCGTGTCCTGCTGGACATTTGCAACATAAAATTGAGTGTTAGTTCTAGTGATTTTATACCGGGTGTTGACTTGGCGGACGCAACATAGGAAATCGCATGTTAATTTTAAAGTGTTCAAATATTGGCTTCCCTATTTATTTTAGAGACAAAATGTATTTCACTTTTTCGCAGAGGGAAAAATTCTAAATTTATTAATGTTCACACTTAACACTTTACGTTTCTCTAAGTTAAAATAATTTAGAAAAGTAATGTGATTTTATAAAAATAATGACATACCATGGAATTGATACAACAATTGCGGATATTCCCTGTTATTTTTAAGTTCAATTTATAGCTTTAAACAAGTGTTTTCCACTCCCAGACTAAGCATGAAGTAAAATTTCGAGTTTAGAAAAGCCCCGTGAAAATTTGTCGAGGGTCGCGCAGCGACCCGAGACAAATTTTCTGGGCTTTTCTAAACTCGAAATTTTACTTCATGCGCCACGCGTATAAAACACTATAATATTGTCCAATTAATGTATATTTAAACTTCACTTCAAATCTGTGTTTTATACGCGTGGCGCATGAAGTAAAATTTCGAGTTTAGAAAAGCCCAGAAAATTTGTCTCGGGTCGCTGCGCGACCCTCGACAAATTTTCACGGGGCTTTTCTAAACTCGAAATTTTACTTCATGCTTAGTCTAGGAGTGGAAAACACTTGTTTAATGCTTCAAATTGAACTCTTTAAAAAATCAACGAATGCCAGAAAATTTACAGCTAAATTAATTGAGAAAAAGTAATGTGATTTTATAAGAATATTGACATACCATGGAATTGATACAACAATTGCGGATATTTCCTGCATTTTTTAAAGTTCAATTTTAAGCTTTAAACAAGTGTTTTCCACTCCCAGACTAAGCATAAAGTAAAATTTCGAGTTTAGAAAAGCCCCGTGAAAATTTGTCGAAGGTCGCGCAGCGACCCGAGACAAATTTTCTGGGCTTTTCTAAACTCGAAATTTTACTTCATGCGCCACGCGCATAAAACACTATAATATTGTCCAATTTATGTATATTTTAACTTCACTTAAAATCTGTGTTGTATACGCGTGGCGCATGAAGTAAAATTTCGAGTTTGAGAAATGGGATTTTTAAAACATCATTGTTTATCTATAAAATGCCTTTATAGAGATGCCCCTCCATCATATAAAAAGTCGATACTTGCCTTTTATTCATTATCATTCACAAGTGTTATTTTTTGTAAACTACATTTCTGAAGACTTAAGCATAGTCTTCAAACACAAGCTTTAATTAATTTTTTGCAAATACTTATTTTTGGGGGATTATTAGAGAGTGAAAGAAAATTCGTTTTTCTTTTTTAGGGGGTAGGATTACCCGCAGAGAAAAGCATCGACTGTACTTTTTCGCATTGTCAGTGTGAAAGCAGTTCGTAGTCGGCGGTTAGTAAAGCGTATTACTGCTAATGATCATCCCCTCCGTCCGCAGGAAAGCGGAGGTCGGGGGGATTTGGGGATAAAGGGTTTTTACAGAGAGTCCCCGGGAGTGTCGCATTAGCCGAACGCGCTGATTGTGTTTGCCGGTGTACACAGAGAGTCCGGCCTACACACAATTGACATGTCATGTTTGCTGGCTCAATGATAAGTTTATTGCAAATCAACTATCTGCCAGTGGTATTATATTTACCCTTCACATGTACACAATCAATACTAATTCACTGACGCAACCCATTAATATCGGATACATATATTTGTTTAGCTTAGCCGGCGCACACTTTAAACTGGAATTACTACGCTCGCTGGCGGGGCCATTTAATATGCGCATGGCGTCGGTTTGTGCTCCCCGGCAAAAATCGGGAATTAAAATAAATTCAGACCGCTCAGATCTCGCACCCGGGCTGAATTGCAGGCCCATTTGAAAATACACAGCTTGGTGGCGTTATGGGGACGCATTACTCTATTTTCGAGTGTTTTTTAACACTTCAATCAAAATCAATAGGTGAAGTTTGCTCCATAAAAATCTATAAAACTGCTGAAAGGGATGGGAATAGCAAGAAAGATTACACATTTTCAGTTTTGTATTAATACTGCTTAACATATTTTTTATGCGGGCAAAAATAGGTAATAGAAAATAATGACAGACACAGACACAAACAAGATCTGTTCTGTTCTTTCATCTGTGCTTCTATAGGGTGGGCTATCTAGTGGTTTCTTTTTAAATCATAGGTTATTTTGACACTGGCATCTTTTTCCCGCTCGAAAACTTGACAGAAAGTCGGTATCATTCCTCCGCGGTACGAAATGAGTCGCTTTACGTTTGAACAACGTTGGGAAATATTGCAAACTTATTTCCAAAGTGAGTGCTGTGTAGCCCAAACAGTGCGTTTGTTGAAAAGAAGTTTTGGCCGAAATAAATCACCCACCGCACCTGCTGTACGCAAGTTTGTGCAAAAAGTTCGTGAGACTGGCATGCTAGTGGACAGCACTCATGGTCCTCGTTCTCGAACGGTGCGCACAGACGAGAATGTGGCTGCTGTAACCGAGAGTGTGAGACTCAATCCACGAACATCAACTCGCCGTCGATCTCAACAGCTCAACATTGCGCGCACTAGCCTGAGGAGAATTCTGCACAAAGATCTCGGATTATTTGCTTACAAGGTCCAATTGACTCAGCAATTGAAGGCGCATGACCATCCGCTTCGTTGTTGCTTCGCAGTTTGGGCCTTAGAGCAGCTTGAATTGGACAACCAATTTCGGCGAAAAATCATCTTTTCTGACGAGGCTCATTTTCATCTTGGCGGCTAGGTTAACAAACAAAATTGCCGCACCTGGGGCTCGGAAAAACCGCACGTTATTGTCGAGAAGCCAATGCATCCGCGGAGAGTGACAGTTTGGTGCGGATTGTGGAGTGGTGGCATCATTGGACCATTTTTCTTCGAAAATGAGGCCGGAAACAACGTTTCGGTCAACGGTGAGCGTTACAGAGCCATGTTATCCGACTTTTTTTCAATGAAATTGATGACATGGATTTGGACGACCTCTGGTTTATGCGCCATGCCACACAGCCCATGCCACAATCGATCTTTTGCGCACCAAATTCCCAAATCGTGTTATCAGCCGTTTTGGCGATGTCAATTGGCCGCCTCGGAGCTGCGATTTAACCCCTTTGGATTTTTTTTTTGTGGGGAACTGTGAAGGATCGATGTTATGCCAACAATCCAGAAACGACTCAAGTACTTCAGGCCAATATCATGCAAGCAATCCGTGAGCTACAGCTCGAAGCCATCAACAAGGTCTTGGAAAATTGGAGTGACAGAATGCGCTACTGCGAAGCCAGCCGAGGCAGCCACTTGAACGAAGTTGGGTTCCATAATTAATGGGAATGTTTGCTCTTAGTAATAAAGCCATAATACATGGAAAAAAATAATGTTGTTCATTTTATTGCATTTTTAAAAAGAAACCACTAGATGGCCAACCCTATATATGTCTATAGATACAAATAGAAAACGCTTATAATCGCAGAACAGATAGAAGAGACTAAGAAATAGAAATCAGAAAAACACATACTGAAAATGCTGTAGAAAACAGCCATGCAGGAAGTACCTACAATAATAGAGACAAAATCGTTAGCAGGAGATGTAAATAGAAAAGAAAAGAGAAGACTAAGAGCCAATTGCAACAAACACGTTGAACTGGTTCATCTCTGAACTTAAGTTCAAAGTGACAGAACAATAGGAACTGCCATCTTGAACTCAAGTTCAAAGATAAACCAGTTCAACGTGTTCTGGTGCAACTGAGCTAAATATGCTGAAAATAAAACAGCAACAGAAGATAGAGACTAAATGCAAATAGAAGGTGAAGCGAGAAGACAGGTGGAACACGGACAACAATTACAGGTAGACAATTCGGATAGAAGATAGATATGCAACTAAGACATAGACAGAACATAGAGTAATACCGTGCGATCGTTTTAATTATGATTTAGAGTGGGCGGCATATTTTTTGTGTGGTTAAACAGAATGCTAATTGAATGGCGGAATAAATTTGAGGTTATGGTAAACTTTCTGTTAACAGTCGGTAGTGCCAATCTAATGTAATATTGAAAGCCTATTACTATTATAAATGATCGCACGGTAGAAGACAAAGGAACACATACAGAAAATGCAGAAGAATGGCATTCTGCAAGTACACAGAGATAACAGAAACAAACAAATGTGGCCGACTGGAAAAAACATCAATGAAAATAGAAGACTGTAGGTAGATAGATGGGGTAAACAGAAGACGAACATGCTGAGAATAAAACAGCAGCAGAAGACAAAGTGGCCGACTGGAAAAAACACCAATGAAAATAGAAGACTGTAGGTAGATAGATGGAGTAAACAGAAGACAAACATGCTGAGAATAAAACAGCAACAGAAGACAAAGTGGCCGACTGGAAAAAAACACCAATGAAATTAGAAGACTGTAGGTAGATAAATGAGGTAAACACAAGATAAACATGTTGAGAATAAAACAGCAACAAATAGTAGGGCTTTAAAAGTGCGATTCTTTTCGCAACCTACAACAAATTTGTCTTACAAAGACTAAATCAAACACTTACTGAAACAACTACTTTAATGACTGTTGATTTAGTCTTTGTAAGACAAATTTGTTGTAGATTGCGAAAAGAATCGCAGTAATAATGTTTTGAAATATTCTACAAACAAGTATTGACAATTGCATTCAACCTAGTAGGTGCTAGGAGAAGACACAGACTCAAAACACAGGTAGAAAATCTATATAGATGATTCATATTCAAGTAGACAGAAGACATACAGAGATATATAGAAACAGAAGACAGAAGAAGATATACAGGAAATCTACCAGATGAGAGCTAAACTGGAAACACAGAGAGAGAACAGACAAAAGATGCAGATAGAAAACGTAGATAACAAACACAGATAGAAGACATACATTTTATAGATATATGACCTAGTTAGAAGGCAAACACAAGCTAAAAACTGATGACCTTCAATTTTTAAAATATCTATCTTCTATTTATATTTTTTACTATTTGTGTTAAGTCCATGTCTTGCTCAACACAAATAAAAAATACATACAGGACATTTTTCTTTCAAGTATACATACCTCGATATATACTTTGTAAATTTTCAGACATTCGTTGTTTTCGACAAGCGTTCCATTTAAAGTTTCTAACGAGCGTTTTCACTCGTTAATTAAGCATGAAGTCAAATTTCGAGTTTAGAAAAGTCGAACCAAATTTGTAGGCTTTAGAAAAGCCTGCAAATTTGGTTTGGCTTTTCTAAACTCGAAACTTAGACATTTTAATTTATGCGCCACGCGTATATAACCTTGAAATATAATGAAGTTCAAAATATACTTAATTAGTAGTGTTGTAAAACGATATTAATATAGTTTTATATGAGTGGCGCATGAAGTAAAATTTCGAGTTGAGAAAAGCATGAAGTAAAATGATTAACGAACAATGTGTATTAATTTGATCATTACCTGTAAACATCTATTGAATAAATTTGAGTTTGAATAAAATGTTTTAAAGTATATTTTCAAGGTAATTTGGAATCAGTGTTTTATGCGCGTGGCGCATGAAGTAAAATTTCGAGTTTAGAAAAGCCTGAAAATTTGGTTTGGTCGCTCCGCGCTTCGCGCTACGCGACCAAACCAAATTTTCAGGCTTTTCTAAACTCGAAATTTTACTTCATGCTTAATCTGGGAGTGGAATACTTGCTACAAGCTTCAAATTGATTTCTTTTTACAAATCGGGATATGTACACTTAAAAGAAAAAATCGCCGTAGAAAAGACAGCCATTCTGAAAATTGTTGACGAAATAAGAAAGCAAATATTAGCTAAATACTAATAAACAGGAAACATAAAAAATAGATAAAAGATAGAAAATATAAAAATAGATGACGTAAAGAGAAAGCAGACAGAAAACAAAAACCGGCTAAAGGTTGACACACAGAAGATAGATAAAACACAGACAGACAAATAGTAAAATACAGACATACAAATTAAAATTTAAGAAAAAAACAGATATTCGAAAGACACAGACAAAAAACACAGAAAACAGTGAGATAGATACAACATCGACAGAAGGCAAGCGAAAAGACACACAAACAGAAAACAGAAATCTGATAGAAGGTAGATACACAGACGACAGACTGAAGGAAAGCAAATAATACAGACAGACAAAAGACGTACCAAAGACAAATATGACAAATTCAAGTATAAAATGAACTTACAAACACAAATCGCAAAACAGTCAGACATAAGACAATGTTAAAGGCAGATAAACAGAATACCAAACACTGGTAGAAGACACGACAGAAGGCAAATAAAAAAAAAACTGACACACAGAAGTAAACAAACAAAAAAGACTGGGTGTAGATACAGCGACTTAATTAAACGAAGTAGCGACAACTCCCTGTCATCCACCATTTTGAGACAATATTAATCAAGAGAATAGGTTATAATACAAACATCTGATATTCAATTGTGACAGCGACTGTTGTCATCTTTCACTTGAAGCGTCACCTATGAGCGGGAGCTATTCCCTTAATTTTCAAATAGGTACATATGATGGTTAATACCTTAAATTAACGTTAAGGTTGATTCTATTTACCTTTGCGAATGTTTGAGATGCAATTTTGGGTTAAGTGAAATAAAGCACAACCTTTAGACGGAATTGCTGTGACAAACTTCAGACCTCATAGCTACGCCGCTGTTTGTCTGCCATTTTGGGTCAGAATTACTAACAACCAATCAAAAACAATACCAAAGTTGTCGCCACTGTGTTTAATCAGGGCACTGAAATTGTAGACGGACAAACATACAAAAAAAACAGTAAACACAAACAAAATATAGAGCAGAATCCAGACTGTAAACACAGGCGAGACACGTTAAGTAATAATAATAATATAACCTTTATTCACATTTACAAATTTATACAAAATAAATAATTGAGGCACCTGAAAACAAAGGGCTGTAAGCGCTAATTAAAATTTTTTTGTAAATTAGCTAAGAGGTTTATGATATTTTTGTAACCTAGTGAAAATAACTCGAAAACTATAGATGGCATAGTTTGGAATTTGTACCTATATATTCAACAAGAGAATAGTTTATTTATTATATCTGAAAAATTGCATAAAAATCTAATAAAGAGTATTTGAGGTATGAAGATTTGTATTCTGTGTACAGGCACTTGGTATATTATAGCTGAAAATAGCTTAAAAAGTATGGATTATTATTTTTTATTTTCACATGTTCTTAAAGAGATATATTTGCTAAACATTTGCTATTTGATAAGTATATCAATATACTGTGTAAGAACCCTGTATATTTTCTATAAATCCATATAACCATTTTGCTTTTTTGTTTGCTGGTTTTAATATAACTTGAACTTTAAAACTGGATTTCTCATTTTTTTATCAGTTACTTACACCCTTTTGCTTCCAGGTAATTCAATTGTAATGTGAAACGTCGAATAGAATATTGAAGAAATTCCTAGTATAACAGGCGCTTAGAAAACATACATTAAACACAGATAAAAGTCCAACAGATAGTTTTTTTTTCAAGTTACACGTGATGGAAGCAAGTTACTAACATCCAATGTCAAATTTTCTCTCTTGCTCGACATTAAAAAGCCATTGACGTTAAAACAGCGTTGAGTAAACTTTTGACGGAACTAATTTATTGGAACTTTAACATGGGCGGGAAAGAAGCGTGCGGGTGGAGGAAAAGGCAAGTTCATTTACTTAAAACATCGAAGCTTTCAACTTTATATTTATTTTGCCTTTACATAATCCCGTTAAATATCTTGTTGCGCGACGCTGGAGCGGTGGAACAACTTTCTTTTTAATAACGCCAAATTGGTTAACAGTGGCTTTACATTTTCATTAAATGAATAATAATGCGACCCTTGCGGAATAGGGCGCAAAATTATAAATTGCGAGGAGTTACCCGGGAAGAAGGGTTTAATTATTGCTCGAATTTTACTGTCTTGGAAATTTTCAAGGGGGTTTAAATTATGAATCAATTTCACATATGTAGATCGAAAATTATTGCAGATATTTTGGGTGTTATTTGATTTAGATGGGAGTCTTTCTGCTAGCTTGTAAATTTGATATTCTGCTATTGCTAAAATGTATGTTTACAAACGTTACTTATCCTCCAAGGGAACGTTTTACAAAAAAAACAAGAAAGTGACATTACTTATCCTGCTATGAAAAGTTCAACAACAGCAGCAAAAAGAAAAAACGAAACAAAGTAATTTATCAACATTTGCTTTGTTTACTCAACCCTTTCGGCTCTGATGATGGCATTTGCCACCACTGAAATTTGGTAAACATATTGGGAATTTTTCTTTTAAATATGCATACATGTACGCATGAGCTGTAACTGTTTAATAATAATGATAATCGTTTATTTTTTTAAATAGTATAATTTTAAATCTCAAACAAGTGTTTTCCACTCCCAGATTAAGCATGAAGTAAAATTTCGAGTTTAGAAAAGCCTGAAAATTTGGTTTGGTCGTGTAGCGCGTAGCGCTACACGACCAAACCAAATTTTCAGGCTTTTCTAAACTCGAAATTTTACTTCATGCGCCAAGCGTATAAAACACTGATTTTAGGTGAAGTTAAAAATATTCTACTAAAGCAGTATGCTAACAACGTGTATTTTGAAAATCAAATCACATCAGTGTTAAGTACGCGTGGCGCATGAAGTAAAATTTCGAGTTTAGAAAAGTCTGAAAAATTGGTTTGGTCGTGTAGCGCTACGCGCTACATGACCAAACCAAATTTTCAGGCTTTTCTAAACTCGAAATTTTACTTAATGCTGAATCTGGGAGTGGAAAACACTTGTTTGAAAGTTCATTTTGAAATATTTGTAAAAACAACGAATATCTGAAGATTTACACCCTATACAGTATATTGAGATATGTATACTTAAAAGAAACACTCTCTGTATATCTGAGATAGTAATAAATAATACGCAGTGTACAAAACATTTTTTTGGACACCAGAAACATTCCAAGGCTGAAAGGGTTCAGGGTAATATTATAAAATAAATCATGAAATACGTTGTAAACTGGGTTATCTGAGTTAAAAATCAATTTTTTGTGTAATGCAATCTTCAAAGAAGCTCCAGCAGGCAGTGAATCGAAAAAAAGTAAGTTGTATTCAAAGTGAGCAAATGCCTAGTCATTTTAATAGCTACCAATTTACGGTCGCTGCTTTGAGACTGACGATCTTGACTTGTCTCCAAGGAATGACAATTCGCATCTAAATATTTTGAAGCAAATAAATTAAATTCTGAATAACTCATACATTTTTATAACTATTTCAAATTACAAAAACATTCTGTGATGCCCTGTATTGGATTATTTTTATCTAATTCAAAAATCGTATCAATTTTATTCTTTTCATGTAACTGCTGCTTAAGTGTAATAATTTAATAGATACTCTCTGAATAAAATACCTCACTAACAAACAATTAAATCTTCAATCATTTGATTTCTTGTTTCCAATAAAATTGCCTATGATTATTTCGTTTTTAAGGTCAAAACTACATTTGCTATATATGCTCGTACTACTGCGGAAATTGCTTTGTTTCCCTAGGACAATAAAACAATTATTTTGATTTAATAATAAAGCGCAAAACATCTGTTGTCACATGCAACTTTAATGATAACGGCCCACGGCCTGTTTATTTATACACAGCAGTTTGAGAAGTTAGGGATGTGGTTTACTTTATACACACAAACTAGCTGCCTTTAAATACATAATCATATAAAATTAACAAATTAATTAGCATTGCAACTACTGTTATTTAGTATGCATGAAATTATTTCTAAAAAAAGATAACAAGATTTATTTAATTCTTTCTATAGACAAGTTTTGGTATATTTAATTCAATGAATAACTACTGTTCAATTTAACTGACGTTGGTAATACTGCCGGATTTTACCAACGACAGTTAAATCTAACAAAAGTTATTTATCTATTGTTAGATTTAGCTGTCGTTGGTAAAATCCGGCAGTTTTACCAACGTCAGTCAAATTGAACAGTAGTTATTCATTGTATTATATGTAGTAATAGGTACATACCAGAGTTGGGAATTTTCTAGTGGATTGATGACAGACTAATGACTAATTTTAAATTATTTGGATTGGTTGAATTACTTGAAGATAATTATAACTTTACAATGTACTTTATGAAGGGTGTTGTTGTCTTAAGAACGATAAAACTTATTTTTGAAATAATAACGACAGGATTTGAGTTTGAACTATATTTTTTTATTTAGTATGAAGAATGATTTATTACATTATGTTTTAAACACGATTTCAGGCATTTGGCCTCCTCGACTATTGTTGGCAAAGTGAATCCCGTCTGTCCAATGTTGGACCACTTTTTCGAACATTTGGACCTCTATCTTACCAATAACGTGCTGGATATTGGCTTCCAAGACCTCAATAGCTTGGGGTTTATAAGCATACGTCAAAGATTTTATTTAGCCCTCAAGAAGTAATCGAGTGGCAATAAATCCCACGAAAAGTCGCAATAGAATGTCGTCATTAAATCGAGTACTCGGTAAATCAATGGTTTCATGGGCAGTATGGCACGTAGCGCCATCCTGCTGAAACCACATATCATCCGGATCAAGGCCGTTGCCAGGTGGAGGGTGGGGGGAGAATATGGGGGTTCAAACCCCCCGAAATTTTGAATGTTAAACTTTACCATGTAAAAACTGCCCCGTAAGGTCTTTCAAAATATGTTAAATTTACATAACCTCATTTTTGTAGTTTTCAAGTTATTTTCACTCAAAGTAGAAATTTATGGTTTTTTACACTGATTTTTGTGGAAATTGGATACAAAAAAAATCATAACTCGAAAAACCAAGCATGGATTTTTATGAAATTTCTATGGAGATCGCGATCAGTATGCTCTTTCAAAATATGTTAAATTTATGTAACGTCATGTTTGTAGTTTTTAAGTTATTTTCACTCAAAGTAGAAATTTTTGGTTTTTTACACTGATTTTTGTAGAAATTAGATAGAAAAAAATCATAACTCGAAAAACCAAGCATGGATTTTTATAAAACTTTCTGTAGATGTCGCGATAAGTATGCTCTATCAAAATATGTTAAATTTACGTAACGTTATGTTTGTAGTTTTTAAGTTATTTTCAATCAAAGTAGAAATTTATGGTTTTTTACACTGATTTTTCTAGAAATTGGATACAAAAAATAACATAACTCGATAAACCAAGTACGGATTTTTATAAAACTTTCTGTGGATATCGCGATAAGTATGTTCTTTCAAAATATGTTAAATGTCATTTTTGTAGTTTTCAAGTTATTTTCCCTCAAAGTAGAAATTTATGGTTTTTTACACTGATTTTTGTAGAAATTGGATACAAAAAAAATCATAACTCGAAAAACCAGGCATAGATTTTTATGAAACTTTTTGTAAATATCGCGATTAGTATGCATTTCAATATATATTAAATTTACGTAACGTCATTTTTGTAGTTTTCAAGTTTTTTTTACTCAAAATAGAAATTTATGGTTTATTACACTGATTTTTGTAGAAATTGGAATAATAACAATCATAACGTCATTTTTGTAGAGTAATTTGGTCAGGATCAAAATCCTCCATATTTACGAAGAAATCTTCCACACAGTGGACGGATAAAGGAAAAACTATTTTGCGATCAACGCCGAATCGAAAATTCTGGATCTTCTATCCCACTTGCACACACATCGGCTACAATTTATTCTGTACGGAAGTTACGTGAACGCATTGTTGGCTTTGCGTCATGTAGTACGAAATGGTACGAAATGTATCCACAATCCGACTCAGTTGAAACATAAAAATTACGTAATCTTCCATCCGTTTCCCGAATTAAAAACAGATTTTTAAAATATGACGCGTTTTTCAGCGTTAGTCTATTCAAGATGGTTGTCAAACAAAATTAAATATAAATATCAAAAAACTGTCAAAAATTACAAAACGTTTAAAAGTTACCCCTGTTGGAAGATCCATCAGTCTGAAAAAACACTGTTTACATGTCTTACTAAATATATAGGTTTTTAATTAAAGTCTACAAATTAACTCTAAAAAAATAACGCTGTTGATATATAATAATCTGTTAACTATTTGAATTAAACCCTTTTGATGTAAATTTGATATAATTTTGTTTTCTTCTTTTATGGCAGTGTTAAATTTAATTCAAGATCACAAGTGTAGATTAGCGTTTACTTTTATCAAAAGCAAAACCTCGCGTAAAACTATCGGTGTCGCAAACGAGTGAATCAATACACGGTCGTAAAATTTCCGAATTCACTCCCAGAGAACGCTGCAGATATTCCAACATTTTACGACTCGCGCCACAATAAAAGTAGCGTGGGTTACTTACACTACATTCACTTCATGCAGTAAATACTAAACTCGCTTATTATACCGTGCAATCATTTAAAACATGATTTAGAATAGGCTTTGAATTTTAAATTAGATGGGCACCACTGACTGTTAACACATAGTTTACCATAACCTCAAATTTTTTCCATCATTCAATTAGTATTCTGGGCAACCATACAAAAAAAATGCCGCCTACTCTAAATCATAGTTTAAACGTTCGCACGGTATTTAAAGAGAATTTAAAACTGCAACCAACAAAATATTTTTTAAAGTAATTTCAGTTACATTTTATTAAAAGATTAAATTTATTTGATTAATTAATTTAGTAATGATCAATTAAATAAAACACTTGATTTATTTCACTCTTAAAATTATAAAGTACATCATGCGGCGCACAGTGGGGCCAAATTGTCGAATGAAAGATTGTCATGGCAACTGTCAATTTTATCAAAATAAATGTTTTCAACATATTTATCATTGGCTAAAATTATTTGATTAATTCTGATTTGTCAAAGATATATTTGGTGCATTATGAAAACAAAATATTATGGTAGGTAAGGAGGTAAAGCCAGATAAGCGTGTAAGAGAGCTGGGCAGGATTTGCATCCTGGATTTAAATTCTTTTAGAGGATTCAAAAGAGGCATCCGAATACTTTAGCTAAACTGGATTTGTGATCCGGATTCGTTACATATTTTTAAGAGAATTCGTATTTGAATCTAAATGCGGCTGATTCGAATCCTCATAAAAGAATTCGAATATTTATAAAAGGATTCGAATATTTATAAAAGGATTCGAATAATTTTTTTTTTTTTTTAGGGGCAGGAAACGGAAGTTCGGGCCCTAGCACCGCAGCCGTGTGGCTTATTGTACTTCTTCCGTTACCGTAGTTAATCAAAAAGCTCTGTTTCCTTGGCTAGTCCCAGCAGCCTTTCGATCATCTTTCCCTTCGGGAAGTGGTTTGGATTCCCTTGGACAAGGTTTGCTTCCCTCCAGGTGGAAAGTGCCTCGCACTCGAATAGTACATGTGAGGCGTCTTCATCCTCTTCCAGGCATAGTCTGCATATTGGATCTTCTGTGAACAGTTTCATATTATGCAGGTGCTTCCTTAGGGTACAGTGTCCAGTTATCAGTCCTGTGACTATTCTACGGTTGTTTCTACTGAGTCTGACGGCCTCAGTCGCTAGTTCTTGGCAGGGTTTTTCCATCAGTAGTTTACTGTGTCTATGCCCTGTCAGGTTTTTCCAGCGATCGGTAGCATTGGTTCTGGTCTACTGTAGGGTCTGCGTGATCCAATCTTTGCCAGAGCATCGGCTTTCTCGTTGCCATCCTTCCCTGTGTGTCCCGGCGTCCAGCGTAGTGTTACGGTGTTTTCCGTCGCCAGTTTCGTCAGGTTTTGGATGCACTCCCATGATAGCTCAGATTGGATCTTATAGCTGTTGAGTGCTCTTAAAGCAGCTTGGCTGTCGAATACATACAAAAGGATTTAAATCGTCAAAAATAATTCAAATCGTGAGGATTAACATGAAAAATGTCTTTTGTGTGTTTTTGAATTTCTTGTTAAATCACTGTTTTATACGCGTGGCGCATGAAGTAAAATATCAAGTTTAGAAAAGCCCAGAAAATTTATCTAGGGTCGCTGCGCGACCCTCCACAAATTTTCACGGGGCTTTTCTAAACTCGAAATTTTACTTCATGCGTCACGCATATAAAACACTGATTTAGTCTGAAGTTTAATATACTCGTATCGTGCACGTCTTGTGCTCGTGTCGTGCTCATCTCGTGTCGTGCACGTCTCGTGTTCGTGTCGTACGAGACGAGTACGTAATTGTCTGACAGAAGTGAAGTGAATTCGATAAGATATCATGAGTAATGTTCAACATTTAAGCAATGTTTAAATGTTTCCGTGTTCAGTGGGTAGTTACCAGTTACTTAGATAGTTTATAAAATCATCAAATTCGAAGCTTTAAATGAGTGTCGTCCACTCCCAGATAAAGCATGAAGTAAAATTTCGAGTTTAGAAAAGCCCCGCGTGGAAAATTTGTCGAGGGTCGCGCAGCGACCCGAGACAAATTTTCACGGGGCTTTTCTAAACTCGAAATTTTACATCATGCGCCACGCGTACAAAACACTGAAATATTGCGAAAATAGAAATACACTGACGTTTTTATTTTTGAAATGAGTAATAATCGAAATAGTTAAATAACATTTTTCTTCATCCATTTTTAAGTCAGATCAAAAAGTATAATGTATCAAATTAACTTATTTAATAAATTATTTAACAAAAAATTATTAATGTTGCGTGTATGCATCCATGGAGCTTAATGGGTTAATGCGAATTTACTTTTATTGTGCACGTTATGGATACAGTACACGTTTATTAATGCAAATTAAGTTTAAATTGTGCACGTTATGGGTAACGTTTAAGTTTATTAATGGGAATTAACTTTAAATGTGCACGCTATCAATAAAAGTGTTCATTACTTTTATTGATGCGGATTAACTTTAAATGTGCACGTTATCAATAACGTACACGTCTATAGGCGCAGATTACCTTTGAATGTGCACGTTATCCATAAAGTGTACGTTTATTAATGCAAATTAACTTTAAATGTGCACGTTATGGATAACGAACATGTTTATAAATGCGAATTAACTTTAAATGTACACGTTATCGGTAACGTACACTTTAATTGATTCAGATTACCTCTGAATGTGCACGTTATTGATAACGTGTACGTTTATTGGCGCGATTTAACTTTAAATGTATACGTTAATTGATGTGAAATAACTTTGATTATGCACGTAATTGATAACCTTATACAGTTATAAGTTGAAATTATCTCATCGTTTTTCCTCTTTCGCATAAACGTGTACATTACGTTTATTGGCGCGGATTACCTTTGAATGTGCACGTTATCGATAATGTGTGCGTTTATTAATGCAAATTAACCTTAAATGTGCACGGTATGGATAACGTACATGTTTTTTAATGCGAATTAACTTTAAATGTACACGTTATCGATAACGTACACTTTTATTGATATAGATTACCTCTGAATGTGCATGTTATCGATACTGCGTACGTTTATTAACGCAAATGACCAAAAGTAACGAAAATACAATTCTGATACTTTTTGCAATTCCCGTTTCAAAGCCAACATTTTCAGGGTCGCAAGTGGACGCAGCTGCAATTAAGCTCAAAATATAGTCCATTGAATGGGCATAATTTTTGGAAAATCCCAGCTTTGTGCTTCGATGTGTTTAAAAGTTGCACCATTTTTAAGAAAGACGTAAATTCCCATTGAATGTATAAGGAGAAAGTATTATCGAGTTAAAACCTTCATATTGTGATCGTTGTCCTGATAAACGACATGATCTGGTATTGCTACAAATCTTAAACATCACCTAATATGTACTTAAACATTGCAAATAATAATCAATTTTGCCGTTACAATGACTTTTACATTTTCTTCCTATGCGCGTCTATTTTCTGATTTGGGCCCATTGTGCGGCGCCGCGGAATACAGGAAGTGTTTTTTTTTAAATATGAAAATATTGAATAGCGCTGATACAGTATATATAGATACGTATACCTAAAAGAAAAACTCTCTGTATATCTGAGATAGTAATGTGTGAAAAACATTTTTCTTGGTACCAGAAAAATTCCAGGACTGAAATGGTTAACCCTTCATTAAGATTAAAATAAACAATAAAACATAAAATATTAATAGAAGTTATTTTGCGTTTGCACCAAACACTTCTTTGTAATTATAGAAAATCATATGTTGCAAAGTGCTGTTGACATGTTATGTTCGTTCCATTATCTATCTGTAATTATAGACAATTGTATATTGCAACCAAAAAACTGCTAAATTAATTGATTGAGTTAGGTAAAGATCAAACTAAATTTACAAATAAAGCACTAATAACCTTTCTGTACACTTTTTTTTTGTTTTTAGTTTTAATCCATTCATAATGGATTTGTGTTCGAAATGTACATTTGGTAATTCAAATAAATGTGTCCAGAAAGGTTATTAGTGGTTTATTTAAAAAAAAAAAAAACTGCAGTTGACATTTATAACCTGCGTACGGCAGCTCTTTGTCTGGAGGCAGGTCGTGGATCGAAATAAAAAAAGTATTTGAAACAAAAACAAAAAAGTAAAATAAATATGTTATGGGCGCCACTTGGTTTAAGTAAAATTAATCTTCCTAACTAAACCAAGAAATTAGGAAAACTTTATTATATTGAGGTAAAAAAAATAGAAAATTAGAAAGCTTTTTTTTAAATTAATAAATTATTTAATAATGTCAAAGTAAAGAATTATCAACAAAAATCAATCCTAAATCAAAGTTAACTAGATCCGGTTCATTTGGTTGTAATTAATTAAATTAAATTGAATCAAATCAACTTAAATAATAACATTTAATAACACTATTTGTTTGAAAAAAAATGACGTCACCTTTCCCTTACATATTCATAACAGCAATTAAAATAACATTAATATAATTTCATTAGAGAAATAGAATTCCTTCAAAAATATTATATTGAATTTTGAAAATTATATTCATACAACTTACACAAAAAAATATACATATTCATAAGAAAAATAGAATTCGTTCAAAAATAAGATACTAAATCTTAAATATTATATTCATACGATTTACACAGAAAAAAAAAAATCAAAGTAATTGATTAATCAACTTCGATTACAAATAAAGAAAATATTCTTAGTTAAATTTACTCTCCTAGTTGATTTCCTTTTTTTTTAACTTAAATTTTGAAATTTCAACACGCAATTGACGAATACTTAAACGAATATTCGATTCGTTAAATATTAATAAAAAAACACTGTCACTAAATTTACTTTGTGGATTTTTCTCGAGTAACGAAAATAAATTGTTGCACTTTTTATAGAAAAAATATTCAAAAACTTATCATTGCGTTGCGGCGCTTCCTCCGGGTTCTCACTCCAAATCGGCCGCACTTCAGCTCCGGTAGCACGAAACGAACACCAAAATCCGTGCGATTTCCAAAAACAAGAAGAGGATGAGAAAATCCAAGCCGCCCACCAATCGAGCGTCCGCAATACAATGCGATAAGGAAATACTGGTGGATAAACCTCTCCTGGTTAAATCCTCAAAAAAAATAGACAAATAGGCGACAAGCCGGCAGGCCTACGCCGTCCAAAAATTAGTTAAATCAATCCCTCACGGGAAGAAAATAACACTCGTTACCTGAAGGTATTGTGTGGCCTGAAGAGATAAGCACTTAGCTAATTTAATTAATACGCCGATCACACAGATGCACTACGATTTTATTTCAACGTATTTAACGATCGATCACACAGATCGCGTCGAGCACACAGCCCGGAAGATAATAATCAAAAATTTCCTCAAATTCACCTTCGCGACAAAAAACTCGCTGTTGCCAATATTTATTTAATTAATTCATTAATTGAATAAATATTAAAATCAATTTAAAAAATAACTAGACAATAATTAGAGATGGCTTAATGATAATCAGAATTAGGTAATTGACGACAAAAAAAGAAGAAAACAAACGAAACATTTGCTTAATTAGCTCGAAAGAATTAATTACAAATATGTATACATGGTTGTCTATGTTGAAATACTACATTGTAATAAAAATATTGTTCCAATTTTTATCGGCGGTAAAAGTGAACGTTACACATTTTATGTTGTATTATCTACATCAAAACCCTGTTGTTACGAATTTGATATCATATTTTACTTCTTCTATTGGTGGCATTAATTTTCATTCACATAAACTAAATTTAATATATAAAATTACGAAATATTCGTGTAAAATGCAAACAATACGTCTTAATTAATTAGACAACTTAAGACAATAAATACCCATTGAAACAAAGACTTCTCTTGTAAATACACCTCCGGATATTGAATTATACAATGAAATATTCAAAACCTTATTTGATTTGTTACAACTCTCTATTAAAGTGTACAGAGAGTTTTATAAAACACAGAACATTATCATAACTAGAATTTTTCTTTGAAGTATCCATATGCATACATTGCATAGTTTGCGATGCTCGGTTTATTAAAAAAATTCAATTTGAGGTTTTAAGCGAGTGTTTTCCTGTCTCAGGCTGAGCATGAAGTAAAATTTCGAGTTTAGAAAAGCCTGAAAATTTGGTTTGGTCGCGTAGCGCGAAGCGCGGAGCGGCCAAACCAAATTTTCAGGCTTTTCTAAACTCGAAATTTTACTTCATGCGCCACCGGTACAAAACACTGATTTAATGTAAAGTTTAGTAGTGTGTTTTAAACTTTGTAATATGTCAGCGTTTTGTACCGGTGGCGCATGAAGTAAAATTTCGAGTTTAGAAAAACCTGAAAATTTGGTTTGGCCGCTCCGCGTTTCGCGCTACGCGACCAATCCAAATTTTCAAGCTTTTCTAAACTCGAAATTTTACTTCATGCTTAGCCTGGGAGTGGAAAACACTCGCTTAAAGCTTCAAATTAAATTCTTTTAATAAACCGAGCATTGAAAAATGTGCAACGTATGCATCCGGATACTTCAAAGAAAAATTCTCGTTAGGAATATGTTCGGTGTTACATAAAACTCTCGGTATGTAATATTTAGGTCAAATTCTCTTCAAATTGACTAACAAATAAAAGTGAAAAATTAAAGGAGAAAAACAAGAAAATAGAAAATAGATTTGGATTAAAAATAATGTTTTAGGCCATCTATAGACGCGTTTTGAGATTTATCTCTCTTCAATATAGCTTTGCTTGTGCTTTAAAAAAGATATTTAGGAATAAAATTGAGATAAACTTACTTGAAAAAAAGTGTTGTGTGTGGTATGAGCAGATACACAAACTAAATTTATTATTTCGTTCTTTATTTGAGTTATCCGATTAATAAATAATCTCTACTTTATTCAAGAATCATTGTTAATTATATATTGTGCAAGTATATTTTTTTAATAGAGTGAAAGCGCTGAAAAATTTAATTGCAAGCGTAAATCTAACCAAACAAACGTACAAGAAAAAAATTCTCGCTATGAATATGTTCAGTGTAACATAAAACTCTCTGTATGTAATATATAGGTCAAATTCTCTTCAAATGAACTTATAAATAAAAGTGAAAAATGAAAGCAGAAATTACAATAAATTAGAAATGACAGGATTTGGATTAAATTAATGTTTAAGGCCATCTATAGACGTGTTTTGAGATTTATCTCTCTTCAGTATTGCTTTGCTTAGGCTTTGAAAAATAAGATATTTAGGAATAAAATTGAGATAAACTTACTTGAAAAAAATGTTGTGTGTGGTATAAACAGGTACACAAACTAAATTTATTATTTCGTTGTATATTTGAGTTACCGATTAATAAATTATCTCTACTTTTTTCAAGAATCATTGTTAATTTTATATTGTGCGAGTATATTTTTTCTAAAAGAGTGAAAGCGCTGAAAAATTTAATTGCAAGCGTAAATCTAAACAAACGAACGTACAAGAAAAAACGTCTCTCTCCACTCTTTTTAGATTATAATTGCCTTTCCACCCCCCTGGGAAACGCTCAAACACTCAAGAATCCTTTATTTCGCTCCGTCTCTTTCTTTCTCTATTATTTTTTTGTGTAGCGAAATCTTAAGAGGCGCTCCGGGGCAGTGAATAGGAAAGAGAAGCGGTGGGGGGCGCGTTGTATATTTTTAATCCGGAAATAAGCGAATTTCCGGTCATTGTTATCTCCGTGAAGGTATTATCTGCATAGGCAGGAGGGGAAAAAACCTGAATAATCTGTGTAATGAAGGATTGTACAGTTAGTTCATTTATTTTTGTATTTGTGGTACAGAAAATAATATTTAAGAAGATACCTACTATGGAATTTTTGTTTTAAATATACCTACATATTGCTGTAAATATTCAAGTGTTTGCTGTTTTTATAAATGAGTCAATTTGAAGCTTCTAACGAGTGTTTCCAATCCCAGATTAAACATAAAGTAACATTTTATTTCATGCTTAATTAAGAGGAAGTCGACCGCTCTCTAAAAGTACAAAACTAAGCATACTGCCGTCTTAATTACATCCCTGTTTAGGGATGAAATATTTTGAAAAAATAGGCATACTTTAAGGAAAGTGGAATCTTAATGGCTGTCTTAATAAAATATTTCCCACTTTGACTTTTATGAAAAAATATCAAACATTATTAAACTAGCGTAATCGCATCTTCGATATATAATTTTTTTCTGCAACATTTATAAAAAATATTGGGAAACTAAATCAGTCACATTGTAGAAGAATTCTTTTGGAAGAATTTTACTTTTTTCCAATTATTTCTATCGTACAATAAATTCACTGGGATGTCGCTCGATTTTGAAGTTTCAGAAAATGACTATATTTAACCAAATAAATAAATGAAAAAAACCACATATCTTTGCAAAGGAATTATCTACAATGTGACTAATTTAGTTTTTCAATATTTTTTATAGATACTGCAGACAAAAATAAAATTAGGAACGCGATTTCGCTAGTTTACCAATGTTTGAAACTATTTTATGAAATAACGGTAAAAGTATAAAATATTTTATTGAGACGGGCTTAAAGATTGTACTATCCTTGAAGTATACCTATTTTTTCAAAATATTTCATTGCTAAACAAGGATGTAATTAAGACGGCATTATGCTTAGTTTTATACGTTTAGAGAGCGGTCGACTTCCTCTTAGAAACACTAGTTAGCAGTTTAAAATTACGACCTAAAATTTTGTTAAATTTCAAATAAATTGCATTCCAAGGACTAAATGTTTCAAAAGTATTAAATACCAGGATTTTCCATTTATAGACAACTCAGCTTGATTTTATGTTTGATAAAGTAATAAATTATAATCCACTAACTAAATGTTAAAAAATGTATTGAAATCCTTTTTTTGTGAAATAGTTTTTGTGTTTTATTTTTTTAAAAGGAAAGGTAATGGATGGAAATCGGGTTGGGGGATTAGATGAATATTAGGGAATTGACTTAGGTGGTCAGCCATTCAGTAACGACCAGTTTACAATTATAATTTTTCATATTAATGAAAATGTGGACAACAGAAATAACACCCATGGCATCCGGGACGAATATTTTTCGTTAGAAAAATTATTCGCCCCAGGCTAGTGATTTTGTAAAATAATAAATTACAATCCAAGGACTAAATGTTGAGAAAAAAGTATTGAAATCCTTTCGTTTAAGAAACAAGGGACGTTTGATTTGATTTGCTCCAGGTACGCGAATAAATAGATTGTGACTGAGCTGAATTTGTTTGTAGAATACGTTAAATTTATAAAAGAAATAAACATTCATTTAGTCTTTCTAAGACAAATTTATTGTAGATTGCGCAAAGAATTGCACTTTTAACCCCTTATGTGCCATTGATGCATATACGCAACATTATTAATTTTATGTTAATTAGATTACTAAATATCCTAATTTGATATATTATATTATTTGATTTGACTTGAAAATGTATGAAGAAAAACGTAAATATTTTGTTATTTAAATATCTTGATTACTACTCATTTATATAAAATGTTTTCAGTGTATTTCTAACTCGACAAATTTTCTACGCGGGGCTTTTCTAAACTCGAAATTTTACTTCATGCTTAGTCTGGGAGTGGAAATACACGTTCTAAACGTTATATTGCACGTTTTTATACAAAATCGACGAATGCCTTACATTTACAGCATATACATTATTTTTATTTAAAAGAAAAATTCATAGAAAAAAAATCAACTTTTAACTCTATAATTAGTCGGCCGTTAATGGGTAAATGTTATGAAGTACACAAGCAGGTATAGGCAATTTCTTTCATACTTACATTAAATTTATGTTGCGCTTACACGAAAATTCTCGTAAAATGCATTTGTTTATAGTTGGATAAGCATTAGTCTAAGTTCTGGTAGGCGAAAGTTCTCTCTCACACTCTATGTGTATCTGTGTTAAAATTGTGTCGGCGAAAACTTATTCATGGATATCGTGTATGAGTAAAGTTGCGCCACTTTGCGGATCTATTGGGTTGTGAATAAGCCGCTATGAAAATTCTGGGCGCAAAGGGGTGTGGGTCGGAAAAGACTGGTGAGGGTGGATGGAGGCTTGATGCCTGTCGTTTACTGTATAAAACGTTTCATTTTATTACACGCCCGACTGAAGGTGAATTTTATGAGGCTCACTTTTGCCAAAAGTTTAATACTACCAATCTAGACGAAAGCTCGTAAGGATTAAATAATGCAGATGATGTTTATTATAACAGAAATAATAAATATTTTTTAATTTTACACACTTAAATAGAGTAGTTATTACTAGAATAATTACTATTTCTTGAACTGTCTATTTATTGATATCTTGTCAATGAATCAATTAGTTCAATCAATGTATTGGTCTATGTTTAATTTAGAATTAGACATGACAATACATGAAAAATACAAATCGTCGGCTTACCTATAAAACCTTTTAAGTCCAAGTTTTGGCTATTTTGTTTTTTTTTACGGAAATAGTTGAATTAAATTACAAAAAATATAAACCACAAAAATATTTTGTTCATTATAACTGTAATAACATTAACGTAATATTGCATAAACACAATCTAAATGCAGGCTTCAAAAATAGGTGTGACAGCAGGTTTTTTGTCTCTCTTCAAAAGTTTTGTTTCTCATACTGAGAAGGATTTACAGGTAATAAATCCGACAAAATGCACAATAATATTCAATATCAGAGCCTGGTTGATAAGGCCCAGTTGTTTAGGCAATTAAACAAGAAGAATAATCATATAAAAATATAGACATGATAGGGCAGGAAGACCTTTGGTCGATAGCCCGGACAGACTAACACTAACATGTATGATAGGTATATACATTTTTGTACCGTATATTATATTGTCTGAATAAAGATGTCTGTATATAGACAAGATAATATACCAATACATTTAAGTTTTAATCTGAAGATTTGCAGCGTATAATGTATATTTACATATGTTTACCTAAAAGAAAAACTCTCTGTATATCTGAAGTAGTAATAAATAATATGAAGTGTACGAAACATTTTTTTGGCACCAGAACATTGCAGGGCTGAAAGGGTTAATTTTGGCACCAAAGTTCTGACGCGCTAATTGGAAAACCTATAGTTTAAATATAATGACTTTATATAGAAACTTTGTTGATACTATACAGTAAAATGTAATGTGGTATCATAGTAATTTTATAAATTAACTATAAAGTAAAATTAATTGCATATATTACAGAAAAAATATGAAAGGACAATGTGTTTACTGCGAGTATGTTTTTTTAAATAATTTTACTATATTCATTCAATGTTGTAATCATAAAGAAACATTATATACTTTTACCTACGCTCTATCTAGTAACTGCATCATACCACACTGTCATCTTGACAAGTATGATTGACATTACGTACACATGCACGTAATAGCTTTGACAAGTACATTACGTGCTGACAGCTGAACAGCTGATTGATTACCGTTCAGCCAAATGGCATTTCATTGATGTACAGGGAGTTTTTCTTTAAGGTATACGTATTCCAAATTCAGCTTATATTCTTTAAATCTTTAGTTATTCGTTGTTTTTTTATGAGTTCAATTTGAAGCATTACACGAGTGTTTTCCACTCCTAGACTAAGCATGAAGTAAAATTTCGAGTATAGAAAAGCCCCGTGAAAATTTGTCGAGGGTCGCGCAGCGACCCGAGACAAATTTTCTGGGCTTTTCTAAACTCGAAATTTTACTTCATGCGCCACGCGTATAAAACACTAAAACATTGTGAACTCTATGTATATTTGAACCTCACTTGAAATCAGTGTTTTATACGCGTGGCGCATAAAGTAAAATTTCGAGTTTAGAAAAGCCCAGAAAATTTGTCTCGGGTCGCTGCGCGACCCTCGACAAATTTTCACGGGGCTTTTCTAAACTCGAAATTTTACTTCATGCTTAGTCTGGGAGTGGAAAACACTCGTTTAAAGCCTTAAATTGAACTCTTTTAAAAAACAACAATTGTCGGAAAATGTACAGCTTTATTCCCTGTACATTGATCACGTAGTAATTTAGTTTTCATCATTGTCATGGTACTATTCAAAATTATCAGAATAAATAAGTTGTTCTTTAATGCTCATTGATTATTTTGTTTGGGCGTAGGTAAAGTATCGTACATTTCTCGAGTGGTATGGCAATTACATACTCGCAGAATACTACACTCGCCGCTGCGCGGCTCGTGCGCTACACGTCCGCTCATATGTAATATGCTGCATACCAGAGCTGGGACGAATCCTCAAAAACAGGATTCGAATCACAAATCCGAATCATCTAATATGATTCGAATCACGAATACTCGGATAAAAGATTCGTAAGTGAAAAATATGATTCGAATCAAAGATTCGAATCCTCATTTTTGAATCACGGATTCAAATCCTTTAAAAATAAATTTGAATCTATTATTTGCAACCAGTATTGTTTTATTCCATCAGTTTCTATTAACAAAAATGTTCATTTACTGACTAAATATCTGATTATATAATGATTTTAATTAATGATGATATATGTGGTATTGAACTTCATTTTAAATCTGTGTTTTATACGCGTGGCGCATGAAGTAAAATTTAGAGTTTAGAAAAGCCCCGTGAAAATTTGTCTCGGGTCGCTGCGCTGCGGGTTTTCTAAACTCAAAATTTTACATCATGCTTAGTCTGGGAGTGGACAACACTCGTTCTTAGAAGTTTCAAATTAAAGGATACCTCTAGGTTACTAAGTTTATAACCATTTTGCAAAGGCTACAGCTCGAAGGACCAATCATGGTCTTCGGAGACCGAAGGACAACAGGGAATCGAAGTTTATTTACAAGAAAACAACGAATATCTGAAGGTTTACAGCATGGATAGAAAAGAAAACATCCAATTTTGAAAAAATATCGAAGTTGGGTTGATTTTCAATACGTTTTTAACTTAACTTTAAATCAGTGTTTTATACGCGTGGCGCATGAAGTAAAATTTCGAGTTTAGAAAAGCCCCGTGAAAATTTGTCTCGGGTCGCTGCGCGACCCTCGGCAAATTTTCTACGCGGGGCTTTTCTAAACTCGAAATTTTACTTCATGCTTAGTCTGGGAGTGGACCGTCAAGATTTTCTACATGTCGAGATTTTCGATATTTCTAGATTTATGTCGATTTATTCACAATTTGTTATTGTATTAAATGCAACTTTAATATTAAATAAAATCGGTTTTGTTAGGAATAGAATATTCACCCATTAAGAGCCGAGCAAATTATAAAGTTAACTCTAAAAGTTAATTTTAGGTAAAATTTTGAATCTTTTGCTACGATTTCAATTAATGATTTATTATATTACATACGTCGATTTTTTAAAAGAGTTAAATTTAAAATTCAAACGAGTGTTGTACACTCCCAGACTAAGCATGAAGTAAAATTTCGAGTTTAGAAAAGCCCCGCATAGAAAATTTGTCTCGGGTCGCGCAGCGACCCGAGACAAATTTTCGCGTGGCTTTTCTAAACTCGATGTTTTACTTCATGCGCCACGCGTATAAAACACTGATTTAAAGTTAAGTTAAAAATACACTGAAAACCAATCCAACTTTGATATTTTTTCAAAATTAGATGTTTTTTTTTCTATCCATGCTGTACACCTTCAGATATTCGTTTTTTTCTTGTAAAATAACTTCGATTCCCTGTAGTCCTTCGGTCTCCGAAGACCATGGTTGGTCCTTCGAGCTGTAGCCTTTGTAATATTGTAATAAACTTAGTAATCTAGAGTGATCCTTCAATTTGAAACTTCTAAGAACGAGTGTTGTCCACTCCCAGACTAAGCATGAAGTAAAATTTCGAGTTTAGAAAAGCCCCGCGTAGAAAATTTGTCGAGGGTCGCGCAGCAATTTGAAACTTCTAAGAACGAGTGTTGTCCACTCCCAGACTAAGCATGAAGTAAAATTTCGAGTTTAGAAAAGCCCCGCGTAGAAAATTTGTCGAGGGTCGCGCAGCAATTTGAAACTTCTAAGAACGAGTGTTGTCCACTCCCAGACTAAGCATGAAGTAAAATTTCGAGTTTAGAAAAGCCCCGCGTAGAAAATTTGTCGAGGGTCGCGCAGCAATTTGAAACTTCTAAGAACGAGTGTTGTCCACTCCCAGACTAAGCATGAAGTAAAATTTCGAGTTTAGAAAAGCCCCGCGTAGAAAATTTGTCGAGGGTCGCGCAGCGACCCGAGACAAATTTTCACGGGGCTTTTCTAAACTCGAAATTTTACTTCATGCGCCACGCGTATAAAACACTGATTTCAAGTGAAGTTAAAAATATACTATTAACGTTCGATATTATTCATGGTTAAGTAACCAAATATGCATTCACAAATATTTGAATTATTCGAAAATTTAAATTTTTAAATTGAAATTTGAATAATTTTCTGATTCAAATATTCATATTAGAATATTTAACTATTTGAATGAATCAAATTCGAAATCCAGCCTTAATAGCGATGATTCGAATTATTTAGGAGGATTCGAATCCGTGTATGAGGATTCGAATCCTTTTATAAGGATTCGATTCTTTTTATAAGGATTCGAATCCTATTATAAGAATTCGAATCCTTGTATACGCATTCGAATCCTTTTATAAGAATTCGAGTTCTTTTATAAGGATTCGAATCCTTTTATAAGAATTCGAATCCTTTTATAAGGATTCGAATCATCTACGTCTGGATCCGAATACGAATCCGTTTAAAAAAATGTAACGAATCCGGATCACGAATCCGTTTTCACTTAAGTATTCGAATACCTCTTTTGAATCCTCTAAAAGGATTCGAATCCGGGAATCGAATCCTGAATGATTCGAATCCTGCCCAGCTCTGCTGCATACCACTCTCGTGACGTAATTTATTATTACTATAGAAAACCAATATACCTATACATAGTTACTATCTAAAACTATGTAAATAGAAAAGGGTACCTTCAAATTTTAAAAATTATGCTCTTTATACTGGGTGCTATGCAGTATAAAGAACATAATAATTAAAATCTTATCATCCCCTATGAGATATCACTTTCTTCTTCCTTTCTTCTTATTACTAATTATAATAGCCACGTGTTATTCTGAACCGAGTAATTTGTTTATAAAATGCGGGTGTTTATATGCTTGTACATGTGTGTGTGTATTTTTCGATTGAGTAACCGGAGAATGGGGGCGATTTTCTTTTATCGTGCGCGATCTGTATCCATCTTGCTCGGTCGAACGGGTTCTTAGATATGGAATTCCGACGTCTATTGAATTCCGCTCGATGAGAAAAAAAAGTTCGGAGAAAAAAAAATCACGATTCTCGGTGAATGGGCTGCGTACACAAAGACGGACAAAACGGAAACATGGATGATGCGTGAATGGGGTTAGATGGTGTGGAATAAAAATATAATGTTAGCAAGTGCTATAAAAATATTTCGAGTTTAATTATTAGTAGTTTTTAATCATCCACTTTTTCTTGTTTTTTTCTGTTCTAATATATTACTGAGAATACAACTCACACCCTACTAGAACGAACTTTTAACCAATAAGATGCAGCGACCCGAGACAAATTTTCTGGGCTTTTCTAAACTCGAAATGTTACTTCATGCGCCACGCGTATAAAACACTAAATCATTGTGAACTCTATGTATATTTGAACCTCACTTGAAATCAGTGTTTTATACGCGTGGCGCATGAAGTAAAATTTCGAGTTTAGAAAAGCCCAGAAAATTTGTCTCGGGTCGCTGCGCGACCCTCGACAAATTTTCACGGGGCTTTTCTAAACTCGAAATTTTACTTCATGCTTAGTCTGGGAGTGGAAAACACTCGTTTAATTATTAGTAGTTTTTAATCATCCACTATTTCTTGTTTTTTTCTGTTCGAATATATTACTGAGAATACAACTCACACCCTACTAGAACGAACTTTTAACCAATAAGATGCAAGGAAAGCCGAAGGTACATGTCTATCATCGCTATGATAAGATCAAAAGAAGCGATGATAAGTTGTCCTGTTATTCGAAACGTCAAAAAGGACAAAATCCGCTGGGGTAAAGTTTCGTGCAGTGAAATTAATAGAGAAGTGAAAAATGCGAAAAAATAAAAGCACCGTGAAAATTTGTCTTGGGTCGCTGCGCGAGCCTTGCAATGCCGGAAAATTTCAAGGCACTCGTATTATTATAAATGACGCGTATATAAACGCTTAAATGTAAATAAAAAACACTATGCCTTATTTTTTTTGAGCAAAACATTCTGTCCTTATTTTAGGTTTCTTTTTTTTTCTTAGTGAGTTGTGGTGTTATAAAACTTAATTAAATGACAGTGTGTATGTGCGTGGTGTGTAGGCTTGTAATCACATAGTTTTTATGAAAGTTGAGAACGACAAAAAAAAATCTGGGAATCCAGCGGACGCCACTAAATAAATCCATTCGCCCTAATTGGCTTAAACGCCATAATTGCCAGCACAAGTCGACTCGTGGGCTTTTTTCCCAAACCAAACGAAACGAGCTCGAATTTAATGCAGTTAACACGCAACTGACACACATAAAGCTGCTCCAACAAGAAAATCTATATGTTTAATAGTAAAAGTCATTACGCGTTTATTCCCTAAAATATTTAAATATAATTCTGTCTATTTACTTAAAAAGTATAAAGAATAATTAGCTTTATGTGATAGTTATAGCACAATTACTTAAATTAAAATGTTTTAATAATTGAGGAAGATTTTAATTTGAATATTTGTTGTAGAACTATTACATAACACTTATTATTTCCAAAAATATTTAAATATAATTCTGTCTATTTACTTAAAAAATATAAAGAATAATTAGCGTTATGTGATAGTTATAGCACAATTATTTAAATTAAAATATTTTAATAATTGAGGAAGATTTTAATTTAAATATTTGTTGTAGAACTATTACGTAACACTTATAATTTCCAAAAATATTTAAATATAATTCTGTCTATTTACTTAAAAAATATAAAGAATAATTAGCTTTATGTGATAGTTATAGCACAATTATTTAAATTAAAATATTTTAATATTCGAGGAAGATTTTAATTTATATATTTGTCGTATAACTATTACATAACACTTATTATTCGTTATATTTTTAAGAATATTGGTAGATTAATAGTTAAATATTTGAAGAAATAATAGTGATTGTGTTTTTTATAACTCGTTCTATATTTTACTCAACCAATATTTTGCGTTTTTGTTAGCATCTTCAAAGCTGTTTATGTTGTGAGGGAAAATAAGTAAACGTCTGTATTACACAAAACTATTTATTAGGTGAAATATTGGTGTAATAATAAAAGTCACTAAGTACGCAATAATTTTGAAGCACTGTTATATTCACGCTGACGCCTAGTTTCGATTTGTATATAATATTTACCTTTCAATATTGGATTATTTGTAATAAGACGTCTTTCGCTTATGGTGGATGCGCGGGGATCATATTACCCACATTTTCAGCGGGGTTTATTTGGAGCTTGGATTCAGGACTTTTATCAGGTTCAATTACTTAAATCATATGAACGATCATGCGCAATCATTTTCTTAATATGATTTTCAGCAGGGCTTATTTTGAGCTTAGATTCAGGACTTTTATCAGGGTCAGTTACTTAAATCTTATGAATGATCATGCACAATATTTTTTTTTAATATGATTTTTGTTCTATATTGCTTAATACATTTTTTATTTGCGGTTAATTTTATATGGAAAAAGTAGTCGGAGGTATGTAAGCTGAAGGAGTTAATCACAAAAAAACATAATATAATTTTTTCTCACGATATTTGCTTTCGAGCAACGCGATCCGAAAGCAATAACCCGTTATTTATAATTTATACGAGTTTCGTGTAAACGATGCGGGTGATTTTACGTGCAATCGAATTTTATTGATCGCTTAAACTCGAGATGGCCACCGGATATTTAATACTCGCGGCGTTTGCAAGAGTCTCACACAAAACGGCTGCGGCTATTAATACCTTGATAGATAAACGATGACCTCGTGTAATATGAGGCCCGCTTATTTATAATACGAGCTATTTACTAAAACAACCAAGAGGAAAGATCTAGACTTGCACCGACACTTTGCGGTCGCACCTGATTTCACATTTCAAATTTTAGATTACATAAGATTATTTAACTATTAAATTCTTGATTTATTCTATTACATTATATTTTACAAAATGTGCGTATATTAACGCATCAAGCTTATTATTTTTTTGTTAATTAAATTATTAAATTAGTTAATTTGATACATTGTGTTATTTGACTTGACTTGAGAATGTGTGTAGAAAAATGTAAATAATATGTTAATGAAATATTTTTATTTTTACTTATATAAAAATACTTTTTAGGTCTACTTTTAACTTCACAATATATAATAATACTAATAATAATAATAATAAATTCATTTGCAATCATCCAGAGTTCTACATTTATAACATGAGTACATCATATAACTAAATGTTAACACTTATTTAAGTGTTTAACCCTTTAAGAGCCATTCATGCATACACGCAACATAATTATTGTTTTGTAAATTAAACTACTAAATTAGTTAATTTGATATATGTATTAAACTACTTGACCTGAGTTGAAAATGTATGAAGAAAAATGAAAACATTTTGTTATTTAAATATGTCGGTTATTACTCATTAAACAAAAAATGTCAGTGTATTTCTAACTTCACAATATTTCAGTGTTATATATGCGTGGCGCATAAAGTAAAATTTTGAGTTTAGAAAAGCCTGAAAATTTGGTTTAGCCCCTCCGCTTCGCGGAGCGACCAAACCAAATATTAAGGCTTTTCTAAACTCGAAATTTTACTTCATGCTTAGTCTGGGAGTGGAAACATTCGTTAAAAACTTCATATTGCACGTTTTAATATAAAATCGACGAATGCCTAAAAATTAATAGCGTATACATTATGGATATTTAAAAGAAAAATTCACAGTATATAATAAAATAAGTCATTCATAGAAGTCCTAAAGAGAAGTGCAGAATTTTACCTAAAATCAACTTTTATAATTAATTTTATAATTCTAGTAATTAGTCGTTAATGAATTAATACGCATGGCGCGTGAAATAAAATTTAGAATTTAGAAAAGCCTGAAAATGTTGTTTGGCCGCTTCGCTCAGCAGGCTTTTCTAAACTCGAAATTTAACTTTATGCACCAGGCGTATAAAACACTGATTTCTTTGAAGTTTGAAAACACCACTTTATCTTTTTTGAAGTTTCCAAAAGTGAAGTTAAAGATGACAAATAGAAGTAAAGGATATTGATAAGAGAAATAAATCTAATTATTTTTTTCTTTTTAATATATCTGCTTTTAATAACATTTTAAAGGACCTCGAAAATATTAGTTGCCCGGGACCTCATATTTTTTCTAAAAGGGACTGACCTACGTTTAAAAAATGTGTAACTCGATAAGAGCTATAAAGTGTATTATTTGTAATGCAGAATAGAAATATTAGAGTAAAAATTTGATCAAAATATTCCAGAGTTTGGGCAGAAGGACCTTTGGTCAAGGTTATCGATATTACTTGGGACAAAGTTTCGAAATAAGGTCTGTCGACCAAAATTTGTTCTGCCTAAAGTCTGAAATATTTGGAGTATTTGAAAATATGCATCAATTAATTTAAATTTCATGCATTAGAAATGCAGAATGGAGAAATAAAAGTAAAGATTTGATTAAAATATTCCAGAGTTTAGGCAGAAGGACTTTTAGTCGATAACCCTTATTTGGAATGAAGTTCCGAAATAGGGGCGTTCGACAATAATTCTTTCTGCCTACAGTCTGAAATATTTGGAGCATTTAAAAAGATGTAACAATTAATTTAAATTTTATGCATGAGAAATGCAGAATGGAGATATTAAAGTAAAGATTTGATTTTGTCGGTAACCCTTACTTGGGACGAAGTTCCCAAATAAGGACTATCGACCAAAATTCTTTCGGCCTACAGTCTAAAATATTTAGAGCATTTGAAAATATGTATCAATTAATATCAGAAGGACTTTTAGTCGATAACCCCTACTTGGGATAAAGTTCCCAAATAAGGGCTATCGACCAAAATTCTTTTTGCCTAGTCTGAAATATTTGGAGCATTTAAAGGTATATATCAATTAATTTAAATTTCATGTATTAGAAATGCAGAATGGAGATATTAAAGTAAAGATTTGATTAAAATATTCCAGAGTTTGGGCAGAAGGACTTTTGGTCGATAACCCTTACTTGGGACGAAGTTACCAAATAAGGGTATTCGACCAAAATTCTTTCTGCCTAAAGTCTGGAATATTTGTAGCATTTGAAAATATGTATCAATTTATTTATATTTCATGTATTAGAAAATAAATTGTAGGGTAGAATTCACGAAAGGTGTCTTATGGTTACAGATTTTAAATCTTTGATACAACTTTTTTTGAGGTATTTTTATATTATCATCATCTCTTTTACTTTTGCAGCTTATTCTAAACTCTCTTAACTAGGGGATTCATATTATTATAGTTACTTTAATTAAACCTTATATGTCACAGAACACCTCTCGTGAACTGGACTATATGTATATGTAAGTTCTCAAGTAATAAAGATTTGATAGTAGTGCTCCAGATTAAATATTTTAATCAAATCTTTATTTCTTATCTCCACATCTTTTATTAATAAAAATGCATTTTAAAACACTTAAGGAGTTACAAAATCCATTAGCCTAGATCTTTCTTCCTTTATCCTGTTTTACTACTGTTAATGAATAAATGCAGTATTTTAATGTAAATATCAGTTTCATATTTACTTTAACAAGCATCGAGTAAAAACTCCTATCTTTTTACTCAATGCTTGAAATTAATGTGGAATCCAAATAATTTATCTTTGACTAAAATTATGGCATTTAAACGTTGCATAATTAATTTATTTACATTTACTTCAACAAACATTATGGAAAAACATCTACCTGGCTACATCAATTATTTGTTTTTTTTTGTGGTTGTTGTTGTTATTTATGTATTTTTGTACTTGTTTAATGAAATTCAATTTATTTTTAATGTATGTTTATCTAAAATTGTTAAATATTAAATTTCAGCAAGGATGTACTTTCGGTAATCCATCTCACCAAAAAAAGCACAAAAATGGATTTAATGGAAGCCCTTGAAATCCACAAAGCAAAAATTAATCCTGAAATTTCCCTTAACAAACAGATTGACCTGATGTACACCCTCCTCTTCGAAGCTTTTTAAATTTATTATATATACAGGGTGTTTTAAATTATCGGGCCACCATTGGTAAGTTTGTTATATTTGGAGCTACAAAGTCGGTTAAATTAGAAAACTGGTAATACTACAATGTTTTACATATATTACGATGGTGTAAACACAAAAACAAGTGAACCTCAGGTTTTTGATTTATTCGCAAAAACATTTTTTTTAAAGGGAAGCTCTGTATATTTTGAAATATTTAGAAAAAGAAAAAATACATAAACAAAAAAGTCTAATTATTGATTATCTTAAAATTAAAGATAGATGAGTTATGGGCCATTAAAATACTGCATATTTTATAATAGGACACCTACTAGAAATTAAAACGGCATTAAACAAACAATGTCGGATGCTGTCAAAGTATACATGCTTATTGACGTTTAGCCAATTTTCTTGTATTACAGTGATTTTTGCGATGTCTTTTTGTCATAACGAGAAATGCGACATGTTAGAGTGTTATTTAGCATGTCAAAAAATGCAGCTAAAACGGCAATGCGATATGGGGAATTACAACCAAACCAGACTTATTTCTTAAGGTTGTATGCCTTTGGAACTAAAAAAGGAAAACAGAATTTAATATTTATGAAAAAACTGAAATCATTCAGGTCGCGTATTTTGAAGCGTACGATAAAAAATCGGTCAGAGATATTTAACGTGAAATAAATTTACCACTAAGTACAATTCACCGAATATTAAAAAACCTAAATTAAAATGCTACAAGTATGGTATTGTGCAGACCTTATTGACCAGATAAGAAGGTGACCAGATAAGAAGACTGGAGTTTTGTTGATGGTTTTTAAATTATTGCGAAGCAAACAGAAATAATTTTAGGTTTTTGTGAACGTACAAAGATTATTGTTGGAATCGATAGCAGAAAAATTCTCAAGGCAATGCACCGATCAAGATGCCAATGTTTTAAAACATCTGTTATAATTTTTTTATTTCTACCTATTTAGTTAATTAATAATTAATCCTATTTTTTACGTTCTAATTCTAAATGTTATACTTACTTTAAAAAAAGTAATTACATTTAAATACACGCACTCTAAATTTTAGTAAATTGTAGAATTCACTTTTTTTTCAGTCACATTTAAGGATAGTTTCTTAATTTAATCAACTTCTTAGCTCCAAAGATAACAAAGTTACTAATAGTGGCCCGATAATTTAAAACACCCCGTATACCTGTGTAACTTGTGTCTTAAGTACTTAGTGTGATAATGATTACCGTGTAATTAAAACTAGTCACAAAAGTAAAATAAAAGTGGTGTACAACATTTTAGTGGTTTTTTTCTAGATATCAAAATTGAAAATGTACCAAGAAATGAACGCATCCAAGATTCATGAATTAAATTTATAGATCTTCAATTTTAAAATTATGTTATAAAATGTTTGTAAAAAGAAAAATCTGATAATTATAATAAATAAAATAGATAAGTAAGGCTTGTTTGTTGAGAAATAAGTAGAATCCAGAAGATGAGCCGTTGACTAAAATAAAGGCAGGCGTCGCATTATTTTTGATAACTTTTTAAAAAGTGTACTTAAAATATATCCACACCAAAATTTTTAAAAGTGATTTTAAACAAATTAAAAATTCGCAAATTTAACAAAGCTACTAACTAAAATCGTCAACATTTTTAATTTTAACAAAATCGGTCGAAATTGACAAAGTTAATATAAAATGATAAAAATCTTCATAATTTAAAACTGCATCAAAAATAAATGCTGTTTAATTTAATGACTTGCCTTTAACGAGTGATTTCCACTCCCAGACTAAGCATGAAGTAAAATTTCGAGTTTAGAAAAGCCTGAAAATTTGGATTTGCCGGGGGCCGCGAGCGAAGCGAGTCGCGCACCGGCAAATCCAAATTTTCAGGCTTTTCTAAACTCGAAATTTTACTTCATGCGCCACGTGTATACAACACAGATTTGACGTGAAGTTAAAAATAGACTATTATTAAACATTTTTAAATAAACCACTTAAAACATTTTTATCCCAATTAAAACTAGATTGTCGATGAAATTTCGTTCACATTTTTAATTTTATGAATAGTGTTACATATTCATAATATCATTATGTAACACTTTTCATAAAATTTGAAAATGTGGACTAAATTTCATCCACAATCTAGTTTTAATTGGAAAAAAATGTGTGACAATATTATTATGTAACACTTTTCATAACAAAATTTCATCCGAAATTAATTTTAATTGGGAAAAAAATGTGTGATATTATCGTCATGTAACACATTTTATAAAATTTGAAAATATAACGAAATTTCATCCACAATCTAGTTTGAATTGGGAAAAAAATGTTTGTAAAAAGGTAAATCCGCTAATTAACTTAAATTAAATTTAATAAATAATAAAGGCTAGAAATGAGGGGAATCCAGAAGATGAGCCTTTGACTAAAGTAAAGACATTTATTCGAACGTCGCATAATTTTAGTTTACTTTTCGAAAGACTTTTCAAAAATTTGAAAATGAATTTTAATTGGGGGAAAAATAGTGTACCTACTATAAGAACCGCTTATAAATAATTGGAGCAGATACTTTCCAAGCACATTTTAAGTCTAATAAAACCGTATCTCCTCCAATTCCTCTCTTTCCCTCTGCAGAGGAAAAAAAAGAAGGTAATTCAATTTAACAGTTATGATTTTATAAGGGAAGTAAATCCACTTTAAGTCCTCCCCGCGTAAAAATTAATTATGATTAAGGGGGCACGAATTAATAAAAATCCTTCTAACATAATCGGATTATTATTTTAATAATGGATACTCGTCCGGTTTACTCTTCATAATTTTAAAGATTAATATCGCGTATCGGCCGCGCCCGGAATAATCCGCATTAATAATAATGAAAAGAAAAAATTGGAAATAAGGGGAAAAACGCAATGTTGAAAGATGGGATTGCATGCTGGATGATATTAACGATAAATTCTGATATGGTATGGGATGGTAATTACGTGAGTGAGGTTATTAGAAAAATTGAGCGCAGGGGGGAAATTTTGGAGTGCAAGAGGGAAAATCGATAATAATTAGTAATTAGGGGGTTAATTTTAGATCAAAGGAGATGGTGTAGCGTGCTGTTTGCTTGAGAAAGTTACTTCTTATATTTGAACGTGTAATTAATGAAACGTAGCTTTTTGTTGAAAAGTTAACACTCTCAATTATATTAACCTATACTTTCAACAGAGCATAATCAATTAGATACTAGTTCGTAAAAAGAGTGTAGATTTATCTAAAATTTAATGAATAATAAACTTTTAACGTTCAGTTCTTAAACATATTCCAATCCAATTTGTTTAAAGAATATTCCATCGGTTAAAAATTGTAGATTTTTTGTTAAAGGTTTATTTCGTAAGGTTCTGAATGTTCAATCAAACCTATGAAAAAAAAATGAAAGTTGATTTAAAAGAAACTAATTGTTGAGGTATACAACAACAATCACAATAACATGTTTATTGGCAATTTAATATAGCAAAATAATAATATAATAACAATATTGGTTATGTATGTATAAATATTAATTTGAATAAAAATCACTTAGTTTGTTTTACAAAATAATTATTTTGCGAAACAAACCAAGTGATTTTTATTTACAAAGATATTTATACATACAGAGAGTTTTATGTAACACCGAACATATTCATAACGAGATTTTTTCTTTTAAGTATACATATAACATCCAATAATTTTCTAAATTTTAAATTATTGAGAAATAGATGAAATATTCTACAACGTACGCAGTATAATCAATACATAACATCAGTGAATTTAAACATTCAACACAACCCATCAAATTTTTGGAACTTTGTTAGAGAGTCAGATAACCAAAACTCGTTCCCTGAAACTATGTTTCTTAATGACATTACCAGCAGGAATGGTCAGGAGTGTGTAAATCTATTTGCAATTTTTTTTTTATCTGTATACACTTACGATATTCCTGATTGTATGCCGTTAGTTAATAGTACTTCATTAGTTGATGACGTTGCGTTGAGCGTTACAAAAAGCGAAATTTATGAAGGCATCCAATCTATGAAATTCAGCAACTCTTGCGATCCTGACGGCATCCCATCTAGTTTTATTAAAGCATGTGTTTGCACTATTACAACGCCGTTACTACTACTTTTTAACTGTCCTTTGAGATACAGTAACTTTCCAGAATTATGGAAAAAAACATTTCTAAGACCAATCTTTAAATCGGGTAGAAGGGATGATGTTAGAAATTACAGAGGTATTGCAATTCAATCCTCAGTTCCAAAACTCCTAGATAAGCTAATATCGGTTAAATTGGCATGGTCAACAAAACATATTTTAATAAATGAGCAGCATGGCTTTCGTAGTGGCCGATCTACCACTACTAATTTAATGATGTTCCAGAATTATATAGTAAGATCGTTTGAGAATGGCTTCGCAGTTGATGCTATTTATTTAGATATGTCAAAGGCATTTGATAAAGTTTGCCATGCAGTTCTATTATTTAAATTAAAATCTATGGGCTTTAACCACTCCACTATATCTTGGCTACAAAGTTTTCTATCTCATCGTAGTCAATGCGTCAAAATAAGGAATTATTTCTCTAATGCTTTCTTGGTCCCATCTGGTGTTCCGCAAGGATCCCACTGCGGCCCCTTATTGTTTCTTCTATTTATTAATGATATTTCTCAATCAATACATCACTCACGATTTTTGTTGTTTGCAGACGATCTCAAAATATTTAAAGAAATACGCTCTATCGATGATTGCTCCCTACTCCAAAGCGATTTGTCTCTAGTAGATGACTGGTGTCACTCCAATGGTCTTAATTTCAATCTGAATAAATGTAATTGCATCACATTTTCTCGTAAGAAAACCCTGACCAACTTCAATTATATGATTAAAGTGAAGACTATAGAAAGAACAGAGTTAATTAATGACTTAGGTGTTTGGTTCTGTCACAAATTTAACTTCCAACATCATATTAAGTTCATATGTAATCGCGCCTCAAAAATGCTTGGGTACATCAAGCGGAAGTCTAGCGATTTGTCGGCCTCATCTCTGAATCTTGTTTACTTTGCGTATGTTCGCTCCCATCTTGAATATACATCTTGTATATGGTCACCTTATCAACAAACATTTAGCAAGCAAATTGAGACTGTTCAAAATAAGTTCATTAAACATTTAAGATTTAAACCAGACTTTAATCACAATTTAAATATTCTGTCAAACATTAATAATTTGTGCTGCAGGCGTCATTTTGCAGATATGTCGTTACTATTTGGTATTGTTATTGGAAGTATCGATTGTCGCCCATTGCTCTTTAAAATAAATTTTGCATTTAAGTCTGATGGTCGCACAAGCCGTAACCCTCCGCTTTTTCGCATACCTTTCCACCATACCAATTATGGGTTTTACAGTCCTCTCTCTCGTCGCTTTATGCGTACGGCGAACTCACTAGTGAGCCATCCAAACTGCGATTTGTTCTGTGGTGAGCAATCTAGGTTCATCCGTTTTGTAAAAGGGGTAGGGTCGTACCCTTGTTGTTATCTCAGGGTTGGTGACTGATAGCGGTATTTTTATTTTTAATTTTTCTTTTTATTGCTTTTGCTACAAATTGTTTTTTGTTATTGTTGTATTTTAAACTTAGTAGTATACATAAATGTATTGGATTTCACATGTATATATTATTGTTGTAAAAATGGTCTAATCCGTTAAATAAATAAATAAAATAAATAAAAAATAAATAAAATATGCAGACGTTGTACATTTTACCACGCTTGGTTTATTAAAAGAATATAATTTGAAGCTTTAAACGAGTGTTGTCCACTCCCAGGCTAAGCATGAAGTAAAATTTCGAGTTTAGAAAAGCCTGAAAATTTGGTTTGGTCGCGTAGCGCGAAGCGCGGAGCGGCCAAACCAAATTTTCAGGCTTTTCTAAACTCGACATTTTACTTCATGCGCCACCGGCATAAAACACTGATTCAATGTAAAGTTCAGCGGTGTGTTTTAAACTTCGTAATATGTCAGTGTTTGTACCGGTAGCGCATGATGTAAAATTTCGAGTTTAGAAAAGCCTGAAAATTTGGTTTGGCCGCTCCGCGCTTCGCGCTACGCGACCAAACCAAATTTTCAGGCTTTTCTAAACTCGAAATTTTACTTTATGCTTAGTCTGGGAGTGGAACACATTCATTTTAAATTTCAAATGAAACTCATTTTAAAAAAACAACGATTATCTAAAGATTTACGGCATTTGCCCCAAAATTGGGACATGTATACTTGAAACAAAAACTGCCTGTATGTACAAGTTGACGCATTAATTACAATTGATTAGCTACAATTTGTAATGGTCATATAGGCAACCCAATTTACATATAACCTAAAAATAAAGGTGTGAAATCGTATATTTTTAAAATGTTCGGTGTTATATAAAACTCTCTGTATATATTTAATCATGTTTCACCAAGTGATTAATGAGAACATAGTGGAAGATATTTTAAACAATATTGGTTATTAAAGTATAAATTTAACATCGATCGATTGGCCATCGCTCTTTCTGCTTACAAGTTTGTAATTTATTGTTTGTTGTTATTATATATTTTTAAATCAATACGCTAAAGCAGTATAGTTTCAACTTCAAAGAAGTGGCGCATGAAGTAAAATTTCGAGTTTAGAAAAGCCTAAACCTTTGAATTCAAATCCAAACGTTCAGGCTTTTCTAAACTCGAAATTTTACTTCATGCTTAATCTGGAAGTGGAAGACACTCGTTTGAATAGTATTAAGAACTTCAATAAAAATTGGCTATGTTTTATTTATTTTATGGTTTATTATTATTTTCAACTGTTTCACTAATTTTTACGAATTCTTCGTACTATTTATCTTATTTTAAATATTGTAAGAGTTTTAATAACTAAATCTTTCTGCCTACAAGTTTATAATTTATTATTTGTTGTTATTATATCCTTTTAAATCAATATGCTAAAGCAGTATAGTTTGAACATCAGAGAATGTCAGTGTTTTATACGCGTGGCGCATGAAGTAAAATTTCGTGTTTAGAAAAGCCTAAACGTTTGGATTTGGTATTAAGAACTTCAATAAAAATTGGCCATGTTTTATGTATTTTATAGTTTATTATTATTTCCAACCGTTTCACTAATTTTGACGAACTTTTCGTGCTATTTATCTTATATTAAATATTGTAAGAGTTTAAATAACTAAAAATTTTTGCGATGATTTGCCAATCATTGTTAGAATTTATAAATCATAATATGGGTCCGTCAATATATAAATATATTGAAAATATAAACTTTGTATGTATTCAATGTGGGCTTTGTGCAGGGTTTTGAATAATTTAAACGAATTTTATTAAATATGATGGGTGATTTTATTTAATGCATTGTAATAATCTGTAAAGAATTTTTAGGGATGTTGCTGTAATTTGTAGCCAAACTTAATCTTAACTCAATTTGATTTAAAAAATGGAGTATTTAATTATTTTGAAACTTATTAACTTAGTTTAAAAATACATAATAATAATAATGATAATAATAACAATCTTTATTGTCCAACAGATATACCATAAAACTATAAATAACAAAAAGTATATACAATTCATAAACTAAATAACAACAATAGCATTAGAAAAATATATATTACCATAAATAAAAACAAAATCTACATACATGCTGTTTAACAATTATATTTAATAAATATTAAACTGAATGTATTATTAAATTAAGTTAGTCATTTAGTTTGTCTAGATTTAGGTTAAACATTTGTAAGAGAAAATTAGATGATTAAGATTTTGTAAAAAAATCGTATTCTGAAAATCGTGACGTCTCAAAATAATCTAAAAAAAAAAAAATTTAAAACAAAAGCTAAGCAGCGCTGCTGCGCGAGAAACACGAGCTCGAATATTTTATTGAGTAATTCCATCGAATTTTCGTTTCGCAGACATTATCGCACGATAATAAATTGTACCCACAAATTGTCTTACATAAACATTTTTAAGATTGATTATTTCTCATTTGATAAAACGTAAGTATTATTTTATAAACAATTTTCTTTACACTTCTACTCAAAATCTGTAGGAACCACCAAGGTTTTTTTGTTGTTAAACATTTGTAAGAGAAAACTAGATGACCAAGATTTTGCAGAAAATCGTTTTTTGAAAATCGTGACGTCTCAAAACGAATAAAAAATATTCAAAAACAAAAGCTAAGCAGCGCTGCTGCACGAGAAACACGAGCTCGAATATTTTATTAAGTGATTTCATCGAATTTTCGTTTAGCAGGCATTATCGCACGATAATAAATTGTACCCAGAAATTGTCTTCCCTAAACATTTTTAAGATTGATTTTTTTTTTCATTTCATAAAACGTAAGTATTTTTTTATAAACAATTTTCTTCACACTTTTACTCAAAATCTGTAGGAACCTCCAAGGTTTTTTTGTTGTTAAACATTTGTAAAAGAAAACTAGATGACAGAGATTTTGCAGAAAATCGTATTCTGAAAATCGTGACGTCTCAAACTGAATAAAAAAATTCAAAAACAACAGCCAAACAGCGCTGCTGCACGCGAAACACGCGCTCGAATATTTTATTGAATTTCATCGCATTTTCGTTTCGCAGACGGCGCCCCACTTTGCATACGTCAATTTTTCCAACTTGCATTTCCCGATGATTTCATCAGAGATGTGTCGGAATTAGCCGGATTTTTTTCTCTTTCGCACCTGTCCTTTTATCAAAATCTCTCTCCGCACAAACCATTAATCCAATTAAAAGTCATCAAGCGGACATTCAATTTAATTCGCAAACATTTCGCGGAAATGCAAATCATTTCACAATTAATACTTTAAAATCCAATTGAGTTCAATTTACAATTATTACTTGAACAAAATTATGATGAAAATAAAAGTTATAAGTATCTATAAATTAAATCGATAGCCAATCCATCCATCTGTTGATTTTTCTAAATGTGTTCATATTTTCGCTTAACAAATTAAGCGCCATTGATGCATACACCAACATTATTAATTTTTTGTTAATTAAATTATTAAATAAGTAATTTGATTTATTAAATTACTTGACCTGACTTGAAAATGTATGAAGAAAAATGTAAATATTTTTTATTTTAATATTTTTATTATTACTCATTTAAAAAAAAATAATGTGAGTGTATTTCTAACTTCACAATAATACGTGTTTTATGCGCGTGGCGCATGAAGTAAAATTTCGAGTTTAGAAAAGCCTAAAAATTTGGTTTGGCCGCTCCGCTTCGCGGAGCGGCCAAACCAAATTTTTAGGCTTTTCTAAACTCGAAATTTTACTTCATGCTTAGTCTGGGAGTGGAATCACTCGTTCTAAACTTCATATTGCACGTTTTTATATAAAATCGACGAATGCCTGAAATTTTACAGCATATACATTATGTATATTTAAAAGAAAAATTCACAGAATGTAATACAATAAGTCATTCATAGATATCATAAAAAGAAGTGCATAATTTTACCTAAAATCAATTTTTAGAGTTATCTCTATAATTGCTCGGCCGGTAATGGGTTTATAATAAATTGTAAACATTGTTTTATCTACACATTTTTTAAAAGCTTCACTATACTTTAGGTTATTCAAAAAATGTGTAGGCAAAACAATGTGTATAATTTATTATTAAGCGAAAATGTGAACACATTTAGAAAAATCAACAGATGGATGGCATTAGCTATCGATTTAATTTATAAATACTCATAACTTTTATATTTATATTTAATTGATGAGGCGGATACATGATGAAAGTCCATAATACTATTTGAAATAAAACAACACAGTTGGGAGGGTTTCACTTTATTTGTTGAACACTGCAACATGTTTCACCACACAGTGGCTTCATCAGGCAGATAAAATAATGATGATTATTTCATCTGCCTGATGAAGTCACTGTGTGGTGAAACATGTTGCAGTGTTCAACAATTAAAGTGAAACCCTCCCAACTGTGTTGTTTTATTTCAAATTTTATATTTATAATTTTGTTCACGTAATAATTATAAATTAAACTCAATTGGATTTTTAAGTATTGATTGTGAAATGATAAGAATTAAGCGAAAATTATTAAATGTTTTTATTTCAGTGAGCTCTAAAAATCTAAAACACAATCATTACCTAAAAATTAATTAATATCAGAAACCAGATGAACCGACCTCTTACATAAATAAACCAACATGTAAAATAACTTGTTTATTGTTATGAATTATGAATACAAATTTATTTTAACACATCCTAACGACCATGATAAACATACATAAAAAAGCTAAATAATGTTGCACCATACAATTCCACGTCTATATTATCTATGATTTATTATAAATAATAAATAACGGAGGCACCCACACTGAAAGCACGAGATAAATTCATAAATCACCAACAATTTCAACATTATTATTATTGTGCGCGCGCGATGATTAAAAACAAAAAAAACGGTCATTTTTTTCGCCTTGAAAACGGATGCATATTTTATGTGGAGGAATTACAATCGCTAATCGATTCGATGTGTATTTTTAGTAGTGGGATTGATTGTGCAAGTGTTTACCTGTTTTTTTTTTATAGCGTCAATTATTCAAAAATCGTTGAAGGTAATAATGGGCCTAATCGATTTGTGTTGTTCTGATTTCAATACTGGGTTTTGTTGCCGTAAATAGATGACTATGAATAAATAAACATGGGGGTAAATTGTGTTGATTATTTTCAGTTTTCACAATTTACTTGTATAAGTTTTAAAGTTAGAACGATATAAAGATTATTTCATGATTTGTATAAAAAAATTACCAAGGGATTTTTCGTTTAACCCATTAACGGCCGAGCAATTATAGAGGTAACTCTAAAAGTTGATTTTATTTAAAATTCTACACTTCTTTTAATGATTTATACGAATGACTTGTATTGTATTACATACTGTGCATTTTTCATTTAAATGTAAGGCATTCGTCGATTTTCTATAAAAACGTGCAATATGAAGTTTACAACGAGTGTTTCCACTCCCAGACGCGTAGAAAATTTGTCGAGGGTCGCGACAAATTTTCACGGGGCTTTTCTAAACTCGAAATTTTACTTCATGCGCCACGCGTATAAAACACTGAAATATTGTGAAGTTAGAAATACACTGAATATATTTGTTTTTAAATAAGTAATAATCGAGACATTTAAATAACAAAATATTTACGTTTTTCTTCATACATTTTCAAGTCAAGTCAAATAATATAATATATCAAGTTAACTTATTTAGTATTGTTGCGTATATGCATCAATGGCGCTTAATAGGTTAAGCATACATATATCAATATATCGCCATCCAGGTGTATTTCTCGTAATTGTTATTTTTTAAAAACCTCAGTGTCAAAAGTTACAGTTACGAGAAATACACTTAGATGGCTTAAAACGTTTCGATTGGTCGTTATTAGCTTAGAGGAGTGTCATTGTAATATTGTCAAAAATGACATATCCAGTGTCAAAACTGTTTAAATTGTGGAAAATGTCAAAATTGTTAGAAATGTGGAAAAATGATGAAATGCAAAGAAAATGAAAAATCGAAAAATGTTTGCAAAATTCTTTAAAATTGTGAAAACTTATTTTATCAATCAAAAGATACTTGATGCACACATTACATATTTATTTGTTAAATGAGTTAACTTAAGGATAATATTCCCAATTATCACAAATCTCTTGAAGTTGAAATCAGCGATCGGAAATTATATGAACTCAATAATTAAAATTAAATATTAATGATAGAATCGTTGACCTTATATTATCAACAAATAATATTGAATGCAATTTCTATGAGGATTTGCCTATAATTAAAAATGACAACTATCATCCACAACTCAGTTTTTCATTTATACTTACCACAGATCATCAAAAAAATATATACAATAATCTTGATTCAATGAAGTATGATTTTCGTAAAGCCGATTTCAACTCATTATCCCAACAAATTTCTGATTGCGACTGGTCTGATCTACTAAAAATAAATAATGTTGAGGAATGTTGTAGCGTGCTTTACCGCGGACTCTACGATAGTGTGTACCGCGAAAATATGTGAAAAGTCATCACCATAAATATCCATGTTGGTTTACACGTGCGTCAATACAATTACTTAAAAAGAAAGAACACTATAGAAGATTATTCAAATAGCATAAACTTGGCATTTATAAAACAAAAATATCGCAGCTCCGCCGTGAGGCACGTATTATAATAAAAAAAGACCAAGATACATTCATTCAAAATGCAGAACGTTCAGTGCAGAATGATCCAAAAAACGTATGGAATTATATTAATTCAAAGAAAAATCAGTCGCGTATTCCAGGATTAGTGACATTTGAAGATGCAGTAATTAATGACCCATTCGCAATAGTAAATAGCTTTCAAAAATATTTTTCATCTGTTTATGTTAGGACAACGTCAGCCGTTGATATGGATATCATAAATTCTGAGTTTAATGAGTGTTTTAACATTTCCACTATCACAGAAACAGACATATTTAATGCTGCAAAACAGCTCAGTACAAAATTCACATCCGGCACCGACAATATCCCATCATTTATTGTGGTTGATACTACCCAAAGCCTTGCTGAACCACTGGTCCACATATTTAATTGTATAATTAATCATTCACACTTTCCGATTATCTGGAGAACCGCGAGTCACACCAGTACATAAATCTGGATGTAAAAATGCTATCGAAAATTATCGACCAATATCGATTCTAAACAATTTTGCTAAAATGTTGGAGGTGGTCATAGCTGACAAGTTATACCTTCATGTGGAGGCATATTTAACAACTAGACAACATGGATTCATAAAGAAACGATCAACTCAAACAAATCTTTTAAATATTACTGAATTTATTGCTTGTCAGCTAGATCAACGTCTTCAAGTCGATGTAATCCATTCCGATTTCAGCAAGGCTTTTGATACTATCGATCACAATATTTTGCTTTGTAAATTAAAACAATGGTGTTTTAGTATTAATATGATATCTTTAATGCGCTCATATTTGTCTAATAGACTACAATACGTAGAATACAAACAGTACAAACCTCACTCGTACTGCTCCTTAAGTGGTGTTCCTCAAGGATCAAACCTTGGGCCCTTATTATTCATTTTATTTATTAATGATATAGTTAAAGATATCAAATCTAAAATCCTAATATATGCAGATGATGTCAAAATATTTTTAGCTGTATTAAATCTGTAGATGATTGCCAATCATTACAAAACGACTTCGATAACATCATAGAATGGAGCCTCAATAATAAACTGCATCTTAACATATCCAAGTGCAAGATTATATCATTTTTTAGAACCTCTACTCATATAGCATTTGATTACAACATGAACAATGTTTCATTAGAAAGAGTAACTATTTTAAAAGATCTCGGTGTCTTATTTGATAAAGATTTATCGTTTATACCCCATTATAATGCAATAGAGAAAGATGCCTTAAAAATGTTAGGTTTTATTCGGCGTATCAGTGAGCCTTTTCGGGACATTTATACAATAAATAAATTGTATCAAACATATGTGCGTCCAAAATTGGAATATTGTGCTTGTGTTTGGGCATCGTATTACAATGAGCATATGCAAAAATTAGAGCGAGTGCAAAAAATGTTTGTTAAATATTTGTATTTTAAAAAACATTCGGTTTATCCCGACACTGCTGTATCTTATAGTGATCTGTTGTCAATGTTTGACCTACAAGAATTGGGCTCAAGACGCAAAATCTTACTTCTAAAATGTCTACATCAGATCATTCATAACGATATAGATGATCCCAATTTATTGGCACTAAGAAATATATATGTTCCTAGAGCGTCTAGTAGAAATTGTACAACATTTATACGTAACCATAGCTACACTAATTTATATTATTATTCTCCAATTATTTTCATGAAACTGTTACATCTTGATGTTCAACAATATGCAGATATATTTATGCTTAGTCCAAAAGAATTTATAAAATGTATCAAAAATATATTATAATACGTCTCCTTAATTTTTATGTATGTTTGTGTATGTATGTAAGCATTGTTTTTTTGTTTGTTTAAATTTACACTTAGTCTAAGTAGTTTTGTATATTTTCCCTGTAAATGGATGTTAATTTCTGTTGGGAAATAAAATTATTATTATTATTATAAATCAGTCTTTTATAGGCGTGTCGCATGAAGGCAAATTTCGAGTTGAGAAAAGCCGGAATTTGGATTTGGACGCGTCCAAAATCCAAATTCTTCGGGCTTTTCTCAACTCGAAATTCTACTGTTTACTTAGCCTGGGAGTAGAAAACATTCGTTCGACAATTGTCAATGGTCTATTTTGTCACTTTTTGTTTTATACAAACTAAATTATACAATATTTAGTAAGGTCATAAAATAATGAATATTAAGAAAATAAATGAAATTTGTTAAAAATGAAAGAAAACTATAATTATATTTTGATATAGAAGAATATTAAAATGAACAATTTTAATAAAAAAATCTTGGAAAATCACGAAAAGTGTTAATTTTAAAAATCGACTTTGAATTTTGACGGTTTCTTTTCAATTTTAGAGAAGATAATTGTCTGGAAAATTTAATAAAACGTAAAAATTAAAAAAAATGTCCCTAGAATATGAAAGTTAGGAAAAACCGCCAAGATTTTAAAAATTAATCAAAACCTTGTAAATTCACATAATGCGTCAAATATTTAAAATTTATGAAATTCATGAAAATTAAAAAAAAAATGAGAAAAATTTATATAAAGTGACGAAATACATGAAATTCTTGAATAAGATATCATTTTGCATTTGGAGCTATTTAGGTTTATGCATATTTTGTGCAGCAGTTATATATTAGGTTTAAGTTTTCTTGCAAAAGTTTGGTATTATTTTGATATCATCCGTATAAGCAAGAAAATTACAATTTATACTGTTTAGAAAATGTTTAACATAAATGATAAACAATACCGGGCCTAGATTTGAACCTGATGTAGCAATATATTTATTTGATGAGTACCCATTGCACGAGACAAACTGTGGCCTGTTACTTATGTATAATTTAAAAAAGTGACTAAGTTATTTGAAAAACCATTCGAGCCTAGCTTTGTAATAAGTATCGAAATGATCAAAAGCTTTTGAAAAGTCTAAGTGTGCAACATCTATTTGTTTTTGTAAGTCTAAGGCAGTGGTGGGGAAACTTTTTTTAAGACGGGCCATTTGTAATATCCAGACAATCGTAGCGGGCCAAAGAATAATGCTTAATCGTAGGAAGGTAGTTTTTATGCGGGTCGTCACATTACGAAGTAAGAACGCGTTCAAACATTCTCACGACGGCACTCTTGAACGGGCCGGATTAAACCTTTCCGCGGGCCGTAGTTTCCCCATCACTGGTCTAAGGCATTACTTATAAATTGTCCTATGTGAATTAAATTTGTGACTGTTGATCTTTGGCTAAGAAATTCATGTTAATGTTCAGATATAAACGATTTTACTTTAGTTGCTAATGTTGAAAAAAAATAGTTTTTCAAAAACTATTGCAACATTATTTAAAATAGAGATTGATCTCTAATTAGTAACGGGGCTCTTATCTCTAGATTTGTGCACAGGACTAATTTTACCAGCCTTCCATCTTTCCAGAAATGATGCAATAATCAAAATATGAATTTATGACTGTAAATCACTAGGTTTACTGACATAAGTCTATCGTTTCAGTTTGACATAAGTCCGCTCTAGCCGATATCTAGTCCAGTATGTCAAGTTAACATAAGTCGGCGTCAACCGACATTTGGACTATAATAACTGTTAACATAAGTCCGCAATAGCCGACATTTTAACTATAATGACAGTTGACATAAGTCGGCACCGGCCGACATTTAGTCCATCGTGTCAAATTGACATAAGTAGGCGTTAGCCGACATTTGGACTATAATAACAGTTGACATAAGTCCGCAATAGCCGACATTTGAACTATAATAACAGTTGACATTAGTCGCCGCTAGCCGTGACAGTTACATAAATCGGCGCCAGCCGACATTTGAACTACAATAACAGTTGATATAAGCCGGCGGTAGCCGACATTTAAACCACATTGACAGGTAGCATAAGTCGGCGCAAGCCGATATTTAACCAATTGTGCAAATTTGACACGAGTTTGAATTTAATTATAATGAGATCGCTATGTAATTTTTTTTCTTTGTGACAGTTACGATACACATTTTAACACTTGTAACATATTTTAAAGTAACGAGTGTCTTCCACTCCCAGACTAAGCATGAAGTAAAATTTCGAGTATAGAAAAGCCCCGTGTAGAAAATTTGTCGAGGGTCGCGCAGCGACCCGAGACAAATTTTCACGGGGCTTTTCTAAACTCGAAATTTTACTTCATACGCCACGCGTATAAAACACTGATTTACAATAAAGTTGAAAATATAGAACGCTTAGATGTGATGGTGATCAATATTTACCGAGATGTAGCGAAAACATGCAGGAATTACTTTTTTGTGAATAGTTTAGAAATAATAATAAAAGAAGAATAAATTTAGTTTGAGCAACTTTTCTATATTGCTGATATTTAAATCATCATATCTTTAACGGCGAAAGTAATAAGATGGACACATAAGCGTTTTTTTTTTTAAATAAATACTTATAAAAGTTAGTTATATATATATTCATTGTGTCAACTTGACATAAGTGGCATAGCCGACATTTGACATAAGTCGGTGCCTGCCGACATTTGGACTATAATGACAATTGACATAAGTCGGCCGTAGCAGACATTTAAATCATTACTGTCATTACAGTTGACACAAGTTAGCGCTAGTCGACATTTAGTTTATCGTGTAAACTTGACAAGGGTCATCGTTATCCGACATTTGGACTATAATCACAGTTGAAATAAGTCGGCGCCAGCTGACATTTGGCCTATAATAACAGTTGACATAAGTCAACGGCAGCCGATATTTAAAGTTTATTGACAGTTGACATAAGTCGGCGCAAGCCGACATTTAACCAATCGTGCAAACTTGCCACGAATTTGAATTGAATTATAATGAGATCGCCATGTTATTTTTTACTTTCCCCCGTATGTAATGCAAAGGGAAAGTATTGTTTTCGTGAAAATTTTCGAATCAAAAATTTTAGCGGAAATATCCGTTTTGAGGTCCCCTGAGTCGAATAAGACCATTTTTGAAAAATGTCTGTCTGTCTGTCTGTCTGTGTGCCTGTGTGCGCTGTACCGGAAAAACCGCTAAAGATATCGAGATGAAACTTAAAACTTAAGCTTTTTGTTACAATCGAAAGAAATGAAAAGCTTTTGGTGAAAATCGGAAAACCGGAAGTGGTACTTTACTCTTAGCGTTTTTCAGTTCTTTCAGATTTTTTCAATAATTGTTCATCAAACAAAAAATTCTTTCAAATAAAAGTTGTAGATAATAACAAAATCAAGATGTATTGTTCACTTACTTTTTATCATAGCACTCTTAGTTTTTGAGATATTTCAAAAGTTGTGTGTTTTATCTAGTTATTGGTGTGTGACAGTGTATGTGTCGATACAATCGAAAAATGTTTCAAATAAAAGTTGTAGGAAATAAAAAACTAAAGATTTTTTGTACATTCACTTTTTGTCATAGCACTCTTAGTTTTTGATATATTTAATAAATAGTGTTTTTTATCTAGTCATTGATTTGTGTCAGTGTATGTGTTGATACAATTAAAAAATGTTTCAAATAAAAGTTGTAGGTAATAAAATATTAAAGATTTTTTGTATCTTCACTTTTTGTCATAGCACTCTTAGTTTTTGAGATAATTAATAAATAATGTTCTTTTATCTAGTCATTGGTTTGTCTCAGTGTATGTGTTGATACAATTGAAAAATGTTTCAAATAAAAGTTGTCGGTAATAAAGAATTAGAGGTATTTTGTATATTCACTTTTTGTCATAGCACTCTTAGTTTTTAAGATATTCAATAAATAGTATTTTTACTTTCCCCCGTATGTAATACAAAGGGAAAGTATTGTTTTCGTGAAAATTTTCAAATCAAAAATTTTAGCGGAAATATCCGTTTTGAGGTCCCCTGAGTCGAATAAGACCATTTTTGAAAAATGTCTGTCTGTGTGTCTGTGTGCGCTGTACAGCGAAAACTGAAAAGCTTTTGGTGAAAATCGGAAAACCGGAAGTGGTACTTTACTCGTAGCGTTTTTCAGTTTTTTCTGATTTTTTTATTAAATGTTCATCAAACAAAAAATTCTTTCAAATAAAAGTTGTAGATAATAACAAAATGAAGATATATTGTTTATTTACTTTTTGTCATAGTACTCTTTGTTTTTTAGATATTTTAAAAGTTGTTTATTTTACCTAGTTATTGATGTGTGACAGTGTATGTGTCGATACAATTGAAAAATGTTTCAAATAAAAGTTGTAGGAAATAAAAAACTTAAGATTTTTTGTAGACTCACTTTTTGTCATAGCACTCTTAGTTTTTGAGATATTTAATAAATAGTGTTTTTTATCTAGTCATTGATTTGTATCAGTGTGTGTGTTGATACAATTGGAAAATGTTTCAAATAAAAGTTGTAGGTAATAAAATATTAAAGATTTTTTGTATTTTCACTTTTTGTCATAGCACTCTTAGTTTTTAAGATATTCAATAAATAGTGTTTTTATCTAGTCATTGGTTTGTGTCAGTATGTGTTGATCCGATTGAAAAATGTTTCAAATGTAAGTTGTAGTTATCAAAAAGTTGAAGACATTTTGAAAATAATAATGCTACAAATATTTTAAAAGTGATTTAATACGCAATTTACGGGGGAAAGTACTATGATGGACACATCACCAATTTTTTTTCTTGTGACAGTTACGATACACATTTAGACGCTTGTGACATATTTTAAAGTAACGAGTGTCTTCCACTCCCAGACTAAGCATGAAGTAAAATTTCGAGTTTAGAAAAGCCCTGCGTAGAAAATTTGTCTCGGGTCGCGCAGCGACCCGAGACAAATTTTAACGGGGCTTTTCTAAACTCGAAATTTTACTTCATGCGCCACGCGTATAATACAGTGATTTACAGTAAAGTTAGAAATATATAACGCTTAGATGTGATGGTGATCATTATTTACCGAGATGTAGCGAAAAAATGCAGGAATTACTTTTTTTGAGTAAGTTTGGAATAATAATAATAAAAGTAGAATAAATTTAGTTTGAGCAACGTTTCCATATTGTTGATATCTGAATCATTATATCATTTACAGGGAAAGTGGACACATCACCATTTTTTGAGATGGCATAAGATTCTTGCAATTAATATTCATCCCCTGTAGTATTTTCAATTTCCTGTTTGTTTATTTAGTTTATAATAATTTTACCTAAAGTTATATTTTGCATAAAAACAGTTAATCTGTTGTGTAACTCAAAAATTCATTGTAGTTGTTTCAATGAATATTTGGAAAAGTCTCAACGAGACAAAATCTTTGCAGAAAGTCGATATTAATTCTATCGACTTTCTGCCTTTGTCTCGTTGAGACTTTTCCAAATATTCATTGAAAGAACTACAATGAATTTTTGAGTTACACAACAGATTAACTGTTTTTAGGCAAAATATAACATCAGGTAAAATTTTTATAAACTAAAAAAACAAACAGGAAATTGAAAATACTACAGGGGATGAATATTAATTGCAAGAATCTTATGCCATCTCAAAAAATGGTGATGTGGCCACTTTCCCTGTAAATGATATAATGATTCAGATATCAACAATATAGAAAAGTTGCTCAAAATATTTTGTCTCGTTGAGAGAGTTTTTCAAATTTAAAAAATACAGTTGATTACATTAGAAAAATAATTATGTCTTTTTTTATTGATATTCAAGATATTTAAGATAAGATCACCTTTTATGTCAACAAGTGATGGTCGTATAATTTAACTCTCAGTTGATGCCACTATTTAACGACGCTGTGAAATTTTAATTAAACACCTAATACCGAGTGATAAACATATTATGAACAGTAAAGTTTACGGCCGAGTGGGCCGGGGATCAGTTTTAAGTAAGGAAGTAACTCAATTCTGATACCCTTATTGTTGTTATTAAATCCCAGTCGCGCGAACGAGAGTTGCGGGAAAGCCATCGGCAACGAAATAAATTAAGCGTCTGGATTTTCGGTGTCACTTTAAATCAACGCATCCGCCCACGGAGTATTTCACTCGGAGATTCGAGAGGACTAACCTTTGTCGGCTTATTATCATTCTGGCACGAATTAATTGTATATTATAGTATATAGTATGGTAAAGGAAGTGCACTCGTGTAGTTTATTTAATATTAACATTTTAATTGTGACAAATATTATTTTATAGAGGAATTAAACAAATAATTTTAACTTAAATATGATTTGTTGACTAACATTTAAAATCCTCTAGAAAAGCGATACGAAAGCTATCATTCTTAAAAAACATTGTATAACATATTACAATTAGGATTGTCTTAAATTAATTTTTAAGTTGTATAAAACAGCACAACTAAATTCAATTGTAGACCTTTGATGCTCCAATATTGAACTGTTATGTCCGGAACTTCAATTAAATCATATTCGTAGATTACATTTATTTGTCGATTGACATAGATATTTTCTGTCATAAGCATCAATGTCGTGAATTAATTAATTTTTCGACATGTATGTAACCAAGGCTGTAGCCAGGGGGATATGGGGGTTCAACCCTCCCTCCCCCCCGAATTTTCAAAATGGTAAATTCTGGTATGTAAAAGAAAAAACAATATGTTTACTATTAACCCCCCCGAGAATTTATATAACCCTTTCCGTCTCTTTTCTTCTGGCAGTTTTGCCACAAAAATTTAAAATATGAATACAAGCAACATACAGTTAATTTTCATTCTAGGTTAACATACGCATAAGCTGTAAATTTTCCGACATTCGTTGTTTTTTAAAAGAGTTCAATTTAAACCTTTAAAGGAGTATTATCTACTCCCAGACTAAGCATGAAGTAACATTTCGAGTTTAGAAAAGCCCCGTGAAATTTTTCTTTTTCTGGGCTTTTCTAAACTCGAAATTTTACTTGATGCGCCACCCGTATAAAACACAGATTGCAAGTGACGTTCGAATATACAGAAATTTCACAATATTTTAGTGTTTTATACGTGTGGCGCATGAAGTAAAATTTTGAGTTTAGAAAAGCCCAGAAAATTTGTCTCGGGTCGCTGCGCGACCCTCGACAAATTTTCACAGGGCTTTTCTAAACTCAAAATTTTACTTCATGCTTTGTCTGGGAGTGGAAAATACTCGTTTAAAGCTTCAAATTAAATTTATCTAAAAAAACAACAATTATGTATACCTAAAATAAAAAGTCCCTGTATACAGTGATTTGTTTATTAGGCAAGCATATGCATAAGCTGTACATTTTCCGACATTCGTTTTTAAAATAGTTCAATTTGAAGCTTTAAACGAGTGTTTTCCACTCCCAGACTAAGCATGAAGTAAATTTTCTGGGCTTTTCTAAACTCCAAATTTCACTTCTTGCGCCACCCGTATAAAACACAGATTTTAAGTAAAGTCCGAAGATACATAAATTTCGAATATTTTTACTATTAACCCCCCCGGAAATTTATATAACCCTCTCCGTCTCTTTATTTTCTGGCTACGGCCTTGTATGTAACTATTACTAGATTTGAATCGATGAACTGGTCGATTTTATTGACATTAGTGAAACCCAGCACTATTCAAATTAACAATTTCCCAACTTCTTTTTTTACTTTTAATTAAACAACAAGAAAAAATATTGAATGGTTAAAAAATAAACAAGTCGGGGCAAATTATATTGAAACGCTGCCAATCCATTAGGCGTATTTTTCCTGTGCGAGTCCTCGCCAGCCAATCCAATATAGCCGAACAACGTGCCGTCGCTCCGTGATTTCAATGTTTTCGCATTTAAATTATGCAGTATGTAAATCGAATATTTAAATTGTATAACCGAACGCACTTACCGGCCACCACCATAAACGCGAGATAATTATCAGCAAACCGTGTGCAGCATGAAATGGCGAATTACTCACCTGCAACAATAAAAAAGAAAAATGAGAAATAAATTCATTGAATTACTACTATTATACTGTATAATGTTTATTTACACAAAATTATAAAGAAATCAATATAAATACATATTCAAATAATTAAATAATATCAAATAGAGAGAATACATTCAGTACAACCGAGGTTGTTCCACCAGTAATTAAGTTTAAATTGTTTAATCGCTCTTTTCAGTAAACAATTTGAAGCTACTAAGGAGTGTTTCCACTCTCTGATTAAACATAAAGTAAAAATTTGAGTTAAGAAAAGCCTGGTAAGGTTTCAAACGAGTGTTTCCACTTCCAGATTAAGAATGAAGTAAAATTTCAGGCTTTTCTAAACTCGAAATTTTACTTTATGCGCCACCCGTATAAAACACTGATTTCAAGTGAACTTTAAAATATACTGAGTTAACATCCTACTTTAGTAGTATATTCTAAATTTCAGTTCAAATAAGTGTATAGTACGCGTGGCGCATGGAGTAAAATTTCGAGTTTAGAAAAGCCTGAAAATTGGGATTGGTCGCTTCGCTTTGCTACACGACCAATCTAAATTTATAGGCTTTTTAAACTCAAAATTTTACTCACCTGGGAGTGAAATCACTCGTATAAAACTTCAAATTGAACGCTTTTACAAAATAAATAATGCCTGAAATTTTTCAGCGCATACATCGGGATATAAATTTGCAATAAAATTGCGAAACTGTTGTTGTAAAAATAAACACACTTTTTTTTGATAATCAAAGGGCTATTCTTAATTTTGTTTATACAAAGTTTGCGTAACTGAAAAAATCTGACATTTTGTCAATTTTTGTATTGTTTTAAAATTACTATTACAGAAAGCCAGTGGTGCAGTTTGCTAAATATATTTAGGTTGGTGAAAACTGTAAAGATTGTCTAAGTTTATATAATTCATAATATGAATCTTGCTAAACCATACAAAAGTAATGAAAATTATTAGACGACAACATTTGATAAAATCAACTTGAAATCACAAATATGGTCCTAATTTACAAGTTAAATAACAACTAAACAAAAATCGTCAAAATAGACCAACTAAACTATACAATTGTAAAATTAGATTATTTTAAAAATAAAAATTATAAAAATTGATAAAATCAATAAAAATAATCCGGGTGTTCATTGCGAAATAATAGTCTACTTTAAATTTTTAAATGGCTGCATACACTTTTCTTATTGATTTATATCAGACATTGTTTTCTTGAATCCAAGAAAAAAAAACTTTGTATACATGATTATTGGCAATAAATGTAGTGTTTCTTGAAAAAAAAGGCTTTTTAATGCTGTATAAATTGTTTATTGGTTTATATTTAATCTGTGTGTTCTTAAAAGTTTATTTTAGATAAAATTCTGCGATTCTTTTTTTGTATTCAATTAATGTTTTATTTGATGCTGGGATTTTTTCTATTAAATATTCATAACGTATACGCTGTATATTTTCAGGCATTCGCCCATTTTGAAAAAGAGTTCAATTTGAAGTTCGGACGAGTATTTCCACTCCCAGATTAAGCAAAAAGTAAAATTTTGAGTTTAGAAAATCCTTAAAATTTTAAGACTTTTCTAAACTCGAAATTTTACTTCATGCGCCACGCGTATAAAACACTGAAATATTGTAAAGTTAGAATACACTTAAAAAACGAGTAAAAGTCGAAATATTTAAATAACAAAATATTTCCATTTATCTTCACATATTCTCAAGTCAGGCTAAATAATACATTGTATCAAATTTACTTGTTTAGTTAGTAATTAAATGAAAAATAATATAATAATGTTATCTTATTGCATCATCAGTTATTATTCATGTTATTCATGTTTGACATAACCTCACGATAAAAGACATTTGTCACTTTTATACATGGCACTGTAATTATCATGTTCGAAAAAATATTGAACAAAAACAGGAAATTGGGCATTATTGGAATGAGAAAAAGAATGCCTAATGAAATAAAATTAAACAAATACTCGTAGAGGCAGCCATTTAAAAATGTTAAGTTGGCCATTGTTTCGCAATGAAGTAAGTATTAAAAGAAATCAATATTGATGTAATTTCTTATAAATTAAACGACCATTGACTTCGGTTTTTAGTTCCATAAAATCCGTCAACAAATAACAGAATTATGGCGTTGGGCGTTTTTTATCGTACACCCGGTATATTATACATCGATTATTATAAATTAATAAAACCAGCAGAATTTATATCGAATCGTCTAGGCTAATTGAAAGTCAATTAAACAATTTTCTATTTATGTTAATGAATCTTTGTGTGCATCAAATGAAACAAATGTTTTTTATTTAGTTTTTAAATTACTTTCACTAGAACTTTGAATTGAAGGTTTCTTAATGATAAATTCCTAGTATCTTAAATTTATCATTATTAATAAAAATTAAAGTCAACAATTCAAAATTGATGGTAATGTAATGTTTATGTTTTAACATTATTTGTAGTTGGACACGATACACGATAAAGAAAACTTCACTCTAAAAATATGAAAACACAAAAAGTACTCCAGTTATAGTTTTTGAGTTTTTAATAAAAATTTCAGCCATTTTGAGATTAAAAATAAAAAATATTATATATATTTATAATATATAATATCTTATTATATAGGGTTTTTAAAAAGAAAGTCCTATTTTAAACGACTCGTATCGTGGCTGATTTTTATGTATTTTTGAAATTAATAACAGTATCAGGTCTCAGGGAACGCGGGATTTTTGTTTTACACCTTTCGGTCGTCATAGCAACAAACTTGTTTACAACAGTTGCGTGAAGAATAAAGTGTCTTCACAGGTTTTTCAAGTACCTTTTTTTTGTGAAAAGACATGGTTTTGCCTCTGCAAACTCGCATTGGACTTGTCCAATGTTATTACGAAAGTGGACGGAGTTTTTTGGCAGGTATTCGACGGTTTCGCAACCGTAACGATTTAAGAGGTGGCCCATGCACTTTAAAAGCTTTTCAAAAGCTGGTAGCAAAATTTGAGGAAACTGGTTCTGTTATGTAATCGGTATTTGTCTTGTGTATCGGATGAAACACGTTTGGTTCTGTTATGAATAAAAAGAAATCAGGAAGACCCTCTGTGGCAACAGATGTTGCAGTTGCTGAAGTTTTACAAGAAACGCAAAATTAGAAAATTAAAACGAATATGGGTGTCAATAAAATAGCAGGACGTCTGGAGGTGAGTGGCACCACAGTCTGGCGCATTCTTCGAAGGCAACTTAAAATGTATCCATACAAAATGCAAGTTCTGTTCGAACTAAAGGAAGCTGATAAAGGTATAAGAACTGATTTTGCCCTGAAAACAATAGCGGAAATTCAAGTGAATCCACAGTGGCCTGATAATGTTTTATGGACTGACGAGGCACACTTTCAACTCAATGGTAGTATGAACACACATAATTGTCGAATTTGGTCATTAAATAATCCGCATTCGGTCATTCAACAAGGACTTCGACATTGAAAATATCGTATTTATGCAGGATGGCGCACCTCCGCACATCTTTAACCCAGTAAAACAGTTTTTAAGGAACACTTTTGGAAACCGCATTATCAGTAGACAATTTCCTGTAATTTGGCCCTCAAGATCGCCAGATCTTAACCCTGCTGATTTTTGGTGAATTTGATGAATTGAAAGAGTCCATTACTCAGAACATAGCAGCTATTCCACCAGACCTACTCAGAGCTGCGGTTTACAGCATTGAAGAAAGGCTACTTCTTGTTGTAGGAGAAGATGGCGGCCACATTCAACATTTACGATAATTCTAATATTTTTATTAAATCCCATTTCTTTTGGCACATAGAGACATTTTTCATTTTCAAATTGCTCAATTATTGATGGAGATATCAATTTTTAAAAATAGGACTTATTTTTGAAAAACCCATTATATTATACTTAATTGTTGTTGAGTTGCGCGAAGATGGTTTTAAATACCTGCGGATAAGGAGGAGTAATTACACTTAAAATAGATTTAAGATGTCGGCCTAATTGTCGGTTTTCCCTTAACTCCATAACCCCCGCGCTCATTACGTAATTACACCTCCTAATCCGCAGGTATATATTAAGCGCATTTTAGCTTTTAAGTTTGTATTTGTCAACCATTGATAATGATCACATCGTGATCGAAATGTGCATTTGGTACTCCAAATAAATAAGTGAAGAAAAGATGCAAGTGTTCCATTATATTATATATTTGTACACAAAAATTACAGAAATCGTAACTTTATAATTGTTTTTTTTAAACATTCAAATTTTGTTTCTAATGATACTTGTAGATTTTGACGAAACTTAACTAACTAACTAAAGACAAATAAACGTCAACCCAAAGTCACCTCGAAATTTATTAACAAAAAAAAACTGCTATGATGATGATAAATTCAACATAAAATGACAAACATTATTTGAATTAGAAAATTTGATTATAACAAAGATCGAGTATATTCAACACTTTACCCTTTTACCTCGACGTCACAAAAAACAAAACACAGCATCACAAAGGCATGTCTACCTTTTTGTTTGATTTTATTACTTCATTTATTTGATAAACTAATCAATGGGGAATCAAGTTATCTACATACAGGGCATTTTTCTTATAAGTATACATATGCATACGATATTAATTTTCCGGTATGTCTTATTTTTTAGAAGAGTACAATTTTAACCTTTAAACGAGTACTTTTCACTCCCAGGTTAAGCATGAAGTAAAATTTCGAGCCACTACATTTTTAGGCTTTTTTAAACTCGAAATTTCACTGCATTCATCACGTGTATAAAATACCTATTCAGAGTGAAGTTCGTAATATACTACTTATTCTTGATCAGTATTTTTTACGCTCGCTTAAAGCTTTACATTTAACACTAAATCAAGTATTATCTGCAAGTTTAAAGCATAAATGCTGTAGTTGGAATATGTATACTTAAAAGAAAAACTCTCCGTAGAAGGAACGACAAACAAGAACGAACAGAAATCCCTAGAACACAAACCTCAGTTAAATGGGACATTAGCACATTGGAGTAGTGACATTATTCAAGAAAACTTGCGTTTTATATGATAATAATTTCCTCTTGATTCTGCGGCAAATTGTAAATGATCAATCTATATGGATCTTCTTTATTTCAAAATTTCAATTATTCTTTCACTTACTTTTAATGCAAACCTTTTGCTCACTATTGAAAATCCAATGCTTCTTCCTTAAATAGTTTCACCACAGTTTTAATGAGATTTTGAGCATTTTTGTAAAATTGGCGCATTTGAAGTATTTTGACAGGTGACATAAATATTATGATGATGGAAACGCAAACTTAATATCCGACGTACCAATCAATTGTGGATGTTCTGTTTCAACTATTATCCATTGATTGAAAACAGATAGATAGATGTTAATGACGACTATACTAAATATGGGTATAGTGAACACATTACCCTTCTATGTGTTGACTATACCCATATTTTTTTTTATTGGTCAACCAGATTTGGGATTTATTTTTCCAAGGTTATTTGATTATTTGGATGTCCCTACTGTAATGACATTGATATATGAATACCACGTTGCAATTGTTGAAAACATTGATGGAAAAGTGGTAATAAAATGCCAAAAGTAGTGTTCCGTAACTTAATGAATCATTATGATAGGGTAATTAAGCACATGGCAACCATGTGGAAAACATAACCCTACATTTATTTTGAAGGCAAAAGTCAAAATTGCTAATAGAGTATTCAACCAAGTATTCAACAATATAATTATATTACCAGATCTGGTTGGCCAATAGAAAAAAAAACTAAAAATAATTATACTGTAAATATTCAAACATTCATAATTTTTTATATTTTAAGTTTCTAACAAGTGTTTTCAGTCCTTGATTAAGCATAAAGTAAAATTTTGAATTTAGAAAAGTCTTAAAATCAACCAAACCGCATTTTGAGGATTTCTAAACTCGAAATATAACTTCACGCACGTATAAAACACTAAAACAATGTGAAGTTCAGAATTTACTAATAAAGCAGTATACTAAAGGAATCTCTTTTTTAAACTTTACAATGGTTTAGTGCTTTATACGCCTGGCATATGAAGTAAAATTTCAAGATAGGAGAAGTTTGAAAAATTTACGTAGAAGCTACAAATTGAACGCTTTTCAAATACAATGCATGTAAACACACATGGTTATCTTTTCATTAAAACACTTCGTTATCTAAATAACTAATAATCAAATTAGTTATTTAGATAACAACTTTTAAGGATATTTTAACAAAACATTATACTTTTCTTAGATTTAGCGATTCGTTAGTAAATTAATGTATCAATAAATAAAGCTGCTCGGTATTTTAATTAGTTATAAAATAATTATACATAATATTAAACCTACAAATATACCACTGTTTTAATTTTCAAATACCTTTTTATTCCTTTGAAACATTTTAGCCAATTTTCATGTTTTATAAACACCCAAGTGCATGATTGTTTTATGAAATTTACGATGGATTTTGTTTCAATATAGAATTAATTTAGTAAAACTTATAATTAGTCGAATTTAAAAATGTATATGAAATGAATAAAAATCTATACGTTTTAATAAAATCACACATTTGGGAAATAGACATTTGTTTTACATAGTCGGAAACTAAAATTATTCGAATTTAAATTTGGATTTGCGTATATTCATTATTCATATTCCTATTCTCAGTATTAGTATTCCTAGTCGTATTCAAATTAGAATTAAGCTAATAATTGTATTCGTACTCGTGAAGATTCGTACTCCTATTCGTATTCAAAATGCCTTTATGATTCCCGCATATTCGTATTCCTATTCGTATTTTGAATCCCCTAAGGAGTCCCGAATACTCGTATTCTTTTTCGTATACATGAATATTCGTATTTTTATTCGTATTCGTGAAGATTTGTATTCCTATTCGTATTCGAAATCCCCTTATAATTCCCAAATATTCGTATTCCTACTCGTATTCTGAATTCCCTTAGGAGTCCCGAATACTTGTATTCCTATTCTTATTCCTATTAATGATTTCGATAGCTAACGCCATCTAATGCTTCATAGTGGCATCGTCAGTGACACTATGAAGCATTAGATGGCGTTAGCTATCGAAATCATTAATAGTTTTCACATATTGGCTTGAAATAGTCAGAAATGTTCAGTATTCCTCAGCACTGGGTCGGGACCACACTGAAGAGGACCTTGAAGTCCGAAACGCGTCTGTGGGTACCTGGTGCCGGAATACTGAACACAAATTCAATTCGTATTTCTAATCTTATTAGTAAATATCTAATTCCCTAGATTAGAAATATCCCAAGCCTTCCAAATTTCAAACTCTAGTTGAAGCCAGATTATAATAATCTTTAATCGGAAGCTCTTTAAATTTGTTTTTAAGTGACATGTAGTTGTTACCAATGATAAAGAATGCGTGTCGATTGATCAATGAATTTCAGGAATATATTTTTGTGATTTGTAGTTACATCAGGAAAAAAGCGTGAATAAGGAAACCAAGCAAAATTATCAAAAATGTCAGTTGTTTTCAAGTTTTTATTGAAGTTAAATCGGAAAAAGGCGCCTTTACACCGTTTGAAAAATAGGTGGGACATAAAATTTCTGCAAGATAACAAATAGCCCTTTGTGCACTGAAACGGGAAGCGCCCTCTCGCATCCCGCACGACACTATCCGTTCTAATTTCGCAATTTTATATGAAAACCGCGCGCCCGCACAATAACCATCATTCCAAAAAGCCACTTATGATCCTCTTTGTTTTAAGGTTCGCGCTGATAATACCGGGGAGGGCCTAGGTCCCCAGGAATTTCGGAGAATGAGTTAATGTTTGGTTTGGGAAGAGGAGGAGGACGTTAAGCCGGCGGAATTATGCGAGTCCGCAAACTCTCGCCCTCTCACTCCAGACGTTTCTAAATCATGCTTAAATGAGGGGGTTAGAACGGACCAGATGGGCAATAAAATGGGTAGTTTTGATGAGTTGCCCCCAAACACGCCATAACCAATCTTTACTGTTGCCGGGCTTCACGAATTATTCATGAGAATTACAAGCGTTTGTAATTACATATAGAGTTAGAGTGATATATGTTTGTGATGAAATACAAAATGGCATTCAGTAGTTTTATTGAGTTTTTTTTTTACTATAAAATATTATTAACCTTTAGCAAATCTTTAAACTGAAATAATTGTATTTCTATAAATTATCTAAAGATGGACAAATGAACAAGTTTTTGAGTCCAATTTAAATAAATATGTTTTATGTTCAATGGTGAATGCGCCGGGTTAATACATCTTGAGCTGGATATCTTTCTAGAAATTCTTTATGGTTTATTATCGTCTATATGATAACAAAAACCTCTAGAGTGCTATGATTATTTTTTTTTTTAATTTAAGTTGGCTACACGCTTTAAGAATTGACATACAGAGAGTTTTATGTAACACCGAACATTTTCATAACGAGAATTTTTCTTTGAAGTATCCATATGCATACGTTGCACATTTTCTGATGCTCGGCTTATTAAAAAAATGTAATATAAAGCTTCAAGCGAGTGTTTTTCACTCCTAGGCTAAGCATGAAGTAAAATTTCGAGTTTAGAAAAGCCTGAATATTTGGTTTGGTCGCGTAGCGCGAAGCGCGGAGCGGCCAAACCAAATTTTCAGGCTTTTCTAAACTCGAAATTTTACTTCATGCGCCACCGGTACAAAACACTGATTCAATATAAAGTTTAGCGGTGTGTTTTAAACTTCGTAATATGTCAGTGTTTTGTACCGGTGGCGCATGAAGTAAAATTTCGAGTTTAGAAAAGCCTGAAAATTTGGTTTGGCCGCTCCGCGCTTCGCGCTACGCGACCAAACCAAATTTTCAGGCTTTTCTAAACTCGAAATTTTACTTCATGCTTAGTCTGGGAGTGGAAAACATTCGCTTAAAGCTTCAAATTACATTCTTTTAATAAACCGAGCATCAAAAAATGTGCAACGTATGCATATGGATACTTTAAAAAAAAATTCTCACTATGAAAATGTTCGGTGTTACATAAAACCCTGTGTATAAAACGTCAGACATAATAATTATAATGTTTCAGAGTTGCTAACCTACAATATTTTTCATTGCACTCTAGAGGTTATTTTTGGTCAGTTGGTAAAACATACTCAACCCCTTGACTTACGATTTAAAATTTCATTGAGATGCATATACTGATTTTCTAATTTAAGTATGTTTTTACGTATTCCATTCAAAAAAAATAATTTGTAAAATGAATTAACATGAGATCAAGTCTGAATAATATCTTTTGAACTTTACTTAAAATCAGTGTTTTGTACGCGTGGCGCATGAAGTAAAATTTCGAGTATAGAAAAGCCTGAAAATTTGGTTTGGCCGCTCCGCGCTTCGCGCTACGCGACCAAACCAAATTTTCAGGCTTTTCTAAACTCGAAATTTTACTTCATGCTTATTCTGGGATTAGAAATACTCGTAAGAAGCTTCAAATTGATTTTTGCGAAAACAACGAATGTCTCTAAATTTACATAGAAAAAATGGTAAACTTAAAATAAAAATACCTTGTATCATAAATAGAAATTCTCAAGCAATATTTGTGACCTGTGTGGCACATATTCCACTTATATATATTAGGATAATTGACGCCTCCAATACGTAATTATACAGAGAATTTTATGTAACACCGAACTCATTCAATGTTAATTTTCATACAGAGAATTTTTGTTTTAAGGATGTACATTTTCCGACACTCGGTATTATTATAATTTAATTTTAAGCTTTAACCGAGTGTTTTTCACTCCCAGGTTAAGCATGAAGTAAAATTTCGAGTTTAGAAAAGCCTGAAAATGTGAATTTGCCGGGCGGAGCGAAGCGAGCCCGGCAAATTCACATTTTCAGGCTTTTCTAAACTCGAAATTTTACCTCATGCGTCACCGGCACAAACCACTGATTCGAAGTGAAGTTTGGCGGTGTGTTTTAAACTTCCTAATATGTTAGTGTTTGGTACCGGTGGCGCATAAAGTAAAATTTCGAGTTTAGAAAATCCTGAAAATTTGGTTTGGTCGCTCCGCGCTTCGCGCTACGCGACCAAACCAAATTTTCAGGCTTTTCTAAACTCGAAATTTTACTTCATGCTTAATCTGGGAGTGGAAAACACTCGTTTTGATTTTCAAATTGTACTCTTTAAAAAAAAAAAAAAAGGATTATCTAAAGATTATATATGCTGGAATTAGGACATGTATACTTGAAAGAAAAACTGCTTGTATGCACAATTTGTAGTGAAATAAGTTTAGGCGTTGATTGCAATTGATTGGCTACAATTTGTAATAGTGATATATGCAACCCAATTTACATATAACCTAAAAAATAAAGGTGTCAAATCGTATTGAATGCTTTCGAACACACGATGCAAATCGAACACACGAAAATAAACATTGTAATAATAAAAATAATAATAATAAACAATCTTTATTTCTGTAAAACTATACATAAGAAAGAAAATAAACATATACTTAATATAGGAATTTGCGTCAAGGGAAACACGTATGTATAGCAATGTTATACAATTTTATAATGAAAGAATTCTTCCAAATTATATGGCTCCATTAACAATAGCATATTAATTAGTCTATTCTTGAAATTATTGATCCTATTCTTCATTTTTAGGTTAGACGGCAAAAAATTATAATATTTCATACACCTATATTCGGGACTTTATTCAGTGAAAGTATACCTGTTAATAGGGTATACAAAATTTTGTTTGTGTCGAGGATCGTGCTCGTGTGAACTTTTGTTTTTCAAAAATATATGCTGTTGTTTCCATATATATACTTTCTAGTATATATATTGCAGTTACTGTGAGTATACCATTTTCAGAAAACAATGTTCTGCATGAAGCAGTTGTTTTAAGCCCTAACATCGCTTTAAGTGTACGCTTTTGGAGAATGAAAATTTTATTAAGCTGTGTGGAGCTCCCCTAATGTATTATTCCATATCTAATATGGCTTTCAAAGTTCGCGTGGTATGTCATTTTTAAAATGTCAAAACCAACAGTTAATTCTAAGGACCGGATCATAAAGCTTGCTCTGCTTAGCTTTTTAGAAACATGAGTTATTTGATCATTCCATTTTAATTTGTCATCTATATAGATGCCTAAAAATTTCGCAGAATTGGTTACATTTAATATACAATCACCAAACCTCAAATTTGACGGCGTGGCAAGAGCTTCGTTCTTTTTAAATAGAATGCAATTTGTCTTACTTTTATTTATAGCTAAGCTGTTATCATCAAACCATTTGAAAATTAATTGCAGCGCATCCGTCCCGTTTTGGCATAGGTTCGTCATGTCACTACCTTTGATTACGATATTTGTATCGTCTGCGTAGTTAATAATTTCAAAATTGGGATTGTTTTTATAAGCAAATAAATCATTAATATAAATATTAAATAGCAGAGGGCCTAAAATGCTCCCTTGCGGGACACCGCTGACAATGTCTAATACTATTGACCGCACCACGACGCCGCACAGTGGATCGACTCTATATAAAAATATGGACATTCACGAAAAAACATATTTTGGAATATAATTATTTTTTTACATAGAAGTTGGAATAGATAGTATAGAGTTTTATAAATTGCGGGTAATTTATTTTTACGAAAAAATATAGTGCCGTAATATAAACTCAAAGTTAAACAATATGTTTGAATCTACAAACCCTCTAAAAAGCGATTTAAATAATCAATGCGCATTGCCATTTAATAGAAAAAAAAAAGCTTTTTTATCTTTTATATAGGAAAGCAATTGTATTAGCTTCAAAATAGGATATTACTTTTAACACAATGAGGTGTACCCCCGGAGAACACACTCATTTTTAAAGAGAATAAAAAAATTGTAATGTATGAAGTTATATTAAGTTTTAAAAAAATGTCCAACTTTGTCCAACATTCTGTTAATAGTTTAGTAATAACCAAACTTTTAGCTTTTACGTGCTATAAAAAACTCTTCCATTCTTGTCCATTTATCAATTTAAATCAATAAAATATGAAAGGAATTACAGTTTGAGTAAAATTATATTTATATTATCAAGTCACCTTAACTTACCCAACACAATCTGACAGTACCTTGACAGTGAAATTTAATTATCTCAGTATTTAATTAATAAGTCTAAAAAGTTATGGAAAATATAAAAACAAACAGAGATTTGTATAATTTTTTAAAGAACGTTGGTTTTAAAGATGCAACTGCTGCGTTGGATGCATTAATATGTGCTTCAAGCGGAGGTATGAACGAACATATTAACGTTATGCTGAAGGAGAAAATTCGACTATTTTGCTATAAAATTAACAAGAAAAGGAGGGAATGTGCACATCAGGAGAAGAGATTTATATCAAAAAACATGAAATGGTTGGAGATGAAAATTATTTGGCCAAAAGAAGTTTTTGTTCAAAGGAATTCTAAAGGAGAACCCAATATAAGGAAAAAGTTTCAAAATTTAAGTGAAAAACAGAAGAAAAGAAGAACAGGATCATTAAAAGACATTCCGATAGAATATTTAACATATATGGTTAAGAAGAACATGTCCAGCGAAGGGAAATTTATTTATGATTTCCTAAATAATCACCCAGAGCATCTAAAGAAGATAAAGTTATATTGTGAGCAATTACTAAAAAACACTTTATGCGAAAAAACAATGCCAAAAGAAAAAGTTTTAAGTTTATATGTTGACGCAAAATTATCAAAATTTCAGTACAATCTAATACGAAGCTCTCTAAATGAGTATAGTAACTGTTTACCTAGCTATTATAGTCTACAAAAATTAAAAAATGAATGTTATCCTATTCGAGAATCCATAAATATTAATGAATTGTATGTCAAAATTAATCTTCAAGACCTATTAAATAAAACAGCAGAACGACTGGTAATTGTAAACCCACAGATAAAAAAATATACAAAATTAACAATGATAACAAAATGGGGTTGTGATGGGTCTTCTAATTAGTCACAATATAAAATTAAATTTGCAAACAATGGCAGTGATGATTCCTCCGTTTTTATTTGTAGTATGGTACCAATAAAATTGTTTGATGAAAAAACAAAATTATCTGTGTGGCAAAATGAAACTCCGTCTTCCACACGTTATTGCAGACCCATACAATTTCATTTTATGAAAGAAACTTGTGAATCTACATTACGGTTAGTAAATGAAATTAATCAAGAAATTGCACAACTCAAGCCGACTAAAATTCAAAATTACTGTTCTATAATACATAAAATGATTTTTACCATGGTTGACACAAAAATATGCAATGTTTTGACGGACAATAAATCATCTATGTGTTGCTTTATATGCAAAGCGACACCAATAATGATGAACAATTTATCATTTGTTCAAAATCGAAAATGCATAGAAGAAAATTACCAGTTTGGTTTATCGCCGCTTCATGCATGGATTCGGTGTTTTGAGTGCCTTATTCATATATCATATAACTTACCTTTTAAAACATGGTCAATTCGTGATGAACGAATAAAAATGTTGCGCAATAAAAGGAAACAAATGATTCAGGATACTTTTAGAAGCAAAATGGGTTTGTTAATTGATATTGTGAAACAGGGATCAGGAAAAACACATGATGGAAATACAGCCAGAATTTTCTTTAAAAATTTTAAATTGTCTGCTGAAATCACTGAATTAGATATTGATCTAATTAAAAGATTATATGTAATATTACAGGTAATTGCATCAGGATTGGCAATAAATGAAGACAATTTTAAAATTTATACCTTTGAAACAGCGAAATTGTATACCAATTTGTACGGCTGGTTTTATATGCCTGTCACGTTACATAAATTATTATTACACGGAGCAGAAGTTATTAAAAACCATATTGTACCAATTGGTCAATTATCGGAGGATGCACAAGAAACTAACCACAAGTTATTTCGGCGATATCGGGAATTCAATAGCAGAAAAAATTCACGAATTGACAATAATACCGATTTAATTCATGCTCTATTAATTGCCTCTGATCCATTAATATCAAGTTATAGATCAAAAAAGAAGAGAAGTTTTAGTTTATTACATGAAGCAAAATTTTTGTTAAAAGATGACCACTCGGATGTAACATTTGTTAAAGATTCATCTGATATCGCAGATGATAGTGGTGATAATGAATTCGGCATAAGAGAAGAGGAAGAAGCAGAAACCTAATTTCTATGCGACTTTTATACTTTTTTAATACCATTTTATTTTATTTCTTCTATGTTAAAAAATTAGTTTTAAAATTATTTTCTTTTCTGTCTCCATCAAAATATATACCTGTTCTTTTTGTAAAAATTAGGTTCAATTTAAATGTTTATATTATTACCATATTTTTCTTACAGTTAATGAAAGTTATGTTTTATTATTTAAGAAATGCATTGTTACAAATTATTTAAAAATACATCAGTTGTACATACTCATTATTATATTTGTTTAACTATTAATATAATTCTGAACAGATAAGGCGTTAAATTCGACAAACAATTTCAAATAAAAAATTAATTTAATAAGAAAAAATAATATTTAACTAATTAACAGAAATAATTAGTGACACCCTTCATTATTACAGTTTTAAATATTTACTTATTACGTAAAAAATATAATTTCATGAATTTAATGCTGAAATTTCTTTAAAATGGCTCTATTTTAGTGAATGTCCAAAAATTTTCCAATTCAGCCCACTGTGCGCCGTTTTCTTGTTTTATCTCAACAAATTGTTTTCTGTCGGTTAGATAAGATGTCAACCACTTGTGTGCAACACCTCTGAACCCGTATTGGTCTAATTTTGATAATAGGGCTGCGTGATCAATGCAGTCAAAAGCCTTAGACAAATCGAGCAGCACACCGCATATTAATTGATTTTTTTCTATTGATGAATATATGAATTTGGTAAAATCGTATAACGCTGTATTGCAATTTTTATTACTACTAAACCCATGTTGGTACTGAGACAAAATATTATATTTGAGTAAAAAAGATTTCATTTGTTTAATTACAACGTACTCGTATATTTTAGAGAAGGTGGATATGAGACTTATAGCTCTATAATTGGCTTCGTCTTCAGGATCACCGTTTTTAAATAATGGTACTACCTTAACTAATTTTAATTGTTGTGGAAAAGTTCCATTTTGCAGCGATTCGTTTAGTAAAAAACATAGATGGTCAAAAATACAATCCATGCATTTTTTTAGTATAAACGGCGATATTCCATCAATCCCACTGCTTCTATTCGTAGATATATTTCGAATAATGTCTCTCAAGTCGTCAACCGTTATAGAATGCAAAAACATACTATTATTGATTTTTTTTATATTAATATTATCGGGAAGGTACATTGTTGTAATCTGATTGCTAGCTACATTTACAAAATATTCGTTTATCTGGTCTGGATCTATGGTCATACCTATTTTAGATACTTGGTTTTTAGGTGTAGTACCTGTTACTTCCTTAATAACAGACCATGAAGCTTTGCACTTATTTGACGCACATGCAATTTTATTGCTGTAGTAGTTGGTTTTATCAAATTTTAAATGAATATTATATTGTTGCTTATAATGTTTCAGAAGCGGTAAATACGTTGGTTGGTGTTTAGATATTGTGTCATACAGATGTATTAATCTATTATATTCTCTTGTCTCATTTGGCATAGGAATTGCTACTTTAGGATCGTTTACTTTTTTTAAGGCCAATGGAAAACAAATATTGAAATGTTTCAAGAATATGTTCATAAATAAATCAAATTGAGAGTCTACGTTTGTACTATTGTAAATGGATGACCATTGCTCGGCATAATTTAGACTTACTTTAAATGCATTAATATTCTTCTCGGTGTTACACAAAACTCTTTGGATATGAATAGGTTAAATATATAATATATGTTGATTTTTTAATTTTAATTTCTATTTTTAATATTGAATTTAAATGGTTAAAATCAAACCAAAATTCTAATTTTTATTTAGTTTTAATGGAATTATAGCCTTGAGATGGTTATTCATTTAATTAAGAAATTAAAGAATAAAACTACTTTTATCCTGAGTTAAAATGATAAAAACAGATCGATAACAAGACACTATTTACAATGAATTATTTATTTTTCACAATTTAAACCATTTTCCACAGGGGAATAACAAACGTGATTGATGGCTGTTTTCACTTTCGCTTCCCTCCTCGACGCTATTTTTTTCCATTCTTTTATTATGATTTCCCTCTTTTCCTACCAATAAAATTAGCAAACATTACGCGTAATTTGTCGCCGGTAGTTGCGCGTTGATTTATAGGCCCTTAATTGTGCCGCGCAAATCAGATTTTCGTTTCTTGATTGATCGTGTCCTTGTCGGCATAATTAATCAATTACAGCTCACGTGAAAAGGAAAAGGAATGAAAGCAGAAAGGGAGGGAAATGAGCGCGAGTAAAAACGGCGACGTTTAAATTTATGTGTCGTTAGTATTTTTTTTATTGAGAGGGGTTGGAGTGGATCGTGTTTTTTATGGCGTTGTAAAATTGATTTTTTTGTGTTTGTTTTGTGAGATTTACTGACATTACTTTATTGCTGATTTTTAACACTTAACATCCTTGATAAATAATTTTCATCAATCAATATTTTTTTTACAGATAAATCTTATGATTTAATCAAATCATTAGAAATATGTACAAAAAATGGAAGAAATGCTAAGAAAGGGGAATGCCTAAGATAATTTGTCTTAAGCATTTGCTATTTTTAGCAGTCTATTTGAAACTTCTAACACGTGTTTTCTACCTTAGATCTAGCATGAACTAAAATTTCGAGTTTAGAAAATGTTATAAGCTCCAAATTTTATTTCAGGCGCCACGCGTAAAAAAACGTTGAAATATAAGTTCGAAATACGCTTCTCATCATAATAAATTTTAGAAATATTTTTTGGTCTAACAAAATCTTGTGCTTCTAAAATTCTACAGATTGGATTTACTTTAGAATATGTAGGTATACTTGCGGGATTACACTTCTGTAGAGCGCTAAAATAAAGCGTTTTCTGCGATTTTTTGGTGGAAGGAATTGTAAAATCATGGTTTTTCTTTACCAAATTTGTATATCCGGTTCCACAGAGAGTGTAGAGCAACAAGAATTAACTATACTAGGTGTTGACTTGGCGAAAGCAACATAGGAAACCCCATGTAAATTTTGAAATGTTCAAATTTTGGCTCTCCCATTTATTTTAGAAACAAAATGTATTTACATTTTTTGTAGAGGGAACGATTTTGACTTAATTTGTGTTAACGTTTATCACTTTGCGTTTCTCTCAGTTAAAATAATTAAGAAAAAGCAATGTGATTTAATAAAAATAATGACATGCCATTGAATTGAAACAACAATTGCGGATGTCAAAATGGCAAAAGATATCGCAGTCACTTGATTAAAGTAATTGTTTTTGAAATGATTTACACTATACAAGAAAAAATCCTCTTAGTAAAGTGGTATTATACAGACCACAGTTATCACGATGTTGTATCAATTGTATGTCATTATTTTTACAAAATCACATTACTTTTTCTTAATTATTTTAGCTGTAAATTTTCTGACATTCGTTGATTTTTAAATGAGTTCAATTTGAAGCTATAAACGAGTGTTTTCCACTCCCAGACTTAGCATGAAGTAAAATTTCGAGTTTAGAAAAGCCCCGTGAAAATTTGTCGAGGGTCGCGCAGCGACCCGAGACAAATTTTCTGGGCTTTTCTAAACTCGAAATTTTACTTCATGCGCCACGCGTATAAAACACTGATTTCAAGTGTAGTTCAAATATACATAAATTCACAATATTTTGGTTTTGTACGCGTGGCGCATGCAGTAAAATTTCGAGTTTAGAAAAGCCCAGAAAATTTGTCTCGGGTCGCTGCGCGACCCTCGACAAATTTTCACGGTGCTTTTCTAAACTCTAAATTTTACATCATGTTTAGTCTGGGAGTGGAAAACACTTGTTTAAAGCTTTAAATTGTCCAATAAAAAAAAAACAGTTAATATCCGCAACTGTTGAATTAATTCCATGGGATGTCATTATTTTTATAAAATCACATTACTTTTTCATAATTATTTTAGCTGTAAATTTTCTGACATTCGTTGATTTTTAAAAGAGTTCAATTTGAAGCTTTAAACGAGTGTTTTCCACTCCCAGACTAAGCATGAAGTAAAATTTCGAGTTTAGAAAAGCCCCGTGAAAATTTGTCGAGGGTCGCGCAGCGACCCGAGACAAATTTTCTGGGCTTATCTAAACTCGAAATTTTACTTCATGCACCACGCGTACAAAACAAAAATATTGTGAATTTATGTATATTTGAACCACACTCAAAATTAGTGTTTTATACGCGTGGCGCATGAAGTAAAATTTCGAGTTTAGAAAAGCCCAGAAAATTTGTCTCGGGTCGCTGCGCGACCCTCGACAAATTTTCACGGTGCTTTTCTAAACTCGAAATTTTACTTCATGCTTAGTCTGGGAGTTGAAAACACTTGTTTAAAGCTATAAATTGTCCTTTAAAAAAAACAGTTAATATCCACAATTGTTGTAATAATTCCATGGTATGTCATTATTTTAATAAAATCACATTACTTTTTCTTAATTATTTTAGCTGTAAATTTTCTGACATTCGTTGATTTTTAAAACAGTTCAATTTGAAGCTTTAAACGAGTGTTTTCCACTCCCAGACTTAGCATGAAGTAAAATTTCGAGTTTAGAAAAGCCCCGTGAAAATTTGTCGAGGGTCGCGCAGCGACCCGAGACAAATTTTCTGGGCTTTTCTAAACTCGAAATTTTACTTCATGCGCCACACGTATAAAACACTGATTTCAACTGTGGTTCAAATATACATAAATTCACAATATTTTGGTTTTGTACGCGTGGCGCATGCAGTAAAATTTCGAGTTTAGAAAAGCCCAGAAAATGTTCACGGGGCTTTTCTAAACTCTAAATTTTACTTTATGTTTAGTCTGGGAGTGGAAAACACTTGTTTAAAGCTTTAAATTGTCCTATAAAAAAAAAAACAGTTAATATCCGCAACTGTTGAATTAATTACATGGGATGTCATTATTTTTATAAAATCACATTACTTTTTCCTAATTATTTTAGTTGTAAATTTTCTGACATTCGTTGATTTTTAAAAGAGTTCAATTTGAAGCTTTAAAGGAGTGTTTTCTACTCCCAGACTAAGCATGAAGTGAAATTTCGAGTTTAGAAAAGCCCCGTGAAAATTTGTCGAGGGTCGCGCAGCGACCCGAGACAAATTTTCTGGGCTTTTCTAAACTCGAAATTTTACTTCATGCGCCACGCGTATAAAACACTGATTTCAAGTGTGGTTCAAACATACATAAATTCACAATATTTTTGTGTTGTACGCGTGGCGCATGAAGTAAAATTTCAAGTTTAGAAAAGCCCAGAAAATTTGTCTCGGGTCGCTGCGCGACCCTCGATAAATTTTCACGGGGCTTTTCTAAACTCGAAATTTCACTTCATGCTTAGTCTGGGAGTGGAAAACACTTGTTTAAAGCTTTAAATTGTCCTTTAAAAAAACAGTTAATATCCGCAATTGTTGTATTAATTCCAGGGTATGTCATTATTTTTATAAAATCATATTACTTTTTCTTAATTATTTTAACTTAGAGAAATGTAAAGTGTTAAGTGTGTACATTTATAACTTTAGAATGTTTTCCTCTACAAAAAAGTAAAATACATTTTGTCTCTAAAATAAATAGTGAAGCTAATATTTGAACACTTTAAAATTAACATGCGATTTCTTATGTTGCGTCCGCCAAGTCAACACCCGGCCTAATAAAACTCATCATTGTCGTTTTAACCACGTTCTTGTTTTGGGATGAAATATATATAAAAAAAGTATACTTTAAGGAAAGTACAGACTGTATACTTGTTGATAAAAAAGTTTTATACTCTAGTTAAAAAAAATCCGTGTATGTGAATCAATATTTAGGCTAAAAAAACATCTTTTAGCGAAAAGTATTTCTTTCCACGAAATTCTTCAGAATATATTGTAGTTACACGTCTTTTTGTAATTAAAACATTTTAATCTGAACAAATTATTATTATCTCGTGATTTTTTCTATTTATTCTAAACCTCCAAACAATTCAATTCGGGTACATAAATCCCTCAAATGCATGTTTTAGCGCGCTAATATAGGCCCTGCACACACACACATTCACTAAACAAGCGAGAGAGAAAAAAAAAAACAATCACTAATGAAAATTGATGCTTTCGCAATCAACATCGGCTCTCGCATTATCGCGCATTGTGCAATTTCGGCGCAGGAATTTTCGCTGCGCGGGATACGATCGAGTTTCGGCGAAACAATACGCGATACAAAAAATGCCGATTGTTCTTCCATGAAACAAACAAAAAATACAACAAACAAAACAACAAAAAATTAACAGGCGTACGTGCAAACTAATATTGAATAGTTGCGAAATGGAATATTTGCTTTCGGTGTCAGTTGATGAGATGACCCATATATTGAAATTGGGACTGTGTCGAGTGGATCCCCCTTAAAAAGTCATGTGTAATTACAGAAATGTAAATGATGGATCATTTTAATATTGAACAAAATAACATAAAGATAAATGATTCAGTACAAGTTTCTGCAAGAGTTAATAAGAGAGCCTATATGTCCTAAGCCGATGCATCTCCCGGTGTATAATATATGTATGTTAGCTGGGTAATGATCATATATTACTTGATTTTATTAAAGAAAACTATTCATGACCTTCAGGAATTCACCCCCTTACCGTAGCCCATAATCCTCCCCTTTTGGAATGATCATAGCGTGCACATACTCTCCAAACAACACAAATAGACCTTTAAGTCAGTGTGTCTTTTTATTATACCCCGTTGTGAATATGTGAATATCATTAAACCACCCCCCTGGTCCGCATAATATACACATTGGAAAGGTGAGCCCTGTGTAAGGTCAAGCGTCCCGGGAAATATCGTAAAAATATTATGGCGCGAGCGCCGCGGAATTTCCCGGGGAACATCAGAATTTTTCTGGTGATAAACGTAATTACGTATTCAGACTTGAGCGAATTTTCGCGTGGATAGCGCACGTCTTCGTAACGTGACCGGGTGTAAATTTCAGGGAAATGGGGTGAACCATAAAACGCAGGTTGGGTCCGTATCGTTATGCTTTAACGGCACGACAGGAGTTAATTGGCAAAAAAATATATATTTTTACGTGAGTGTGGAGAAATATTTCTAATAGGATTATACTCTATTTACTTCAAGAAAAATGTTAGGAAAAGATAGGGCTCTGTATCTTTCTGTACTATTTTTAGTTGATGTTGATGTTTTGTTTGATTGCATTGAAGTTTATTGAATTGTACGAAAAATTACTAATTATAAAACATTAAAAGTGCGATTATTTTCGCAATCTACCAATTAATGTGTTTCTTACACAATGAAACACTTTTAACTTTGTTTGTATAACACGTTTTATTTAATGTGACTGCAGTTTCGACAAATTTAGCTTGTCATTATCAAACATGGAGGATAATGACATGTTTGACATGTTTGATAATGACAAGCTAAATTTGTCGAAACTGCAGTCACATTAAATAAATCGTGTTATACAAACAAAGTTAAAAGTGTTTCATTGTGTAATTAACATGTATAACGAAGTAGAAGCCTCTACAATACAGAATTTAATGTGTTTCTTTTTAAGACAAATTTGTTGTAGATTGCAAAAATAATCTCGGCACTCTTAATGTTTAAATTATAATTGTATTTTTTAAATTATCAAATTTGCAAATTTAGTTGATTTAATTTTCAATTTCTTTATTTCAATTTTGTTCGTGTCAACAAACAATTTTAGACAAGTCATGTGAACTTCTTTAAAACATTGTTTTTGCAATCATCATTTTTCGAATTTTGTAATTTTTTTGTATAATTTAATAAACTTAAACTAAAATCAAACGAAACGTCAACATCAACATAGTAAAAAAAGAACGTCTGTAATCATTTTTAAAGATTAGTGATTATTATTATTCTTTTAAATTTACATCATGAAAACTAGCAAAAATCTTTTAAAATGTCAAAAATTGACGAAAACAGGAAGATAAGCATGAATGAAATTGCCAATATTGAAAATTAACAAAAATATTAAAAATTTTCAATTTGAAATTTTGACAAAAGAAGACAGTACAAATAATAATATAATTCATACATAAAAAAACAAAAATCCTCAAAATTGAGTAAATTTGTAAAATTTTAATAAATTTGCCAAAATTAAACATCGAATCCAAACCACACACAAATCGTAAAAATTGATTAAAGAAACAAAATGTTACAATTAAAGCGTAGCCCTCGGGGTAAGTGTTTTAAAACTTCCGTGATACAGTAAAAAATCACAAACTAATAAAAAGTACATTTCTTCTATAAATTGTGTGATTGAAACACTTTTTACTGCCGACACCGATATAATAAGATCAAAGAAAATAATCGATTATTATTTCTTGAATGACGAACGAGTAAAGAAATAGTATATTGTACAACGAGCATGGAATGACATATTTCTCGCGAGTATGAGATACTGCAGCATGAGCGTTAGCGAGTGCTGAAACTCATACAAGCGAGGAATGTGAATTCCATGCAAGTTTTGCACTATACTTTTAATGCGACCATAATTTTAATGTAAAAAAATATATAATAAACGTGAACATTTTAAATGTACCTTTGTCAGGAGGTGTTTTTTTTAGACGATTCTTCAATAAACTTGTTAATTTGTTGTGCAATTAACGTATTTGCTTATTTTGGTAGATACCTTTGTAATTTTCTTTTTAAAAATGTCCCTAACTTTCCGTATATTCTAGTTTATATATTATTGTTTGTACTCAACATCATTTTGACCATTGAATACTCTCTAGTACGTTTTCTAAAAACGATACTACGTTTTTATACATTCGCTTATCTGTGAAACTTTTATAGACCGCTTCATATATATATATATTTTTTTTTAAATCGGAGGCATTAAATTCATATAGGTTGCCTTCGAGAACTCTAAAGTTTCTGGTGGAGTTTAATTTAAATTGATCTCACTACTATTTAACATTTTTATTTAAATTAATACAGCGCGTCAAAATTTTAATGATATTATTATCATTATTACTATGATTTATATGTGCATCCATGTTGTTTAAAATGACTTGGTGAGCGCTCTTTCAAGCATAGAAAAAACAATCATTTCTTTCATGTTTAACGACATTTGAACTATAATGACAGTTGACATACATCGGCGCCAGATATTTAGTCCATCGTGTCAACTTGACATAAATCGGCGTCAGCCGACATTTAGATTATAATGACAGTTGACATAAGTCAGCGCTAGTCGACATTTGGACTATAATAACAGTTGACATAAGTCGGCGGTAGCCAACATTTGAACTATGATTATAGTTGACATAAGTTGGCGTTGACATAAGTCGACATTTAACCAATCGTGCCAACTTAACACGAGTTTAAATTAAACTATAATGAGACCGCACAGTTGTTGTTTTTTTTTGTGACAGTTGTGATACATATTTACATATTTTAAACTAACGGGTGTCTTCCACTCCCAGACTAAGCATGAAGTAAAATTTCGAGTTTAGAAAAGCCCTGCGTAGAAAATTTGTCGAGGGTCGCGCAGCGACCCGAGACAAATTTTCACGGGGCATTTCTAAATTCGAAATTTTACTTCATGCGCCACGAGAATAAACCACTGATTTACAGTAAAGTTAAAAATATATAGCGTTTAGATTTGATGGAGATCAATTTTTATTGAGATGTGGCGGACTGGTCGATGTCTTTCCGCGAGCGATCTTGATAAAAGTGCAATAAGTGACAGTGATATTAACTGTGTGTTGTGTAATAAAAAAATCGATTTCGATTTATTTAAGTGTTCAGTTTGTGATCTAAATTTCCATTCCGAATGTGCTAAAACGGAGGATAAATTTGGATATCCAGCATGCTCGAAATGCGAAAAAAAAATGGAACTCAGAAGTACACTTTAAGCATTGTAATTGCACTTAAACGAGAAATATCAGAACTGGTAAAGCAAATAAATAACCAAAATAGCATAATTCGTCGTTAAGATGCTAAAATAAAGGATTTAAGTAATGAAATAAATAACCTCAATGTTAGCAAGGATGCAAACCCGATCAAGAAAGTAAACAAAAATTCAAATAAGTCAATTGAAACTACCTCATCTCCGAAAGATGGACATAGCAGTTCAATTTTTAACACTAAATCGAGCGAATCGAGTTTCAGTATTTCATAAAATATTTGAACTTGCAATGTTAGACCGCATGTTAAAATTCATAAAAAAACATAATATCTTGAGCAATAGTCAGCATGGATTTTTAAGCGGCCGATCCACTATTACTGCAATACATGCGCTTTATGATAAAGTAATAAACTATCTAGACCATGGAGAGTGTCCGATTGGATTATTTTTTGATCTTAGTCGGGCGTTCGACTGTGTAAATATTGACATATTACTCGATAAATTAAATAATTATGGGTTTAGAGGCGTTGCTCAGAGTTGGTTTAGTCAGTACTTAAAGAATAGAAGACAATCTGTCCGGATTGTTAAGAACGGTCGAATTTGTATGTCAAATACTGCATTAGTTAATATTGGGGTACCGCAAGGGTCTATATTAGGGCCGATCTTATTCATCCTATATATCAACGATATTGTAAACACAATACCTGTTGAAATGTTTATTTATGCAGACGATACGTCAACTATTATGAGTGATATTGATGACGAAGCTCTGAGCAACAAATCTATTGATTTGATACGTTCACTACAAACTTGGTTTTCCAGCAATAATCTATTTCTAAATACGAACAAAACATTTTGTATAAGATATAAAACAAAACAATCAACAATAAACTCAAATATCAATATTACTTTAAATGACATAAATATACAGAAGTCAAATGCAATAAAATTCCTTGGAATAGAAATGGATTATTGCTGTGACTGGAAAAATCAATGTGATACGATTATAAAACATCTAAATAAAACTTCGTTTCAAATGAGATGTCTCAGAAATGTATTGAGTACACAACAATTGATACAGGTATACTATGCTAATGCTAATTCACGACTTATATATGGTGTACGCTTATGGGGAACTTCGGTTCATTGGAACTCCGTATTCATTGCACAAAAGCGAATCATAAGATCGATGGCAGGCATTCGGCAAAACCAATCTTGCAAGCCATACTTTCAGTACTATAAAATACTACCATTTCCTTGTTTAGTCATGTATGAGCTAGTGTTGTATACTCGCAAAAATAAACATTTATTCTCAAAAAAACAGTGATATACATAATTACAACACAAGGCATCGTAATACATTTAGCATTGAAAATTGCCGACTAAATATAAAAAAACGTTCACCAAACGTTCTCAGGCCAAAACTATATGATAAATTACCACATTATATTAAAAATGCAATATCCACCCAATTATTTAAAATTAAATTAAAAGAATTTTTGCTTGATAAATTATATTACACTTTGAGTGATATGTTATAATTTTTAAATGTACATGTATGATAATTATGTTTTGATGTAATTTGTCTGCTTTCTTTAATTTTTTATTTGATTGTTTGACACTTCCAAAATTGTAATTGTATATTTTTTGTATATGATCTACAGTCCAAGGAAATAAATTTAAAAAAAAAAATAAATGCAAGAATTACTTTTTCTGTGAATAGTTTTGAAATAATTATAATTACAGTTAAATATATTTAGTTTATGCAACTTTTCCATACTGTTGATACTTAAGTAATCATATCTTTATAAATTTTGTAATTTTGAAGATAATATTATTGATCTTTATTACAAATACTGAAAAAATATTGTAAAAAAGAGTTATTAGGTATTCAAAGATACATTTATCCTATTAATACTTAGGTACCTTTTTTATTCGACACTTTTGAGCGTGACAAGTGGTGTCGAGGCACTAATTTACTTCGAAATTGGCCCATCCGGGGGCCCCATTCGGTCTCTGTAAAGCAAGCGGAGCGTATAACATTAGAAATTTCTAACGTTTTATTAGGTTCACGTATTCCAGGACACATGCCACGGCGCATGAATGCAATAAGTTAAGTATTTTTGTTACGTGATCGTTGCCATAGAAATCATTACAGTTCTAGACTTACAATACACCTACTGTAATTCTAAAAATACAATGGCTTCTGTAGCAACGACCACAAAATACAGAAAAATAAACGCATGTAATGTATTACATTTACTAATCAGTGATAGACCCATAAGTACAGTTGCGAGAGAAAATAACTAGTACAGCAAAATATTTGGCTATGTGAACTGGACCACTTTAATTATTAAAATTATCAAACAAATTGAGAAATCTGCGCAAATGTCAAACAAAATTTAATTAATCAACTGACTGAAACGCAAAAAGCGATAATAACGACCCGTTTAGAGACTTTATTAGCAATAGAGACATTGCCAATGAAGTGCATGTCAACAAATACACTGCCTTGTTGGCCAAGAAAAAAGTTGTTGTTAACCTGTACATGACACGTTTGTTTTACAAGAAAAAAAATACGATTTTTTTTAGCTACTTCTAAGCTAAAGCTCCTTGCTTAACTGGTATCTTTTTCTCGCAACTGTATATTTCAAAATAATAGGAGTAGACAAAAAAATCCTTGTAAGTATTTCCAAATTATTAAAAAATACTCATCACATAATTTATATTCCGGATGACTTTGTTAAAAGATTGGAAGAGTATAATGAAAAAACTTTCCCTCATCCCATATCTCGTTCCTTATTTACGCCCACAAACTCCCAAAATAATAAACGAAAAAATACACAAGCCCACGGTCCACTGATTGATTAAACCCATAACTTTCCTAATTTACTATCACAATCCCTGCATTTAACTATCCCGTGTAGAAACTTTATTACCGCAAAAGACGTAAAAGTAACGGCCACTCAACGTCTCGTATAACTTCACACACACGTTAAATTGTTATACATGTATATCCCAACAAAGAGATTTGTTTTAAAACACCTGCCGCGGCATGTGCGCAATTATTAAACTGGACCAATTGCGAAGGAGAGGGATTTGCATACAATGCGTGTTTACCAGACAAACACGGATTCGATTTCGAATTCGTATTCGTATTCGAAACAACGCGATTGTTCGGAAGGTCTCTGCGTGTTGTCTGGGTTCAATGTGTGTGGATGAGTCAGTTTGTATTAATTTATTTTACAAGTTACAAAGAGCGCATTCACGCAGATATTGCTGATTATTAACGAGTGTTAATTTTCAATGCGTTTAAATGGAAAAACGGGCTTCTTTGATTGAATGACCTTAGGTCATTTTTAATTGATGTGTCTTTCTAGGAAATGTTAAGCTTGGAGCAACTAATATTATTAACTCATTCGTAAACAATGACGTATTTGAGATGTTTATTATTTTGATATGTAAAAGTCGATTTTGATCTATCACAGATATAGTTGGGCATTGGTTGACAACATTTTTTTAATTATAAAACAATTGTATGTATATCATATGTTATTAGTAGTCCGTCAATCAGATTCGGATATAAGTCAACTAAACACCACCGGTTGGAAAAAAGGAGAAACGGCCCCAATTACTATGGAGTCATTTTTTTCAATAAATTGTTCGAGAAAACTAGACATCTAGAAATAAATTCATTTAAAAAATACATTAAGGAATTTTTAATTAAAATGGCGCCTTACTGCATCAACGAATTCACACAATATAGTGATATAGTTTAAAGGAGTATTTAGGCCGAGTGAATGTTGCTCTGAACAAATTGATTGTTGCTTTTAATAATTAAGTTAGGGAATTACATATGTGCTCTAAATGTTCATTCCTGACTAGTTTTGAGTGACTTATGCCCGGTATTATAAACGATTAATAAATCATTTGATAACTATTTGTGGAGTAAATTTATATACCTAGTAAACTACTAGGCAAATAAAATTGCATATTATAAAGCAAACCTACCAAATAAAAAGCAATTCTAGAAATGAATAATTTAATTAGTAGATTACAGACCGAAATTATACATTTTCGCTGAAACCACCAATTTGTTCAATTTAATTGTCAATATTTCAAATTAAATTGTCAATCAAATTGGAAATTTAGTATAATTCCTTATAATTATGGAGAATAGCCATGGAATAGGACAGAATTACACAAAAGAAGAAATAGAACGCTTATTAGAAATTATAAAAGATTTAAACGAGTGTTTTCCACTCCCAGGCTAAGCATGAAGTAAAATTTTGAGTTTAGGAAAGCCTGAAAATTTGGTTTGGCCGTGTAGCGCGAAGCGGCCAAACCAAATTTTCAGGCTTTTCTAAACTCGAAATTTTACTTCATGCGCCACGCGTACAAGACACTGATTTCAAATGAAGTTCACATGTTTACAATATTTCAGTGTTCTCAATGTTAAATACGCGTGGCGCATGAAGTAAAATTTCGAGTTTAGAAAAGCCTGAAAATTTGGTTTGGTCGCTCCGCGCTTCGCGCTACGCGTCCAAACCAAATTTTCAGGCTTTTCTAAACTCGAAATTTTACTTCATGCTTAGTCTGGGAGTGGAAAACACTCGTTTAAACTTTAAATTGAACTCATTTTAAAAAAGCGTATGTATAAGTATAAAAATCCCTGGTTGTATCTGATTTGAAAAACTCTAGGTCTTCGACTTTTTAGAATGTCTTGTGGTTCGAATTAATCACTGTCAGGGAAGATATTATGAGCGAACTTAAATCTGACACGGATGATATGGTAGACATGATAACCGTAATGAAATTAATAAATACAAGTAGTAGAATCTAAAGTGATTATAATAAAATGTTCATGCACCCCTAAAAACCTCGCGGATAACTAGGAAACCTGCTCCGTGGTTGACACAAACAATTAAGGCAATGATGTTGGATAGAGACAATGCCTATAAGAGGTTTAAAATTACGAGGGAAATTACTAACTATAATACTTATAAATATTACCGCAATATGGTCACCTCGGCAATCTTACGTGAAAAGAAAGCATACCTAAATATTATGGTCAGCAAAGATCCTAAATTTCTCTGGAAACATTTTAAAAAAATCTGAAGTTACAAAGCCTAAAGTACGTAACGTACCTTCTTTGTTGAAAAATGTAAATGTTGCTAATTCCTTCTTACTCGACTCGGTCAGTAGTGTAACCGACCCTAATCTAGTCTCATGGTACACCATAAACTCCCATCCTAGCATTAAAAATAAACTCAGTTTCTCTCTTGTGGATACCCATGATATTTCTAAATTATTATTAAAAATTAAAACCAATGCAGTGGGATCAGATGGTCTTAGCGCGACAATGCTTAAAATGTGTTCTCCATTTATTGTCCCATTACACACATCATAAACTGTTGCTTAGAACAATGCATTTTTCCACAGTCCTGGAAGTTATCGACGGTTATTTTAGTACCAAAAAAAGAAAATCCGGAAAGCCTGAAAGATCTAAGGCCAATTAGTATCTTACCTGTCTTATCTAAAATTCTGGAATCTATAATAAAAGACCAACTGGCCCTGTTTGTAGAAACCCATAGTATCCTGCCCACGAACCAATCAGGCTTTAGAACAAATTATAGCTGCTCTACTGCTTTACTGAATGTCACTGACGATATTATCAAGGCAACTGATAGAGGTTTACTCTCTTGTTTAATCCTTATTGATTACAGCAAAGCTTTCGACACAATTAATCATGATGTATTGCTAGCCAAAATGAAGTACATTGGCTTAGAGTCAAATGCATTAAAGCTTATAAGTAGCTTTATCTATGGCCGCCAACAACAGGTGAAAATTGACAACATGGCGTCTGGTATATCTGAAATGAAGACCGGTGTCTCCCAAGGATCAATTCTAAGCCCACTGTTATTTTCGATTTATACATAATTTATTCCTGAGACTTTAAAATTCTGTACCTATAACTTATACGCAGACGATACCCAACTACTTTACTCCTTTCCTTTTAATGACATAATAACAGCAAATCAAAACCTAAATCTTGACATATATAATATTTTATCAGCTTCTCAGAAACACTCCTTACTGATTAATCCAAACAAAACCTCAGCTATGTTGTTCGGCCCCAAAAAAGTACTTAACGCTGCCAAACGTTCACTTTCACTGAAATTGGATAATACAGCAATACATTTTGTAGACTCGGTGCGTAACTTGGGTTTAGTTATTGATTCTGACCTGCGCTTTAAATTTCATGTCAATAAATGTATCTCTAGAGCTTATAATAATCTAAGAATGATATATGCGAACAGAAAAATCTTAAGTAAAAACACCAAACGACTTCTCTGTGACACTCTAGTGCTGAGTCATTTCAAATTTTCGGATGTGGTCTATAGTGCCTGTTTAGATAGTATAACAATAAATCGTATACAAAAAGTTCAAAATTCTTGTATACGGCTTATCCTGGGAATAAGAAAATTCGATCACATTTCAGGTAAATGCACTGAACTTAACCGGCTGAACATGGCTAGTCGAAGAATTCTTCATTCTTGTTTACTCTACTATAAATTAATTAGTTTCCGCAAACTCTCTTATCTATATCGTAGAATTGTGTTTCGGACTGATATTCATAATGTCAATGTTAGGTTCCGGGGACTCATATCGCCACCGAAGCACAGATCTGCTATTTATAAGAGATGTTTTTCTTACAACATCTATAAATTATTCAATAAAATTCCCCAAAACCTAAAACAATTAAAATTCAACAGCTTCAGATGTCACTTGCGCTCTCTGTTACTACGAAATGAGCTTTGATTTTACAGAATTAATTCGAGATATTGACGACGAAATATGTTTGTCTATTATCCCTCACACGTTGCAATTACATTTATGTTTAATTTTTCGTAGGTTAAGTGGAAGATCAGTAACAGGTTAAGCTGACTGAACTTCGCCTACGCTTATAAGTATTTATTTTGTATGACAAATAAAGGCATTTATTATTATTATTATTATAATATAATACACTTTTGACTTTTAACTGTCAAATTATTTAGAGAATAACATTTACTTAGTAGAAAAACAAACAAATAATTTACTGGGGAGATTTATTAGCCAAATAAAGTCATTTTGTGTTTATAATACCGAAATCGTTGAAATAAATTATTTAATCCTAAAGTAAATTTTATTTAGGAAACAAAACGTTTAATAATACCGGGCATAAATTGAATAATAATAATACATATTTGAAGGATAACGTCATCTGTCGTAATATGCATCTGTGCCGATTGTTTGCCTGTAAACAGTTATCCATTTCATATGCACTCAGAAAACTATATTGTTTAAAACCGAGAATGTGATTTTAGAATCTCCTTTTGAGGCTTATCTAAACTCGAGTCTGAAAATTTGGTTTGGACTTTAGACCTCAAACTTTTCTAAACTTGAAATTTTACTTCATGCGTCACGCGTATAAAACAATGATTTCCGTTATTTTATTCCCGAGTTTAAACTCGACAACTTGAAATATTGCTAACAAAGCGTTACCTTGTTGCTGTAAAACCGTAACCTAACATTTAACCAGAGGTTAACGTTAACCTTGTTTTCCCGATTGACTGTAAAATAGAAATGAAAGTGGAATTTCATGAAGAAGCTTTTAAAATCCAAAAATTAAACAACGTTAGTGAAGAAATACTCGCTTTAATTTAATGTATGTTAAGGTTTTTTTTTTTATTTTAAACTCGAATGACATTCACAGTTGTGTAGTTTTAATAAATATTTGCATAAAAATAAGAAAAACTAGCAAAGTACTCGTTTTAAGCGCGAAGGCGGTAGCGGCGACTTTTAATTTAATTTAAGACGACACGGTGTATCCTTAATTATAAAAATGTCTTCAATTTAAGCCCGCCCAACTTTAACTGCGCTTATTAACTACCTTCAAGTATTCCACTCATTATTCAGAACTTTGAGTCCTGGAAAAATAAAATAACTTAATAAGTTAACGCGACACCTCGTACTCAAAACTTTAGGTTAATAAAACATTTTGTTCTGGTCTCGTGTACTTATTTAAGTGAAATGTGTTTGAAAAATTATATTGAGTTAGAGTTGTAAGAACATTGCATGGATTTGAATCATTAAAAAGTTCCTGTGGTTACTTTATTAAAATGTGAGATTGTCTAATTGTAAAATATAAAAACGAATTAAAATTAACATCGACTTTCTGTAAAAATTTTAGTCCCATTGAGATAAGTCTCCTAATATTCATTGAAAGAACTACTTCTCGAGATAATACCCTGACATATATTGAATTAATCTTGGCTAGACTTTCTCGTTTTTTGATCAAAAACAAAATAGCTAAGGTGAAAATTGTTTATACAAAAGTTGTATGTTTTTTTGTTGGCTACAAATTTTATTTAAGACATTTTTTGATAAAGTTATTATGTTTCTATGTTTTTATCTTCACTTGAAATCAGTGTTTAATGCGCGTGGCGCATGAAGTAAAATTTCGAGTTTAGAAAAGCCTGCAAAATTTGGCTCGGTCGCTGCGCGACCGAGCCAAATTTTGCTTAGGGCTTTTCTAAACTCGAAATTTTACTTCATGCTTAGTCTGGGAGTGGAAGACACTTGTTCGTAAATTTTGGAATTATCACAAAGTTGTGTATTTTTTTTTTTTTTGTTGGCTACAAATTTGATTTAAGACATTTTTTGATAAAGTTAATATGTTTCTATGTTTTTATCTTCACTTGAAATCAGTGTTTAATACGCGTGGCGCATGAAGTAAAATTTCGAGTTTGGAAAAGCCTGCAAAATTTGGCTCGGTCGCTGCGCGATCGAGTCAAATTTTGCTTAGGGCTTTTCTAAACTCGAAATTTTACTTCATACTTAGTCTGGGAGTGGAAGACACTTGTTCGTAAATTTTGGAATTATCACAAAGTTGTGTATTTTTGCGTTGTCTGCAACTTTTGTTTGAAGCTTGGTTTGATTAAATCGATAATAAAGATAGTTGATGAGTGATTAGCAAAATATACTTTTGCAGAAAGTCAATATTAATTTTAATTCGTTTTTATATTTTGTGAATATTCTGCAAACTATTGAAAAACTCACACTTTTCTTTATGTTAAATTTTCTTTATGTCTAATAGTAGTTAACGCTATCTATTGCTCATTTGCCAGTATCGTTGTGTGAGATAATATAAAATCCGCATCAACACATTATTTAAATAATGCCAAACGTAACAAATTTTTGAGAATTAAAATGGCATCACGTCTTTTGATTTTTATATGTCCACTCCTTGTTTAAGCATATAGTAAATCTTTCAAGTTTAAAAAAGCCTAAAAATTTAAATTGGTTGTGTGCACCAGGCGTCTAAAACACTGATTTGGTGTGAAGTCCTAAAAACACTTTATTCATCTTAACAGTAACACAAAACAAACAGACGATTTCGATTTCTCTTCTTTCCATTTAATAATCATGCAATAATTTTTATTTGACGTATCTAAAAATAATAAATTCGCGCTTATAATTTCAGGCTTCAGAACTGTAGATCGCACGAGAGAATTTGTTTCATGTTTCTAGAATATGAACGTCGGAAAATAAAAATTTTCAGTTTCTGAAATTAAAGATGGAAAGTAAAAGAAGATCATTTTTGTTACTTTTTGTCTTTCGCTGTATTTTTGCTATTATTTGATTTTCTCTTTTTGAAAACTATATGTAAAGTGGTATCCCAATTTGTTTTAATATTAAATAATATTAATATTAAATAATAAATAATAAATAATCCAAGTCTTTTCACTTCAATTTTTTTGTTATCTGTCCTTTCATTTTAAATTTGTATTTGTTAGTTGGTTTAAGGAGAATTTGACCTAAACGTTACATATACTTTAATAGAGCATTGTAACAAATCAAATTAAATAAGATTTTAAATATTTCATTGTATAATTCAATATCCGGAGTTGTATTTGCACGGGAAGTAGTTGTTTCAATGGATATTTATCGTCTTAAGTTGTCTTATTAATTTAGACATTGTTTGCATTTTCATGAATAGTTTTTTCGTAATTTTATATATTATATTAAATACCCCTTTGACTTACGATTAAAAATTATAGTGAGGTACATACCGAGATTTTTTTTATATCAGAAAAAGGGGGGGGGGCGTGGAGTTATGAGGGCGGGCGCGACCTGAAAAAAGTAGAGAACCCCTGCTCTAATGGAAAACAAATGAATAAATATTAAAATAAACAATTTCGTAAGTCTTTTGAAATTCATTTCATGTAATTTTAGTAAAATCAAGTGGGAGATATCCAATTTAATGTTAAATTAAGCTTTGGCAAAGCAAAGATTTATATTTTAGAGGCGATCCGAGCGACTAATCTAGCGGGACGAGGGTTGACAGTTCACTATCTCCCCACCCCCCGTCGCCCCACCCGCAGAGACGCGGGGGGATGGGGTCACCTGCATATATAGGGGATTGGAAATCTTGGGCGACAAGCGGGAGGATCAGTAAAACATGCCCTAAGACGTTGTTAGAATCTGCACCCCTGTCGCACGTCATGCATAAACCATCCAATCAATTTTACCGTTTGCGTTCATGTAACGAGACACCGGAATCATACAGAAAAAAAGACAAACAAAGATAAAAAGACGAAGTCGAAAATAAACGAAGGAATAATCGTAAGGATTTTTTTGTAACCATTACACGATTGTCAACAGAGTGAAGGGAAATTTGAAGTTCTAAAGAAAAGCCAGAAAATTTGGATTTGCCGACGCGAAGCGTCCAGCAAATCCAAATTTTCAGGCTTTTCTAAACTTGAAATTTCACTTCATGCCTAATCAAGAAGTGAAAACACTTGTTAAAAGCTTCAAATTGAACGATTATAATTAGGAATTTCAGGAATTTATTGTGTTTATATGAATATTAATACAATAAATTCCTAAAATTTTAAACATGTTACAACGCGATATGTTTACTTAGTTAAAAGAAAACTCCTTGAATGTGTTGCCTTATAAAAAGAAAGGCATAATAAAACGAAGATAGAGATTTTTAAACCATTAATCATTTATTGTTTGGAAATAAATAATATTTGTTCTGATATTGAAAAAATAAAAATTCACCAACTTCTGGCAAAATTACAGTTACACAAAGGTGTCGAAAATATAGGAAAAGTAAAAAAAATGCGTTATTTCTTTAAAAATTGCAAAAAATAAGAAGACAAATATCAAAAATATCAATTTGCGATCAGTTATTATTCATTTATTCAGCGGTTAATACTTATGTAACTAGATTTTGTAGTGGAAATAGTATGTCATTATTATGTAATCACAGCAACACTAATGTATATTTTAATTCTCTGTTGAATACTATGATATGAAATTATAACAAAAGTATCCCTAGTTGTACATACATTCATAACTGTCGTTATAAATGTATTCTCAAACAAGTCGTGAATCTCTAATAAGTTTCACTTTATTTCATTATACAGTAAGTTACAAAAAAATTGCGCACTCGAGTTTTTCTTTCTAATGTTGTTATTTATTGTTTTTGAAGGCAAATATTGAGACAGATGGCTATGACTATTGTTTTGTTACTTATAATTACTGGTATTTGTCACTGCGTTTTCTAACAAGTGTTATTTTACGATTAAATTGATTTTTGGTATTTTCTTGATAAATCTAATTTTCATTTAGAGTATATTTCCGTACAAGTTTCTAAGCATTGCTGTTTATGGTCATTGCTTGCTTGATTTTAGGCATTTTTCTTTAAAAAAATGCAAATAACTCCTGAAGAAGTTGCGGCGACGGAAGCTCTAGTGGCAGATGGCTGAAGTATTAAATATGTTGCTCTTGCGATTGGAAAACCAGAGATAACTGTACGTCGAGCACTTCAGAGGTACCGCGATACCCAGAGGTGGGCTCGATGTTCTGATTCAGGTCGCTCGCGGTCCACATCTGCAAGAAACGATAGATTGTTGAGGCTGCAGTATCTCCGAGATCGTCACCAAACCGCAGTTGAACTGGCTCGGAGGTTCAGAATTCTGCGTGGCACTACTGTGTGGGGTCAGACAGTTAGGCGAAGGTTAGTTACACGTGGTTTAAATCCATATAAGCTAAATCGAGTACCTAGGCTTGTCGTGTATGCTTAGGTACTCGATTCAGCCTATATGGATTTAAACCACTTGTTACTAATCTTCGTCTAACTGTCTGAGCGCACAAGTAACGGAAATTAGAGTTTTTGGTTTTGATGCATTCTAGGCATCAAAATTGGAAAGAGCATCATTGGACTCAAGTTTTCTTCTCGGATGAATCCCGATTTTTTTTTGCGATCACCACATGGACGCCATAGAGTCTTGAAAAGGCAAGGGGAAAGATATTCTTCAGCCACTGTTGTTCATTATGAACATTTTTGGGGAGGGTCTGTTGTGGTTTCAGCGGGGATTTCGCTAGAGGCAAAAAGGAACTTTTCATTCTTAAAGAACGAACTTTAAATGCTAACAATTACATTAGGGACATTCTTGCAGACTATGTAGTTCCTTTAGCACCATTTGTTGGGCCAGAATTCTTGTTTATGTAGGATAATGCAAGACTCCGCACCGCTAGGTGCGTCGGGCAGTATCTGCGGAAAGAAGGACTTACACTTTTTGAATGGCCTGCCATGGGTTCTGCCATAATTTCCATAGAGCACGCATGGGATGATTTAGAAAGATGTGTTAGAGCTTCACTAGTACAAGCAGAGGCGCTATAAGAATTAGGAATAGCACTTGTAGAATAATGGGATAACATTGATCAAAACGTGATTAAAAACATAATTCAAGGCATGTCTCGACAGATTCAAGCATTGCTGGATGTTCGGGGAGGTAACACACGTTACTAATATCAGAAAACCTTAGTTAATGTTTTTTTATTGCACTGCGTTTTTTGGTTATTTATTTGTTATTAAAACCTTTGTTAGAAGAAATTCAGTAAAAAATATTTGTTATTGTATGTCATAGCCATCTGTGTCAATATTTGACTTCATAAACAAAGAATAACAACATTAGATAGAAAAACTTAATTGCGCCACTTTTTTTATATATTTTATTTGTATCTCGTATTAATTCGTTAGCACTTTATTTTTGTTTCTTACGTATACACGCATTTGGTAATTCAGTTTTTGTATATTTTTACCTGTAATTTGATAAGTGTATATCTGTTAGGAAATCAAAATAATTTTACTATTATAACTATAACCAGTATAGACGATTCCACTTAATGTTTGATATTTATTTTTTATTTATTTATTTATTTATTCACGAGATACCTCTTTAACATTGAAATAATACAAAATAAGAAATAACCAAAGTTTAAGAGCCACAGAATGACTACACACCTTGTATTTTCCCACAAAAATATAAAATATGAATATGGTATCGTCAATTTTCTTGGCAAAATCCGAATACAAGCAACATACAGTGATTTCTTTTTTGAAAACATATGCATAAGCTGTAAATTTTCCGACATTCGTTGTTTTTTAAAAGAGTTCAATTTGAAGCTGTAAACGAGTGTTTTCCACTCCCAGACTAAGCATGAAGTAAAATTTCGAGTTTAGAAAAGCCCTGTGAAAATTTGTCGAGGGTCGCGCAGCGACCCGAGACAAATTTTGGGCTTTTCTAAACTCGAAATTTTACTTCATGCGCCACGTGTATAAAACACAGATTTCAAGTGAAGTTCAAAAATACATAAATTTCACAATATTTTAGTGTTATATAATTTCGAGTTTAGAAATGCCCAGAAAATTTGTCTCGGGTCCCTCGACAAATTTTCACGGGGCTTTTCTAAACTCGAAATTTTACTTCATGCTTAGTCTGGGAGTGGAAAACACTCGTTTAAAACTTTAAATTGAACTTAAAAAAAACAAACAAGGAATATCTGAAGATTTATAGAAAATAGGCTGATTTTGGAAATGTATACTTAAAAGAAAAACTCCCTGTATCTGTTTGCTTCGGAGAAATATGAATAATTATAAACTATGATGAAAATAACAATTAATCATCAAAAAACACTCGTTAATTAATATTATACACAATTGACGTTTGTTAAACAATGGCGGCGACAAAGAAAAAACATGTATTTCTAATCACCCGAAAAACTAGATTTCGTTTTTACTAAATAATACAAAATTATTTGTTTGCATTTAATTTTTTTGTGAGAAACCCGTACAAGATAAACATTATTAAAAGAAAAAAAAGCTTTTATATGAACTAATCTTTATAGATGTATTTTTAAAATGTTTATAAGTTGCGCCAATAAAATCATATTTTAGTTTTTATGTTGTGGTACTATTGTTTTTGATACTTGTTGTCAATCAATGATGACCATAACAACTGAAATGGTGTGTTATATTATGATAATCAACCATAATTAATTTTAGTCGGATCGAATATAGCGTTCAATTGTTATAAATAAAATTATTAAAATTGTTTTGAACTTTTAAGATTAATTCCAGCTTAACCGTAAACTTTTGGATACAGATAAGTTATCAAAATTGAATTAGTGTTCAGTATTCCGGCACCAGATACTCACAGACGCGTTTCGGACTTCAAGGTCCTCTTCAGTGTGGTCCCGAATTCAACTTTGATATTTGTTTTCTGGTTTCACAAACAGAGTTCTGCTCGCTCGTGGACGAAACAGTGACCTGTATATGCACTTTGTGCATTCGTGTCACTGACGATGCCACTATGAAGCATTAGATGGCGTTAGCTATCGAGATAAGTTATGTTAAATCATCATATTTATTTTGATCCCAGGAATCTATGGTTAAGTCATTTCTCCACATTAACGGGACACCCTGTATGAATGAAGGTTAAACAATTATTAAACCGAATAAATCTGTTTATACAAAGCAAAATATCAATTTATTAGATATTAGAAGTGTTGAAAACAATTTTATATCTATTAAAAAAAAACCTATTGATTTTGCGAGAATTACTTTTCCAATTAATTAACTTCATTCAATAAATGTTCTTTCAATTAATTCCCACACAATTAATTGATACCATCGTCTATTAATATACACCTGCATATATTGATTCAGACAAAAGTGTTAATCATATCATTACCATATCGATATCGTATACATAAATTAAGTTCAATTATGTTACCTGTAATGACACGCGTGTTTTCTGTGTCGAACCTCGACGGCAGAAAATTGGTATGCAATTAATGTTTCAATGGAATTTAATTGCCGATTGACGGATGAATAAGACGAGACCCATTGTTGGTTTCTTTTTTAATCACCCGACCTATTGTGAAGCAGTTTTAGTTGCGTTGTTCTTTTTACGGAGAATTTTATGATTCACTTGATTACTATTTTCAATTGTGGGAAGAGTTGGTTGTTTTTTAAACTTCAAATTTTGAGATATTGGTCAACCTGGTAAATAATTGTCAATATGACAAATAAATTATAATTTGTCAAATGAATTGTCAAGATGCAGAGAGTTTCAAAAAAGAAAACGCTACAACTTGAAACTAAACAACACGGATTTAGAACTTTTCTAAAACTTAACCATATAAATGGGGAGGAGACTGAAAAACGCAGATAGGTATTGTAAAGTCGGTGGCAGAATTCTTTTCTGTACGGACGCAAGTACCTGTTATTTAATTATTGACTATTATACAAAGATAAATGTACCTGATCCTCAAAAAGACTTAATTACATTAGTAGTAGATAGAAATACTGCGAGACGGTAATAGGTACATTTGTAATCTTAATATTTCACTAATCTTAATATTTCACTAATTGCTTTTTGTTAAAGAATTAAATTTGAAGCTTTAAACGAGGGTTTTCCACTCCCAGATTAAGCATGAAGTAAAATTTCGAGTTTAGATAAGCCTGAAAATTTGGTTTGGTCGCGTAGCGCGAAGCGCGGAGCGACCAAACCAAATTTTCTGGCTTTTCTAAACTCGAAATTTTACTTCATGCGCCACGCGTATAAAATACTGATCAAGCTTAAGCAGTATATTACGAACTTCACTCTGAATGAGTGTTTTATACGCGTGGCGCATGAAATAAAATTTCTAGTTTAGAGAAGTTTAAAAATTTAAGAAAACAAACTTTAAGGCTTTTCTAAACTCGACATTTTACTTCATGCTTAACCTGCGAGTCGAAAAGCCTCAAATTGAACTCTTATAAAAAACAACGCATGTCGGAAAAACTTACTTAAAAGAACAATTTCCTGTATCTTAATATTTGTTCAAAGAGTTATCCATGTTATGAGTTAATTGAATTATCATATTACTGTCAGATTTCCCTTCACATAACCTACAAAAGCAACGTTTATTTTCATAACTAAATAACCTAAATCATACAACCTGCATCACACTAATAAATTCTTGAAAAGTCAAATTTGATTGGTCATATTAAAAACAAAACAGATTATATGCTTACATGTTGACTTTTTCAGAAATAACTAGAAAACAGTTTTACCAATCTTATTTTATTGAGTGGATGGATAGTAATGACAATTTGTCTTATTGTCAATGTCAGAACAATAAATTTAAAAAAATACTCTATTCACAATAACATTAAAACAAATCATTAGTCATGGGCGATCAAATCACGACCAACCTCCTCAAACTAAACAGCGAGAAAATCTGCAACTACATCGTCGATCTAAAGAAAAACCGCGACGAGGTGATGACCATCATTAGACTCCAGGAACGGGAAAAGACCGAGATAAATCTAGAAATCGAGCGTCTAGCGTACAAAATCGGCAACCTGACGCGCGGCCTGGCCCAGAGGATCTGCGCGAGAGCGCGATACGACGAGGCGATTCAAGAAGCCGAGATTTACCACAAGCAGCTGATCGACTCTTCGGATGCGGTCTTGAGCGCGATTCAGAAGGATTACGATTTGCTGCATGAGACTATGGATAAGAAAGTCGGGCCTGATGTTGATAAAATGTAACGGGGCTTAGAAATTATCACATTGAAATTGTATGTTATACAAAAATATATTTTTTACTATTCATCATAAACAAACTTTCTTCAAACAACTACATACAGCGTAAGAATTCGCTAGATGAAATAATTATTTGTAAAATTTAATAACGTGAGATCAAACTTGAGTAGTATATTTTGAACTTCACTTAAGGTTAGTGTTGTAAACGCGTGGCGCATGAAGTAATATTTAGAGTTTAGAAAAGCTTCAGCGACCAATCCAAATTTTTAGGCTTTTCTGAACCTATAATTTTACTTCCCTATAATTTTACTTCATTTCATGCTTAATTAAGAAGTGAAAACACTCTTTAGTAGCTTTAAGCTATAAACAATGAATGCCTGACAATTTACAGCGCAACATCAGTTTACGTATACTTAAATGAACAAATCCATTCATACAAAGAATTTTTTTTTAAGTATACATATACATACGCTTTTTTCTAAAGAATTAAATTTATAGCTTTAAACGAGGGTTTTCCACTCCCAGATTAAGCATGAAGTAAAATTTCGAGTTTAGAAAAGCCAGAAAATTTGGTTTGGTCGCGCAGCGCTAAGCGCGGAGCGACCAAACCAAATTTTCTGGCTTTTCTAAACTCGAAATTTTACTTCATGCGCCACGCGTATAAAATACTGATCAATAATATATAAAATTACGAAAAAACTATTCGTGAAAATGCAAACAGTGTCTTAATTAATCAGACAATTTAAGACGATAAATATCCATTGATACAACTACATCCCGTGCAAATACACCTCGGGATATTGAATTATACAATGAAATATTTAAAATCTTATTTAATTTGATTTGTTACAACGCTATATGTAACGTTTAGGTCAAATTCTCTTCAAACCAACTAACAATACAATTTAAAATGAAAGGAGAGATAGCAACAAATTAGAAGTGAAAGGACTTGGATTAAAACTAATGTCTTAGGCCATCTATAGACGCGTTTTGAGATTTATCTCTCTTCAGTATAGCTTTGCTTATGACGTTTAAAAAAATTAGGAATAAAATTAAACAAACTTACTTGGAAAAAGTGTTGTGTGTGGAATGAACAGGTACTGTGTTCCTGATACTGATCAAGCTTAAGCAAAATATTACGTACTTTACTCTAAATGAGTGTTTTATACGCATGGCGCATGACATAAAATTTCTAGTTTAGAGAAGCCAAAAAATTTAAGAAAACAAACTTTAAGGCTTTTCTAAACTCGACATTTATTTTACTTCATGCTTTACTACATGGTATTCCAGTAACTCAAAGTTAATTAAAATAATGTATAATAGAATAAAGAATAGATCAGTGTTGTCAATTCAAGAGATAAAATATCTACTTAACGTGGTATCGATAACAACCTGATTTCTGACAAAGTGTTGCCACCTTTGTGCATGGTTATTTTAATATGACAATATTTTGTTGCTATTTTGAGTTGACAATATCATGATATAAATTTTGACATAACATAAGCTCTAAAAATAAAGAAGCTGAAACAACAATTGTGAGATTTAAAGTTAATTCATTGGTTAACAAGATATAGAGGGTGTCTCACTTTGAGTATGACAGTATGTGTGACTTTGTTACTATTAATGATAGAGATTCGGTTCATTCGGACATTTTACTTCCTGGAAGTGGAAAACGCTCGTTTAAAGCTTCAAATTGAACTCTTTTAAAAAACAACGCATGTCGGAAAAACTTACTTAATAGAACAATTTCTTGTATATAGATAATTTAAATGCCCCATTGATAGGTTTGTCAGATAAATGAAGTAATAAAATCAAACACAAAGGTAGACATAGGTTTGTGAAGCTGTGTTTTGTTTTTTGTGACGTCAGGGTAAAAGGGTAATGTGTTGACTATACACATCCATGGACCCAAATGGAATCTTTTATTACTTACAAAACACCCTACCAGACAGGACTCGAACCCGTGACCTCCGGGTTTAAGGGCAGGATCTCTGCCCACTAGGTTTACCGAGGCCGCATGTGAAATAGTTGGTAGTAAGGTAGTTAAAGAGTAGTTACAAAAAAATAAGTTAGTATGTTGTAAGCATATCCTACAGTCCTTAGAGATTAAATTGCACAAATTCCCGGGGCCAAGATGGCGAGCGTAATTAACGGGCCCTACGTGATTAAGATTATGCCGGATGGTAAAAACGAGATTGGCCCAAAACGCAAGATCCAGATGAGGAAGAGGAGGAGCAGGAGCAGGACGTGGACGTAATCGCGAAAGTTAACGAGCCGTAATTAAAACCCGAGGACAGGTGACGAATAACAGTAAAATAGTTTAATTACGGCCACCTCTCTTCGGGCAATAAAAACGGTTGAAACGCCGCGGTCTCGGTTATTAAATGTTTAATTAAAACAATTCAGTAGGAGAGAGAGAGAGAGAGAGAGAGAGAGAGAGAGAGAGAGAGAGAGGGAAAGAAGGGACGGCCAATAAGGGCCTGTAAATACTGAATTATAATAAGTGTGCAATAACGGCTCGAAATGAGGGAAGCGAGGGAGGATAGGAAATTATTTCTTCTTTGCATTTTGAGATCTTGAAGGAATACATTACAAAATATAATTTTTTTGCACGATCGACCCTTTTTAATATTTACCATATCTGTTTCCAGGATGGAAGGATGTGTTTACCAAGTTGCTATGAATAACACATCGGTTAGTGAATCGTAAATTTTGCTTACCGTTCGATGAACGGTAAGTAGAAGTTACCATTCATGGTAACTGATAAAAACAAGAGGAGTCAAATTTTAGTAATCAAATTTAACAAAACTGACAACTGGAGCAATGAGAGCAATGCCTACAGCAGCCACGAAACAAATATTATCGCTTCCACCACTATATCTACAGAGAGTTTTATGTAACAGCGAACAATTTCATAACGAAATGTTTTCTTTTAAGTATACATACGCATACGTTGTACATTTTCCGGTGATCGGTTTATTAAAAGAATTCATTTGAAGCTACAAACCACTATTTTCCACTCCCAGGCTAAGCATGAAGTAAAATTTCGAGTTTAGAAAAGCATGAAAATTTGGTTTGGACGCGTAGCGCGAAGCGCGGAGCGGCCAAACCAAATTTTCAGGCTTTTCTAAACTCGAAATTTTACTTCATGCGCCACCGGTCCAAAACACTCATTCAATGTGTAAAGTTTAGCGGTGTCTTTTAAACTTCGTAATATGTCAGTGTTTTGTACCGGTGGCGCATGAAGTAAAATTTCAAGTTTAGAAAAGCCTGAAAATTTGGCTTGGCCGCTCCGCGCTTCGCGCTACGCGACCCAACCAAATTTTCAGGCTTTTCTAAACTCGAAATTTTACTTCATGCTTAGTCTGGGAGTGGAACACACTTATTTTAAGTTTCAAATTGAACTTTTTTGAAAATACAACTATTATCTAAAGATTTACGGCATATACGCTGTAATTGGGACATGTATACTTGAAAGAAAAACTCCCTGTATGTACAAGTTGAGACATTAGTTGCAACTAATTGGCTACAATTTGTAATGGTCATATAGGCAACCCAGTTTACACATCATTTAAAAATTAAAGGTGTCAAATTGTGTTGAATGAAAATGTTCGGTTTTACATAAAACTCTCTTTATATGTTATGATAGAAGCAAGATAGGCAGCCTACAGGCTGCACATAAATGAACATACTTTAAATGTAGGAGCATCAAGACCAGCAGCATTCAAAGTGCTACAAGATTAGATTATATATTCGTAGGGGTGACCTCATTGGCCTATATCACCGCGACCTTTGCAAATCTATTGTCGATCCCTATTATCCTAGACGACGTGCTCTAGCTTCGCCTCTTTGATTAGCATTATTAACCCTAACTTGGGTGTACCTATCTGCGCTTGGTTTAGTGTTGCCCAGCTTTAGGTATCTAACCCGTGCTAGATACAGTGGAGAGGATCCTCCTCTTCTTCCTGGCAGAATCTACATATTGTATCCTCTGCAAGGCCTATTTTGCTCATGTGTTTGTTGAGCCTACAGTGTCTTGTCAGTAGACGTACTATAGCCTTAACCGTCTTTCTCTCTTGGTTGAGAAGATCGGTCGTGAAAGCCGGCGATTGTTTTTTGAAGAACTGTTTCGCCTGCCTCTGCCCTGGTGTGTTCGTCCACCAGATTTGAGTTTGTGTCTCCGTCTATTTTTTTTATGGATTGTCTGACTGTGGTTTTTGCGATACCGCAGGAGGGTTCCGGGCCAATGAATGCGCTTGACGAGCCTTGTTTGGCCAGTTCGTCTGCTTTTTTGTTCCATTGATGACCCCTGTGTCCTGGGACCCATACCATTGTCACTTTTTTGCGACAGCCCATTTCGTTGAGAGCGCTTACGCAGTCCCACACTAGCTTGGATTCGACCTGTGTAGTGCTTAGTGACCTTAGCAGCGCTTGACTGTCCGAGAAAATAGCTACTGCAACTACAAAAGAAGAAACTTTAAAAATGAGGTCCGAGTTCACTAAAATCGTCACCCATCCCGCCGGGTCAAAGTAACCATACCACAGCGAAGTGAATTGGCAAATGGAACATACCGGGGAACTTCTAAACCATCTGGTATACAGATTTTGCCAAAAATACAAAAAGAACCGGGGCTGGAATTTATGGAGGCTGCAACCGGAGCAAACAATTTGCGGTTGCTCTGGGGAAACATGCCCCATCTTCCAGGGTGAAATGACTACCATTGACTGGTGTGCTCAACACATAATAAATTCGGGACATAACAAAGGACCAATTACCGTTATATCGGACAGCCAGGCTGTCCAAAAAGCGCTAGCCTCGCCGATGGTGGAGTCCAGGCTGGTTATGGCCTGCATAGACAAGCTGGACGCACTGTCGACAACAGTAAAAACACAGTTAGTATGGATACCAAAGGAATTATTGGCCATTTGGGGGCCGACTTGCTGGCCAAACAACTGGCATCAGGGGAATTTATAGGACCTGAACCCGCTTTCGGAATACCTTATGAAACCGGAAAGGTAATCATAAGACGCAAGTTAGCAAAGGAGCACAAAAAGGCATGGCACAATCAAAAGGGAACGAGGCACACGAGACACTTCTTAGATAGCCGAGTACCTAGCAGCACATTGACGCTGTCAGGACAACACAATGAAACTATGAAGAATCACAGGACTAGTTACTAGACCCTGTCACCTGAATAAGCAGAAACATAGGATGGGAATTGAGAGAAGCCTCCTATGTCGGGAGTGTTTGGAAGAGGTGGAAACTCCCCAACACCTACTGTGTACATGCGAAGCATATAAAAGGCAGTGTACGGAGCAATTCGAGAAGTCTGTGCTTCCTAAAATAGAGCTCAAGAAAATCCCTTGGCTGAAACTTCTAAACTTTATAGAAGACACGTGATTCTTTTGTGCGCCTCTGGGTGGTTTACTCCGTATGTACTCACAGGGAGTAAACCATCCAGAGGCGCACAAAAGGACCACGGAGACCGCAGTGCGGGGACGCTAAGCAACACCACCTCGTTACCGACCTCGTAGAACGAGGCAATAGCGGAGTTCTACACTAAAGCAACTCGCACTAAACGCAGCACGAGGCGACAGCCAACTGTTGCGCCATCTCACATCTCGCAGATCGAGGCGTCAGCCTTAACCTTAACCGTAGCACGAGGCTAAGCTAAGTGCTGCAACAACAAGCGAGCGAAGCAAGCATTATGCGAGCAAAGTGAACATTACGCGAGCTTTACACGAGCGAAGCAAGCCCCATTTGAGCGGAGCGAGCAGTTACCGACCTCAGTTAAACGTAGAACGAGGCAATAGCGGAGTTCTACACTAAAGCAACCAGCACTAAACGCAGCACGAGGCGACAGCCAAGTGTTGGCGTCAGCCTTAACCTTAACCGTAGCCCGAGGCTAAGCTAAGTGCTGCAACAACAAGCGAACGAAGCAAGCATTATGCGAGCAAAGTGAACATTACGCGAGCTTTACGCGAGCGAAGCGAGCCTCATGCGAGCGGAGCGAGCAGTTACCGACCTCAGTTAAACGTAGAACGAGGCAATAGCGGAGTTCTACACTAAAGCAAATCGCAATAAACGCAGCACGAGGCGACAGCCAAGTGCTGCGCCATATTACATCCCGCAGGTCGAGGCGTCAGCCTTAAAAAAAACGTCAATGACATGTTCAGAACAATTGCGAAGAAATGTTTGTCCGATCGTGCAAAAAACGTCATAAGCATCTTGAACAGTTAGTACAATACCGATCTCGGACAATAATTGGAGTCGTTCTCTTCGCTCGCTCCTCCTCCAAACAATTGTCTTCGACTAGTAACAGCTGCAGGTATTATTTTTAAAGTATACTAATCGATTAAGTGTGTGTTTTTGAACTTCATAATATGTCAGTATCTGAAGTATAATGTGGATGTTTGAAGTGTAAGAAAGTCTAAAAAAATGTATTAATTAGGAGTGAATCGTAACGCATTATTAGTAATACATCTTAAATGATAATAAGGACTAAAATCTAGGGTAGAATTTCGCCCCGCGGTTTTCTCTTCCCATTACTCCACCCCTTTCTCGCATTTAGCGTGTTAAGGTGGAGCATGAGATATGCGTTAAGGTATGACACGACCCGGACTCCGGGGCTCCGGCACAAGAGCACGTCCGGAGGAGCTCCGCAGCTTTCTCTATAGAAGTCTAATTAATTATGCACCACCCTCTATTCGGACAATGCCCATTGTGCCAGAACACCGTCGCACTGGGGAATTAATGACGGAAACCTTCTTCTTCGACACATAATGAGCGAATGGGCGCGCAAATTCGTGAATGAGCGAGTATGTGAAACTGCATTGTTTTATTTCGCAAAACCCTCACAAGCCTATGTAAACTAAAACTAGGAAAACAGTCACATATATTGTAAAGTTAGTACTCACGTTTGCATTTGTGTGGGTTTGTAAACTTGAGTTTTTTTCTACTTGTCGGATTAAATAATTAATTGAGATCTCCGTAATAAATGGTCAAAAATGTTCAGTATTCTTCAAGCACTGGTTCGGGACTATACTGATGATGGCGTTGAAGCCTGAAACGCGTATATAGTTATCCTGTAAATGAATGACTACTGAACACAAATTCATATTCCTAATTAATTGAGATATTTATTAAAAATGTGCCAACACTATTTGATTATTAATTACGTGAAAATCCTTAAGATGTTACATCTATAGTTGGCTAACTTACGCCATTAACAAATCCCAATACAAGGAGTTTCTCTTTAAACTATACATATCCCAATTACAGCGTGTATGGTGTATATCTTCAGATATTCGTTTTTTCTAAGAGTTTAATTTGAAGCTATAAACAAGGGCTTATATCGTATGTTCAGTAAAATAAAACCTCTAGATTGCCATGATTTTACTTAATTGTTGTTGAGTTGCGTGAAGATGGTTTTAAATTAATGAAACACTTGTATCTTTTCTTCACTTATTTATTTGGAGTACCAAATGCATATTTCGATCACGATGTGATCATTATCAATGGTTGACAAATACCTATTTGTCAACCATTGATAATGATCACATCGTGATCGAAATGTGCTTTTGGTACTCCAAATAAATAAGTGAAGAAAAGATACAAGTGTTTCATTAATTTGCCATGATTTTATCTTTTTTTAAAATTCAAGTTGGCTACACGCCTTAAGAATTGACATATAAAACGTCAGACATAATAATTATAATATATAATTTCAGAGTTGCCAACCTACAATATTTTCTATGGCACTCTAGAGGTTTTATTTTATTGAACATGCGATAGATTAAGCATGAAGTACCATTTTGAGTTTTGAAAAGCTTTAAAATTTATTTCCAAATGCTTGGATCATCTTCATATTTATTGATGCAACAACAATGTACATGTTTTACACAGGTCAGTTCTTAACTAAATAATAATAAAAAAAAAAAAAAATTAACTACATATCAAAGTAAAAATAAAAAAGTAAAAAAGACTGCATTTTAATGCAGCGTTTAAACTGCAATTACAGTTTAAACGCTGCAGCAAAATTAAATTCAAGATAATCCTCCCAGCAGTAAAATGCATTAATTGATAAGAAATCCTTCAGTACTCGGTAGAACTTCTTGTGTGGTAATTCCTGGATGATTTTTGGCAGAACATTAAAAAATTTAATAGTGCAATCATATAAATATAAATTAGACCAGGCATTGAATTTTAGATTAGATTGGGGTAAGTCAGTATTTCCAATTTAATATAAAATTCAAAGCCTGGTCTAATTTATATTTTAAATGATTGCACTATGATCCAAGCATTTGGAAATAAATTTCAAAGCTTTTCAAAACTAAAAATGTTACGTTATGCTTAATCTATCGTATGTTTAATAAAATAAACCTTCTAGAGTGCCATGGAAAATATTGTAGGTTGGCAACTCCGAAATTATACATTATAATTATTATGTCTGATGTTTTATATGTCAATTCTTAAAGCGTGTAGCCAACTTAAATTTAAATAAAGATAAATTCATGGCACTCTAGAGGTATTATTTTATAGTTTACCACAACCTCAAATTTATTCCATCGAATGATGGATTAAATTTGAGGTTATGGTAAACTATGTGTTAACAATCAGTACTGTCAATCTAATATAAAATTCAAAATAAATAAAACACTGTTTATCACTTTGTTTGTATAACAATTGGTTTATTTGGTGACTATAGTTTCGATACTACACGTATCATTATCAAACCGTTAGTAACAAAAACTACAAAGGAACATTATTTATATTTGCAAATTTTCTAATAACAGCGTTAAAGAGGGGGGTGTATTTAAGGTCAAGCTGGTCGTTAATTACGGGAATTTCCCGATTAGCGCGGGCTCTGTGAATCTCCAAAGACTCCAGGAGGTCCATCTTTCTACCCTTCTCGGCAAAGTGAATAACTGAAAGTACATCCTCGCCAAAATGGTTATTTTCAATAAAATGTTTGGCGAAAGATGACTTATCAATTAATCTATGCCGAAAAGAGTAAAGATGCTCACTGAGTCTGGTCTTAAAATTACGACCAGATTGACCTATATACACTCCCTTACAATCATTACAGGTTAATTTATATATTCCTGATTTGTAAATACTTGGTATCTGAGTCTTATGGTTAAAAATATGACTCATAAGACTCAGATACCAAGTATTTACAAATCAGGAATATATAAATAACCCTGTAATGATTGTAAGGGAGTGTATATAGGTCAATCTGGTCGTAAATTTAAGACCAGACTCAGTGAGCATCTTTACTCTTTTCGGCATAGATTAATTGATAAGTCATCTTTCGCCAAACATTTGATTGAAAATAACCATTCTTTTGGCGAGGATGTACTTTCAGTTATTCACTTTGCCGAGAAGGGTAGAAAGATGGACCTCCTGGAGTCTTTGGAGATTCACAGAGCCCGCGCTAATCGGGAAATTCCCGTAATTAACGACCAGCTTGACCTTAAATACACCCCCCTCTTTAACGCTGTTCTTAGAAAATTTGCAAATATAAATAATGTTCCTTTGTAGTTTTTGTTACTAACGGTTTGATAATGATACGTGTAGTATCGAAACTATAGTCACCAAATAAACCAATTGTTATACAAACAAAGTGATAAACAGTGTTTTATTTATGTTCAACAATGTATAACGAAGTAGAAGCCTCTATAATCAGTGAATAAAATTCAAAGCCTACTCGAAATTATATTTTGAATCATCGGACGGTATTTCATAAAAATTATTTTTTTTAAGTTACAATATAAGTAATTTACTTTTTAAAACGTTGTGAAAAGTAAATGTTCTGTTGGACTCTAATTAAAACTGCTTATCCAAACAATATAATAATGTTTTTAATTTCAACATTGAAGAGATACGCGATGTTATTCTTTAAAACTCCCACATTTCCGAGAAAAAACAATACACATCTGCAGCTGACATTAGTAAAGCCAGAGCGCGGATCGTGGGGGTGGTTTTCATCACGGCCAGTCCTACAACAACAACAAACCCCTTGTTTTGTTTTCAAAGATATAATCCAGATGTTTCCCTCGAAGAAAGAAAAAATGATGTTTATTTTATTTCTGCTTTAAATAAACGCGCGACAGTTTGAGATATTAAAATGCGTTTTGATTTTGAAATAAAACCGTTTGCGAAAAATTCCAGTGAGTGTGTGTGTGTTTGCAGACTTCCGCTCGGAGGCGACAGCTTCCAGATGTTCGGGAAGATACACGGCACAGTGGGTTTTCAGTTCGGGCTGTTTCCACTTTGCTCCTTCCAGACTTTGCTTATTGCTTCAGAAAAGTGTTTCATCAAAGCGACGAGATACCAGCACTAGACTACTTTTATAAGGAATCATTTAGTTTACACTAAAAACTTCCCTCCGGTGATGAGTTTATTACTTCCCTTCGTCTATGTCAGAATTTTTGTATAAACAAAAACTGCATGCAAATTACGAGTTGAATTTGATTAATAATACAATATTTACATGCTCTTTCAATAATTTGACTTATTTTTATTTAAAAGACATTAATTTTTTAATAACTCAAGATAAAATATATATTCTCGAACTTTAGAATGAATCAGTGATGTGTATACCGGGTGTTGACTTGGCGGACGCAACATAGGAAATCGCATGTTAATTTTGAAGTGTTTAAATATTAGCTTCCCTATTTATTTTAGAGACAAAATACATTTCACTTTTTTGTAGAGGGAAAAATTCGGAATTCGTTAATGTTCACACTTAATACTTTACATTTCTCTAAGTTAAAATAATTAAGAAAAAGTAATGTGGTTTTATAAAAATAACCATGGAATTGATACAACAATTGCGGATATTCCCTGTTTTTTTTTAAGTTCAATTTAAAGCATTAAACAAGTGTTTTCCACTCCCAGACTAAGCATGAAGTTAATTTTCTGGGCTTTTCCAAACTTGAAATTTTACTTCATGTGCCACGCGTATAAAACACTAATTACAAATAAGGTTCAAATAAACATAACTTCAAATATTTTTGTTTTGTACATCTGGCGCATAAAGTAAAATTTCGAGTTAAGAAAAGCCCAAAAAATTTGTCTCGGGTCGCTGCGCGACCCACGACAAATTTTCCTGGGGCTTTTCTAAACTCGAAATTTTACTTCATGCTTAGTCTGGGAGTAGAAAACACTCGTTTAAAGCTTCACATTAAACTCTTTTAAAAATCAACGAATATCAGAAAATTTACAACTAAAATAATGAAGAAAAAGTAATGTGATTTTATAAAAATAATGACACGATGGAATTGATACAACAACATTGCGGATATTCCCTGTTTTTTTTATAAAGTTCAATTTAAAACTTTAAACAAGTGTTATCCACTCCCAGACTAAGCATGAAGTAAAATTTCGAGTTTAGAAAAACCCCGTGAAAATTTGTCGAGGGTCGCGCAGCGACCCGAGACAAATTTTCTGGGCTTTTCTAAACTCGAAATTTTACTTCATGCGCCACGCGTATAATACACTTATATTAAGTGAGATTCAAATACATAACTTCACAACATTTTTGTTTTGTACACGTGGCGCATAAAGTAAAATTTCGAGTTTAGAAAAGCCCAGAAAATTTGTCTCGGGTCGCTGCGCGACCCTCGACAAATTTTCACGGGGCTTTTCTAAACTCGAAATTTTACTTTATGCTTAGTCTGGGAGTGGAAAACACTCGTTTAAAGCCTCAAATTGAACTCTTTTAAACATCAAGGAATATCAGAAAATTTACAGCTAAAATAATTAAGAAAAAGTAATGTGATTTTATAAAAATAATAACATACCATGGAATTGATACAACAATTGCGGATATTCCCTGATTTTTATAAAGTTAAATTTTAAGTTTTAAACATGTGGTTTCCACTCCCAGACTAAGCATGAAGTAAAATTTCGAGTTTAGAAAAGCCCCGTGAAAATTTGTCGAGGGTCGCGCAGCGACCCGAGACAAATTTTCACGGGGCTTTTCTAAACTCGAAATTTTACTTCATGCGCCACGCGTAGAAAACACTAATTTCAAGTGAGGTTCATATATACATAACTTCACAATATTTTTGATTTGTACATGTGGCGCATGAAGTAAAATTTCGAGTTTAGAAAAGCCCAGAAAATTTGTCTCGGGTCGCTGCGCAATCCTCGACAAATTTTCACGGGGCTTTTCTAAACTCGAAATTTTACTTCATGCTTAGTCTGGGAGTGGAAAACACTTGGTTATAGCTTCAAACTGAACTCTTTTAAAAATCAACGAATGTCAGAAAATTTACAGCTAAAATAATTAAGAAAAAGTAATGTGATTTTATAAAAATATGACATACCATGGAATTGATACAACAATTGCGGATATTCCCTGTTTTTTATAAAGTTCAATTTAAAGTTTTAAACAAGTGTTTTCCACTCCCAGACTAAGCATGAAGTAAAATTTCGAGTTTAGAAAAGCCCCGTGAAAATTTGTCGAGGGTCGCGCAGCGAGCCGAGACAAATTTTCTGGGCTTTTCTAAACTTGAAATTTTACTTCATGCGCCACGCGTATAAAACACTAATTTCAAGTGAGGTTCAACTATACATATCTTCTCAATATTTTTGATTTGTACATGTGGAGATGAAGTAAAATTTCGAGTTTAGAAAAACCCAGAAAATTTGTCTCGGGTCGCGCAGGGGGGCTTTTCTAAACTCGAAATTTTACTTCATGCTTAGTCTGGGAGTGGAAAACACTTGTTTAAAGCTCAAATTGAACTCTTTTAAAAATAAACGATTGTCAGAAAATTTACAGCTAAAATAATTAATAAAAAGTAATGTGATTTTATAAAAATAATTCACAATGTATGTATGAAGATATGTATACTTATAAGAAAAAATCTCTGTATGTAATTTTTGAAATTTTATTCCATCTCTTTTTCAGTATATTGTTTGTTTCGCTGTGGATGCGGTATAAATATGTCAACAGGCCGCAAGAGCACGGCCATATTAATGGGTAGTTAGGGCCTCTGCAACAACCATTTGCATAACGAATTCGGACATTAGACAGGAACACATTAGCACTCGTTAGTGGCTTCATGTTGAATGTACTTCATGTATTTGTTGACATAACAAGCTTCAATAATTTACTAAATTTAGCCAGAATCAACGCAAGTGCCCGATTACAATTAAAAATAATCCAAACTCGATTATTAAAACACAGAAGTTGACTAACAATCAACGTACATGCTGGATTGTTTGTTCAGTTTTTCCAAGTTTTCAATTGATCTTTAAATTCCTTTACTGAGAATATCGAGTCTTTCATTTGAATACTAAGTCTGAGTAAGATTTTAAATATTTCATTGTATAATTCAATATCCGGAGGTGTATTTGCACGGGAAGTGGTTGATTCAATGGATATTTATCGTCTTATTAATTAAGACATTGTTTGCATTTTCACGAATAGCATTTTCGTAATTTTATATATTATGTTCAATGTATAATATGTATGAGTTTCAATGCTCTATTTTCATAATTGTGAAAGATTAATAGTTGTTCGTTCTTATGGCTAAATAACATGTACATTTCCCACCTTAACCGAATATATCAAAGCTATGATTAAACAGAATTACAGATCAAAAACATTCCACATTCTCAATCAATCCAACATAATTTACTATTTCAATAAACGCGCGTTTTCATGTGAATATCCATAATCAATAATGAATGAATAATGAGTATTGTTTTGTTGGAATTAAGGTTAATAGACCCATCAACAACATTAGAGATTCCACTTTCGCCATCATTTATTTAATGCCAGCGACGAGATTACAGTTGGAAAACAAATAAGGCATCAAACAAAGCCAGTCGGACGTCGGCTTTGAGTAGGAAACGGGGCCAGAGGTCGGAATCAATCCGCAATTATTTTATTTTAAAACCCAATCGGACGGACTCGGCCGTTCCAATTAACTGCACTATTAAAAACAAATAAATAAATCAACTCGGGTCGTTTCTTCTTTTTCGCACGAGTCGTTTTTTCCTTTGATCCTCGAGGGTGTGCAGAATTTAATGAGATTTATTTGAAAACTGAGTTAGAGATTGAAGAGATGATAAACTGAAATATTTAGTGTGATATTTCTGATAAAAAAATTGGTGATGTGTCCATCATATCACTTTCCCCGTATAAGATTTAATAATAATAAAAGTAGAATGAATTTCGTTTCAGCAACTTTTAAATAATGTTGATATTTAATCAACAATATGAAAAAGTTGCTTAAACTAAATTTACTATTCTTATTAATATTTTTCCAAAACCATTCACAAATAATATAATGCAATGATACCATACATTGTATATGATAGATGTCAAGCGTCAAAACAATATCAAAACAAATTTTGTATAGTATGTACAGGTACACTTTTGCCACCGATCGAGGTTAAAACTTGAAGTCATTAATTGTGTATACAACTTTATTTAGTAGCATATTTTTTATGACTTTTTTAAATTGTGGAAAACCAAGATTTTTAATGTCGTTATCTAATGTGTTGTACACTTTTTTACCTTCGTTTATAAATGATGTATTATATAGGGTAGTAGTGTGTTTATCAATTCGTATTAAGTCACAGTGTCTTGTTTTGTAATTATGATTTTTGCTATGGGTAGCGAACTGATTTAAATTAAATTTAATGTAACAAACCATTTTGTAGATGTAGATTGCCGGAAACGTTAATATTTTATAAGTTAAGAAGGCATTTTTACATGATTCTGCTCTGTTTAGATTGAACATAGTCCTGATAATTTTCTTTTGGGCTATAAATACTTTATTTGAATCAGAGCTCCTGCCCCAAGCCAGGATATTGAATGACATATGGGAGTAGGCCATAGCATAGTAGATAGACAAAAGAGTATCAATATCTGTTTGTTTTTTCATTTGAAGAATCCCATAGTGGGCTTGACTTAGCTTTTTACATACATGATCTATTTGAGTTTTCCATGAAAGGCTATGATCCACATAAATACCCAAATATTTTACACAACCGCTCATAATATATTCCACATTATCAACATTGATTGTGAAGTTGGTTGGTAATTGTTTTCTTTCGCTTACATGCATACACATAGTCTTTGCAGAATTGAGCAGCAGTTTGTTGCGTTTACACCATGAGTTGTTTTCAATTATCACCTTTTCAATGTTAGCTTTCAGGTCAATAGGATAAATATTGATCAACATTAAATTTGGTTCAGTATTCCAGTACCGGATACCCACAGACGCGTTTCGGACTTTAAGGTCCTCGTCAGTGTGGTCCCGACCCAGTGCTAAGGAATACTGAACATTTCTGACTATATCAAGATAATATTTGAAAACTATTAGGACATTCGATAGCTAACGCCATCTAATGCTCTAAAGTGGCATCGTCAATGACAGTAATGCACATAGTGCATATACAGGTCACTGTTTCGTCTACGAATGAAGTCAACTCTGTTTTGTGAAACCAGAAAACTAATTTGTTTAGTAAATATTAATTAATCACCATTACATCTAAGCGTTATATATTTTTAACTTTACTATAAATCAGTGTTTAATACGCGTGGTGCATGAAGTAAAATTTCGAGTTTACAAAAGTCTCGTAATATGTCTCGAGTCGCTACGCGACCAAACGAAGTGTTAACTCTTTACTAAACTAGACATTTTTCTTCATGCTTAATAGGGAATCAGATATTTCAGTATTAAATAAATTTAGTTACTATTTCAACTTTGTTTTTGTAAAAACTGGTACCTGCTAGTTATTTTAAATTCATGTATCTACTCGCTAACATTATTGTAGAACTTTTTTTCTTCTCGTTTTTAAATTGATTTTTATATTCTGACAAAATGGTGAATGCGCCCAGTAAAATCGTGTGTTTAGTACTATATTACTAAACACACGGTTTTTCCGGGTGCATTGACCATTTTTTATAATATGAAAATCAAATTAAAAACGAGAAGAAAAAAAATTCTACAATAATAAGTTCTACATTATGTGAATAATAGGTTCTGCTTTTGTAAGATATATTAGGGGACTGGAAAGTTATGTCGTTTTTTACATTAAATTCAAACAACAAAATTTTTATCGATATTTTAATTTAATCAATAACATAATCAACCTCATTATCTACGATCTTGTGCCATCTAGTGTGCAAGTTTTCAATCCCGGATCGATAATAAGTTTCAACTTCTTCAGAATTTGAATAAATTTCCACCTGAAGAATGCTTTAGCGATCGAGACAAATGGAAATCAGATGGCGCAATATCAGGTGAGTATGTTGGGTGCGGCCATACTTCCCATCCTAGTTCATTATATTTTTCTAGTGTTCGTCTTGCGCAGTGCAGTCTTCCATTGTTGTATTGCATAGAGCTGGGTACTTTTCAATAAAAGATTGATGTACTCTATCCAATTGTTCACAATTAAGGTCTGCATTACCAGTTTGATCAGGTTTTAGCGCTTCAAAATGTACAACCCCACGACTATTCCACCAAACACACAAAAGTGCCTTTTTGGGGTGCAAACCTGGTTTTGCTATAGCTCGTGGCAAGTCATTTGGAGAGAGCTACTGCCTTTTGCGTTTTGGATTATCGCAAAGGACCCATTTTTCATCCCCGGTAATCAGTCTATCAAAAAAACGCTTCTATATTATACCGCTGAAGCAATAAGTTGCAGGTATTGGAACGATTAGATTTGTTTTCCTTAGATAGATTGTGCGGGACCCAAACACTTGCTCTGCTTACTTTCCCAATCTGCTTCAAATGTTCCTGAATAGTTGACCAAGGTCGACAGTTTTCCAATGGTCTGACATGAATTTGCATTCACTTCCGCCCTTAAAATGTCATTATCCAGAGTTGTTGGTCTTCCTGATCGATGAGAGTCAGAAAGACTGAAATCACCGGATTTGAACTTGGAAAATCACCTTTGGCATTTACGAACATATAAAGCATTCGGATAAATATCGCAAATGCTTTTGGTAGCAACCGTTGCATTACTACCCTTATGAAATTCAAGAAGCATACAATGCCGGATATGTATCTCTTCTGGTTTTTGACTGACCATTTCACCAAACATTGTAAAAAAGCTTTAAAATTTTTTAACTTACAAGAAAACAATTCACTCTAACATTAAAATGTCTTTGACAGTACTTTGAATTACCCAATGAGCTGCTAGGCGACTACAAAGACCAACATGTGCAAAAACATTACTTTCCGGTCCTCCTAATACTATATCCCACAAAATCAGAACCTGTTATTTATTTATTTATTTAAAAGAACGAAATATATGAATAATAATGATATATATTATTGTCACGGTTGTGTTATAATAGAAATATTTTAAAATCATGTGAATAATAAATTTTATCTTCAAAAAGGCTTGACCGTCTATATGTAGGTCAAGCCTTTTTGAAAATAAAATTTATTATTCACATGATTTTAAAATATTTCTATTATAACAAAACCGTGACAATAATATATATCATTATTATTCATATATTTCGTTCTTTGAATAGCACATAAGAAATTTTGTAGATATTTATTATTCCTATTTCATTCATGTCGTGTTGTGTGTGTGTGTATGTTTTCGTTCCGAGTGGAAATGACTGGCAGCCTGTATATACCTATACATATTTCTCTTTCGACTCGTACTAGGAAGTATATTTTATTTTTATGACTAGCGGAGCTAAAAATAGTCTGCGTTGCATCGCTATAAATATGCGCGAACGGTGGAAAGCCATTCATGTGTTGTTGATTTAATACGCGCGATTTGTTACGCGTGCGACAACTTTAATATGAATTAATAATTTTTAATGAGGAGTACATTACGGCAAGTAATTAATTTTTACACGGGCAAAAATCGTAACGTGAACACGCAACAATAATAAATGAAGGGTTGTATTTCCATTTTATCGGTGCATCAAATGTGTTTGCTTAGTTGTATACATCCCAATTAAAAATAAGTAAATTTATCATTTTCACTGTAAAACAGATAATTCCAACAAAATTGTAAAAGACGATCAATATTCTTTTTCCTATTTTATTGAAGTTCGCTATTCTGCTAGGTGGCGCAAAAGTCATCACCCTATCGGAAGATGCTTTAATTTTTGCAGATGGTGGCAAATGTCAGTTCTGGTTTGACATTTGTTAAGTAAACAGATACAAAATACACATCAACAAGACATGAATCGCTATACTGCTCAAGCCATATCCGAAATTCTCAGGGCTGCATTTTCGGGTCGCTAAATCTCTCGTTTTGGTGATTTGCACTGTTCGGCAAGATCGCCCGATTTAACCGTTCCAGACTTCTTTTTGTGGGGTTTCTTGAAGCCACGAGTCTATGTCAACAAGCCTCAGACTCTTGAAGCTCTCAAAGAGAATATCCGCCAAGAATGCGAGAACCTATCGCCGGAAGTTCTGGGAAGAGTGAAATTGGATAAAATCCTATTTAACAAAGTGCCAACAATTTCTGGAATTATACAAATACAAATTGCCTAATGAAATAATTGAAGTCGGGATTCCCCAGGGATCAATTCTTGGCCTAACTCTTTATATATCATATGCAAAAGATCTAGCAAATTCTCTAAATATTGGCAACAATACGATAGTTTTCTCTGCAGACGATAATAATATATTTATTATAGGTGAAAATATTGATGATGTCACAAATAAAGCCAACGTAGTGTACAACAATTTTGAGCAGTGGATAAATACCAACAAACTAATTTTCAGAAAAGACATCGTGTATTCTGTTTAAAAATAGAAGATCAAAATTATTTATTCCTAATAGTATAAACATATCAAACATAACCACTGAGTTGTCATCTAAATCGAAACTATTAGGAATGACCTTAGATAACCACTTGAGCTGGAACGATCACATTGATGCTCTAGCTACTAAAGTTAGTAAGCAATTACACGTACTGCGCATACTTTCAAATCAGTGCGAAGTATTTTTTCTAGAAATATTTTACTTTGGGAAAATTTACTCTCTTATGAATCATGCAATTATGTTCTGGGAAAAGTTAAATAGAAGCAATATCTCAAAAGTGTTTATATTGCAAAAGAAGGCGAAGAAGGTGAATATCGAATATCGTTATTCCGGCAGATTCAGCAATCTGCCTCAAAAATGTAATATAACGCGCTAAAATAAATGTTCGTTAGCATTGAACAATATTATTTCTTCCCCAAATAAGTTTTTTTAGCTCTTGAAGTGTTTGAGGACGTCTCTGGTAAGCTTAAGACTTTAAATTGCATTAAAAAAAAGTCGAGAGGAGTTAAATCGGGCGATCTTGCAGGCCAAGAAAAACGTATTTGTGTTAGCACAATATACTCGATCAAACTATAAGACTTTATACTTATTGATTTTTGTTAGTTTGTGTGGATACTTCTAGAAACTGAAGTCAGAATTTACTTTACATTTTATGTGTTGCACTTTTTAATAAACGACATGTAGGTCAAATTTAATTACGTTTACATGTTGAGTTGGGTCAGTATGTTTACATGTTTGGTGACATTTATATTCTAAACTCCTAATATTTTCCTAATGCGCAAAGCTTATGGAACACGAAATATTGTGATGTAATATTTGAGGATATATTTTTTTACAAATATACAATTTTCTATTTCTCTGTAGTCGTCATCTCGAATCCCCCTCTCTATTAATTAACTAGAAATCCTCGAATTATTCCCATCATTACTATCTATTACTTTTAGCTTTAGCTAAGACACGAGGATCAAATATTGGGGGATTAAATTCTCTGCTCCGGCGGGACGCGCAAAAGTTAAATCCTTAATCTCGCCCAATCTCCAGAACAATTATTATTATTTTCGTCGGAGGAAATTGGGAAATCGTTTATATCGCGTTTTCCCCTCTTCTTCCTCCTCCGCCGCCCCCTGTGATGGGGAAGGAATATTGCAAATTATTTATTTACCGCCCTCGCACACCCTTCCATAAGCTCTTGTGCAAGAAACAAAACAGAAGATATGATACCTCATCTTACGAAACGGATGATGAAATATTAATTGTGCTTTTTATAAACATAATAACCTTACAACTCTTCTAATTACGAGATTTTAATTACTAGAGTAAATTGTTGCTCTACTCATCTGCAGTTAAGGTTTATTAAAATTTCTAATTAATTTAATATAAATGGAGCTTAAATATGCGAATCTGCATATTAAGAGCGAGTTTAGTTTATTAACAGAATGTAACATTAAACTATTAAAGAGAACTACACAATAGAAATAGCAAATTACAATTTCAAAGTTATAACTATAATTTAATCATAGTAGTGTATGTGTGTGCATTGTGGCGAGTTCACTCACTCTCTCGCACATTGTTAGCGACTTGATCCCTGAAACAGAAGACGATAAGAGACAATATTGCGGCTAAGCCGTAAAAGCGTCTGCACTTTCCCGCAGTTCCTGCACCTGGAATATTTATTATACGTACATATAAGCCCGTGAATGTTTCACGTGCACATAATGCGCCCTCTGTGTGTGCTCGGGAAAGGGCTATTTATGGTTACTTTTATGGGCAGAAATTGGTTCCTCCTTATTATACACTCTGTTGTGTCGGCGAGGAAAATGTAATGCATGCACCGGGATCTCGGACTTTTGAAATTATTAAGCATAAAGTAACGTTTCGAGTTTAGATAAGCCCGAACAGTTTACTTTATGCATCAGAAGTTTCAAAAAATGAAAGATGAATACAGATGTATCATAAAGTTTAAAGATATTGATAAAAGAATGATTTGCGATAATCATTTTGAAGGGTCTCGAAAATATTAGTTGCCCCTGGCCCATGGGCGTAGCTAGAATTAATATCAGGGTGGGGGGGGAAAAATATAAAATACTGTGTCCAGAGGTGGGCGAAGAGGGGGAGGGGGAAGAAAGAGGCGAAATATTTGTTAAAAACTTATGATATATCAATTATTTTTACGAGAATAACAATGCTGAGAAAAGCCCAAATGCAGGATATCCCAATATTGATTAAAATCGGATTATTTTGTAATTTTAAGTCCACTATATGGGTTTTGCTGTTTTGTTTTTACAAAAATAAATATCAAATTTGAAATCAGCGACCTCGAAAACTTATTCAGAAAATAATATTATCTCGAGGGGGGGGACAAATGTCAAGATATTTGTTAAAAACTTATGATATGTTAATTATTTTCACCTGAAACGTCAAAAATATACGATTTCTTTGTGTCCAGGTGGGGATAAGTGCCTCGTCTTGGCTACGCTTATGCCCTGGCCTCACTTTTCTCTGAAAGCTACCGTACAAAGCTATCGCATTTTTCTTTTAATGATGAATTGTTTGAATTCTGAGCTATTGAGTTTCATATAGATTTTATTTTTTCAATAATCAAGTTTTTACGATTCCAATTTGCACCCCGACTGATTAACTTTAGTCATCCACTAATCATTAATTAAACCTCAGATTAAGTCAACATTCTAAAATATTACAATGTTAAACATTTGTGAGATATTCTGAACATGTTTCTTTTATCAATATGCAATTGTGTAAATAATTTGTAAATACAATTGTTGTGTTATTAAGAACTCACTCTTGATAATGCCGTAAAAAGCGAAACTAGTCGAGTAAATAGAAACAAAAAGTGAAACAAACCAAGTGTTTTTATTTTATCCGTTAATATTATTAAGAAGTAGTAATCAATGATTAAGTTAATCTACTTGGGTGCAAACGGGCAGTTATCATTTTATTTTCTTATATGGCGATTTTTGTAATTATAAACACGTTTTTATTTTATCTGTAATTTCAATTCATTTTCAATATAAATCTTTAAATGGAAAAAAATACAAATTTGTAATAATCGAGTTAAATATTTTGCTTTTAAAATTTCGCCATCAAATCAATCGATTTACAAAATTGTATATTCATCAATTACGCACCGAGCTTTGATCTACAATATACGATATTGAGTGTGTATGTGTATTTACATGTGCTTTTTTAAATAGAGTCGTTTTATTTGTAATTCCGTCGGGATTTCAGAGGGCAGACAAATTTCCATTTCATTTTTATGCAAATGCACAATCGCGCCTTCCCTTTCGATTATTATCTATTTCCGACTCTCACACGACGAAATCTTGATAATAAACAGGAAATAGACGGAATTTATGTCAAAAATGTATACATTTTGATATAAATAGATCACTAAGTATCCTAAATTTCATTTAAAAATTAATATACAGGTGTTTAGTTAAAAACCCGATCGAGTTGGCTGTAAAATTTTCAAAACATTGTGAAGTAGGTCGTACGTGAATTTGTCAGTCAATCCTGTTTAATGTTAATCTAATCCAGTTTTATAAAAGTTTTCTATCTTATGCTATATTGCAATTGCTATTGTTTATTCAGCTGTGAAAACAGCTGATTTATTAGAAGAAATAACACAACAACTATAAGATCAAAGCAAACTAATGAGATATAAGACTAACACAATCTGACATTTATGTCAAGTACGACGAAACGTAAATTAAGCTGCGACTTCACTTTTTCGTTGCATTTCCTTCTATCAAAAAAGCAACGCCTTCTCGATCAGGTTTTTAAATGAATACCTAGTATTATTATACAGGGTGATTTAGTTTGGTGTTCCACCCCCTTATACCTTTTTTATTTTGATGGTAAAGTATAACATACCATATATATTTGTTAATGACAGGAAATTATCTATTAAATGGTATCATCTAATTGATAATACGATGATAACTGTTAAAGTAGCGATAGTCAACTATTTTTTTCAAATGACACCATACCTATTTTTTGTTCAATTCGGATAGAGGGTACTATTCTGCATCCCAACATTTGTCACAATTATACCCTTAGGTAACAAAAAAAAATGTATAAAAAATCATACGTGGCTACGAAAATGATAAAAAATTAACCAAACTATTTTATTAAGTGTTTAATTCTTGAAGGTAGGTCATTTAAGAAATTAATACATTCTCTAAAAAAAAATAGGCACAAATGAAGATAAAAAAAGTGAACATTTTGGTAAATCCTCATATTTCTATTCTGTAGACTTTTTTTATAAAATAAACCGATTTATTATATATTTTGTTATCGAAGCGTATAGTTATGATAATTATCGGATGTAGGAAAGTGGCCTCTATCCGAACTGAACAAAAAATAGGTATGATGTCATACTGTACTGTCTACTAACTGACTATCGCTAACTTGACAGTCGTTATCGTGACAACACTTCTCGAGCTAATTCCCCGACAGATATTGAATTATACAATTAAAATTTGAGTTACACGATAGCTTTACTGTTCTATGCATAAATTAGATTGTTCAATGAATATTTGGAGACGTCTCAATGAGACACATTTTTTGCAGAAAGTCGATATTAAATTTATATTTTGTAAATATTCTGCAAACTATTGACAAACTCAATTCTTTCTTTATGTTAAACTTCTTTATGTTATTATTATATTTGTTGTGATATTAAATACATAATGAAAATTAGTACATACTTCTCTTGACCTTTCGTTGGAACTAATAATATTATGATTTTATTTTTATATTAGTTGAGTAATTTAAATTTTGACAGTGAGAGAGATGCGAGTCTTGAAATGAAAATATGAGCACGGTATTCTATCAACGTGAGTGGGAAAAAAATAAATCGCCCTTCATGTTTTCCCTCGTAAAAGCACCAAAACGCGAAGACACGTACAATTAATCATATTTTTATGTTGTTGCTTTTTTAAATATAAATAATTAAAAGATACACAGTACAGAAATGTTTAAGAACAATTGCAAATATTGTTAGTTTGAATGTAACATTTATGTGCTGATCGGAAAAATGCTTAACAATCTCTGTGAACTTAATATATAAAATTACGAAAAAACTATTCGTGAAAATGTAAACAATGTCTTAATGTGAACTTGTTTTGCTGTGTTTTCTGTAACTGTTTAGAACCTAAAGTGTAGTTACTTCTGTATGTGGGAGGTAAACTAGACCTTTTCAGATTTTTTTTTTAAAACCGTATTTTATACTTAGGTTGATTGATTAGGTTACGTGAATATCAAATTAATTTAACGAATAAAAGCACTAATAACTGCACTAATAACGTATTTTATACTGAAGAGAGGATTGCAGAACATAAAAGTGCATGGGAAAAACAGAAAACACCTCAACTTATGCGAATCACCTGCTCTCCGAAAACCACAGCTTCAAGATACAGAGAAAAAAGGATGGAAATCTACTGGAAAACTTGGAAATTAACAGATTCGAAAAAACCGGCCTCCTACTCAACGAACAAACAGAACTGTCAAACTTCCCACTACTAAAAATATCCACAACACCATAGTGTCAATAGTGTTAATGTATATATATATATATATATATATATATATATATATATATATATATATATATATATATATATATATATTCGCAATAAATTTGCGAAACAATTGTTGTGAAAATAAACACACTTTTCTGAAAATCAAAAAGTTATTCAGAATTTTATTTATACAAAGTATTTTATTGGAATTAGGATTGTTTTAGGAAAAGGGTAAATAGCACTGTAAAATTTTTTAATGTGACTTGGTGAAGTTTACTGTAAACACAGATTTAAAGTAAATGTTATTCTCAACTGTAATGCAAACTGATTTAAAAGCACTAACATCAATTTGCGTGAATAATTTTAACTGAATTCATCTCTGAACTGCAGTTGACAATGAAATTAGAACAAAATAAGTAAGAGTCACTTGAGAGATGTAATCAATTGAATGTGATGTCATGTGATCAATTGAATAAATAATTTAGATTTCAAAGTGGGATTATGTTCGCACACAACAAATTTGTCTAACAAAGATTAATTTAACACTGATTGAAAGTACTACTTCCTAAGTTAAGACAATATGTAGGAGATTACGAAAATAATAATAATTTATTGTTTTCAAGTATTCTACAACCAAGTATTAGCAAATTTATTCATACTAAAATTTAAACTGAGTTTATCTCTGAACTACAATTTAATATTATAGAACAATTGTATTTGCCTCTATAATTTTACACTGTACTTTAACGATAACATCAGTTTAACTTAATCATTTAATTGAGTTCATCTCTTAACTCACTCTAACTTACTAGCAAGTGAAGTGGAAGAGCCATATTGACCGGTTGAACTTCTCCTGCTTGATATTGTATATTTTTACTTTTTATTTTTTTAAACCTTGAGTAATGACAATTTATTAATGTCGCTGCTTTGCTTTGATAGTGGCACAACTTAACAGTCAATATTATGTTTTGCATCGAATCTATTTAAAAGTCAGTGAGCTTTTATTGTAGAGAAATCATCATTTCCTCTGAAAAGCCACTAGACTGCAGTTGTGACGGTATCAACTTATAAACAATATATATATATATATATATATATATATATATATATATATATATATATATATATATATAGATAGATAGATATAAATATACAAAGAGTTTTATGTAACTCCAAACATTTTCATCCAATACAATTTGACACCAACAATTTGCCTCAACTTGTACATACAGGTATACATGTCCCAATCACAGCGAATATGCCGCAAATCTTTAGATAATTGTTGATTTTTTAAAAGAGTTCAATTTAAAACTTAAAATGAGTGTGTTCCACTCCCAGACTAAGCATGAAGTAAAATTTCGAGTTTAGGAAAGCCTGAAAATTTGGTTTGGTCGCGTAGCGCGATGCGCGGAGCGGCCAAACCAAATTTTCAGGCATTTCTAAACTCGAAATTTTACTTCATGCGCCACCGGTACAAAACACTGACATATTACGAAGTTTAAAACACACAGATAAACTTTAAATTGCATCAGTGTCTTGTACCGGTGGCGCATGAAGTAAAATTTCGAGTTTAGAAAAGCCTGAAAATTTGGTTTGGCCGCTCCGCGCTTCGCGCTACGCGACCAAACCAAATTTTCTGGCTTTTCTAAACTCGAAAGTTTTTCGGAGTTTTTCTTTCAAGTATACATGTCCCAATCACAGCGAATATGCCGCAAATCTTTAGATAATTGTTGATTTTTTAAAAGAGTTCAATTTAAAACTTAAAATGAGTGTGTTCCACTCCCAGACTAAGCATGAAGTAAAATTTCGAGTTTAGGAAAGCCTGAAAATTTGGTTTGGTCGCGTAGCGCGATGCGCGGAGCGGCCAAACCAAATTTTCAGGCATTTCTAAACTCGAAATTTTACTTCATGCGCCACCGGTACAAAACACTGACATATTACGAAGTTTAAAACACACAGATAAACTTTAAATTGCATCAGTGTCTTGTACCGGTGGCGCATGAAGTAAAATTTCGAGTTTAGAAAAGCCTGAAAATTTGGTTTGGCCGCTCCGCGCTTCGCGCTACGCGACCAAACCAAATTTTCTGGCTTTTCTAAACTCGAAATTTTACTTCATGCTTAGCCTGGGAGTGAAAAACACTCGTCTAAAGCTTCGAATTAAATTCTTTTAATAAACCTAGCGACGGCAAATGTCATACGTTGTACATTTTCTGTACACTTAAAAGAAAAATTCTCGTTATGAAAATGTTCGGTGTTACATAAAACTCATATACAGAGAGTTTTATGTAACACCGAACATTTTATATAGGAAGTTTTTTTTAAAGTATACGTATTCCAAATTTACTAATTTTCTTTAAATATTTAGATATTCATGTGTTTTTAAAAGTGTTCAATTTGAAGCTTTAAACGAGTGTTTTCCACTCCCAGACTAAGCATGAAGTAAAATTTCGAGTTTAGAAAAGCCGCGTGAAAATTTGTCGAGGATCGCGCAGCGACCCGAGACAAATTTTCTGGGCTTTTCTTCATGCGCCACGCGTATTTAACACTAAAATATTGTGAAATTTATGTATAGTTGAACCTCACTTTAAATCTTGGAGGCGTTCACTTCGTGGTACATTTTCAATTTAATATAAAGAAAACACTTAACTTTTTTTACCACTTTTTTTATATTTTTGTGATTAGTTTCAATTACACGGTGATCACTATCACACTAAGTGTTTAATAATGATAACCGTGTAATTGAAACTAGTCACAAAAGTAAAATAAAGGTGGTATAAAAAAGTTAAGTGTTTTCTTTATATCAAATTGAAAATATACCACGAAGTGTCTTCTTTATATCATAATAATATTTATTTGTTGTTATAACAAATTTAATTCAGAGAGGGTAGAAAGGACAATAGTCCTCATTATTATTTTAAAAATATCTAATATTTAGATATAAATGTATTATAATATGCACGGTTCTTTTTTTTTCTAGGTATATCTACATATTAAATATAAAATTGCTTCCGGTGTTCGGATTTTAAAAGCGTATGATTTGATTAGACAAAATAAACATTTTTAAAATTTACTAACGTGGGATCAAACAAAAAATCAAGCTGATTCGGCTTTAGATCACAAAACGTACATATCTAAGCAGTATATTTTGAACTTAAGTTCAAAACAGTGTTTTATACGCGTGGCGCATGAAGTAAAATTTCGAGTTTAGAAAAGCCCAGAAAATGTTCACGGGGCTTTTCTAAACTCGAAATTTTACTTCATGCTTAGTCTGGGAGTGGTAAACACTCGCTTAAAGCTTCAAATTGAACTTTATCAAAAACACATGAATATCTAAAGATTTAAAGAAAATTAGTTAAATTTGGAATACGTATACTTTAAAGAAAAACTCCCTGTATATATATGTATATTGTATTCAAGTTGATACCGTCACAACTGCACTCTGGTGGCTATTCAGAAAAAATGATGATTTCTCTACAATAAAAATTTACTGACTTTTGAATAGATTCAATGCAAAACATAAAAATTATTTTTTTTTTAGTTGTGCCACTATCAAAGCAAAGCAGCGATTATAATATATTGTCATTATTCAAGATATTAAAATAATACAAAGAAGAAATATAGAATAAAATGCAGGAGAAGTTTAAACGGTCAACATATATATATATATATATATATATATATATATATATATATATATATATATATATATATATATCACTGTTTCTTCGGGTTTGGTCCTGCGTATTTTCTTGGCTCTGGTCATCATCGTCAGGAATAACTATCAAAATTCCATTGCTCTAGCAACCACTTGTTTGACTTTTACGTACTACTTGATGCGTGAATTTCTTGTTTGGCTTCGTGTTACTCTTCTGTTTTGTTCTTCTAATGATGTAGTAGTGACAATTTCAATATTATTTTCGGAAGGGGTTGGATTTTGAATTTCTTGGTTGTTGTTCGGAGATAATATATTTTGACCAGAATTTATACAAGTTTTCCAAATTGCTAGAGCAATGGAATTTTGATAGTTATTCCTGACGATGATGACTGCGACGTCATCGAAACGTCGAATTAAAAATAAAATGGACCAGAGCCAAGAAAATACGCGGGACCACACCCGAAGAAACAGTGATACATACATATATATATATATATATATATATATATATATATATATATATATATATATATATATATATATATATATATATATATACTGCCTTTCAAATAAATCAGAACACAAAGTATTTATTGGACGATTTTAATGAAATTTACAGAATTTGATCATGTAAATGAACTGCATCGATGATCAAAAAATTGATCAATTGTTTTGGTTACTATTTAATCGTATTTTTCCTTGATTTCACCATTATGAAGAGCTGCTTTTTTTTAATGTAATTGCTTCTAATATCCAAGTAGCCTCTGAGTAGTTTGACGTTTCAGTTTGTAAAACATAAAAAGATGCCCCGTGTTCTTCGGCGTGCACAATATCATCATCTAAGTGAATTTGAAAGGGGTCGCATTATTGGAATGCGAGAAGCGGGTTTTTCGGTTCGTGCTATTGCTGAAAGGGTAGGCCGTAGTGTATCGGTGATCGTACGCTGCTGGTCTAGATGGTCCAAAGCTGGGGAGAATCGACGTAGACTTGGATCAGGACGTCCAAGAAGCACCACTGAGCGTGAAGATCGAGCTCTTCGTCTTACAACTTTAAGGGACAGATTTACAACGTCGCGGGCATTGGGAAATGACTGGTTGGCCCTAAATGGCCAAAGAGTATCCATGGCTACTGTTTACAGAAGAATCCGCAGTTTTGGTATAAGATCCTACCGTCCACAATTGTGTCTACCTCTTACTCCGCAGCATCGCAGAGCAAGACTTGATTGGTGCAGGGAAAGACAACATTGGACCCATGAATGGAATAACATTATCTTCAGCGATGAGTCTCGGTTCTGTTTATGGGCTCATGATGGTCGCAGAAGAGTGAGACGTCGACGCGGTGAACGCACAATTTTACAATTTGCTGTTGAAAGACATACGGCTCTTACACAGGGAGTTATGGTTTGGGGGGCGATAGCATATGGTAGTCGGTCTCCTCAAGTTTTTGTAGAAGCAAGTCTTAACGCGATTCGGTATATTGACAACATTTTACGGTCAGTGTTAGTGCCCTATGCAAATGGCTTGCAGAACCCCATTTTTCAGCAAGATAATGCTCGACCTCACACAGCGGCCATTACAAGACAGTTTTTTGATAGTGCCGACATCAATTTATTACCTTGGCCATCTCGTTCTCCAGATCTATCGCCAATAGAACATGTTTGGGATATGATAGGTGTTAGAATAAGTAACTTACAGCGCCCCGCTAACACTGTAATGGAACTTAGAGGTCAAATTATCGAAGTTTGGAATGAAATACCCCAAGTCGATATTGACAGCCTGATTTCAAGCATGCCTCGACGTGTTAATGAGTGTTTGGGAAATCGTGGAGGCCCAAGACATTATTAATTTTTATTCATTTGTTTTGTTTTTCAAGTTGATTTTTTGATCATCGATACAGTTCGTTTACATGATCAAATTGTGTAAATTTTATTAAAATCGTGCAATAAATACTTGGTGTTCTGATTTTTTTGAAAGGCAGTATATATATGTATTTCACTTTACCTGCTAGTAAGTAAGAGTCAGTTGAGAGATAAACTCAGATAATTGATTAAGTTAAACTGATTTTATCTCTGAACTACAGTTTAAAATTATAGAGGCGACCAAACCAAATTTTCAGGCTTTTCTAAACTCCAAATTTTACTTCATGCTTAACCAAGGAGTGGAAACTCTCTTTAAATAAATATTTTATCTTGAAAGAAAAATTCCCTGTATGTAATAGTCTGAATAAAAATCCGTGCCTCTTTCTTTCTCTAATTAATTTTTCATATACAGTTTCAATTATTATGTAATTTATTCAAAAACATGTAATTTATTTACACAGTTACGTTTATAACTCCTCATTGCTACAAAAATATTCTCGGTTGGGTTAATTTATAAAACTGTTTGTAAAATTTATCTCTTCATTTATTTTCTGTTTTATTGGGAACTAACACAAACAATTTACATTTATGCAAGTTGTTCAACTTGTCTGTTTTTCTTGTGCCGTGTCGTGGAATTTTAGAAGTAGTGAGTGTGCACGTAAAGGAAATAGTTTAGCAAAGTTGTTGCCGGTTTAGCAGATGCACGATCAATCCCTTTCAGTGCGAGCGCAGTTGGCGCTTTTCCTCGCAATGTCACCGTGATTGATAATCGTGTCTGTTACGTCCTCTTCCATCGCTTATTTGGATAATTAACTTTCTCTCGCGTATCCCCCCAAAAATAGGCACATCAATCCAAGCCCTGAAGAACGTTGTTCCCGTATTTGGAATTTCCGATTAAAAACTTTTCGTCGCGGTTATATAAATTGTAGTCCTCAGGGCAGCATTAATAGTATTGTTCTTAAAAGGTTTACATTTTCAGAAGCAAGAATATTATTAACTTAAGCTAAATATTAATAGTCTCCAAAAGGTATTTCACAAATAAATAACATTTTAAATGATTAAAAACTAGTTTACTTCGGGAATCATGATGGCATTCACGTCATAAATTTATTTATAATAATAATAATCTTTATTACCCAACAGGCAAAAACCCAATTACAGAGTAACAAATATAAACTAAAATAATCATTCGAATAAAAATGTTAAAAAAAAGAAAAAAAAAATATATATATATACAGAGAGTTTTATGTAACACCGAATATACTAAAATGTATTCAATGTTAATTTTCCTATGTTCGATGTGTACTGGGACGCATCAAAGCATTGAGTGCGATGTGATTGGCTACGATTTCTAATTTTAATATAGTTAACCCAATTTACACTCTTCCCTTCAAAAATAAATGAAATCTGTCAGTTATCGCAAGCAAGTGATATTTGCTGTTCTAGCACTTGAAGCAGACGCAGACGAAGAACGGAGAGTTAAACATATCAATAATGTATACAAAGGAGGAAAAGATTATTCTGGTAAACTTATACCATGGAGAAAACAGTTAAAGAAATTCCCATGATTTATTTTTTGAAAAAATTTCGGTTCAGACTACCATTTATTTCAACCATTTTGAACCTTCTAAAACAGTTTGTTTGGATAAATTTTACAAGCGAAGAGTTAGAAGTCCATCGATATTATCGGAAGAGATGAAATTAAACAATTTCTGTTATCTCGAAGAATGTCTAATAATATCCTTACTATTGCAAAATCATTTAATATTTAAAAATCTTTCGTACGTAGTTCTACAAAAATTTAAGTTTAGATCCTACAAATTCCAACATTACTAGTTACTGTATAAAACAACATTAAGCGATTAAATTTTTGTAAAATTGTATTTAATATGTTAAGATAACGAAATGTTGCGAAAAATTCTGTTTACTGATGAAGCGTTTATATCTTCTTACCTTTTTTAACTAGTATTTTACTGATTCAAAATATAACAAAAGTTGATAACCATTCCGTTTTACTAAAATATTCATAATAGAACATATTGTGGTTGACATAATAATTGACAAATTTAATTTATTTTTGACGTGAAGAGTGTACATTGGGTTGACTATATTACCATTAGAAATCCTAACCAATCACATCGTTGTCAATGCTTTGATGCGTCCCAGTACACATCGAACATAGAAAAATTAACATTGAGTACATTTTAGTATGTTCGATGTTAGATAAAACTCTCTATATATATAAGGAAATGTATATATAATTTACAAGCTAAATAAATTAAATTAAATTAAGTGTAAAAAAAACCTTAACCTTAAATGTTAAATTCCACACTAGAAATTAATGCCTTGAATTCTCTCCGACTACAGTTAAATATGTCACAATCGAGATTATTGTGACATGCGCAGATACGACGCAATGGGGAGAATTCAAGGACGTTAGACCGCGCAGTGTAGATATGGAAGCACATACATTGTCGACTAGATAACCTAGGGATATTAAAGTTAATTTTAAATAGAAGGTCTGGACAATCAATCATGTTGTGAAGGATTTTAAATAAAAATAATTGACCCAGAATATTTCTCTCTTTATGTATCAAAGACGAACAGTTTTTCTACCATTTAATACTAGTATATGCGCATCATCGTAGCAAATAATAGAAACTTATGTCTTGTGACTCCCGAAACAAGTACCGGCAACAGTTCCCATAGGAATTAAGAATTCTGGAATTCCGAATTTTGAAGTGGATGACGGGAATGTCAGCATTCACAGAATAAAGTTTATTATTGATTTTATTAGTTGATTGATAGAGTTACGTGAAGATCAAATTAATTTGACGAGTGAAGCACTAATAACCTTTCTTCACCGTTTATTTCAATGACCAAATGTACATACATTTCAGACACAAAGTGACCATTATCAATGGATTAACACTGAGTGTAAATTGATTTTATAAGTGCTTATACTGTGTGTCCCACGCAAAAGGGCTTAAGTTGTAGCGGTTCTTTTTTCTTAATAAAAATGAAAAAAACAATATAAAATCGGGTGTTGATTGCTACAATTTGCCTGTAACAGATTTTGTATAAGGGCGTCCATCTTCCCGAAATGAAGTCACCCACCATTATTTTTAAATGGCACAACAAAATAATGATGAATACTTTTTTATAAAGAGCTTTTTAACGATGTAATCATCATCATTTCATAAGCTTGTATTACATTTTTTGTAAGAAAATGCAAAAAACAAAATAAACAAAAGTTGGCCATGGACTATTCTTCTTACGATTCCAGAAAATATTGACGACTGTAAAGGTAGAATTAATAAATGCTGCAGTAAATATTCCACGAGATGTGCTAATTAGGACACTAAATGACCTTTCAAAACGTTGCCAACTTTGCATTGAACACAATGGTTCACAGTTAGAACACTTTTTATGATTTCTTTGAGAAGTTTATAATAGTAATTAGTAAATATTTATTATTTTGATTTATTGCTACTTTATTAACTTTATTAATAATAAAAAAGAAATCCAAGGCCAACTTTTGTTTGTTTTGTTTTTTGTATTTTCTTAAAGAAAATGTAATGCAAGCCTATGAAATTATTACATCGTTAAAAAGCTCAGAAAAATCTTTATAAAAAAGTATTCATCATTATTGTGTTGTGCCATTTAAAAAAAAATGGTGGGTGACTTCATTTCGTACATCGTTGAAAAGCTCAGAAAAATCTCCATAAAAAAAGATGACGTCATTACAAGATGACCGCCCTTAGAAAAAATCGGTTATAGGCAGATCGTTGCAATCAGCTCTCGGTTATATTTCTTTTATTTTTATTCAAAAATAAAGCCGCTACAGCTTTGCCTCTTTTTCGTGGAACAGACAGTAAATCAATTAAATACTGTTTTTTTTTTTTAGTAAATTAACCCTATTTTTTTTATCTGCTAAAAAATATCTATTCAAGTTATTCTCAATATCATAGAAATATGGGTTTTTAAGTCACGTGAACACTAACTACACTAACACTTTCTTCACAATATTTTTTTTATTTTTATTTTAGCTAGACGTACACTTCAGTGCAATAAAATTAAGCACAAGTCTCATAACTATTGTTTACAATATTCTAGTTGTATAATTCGGATGTGTTAATTGAATAGCAACAGTTTTAATAAATAATAAAACCCCATAACTTGAAAAAAGCTTAGTCTTTTAAAAAAGAACGCTCGTAATAAGTACAACAAAGCCGAAATAGAAAAACCATCTTCTATTTTAGTTAGAATTCGAATATTTGAATTGTTATCTAAATAGCGCAGCATTTTCACATTAAGGAAATTGACATATTTTCAACTTTTCGTAACTAGGAAACTCATTATGTCCGTTTTAAACTATAACATATTTTGTGTGCTTAATTTCATTGCACAAAAGTGTACAATCGGCCAAACTCCAACTGCAAAAGCCATAAACCAGAGCGAATTTCGACCTTATTGAAAAAGGATGTTTGGGAATATTTTGGTGATCGTAAATCTCCCTGTCTATTTTATGAGCTATGGTCAAGTGTTTATATAATGGGGATTCAACCAAGGTTTCAACATGAAATTAGGAATTATGCATTTTAAAAACACCAACATTTTAATGGAAACGCAACTAAAATTATAAATTCTTATTTTTAATTAAAAGTTTTACATTTTGATAGTTGTGACATGTTTTAAACTAACGAGTGTCTTCCACTCCCAGACTAAGCATGAAGTAAAATTTCGAGTTTAGAAAAGCCCCGCGTAAAAAATTTGTCGAGGGTCGCGCAGCGACCCGAGACAAATTTTCACGGGGCTTTTCTAAACTCGAAATTTTACTTCATGCGCCACGCGTATAAACCACTGAATTAAAATAAAGTTAAAAATATATACTGCTAAGATGTGATAGATTGTTACTAAGATATAGCGAAAAAATGCAAAGAAAAATAGTGGATTATCGCTTCGTTAACCGAAACGCTCTTGTGCCCAGACTTAACTGCCTGTCTAGCCATAATAGACCTTAGTGCGCTCGGTGGAGAGCCGATTATCACCCACTTAGAAAAAAAAATACCTGCTAGTCGTATAATGCAAATCACTTGCAATACTCAAATGTTCGTAAGGCACTCGTAAAAAAAGTGTGTTGCAGTTCGAGTTTGGCCGAATGTACAGGAACCCTACCAGAGCATCCACACAATTGCCAGCCCTTATGCTAGTCTTCTATGTACTTGTTTGGCAACATTTTGATAATTTCTTTTAAATAAAAAAAATAAAGTACTTATTAGTACAAATTTACATACCTGAAATATTTTGCAGTTTGTCTATTAAAACATGCAATTTTCATTAAAAGTAGTCTGGTTAATGTTTCGCGAATTGTAAATATTTTCATTAAAACCTATCGTGTTCTTTTTGTTTATAAAGCCCGCTTTGCTTAAACAAACGAATTAATTTTGTAAAAGAAATCTCTGCTCTTTAAAATTGCATTCTTAGGCAGTCTTCAGAGAGACTGTGTGGATGTTTTGATCGGGTCCTGATTGTACATATAGCAAAAAAAATATTGTGAAGAAAGTGTTAGTGTTTTCATTATCCTCAATATCATTTTAAATTCTCCAATAAATAAGATACAGCTTAAATGAGGTCGGATCATATGGTAGTCAGATATCTTGAAAATTCACTCTGTAAAGTCACTATTCCAGACCGCAACGAATGGAACGGCTTTAGGGAAGATATACACAAACAAAGTGTGATCTGGTACACGGACGGTTCTAAATCAACCACAGGTATTGGATCATGAATCTATAATGAAAACATGAGGACAGGCTATGCTCAACCATTGGGTAGCCTGGCATCAGTCTTTCAAGCAGAAATATTCGCAATCATAGAATGTGCGAGAACCAACATAGAGAAGGACTGTCGAAACAGGCAAATCTATATCATGTCCGATAGCCAGGCGGCACTGAAGGCTCTCCAGAGTCAAAAGACTTCATCCAAACTGGTATTGGAATGCTTCAATACCCTGAATGACCTAGCGAGACAGAACAAGGTTACGCTTGTCTGGACGCCGGGTCACTCTGGTATTGCGGGTAATGAAAAAGCTGACGAGCTAGCAAGGCAGGGAGCCACCATTTCATTTATGGGACCCGAACCTGCCTTGGGCGTAACAAAAAAGTCGAGTCGCCTTGAAGTCAGGAAGTGGACTCGCAACAAACACAAGGAATACTGGGAAAACAGACCAGGCCTTAACCATAGTAAGGCCCTTATAAAAGGGCCTAACTCAAGCCAAGCTGCAGGACTACTAACATTGAGTAGGGCACAGCTGAAAACAACCATAGGACTGCTCACAGGCCACATGACTGTTAAAGAGCATCTAAGGAAAATCGGGCTATACAACGGCGACACCAACTGTCGCCTCTGTAATACGGCACCGGAAACAACTATACACGTTCTGTGCAGGTGCAATGCGCTGGAGAGCAAAATACGGCTCATATTTGGGAACAGACAAATGGAACCAAATGATTTCCACACGCAACCTCTGAAGGACCTGCACAAGCTAGTGCAGGGCATCGAGTTCGGAATAGTTGCGTGAGTGTAATAATATTGGGGCAGTACAATAAGCCACCTAGGCTGCAGTGCATCCGGATCCGAAAGGAAGACGGCCCCTACAGGAAAAAAAAAGATACAGCTTGTTTACCAAAATTACACTTCTATTCTTTTTCAGTCAAGTACTAAAGTAACGATAGCAATGTTACAGCTCTGAAAAGAAGGTAAAAGATTGTAATGCTTAAGTGGAAGAAGACCTAAAATAATAACTAGTGGTTGTAAAGTGGTTCAATTTTTTAAATTAAACTCGTTAAACAAACAAACAGCTTTTTTGCATGATAAGTAAAGTAATTGAATAAATAAATTAATTTCTCTTCCCACTATTTGCAGAGCGCATTGCCGACGAGAGTATCGCAATCCCCAGGCAGCGTGAGAGTAATTGTTCCAACTTGCAAAGAAGGGGGATCCGCTGTTTACATTCATGTTTTGATTTAATACAATAATCGCTGCCTTCAACTAAATTAGATGTATTACATTTTAATTCAACCAAATGGTATTTGCTCTATTGTTACGTGTCCCGCATTTAAGAATACATTTCCTCTCCACATTAAAATATGTATTATTATAAATAGTCTTCTATTAGTGGTTATGAATTAATGTAATTATATTTCAGCTTAGTATAGTTTAACAAAAAACAAATTTATAAAAAATGATTTTTTTTAGTATTGACTCTTCCTAATAAATAAATAAACCTTTATTCACGGATGTGCCATTTTACAGAATATATAAATATTTTACAAAACAACAATTTAACACACAAAAGATAGAAACAAAAACATTAATGACAACAGAGTACTCTTTTAACAATTCTCATATACTAGGGAAATGTATTAGAAAAAATATCAAAGTCAGGATAAATTAATAAAGAATTAGCTGTACGCATAAGACGTGTAGTCGGAGTGTGGAAACCATAATTTGTGTTATGGAACGGTATGCGAAACAGCGGCGGGTTCCGACATAGGCGATTGTCAAAGTTTACAGAAAAACACATGCGAGAAAGAAGAGCCGGGCATTGGATGTCCCCATTAAATAGTTTGTAAAGTAATGACATATCAGCAAAATACCGCCTGCAACATAGTTGATCAATATTTAAATCAACGCTAACATTTACATTATTTACATTATTATGTCTCGACTTAAATGCTAGATATTTAATAAATTTGCTTTGAACATCTTCAACACGTTTAATATAAATATTTTGATACGGACTCCATACACATGAAGCGTATTCTAGATGCGAACGAACGTACGCAAAATATACAATTTTAAATGACAATACCGACAGATCCCTAGACAAACGTTTAATATACCCTAGCATTTTAGTCGCGCGATTACATATAAGATTAATATGATGTTCGAAATTGAGTTTAGCGGCAAACCAAACCCCAAGGTCCTTCATTATATTAACTTTTGAAACCATTTTGCCATCAATATGGTAATTAAAATCGCATGTTACTATCTTACGTGAAAAAGTTAGAGAATTACACTTGTCAATATTGAAACTGAGACCGTTTAAAATGCACCAGTTAGCTAAGGAGGAAAGATCATTTTGAAGTAAAAGACAATCACCAATATCACGTATTTCTCTAAATAACTTTAGATCATCAGCAAATAATAAAAAATTTGAGTATTTGATTGATAAAGAGATGTCATTGATAAAAATAAGGAATAATAAAGGACCACAGTGCGATCCCTGGGGTACCCCAGAAGGAACGCAGAAGATGTCAGAGAGATGGATTTTTATTTTGACACATTGTGAACGGCCCTGTAAAAAGCTCCGAAACCATGAGATGACTGATTGGTTAACTCTTAATGCACTTAATTTTGATAATAAGATATTATGTGATACCTTATCAAAAGCTTTAGAAAAGTCAAAATACACCGTGTCAACTGAACACCTATTTTCCATAGAGTTAGTAATATAATCTTGAAAACACAATAAATTGGAAGTGGTAGACCGGCCTCCACGAAAACCATGTCGTTCGTCAATGAAAACATGTCTAGTCATCCATTCCAGTTTTGATGATATAAGTTTATCTAAAAGCTTGGGTATACAAGATTGTATTGTGATACCTCTATAATTACAAATATTGTCTCTACTGCCTGATTTGAAAATAGGTGTTACATAACTTCTTTTCCATATGTTGGGAAAGATACTTTTATTTAAAGAATAATTAAAAATTAGGAAAAGAGGTGTAGTTAATGAATAAATACAATTTTTTATAAAAATAGAGGGGACACCATCGGGCCCTGGGTTACTATTAGCTTTAATAGATTCAATGCCACTAAACACTTTACATTTAGTGATATTCCAAGGAACATCAATCACTTCTTTGTCAAAATTCTGCATAGGTATGTTTAACGTTGAATCGTAATTGTAAACTGATGAAAAAAAAATCCGCAAAAAGATTTACGCACTCCGAACCGTCACTGCTAGTTTCATTATTGTAGTGCATTACCTCTGGGTAACACGAATCGCGATTTGTGGCCCTTACAAAATTCCAGTACTGCTTCGGGTTGTTTGAAATATTGGAATTGACTGATTCAATGAATTTATTATATAAATTAATTTTTAGATGATCACAAGCATTTCGCAGTTGTTTAAATTGACGATAATTGTCAGAAGTTTGATTGCATTTATATCTTTTATGAGCATTTTTTTTTATCATGAGTGAGCCTAATCAGATCATTCGTAAACCATGATGGATATGATGATTGTCTTATACGTTTGATTGGGGTAAACGCAGAAATAACTTCAGCTACTATTTTATAAAAACATTCCACAATAACATCATCACCCTTCAAAATGTTTACCCAATCTACCAAGGCAAGATGGTGGTTAATAGCAATATAATTGGCTCTAGAAAAGTCGTAAATATATTCTTCAAATTGAAGGGGTTTTGTTGTTTCACTAAAATGTGAACTTATGCAGTATGGAATATGATGATGGCTTATGGGAAGAATTAAGTCAATCGCTTTAGACACAGAGAACTCCGGTCTTCCAAAAACTAAATCTAAAAAAACATTATTCTCGTTGGGAATTGAACAAAGCTGGAGTAGATTATGATAGACAAATCGAGAAATAATTATATTTTCTGGTTCAGGATTACAAGTGCTGTACAATAATCCTAGATCATCATTAGTCCAACGTGCTGATGGAATATTGTAGTCACCGCATATAAGAAGTTTCGATTGACTATAGTGGCTAGCGACGATATCCACTGTATCACAGTGAAATTCGTACTTTTCTAAAGATGAGTTAGGTGGGATATAGACGGCACCCACAACAAGCTTTTGAGATCCAAAAACAATGTTAACAAACATTTGCTCTACGCAATTATTAACTATATTAACTTGATCGCTAACAAGACTGCTGTGAACTGTTATTAACACGCCACCGCCACGAATTTTCTTACTTGTATTAGGACTACGGTCTTCTCTATACACGATATAATTATTCAATTTTAATTCACAACTAAGTATTACTTCGTCTAGCCACGTTTCTACAATAATAATCACATCATATGAACTAGTATTCACATTTAACATTATTTCGCGCATTTTTGTACGGAGTCCTCCAGCATTTTGGAAAAACAGATTCAGTTTTTTGAAACCCTGGCCATTTTAGGGGGTGCTATTAACACTTTAGGAATTCCAGATATATATTTAATTGTTAAATTCTCTTCCCCGTTCCTTTTTCTTTCACGCAATTTATTTTTGGCAACTTGAAGTTCATCTCTCTGAATTTTTGTCCTATCAAAACCGAATTTAATAGTATTATCCCTTAACTTGCTGGTTTTAATTATTATATTCCGGACGCATTCGCTGTTGTCAAAAATCAATTTAAGTGGTCTACATTTAGATTTAGATTTTACCGAACCAACGCGGAAGGTTTTTACTGGCTGAACATCAATATCAAGGGGGGTAAGAACTGATTTAATTAGAGAGAGTTCCTCTTCCTGTCTATCTTTAGGTGACGACGACTTGGAATCCTCAACATTGTACACCATGAGGTTGTTTTTACGATTGTTGCGATTTTCTAATTCATTGTAAATATTAACTTCGTTTCCATTTTCCACTGGAACTTGATTCTGTAAGTTAGTAGATTCAGAATTTTTAAGTGAATTTTCAATGCTATTAATTCTATGTTCTAGTGAAGTATGTGACTGTTCTATGGCTTCAAGTCTATAATTAAATTCATCTTTTAAGTCTCCGATGGCATTTTGAATTTCCAGTTTTAAAAGAGGGAGAAATTCCTCTCTAAATACTGTACGAATTGAATCGATTAGGCGCTCGTTGGGATCTGCGTTAAATGGAGCGGGGATAGCTGATTGTGCGCCAAGAGATGAGCGCGCCGCGCGTACTGGCTGAGTGCACTTATTGCATTTCCACTTGGACCCGTTACCATTATTTTTGACGCTTCAATGTAAGATCTTCTAGGGATAATTCGGTTAAGCAATCGACGTGAAAACGTAAATTACAATTGCCACATTTTAAAGCTTTACTGCGAGGTGCTAAATAACAATTACAGCGACCACAAGCACGAGACATAATTGACGAGTTTGGCGAAATAATAGAAGGGATAGATGTAAAAAATGGACCTGTACATAAACAAAAATTATACAATAAGTTACAGGGACACAACACCCAGGGAGCGATCAGAGTGATTAACTGACACCAAGACAGGTAGCCCACGGACTAGGAACACAAAATGAGTACAGAGGATAATGCTAGTGTATTGACCTCTACAAAATAATTGGCAGATACCGATTTACTCGTGCCTGTAGAAAAAAGTAAAGTACGAGTATTAATTTAATATCAGTATGGAAATTTTCCATAGAGAGAATTTAGGAATAATTTTGCTGTTTTACGCGAATTTTTAGTTCGATCAAACTGAGATTTTTAAAATATGTACGTGATAGGATACACAGTTAGCTCACCAAAATTCAAGAATTAAAATTGGGTTCTTCCTACTAAAAACACACTATAATTAAGAGCACTGTCACTGTTGCTTTCGTTTATCTTCGTTCGTAATAGAAATGTTATGAATAAATATTGAATGAAAATATTTGCTTTATCGTAAAAATGATTGATAAGAAAATTATTTAGACGTAAAAGCCGGCAGCGTGCGAACGTGTGCGTTTTCCAGGGTGGAAAAAAGGGGTGGAAGGAAAAATCGATTTCCACACACAGCCAGAGAGAGAGTGTGTGCCAGTGGGGGTGGGATTGTGGGGGTCGGTAACGGCGTGCGAGTACACGATAAAGCCATTCTGGTGCACCGGCATCTGACGTTTTGTATATGCAAATCCACGGCTCCTGGGCTCCAGAAAACCAGAAAACCGTCGGCTCCAACTCGGGGGCTCATCCGCATATTTTATACTCTTTCGAAGAAGTTTTCCTCGCCTCGCCCGTTTCCACTCAAGACCACCCCCGCACGAATGTGCTCTTACGCTCCCTTCTTTTCTTGTTTCCCCAACTTTCCAGTTTCCCTGCACTTCTGTTTCTTTCTATCTTAAGCCAGGGTTTGCCCCAAGTCGACAGAATACCTTGCGTTCACTTTAAATTGAGTACAAATATAATTTGTTAGTGTTTCTCTTTTTCTGTATTTAATAAAGAGTTTCTTCTAAAAGATTTACTTGGCTATAGTTTCAACTTAACACCATAGTTAAGAGTACAGATCGATGCCAATATTGATATTTTTATCAGAAAAAGCAAAAAACGGGAAATTATTTAAAGATATACTTCATAAGTCGGAACATCCCTAGTAGCTAGGCCACACTGCTGAAAAATAAGTACTTTATAGATATCGCTGCTTTGCTTTGGTAGTGGCACAACAACAAAAGTAAGTTTTCTGTTTTTATTTTAGGATTTTTTTTTAATTAAACGTCTATAGCATAGCTATACTGATGAGGCATAAATCTTGAAACGCGTCTAAAATGTTTTCTGCAAGATCGCCTAAGATTCTTTCAATTAATATTCATTTCCTGTTATTTCTTTAATTTATTTCAATTTCCTGTTGGTTCATTCAGCTCGGTGAGAGAATAATTTGACCTGATGTTGCATTTCGCGTATAAATTATGTATAGAACTGTAAATCTGTCGTGTAACTCAAATATTCATTGTATAATTCAACATATGTCCGGGTATTAGCTCAAGAAGTAGTTGTTTCAATGAATATTTGGAGACATCTCAATGAGACTACATTTTTCCGGAAAGTCGATATTAATTTTAATACGTTTTTATATTTTGTAAATATTGTGCAAACTATTGGCAAACTCAATTTTTCTTTATAAAAGAAGTGATTTTGTTGCAATATAGTTATTTAATAAATACAGCTTTAATAATAAGATAAATCGAGTGAAGGTAGAGACTTCAATATTGTAATAAAAGTATCTTTTGCAGGCACCTCCTGAAAAATTAACAAATTTCACTTGTGCCATTATCAAAGCAAAGCAGTGATATTTATTCAAACAATTTCCGTTTTAGACAAAACTCCCCTAACTCTCTTTATTCAAGCGAGCATTTATTGTGATAAGTCTAGGGCATATCAAAGGAGATATAAGTGGCGAAATAGAAAAATATTCCTTTTGCTTTTATTGAGTGAGTGCGTATATATCGTCCCTCCTGGTCATGTTTTAGCAAAGTGTCCCTTTAGCAGCGCAGGGCCCCGCAAGACAATTTACATTTCTTTTCAGCGCGCCCTGTGGACGTATGGCCCTCAAGGGCCCACTCTTCTATCACTTACTTGTTTTCATGGCCGTTCGCAAAAATATATACCGTAATCATATATAATGGAAGGGCGAACGTGGACACACAAGAAAAATAGACGGAGGCCAAGAAAGGAAGGAGAAAAAGTGCAGTTTTAGTTGGAATTTATACCCTCTAGGGTTATTTATTTAACAAACGATTTCAACACTTTAAGATTATGTTTAGGATAGTGATTTACGTCGGTAATTACACCACTGGTAATTTACCGTAAATTACTGTACATTATCTAGCTATTTTGGTAACAGTGGTAGCATTTTTTCAAACGTATGCCCAAGAGATGATAAAATGCACCATTCAAAATATTTATAAAAAATATAAGTGGAGTAAATTATCAATGGATTCGATAGCTAACGCCATCTAATGCTCCATTGTGGCATCGTTAATGACACAAATGCACAAGTGCATATACAGGTCACTGTTTCGTCGGTAAAAATAAGTTTTCGCTTGTTAATAAGGGCGCGCCTTGATCGTGTTTTATTTTTTGCGAGTTTCACGGATTAAGTGTTTTATGGACTGAGTGTATAGGGTTGTGGAAAATATATATGATGATGTTTAAAAAAGGAATACGTATGGAGGTCGAAAATTAAAGGGAATTAGAAAAATACAGTCTTGCACTAAGGTAACAATAGTCGTAAATATAAATTTGACGTGAAGTTGATAATATACTAAAATTGAATTTGTGTTCAGTATTCCGGCACCAGATACCCACAGGCGCATTTCGGACTTCAAGATCCTCTTCAGTGTGGTCTTCAGTGTAGTCCCGAGGACGTTAAAGTCCGAAACGCGTCTGTGGGTATCTGGTGCCGGAATACTGAACACAAATTCAATTTTAGTATATTATCAACGTCACGTCAAATTTAAATTTACGAATATTGTTCCGGCACTAGATACCCACAGACGCGTTTCGGACTTCAACGTCCTCAGGACTACACTGAAGACCACACTGAAGAGGATCTTGAAGTCCGAAACGCGCCTGTGGGTATCTAGTGCCGGAATACTGGACACAAATTCAATTTTAGTATATTATCAACTTCACGTCAAATTTAAATTTACAACTATTGTAACCTTAGTGCAAGACTGATTTTTTCTAATTCCCTTTTAATTTTCGACCTCCATACGTATTCCTTTTTTAAACATCATCATATATATTTTCCACAACCCTACACACTCAGTCCATAAAACACTTAATCCGTGAAACTCGCACAAAATAAAACACGATCAAGGCGCGCCCTTATTAACCAGCGAAAACTTATTTATGCCGCCCCCCTTTCCCGGATGAATAACCGCACGCGGTCACGCGACCATGGATTTTCCCAGGTTTTTTGGGTCAAAGAAATCCCATTTCCATTTCAGAAATTACACGGTGGACCCGGGAGAAGCTCGGTAAATAAACACACTCGAACGAAATAAAAAATACATTGATGGATTCTGGACACGTAATATTAAACAGTCGTTCAACTTGAGGTCAACTAACTGGATACGGTTTGGGCGATGCAGATGGAATTGGATAATGTTTTGCGTAATTGATAACAGGGCCTCAATGGACGCCGAATTACACATACATATATACGCTAGTATAAGCCGTGGATTCAATTAGTATGGATGGTGGGTGTTAAAAATTCAATTTGTCTGTGTTTAGATTATAAATCTGAAGGTTTTGTTGTGAATGCCAGCACAGAAATATTTATTTCAATCTGACAAAAAAAAAAAACACATACAAAAACCTATGAGCTAATTTAAACGTTCAAAACAATGACTAACGATACTACTGCAATGTAGATTCTTAGTTGCAAATAACATAGCATTTGTTATTTGTTACTAAATATCTACATTGCTAGTAGTATCGTTAGTCTGAGTCTTAATCTCTGTATTGTATAGATCTTCTTCTACGACGAAAAGTTCTCGTCTAAGGCAAAGTTCACTTGAAATTAATGTTTTATACGCGTGGCGCATGAAGTAAAATTTCGAGTTTAGAAAAGCCTGAAAATTTGGTTTGGTCGCTCCGCTTCGCGGAGCGACCAAACCAAATTTTCAGGCTTTTCTAAACTCGAAATTTTACTTCATGCTTAATCTGGGAGTGGAAACACTCGTTAGAAATAACATAACCTCTAAATGTAACCGCAGTGAAGTTGGAACACATGTAAACGCGATGTTGCCATGTTCATTTATCAATAGTTCAAAACCAACCACTAACCATACTACTAGTAACATTGCTAGTAGTGTTTAGTAACAAATTACTGTATTGTTTAGATTCTCTTCTACGACGAAGTGTTAGCTACATTGCTAGTAGTGTTTAGTAACAAATAACAAATGCTATGAGTTCTCAATCATTAATATGGGTCTTTCACAATTACTGAATGGTATAGATTTTCTTTTACGACGAAAAGTTCTCGTCTAAGGCAAAGTTCATTTGAAATTAATGTTTTATACGCGTGGCGCATGAAGTAAAATTTCGAGTTTAGAAAAGCCTGAAAATTTGGTTTGGTCGCCCCGCTTCGCGGAGCGACCAAACCAAATTTTCAGGCTTTTCTCAACTCGAAATTTTACTTCATGCTTAATCTGGGAGTGGAAACACTAGTTAGAAATAGCACAACCTCTAAATGTAATCTCTGTATTGTATAGATCTTCTTCTACGACGAAAAGTTCTCGTCTAAGGCAAAGTTCACTTGAAATTAATGTTTTATACGCGTGGCGCATGAAGTAAAATTTCGAGTTTAGAAAAGCCTGAAAATTTGGTTTGGTCGCTCCGCTTCGCGGAGCGACCAAACCAAATTTTCAGGCTTTTCTAAACTCGAAATTTTACTTCATGCTTAATCTGGGAGTGGAAACACTCGTTAGAAATAACATAACCTCTAAATGTAACCGCAGTGAAGTTGGAACACATGTAAATGCGATGTTGCCATGTTCATTTATCAATAGTTCAAAACCAACCACTAACCATACTACTAGTAACATTGCTAGTAGTGTTTAGTAACAAATTACTGTATTGTTTAGATTCTCTTCTACGACGAAGTGTTAGCTACATTGCTAGTAGTGTTTAGTAACAAATAACAAATGCTATGAGTTCTCAATCATTAATATGGGTCTTTCACAATTACTGAATGGTATAGATTTTCTTTTACGACGAAAAGTTCTCGTCTAAGGCAAAGTTCATTTGAAATTAATGTTTTATACGCGTGGCGCATGAAGTAAAATTTCGAGTTTAGAAAAGCCTGAAAATTTGGTTTGGTCGCCCCGCTTCGCGGAGCGACCAAACCAAATTTTCAGGCTTTTCTCAACTCGAAATTTTACTTCATGCTTAATCTGGGAGTGGAAACACTAGTTAGAAATAGCACAACCTCTAAATGTAATCTCTGTATTGTATAGATCTTCTTCTACGACGAAAAGTTCTCGTCTAAGGCAAAGTTCACTTGAAATTAATGTTTTATACGCGTGGCGCATGAAGTAAAATTTCGAGTTTAGAAAAGCCTGAAAATTTGGTTTGGTCGCTCCGCTTCGCGGAGCGACCAAACCAAATTTTCAGGCTTTTCTAAACTCGAAATTTTACTTCATGCTTAATCTGGGAGTGGAAACACTCGTTAGAAATAACATAACCTCTAAATGTAACCGCAGTGAAGTTGGAACACATGTAAATGCGATGTTGCCATGTTCATTTATCAATAGTTCAAAACCAACCACTAACCATACTACTAGTAACATTGCTAGTAGTGTTTAGTAACAAATTACTGTATTGTTTAGATTCTCTTCTACGACGAAGTGTTAGCTACATTGCTAGTAGTGTTTAGTAACAAATAACAAATGCTATGAGTTCTCAATCATTAATATGGGTCTTTCACAATTACTGAATGGTATAGATTTTCTTTTACGACGAAAAGTTCTCGTCTAAGGCAAAGTTCATTTGAAATTAATGTTTTATACGCGTGGCGCATGAAGTAAAATTTCGAGTTTAGAAAAGCCTGAAAATTTGGTTTGGTCGCTCCGCGAAGCGGGGCGACCAAACCAAATTTTCAGGCTTTTCTCAACTCGAAATTTTACTTCATGCTTAATCTGGGAGTGGAAACACTAGTTAGAAATAGCACAACCTCTAAATGTAAACACAGCGAAGTTGGAATACATGTAAATGCAATGTCGCCACGTTCATTTTATCAATAGTTCAAATCCAACTAATAGAATGCTATTTTGGTTTATTAATACAAAATTTTTGTATCATATTTGTTGAAATCAACTAGCATTATACTATAATGATATTAGTATGGATGGTGGGTGTTGGTCGTATTACTAAATGATAATAAAAAATGTAAAAAGGCTCTACTATGAATAAACAGAGCTTTATAAAGTTCTCAAATCTGTCTACTATTGCATCTTTATAAGCTCTAGTTAATTGATACTTAAACATTTTTGTTCAGAACTATATTTATAGTCTACAACGATTTTTCAATGCTCTAACTTTTAATAATAATAATATATAAAATTACGAAAAAACTATTCGTGAAAATGCAGTGTCTTAATTAATAAGACAATTTAAGACGATAAATATCCATTAAAACAACTACTTCCCGTGCAAATACACCTCGTTTCAATGGATATTTATCGTCTTAAATTGTCTTATTAATTAAGACACTGTTTGCATTTTCACGAATAGTTTTTCGTAATTTTATATATTACGTTTAAAGTGTGCAAACTATAAGAAGCGTAAGCTTATTTTCTCGAATTCAAATAGTTTTGAATTTGAATTTATCTTGTTTGAACTGTACCGTAAGGTAAATAATAAGGTCTCACATTCTTCATACCTGCTAATGACATAATCCCCTTTTTTACCTATAAATACCGACCATCATTTTCACTCATTCCATTTCTGTGTACGTGTTCATTCCACACACACAACACTTTTTCCAAGTAAGTTTGTTTAATTTTATTCCTAACGTCATAAGCAAAGCTATACTGAAGAGAGATAAATCTCGAAACGCGTCTATAGATGGACTAAGACATTAGTTTTAATCCAAGTCCTTTCACTTCTAATTTGTTGCTATCTCTCCTTTTATTTTAAATTGTATTGTTAGTTGGTTTGAAGAAGCGTAAGCTTATTTTCTCGAACTCAAATAGTTTTGAATTTGAATTTATCTTTTTAAATAATAAGTTAACGTATGTTTAAAGTAAATCACTTGCATCTAGACTAGACCTTAAATTTAAATCACAGACAACTATACAGAGACTATGGGATAGGGCAGTGCAGTGGTTGCCTAAAAGCGGCTCGTGAGCCACATGCGGCTCTTTAAGATAATGTAAGCGGCTCTTTTTAACATATATAACAAATATACAGATTTTTTTAATATGTACTGTTATTCTATTAATAAATTACAATTTGTAAAAATAAAAAAATGTCAAAAGTGACTAGTAAAATGTCAAAATGTTGCATTGTTTCAAAAATTACATTTTATATGTAAATTACTTATCGGTTCTTTCGTGAACTCTATCGCTTGTTTCACTATTTTATTGTTTATCAGAGTTGATAAAAAATTGGTTAAAATCACCCAGTAAATTTAAGGGGCAAGCAATGTTTCGAGTAGCTAATCGAGCGATACATGGTTTTCAAGAAGGGATCGATTGCATTTGGCACAGTACGAAAAAGTATCTTTAAAAACAAAATAACCACTAGTGATGAATTATGTGTTTCGACAGTTGAACTAAATTTGCCGTACTACTGAAACTTAGACTGAAATCCATATAAATCCATTTTGTAAATTTCGATGATTTTATTATGTCATTTAGCAACAAACTTATTTTAGCTAAAAGATTCCACATGAAGTATGGATCTTTGGTCGAATATTACAATGTTTGCATATTTAAATATTTTTTTCAGCAAACTCTAATTTCTAATAAGTATTTTTTCTATACATTTTTACTCTACACGTATGGAGGTGAAACAAAGGGAACGTATTGTTTTCGCGAATATTTTTAAATAAAAATATTAGTGTAAATACCCGCTTTAATGTCGTCTGAGTCGATTAAGAGTATTTTTGAAAATGCAGAATCCGGAAGTGGCAGCGTGTATTCGATTTTTTTCATATTTTCTTAAATATTCATCATATCGGAAAAGTATTTCACAATTAAAGTTGTAATGTGATGTAAATAATTAACTTTTATTGAATATACATTTTTTGTCCTAAAACTCTTAGTTATCACTCGGTTTTGAAATAAGTGATTGACAATTGACAATATTGTATAATATTGAGAATACAACTCATAGCCTACTAGAATGTATTTTCAGCCAATCAGACGCAAGTACATACGTAGCAGTATGTGTATCGCAGCGATGATAAAAAATCATCGCAATGATAAGTTTGTTGTGGTCATAAATTGTTTTTTAAACGTCAAAGTGGTTAGACGTCAGAATTCCAAATATTAAAATGGACGTTGGAAATCGTTTTGGTACGGCTTCTAGCAGCAATATAAGTGAAGTAGTGAAAAATACGATACCGAAAAACGCAGTGCGAAATAGAGAGTCGACAATTTTCTGAGTTTTGTGCCGCTAGGAAGTTTCAGATAAGTAAGATTATAAAATTTTATTCGTTATATTCTCTCACTAAATATAACTCGTGGTACGATTAATACCAGATGATATTTAGTCGTTAAAACCGAAGCAGCACATTCAACTCGTCCTACAGACTCGTTGAATCTGCAGCTCGGTTTCAACTTCAAAATATCATCGGTAATAATCTTACCACTCGTTGTATTATGGCTGAGAATACAACTCATAGCCTACTATAATGTATTTTCAGCCAATCAGATGCAAGTACATACGTAGCAGTATGTGTATCGCAGCGATGATAAAAAATCATCGCAATGATAAGTTTGTTGTGGTCATAAATTGTTTTTTAAACGTCAAATTGGTTAGACGTCAGAATTCCAAATATTCAAATGGACGTTGGAAATCGTTTTGGTACGGCTTGTAGCAGCAATATAAGTGAAGTAGTGAAAAATACGATACCGAAGAACACAGTGCGAAATAGTGAGCCGCATTGGCGACAATTTTCTGAGTTTTGTGCCGCTAGGAAGTTTCAGATAAGTAAGATTATAACATTTTATTCGTTATATTCTCTCACTAAATATAACTCGTGGTACGATTAATACCAGATGATATTTAGTCGTTAAAACCGAAGCAGCACATTCAACTCGTCCTACGGACTCGTTGAATCTGCAGCTCGGTTTCAACTTCAAAATATCATCGGTAATAATCTTACCACTCGTTGTATTATGGCTGAGAATACAACTCATAGCCTACTAGAACGAATTTTCAACCAATGAGATGCGAGGAAAGCCCTAGGTACATGTCTATCACCGCGATGATAAAAAACAAAAGAAGCGATGGGTGATAAGTTGTCTGCAGCTCGGTTTCAACTTCAAAATATCATCGATAATAATCATACCACTCGGTATATTACAGGTGAGCATACAACTCATAGCATACTAGAACGAATTTTAAACCAATGAGATGCAAGGAAAGCCGTAGGTACATGTCTATCACCGCGATGATAAAAAACAAAAGAAGCGGTGGGTGATAAGTTTTCCTGTCATTCGAAACGTCAAAATAGGTAAAGTTTCGTGCAGTGATATTAATAGAAAAGTGAAAAGTGCGACGCCAAAAAACATCGTCTTGAATAAAGAATCACAGTGGCGGCAGTTTACGAACTTTTGTGCGGTTAAAAATTTCTCAATCAATAGGGAAACAACAATATCTCAGCTGTCGATAATGTTAAGGGACTTACATTATTTTAACTCGTGATATGATTAATTATCGATGATATTTTGTCGTTGAAACCGAAGCAGCACATTCAACTCGCCCTTCGGGCTCGTTGAATCTGCAGCTCGGTTTCAACTCCAAAATATCATCGATAATAAGAATACCACTCGTTATATTACGGCTGACAATATTAAAAAAATGTTTTAAATATAAGTTGTAGATCTCATTAAAATACTTGAAATCTATTATACCAGACAGATTTCAAGTATTTTAATGAGATTTTGTGTATCTTGCGTAATTCCCGTTTTTTTTTTTCTAAAGCAATACGATTCGACATTCTGTTGTACGATTAATTATTTGCCCCGCCCGTTTTATAAACAACTTCAAAAATCCCGGTATCAATTTCTTTGACTAAATCGGAGATGTAATCTGGAAATGAGTAAATTAATCAATTCTCAAGAGAAAATTAAAATATCTCAACGGGTATTTTTTTAAATACTGTCAAAGTGGACATTTTTTTAAAATACTCCAATTCGTAAATTTGTTGTTCAAAAGTTTAGAAAAAAATAATACTAAACTTAAAAATTAAATAAATAATATTAAACTTGCAAATTACAAATATAATAATCTGTAAATTAATAAATTTTTAGATTCTGAAGAGAAAATGTGAATAACTCAATTTTTTTAATTACAGTTTCAAAATAGAATAGTTTGTTAAAAAAATAACTTAAAAATTAAATAAATAATATTAATAATATTGCAAATTACAAATATAATAATCTGTAAATTAATACATTTTTCGATTCTGAAGAGAAAATGTGAATAACTCAATTTTTTTTAATTGCAGTTTCAAAATAGAATAGTTTGTTGAAAAAATATCATGATATAGTTTGTTTAAATTAAATAAAATCAAAGACAAATTACAAATAGATTAGTAAATTTCTCGATTCTGAAAAGAAAATGGGAATATCTCAATTTTTTTTTAATTACGGTTTTGAAGTAGAAGAGTTTGTTGAAAAATCATCGTGAAGAAAATAGTTTGTTTAAATTAAATAAAATCAAAGAAAAAATTATTAATCACTGCATTTCATTATCCTAGAATATCTCTACTGTCATTAAGACAAATTGTATCAAAATACATATTTTTTTGAATAACTGAAATCTGTACATTTTTATTGTTAGTAAAATGACAAATCATTGAATTATTTTTAAAATGATAGATTTTATTTGTAATGCACTGTATGGTTCTAAATTAGGGTTCGGAAATATCATGATATTTATATAAATATCAAAATAACGGATTTTTATCGATATTTATCCCATATATTTCAACTTCTTGATAATTATTCTTGTTCACTAATATTAACATTTATATAATTTAATAGTTATACAAAGAGGTTTTCTTGTAAGAATACATACTCCAATATACTGTAACGTTCTAAATTTTCAGTTATTCGACGTTTTTGAAAAGAGTTTAAATTGAACCTTTAAACGAGTGTTTTCCACTCCCAGACTAAGCATAAAGTAAAATTTCGAGTTTACGCGACCAAACCAAATTTTCAGGCTTTTCTAAACTCGAAATTTTACTTTGTGCGCCACGCGTATAAAACGCTGATTTCAAGTGAAGTTTAAAATAAACGACATTTTGTAGTTTTTTACCGGCAAGTTACTAAAAACTTATATTAACTTTTTTGGGGAAAAGCAGCAGAATTCAAAAATTAAAGTTCTTTTTTTTTAGCCAGAACTTTATTTTTATTTAGGAAATATATCGCTGAATTTTCGTCAGCTTATTTAAGGCAAGTCAAAACTAAAATAAATAAATACAAATATATATATATTTTTTAAAGATAACTAATTAATTTTTTTCTCCTCTACATTATGTTATCTTTTTATAGAATTATCTCTGTATTTATTTATTTTAGTTTTAACTTGCCCTGAACAAGCTGACAAAAATTCAGCGAAATATAGGTTGAATAAAAATAAAGTTCTGGCTTAAAAGAGAATTTAATTTTTGTAATTCTGCCGCTTTTTCCCAAAAAAGTTTATAGAAGTTCTAAATAAAGTACTAAAGCTAAAGATATATGTTTTGAACTTCACAATAAATTAATGTTTATACGCATGAAGTAAAATTTCCAGTTTAGAAAATCCCGAAAAGTCAATATTTTACTTCATGCTTAATTTAGAAGTGGAAAGAACCTGTTTATAGGCTTCAATTTTACCTCTTTAAAAAAAAAAGAATATTTAAACATTTACAGTGTATGCATATGTATAATTAAAAGAAATAGTTGCTTTATACTATCTTTATTTTACATTAATTTATTTAAAGATTCAAATAATAAATCTCTACTGAATAATATTATTAAGGGAAAGTATTCAGTACAGATATATGATTTTAATATTATTCAAAAAAACGTGAACATTCAGTTCTTTTTCCTCTAGTTTTATAATAAACCATTTTTTCAAGTGTTTTGCATAATTTTTGGCAACTTTGAACTTTTAATTGATAGATTAGGGGCAATTTTTATTAATTTCCTAATACTGTGTTTTTCTTTACCATTTAGCATTTTTCCTTAGGGTTCACGAGTGTTAAAATGAAATATATAATCTGTGGTCTAATTTTTTCAAACAGGTGGTTTTTAACTTGTTCACTAAGCATGAAGTAAATACTCTTAGTTTAGAAAGGTGAACATTTTTATTTTTATACTTTTCTACACGAAAAATATTGACTTCATGCGCCACACGTGTTGAACACTGATTTGGATTCAAGTTAAAAAATCGTACATACCTTAACTTTACTTATAATCTTAAATGCGTTTCTCATTTTTTGACTATGATTTTAGAAAGAAATTTCACCATTATTTTGGTATTTTATTCTAACTAGTTTTGACTTTGAGTCATTTTCAAGAAATACAGAAAAAATATAGAATAATAGAAAATCGACTGAACATTTTTGGATTGTTTACTGGCATAGGTATAACCATTCAGCCACTTACCCTTGTTTTAATAAGATTTTTTAAAAAGTAACTCTAATTAAACAGGAATAAACGATTTTTATTGTAATTCAACATTTTGTACAGAAGAAGTGGACGATACAAATCAAGTCAAACTTGTAGCGATCCAAAGTGTGAATAAATGATAATTACCGTATTAGTTTTTTGAAATTATCCTCGTCTTTTTTAATTTTACCATATTTCAAACACAGTATACTTCCAGTGTGTGCATATTTATAAATGGCAAGTGATGATGAATTATGTAGGCGATCCTGTCACATCAATTGTTGGCTTGTCGCGACCCTTGACCGAGCTCGTAACTTATTCAGTGGCCGAATATGAACGGATCGATCCTGGTTTTAAAAAATTAGCACATTCACACAATTTTCAACAATTTTACAAAACACAAAAACTAATATTTTTTTCTAGTTATAAAAGTATAACTCGAAAACTCACAGATGAATTTGTATGATGCCAAAATTAGATATTTTTAAATATGTGTAACACTAATTATTTTCAAATTATTTTTGTTTAAAATCATTGAAATTGGAATTACGTTAATTTCAGCCTGACTTCAAGTGTATTGAATTAAATAAAAAAAAACGATAGCTTAAAAGCCACTTAAGATACTTTAATTTAATTTTAATGTCGCTGTTAAGCAAACTTGGATCTTTTGAAATATGTAAGAATCCAATAACACCTCATCACTAGTTTTTGAGTTATTTTCCATTAAAGTCAGATTTATGATAATTTCATCCTGATTTCGGGGGTGTTTAATTAAAGAAACATTACAACTTAAAAACGACTAGATGTATTTTAATTAAATTTTGATGCATATGTTAGGCAAAGTTAGTTAATTTGAAATATGTGAAAATCTAAAAATACCCTATCAATCGTTTACGAGATATTTTAATTTTATGATAAGTGTTATGTTAAATTCAGCTTTATGTTTGATAAAAAATCATGACTATTAATTACCTCCATGAATTTTTGTAAGAATATTATGATAATTTTGAAATATGTAGAAATCAAAAACACCTTATCACTAGTTTTTGAGTTATTTTCCATTGAAGTCGGATTTATGATAATTTCAGCCTGATTTCAGGGGTATTTTATTGAAGAAACATTATAACTCAAAAACGACTTAACGTAATTTAATGACATTTTGATACAGATGTTAAGTAAACTTAGGTTATTTGAAATATGTGAAAATCTAAAAATACCCCACCATTAGTTACGAGATATTTCAATTTTAAGATAATGAATTTTTGTGAGAATATCTTTTGTTATTAAGCAAAGTTATTTATCTGTTTCATAAATAATAAAAACCGAAAAGGTTTTCAAAATTCATATAAATAGTTAACGTTTATCAAAGAAAGTTGACTTTGGCAGTGCGTCAAAAATAAATATTTACGAATGAAATTTCAGCTGTATAAGTGAATGAAAATAAAGTTAGTTGATGTAATCAGAATTTCAGAAGAGTGCTCCTGAAAATTCAGTCGATAATCAAATATCCTCCCGGCCCATTAGCAGGGCGTTAAAAAAGTAGATTTAATTTATACAGTAATTAATTTGTACTTACGAAAGCGGGACTCTTCGTTAGTGAAAATGCCATTAACGGACTTACCTGGAACAAAAGGAAATATATTAGGCAAAGAAAATCGATATTTATCCGGCATATGCTCCGCGCTTATTTTTTCCCCTCCAGGAATGTTTCCTCTTCATCCCGGAGAGCGCAATTTAAAGCGCAGCCACATTCACGGCAAAACCATATTTGGGCGAAACCGGCTGATTATACAATTGAAACTATCTTGGGATCTGTCAGCGCGAATGTTAGAATGCGGCCGAGACAACAAACGGCGAAAATGGACAAAAAAGGAAGTCGATTCCGATGGCAATGACATGCAAGTGCTCGCTGCTAGTTCAGAGCCGGTTAGATTGTCCTCCTCTCCGAACAAGAGCCGCAGCCAGCAGCGCAATTGTCCGGGAGTCCGTGTGCAAATGTCACTTCAATTACACATCTGTTTCATTTGCGGGGCCTGAATATTTCATAAATCAATTGCGAGTTTCGCTCGCTTTCAAACGCCGCTTCAGCGATATTTAATTAGGGTTATTAAACAGTCATGTTCGCAGGTTGTTGGTTCTAAGCCTGTATTGAAATATCATTGTCATTAACTGTGTTATTGTTCAAATAAATTATAAATGAATGCGGTTAATTATTGATTCGAACTATTTTGTATATTAAGTTGTTAAGCAACTCATGGCAAGTGAAAAAAACCTAGAAACGACACAAATGAGCCAACTCTTAATATAAATAAAAACCTAGGTGATGGATAAAAAAAATGTTGTAGTATATTTTCAACTTTATACTAAATCAGTCTTTTTTTTAAACGCATGGCGCATGAAGTAAAATTTCGAGTTTAGAAAAGCCTGAATTTGGATTTGGACGCTCCGCAACTCACACAAAAACAGGGAATTTATTAAATATTTCTGAAAAAATTTTATATTACAACTTAGTAAAATTACATGAAGATTATCATGATATTTTGTCGTTCTTGCTATGTTTAAATTAACTCGTTCTGTTTTGTATAGGAGTGAGTGAATTAAAACAGACTCAGACTCGTTTTTAGTTAGTGAGAGGGAAAGCAAATTCCACGAATATCCAGGCAAGACGAGGCATTATGAATGCGAGGAACAATTAAATTAACTTATTTTGAGGAAGTTTACTCGTGGAAGCCAAAACATTCACCGACACAATAAATAACCGCTCCTCTCAGGGAGGAAAAAAGGCAACAGAAATAAATTTACACGTCCGGATTTAACGCACTTAAACGCGTCTCTCGATCCATTTGCGACGGCACCAGAATTAAGGATTTAAGTTTAAGTCGCGAGGAATTAATTGATTGTATTATATGAGCCAAAGCGGTAGAGTTAATTGTTTTTGCTCATATAATACAATCAATTAATTATACTAGTTTACAGCCAAAAAATGCACATTCCACTACATTATGTATTTTCGCCCGCTTAACTCGAAAATCATTTTTTTTTATGGATAAGTTTTCGAAATAGGAATTGTTTTTTTTTTTGTTTTTTTCGGAGGAAGATTCACATGCCCTTATTTCGAGTTAAAAACGTCCCATTGAATCGCACAAGATATCAAATTAAAGGTAATAGAATCTTTAACAACCGCTTCATTCATTGTATTCCAATCGGCTCAGTAGTTTTAGTGTTATGGGACAAAATATATCAGTAACTTCGATTTTTTGTAAACTAAATTAATAGTTGACATAAGTCAGCGTCGGCCGACATTTAACCAATCGTGCCAAGTTGACACGAGTTTAAATTGAACCATAATGAGATCGCCATGTTTTTTTTTTTGTGATAGTTACGATACACATTTTAACACTTGTGGCATATTTTAAAGTAACGAGTGTCTTTCACTCCCAGACTAAGCATGAAGTAAACTTTCGAGTTTAGAAAAGCCCCGCGTAGAAAATTTGTCGAGGGTCGCGCAGCGACCTGAGACAAATTTTCACGGGGCTTTTCTAAACTCGAAATTTTACTTCATGCGCCACGCGTAAAATCCACTGATTTACAGTAAAGTTAAAAATATACAAAGCTTAAATAAGCCAAAATAAAAATCGAAAATTCACTCTATCGCCATACAAAAAAATGTAAAGCTATCTCCCAAAAAAACAAAAGTAAAATTCAAAATTTCATATCTCTAAAACCTATACATACAAAAATTCTTAATTTGATTTTCGAGTTTAGCGGGCCAAAATACATATAGTGGCATTGAATGTACAGACTTTTTTTATTTTGTAAACTAGTGTTATTCAAGAATATATTTTTATGGATTTTTGTTTGCCGTTGAAAACTAGTCCATGTGGTCAGCCCAATATAATTTAGTTTATTGACTAATAAAACAAATTACATTTGATGAAAAAAAAAAACTCTTGTTATGTTCCGTGGTTTTATTTTTAGTTTCCTCGCACGTGTTTTTGTCTTCACAGATCATTATCAAAGGTTAAAACCATGTAGCATAACAACTGTTTTTCTTCAATAAATTTGTGTATCCGGTTCCACCAAGAGTTTAGCGCAACAAAAATTAATATATATTGTTACAGATCTACAGCGATTTTTTCTTTTAGGTATACATATCGCTATGTATAGGCTGTAAATTTCCAGGCATTTTTTAATTTTAAAAAGCGTTGAATTTGAAGATTCTAACGAGTGTTTTCACTCCCAGATTAAGCATGAAGTAAATTTTACTTCATGCGCCACGCGTATGAACCACCGATTTAAAGCGAAGTTCAGAACATTCTGCTAAAGCTTAATCTCACGTTAATAAATTTTACAAAGAAGACAATTTTCTGTATGTAGTTAGGAAAAGACAGTGACAATTTATAGTTCAAAGGGAAATAAAATTGAGTAAACTACTGACTATAAAACTAATATTTTAATAAGGGTTAATATGTAAATTTAAAACAATACAATTTGAACTAATTACGAGGCGTCTAATTAACGTATAAATTATTCGACGAAAATTCATGGATAATACAAGAGCGACAATTTACAGCGCCTGACAATTAATTGTGGAATAATTGCCTTTCGGCTGGTAGTGTTGAAAATTATACGTTTCACTTGCAGTAAATAATTTCACTAAAATAATAGATGCCTCACATAAAATTTTTAATTGATATTAGGTAAAATTAATTCATTTACAAATTATGAAAATATAAAAAAATCAATTCGTTTATTTAAAGTATATATCAGTTTGAAATTATAGCACCTGGTTTGTTCCACATATTTTATTTTTATTTAGATAGTTTCGTTTTATCGTCATTCTCAAGGAATTGGTTAAATTATTCCTCAAAAATGACGATAAGTTGAAAAAGAAATAAGTGAAACAAACCAAGACGGTTGGAGAGCTTAATCATCCTTTTAATCAAATCCTTTTAAATAATCCTTTTCAATAATCCATTTCTCAAATACCTTTCAATTCAACCTTTTCCGGTGAAAATCTACGTGTTTTTCCTATTTCCTATCCCATGGAGAGGGCAGAGGGCGCAGCACTGGCTGTTTAACTCTGTCCAGATTTTAACCCACATTTAAGACCTAGATTTAAGATTTCATTATTCATCCCTTCATCCAATCATTTATTCATTCATACAGTCAATAGTCAGCACAAAATATCCAACATTTGCAACGAAAAATTGAAGGTTCCCCGATAAAATCTATTCGTAACAAACACAGTTATCGTATGGTACTTGTCAAACAATTTTAAAGAAGAATTTGCATATGATCGCATACAAGACAACTGCAGTTCAACAACTTCTACCACCAGATTTTCGTAGAAGAACCATGTACAGTCAATTGTTCCTAAATCATTTAAATAATGATGATATCCTGGACAACAGCTTGTTCTCAGATGAAGCATGGTTCAAAATATGTGATTGTGGTCTGCTGAGAAACTCCACGAGTTGGTAGAGAGTCCTTTGCACCCTCAAAAGGTTGGCATTTGTATGGTGATGTCACGAAGACGCTTTATTGGATCTATTTTTTTCACGACACAGTTAATGCAGAAAGATATCGCAATAATTTCATACGATCATTTATTGAACAACGGGATGACGATGAACTCTTAAACAGATATTTTCATCAAGGTAACGCTACTGCGTACACAGGTCGTGAAACAATAAGGTTCTTGCGGGAATTCTTTGACGACCGAATTGTATCATTTTCTCCGCGTTCTTCTGATTTAACCATTATGGGCTATTATGTTTTCCCTTTTCTTAAAAACACAATTTACAGACAGACATTTCATAGGATACACAAACTTATAGATGCAATTACCAATGCATGTAATTCATTTATTCCTTGTTTATTGGGAAACGCATTTAATAATATGAAACGAAGAGTTATTAGTTGTATCGAAGCTAAAGAATCACATTTTTAACACCTGCTTTAACTTGAATTCATCCTAATTTTTAGTTTGTTCCCTAAATTGTACTTAATTCCACGCGTTCACGTCACGAGCCACGTTATCTGAGCTCCGGTTTTATGATCCGAAATTGGTGGTAAATTGTAAGTAACAAAGTATTATTTAACATTAATTTATACAGCAAAATAGTAGCTATCTAGAGGTGTAAAAACTAGAACTGTATGATTACCAATGAAGGCATAAATAGCAGCTGAATTTTACCAGTATTACATACAATAATAGGGCAGGTGGTGGCCGAGCGGTAACGTCGCCGGACGGTGTGTCGCTCGGCGAGCCACAGACCGGGTTCTATTCCCGTGCATGGGGAGATGTTATTTAAAAATAATATCTCGTCGTGACCCTGGGTGTTGTGTGAATGTGTTGTGACGTCCAAATATATAGTTATATGTTATACTTAGTAATAAGTTAATAAACAAATGTATACAAATAAAATTGATGATGGCTAATAGTCTCGTAACTAAGGCCAGGCCAAAAGCCAAAAAATAAATTAAAAAAAAAAACATACAATAATATTTGGAGTGAGTGCCGACTCATCGGGTCAAATTCCATATTTTTTGTTTTTACCGGGCGCTCGCATTTATTGAAGTAGTTTCTTTTGTGTTCGTTCTGTTTAATTTTTTATCAACTTTAAATAGACATATATTTTGTTTACTCCTCTGTACTCATGATCACATTTCCTTCCTTTGCCCAGTTGTTTTGATTTTTTCAAGTCGCCGCTACGGACACAGCTGGCGTGAAGTGTATATCCCTGTATTGTATCATCCTTATCACCTATCGTTAAATATAAACTTACATAGTACGTAACCTACTTTATTTTTATAATATTATCGTTTGTACAAAGATGAATACTTGTTACTGCTGTAATACAACCGCAGAATCACATACCTGTGTGAATTGTTGTATTTGTAAAAAAATATATAAAATTAATTGCGTTGAGCTCACAAAAACTGATGATAGAAAAATCAATTTATAATATGGTCTTACATGGTCCTGTAAATATTGCAAAGAGTTATGTGATGACATTAACGGTCTTAAGTCAGCCATAATTGTCTTGCAGGAAGAAATGAAATTATCAAAAGCTACATCTCTGCCTACTTCATCCCTAACTTCCACAATGAGAGAAGAGATTATTCAAGAGATTGCCGAGCGTCATAGGCGTAAAACAAATATTATCATTTATGGGTTAGAGTAACCTGAGTGTGGTTCAAAGACAGCTTAGGCCGAGATTGACAATAAATTAATTTTAGAATTATTACCAACAATAAATGTTGTCACTTCCAAGTAAACCCTATGCTTCTTGGGAAATATAATTTCACGCAAACTGACCAGCGTCGACCAATTAAACTGCGTCTGGATAATGAAGAATCTGTGTATACGGCTCTCTATAACTCTAAGAAGCTGATGTAGTCTCAAAAATTTAGAAAGATTAAGCTGTCTTGGGACAACACTCTATCTAAGGTTGAGTATTACAAAGGCATTAAAAGAGAACTAGTTCAAACATTAGATGCTGGTGAATAGGGCCTAAAAATAAAAATGGCATTCCAACAATTATACAAAATGCGGAAAACTAAATCGGCCCAACATCAACACCACTAACTTAAACATATATTACCAAAACACCCGTGGTCTTCGCACCAAAACTCTCAATTTTAATACTTCATCGTTTATCTCAGAATTTGATGTCATAGCACTAAACTAAACATGGTTGAACGACTCAATAAGGGACCATAATTTGCTTTCAACTGACTACAATCTCTTCAGGTGTGAGCGACGTTCTACTATCACTGGCCGCTCCTTAGGTGGAGGTGTTCTACTCGTACTTTCCAATAAAACCAACGCTGAACAAATTGATGTAAAGGAAATTACGAATCTCATACCTTTAGTTAATATTGTGGCATATAAATGTACAGTTAACAATCATCAATTTTATATTGTAGTAATTTACATACCCCCAGATATACCATCTGATGTATTCTCTGTTCTTTTGGAGTCGCTGGAACTATTAATTTTTGACAAACAAGTTCTAGTCCTAGGCGATTTCAATATACCTCAATTTAACTTAGCATTTAATATGCAAACTGTAATCCCTAAGTTAAATTATCTACAACATTTTATTATCACATTAGATTTAAAACAATTTAATACTGTCACCAACTTTAATGATAAAATACTTGATTTGGTTTTATCTAATTTATCCAGCAATATCTTCGTCGATCGAGAATCACTACCATTTGTCTTAGAAGACAACCATCATCCTACTCTTGCAATTAACTTAGAACTATATAATAGTATCAAAGCCACTCCATTCTCTGTAAATAACAATAGATCTTTCAATTTTCGCAAGGCAAACTTTCTGGAATTATACACTGCATTACTTTTGGCCGACTGGTCCTTTCTAGGTACAAATGCTGATGTTAATAATGCTTTGGAAACATTTTACTACTTTGTGTATAGTGTACTTGATAATTTTGTTCCTCAATTTGAGCGTTGACAGTCCTCTTTTCCATTGTGGTTACATAAGAAATCAAAACTGCCATTAGGCTCAAGGCATATTATCGTAGAAAATGGTTATCAACTAAACAATGTTTTTATTGTGCACAATTTAAGCGTCTCCGACGTGATATTAATAATATGAAAAAGGCTATATATCGGGCATACATAGATAACGTAGAATCAAAAGTTAGCCCAAGGAAGTATGGAGCTTTATGCATAAAAAAAGCACGGAGGTGCCTAAAATTTATTACATTTAAAACTGATGGGTCGTGTTGATTATGAATGCTTATTACTAAAACATGAATTTATCTCTTTATCAGCACGTAGAGAAGAAATGAGCGCAATATTCACATACAAGTTAATTCATAACAGGCTAGATTGTCCTTACGATCTAACTAGAATTAACTTGTTTGTACCCAGGTTAGCGTCGAGGCATGCAAAACCTTTTTTATTCCTACTGCCAGAACCATAGCTCTACGAAAATCCCCTGTCCACAGAATGTGTAGAAATGCGAATAAGATTTTTAATGATATTTTTACTTAATTTGTTATTTATTGTACTACTGTTTTTTATATATTAGCGGCTGTTCTTAAATCAAATTTATTAGTTCTTAAGTAGGTATTCCTCAGCACTGGATCGGGACCACACTGAATAGGACCTTGAAGGCCGAAACGCGTCTGTGGGTATCTAGTGCGGAATACTGAACTCAAATTAAATGTTGATATTTGTTTTCTGGTTTTACAAACAGAGTATAGCTCCGTGGACGAAACAGTGACCTGTATATGCACTTTGTGCACCGTGTCATTGACGATGCCGCTATAGGGCAGTAGATGGCGTTAGCTATCGATTTTATTTAATAGTGTTCACATATTGGCTTCATATAGTCAGAAATGCTCAGTATTCCTCAGCACTGGATCGGGACCACACTGAATAGGACCTTGAAGTCCGAAACGCGTCTGTGGGTATCTAGTGCGAAATACTGAACTCAAATTCAATTTTGATATTTGTTTTCTGGTTTCACAAACAGAGTATAGCTCCGTGGACGAAACAGTGACCTGTATATGCACTTTGTGCACCGTGCCATTGACGAAGCCACTATGGGGCAGTAGATGGCGTTAGCAATTGATTTCATTTAATAGGTATTAGTTTCCGACAATAATGTCATTTATATAACTATAAGAATTGTGAATTATGTTTTTCTTGTCCTGTAACTGTCCTGTAATTGTTCTGTAATGGGTGTTGGGCAAAAAAGTTATTATTATTATTATTATTATTAAATATAAATACTGTTTAGTTTTAATTCATTTGACATTTCTTATATTTAATCAATTAGATAACCTCTAATCTTCTACCTCATTTTGAAAACAGGCTTGCCAATCGTGTTGTAGTAGTCAAGGCCTTCTCTGAATCATATTTTTTTAGATTTCACGGTACATTGCAGAACAGGGCATTTGCAAATGAGGCAATTTTTTCTTATTATTATAACGATTATTTTCAAATCCACAAACGACCAAATACAATACGCAATAAATCCAAAATTACTGACGCCTTCAAAAATGATTTACACAATGTACAGATGGTGGAAAACATGACCGTGATCACACGCAGTTCTCACCCCAATCGAAATTTTTATTCGGCCAGTTCTTTTCACCGATATGCGATTTTATTGCTTTCGCAACAGCAGAGTTCGGGTGGTGAAAAAAAAAACAGGGGCGCGTCAGAGCCAGGGGGGCATAAATAGTTGCGGAATTCATTTTTAATTCCCGCAGCGCATTGTTCTAAAATTGTCCAACTTTCGCCTGGTTTTACCACACATGTGGCCGTAAAGCCGAAAGCACCGTAAGCACAATGACTAATTGTGGCCTGTCGTGGTTTTAATTAATGCGGTTGTGGCGCCATTTTCGGGATGGGGATATTTTTACAACGAATTGATTGAGTTCTATAAAAATAATCAGATAATCAAGTTTTTATGACTTCCCCCTAAATAAACGAATCAGGAGAACATTCTCCATTTCTAATTTTATCTATACATTAAAAGTAATAAACACAGGGAATTGTTTGTTTAACTAAACACATCCCGATTTAAACATTTTCAGAAACTCGATGTATTTTGAAAAGTACAATTTGAAATTTCTATAGAGTGTTTCCACTCCCAGAATAAGCATGAAGTAAAATTTCGAGTTTAGAAAAGCTCCGCGTAGAAAATTTGTCGAGGGTCGCGCAGCGACCCGAGACAAATTTTCACGGGGCTTTTCTAAACTCAAAACTTTACTTCATGCGCCACGCGTACAAAACACTGATTTCAAGTGAAGTTTCCTAAGAAGTATCTTTTAAACTTCACGATATATCAGTGTTTTAAACTCGTGGCGCTTAAGTAAAATTTAGAGTTTTATTTACTTTTCTAAACTCGAAATTTTACTTCATGCTTAACCTGGGAATGGAAAACATTCGTTTAACGCATAAAATTGAACTCATTTAGAAAAACAACGAATATCTGAAGATTTTTTAGGAATATATGCTTTCGTTTTAGATAAAAACTTAGGCCCATTTGTACTACGACTGATTAACTATAATCATCTTTATAAAAAAAAAAAATGTGTTGAAGCTATTAAGGGATGTAATAAAGAAATCAATTAAAAATCACATTTTATAATGGCAAAAACATCACCAACCTTGCAAAACCATATGTCTGGAAACTGTTTTTGGTATTATTTTCAAAATTATTTAAAAAAACGGCAATAAAGGGTTTTCTATGGCAGTGATAAAGGTCTGCTTATACAGGGCATTTTTCTTTTAAGAATAAAAATATCCCGAGAATTACAGCGTTTTTTTAATTTGCGGAAATTCGTTGTTTTAAAGCGGTTAATTTGAGGCCTTTAACGAGTGTTTTCCACTCCCAGACTAAGCATGAAGAAAAATTTCGAGTTTAGAAAAGCCTGAGAATTAACAATCCAAATTAGGCTTTTCTAAACTCGAAATTTTACTTCATGCGCCACGCTTAAAAACGCTGATTTACAGTGAAGTTAAAAAACACACACATACAACGATTAGAGGCAACCTAAAATACGTTAGAGTTATTGGGTTGCCTATAATCACTGTTTTAAATAATTTTTTTAGCGCAAAATTTAACTTACGTTTTATATATATATAAATATTTCAAACTTTGCGATATTTCAGTGTTTTATACGTGTGGCGCATGAAGTAAAATTTCGAGTTTAGAAAAGCCTAATTTGGATTGGCCGCTCCGCTTCGCTCCACATATTTAGGCTTTTCTAAACTCAAAATTTTACTTTATGCTTAGTCTGGGAGTGGAAAACCCTCGTTTAAAGATTCAAATTTAAGTCTTTTAAAAAACCAACGAATGTCGACAAATTTACAGTGTATGCATATGTATAGCTGAAAGAAAAATCCCCTGTAGAACTTTAATACATTACAATCTATCACAATCACAGCCTATTCTGTAAGTTGAAGATTTACTTCAATGTGTTCATTTGGAATTTGATTTTTACCTAAATACACGTATATTGAAACAAACTTAGTCAAAACAATTGTTGTTCGATTGTTATTAAGTTGTTGTTCGTTGTTTTTTTAAAAGATTTCATTTTGAATCTTTAAACGAGGGTTTTCCACTCCCAGACTAAGCATGAAGTAAAATTTCGAGTTTAGAAAAGCCTGAGAATTTGGATTGGCCGCGTAGCGAAGCGGAGCGGCCAATCCAAATAAGGCTTTTCTAAACTCGAAATTGTAAAATTTCATGCGCCACGCTTAAAAGCGCTGATTTACAGTGAAGTTAAAAAAACACACACATACAACGGTTATAGGTAACCTAATTTACGTTAGAGTTATTGGGTTGCCTATAATCACTGTTTTAAACAATTTGTTCAGCGCAGAATTTAACTTACGTTTTATTCACATCTATATATTAGATTTCTTAAGCCGTATATTTTAAACTTTGCGATATTTCAGTGTTTTATACGTGTGGCGCATGAAGTAAAATTTCGAGTTTAGAAAAGCCCAATTTGGATTGGCCGCTCCGCTTCGCTACGCAGCCAATCCAAATTTTTAGGCTTTTCTAAACTCGAAATTTTACTTCATGCTTAGTCTGGGAGTGGAAAACCCTCGTTTAAAGATTTAAATTTAAGTCTTTTAAAAAAAACAACAAATGTCGACAAATATACAGTGTATGCATATGTATACCCGAAAGAAAAATCCCCTGTAGAACTTTAATACATTATAATCTATCACAATCACAGCCTATTCCGTAAGTTGAAGATATACCTCAATGTGTTCATTTGGAATTCGATCTTTAACTAAATACACGTATATTTAAACAAACTTAGTCAAAACTATTGTTGTTCGATTGTTATTAAGTTGTTGTTCGTTGTTTTTTTAAGATTTCAATTTGAATCATTAAACGAGGGTGTTCCACTCCCAGACTAAGCATGAAGTAAAATTTCGAGTTTAGAAAAGCCTGAGAATTTGGATTAGCCGCGTAGCGAAGCGAAGCGGCCAATCCAAATTAGGCTTTTCTAAACTCGAAATTTTACTTCATGCGCCACACGTATAAAACACTGAAATATCGCAAAGTTTAAAATATACGGCTTAAACAATCTAATATATAGATGTAAATATAACGTAAGTCAAATTCTGCTCTGTACAAATTGTTTAAAACAAGGATTATAGGCAACCCAATAACTCTAACGTATATTGGGTTGCCAATAATCGTTGCATGTGTATTTTTTTAACTTCACTGTAAATCAGCGTTTTTAAGCGTAGCGCATGAAGTAAAATTTCGAGTTTAGAAAAGCCTAATTTGGATTGGCCGCTTCGCTTCGCTACGCAGCCAATCCAAATTCTCAGGCTTTTCTAAACTCGAAATTTTACTTCATGCTTAGTCTGGGAGTGGAAAACACTCGTTAAAAGCCTCAAATTAACCGCTTTAAAACAACGAATTTCCGCAAATTAAAAAAACGCTGTAATTCTCGGGATATTTTTATTCTCAAAAAAAGAAAAATGCCCTGTATAAGCAGACCTTTAGCACTGCCATAGAAAACTCTGTTTTTCCGTTTTTTAAATAATTTTTAAAAGAATACCAAAAACAGAGCACAGTTTCCAGACATATGATTTTGCAAGGTTGATGATGTTTTTGCTATTATAAAATCTGATTTTAAATTGATTTCTTTATTGCATTCTTTAATAGCTTGAACACAATTATTTATTTTTTTTATAATGATGATTATAGTTAATCAGTCGTAGTACGAATGGGCCTAAGTTTTTATCTAAAAAGAAAGCATGTATTCCTAAATAATAATACAAATTCCAAAATTTGCAAATGATGTTAATTAATAAATTAATTCTGATAAAATAAAAAAATATGTACAAATTGTATAGCATGTTCAATAAAAAAAAACCTCTAGAGTGCCATGATTTTAATTATTTTTAAATATAAGTTGGCTACACTCCTTATTAATTGACATATATAACGTCAAACACGATAATTATAATATAAAATTTCAGAGTTGCTAACTGACAATATTTTCCACTCTAGAGGTTTTTTTTTTAATGAACACACGATATAATATACATACAGGACGTTTTTTTTAAGTATACATATCTGAATTGTATTCTGTAAATCTTCAATCTTTGAGTTCAATTTGATGCGTTAAACCAGTGTTTTCCATTCCCAGGTTAAGCATGAAGTAAAATTTCGAGTTTAGAAAATTAAATAAAACTCGAAATTTTACTTTATGCACCACGAGTTTAAAACACTGATATATCGTGAAGTTTAAAAGATACTTCTTAGGAAATATTTTCAATCAGAATATTTCAAACTTCACTTTAAATCAGTGTTTTGTACGCGTGACGCATGAAGTAAAATTTCGAGTTTAGAAAAGCCTGAAAATTTGGTTTGGTTTCAATTTGAATCTTTAAACGAGGGTTTTCCACTCCCAGACTAAGCATAAAGTAAAATTTCGAGTTTAGAAAAGCCTGAGAATTTGGATTGGCCGCGTAGCGAAGCGGAGCGGCCAATCCAAATTAGGCTTTTCTAAACTCGAAATTTTACTTCATGCGCCACGCTTAAAAACGCCGATTTATAGTAAAGTTAAAAAACACACACATACAACGATTGTAGGCAACCAAATATACGTTAGAGTTATTGGGTTGCCTATAATCACTGTTTTAAACAATTTGTTCAGCGCAGAATTTAACGTACGTTTTATTTACATCTACATATTAAAGTGCTTAAGCCGTATATTTTAAACTTTGCGATATTTCAGTGTTTTAAACGTTCATTCGCTAATCATTGATTAAACATCTGATTATCTCAAAAGTCTAGAATATAAAAATGTTGTAAATTTGTTAGATATTTCGAGCATGTTTATTGAATAAATAATGCGATTGTGTAAATAATTTGTGAATAAAATAGTTGTGTTTTTAAGCCGTATATTTTAAACTTTGCGATATTTCAGTGTTTTAAACGTTCATTCACTAATCATTGATTAAACATCTGATTATCTCAAAAGTCTAGAATATAAAAATGTTGTAAATTTGTTAGATATCTCGAGCATGTTTATTGAATGAATAATGCGATTGTGTAAATAATTTGTGAATAAAATAGTTGTGTTTTTAAACCGTATATTTTAAACTTTGCGATATTTCAGTGTTTTAAACGTTTATTCACTAATCATTGATTAAACATCTGATTATCTCAAAAGTCTAGAATATAAAATGTTGTAAATTTGTTAGACATCTCGAGCATGTTTTTTGAATGAATAATGCGATTGTGTAAATAATTTGTGAATAAAATAGTTGTGTTTTTAAACCGTATATTTTAAACTTTGCGATATTTCAGTGTTTTAAACGTTCATTCACTAATCATTGATTAGACATCTGATTATCTCAAAAGTCTAGAATATAAAAATGTTGTAAATTTGTTAGATATCTCGACCATGTTTTTTGAATGAATAATGCGATTGTGTAAATAATTTCTGAATAAAATAGTTGTGTTTTTAAGAAGTAGCCCATTAACGCAGCATAATGTAAAGGTTTTTGTTATTAATGCTAGGTTAATTTAATAATTGATTTTTTCTTATTGTACATATGATATTTTATTAAAGTTAATTTTATATCGCGACCAAACTTTTCTAAACTCGAAACAATTACTTTATATATTTGTAAATATTAAAACAAAGAGTGATTCCAATTTTCTACAAAGAAACTTGCTATAAGACAGATTTTACAGTTTGGTTATAACTTTTAAAACAAATGAGCTACAGTAACTTCATAAAAATTACATGTCCATATTAATTAATTAACGTTTATTGACAGTTATACGCCTTTTCACAAAATAATACATAAATCTACAAGTACTAGTATATAAAACATGATGCACATAAGCTCTAACTCATATGTATATATACATCCTACATTATAAATGTTAGAAACAAAATAATATTATGATTATGATATATCATTAAATGAAAAACAAAATATAATATTTCGCATTAAGACAAAAAAAAAATAGTATGCAGAATGCTATATCGATACGCAAAACAATAAAGAAACATTAACCTCTATGTGTCAATTTAATATTAAAATTACCAAAAGATTTATTAAATAAATCAAACCAATCGTAATTGTTAAAAATATTCCCTAACTTCATTATGCGCGATATAGAATTGTTAAAACCAGATTGGGTGGTATATGTGACTTCGTAAAAAAGCGGTTAAGAGCGTGTCCTTCTGCTGTTAGTATAAAACAATATATTTTCTAATAAATTAGGTAAGTTAATATGTCCATGTAATAAGCGATAAAGTAAGCAGAGATCCGCATTAATTCTACGTTCGGCAAGAAGATCGATATTGAGCACACCCATTATAGCTGCATACTCTCATGGTCTATGGGGCAGTCCTGATTTATACTTAAATTAATGAAACACTTGTATCATTTCTGCACTTATTTATTTGGAGTACCAAATGCACATTTCGATCACGATGTGATCATTATCAATGGTTGACAAATACAAACTTAAAAGCTAAAATGCGCTTAATATATACCTGCGGATTAGGAGGAGTAATTACGTAATGAGCCCCTCCTAATCCGCAGGTATATATTGAGCGCATTTTAGCTTTTAAGTTTGTATTTGTCAACCATTGATAATGATTACATCGTGATCGAAATGTGCATTTGGTACTCCAAATAAATAAATGAAGAAAAGATACAAGTGTTTCATTAATTTAAAACCATCTTCACGCAACTCAACAACAATTAAGTATACTGATTTATACTCCATACATCTCAGAAATTTCTTCTGTACTTGCTCCAGCCGATTAGTATTAGCAGCAGTAAAAGGGGTCCAAATTGGCGAAGAATATTCCAGATTAGATCTGACCAGGGAACAGTACAGTGTTCTTATGCAGTCAATACCCAAATATTTACTAATTTGCCAAACGCAGCCCCACATTCACACAGATTTATTACAAATATTTAAAATGTGACTGTTAAAACTAAATTTTGAATCGAATGTGACACCCTAATCCTTTATTGTCGTGACTCTTACGAGGTCTGTGGAATTAATGTGATATGTGAATATAACTGGATTATTACATCTGAAAACATTTTCGTAAAACATTTTTTTACATTTAGATGTAATTTATTCACAACACACCAATCCGATAAATGACTGAGATCATTCTGTGTATTTTCACAGTCCCTTCGCGATTCGACTATTTTAAATAACTTAAGGTCATCTGCGTACAAAGAGAAAATAGATTGTTTTATTACATATTACAAATTATTAATAAACAGAGTAAACAAAATTGTACCACAATGTGACCCCCGTGGGACACCAGACGTTACTTGTATTGGCATCGATTTAAAATTTTTAATTTTAACATATTTTACTCTGTTATTCAAAAAAGATGATAACCAATTTAGGGTACTACTACAAAATCCAATAGAGTTTAATTTATATAAAAGAACAATGATGTCAATTCTATCAAACGCCTTCGTAAAGTCAGTATAAATAGTGTCGGCTTGACAACGTTTTTCCATGGCATTCGATACAAATTGTTTATAATTTAATAAATTAGTAGTAGTCGACCTCCCGTTAGTAAAACCGTGTTGGTTGGTAGATATTATCTCTTTTGAAAACCATGCCAACCGATCCGCCACTAATTTATCAAGTAATTTAGGTAGGGTAGATTGAATGCAAATACCTCTATAGTTTTGAACAAGCTCCCTAGAACCAGCTTTATGAAGTGGAATTACAAAACTTGATTTCCACTTCAATGGTACCATACCTAATTCAAGTGATTTTGAATATAAATTATGAATTGGACGACATAGGGAGTGTTATTAACTTCCGGTTATAGAGCAGAAATGGTTAAAGATAGATCAATTTTTATTTTCTCCCGAAAACGGTTTTTTAATATCTCTTCAAATAAAAAAAAAGTTTTCCATATATAGCAGCCCCAAAATGCACCACCCTGTACACTTAAATCATCCATTGCCGACACCACAGGCAGAGAGGATGGTGTTTGCCATCGACATTAATAAGTGTGTTAGCATAAAACCAACCGAAAAAGTATTAAGGAACGGTGTTCTTTCGTGTTCATAAGAAATCGATTTCTCCTTATCATTTATAATAATGAAAAAAAAAAAAAATTTGATAGCGTTGCGTTTTTGACCTTGCTCATAAATAATTCACGATGTAATTATGTATAATATGATAATGAAACAGAAGTTAAGTTTAGTGCTAACAAAATTTCAACAACGCTCAGGAAATTATCCGAATCCCGTGCAATAATTTAAGAAAATCCCCTTTGCCCCGGTTTTCCAGCCCTCAACTAGTACCATTTGTAGTCTGGCGCAATTTTGTGTTTTAGAAAACTTCGCCAGTTTACGGGATAAAGAACTTTTAACTTAGTTGCCGGGGACTATTAAGAAACGTAAAGGTCGATGCGGAATGAAAACCCCTTCGGGCTATGTGCATTGCGCGCTTCATTAGCGATAAATTAGAGCAAAACTTCCATTCAGCGGATTAACGAAAGCTTTTCCTCCCCCTCTTCCCCTCCCCGAACGATACAGCGAAAACTGTTTGTACGCATTCGGCGGGAGGGAGATGATTCCGCGGACAGAGCTTTTATAATTGCGGAACCGAACAAACGGAATTGATTTTTGGGAACGCTCTACATTTCACGACGTGGATGAAAATCGATTCGTGGGCGGATACGCTTTTACCCTCACTTATTCATATTTACCTAATACATAAAAAAAATAGGTGATAATAACTAACGTATGTTCAATAAAAATAAACCTCTAGAGTGCCATGGAAAATATTGTAGGTTGGCAACTCTAAAATTATATATTATAATTATTATGTCTGACGTTTTATATGTCAATTCCTAAAGTGTATAGCCAACTTAAATTAAAAAGAAGTTAAAATCATGGCACTTTAGAGGTTTTTTTTTTATTGAACATACGATACTAATACATAAAAATTCCCAGGCTTAGAATACTGAAAGTATTCACTTTATGCTTTAACATTCGTTAAAGTGTATAGCCAACTTAAATTAAAAAGAAGATAAAATCATGGCACTTTAGAGGTTTTTTTTTATTGAACATACGATACTAATACATAAAAATTCCCAGGCTTAGAATACTGAAAGTATTCACTTTATGCTTTAACATTCGTTAAAGTGTTTTTTTTTTAAATTTGAAGTTCCCGCTTAATTAATTTGTTTTCTGATAGGCTGTACGAAACGCCAATCATGAATTCAGGCGCGAAACTCAATTTAAATTAGCTTTTACGCGGTGTGAAAACTTCTGTAGACAACTGTGTTTACAATATTAAGTGTAATAACTGAGCCGTGAATAACAAGATGTTAATCGTTTAGCTGGTGGGTGTTTACTTACGCAGCTAATCAACTCTCATCATCATATGTGCGGAGGGTTTAACCGGGATGAAATTAGTGTTGGTTTTAGATAATGCAATGAGCTTTAAAAGATGGACTAAAACTGTTTGCGCTAGTTGCGGGGTGGAGGGTGAATTTGTTTATGTTGTTGGAAAAGGGGTGGCAGAGGGCGATACCAAGATAGATAGGCGGTTGATACCGAACAAGTGCGGTGATAAACGTGAATGCTGAGACCGCAGAGGCTGCTCAAGACTGATGTTTGTTGTTGGATCCGTGATTTATAACGACCACCACCGCAAACAATGCTAGACTAGACCCTCCATCAATATGGCCTCTGCGTATATATCGTTGTTCCTGGTGGGGCCAGTTGCGGCGGTTTTCACAAAAGAGAAAGAAAAGGATGACAGTGAAAAACAATTCTGTTCAGCTTCTGTTTATTTTTTCTAGCAATGCTGTACGAGGATTGGTTTATTTTGAGAAATTGCCATTTTCACGTTCATTCAATTGCGGCTCATGAGCATTTTTATTGACTGGGCTGCAGACATAAACATACAGGGAATTTTTCTGACAAGTATACATACAAGGTATTTTTCTATTAGGTATACATGTCTCGATTTTTTTGTGTAAATGGTTAGACATTCATTTTTATAAATTGTAAGATAACATTGTACATGAAAAATGTGTCAAATTAATACATACAGGGCATTTCACTTTTGAGTATACACATTCAGTTAATTACAGCGTTTGGTGAATTTTAATGAATTCGTTGTATTTTATAAGCGTTCAATTGGAAGTTTCCCCAGATTAAGCAAGTAAAATTACAAGGTTAGAAAAACCTGAATTTAGAAGCAATTTCTTCTTTAAAAAACTAATTACGAATTGGAAACAGTTATTTGTAACTTCAAATGGAACACATTAAAAAAAACAACGAATTGAGAAATTCGTTGTTTTTTTTACAAATATACACATCAAATATACATTTTTATTTTGAGTATACATATCGCGGTAATCAACGCTTTTGGTAAATATGTAGGAATTCGTTGTATTTTATGAGCGATTAATTTTAAGCTTTTAACGAGTGTTTTCCACTCCCAGATTAAGCATGAAGTAAAATTTCGAGTTTAGAAAAGCCTGCAAATTTGGTTTGGCCACACAAAATTTTCAGGCTTTTCTAAACTCGAAATTTTACTTCATGCGCCACGCGTATAAAACACTGAATCATTGTAAAGTTCAAAATATACGGCTTTAACAGTTTAATATGTAGACGTGAATAAAACGCCAGTCAAATTCTTCGCTGAACCAATTATTTAAAGCACTAATTATAGGCAAACCAATAACTCTAATGTATATTGGGTTGCCTATAGTCCTTGTTGTGTGTGGGTTTTTTAAACTTTACTTTAAATCAGTATATTATACGCGTGACGCATGAAGTAAAATTTCGAGTTTAGAAAAGCCTAATTTGGATTGGCCGCTCCGCTTCGCTACGCGGCCAATCCAAATTTTCAGGCTTTTCTAAACTCGAAATTTTACTTCATGCTTATTCTGGGAGTGGAAAACACTCGTTAAAAGCTTAAAATTAATCGCATATAAAATACAACGAATTCCTACAAATTAACCAAAAGCGTTAATTACCGCGATATGTATACTCAAAATAAAAATGCCCTGTATATTTATTGTGTATGCAATTTGAGAAATGTTATTTAATGTGTTCCATTTGAAGTTACTAATAAGTGATTCCAATTCCTAATTAATTTTTTAATGAAGCAATTGCTTCTGAAAATTTGGTTTGGCCGCTCCGCGCTTCGCGCTACGCGACCAAACCAAATTTTCAGGCTTTTCTAAACTCGAAATTTTACTTCATGCTTAGCCTGGGAGTGGAAAACACTCGTTTAAAGCTTCAAATTATTTTTTTTTAAAAACAAAGCGTCGACAAATGTACAACGCATGCTTATGTATACTTAAAAGAACAATTCTCGGTATGAAAATGTTCGGTGTTACATAAAACTCTCTGTATACTATAATACACTGAAATAAGACTGATGATTGCAAATGTTTTGTTAAAGTTCAGTTTAGTTTCACAGCTATTTTTCACCCAAAAGCAAGTTTCATGGATTTTAACGGATTGTTATGATTTTTTAGGCATAATATAAAGGCAGGAAAAGTATTTTTGATGTGATTAGACTTATCGTTTGCTCAAAATTTGTGATTGTAAATTACGTTTTTGACAAGTTACGTTTGTTATTTAAACTGTTGATGCAGTCACAGAAAATGCATTGAAGTATAGTGTGAGATCTTTTTATCTGGGAGCGTATTTCTACGCAGGGTAATTTAAAATATACCACACAAAAGAAATCCTAATTTTAAAGGTAAAACTCATTAAGTGCATCTGTTTGCGCACGCTAGAGTTTCAACATAATCCCAGGTTACCCACTGAGCAAATACAGTTAAGTAATGTTTTATCAATATTAAAACAACATTTAATGTTGTTACAATGTTGATAAAACGTTAGTTTGTTTTCTGCTCAGTTGTCAGGTTAGTTTAGATTATGAGAGAGGTTTGCAATAGATTAAGGTGTGCTGAATTTCACAATTTTTAATTATGTTTTGCTTAAGTTGGTCAAAATAATACAACCTCTATTATTGTAGTTTTTCCTTGTAATAATTTGTTGGCCTGTGGGAACTAAATAAATAAATAAATAGTTTAAGTTTCTTTATACACGCTGACAATTTTAAATACTTTTAGGTTGGATTACTAGACAGGTTTGCAATAGAATAGTTTACTTAAGTATCTTCGGAGATTCTGTTGATTTCACATACTTCTAAGTTAGGTTAGATTGCAACGAATATTTTAAAAATGCTTCATTAAATAATTGTATTATTTATCAAATAATACTAAATTAAAATGGATTCGTGTTCCGAATTCGATACAATTTTTTTGTAAATTTAGATTCGAATGCAGTTGTAGGTGGTTATAATCCCCACAAAAAAATTCGAATCCACTATCCTCGTGTTTTTAAACTTGACGTTTATCAGTGTTATATATGCCTGGCGCATGAAGTAAAATTTCGAGTGAAAATTTGGATTTAAGATTTACTTCGCGCCCTAATTTAAATATTCAGGCTTTTCTAAACTCTAAATTTTACTTCATGCTTAACCTAGGAGTGAAAACATTAGTTAGAAGCACAAACAGCTTCTAGAAAAACAACAAATTACTGACAATTTATTTAAAAAAAATATATGATCCACAATTGAAAGTGATTTATTATCGAATACGCAAGTTTGGTTTGACATTATTTGAAGTAAAAGTGATACTCATAATATTTATTATTGTATTAAACGAGGGTTTCCACTCCCAGATTAAGCATGAAGTAAAATTTCGAGTTTAGAAAAGCCTGAATATTTAGATTTGGGCGCGAAGTAAAGCTTAAATCCAAATTTTCACTCGAAATGTTACTTCATGCGCTTCGCTCAAGCGCCCCAGCAAATCCAAATTTTCAGGCTTTTCTAAACTCAAAATTTTACTTCATGCGCTACGCGTATAAAACATTGATTTATTTTTTTGTAAACGGTGAATTTTAATAATTTCTTTACCGTCATTAAACTGCTCTTGGCAATATTATTTATCTTAGGTAAAGGTTTTTAAAAATTAATTTGCTGTATTAAATAATATTAATTATTAAATCTAAAATATCTGGTGTCGAAAAATATCGATATTTTAAATATCAATACTTCATTACGATATTTTAATGTATCGATATTTTGATATACGATATAAACGATATCATTTTGTGATCGGAACATCTCTAGTGTAGTCTCGATCCAGTACTGAGGAATACTCAGTACTGGATCAAGATTATTACTACTAGAATTATGTACAATTTTAGTAGATTACCATTGTTGGTTTACATTTTAGTAAAAGCCTAACTTGCTTAGTTATACTGATTAATAAAACTGAGGCGAATATCACGGCAATAATTAATGAAATCAAACAACAGAAATTCTGGAGTAAATAATTCGAAAACGGGGGCCTCTGCAGGTCAGGTCGATTTAATCCCATTAGCTGGCTCATGACAGAGAGTAACTAAACATGTTAGGGATGGAAATGGGAAATGGGAGCCTAAATTAAGCGGCCGATAATCAGTTCACAATACTAATACGGCACAGTGCCCGGTCAATATAATACTATACATACACAGGGCTATAGTAGTGGATATCAATTATTGTCGAATCATAACTGCGCTAACAAGTTTATTGGATACAGTTGTGAAATCCTTATGTTACAAGTTCCAACTCAATGGTATTGAGTTATAACAAACACACACGGATTTCTGTAAATTTCATATTTGTATGTAATGGTGTGTGTATGTGTGTGTGCAAATCAAAACTAGATTCAATTCAACAAAGTTTGGTATATTTTACATTAAATCACTCTCGTTGATTAATTAAATTGATTTTAGTTAATAAGTGTGTGTTTTCATGAAACATAAATATCGTATGTTCAATAAAATAAAACCTCTAGTTGGCTACACGCTATAGGAATTATCATTTAAATCATCAGACGAAAAATGCATATATTTAACTCAAATTTGAGTAAAGTTGCTCAAATTTAAGCAAAGTTTCTTAAATTTAAGTTAGATATATGCATATTTCGAGGTGCAAATATATTTTTTCGTCGCTAAAGAAAACACCAACAAAATGGGTTCATTATCAGCTGATTATTTTACATCAGAGAATGAATTGATTGGAATCACTGTTCATTTCCATTACTTACTTATTTTCAAAATGTATCAAAACGTTGGAAAACATAAAATTGATTCAATTTTAGTGAAATAATAGTTCTTTTATTTCACTGAAATTGAATCTATTTTATGTTTTTCGTTTTGATACTTTTTGACAAAAAAACAAGAGTTTTTTCTTGTGATTCATCTGAAAATAAGAATTAATAATAAATTGTGTGCCTAATTCTGAAACGTTCTAAGCGCCAAATTTAACAAATGTATCTATAGAATTACATTTGTTAAATTTGGCGCTTAGAACGATTCAGAATTAGGCACACAATTTATTATTAACTCTTATTTTCAGATGAATCACAAGAAAAATCTCTTGTTTACAACTACAAATCACCCACTTTGAGATTATCACACAATTATTTTTAACAATATGATCTAGTATTTAGTATTTTATTACTGTATTTTAAGCACAAACCAAAATATCAATTATTAAAGTATTACTTTTTAATCTCGGATTTTTTCGCAGTTACATTTCGAGCGATTCTCCGCGAACAAAGAATTAAATACAAATTGTGCAGTCATTAATAACAGACGGAACGACGGCCATGACCAAAGAGATGGTAGAGGATAGGGAGAGCTTTATAAATAACACGAGGATGACATCAGACTCCTCATGTGAATCTCTGTCTATACACACAAGTGCGAAGCTGATTATTTATAGTGAATTCGAAAACATTGTGGTTGTAATTCACAGAATTAAAAATGTATATAAACAATTACACTTAAAATAAGTGTAATTGTTTATATACATTTTTAAATAAAGTAACATAGTGATCTAATCATGATAAATTAAAAAAAAATAGTATAAATGTGTTATAAATATATTTAGCTATGAAATAAATTAAGTTCAGTAGATTACATATTTTGTAAACTATAACTTATAATGTAAGAAATTATCATAATCTAACAAGACTGATATACAGGGATTTTTACTTTTAAGTATACTCATACATATGCTGATACATACGGTGAACATTTTTTGGCATTCGCTTTTTTTGTAAAGCCCTTAATTTGAAATTTCTAACCCGTGTTTCCACTCGCAATCCAAATTTTCAAGGTTTTCTAAACTAAAAATTTTATTTTATGCGCCGCTTATATAAATCACTGAAACATTGTAAATTTCAGAAGCATACAGGTATTATTAATATTTCATTCTTGATATTTTGATTGTAATTTTATTACAAATTTCAGAATAATCCGTGAATTAATGTATAAACAAGAAATACAATTACATGTGTGAGGTGTGTGGGAAATGAAACAATAATGAAAATCAACGCGATTTAAATTTTCCGGTTTTTTTTTTTAACGCGATTAAACCGTTCCGTGAATATTAGATTAGGCCGCCTGTTGGTAAATTATTGAACCCGCAACTTTTCGGGCTCTAATATATTCACTTAATTATTCACACGTTCGAACCTTTCCCCAAACCTTTAATTTAAACACGCGGGGCTGTTTTAATTTTCATGTTCTAATTTCACGCCAGAAATGTCTTGATAATGGAAAATTAAAAATAGAGTAAGAGAATTTTATGAGTTTTTAGATAGATTTTATTTTAATTGTTATTTATTAAGGACTTTGTTTACTTGACTTGTTTAGACAAAACTAAAAATTAACAATAAAATCGAAACCCTCCCAACTGTCATTTCTACATTCCTTTGTTTATTTTACTTGTTTAAAAAAACAAAACTAAAAAATTACAATAAAACTGAAACCCTCCCAACTGTCATTCCTACATTCCTTGATAATGGCTAGAGGCCGAAACCAGTCGGAATAAATCGAATATTTTGTGAAATCACATGAATCATGTGATTTTTATTCAAATTAATATTTATACATATATATGTTGTTTTATTTCAATTAAAAATTGAGGGTTTTGTCAATTTTAAGTTTTACTAACTAAGATTTTTATAATTGTTCATTTAAGGTTTCTTTACTTGATTTGTATTGTTTATGACATTCTCGATAAGAATGTTTTGTTTTAATGAGTGTTTTATTTATTATAATAAAAGACACAGGATACATTTTTGAACTGCACCTTGTTTAATCGAAATTAAAAATCAAGGGTTTTGTCAGTTTTGAGTTTATTAAAGTGATTGGGTGAGTTACGTGAAGATTGAATTTAATTGATAAATAAAGCACTAATAACCTTTCTACGCACTTTAATTTTATTTCCATATGCACAGTTCGGACACAAAGTAAACATTATCAATGTATTAATCTATTGATAATGGTTACTTTGTGTCCGAAATGTATATACAGGAAATTTTTCTTTTAAGTATAGATTTCATACGTTTTTTTTAAAAGAGTTCAATTTGAAGCTTTAGATAAATATTTTCCACTCCCAGGCTAAGCATGAAGTAAAATTTAGAGTTTAGAAAAGCGTGAAAATTTGGTTTGGTTGCGTAGCGCGAAGCGCGGAGCGACCAAACCAAATTTTCACGCTTTTCTAAACTCGAAATTTTACTTCATGCGCCACGCGTATAAAGCACTGTAAAGTTCAAAATTTACTGCTTAAGTTTGATTTCGCGTTAATACATTATAGAAATATTGATTTTCTCTAAACAAATCCTGCGCTGTCAAAAAACAATCACATTTTTGGGGATGTGGAAGTGAATTTTAAACCAAATTTTCTAAATTCGAAATTTTACTTCATGCGCCACGCGTATTAAACACTGAAAACTCTGAAATATTGTTGACAAGTGGAGTTCACTTGAAATCAGTGTTATATACGCGTGGCGCTTGAAGTAAAATTTCGAGTTTAGAAAAGCCTGAAAATTTGGTTTGGTCGCGTAGCGCTTCGCGCTACGCGACCAAACCAAACTTTTAGGCTTTTCTAAACTCGAAATTTTACTTCATGCTTAATCTGGGAGTGGAAAACACTCGTTTGAAGCTTTATATTAAACTTAAAAAAATCTGATTATTTACATCATATAATTGCGACATGTATACCAAAAATAAATTCCCTGTATGCATATAAGTAAAATAAAATCAATTAATAAAATTATTGCCATTATTAATCGATTAATCATTACATAAACATGTGATGTTCAGCTGGTTGTTGATAGATATTATTTTAGTCAAAATATTTCAAAAATATTGCTAATTTCTTGTGACATATTTAGAATTTTATTGGCGTCGTAAGCCTTAATGAAGAACTATACAGTATTTTTTTATTTGGATTATCTACTCAAAATTAAATAATGAATCAAGTTACCTGAAGCTTTTAATTCATTTTCTGGCCACCTTGTATATTATCAAGGCTTAACGAATGAAACGATTTTTATTTGCTCTTCTGAAAAAAAAATCACTTTTAGATGGAACCGATTTTGCATCCACAAAGGGTAGGGGGTATTTGTAAATTAATTAAAAATTAAATAAAAGTCAGAAAAAATAATGTTTTGTATACATTTTTAGACAAAGTTTTGGAAAATTAAGTGCCAAAGATGATTTGTCTAAATGTTGACCCTCACGCTCTGGCACTCCTCTAACCGAAAACGGAAATTAGCCGCTACGCGTCTACACATCTCTCTGGAACCTGGGGCCACTTCGGTGCGAATGTTGTTCTTCAATTGCAGTACAGTTCGTGGTTTGTTTTTTTAAACTTTCTCTTTAAGGTATTTTTTTTGAAGACCGGCAAGGGCACTTACTGTAAACTGTGAACGGTATTGCGACATATTAAAGAACATTTTGGTTCCACAACTGCAGGTGTTTGAAGGTTCTAATATGAAAACATGGTTTCAACAAGATGGGGCAACTTGTCACACCTCAAACCAATCACTTGAGGTCAATGAACTTTTCCAGGAAAAAAATGATCTCTCGTCGAGGCACTATTAACTGACCTCCGAGAAGCCCTAATCTTACACCCCTTGATTATTTTCTATGGGGATACCTTAAAGAGAGAGTTTATAAAAACAAACCACGAACTGTACCGTAATTAAAGGACAACATCCGCACCAAAATGGCCGCAGTATCCAGAGAGATGTGTAGACGCGAAGCAGCTAATTTCTGTTTTCGGTTAGAGGAGTGCCAGCAGCGTGAGGGTCAACATTTGGACAACGTAATCTTTCTTTGGCACTTAATTTTCCAAACCTTTGTCTAAAAATTAGTCTAAAACTTTATTTTTTCTAACTTTCATTTTTTTTATTCAATTTACAAATACCACCTACCCATTGTGGACACCCTGTATATAAAGTGTAATTTTATCAAATTTGTACATATAGTACAAATCACGAGAGATTTGAAATCTGTCACAACTTTTCTTTGAAGTATTTCGATTTTAATAAGATTTCTTCTCCTTTGGCATGCTCAATTACAACATTAGCTGAACCCTTTAACACAAGGCTATATGTTATGAAAATTATTTAAATTTGATCTTAAATATTATAGAACATTTCTGGGAAAATTGACTATACATTATTTTTGATATTTAATAATGCAAAAAATTATGACTTTCTCCATCAGTTTATATTAAATTAAATTCCGGCGTAACGCAAACCCGGTTAAAAGCGAGCAAAAAATAAGCAAGGGCTGAAGGGGGGATGTTTTATCGATTCAATATACAAATATTAAAACAATAAAACGCAAACTTTTTTTCTTTCTCGTTTTACGACCGGCCGCCCTTACAACCATCCGAAATCAATAAGCGGCACATTGTTGAGAGAGCCCTCAAGTTTATCCATTAAATCGAGTTTTAATAATACCTCCCCACTTTTTAATGGTCGCCCCGTTTTCGGCAATAAACCACCGAATTTTGTACACTCTGTTGTTTATAGGCGAAGCAGTAAAAAAATAAAACAAGAGAGGGCGAGCGGAAGAGCGGGAGATGGTGTAAGCAAATTTTTAAGAGAGCAGGCGTAAAATGGGCTGAATATTTACTGTTTTTACAGCGCGAGGGAAATTCATAAATTTAATAATTACTTGATGCTGCGTGGCTTTTGTGTAAGGGATAAATTTAACTATTTCGTAAACATTTACGGTTTTATATAACAGATTGTTTTCAATATAAAATATATTATTTTCCTTTAATGGGTTTTGAGCCGCTAGTGTAAATGTAATCTTAGATAAATATTGAAAAACAATTTTACAATCTTGTAACAATAATTAAAGTTTAACATAAGATCATATTGTAACAATATAGAATTATTATATTATAATCATTATTAGGAATATGCAGGCAATTTATCTTATATACCGGGTGTTGACTTGGCGGACGCAACATAGGAAATTCCATGTAAATTTTGAAATGTTCAAATTTTGGCTCCCCTATTTATTTTAAAAACAAAATGAATTTACTTTTTTTGTAGAGAGAAAAATTCTGAATTCATTCGTGTTAACGTTTATCACTTTACGTTTCCCTAAATTAAAATAATTAAGAAACAAATAATGTGATTTTATCCAAATAATGACATTCCATGGAATTGAAACAACAACTGCGGATGTTAAAATGGCAAAAGATATCGTAGTCACTTGATTAAAGTAAATGTTTTCGAAATGATTTACACTATACAAGAAAAATGTCATTATTTTTATAAAATCACATTACTTATTCTTGATTATTTTAGCTGGTAATTTCCTGTCATTCGTTGATTTTTAATAGAGTTCAATTTATAGCTTTAAACGAGTGTTTTCCACTCCCTGACTAAGCATGAAGTAAAATTTCGAGTTTAGAAAAGCCCCGTGAAAATTTGTCGAGAGTCGCGCAGCGACCCGAGACAAATTTTCTGGGCTTTTCTAAACTCGAAATTTTACTTCATGCGCCACGTGTATAAAACACTAAAACATTGTGAAATTTATGTATATTCGAACTTCACTTGAAATCTGTGTTTTATACGCGTGGCGCATGAAGTAAAATTTCGAGTTTAGAAAAGCCCAGAAAATTTGTCTCGGGTCGCTACGCGACCCTCGACAAATTTTCACAGGGCTTTTCTAAACTCGAAATTTTACTTCATGCTTAGTCTGGGAGTGGAAAATACTTGTTTAAAGCTATAAATTGAACTCTTTTAAAAATCAACGAATGATAGAAAATTACCAGCTAAAATAATTAAGAAAAAGTAATGTGATTTTATAAAAATAATGACATTTTTCTTGTATAGTGTAAATCATTTCGAAAACATTTACTTTAATCAAGTGACTACGATATCTTTTGCCATTTTAACATCCGCAGTTGTTGTTTCAATTCCATGGCATGTCATTATTTTTATAAAATGAGATTATTTGTTTCTTAATTATTTTAACTTAGAGATATGTAAAGTGATAACCGTTAACACGAATGAATTCAGAATTTTGCTCTAATTTTGAATGTGCAAGATTTGCTTACAGTGAATAAATATTTTTAAAACTGATCAAAACCAAATTTTCACGCTTTCCTAAACTCGAAATTTAGAAAAGCGTGAAAATTTGGTTTTGATCAGTTTTACAAATATTTATTCACTGTAAGCAAATCTTGCACATTCAAAATTAGAGCAATTTTTTTGGGACATGAAAGTAAATTTGAAACCAAGAGCCTCAATCAATGATCAATCAATCAGACCACTGTTCCCTGACATTGCATTTAAATATTACACCAACTGCCTTACACAAACCACGCCACTTATATACATGTTTTTCTAATGAGAATACAACAGAATTTATTGAATCCTTATCTTACAAAAATTGGCATGATTCACTTATCAGCACTGAAGTAAATAACGTATGCAACATATTCCTAAACATTATTTCTATTCATTTTATTGCTCATTTTCCACTAAAACATAATAGGAAACAACCAAGTGACCGCTGGATCTCAGCAGATATAAGAGCACTTAAGGAGGAAGTATGTATGTTACAAATGCTATCATCACGTGATGATCATTACAAACACATCTTTGTAATGCGCCAAAAAGTGTATAAAGCAGCACTGGTAGCAGCAAAAAGAAGCTACTACAGCAATAAAATTGAATCGTCTAATAACACCTCACGAGAAATGTGGAAAGTCATTAATATGGAAAGAAATAAAGTTAAAACCCATAAATTACCTTCATATGCCAGTGACGCTGAACTAGCAAACGATTTCAATAACTTTTTTATCAATATAAAGAACAGCATCAAAATCAACCACAATAATGTTCACAGTGAATTTTAATTTCCCAAAAATAATATGTCCTTTTTCCTAAAACCCGCAACTGATACAGAATTGTTCAATGCTGTATACAATATGAATAATAAGAACAAATTTTGTTCAGGCATGGATGGTATTCCAATACACGTAATATACAACAGCTTTAAATTCATAAAACTTCCTCTTCTAATAAATATTATACATCAAGTGAATTAAACACGAATTTATTCACGAAAAGATTTGTAAGAACTGTATTTCTTTGAGTGAATAAAGGTGTTTAATTCACGTGGCGTATATATGTTTTTATTCAATTTTGACGAAATTGTAAAGAAAATGTACTTTACATTTATTTTTTAATAAATGTTGAAAAACTATGTAGACTGTGAAATCCATTTTCATTACGACGTATTATTTATAATTTTCAAAATTTGTAAAACTTCTATCTCGTGTCACAAAAATGTCTGAACTCACAGGAGTATTTCAAGAAAAACCAGATAATGAAGTATTTGTACCGTCTGAAGTTCTGGAGGAGGCTTTGGAAGCAGTAAAAAAAGTGATACCTGCAAAATCAAAAATTTCGTATGAAAATGAATACGCAAAATTTTGTAAATAGAGGGATCAAAAGCAAGCAAAGGAGTAGATGAAAGTATAATTTTGGCATATATTTCGGAAAAATACAAAAAATCTAAATCTTCATCAGTGTGGTCTTACTACTCCCAATTGAAAAAATGTCATCTGTAAATGAAAATGTAGACATAAGCAGATTTCATCAAGTCTCTGCTTTTCTCAAGGAACAATCAGTAGGGCACAGACCAAAGAAATCTAAGGTGTTCACATTAGAGAAAATGGAACGATTTTTGGATGCTGCCTCTGATGATGAACATTTATTAATAAAGGTTGTATTAATTGTTGGACTTTTTGGAGGATGCAGAATTGGCGAATTGGTTGCTATGTCAGTTGATGACATAGAAGACAGGGGTAACGTAATTGTAGTAAAAATACCGGATACCAAAACTCATAAGCCTAGAACATTCACCATTATCAATGGATGTAACTCTGTTCCAGCTATTGACGTTGTTAGAAAATACAGAATGTTACGTCCTAAACAAGTTTCCCATAAACGATTTTTCTTTAACTTTAAGAAAAAAAAAAAATGCACTGTACAGCCAGTTGGAATTAATACACTATCAAAATTTCCTAAAAAAATCGCAGAGTTCCTAGGTCTTAATAATCCACAAGAATATACGGGTCATAGTTTCAGGCGTTCGAGTGCTACTCTGCTGGCAGATTCTGGGGCAGATTTATCGGTAGTAAAAAGACATGGTGGATGGCGTTCAAATAGTGTTGTGGAAGGATATATAGAAGATTCTCTGAATAACAAAATTTACATTTCCAAGAGAATTATTGAACAATCATCAGCTGTTCTTGGTAGGAATGAATCGATCCAGAGTTCATCGAAAATGGAAATAAAAAAACAAGAAGATATACATTTGTCTAACGTTGGACCTTTACACATAAAATTTAATAACCTAAATAACTGTAGCATTCATATAAGTAAAGATTAATTTACTTATATGAATATTACATACGTTTGGCATCAAGTATAAATATTATTGCTTAATGTGTGTGATGATATGTTTGTTTCTGTTTTCATTTTTGTAATATATATTTTTTTTAAGTTATTCAACATTGCGTTCTGTAATGTTATTATATGATTATTTTTTTTAACTTTCTAAGAAAGTAAACGTTTACTATGGGGTTAGACAAAAGATTGCTTTGATTTTAACTTTTGAACTAAATTCGTTATGATAAACGCGCAGGTTTCTAAGATATTTTAATTGTTGTAAAGTTTAGTTGTTGTAATTGTTTTTATAACAAATTTTTTAACTCACTAGTGACCTAAAAAAAATTTAGTTCACTAGTGAATAAAACCTTGTTTATTACGGTTGTTATGGAGTTAATAATGTCGATTTAAATTAACAAAATTGAATAAATATAATTAACAATTCATTTACCACAGGAATTTTTCCGGATGTACTAAAAACAACATTAGTCATACCGTTACATAAAAAAGGCGACTCCAATGAAATGGGCAATTATCGACCCATTAGTCTACTATCTTCATTCGGAAAAATAATTGAACTATTAGTTTTCAATCGCATACTAAATTTTTTTCTAAAATTTAAACTTTTAAATAATCACCAACATGGGTTTCTTCCAGGAAAAAGCGTAGATACAGCGCTATACGAATGTGTAAACAATGTACTGTCGATTTTCGAAAAAAAGGAACAAGCCTGCGGAATTTTTCTAGATCTTTTGAAGGCGTTCGATTGCGTTGATCACTCCATACTTTTAGATAAGTTAGAACGATATGGCATAAGAGGGACGTCTCTGTCTTGGTTTGAATCATACCTAACTAATAGACAACAAATAGTCGAAGTAAACAGTAGCGGCAATAAAACACGCTCGACAACAAAAACTATTACTAGCGGAATTCCACAAGGAAGTGTTTTGGGGCCGTTGCTGTTTATAATCTATATCAATGACATATTTTATAGCACAATCGGAAGCAATCATAATATTATTACATATGCGGATGATACATCTTTAATTATACATGCCGAAAACATAAATTCACTCAATATTCAATGTGAAGCGTACTTTAACAAATTAAAAACCTGGTTTGATACAAACAAATTATCACTAAATGCAGAGAAGACAAAATTCATTATATTTAAAAGCAATTCAAAAATGACAACAACTCAGAAAATATCTATAAATGGAGACGAATTTACTGCCAACAAATCTATAAAACTCCTGGGAATTCAAATTGATGAATCCCTGAAATGGCACGAACATATAGATAATCTATGTAAAAAATTAAGTGGAATATGTTACTCAGCAAGAAAATTAAAACAGATTACAAATTTGAATTGTTTTAAACGTGTGTATAATAACGTCTTCATAGCTAACATTAGATATGGTATCCGTTTCTGGGGTCATAGTAAATATAGTTCTCATGTATTTGTATTACAAAAGCGCATTATACGAATTATATTCGACATAAATCTCAACAAATCGTGTAGAGGAGTATTTAAAACAAATAGCCTGCTAACATTCCATTCAATCTATATATATAAATGTTTAACATTTATGTACAAATAAGGACATTTTTTTAAGGAACAAAAAATCTGTCATAACTATGACACACGCAATAAAGACAAATACAACATCCCACGTCATCGTTTAACTGCTTCAGAAAATTGTCTGTATTACAAAGGCATCATATTGTATAACAAATTACCAATTAGTATTAAAATGTAAAAAATTATCAAAATATTTAAAACTCAATTGTTTACACATTTATGCGTAAATGAATTCTACTCCATTGAGGAGTTCCTAGATATGTAGAACCCTCTTCCATATGCATATATCGTTTATATTTCTTTAATTTACTTTATTACTATTATTATTGTATTCTACTATTCTCGACGCACTTTCTTTCTCACATTGTATTTTCCTTTTTCTATGCATGTATTTTGAAGAAAAAATAAAGGTTTATTTATTTATTTATTTATAATATCCATTATTGATACAATATTGACATATTTTGCATATCTATACTAATACAATATTGCACATGTATTGAATATTTATATTAACGGATCAATGATATTTATTATTGATACAATATTGTACAGAAATTAAATATCAATTATTGAATTTTCATTGCTGATACAATATTAAAAAACTGTATTATTATTATACTGCATTTATACAATATTGTATGTATAATGAATACTAATATTGTATCAATAACCGCGAATTAAATTGTTTTAAATACTTCATATTGATTAACAATTTCAAGATATAAATAAAGATACAATATTGCTACAATGTAAATCCAAGATTAATTTCTACTACTAGTATCTCTACTGTTGTAATTTATTGAATACGCGATTTACATTTTACCGAATATACAGGGTGGATGAAAAGTTTCCACAATTTTCTTTGGATAGTGATTTGATGATGTTATTGTAGTTTTCTGTTCATTTTAATGATTTATTCGAACTGTGCACACAATTTTGTATAATTTTTGCTTTATTTCGTTGTTTATTTTTATTTGTTTATTGATAATTAACCGACAAAATGTGCGCGTTACTATTGTTGACCTCGAAATTGTACTTCATGCGCCACCCGTATAAGACACTCATTTCAAGTGAAGTTCAATTGTTCACAATATTTTAGCGTTTTCAGTGTTTAACACGCGTGTCGCTTGAAGTAAAATGTTAGGCTTCTTTAAACTCGAAATTTTACTTCATGACAAATCTGGGAGTGGAAAACACTTGTTTATAGCTTCAAATTGAACTTCTTTTAATAAAAAAGCGTATGCATACGTAAACTTAAAATATTAGGTAAATTAAAACACTTGTTTGGTTTCATATTTGTATATTCAGTTTCCTGACACGTGTTTCGGTCAATAACGACCATTCTCAAAGGGATTACAAGAATATTATTCTTGTAATCCCTTTGAGAATGGTCGTTATTGACCGAAACACGTGTCAGGAAACTGAATATACAAATATGAAACCAAACAAGTGTTTTAATTTACCTAATATTACAATTTCGTTTCATCAAGAGAGCAGTGAACAAAGTATTTACCGTAGTAAACTTAAAAGAAAAAAATGCTGTACATAACTATACCTTATATGAATAAAACAGATAGTAGGCTCAACTATTAGAATTATAGCTAATCCCTAGATTTAAATTTTTCGGCAAAAAAGTTACCAGATTCCTTCAATTTAGCTGTGTAAATCAGGTTTCTGGTTAGTTCACTCTTATAAAAAAAGTATAGTATTCTTCTTGCACAAAAATCGTGGATCCCAGTAATTGGATTTTCTAGTACATTTTTAACGGGATTAAAAATTGGTAAAATAATTTGTAACTTCATTTATTTCACTTTATTTTTTAAGGTACTTTACAGACAAAGAAAGAAGTCGTAAAGCAAGACCCAGAGAGTAAAAAAGAGCCCGCACTGACATAACTTTTACTTTCCGTGCATAATATATAAATGTGCTGGTGTCATATTTATCCCCGTGTCCGTAAAGTAATGCACACATGTTTGTTGTTTGCGTCGCAATAGCGTTAAATTTTAAAAAGTGCCACCGCCATAAATTCCGTTGTTTCGCTGGGTGGCGTAACTTAAAAATTATTCCAACGCGACCGTTCAAAGTTTCATATGTGCCTGCATAATTTACGGGCTTATATATCCGTGGAGTTCCGCATGAATTATTCTCCCCACCCGAACAAATATGTTACAAGTTGTCCATAAATAAATAGTCCATAAATTAAGATAATGCGAACGCGCGAGGAGTACATGAAATAAATCATAATTTACGATTTGCGATTCGCGATTCATCCCTCTTCCCTGTTTCGGGCGTAATTTGCAATGTGCGCCGGGTTTTATCGCAACAACTTGCAGAAAATGCGCTTTTGAGCTTCGGAAAGGATCTACGGAACAGCTTGGACAAGTTTGATTAATTGAGGAATTGAGGAAGGGCGAAAAAAGTGCATTAGCATGATCGGCTGTCATATACATAGGCTAATATATTACGCACTCTACTGGAAAACTGATCGATATTCACAAATATATGAGAGGATAATATAGGAATTATATTCATTCATCATTTACAAACTAAAATACTAGCTTTTGAAATAAAATACTGATGATTTAATTCAGCGGTTCCCAAGGCAAGGAAAATGAGTTTTAAAATGGCAATAATGAAAATTAATAAGGTAAAAAACACATATTTCATTGGTTTAGATATGTAGACGATGTTCTAGCATTCTTTAAAGGTACAGATAGACAACTCCAGCAATTCCTCAATTTCCTTAACACAATACACCCTTCAATAACTTTTACAGTAGAAACAGAAACCGATAACAAAATTAATTTTCTAGACCTAACCATTACAAAAATTAACAACAAATTAAATTTGAATATATATAGAAAACCGACCTATACTGATTCCGTTATCCCTAACCACTCCCGCCACCCACAAATTCATAATAAAGCTAGTTTCTATACAATGATAAATAGAGCATTTAAAATTCCGCTAAATATAAATGATAGAAAGAAAGAGATCAATACAATAAAGGAAATAGCATTGAATAATGGCTACACAACTTCACTAATAGACAATTTAATTCATAATTATGAAATGAAAGAGGTGCAGAAATTCTTCTACCCTAGAATTAGGTCAATAAATAATCAACATTTTAAAACAATCAGCTACTATGGTACAATAAGTTGTAAAATTAAAAACATCCTTAAAAAATGTAACATTAATGTAATATTAAAAACGCCCCATAAATTTAATAATATAATTTTCAACCCAAAAACAAAACTTAATCCCCTAGTTAGATCAGGCATTTATAAATTGAACTGCGAAAATTGTAAAGGTGTGTACATTGGACAATCTGGTCGTAGAATCGAAATAATGTTGAAAGAACACGAGCGAGCCTTTAGATTAAAACATAATAGTTCTACCTATGCTAACCATCTTTTAGAAGAGAATCACACTTTTGGCGAGGATGTGCTTTCAGTAATCCATTTTGCCGAAAAAGGTCGTAAAATGGATTTACTGGAAGCACTAGAAATACACAAGGCCCGAATTAATCCCGGAATTTCCCTTCTTAATGACCAGGTTGACCTAATGTACACCCCTCTCTTCGAAGCCGTATAAATAGTTTTTAACGTGTAATTTGTATTTACTTTAGTTTGAGAATGACTACTAGATAGTCGAAACTAGTCACACAATTAAATGTAAGATCCAGTGGTTAAACAAAGTAAAAAGTGTTTTATTTACAAGTGTATTTAAGATGTACCACAAAGTGAACGCCTACAACACCAAACAAAGAAAATTAATAAATTTAGTAATCAATTAATTAAGAAAATTCGTTAAATTTATTAATAATTTTATTTTTTCTGTATGTGGGAGAGTAACTACACCAAGTCCAATTTTTGTAATTTTACAGTGGTATTTGTTAGGGATGTTCTGATCCCAAAAAAGTATCGATATTGAGTATCGATTATGTCGTATAGCAAAGTAAAGTATTGACCGATGAGAAGTTGGCCATAAATTCTCCAGCCACGGATTTAACCCGGCGCCTCCACAATCGGACATTTCATTATTACATGTTTAAACATTTATAAATCCTTTTTGACGATCTATCCAAATAATTTTACAAATATAACAGTATTCCAAAAGATATTAAATAACAAACATTTAAAAAAAATGTCTATGCCACACATATTAACTAGACACAATTCTTGATTTAAAAATTTTCAAAAATTCATAACTTCTATTTGTCCCCATATAGAAACAATTTTTTCATGTCAATTGTTTCTATGGGGTATTGTTAATAATCTTAACCAATCAAAACACCGTGAAAATGACTTTGTGATTTTTCTTATGTCCAGCCACGATTATTCATCCAGAAATTTTCAAAAATTCATAACTTCTATTTGTCCCCATATAGAAACAATTTTTTTATGTCAATTATTTCTATAGGGTATTGTTAACAATCTTAACCAATCAAAACACCGTGAAAATAACTTTTTGATTTTTTTTATTTCCAGCCACGATTATTCATCCAGAAATTTTCAAAAATTCATAACTTCTATTTGTCCCCATATAGAAACAATTTTTTCGTGTCAATTATTTCTATGGGGTATTGTTAACACTCTCAACCAATCAAAACACCGTGAAAATGACTTTGTGATTTTTTTTATTTCCAGCCACGATTATTCATCCAGAAATTTTCAAAAATTCATAACTTCTATTTGTCCCCATATAGAAACAATTTTTTTGTGTCAATTGTTTCTATGGGGTATTGTTACCAATCTTAACCAATCAAAACACCGTGAAAATGACTTTTCGATTTTATTTATTTCCAGCCACGATTATTCATCCAGAAATTTTCAAAAATTCATAACTTCTATTTGTCCCCATATAGAAACAATTTTTTTATGTCAATTATTTCTATGGGGTATTGTTAACAATCTTAACCAATCAAAACACCGTGAAAATAACTTTTTGATTTTTTTTATTTCCAGCCACGATTATTCATCCAGAAATTTTCAAAAATTCATAACTTCTATTTGTCCCCATGTAGAAACATTTTTTTCGTATCAATTGTTTCTATGGAGTATTGTTAACAATCTTAACCAATCAAAACACCGTGAAAATAACTTTTTGATTTTTTTTATTTCCAGCCACGATTATTCATCCAGAAATTTTCAAAAATTCATAACTTCTATTTGTCCCCATATAGAAACAATTTTTTCGTGTCAATTGTTTCTATGGGGTATTGTTAACACTCTCAACCAATCAAAACACCGTGAAAATGACTTTGTGATTTTTTTTATTTCCAGCCACGATTATTCATCCAGAAATTTTCAAAAATTCATAACTTCTATTTGTCCCCATATAGAAACATTTTTTTCGTATCAATTGTTTCTATGGAGTATTGTTAACAATCTTAACCAATCAAAACACCGTGAAAATAACTTTTTGATTTTTTTTATTTCCAGCCACGATTATTCATCCAGAAATTTTCAAAAATTCATAACTTCTATTTGTCCCCATATAGAAACAACTTTTTTATGTCAATTATTTCTATGGGGTATTGTTAACAATCTTAACCAATCAAAACACCGTGAAAATAACTTTTTGATTTTTTTTATTTCCAGCCACGATTATTCATCCAGAAATTTTCAAAAATTCATAACTTCTATTTGTCCCCATATAGAAACAATTTTATCGTGTCAATTGTTTCTATGGGGTATTGTTAACACTCTCAACCAATCAAAACACCGTGAAAATGACTTTGTGATTTTTTTTATTTCCAGCCACGATTATTCATCCAGAAATTTTCAAAAATTCATAACTTCTATTTGTCCCCATATAGAAACATTTTTTTCGTATCAATTGTTTCTATGGAGTATTGTTAACAATCTTAACCAATCAAAACACCGTGAAAATAACTTTTTGATTTTTTTTATTTCCAGCCACGATTATTCATCCAGAAATTTTCAAAAATTCATAACTTCTATTTGTCCCCATATAGAAACAACTTTTTTATGTCAATTATTTCTATGGGGTATTGTTAACAATCTTAACCAATCAAAATACCGTGAAAATAACTTTTTGATTTTTTTTATTTCCAGCCACGATTATTCATCCAGAAATTTTCAAAAATTCATAACTTCTATTTGTCCCCATATAGAAACAATTTTATCGTGTCAATTGTTTCTATGGGGTATTGTTAACACTCTCAACCAATCAAAACACCGTGAAAATGACTTTGTGATTTTTTTTATTTCCAGCCACGATTATTCATCCAGAAATTTTCAAAAATTCATAACTTCTATTTGTCCCCATATAGAAACATTTTTTTCGTATCAATTGTTTCTATGGAGTATTGTTAACAATCTTAACCAATCAAAACACCGTGAAAATAACTTTTTGATTTTTTTTATTTCCAGCCACGATTATTCATCCAGAAATTTTCAAAAATTCATAACTTCTATTTGTCCCCATATAGAAACAATTTTTTTATGTCAATTATTACGATGGGGTATTGTTAACAATCTTAACCAATCAAACACCGTGAAAATAACTTTTTGATTTTTTTTATTTCCAGCCACGATTATACATCCAGAAATTTTCAAAAATTCTTAACTTCTATTTGTCCCCATATAGAAACAATTTTTTCGTGTCAGTTGTTTCTATGGAGTATTGTTAACAATCTTAACCAATCAAAACACCGTGAAAATAACTTTGTGATTTTTTTTATTTCCAGCCACGATTATTCATCCAGAAATTTTCAAAAATTCATAACTTCTATTTGTCCCCATATAGAAACAATTTTATCGTGTCAATTGTTTCTATGGGGTATTGTTAACACTCTCAACCAATCAAAACACCGTGAAAATGACTTTGTGATTTTTTTTATTTCCAGCCACGATTATTCATCCAGAAATTTTCAAAAATTCATAACTTCTATTTGTCCCCATATAGAAACATTTTTTTCGTATCAATTGTTTCTATGGAGTATTGTTAACAATCTTAACCAATCAAAACACCGTGAAAATTACTTTTTGATTTTTTTTATTTCCAGCCACGATTATTCATCCAGAAATTTTCAAAAATTCATAACTTCTATTTGTCCCCATATAGAAACAATTTTATCGTGTCAATTGTTTCTATGGGGTATTGTTAACACTCTCAACCAATCAAAACACCGTGAAAATGACTTTGTGATTTTTTTTATTTCCAGCCACGATTATTCATCCAGAAATTTTCAAAAATTCATAACTTCTATTTGTCCCCATATAGAAACATTTTTTTCGTATCAATTGTTTCTATGGAGTATTGTTAACAATCTTAACCAATCAAAACACCGTGAAAATTACTTTTTGATTTTTTTTATTTCCAGCCACGATTATTCATCCAGAAATTTTCAAAAATTCATAACTTCTATTTGTCCCCATATAGAAACATTTTTTTCGTATCAATTGTTTCTATGGAGTATTGTTAACAATCTTAACCAATCAAAACACCGTGAAAATAACTTTTTGATTTTTTTTATTTCCAGCCACGATTATTCATCCAGAAATTTTCAAAAATTCATAACTTCTATTTGTCCCCATATAGAAACAATTTTTTTATGTCAATTATTACTATGGGGTATTGTTAACAATCTTAACCAATCAAACACCGTGAAAATAACTTTTTGATTTTTTTTATTTCCAGCCACGATTATACATCCAGAAATTTTCAAAAATTCTTAACTTCTATTTGTCCCCATATAGAAACAATTTTTTCGTGTCAGTTGTTTCTATGGAGTATTGTTAACAATCTTAACCAATCAAAACACCGTGAAAATAACTTTGTGATTTTTTTTATTTCCAGCCACGATTATTCATCCAGAAATTTTCAAAAATTCATAACTTCTATTTGTCCCCATATAGAAACAATTTTTTTATGTCAATTATTTCTATGGGGTATTGTTAACAATCTTAACCAATTAAAACACCGTGAAAATAACTTTTTGATTTTTTTTATTTCCAGCCACGATTATTCATCCAGAAATTTTCAAAAATTCATAACTTCTATTTGTCCCCATATAGAAACATTTTCTTCATATCAATTGTTTCTATGGAGTATTGTTAACAATCTTAACCAATCAAAACACCGTGAAAATAACTTTTTTATTTTTTTTATTTCCAGCCACGATTATTCATCCAGAAATTTTCAAAAATTCATAACTTCTATTTGTCCCCATATAGAAACAATTTTTTCGTGTCAATTGTTTCTATGGGGTATTGTTAATAATCTTAACCAATCAAAACACCGTGAAAATGACTTTGTGATTTTTTTTATTTCCAGCCACGATTATTCATTCAGAAATTTTCAAAAATTCATAACTTCTATTTGTCCCCATATAGAAACAATTTTTTCGTGTCAATTGTTTCTATGGGGTATTGTTAACACTCTCAACCAATCAAAACACCGTGAAAATGACTTTGTGATTTTTTTTATTTCCAGCCACGATTATTCATCCAGAAATTTTCAAAAATTCATAACTTCTATTTGTCCCCATATAGAAACAATTTTTTCGTGTCAATTGTTTCTATGGGGTATTGTTAACACTCTCAACCAATCAAAACACCGTGAAAATGACTTTGTGATTTTTTTTATTTCCAGCCACGATTATTCATCCAGAAATTTTCAAAAATTCATAACTTCTATTTGTCCCCATATAGAAACAATTTTTTCATGTCAGTTGTTTCTATGGAGTATTGTTAACAATCTTAACCAATCAAAACACCGTGAAAATAACTTTTTGATTTTTTTTATTTCCAGCCACGATTATTCATCCAGAAATTTTCAAAAATTCATAACTTCTATTTGTCCCCATATAGAAACAATTTTTTCGTGTCAATTGTTTCTATGGGGTATTGTTAACACTCTCAACCAATCAAAACACCGTGAAAATGACTTTGTGATTTTTTTTATTTCCAGCCACGATTATTCATCCAGAAATTTTCAAAAATTCATAACTTCTATTTGTCCCCATATAGAAACAATTTTTTCATGTCAGTTGTTTCTATGGAGTATTGTTAACAATCTTAACCAATCAAAACACCGTGAAAATAACTTTGTGATTTTTTTTATTTCCAGCCACGATTATTCATCCAGAAATTTTCAAAAATTCATAACTTCCATTTGTCCCCATATAGAAACAATTTTTTTGTGTCAATTGTTTCTATGGGGTATTGTTAACAATCTTAACCAATCAAAACACCGTGAAAATGACTTTGTGATTTTTATTATTTCCAGCCACGATTATTCATCCAAAAATTTTCAAAAATTCATAATTTATTTCCACGGTGTTTTGAATAGGTAAGATTGTTAACAATTCCCTATAGAAACAATTGACATACAAAAAAATGTTTCTATATGGGGACAAATAGAAGTTATAATTTTTTGAAAATTTCTGGATGAATAATCGTGGCTGGAAATAAAAAAAATCAAAAAATGATTTTCACGGAGTATTGATCAGTTAAGATTGTTAACAATTTCCCATAGAAACAAATGACATAAAAAATTGTTTCAATATGGGGACAAATAGAAGTTATGAATTTTTGAAAATTTCTGGATGAATAATCGTGGCTGGAAATAAAAAAAATCACAAAGTCATTTTCACGGTGTTTTGATTGGTTATGATTGTTACCAATACCCCATATAAATAATTGACACAAAGAAATTGTTTCTATATGGGGACAAATAGAAGTTATGAATTTTTGAAAATTTCTGGATGAATAATCGTGGCTGGAAATAAAAAAAATCACAAAGTCATTTTCACGGTGTTTTGATTGTTTAAGATTGTTAACAATTCCCCATAGAAACAATTGACACAAAAAATTGTTTCTATATGGGGACAAATAGAAGTTATGAATTTTTGAAAATTTCTGGATGAATAATCGTGGCTGGAAATAAAAAAATCACAAAGTCATTTTCACGGTGTTTTGATTGTTTAGGATTGTTAACAATATTCCATAGAAACAACTGACACGAAAAAATTGTTTCTATATGGGGACAAATAGAAGTTATGAATTTTTGAAAATTTCTGGATGAATAATCGTGGCTAGACATAAAAAAAATCACAAAGTCATTTTCACGGTGTTTTGATTGGTTAAGATTGTTAACAATTCCCCATAGAAACAATTGACACAAAAAATTGTTTCTATATGGGGACAAATAGAAGTTATGAATTTTTGAAAATTTCTGGATGAATAATCGTGGCTGGAAATAAAAAAATCACAAAGTCATTTTCACGGTGTTTTGATTGTTTAAGATTGTTAACAATATTCCATAGAAACAACTGACACGAAAAAATTGTTTCTATATGGGGACAAATAGAAGTTATGAATTTTTGAAAATTTCTGGATGAATAATCGTGGCTGGAAATAAAAAAAATCACAAAGTCATTTTCACGGTGTTTTGATTGTTTAAGATTGTTAACAATTCCCCATAGAAACAATTGACACAAAAAAATTTTTTCTATATGGGGACAAATAGAAGTTATGAATTTTTGAAAATTTCTGGATGATTAATCGTGGCTGGAAATAAAAAAATCACAAAGTCATTTTCACGGTGTTTTGATTGTTTAAGATTGTTAACAATATTCCATAGAAACAACTGACACGAAAAAATTGTTTCTATATGGGGACAAATAGAAGTTATGAATTTTTGAAAATTTCTGGATGAATAATCGTGGCTGGAAATAAAAAAAATCACAAAGTCATTTTCACGGTGTTTTGATTGTTTAAGATTGTTAACAATTCCCCATAGAAACAATTGACACAAAAAAATTGTTTCTATATGGGGACAAATAGAAGTTATGAATTTTTGAAAATTTCTGGATGAATAATCGTGGCTGGAAATAAAAAAATCACAAAGTCAGTTTCACGGTGTTTTGATTGTTTAAGATTGTTAACAATATTCCATAGAAACAACTGACACGAAAAAATTGTTTCTATATGGGGACAAATAGAAGTTATGAATTTTTGAAAATTTCTGGATGAATAATCGTGGCTGGAAATAAAAAAAATCACAAAGTCATTTTCACGGTGTTTTGATTGTTTAAGATTGTTAACAATTCCCCATAGAAACAATTGACACAAAAAAATTGTTTCTATATGGGGACAAATAGAAGTTATGAATTTTTGAAAATTTCTGGATGAATAATCGTGGCTGGAAATAAAAAAATCACAAAGTCATTTTCACGGTGTTTTGATTGTTTAAGATTGTTAACAATATTCTATAGAAACAACTGACATGAAAAAATTGTTTCTATATGGGGACAAATAGAAGTTATGAATTTTTGAAAATTTCTGGATGAATAATCGTGGCTGGAAATAAAAAAATCACAAAGTCATTTTCACGGTGTTTTGATTGTTTAAGATTGTTAACAATATTCCATAGAAACAACTGACACGAAAAAATTGTTTCTATATGGGGACAAATAGAAGGTATGAATTTTTGAAAATTTCTGGATGAATAATCGTGGCTGGAAATAAAAAAATCACAAAGTCATTTTCACGGTGTTTTGATTGTTTAAGATTGTTAACAATATTCTATAGAAACAACTGACACAAAAAAATTGTTTCTATATGGGGACAAATAGAAGTTATGAATTTTTGAAAATTTCTGGATGAATAATCGTGGCTAGACATAAAAAAAATCACAAAGTCATTTTCACGGTGTTTTGATTGGTTAAGATTGTTAACAATTCCCCATAGAAACAATTGACACAAAAAATTGTTTCTATATGGGGACAAATAGAAGTTATGAATTTTTGAAAATTTCTGGATGAATAATCGTGGCTGGAAATAAAAAAATCACAAAGTCATTTTCACGGTGTTTTGATTGTTTAAGATTGTTAACAATATTCCATAGAAACAACTGACACGAAAAAATTGTTTCTATATGGGGACAAATAGAAGTTATGAATTTTTGAAAATTTCTGGATGAATAATCGTGGCTGGAAATAAAAAAAATCACAAAGTCATTTTCACGGTGTTTTGATTGTTTAAGATTGTTAACAATATTCCATAGAAACAACTGACACGAAAAAATTGTTTCTATATGGGGACAAATAGAAGTTATGAATTTTTGAAAATTTCTGGATGAATAATCGTGGCTGGAAATAAAAAAAATCACAAAGTCATTTTCACGGTGTTTTGATTGTTTAAGATTGTTATCAATTCCCCATAGAAACAATTGACACAAAAAAATTGTTTCTATATGGGGACAAATAGAAGTTATGAATTTTTGAAAATTTCTGGATGAATAATCGTGGCTGGAAATAAAAAAATCACAAAGTCATTTTCACGGTGTTTTGATTGTTTAAGATTGTTAACAATATTCCATAGAAACAACTGACACGAAAAAATTGTTTCTATATGGGGACAAATAGAAGTTATGAATTTTTTAAAATTTCTGGATGAATAATCGTGGCTGGAAATAAAAAAAATCACAAAGTCATTTTCACGGTGTTTTGATTGTTTAAGATTGTTAACAATTCCCCATAGAAACAATTGACACAAAAAAATTGTTTCTATATGGGGACAAATAGAAGTTATGAATTTTTGAAAATTTCTGGATGAATAATCGTGGCTGGAAATAAAAAAATCACAAAGTCATTTTCACGGTGTTTTGATTGTTTAAGATTGTTAACAATATTCTATAGAAACAACTGACACGAAAAAATTGTTTCTATATGGGGACAAATAGAAGTTATGAATTTTTGAAAATTTCTGGATGAATAATCGTGGCTGGAAATAAAAAAATCACAAAGTCATTTTCACGGTGTTTTGATTGTTTAAGATTGTTAACAATATTCCATAGAAACAACTGACACGAAAAAATTGTTTCTATATGGGGACAAATAGAAGTTATGAATTTTTGAAAATTTCTGGATGAATAATCGTGGCTGGAAATAAAAAAATCACAAAGTCATTTTCACGGTGTTTTGATTGTTTAAGATTGTTAACAATATTCTATAGAAACAACTGACACAAAAAAATTGTTTCTATATGGGGACAAATAGAAGTTATGAATTTTTGAAAATTTCTGGATGAATAATCGTGGCTAGACATAAAAAAAATCACAAAGTCATTTTCACGGTGTTTTGATTGGTTAAGATTATTAACAATACCCCATAGAAACAATTGACATGAAAAAATTGTTTCTATATGGGGACAAATAGAAGTTATGAATTTTTGAAAATCAAAGAATTGTGTCTAGTTAATATGTGTGGCATAGACATTTTTTTTAAATGTTTGTTATTTAATATCTTTTGGAATACTGTTATATTTGTAAAATTATTTGGATAGATCGTCAAAAAGGATTTATAAATGTTTAAACATGTAATAATGAAATGTCCGATTGTGGAGGCGCCGGGTTAAATCCGTGGCTGGAGAATTTATGGCCAACTTCTCATCGGTAAAGTATTGATATTCAAAATATTGACACTTTTCGATACCGTATATTTTAGATTTAATATTTATAATTATTTAATACTAAAAATTATTCATTAAGGGGCTTTCACTTAATATAGATAATATTAGACAATAAATAAAATCTAATTTTGTTTTCATTATTTTTAAACTAGGACTTAAATTAAATTGGAATACGGATATTTTAAAGAAATGTTCCTTGTATGCATACACTTTAAATTTTACGACATTCGTTTTTTTTTGAAAAGATTTCAATTTACATCTTGAAACGAGGGTTTTCCACTCCCAGACAAAGCATGAAGTAAAATTTCGAGTTTAGAAAAGCCTGAAAATTTGGATTGGCCGCGTAGCGAAGCGGAGCGGCCAATCCAAATTAGGCTTTTCTAAACTCGAAATTTTACTTCATGCGCCACACGTATAAAACACTGAAATATCGTAAAGTTTAAAATAAACGGCTTTAGAAATCTAATATGTAAATGTGAATAAAACGTGAGTCAAATTCTGCGCTGAACAAATTCTATAAAACAGTGATTATAGGCAACCCAATAACTCTAACGTATATTGGGTTGCCTATAATCGTCGTATGTGTGTATTTTTTTAACTTTACTGTAAATCAGTATTTTTAAGCGTGGCGCATGAAGTAAAATTTCGAGTTTAGAAAAGCCTAATTTGGATTGGCCGCTCCGCTTCGCTACGCGGCCAATCCAAATTTTTAGGCTTTTCTAAACTCGAAATTTTACTTCATGCTTAGTCTGGGAGTGGAAAACACTCGTTAAAAGCCTCAAGCACTTTGAAACAACGAATTCCCGCAAATTTAAAAAAAAACGCTCTAATTATCGGGATATGTATACTCAAAAGAAAAATGCGCTATTATGTTTAAAGTGTGCCAACTATAAGAAGCGTAAGCTTATTTTCTCGAATTCAAACAGTTTTGAATTTGAAATATTCTTGATTAAAATCCCTGCTCACAAACTATGCTAAGTTTTAAGGTAGAATGATTGTGTATCGATATTGAGTATCGATTATGTCGTATAGCAAAGTAAAGTATCGATATTCAAAATATCGATACTTTTCGATACCATATATTTTAGATTTACAATTTATAATTATTTAATACTAAAAATTATTCATTAAGGGGCTTTCACTTAATATAGATAATATTAGACAATAAATAAAATCTAATTTTGTTTTCATTATTTTTAAACTAGGACTAAAATTAAATAGAATGCAAGTTTTTTTTTTTTTTTATAGAGATCTACATTTTTATTCAATATTATACAAATCAATGTTTAGCTTTTACAGTTGAAAGACAGATTGATAATTTTTCAATATTTTTTTTTTTTTTGGAAATTTCATAGTAGGTTAAATTTGGTTGATTTTGTTTAAGATCAGTTTTACAGAGAATATATTTCACATCTCAGTATTTTTTATGAATATCATTACAATCTGTAGTTTCGTATATAAGAAATATGTTTTCTTGTAGGTATTACAAAACTGTCTTTTCGTGTTTTTAAATAAAATAGACATTTTAGTTAAATTTTAATGTTACAATTTTATTTCCAGTCGGATGCAATTTTACTCGATATTGCTACAAATTTAACTATGATTTCAAGAGAAAACACTGGGTTAAATTTCAATAATATCAGTGAAATTTAAACAAGTGTTTTCTTATAAAATCATAGTTTAAATTGTTTCACCAAGTGAACATTAGAAACTTATTCAAGATATATAAATTTAACTGCTTCCGCTAACAAAAATGTCGAAAATAGTCAATATGTAGTCACTGTATATTCAGAAAGATCACATTCTGATTTGTAGACAAACGGCAGTTAATATTATTATTAGGTATTAATAATAATAGTGGCATTATCAGTACCGTTTTAGCAACATTAACTATAAGTCAATGGAAAGACAAAAATGCACTGTAATGTTCAAAGTTATCTATTTTTATGGACATCAAAAACATTTCATAATTTGTTTTATCAATTTTTTTTGTTTTGTAATAATTACAAATATCGTGAACGATGAAATTCATGAATTTTGGGTGAAAATCTTAAAACTTGATCTTAAAAGTTGAGTTAGATTGTTTAATTATATGAAATGTAGAAAATGTGACTCTTATTAAAAAAAAATGGTGATGTGTCCATCATAGTACTTTCCCCCGTAAATTGCGTATTAAATCACTTTTAAAATATTTGTAGCATTATTATTTTCAAAATGTCTTCAACTTTTTGATAACTACAACTTTTATTTGAAACATTTTTCAATTGGATCAACACATACTGACACAAACCAATGACTAGATAAAAAAACACTATTTATTGAATATCTCAAAAACTAAAAGTGCTATGACAAAAAGTGAAGATACAATAAATCTTTAATATTTTATTTCCAACAACTTTTATTTGAAACATTTTCCAATTGTATCAACACACACAGTGACACAAATCAATGACTAGATAAAAAACACTATTTATTAAATATCTCAAAAACTAAGAGTGCTATGACAAAAAGTGAGTCTACAAAAAATCTTTAGTTTTTCATTTACTACAACTTTATTTAAAACACTTTTCAATTGTATCGACACATACACTGTCACACACCAATAACTAGATAAAACACACAACTTTTGAAATATCTCAAAAACTAAGAGTGCTATGACAAAAAGTAAATGAACAATACATCTTTATTTTTTTATTATCTACAACTTTTATTCGAAAGATTTTTTTGTTTGATGAACATTTATTGAAAAAACCTGAAAAAACTGAAAAACGCTAAGAGTAAAGTACCACTTCCGGTTTTCCGATTTTCACCAAAAGCTTTCCAGTTCTTCCGATTGTAACAAAAAGCTTAAGTTTCAAGTTTCATTTCGATATCTTTGGCGGTTTTTGCGGTACAGCGCACACAGACACACACACAGACACACACACAGACACACAGACAGACAGACATTTTTCAAAAATGGTCTTATTCGACTCAGGGGACCTCAAAACGGATATTTCCGCTAAAATTTTTGATTCGAAAATTTTCACGAAAACAATACTTTCCCTTTGTATTACATACGGGGGAAAGTAATAACCTTTAAAAATCATAGATAATTCAATTTAAGAATTTGCTCTGAAGAAGCCAATAACAACTAGCGAAATAGTTTAGAATAGTTGCGTGAGTAAGGCAATAAGCCACCTAGGCTGCGGTGCATCCGGATCTGCAAAGAAGACCCTACAGGAAATTGAAAAAAACTGGCGAAATATTGGCCGCCACAGGAAATTGAAAAAAAAATTGCGAAATATTGGCACATCTACTTTATAAAAAGAATTCTTTAAAATATATCACTTACTAATTTTTACAAAAAAGTCTCCAATTTAGTTTTTTGAATTAATCTACCGCCGCTACAACCAATAACATTGTTATAATTTTTTAGTGATAGGCAAGATCAATCAAACAAGATCTATTATTCGATCCGTGCAAGTAATCGAGCCACTCGATCTGCTTCGAAGGACTCGATCTTTTTGATTGATCTTCTTCATCGAACTTTTTTATCAATCCTTTTGATCGATTATTTTAATCCTTGTGGTGATGTGAACAGTCGATACACTAATTACTCCGCCACGATAATAGTATGTACTAACAAATTAGTAGCGATTGTTAGCAGTGGAGAGTAATACAGGTAGAGCTAGTTCCATTTAACTAGGCGAGAAATTCGAAGAAATTCAGATATATTTGTATCTCCGTTAAGTTTGTGTCTACAGCTCATTTTTAATTAGAATAACAAGAAATAAAATAACATATTTAGCCTGTTATCAACGATGTTCAGTATCAATAATAAATAATTCTTATAAAAAAAACGTTTTATTCATTGCTTGATCACCAGTCCTTTAATTCATAATGAATGATTAATCCTTTAACTCAGTGGTCTCCAAACTACAGCCCGCGGGCCAAATCCGGCCCGCGGCTTGCATATATCCGGCCCGCGATTGTTTGTAATTTTTTTTGTAAATGTCATATTGTGAAATATTGTAACAATTGTTCCTTAAATTTTTCATAATTTTATAAAATTAATCGGATCTTGGTTGAATTTATTATGTAGAATTGTATTTGTGGCCCGCGAAGAAGATAGTTTGGAGAACCAGGCTTTAACTAATCAATCATTGATTGATCTATCCTTCAGATACTCTATTTGGCCTATCACTAATATTTTGTATAACATTTCTAGAGATTATTTTGAAATTAATAAACATTTTATGAATGTATTTATTTAACATTGCTTTTAAACCAAATTGCAGAAACTGCAATGTTGCTTTAAAATTGTAGAAAATGTGAATCTTATTTTAAAACAAACTTTGAAATATTACTAAAACTTCAAAAGTTGATAGAATTTGTACAAAATGATTAAAAAATAAAGAAACAAACTTTTAACGTGGGAAAATAAAAATCGAAAAACTGGATGTAACATTACAGAATCAATTAAGTCACAGACGATGCCACTATGAAGCATTAGATGGCGTTAGCTATCAAAATCATTAATAGTTTTCACATATTGGCTTGAAATAGTCAGAAATGTTCAGTATTCCTCAGCACTGGGTCGGGACCACACTGAAGAGGACCTTGAAGTCCGAAACGCGTCTGTGGGTACCTGGTGCCGGAATACTGAACACAAATTCAATTTAGGATCTAAAAGCATTAAAATTAATATTTTATAAAAAACTTACACAGCAAAATAGCAAAATTATTGGATAAATTCAGTGAACAAATTTTGTTTTTATGCAAAAAAATCGATAGAATAGAAATGAAGGAGCTCTAAGTTTATAAACAAATAAAATGTATTTAAAATTTGTGTTTAATTAAAACAAAAAATGCCAGATTTGTTATTGACATTAATTGCTGATAAATAGCTGGTAATTCTATAAAAATCTGGCGTTTTGAATTGGAGTGCAATTTTTTTTGTGTGTGAAGTGAAATTAATGAAACAAAGAATAACATGATTGTTTGTAAATTTATAATTATACATTAGACATCGAAATAAATTATAATTTTGAAGAGAAAAGTTCGAATGTAGATATAAAAAAATATTTTTGATATGAAATCTGGGTTAGTTAAATTTCATATCAAATAAAATAGTTACTCATTATTGTTTATGATTTCCCAAATTTCTCTTTTTCTTGTTTCTCTAAAGCACGCATCAATTAATGTTTATGATTTCCGAAATTTCCGAAATTTCTTTTGCCCCTGTTTCTCTAAAGCTTGATGCGTGCTTTAGAGAAACAGGGGCAAAAGAAATTTCGGAAATTTCGGAAATCATAAACATTAATCGATGCGTGCTTTAGAGAAACAAGAAAAGGAGAAATTTGGGAAATCATAAACAATAATGATTAATTATTTTATTTGATATGAAATTTAACTAACCCAGATTTCATATCAAAAATTTTTTTTTTTAAGTCACACGTATGGAGGTTTTTTTTACGTTTGCATATTCCGATGTACATTTTCTGGGATTTGTTGCTTTTCTAAAAATGGTTAGTTTGAAGCTTCTAACGAGTGTTTTCCACTCCCAGATTAAGCATGAAGTAAAATTTCGAGTTTAGAAAAGCCTGAAATTTTGGATTGGTCGCGTAGCGAAGCGGAGCGACCAATCCAAATTAGGCTTTTCTAAACTCGAAATTTTACTTCATGCGCCACGCTTGTAAAACACTGATTTCAAATGAAGTTCAAAATATACTGCTTCTCAAATTTTACATAATTCAATGGCCGAAATCAATTTGCTTTGTGATGTATTTTATACTTAAAATACGAAATCTTTGTAAATTTTGTATATTTTTATTAAATCATTTCCTCAACTTTTAATTATAAAAACAAAACACTGGTAATTCCTCTTGTAAACACAACCCTAGTTTTGTGTGGACGTTGATTTATCCTTTTTATAAAATGTTTAATTTCTTTCTTAATAAAATAGATGAATAACTAGTATCATATGTAACGATATCGAGCATATGAGTGTTCGAACAAAAGGTAACATTTCCACTTTTTGGCTTGGTTTTTTTTGCAGAATCGTACGTACATTTATGAACTACACATTTTTTTTCTATAGAAAAACCGAGTCAAAATGTCCGTTTTCGGGTTGTTGCCTGGCCTTGGGAACTTGCCCATTAGCCATCATCAATCTATATATTTTTTGTATCAATTAATTTATTACAATTTACAATTTGTAGTATTTAACTATTCATTCAGACAATCACACACATTCATACTACACCCAGGGTCACGACGAGATATTATTTTTGAAATAAAGTCTCCCCGTGCACGGGAATCGAACCCGAATTTGTGGCTCGCCGAGCGATACAGCCCGGCGACGTTACCGCTCGGCCACCACCTGCCCTGAAAGGAATATTTAATTATATTTTAATAATTTCTCAAAAAATAGCAACGATGGAAATGTTACTTTTTGTTCGAGCCCTCCTCATATGTTATCGATACTAGCGATATACCCGAAGAAGAAATATCGATATAAATATCGATTATTTTGCATAAAAATATCGATATTTCAAAATATCGATATAGGTATACCAAACATCACTATTATTTAGCTCTCGATAGAGTAAAAAATCCTGATTAGAACAGTATAAAAAATGTGACTTGTTGTAGTTTACCTTCCACATATTGATTCAATGTTAATAAAGTTTAGGATTATTTTATTGCGCAACATTTCTTAAAGTCTGTAAACACCATTTTTTATATCACCTAAAAATCAACTATAGCTCAAAATCACAGAAAAACTATGTGACATATTTGAATATTCTTTACTGATTCTTAAAAGCATTCATTTTTTAAACAAAATCTGACACTTTTACAATGAATAAAATTACGACTATTAAACGTAACTGAGTAACATATTATAATAAATCTCGATTAAACGGTTGAAAGTGTTTAACGGTAATTAATGACGAACCTCTCTGGCTGTCGGGTTATGAAAATTGCTGAAACGGATGGACGAATGAAGATTATTTAATTTCGAATGTAACTTCTCCATTGGGGCCTGATCCGACACATGCTGGCAACATTTTTGTGTGTCATTTGCAATTCGCCGCAATTAATTTATGATTCGTTGACGCATAAATGGACAGGAATTTATCCCCCTCGAAATCCGATGCGAGCTGGAATAATAATAATAATAATAATAGCGCACGGGAAAAAAATCATCAGCATATGCAATAACAAATCAAACGTCAGGGTTTTAATTAAATTCAGTATTAAAATTACACTCTGGTTTCAGTTAAATTATTACAAATACGAGGGATTTTTCTTTTAATTATACATATCCCGATAGATGCGTTGTTAAATTTTAGGCATTTATTGATTTTGAAAAGGTACAATTTGAAGTTATTATTGAGTGTTTCCACTTCTTGATTAAGCATGAAGTAAAATTTTGAGTTTAGAAAAGGTCGCTCCACTGAGGAGAAAGAAAAAAATCCCTGTATGTCTAATAACAAGAAACTTTGATAGGGATGTGGAAATAAAAAAAAATCTGTGCTAGAAGTGTTTGTATTAAAATTTTATGTCAAACTTAGAACGTTGCCCTTGACTTTAAAGCAGAAGGAAACAAATCCCTGTATGTCTAAGTGTTTGTAGTAAAATTTTATGTCAAACTTAGAACGTTGCCCTTGACTTTAAAGCATAAGGAAAAAAATCCCTGTATGTCTAATAACAAGAAACTTTGATAGGGATGTGGAAATAAAAAAAATCTGAGCTAGAAGTGTTTGTAAGAAAATTTTATGTCAAACTTAGAACGTTGCCCTTGACTTTAAAGCAGAAGGAAACAAATCCCTGTATGTCTAATAACAAGAAACTTTGATAGGAATGTGGAAATAAAAAAAATCTAGGCTAGAAGTGTTTGTAAGAAAATTTTATGTCAAACTTAGAACGTTGCCCTTGACTTTAAAGCAGAAGGAAACAAATCCCTGTATGTCTAATAACAAGAAACTTTGATAAGGATGTAGAAATAAAAAAAAAATCTAGGCTAGAAGTGTTTGTAGTAAAATTTTATGTCAAACTTAGAACGTTGCCCTTGACTTTAAAGCAGAAGGAAAAAAATCCCTGTATGTCTAATAACAAGAAACTTTGATAGGGATGTGGAAATAAAAAAAAATCTGAGCTAGAAGTGTTTGTAAGAAAATTTTATGTCAAACTTAGAACGTTGCCCTTGACTTTAAAGCAGAAGGAAACAAATCCCTGTATGTCTAATAACAAGAAACATTGATAGGGATGTGGAAATAAAAAAAAATCTAGGTTAGAAGTGTTTGTAGTAAAATTTTATGTCAAAGTTAGAACGTTGCCCTTGACTTTAAAGCAGAAGGAAAAAAATCCCTGTATGTCTAATAACAAGAAACTTTGATAGGGATGTGAAAATAAAAAAAAATCTGAGCTAGAAGTGTTTGTAGGAAAATTTTATGTCAAACTTAGAACGTTGCCCTTGACTTTAAAGCAGAAGGAAACAAATCCCTGTATGTCTAATAACAAGAAACTTTGATAGGGATGTGGAAATAAAAAAAAATCTAGGCTAGAAGTGTTTGTAGTAAAATTTTATGTCAAAGTTAGAACGTTGCCCTTGACTTTAAAGCAGAAGGAAAATTTCCCTGTATGTCTAATAACAAGAAACTTTGATAGGGATGTGGAAATAAAAAAAAATCTGAGCTAGAAGTGTTTGTAGTAAAACTTTATGTCAAACTTAAAACGTTGCCTTTGACTTTAAAGCGATTTCATTAGAATTTATATTTTAACAAACAATATTGTTTATCTCGACTTGAACTAAATTTAAATTACACCAAATACAATTTGGACTTGGACTTAAAGTAAGCCGTCATGAGTTTTCCCAGGACACTTCCGAACTGTCAGCCCTAGTCGGGACTAAAAAAATACCAGTATAAAATCTCTATAGAGCGAATTTTTCTTTCAGGTATACAGGGAGCTTTTCTTTAAAGTATACGTATTTCAAATTCAGTTTATTTTCTATAAATCTATAGATATTCGTTGTTTTTTTTAAATATGTCAATTTCAAGCTTTAAACGAGTGTTTTCCACTCCCAGACTAAGCATTAAGTAAAATTTCGAGTTTAGAAAAGCCCCGAGACGAATTATCTGGCTCTTCTAAACTCGAAAGTTTACTTTATGCGCCACGTGTATAAAACACTAAAATATTGTGAAATTCATGTATATTTGAATTTCACTTGAAATCGATGTTTTATACGCGTGGCGCATGAAGTAAAATTTCGAGTTTAGAAAAGCCTAGTGAAAATTTGTCTCGGGTCGCTGCGTGACCCTCGACAAATTTTCACGGGGCTTTTCTAAACTCGAAATTTTACTTCATGCTTAGTCTGGGAGTGGAAAACACTCGTTTAAAGCTTCAAATTGAACTGTTGAAAAAAACAATGACTATCTAAAGATTTAAAGAAAATAAGCTGAATTTGGAATACGGATATTTTAAAGAAATATTCCTTGTATGCATACACTTTAAATTTTACGACATTCGTTGTTTTTTGGAAAGATTTCAATTTACATCTTGAAACGAGGGTTTTCCACTCCCAGACAAAGCATGAAGTAAAATTTCGAGTTTAGAAAAGCCTGAAAATTTGGATTGGCCGCGTAGCGAAGCGGAGCGGCCAATCCAAATTAGGCTTTTCTAAACTCGAAATTTTACTTCATGCGCCACACGTATAAAACACTAAAATATCGTAAAGTTTAAAATAAACGGCTTTAGAAATCTAATATGTAAATGTGAATAAAACGTGAGTCAAATTCTGCGCTGAACAAATTCTATAAAACTGTGATTATAGGCAACCCAATAACTCTAACGTATATTGGGTTGCCTATAATCGTTGTATGTGTGTATTTTTTTAACTTTACTGTAAATCAGTATTTTTTAGCGTGGCGCATGAAGTAAAATTTCGAGTTTAGAAAAGCCTAATTTGGATTGGCCGCTCCGCTTCGCTACGCGGCCAATCCAAATTCTTAGGCTTTTCTAAACTCGAAATTTTACTTGCTTAGTCTGGGAGTGGAAAACACTCGTTAAAAGCCTCAAGCACTTTGAAACACGAATTCCCGCAAGTTTAAAAAAGCCTCTAATTATCGGGATATGTATACTCAAAAGAAAAATGCGCTATTATGTTTAAAGTGTGCCAACTATAAGAAGCGTAAGCTTATTTTCTTGAATTCAAACAGTTTTGAATTTGAATTATTCTTGAATAAAATCCCTGCTCACAAACTATGTTAAGTTTTAAGGTAGAATCATTGTGTACATCAATAATTTTAATTTTAATCAAATTCACCGGTGGAAATGAAAAAAATCCCATTCGAAAAAATGAACTGATTGATCGTCCTTTGGAAATCCCAGAGGTGCAACCCTTGTCCCCAGAAGGGACAGCTACAGAGACTTACTTTCGTCGGACTTGTAATCCGAGAGGGGATAACTGATTTCGGACCGGAATTACTTAACGCCCCAGAATCGGTAAAGTGTGCACGTACTTGTTTTAATCGGCAGGAAAAAAATAAAAAGTTTATCCTCAGGTAAAAATTCAACTGCTGTAAATTAGAAGAACAACAAAACAATTGAATACTAAATACATAGTGTAATACCAAATATGTCAGAAAATTGTTGTTCAACGTTAATTTTGCTAAACTCGATTTGTACAGTACTCAGTGTGAGCTCATAGTCATATTTATTTATTTTAATTATATAAAAAAGTGTATATATTTTAACATGTATTTATTGTATTTATACCTAGTTCTAATAATATTTTACGCCTTTTTATAATTATACTTTTAACATTAATTTGAAGTGCAAAATATTTTTTTTTAATATGTCTAGTTTGTCTATATTGTACCCATGTGATTATGTTTATTTACTATTTTACCATTGTATTATTTTTATATTTTACTATTTACTATTTTACTATTTTGCTACACATTGTATATACTATACCAAATTTGACACCCGTCCATTAATGTATCATTATTCTATTTTAAAATAAATAATTTGATTTGAGTTGAATTAAATAGACATCATATTCTGTGAATTATAATCATAAATTTAAACCAAGATCACTTTGAAATATATACACTTAAATGAGTTATAACTTAACTTTAAATAAGTGTTTCATACACCTGGCACAGAAAGTAACTATTTCGAGTTTAGAAAAGCCTAAAAATTTGGTTTTATCGCTCCGCTTCGCAGACAGATTTTATACAGGGTGTTCTGTTTTGAATATACGACATTTCATTTTTTGCAGCCCTATTAGTTTTTTATATCGTTGAATAGGGCAAAAAATTTCAGTTGGAAATCACGTGCTGTATCTTAGAATAAAATGGTAATTGGTATATCTCATAAAATGCAACACCCCGTATAAACTCTCAATTTCTTTGTATTTCTAATGACTCATTTATGTTAAGTATAAAATATCAGCTCAACAGCTCTTTAATCAACAAAGTTATAGTAATAATAATATTTTATCGATTTTCACATATTACATCCTACATTTAAAACAAATGATGCAAAATACAAATTATAAACTATTTTAACTGTTTGAAAATTTACAAGTGATTAGTGTTATTTGAGTCGCATATTTCCAAAAAACTCTAAATTTATTTAAAAACAATGGATTTACGAATTTTTGAAAATAGGCAACTCATTTAATGAAAGAAAAATGAAAAATGCGAAAAACGCTCGATAATTGTGAAAACTCAATAAAAAAGTAAAAAATAAATGTTCAAACTGCCGATAATGTAAAAGTTGTCGAAATTTAATGAAATCCAATTATAAAAAAGGTTATGAAATGTCGAAGAGAAGAAAATAACTTTTAAATTGCGAGAATTGTGAAAATGAGAAAAATTCTTAATAATTGTGAGAACTCAATGCACATATTAAAATTATTTGTAAATAACAGCAATAAATTTTGAACTTTAAACTAAATCGTTGTTTTGTACCGCTGGCGTATGAAATGAAATTTTGAGTTGAGAAAAGCCAGAATTTGGATTTGGACGCTACGCTACGTCCAAATCCAAATTCCTTAGGCTTTTCTCAACTGGAAATTTTACTTCATGCTTAATTCGGGATTTGAAAATACTCGTTAGGGGCAATCAATAACTTTTTCAAGTTATAAAAACTCGACGGTTTGTAAGATTTTCGTCAGTTTTAAAATTTAAACTAGACTTAAACAAACTGTTCACTGTGGAGGCTTCTACTTCGTTATACATCATTATTTTAAAACAAACAATTCGTCAGGTATATATACGAAAAAATTACGGTTACAGTGTGTAAACTTAAACAGTTATCGTGAATCATATTTTTTTTTATTTTTGTTAATATTCAAATTCATAAATTTCCTTGTATTTAGTTAATTTTTTAAATCTAACGGTTTTTGGTTTTTGTGAATTCCCGAAATTTTATTTTATTTAAAAAATTCTGACGGTTTTCAAGACTTTTCTAGATTTTTGTTGGTTCTTAAATTCTAATACTTTTCATGAACGTTTTAGATTTTCGTTGACTTTAAAATGTTTAGATTTTTGTTAGTATTCAAATTTATGAAATTTCTTGTATTTAGTCAATTTTTTAAATCTTACGGTTTTTGGTTTATGTCAATTTCCGAGATATTATTTAATTTACAAAATTCTGACGGTTTTTCAGATTTTTCTAGAATCTTGTTAGTTCTAATAATTCTGATACTTTTCATGAACTTTCAAGATTTTCGTCAATTTTCGTTGACTTTTAAATGTGTAGATTTTTGTTAATCTTCAAATTCATGAATTTCCTTGTATTTATTTCTAATAATTCTGATACTTTTCATAGATTTTTGGTAATTTTCGTTGACTTTAAAAATGTTGACGTTTTTCGTGAATATTCAAGGAAACATTAATATTAATATATTAAATTAATTTTTAAAATTAAATCATTAACTTTTAAAAAATACGCTTTCGTGAATTTCTAAATTCGCAGCGTGTCATTTTTCAATTATGTCATTAAAAATTAATGATGATTGCAAAGACAAAATCTTGAGAATTTTGTGAATGGCGTCGAAATGTTGAAAATTAACGATAGTCTTTGAAATTTACGAAATTAGTCAACATTTGAAAATTAACGGAATTCTTTAAAATTCATGAATGCGTCGAGATTTTTATTATTAATGAAAATCTTGAAAAAGTAGTGACTTTTTCTTGAAACTAATCGAAATCTTTGCATTTCGGGAAAACCATTAGGATTTTATAAAATTAACAGAACTTTAGGAAAACTGTCAGAATTTTAAAAATTAAAGGAAATCGAAATGCGTTAAGGATTTAAAAATTTGCTAATAACTTCGGGATTCACGAAAAATGGTGGAAATTTGTCTTTTACGTATACATATCCCGATGCAAACGCTGTACATTTTCAGGCATTCGTTGTTTTTGAAAAAGTGCGATTTGTATTTTCTAACGAGTGTTTCCACTCCTTGGTTAAGCATGAAGTAAAATTGCGACTTTAGAAAATAAAATTTGGATTGGTCGCGTATTTTCAGAACTACAATTCTAAGTTAATATTTCATCAAACCAAGGTGTATAGGTCAAGAGGAATAAATCAATGTTTAATTTCAATACCATAGACCCGAAATTGATTATAAGTTGGCCTCCATTGAATCAAACAAACGCATTGTCCCAACTGTAGGGGGGCGGTTGTTCCAATTAGTTTAGAACTAACCTATTTCCATTGAATGAATGCATAGTTGCGACTTGACACGAGTATTGAACTAATTCCTGAAACATTCCTCTTCCCCTTGCGAAATCCCCCCAAGGACGTGAAACTCTATCCCACCAACAACGGCGAGCTTTTGCTTCACGTGTGCACAAATGTGCACTCGGACCACGTGCGAAACGTGAGGGGATTAATAAACCCAATCCGTCGGGCTTAATTAAAATTAGAATAATAATAAACTCTGGAGAAGAAGCGAAAACAAAACAAAGAAACTAGCTTAATGAAGATTAAAAATCCGCAAACAAAGGGGGAGATTGAAGGAATTCGCGTGGGTTTCACTTTTTGTCTGTGTTTGAGTAAAACTTGGTTAAATTGTTACGCCCACCTTTTAATTCTTTGATGTTTTTTGTTTGTTTGCAAACTCGCAGAATTTCTATTAAATGGACTACTAATATACTCGGCGTGTTTATATTGTGAATATACCTATCGAGCGCATTAAATCGACCACTGGTCCGGAATTAATTGATTCCGGCTTTGATAATGACCCAGCTGTTTCATTATACACATACACACGCGAACGCTAGCCCAATGTATTAATGGATTCTTTAATGGGTTGGAGGAGATGGAGATAAACGGTCATCGGTCATCTCTGATAAATCGGGTAATGAACTTCCCCTCTCGGGATGTCCATCTACACGAATCATCCTTTTTATTCAGTGGATGAGAGATGTCTATCATTTTAATAATAATGAATGTAACTGCGATTAACTCAAGCATTATAACAAATTCATAGTTTGAAAAAAAGAACACAAGTAATAGCTTATATTTAATCATAAAAATAAAGATTCAAAATACTCTAATGCAGCGCTACCCAAAATGTGGTCCGCGTACCAGTTCGCAGGACTAATTTCAATCCATCGCAAACATTTAATTATAATTCAAATTGGTACAAAAATATAGTTATCTGAATATTGTTTATTTTCATTTGAACACAAAATTTGACTAAAACTAAATAGGACGAGGAGACAAGAAAATATAACTTACACTTATAACAAAATTTGGTTAAACACGTAGAAACAAAAAGCAAGTGTTCACATAAAATGTCGCAAAATTATGAAAACTATGAAAAACAAAAATCATTGGGCTCATACCGGGTGATTTATTAAGGATGGCCATTGGCTGTATCTCATAAACTATGCATCGCAGAATGTTGCGGTAAAAAAATGCACAGTAAAACGGGCCAAAAGAAATCGCTGGAAATAAGTTTCTAGCTTCCCCGCTAGAGGGCGCAATCCCTATAATAATAAATAATATAAAAACACGTTTTTATCAAATAAATGCCAAATTAAGCTATATTGAAAATACGAAAATGTTAATCTACGCTAAATGTTACATAATTTCAACTATCTTTTCGTTTCATTGGCTTTCGTATAAGAGGCAGGGGAGAACGGAAACGTCTACTAATTTAAATGCTTGTAACTTTAGTTAGGTGTAACCGAATTGAATAAACTTAGGCACATTTTATAATTACAGTAGAACCTCGTTATACCGGGATGGCTTTTGGCTATACCTAGCATGATGTAAGGAAAACACGGTATATCCGAATATATGTAATTTGTATAATAGTCACATACACACACGCGCATACAGAGAGTTTTATATAACACCAAACATTTTCATCCAATACAATTTGACACCTTTAAATTTTAAGTTATGTGTAAATTAGAAAGCGTATATGACTATTAAAAATGGTTGCCAATCAATCGCAATTAATGCCTTAACTTGTACATACACGGAGTTTTTCTTTCAAGTATGTCCCAATTACAGCGTATATGCCGTAAATCTTTAGATACTCATTGTTTTTTTTTTAAGAGTTCAATTTGAAACTTGAAATGAGTGTGTTCCACTCCCAGACTAAGCATGAAGTAAAATTTCGAGTTTAGAAAAGCCTGAAAATTTGGTTTGGTCGCGTAGCGCGAAGCGCGGAGCGGCCAAACCAAATTTTCAGGCATTTCTAAACTCGAAATTTTACTTCATGCGCCACCGGTACGAAACACTGACATATTACGAAGATTAAAACACATCGCCAAACTTTACATTGCATCAGTGTTTTGTACCGGTGGCGCATGAAGTAAAATTTCTAGTTTAGAAAAGCCTGAAAATTTGGTTTGGCCGCTCCGCGCTTCGCGCTACGCGACCAAACCAAATTTTCAGGCTTTTCTAAACTCGAAATTTTACTTCATGCTTAGCCTGGGAGTGGAAAACACTCTTTTAAATCTTTAAATTAAATTCTTCTAATAAACCGAGCATTGGCAAATGTACAACGTATGCTTATGTATACTTAAAAGTAAAATTCTCGTTATGAAAATGTTCGGTGTTACATAAAACTCTCTGTATATATATATATATACATATGTGCAGTAGCCACCTACATAACAAGACATACTATATAATACAATAATGACGCCGGAACGTTTTACCTAATCAGGGCGGTACGCAGTCAATTGTTAAAATTAACATCTTAAAAAAAAGAAATCTGAAAAATGACCCCGATATATCCGAATCACGGTATCTCGAGGCCCGGTATAGCGAGGTTCTACTGTAATTAATTGCACTTTAAAACGGTATTTAGTTTGAATATACTTAGGCACATTTTATAATTAATTAATTGCACTTTAAAAAGGTATTTAGTTTGATTTGAATAAACTTAGGCACATTTTATAATAATTTAATTGCACTTTAAAACGGTATTTAGTTTGAATAAACTTAGGCACATTTAATAATAAATTAATTGCACTTTAAAACGGTATTTAGTTTGATATTAAGTGCCAGGGGGCACGATTGAGACAATCGCCATATATTTTCGATTTTCCTAAAGTTTTTAAAATAGAAGGAATACTTTGGTTATGTTAGTTATTTAAAAATTTTACAGATTGGGGGTATTTCACACCACGCACATTGTAAAAATAATATAAAATCTAGTAGGCTGCTGGGTTAACCAACATTGTATTCTTGTTTTATGTTGTAAAAGGTAAAACAATTTTGTTTTAAATAGAGCTTCGTGAAAACTTTTAAAACTACTAAACCCTATTGGTCATCTCTAGATTTTTATTGATAGATTGTATTTTATTTATTATTATCGTTGACTATATGTGTATAGTTAATTTTCATTTTAAATTAGATTTGCTTTCTTACTTGTTTATTGTTGTTATTTCAATATTTTTTTTAATTGCAGTAATAAATTAGTTTAAATATACACCTAAGTAAGCAATAGTAAGCATAGCCTACTCCATTTCAGATATTTTATATTTATTGATTTACTCACAGTTATTCTTAATAAAATATGTATACGTTTTGACGAGGCCCTGTTATTTTCAAAAAATGTGTTAGACCTTTTGAACATAAAAGAAGAATATATTGTTGGTTAACCCAACAGCCTACTAGATTTTACATTATTTTTCTAGAGTGCGTGTAGAATAACCCCATTTTGTCAAATTTTTACTATACCTTCGGCTAGGATAAAGATATCGGGATGCGGTTTTCACTAGTTTCCCCATTATTTTCAAAAAATGTGTTAGATCTTTTGCACATAAAAGAAGAATATATTGTTTGTTAACCCAACAGCCTACTAGATTTTATATTATTTTTCTAGAGTGCAGAATAACCCCATTCTGTCAAATTTTGACTATCTTCAGCTAGGATAAAGATAATATATAAAATTACGAAAAAACTATTCGTGAAAATGCAAACAATGTCTTAATTAATAAGACAACTTAAGACGATAAATATCCTTTGAAACAACTACTTCCCGTGCAAATACACCTCCGGATATTGAATTATACAATGAAATATTTAAAATCTTATTTAAGAAGCGTAAGATTATTTTCTCGAATTCAAATAGTTTTGAATTTGAATTTATCTTGTTAGGATAAAGATATCGGGATGCGGTTTTTACTAGTTTCCAATACACCTAAGTAAGCAGTCGTAAGCATAGCCTACTCCATTTCAATATTTTTTATATTTATTGATTTACTCACATCTTTTCTTAACCCATTAACGGCCGAGCAATTATAGAGATAACACAAAATTGATTTGAGGTAAAATTCTGCACTTCTTTTTATGATATCTATGAATGACTTATTGTATTACATACTGTGCATTTTTCTTTCAAATATACATAATGCATATTTTGTAAATTTTCAGGCATTCGTTGATTTTATATAAAAACATGCAGTATAAAGTTTAGAACGAGTGATTCCACTCCCAGACTAAGCATGAAGTAAAATTTCGAGTTTAGAAAAGCCTGAAAATTTGGTTTGGTCGCTCCGCGAAGCGGAGCGGCCAAACCAAATTTTCAGGCTTTTCTAAACTCGAAATTTTACTTCATGCGCCAAGCGCATAAAACACTGTAATATTGTGTAGTTAGAAATACACTCACGTTGTTTTTTTTTGAAATAAGTAGTAATCGAAATATTCAAATAACAAAATATTTATATATTTCTTCATACATTTTCAAGGCAGGTCAAATAATATATATAAAATTAAACTTATTTAATAAATTAATTAAAAAAACTTAATAATGTTGCGTGTATGCATCAATGGCGCTTAATGGGTTAATATAATATATGTATACGTTTTGACGAGGCCCCATTATTTTCAAAAAAATGTGTTAGATCTTTTGCATAGAAAAGAAGAATATATTGCAGCAGCCTACTAGATTTTACATTATTTTTCTAGAGTGCGTGTAGAATAACCCCATTCTGTCAAATTTTGACTATATCTCCAGCTAGGATAAAGATATCGGGATGCGGTTTTCACTAGTTAACTAATGCGTGAAAATTTTAAGAAAATCGAAAAAGTACGATATTTGTCTCAATCGCACCCTCCGGCGCTTCATACCAAAACAAAAGTAAATTAGAGTCAATAACGTTTTAAAGTGCATCCAATTAGCAATCAAATAAGCCTAAGTTTATTAAATTCGGGAAAACCTAACTGAGGTTACTGCCATTTAAATGAGTAGACTTTTCCATTCTCCCATCAGGTGCTTCGAAAATATGGTTTGGTCAAACTTTTAGGCCAAATTGGTGAAATTTTCAGGCTTTTCTAAACTCGAAATGTTACTTCATGCTTAATCTGGGAGTGAAAAACACTCGTTTGAAAGTTCAATTTGAGATATTTGTAAAAACAACGAATATCTGAAGATTTACAGCGTATACAGTATATTGAGATATGTGTACTTAAAAAAACTCTCTGTATATCTGAGATAGTATTAAATAATATGCAGTGTACCAAACATTTTTTTGGGCACCAGAAAATTCCAGGGCTGAAAGGGTTAAAGTGAAATTTAACCAAGTGTTTTCTTTTAAAATCAAACGAATAACGATTAATGATTTGCTTTTTAATTATATTAATAAAACACTCAACGAACTACACACAGGAAATATTTCTTTTAAGTATACATATCCTAATGCATAAGCTGTAATTTTTCAGACATTTATTGTATTTTAAAAGCGTTCAATTTGAAGCGAGTATTTCTGCTCCTTGATTAAGTATAAATTAGAATTTCAAGATTAAAAAAGGTTAACAAATCTATTTGCTAGGCGTAACGAAGCGCTACGGTAAATCCCAATGTTAGTGATTAGGAATTTAATAAGAAAAAAAACATATTGTTAACATTAAAAAAATAAATATTATTACCAGTTTTGCTATTTTTTCAATTATATTTATAGTTTGATGAAATGCGACAACAAAAAAATCATCGAGGGCAGAGTAAAATAAATAAAATGTAATTTGAATACATATACATGTAGTGAGCAAATATTACGCGGAATAATAAATATTTTAATCCCAATTGATGCCCGAAAATTTTATATATTTATTTATTTCATTTCAATGTTATTTTAAATATTTTCACCACAAAAATAAAATGAATTCGCACTTCTTCTTATTTTTATGTTCTCCATTACAATTTCGTAATTACTAATAAATACTAAGGCCACAGAATTATTGTTATCAATGCGTAAAGTATATCTTCTCATTAGATCTACAATTTGAAATTGTTGTTTTTTATTTATTAAGAGTATTATTTTTCTATTTTTACCATTAACTAGTTTAATATAAAATATTGACATCAAGGGGAGCCTATGCTTATGGGAGAACTGGAAATCGAGTAGAAAAGTAGAAAAGGAGAGACTACGGTCATGACTGAAGTAAGAGTTAGACAGACGACTATATACACCAATCACCGATCTCGTTTCTGGATGCAGCATCCAAACGCAATTACCAAATTTTATATAGAGACTGGATATACCGGGTGTTGAATTGGCGGACGCAACATAGGAGATCGCATGTTGATTTTAAAGTATTTTAAATATTGGCTTGCCTATTTATTTTAGAGACAAAATGTATTTCACTTTTTTGTAGAGGGAAAAAATCTTATTTTATAAATGTTCACACTTAACACTTTACGTTTCTCTAAGTTAAAATAACTAAGAAAAAGTAATGTGATTTTATAAAAATAATAACATACCATGGAATTTATACAACAATTGCGGATATTCCCTGTTTTATTTAAAGTTCAATTTAAAGCTTTAAGCAAGTGTTTTCCACTCCCAGACTAAGCATGAAGTAAAATTTCAAGTTTAGAAAAGCCCCGTGAAAATTATCTGGGCTTTTCTAAACTCGAAATTTTACTTCATGCGCCACGCGTATAGAACACTATAATATTGTGAAATTTATGTATATTCGAACTTCATTTAAAATCTGTGTTTTATACGCGTGGCGCATAAAGTAAAATTTCGAGTTTAGAAAAGCCCAAAAAATTTGTCTCGGGTCGCTGCGCGACCCTCGACAAATTTTCACGGGGCTTTTCTAAACTCGAAATTTTACTTCATGCTTAGTCTGGGAGTGGAAAACACTCGTTTAAAGCTTCAAATTGAACTCTTTTAAAAATCAGCGAATGTCAGAAAATTTACAGCTAAAATAATTAAGAAAAAAGTAATGTGATTTTATAAAAATAATAACATACTATGGAATTGATACAACAATTGCGGATGTCAAAATATCCTAAGATATTGCTGTTACTTAATTAACGACATAGTATATTACATTACAAGTGTGGTAAACAGCATATTACGTGCGAGTGTAGAGTTAAACACGAGCCGCGCAGCGGCGAGTGTGTTAACTCCACGAGCACGTAATATGCCTACCACACGCGTATTGTACATAGTTTTACCTGCAACCACCTATATAGTTTTCATGCGAACACCAAATATAGTAATGTAGATTTAAGTAGCAACTGGCAAAAAGTTTTATTTTTATCTATTTTCATATTATTTTGTGCAAACTAGTTATTATAATGATAATGATTATTTATAACTACAGAACAGTTATTAAAAGAAAAGCTACCATTTCGCATTGAGTTTTGTGTATTAACTGCAATTTCATTTTTTTCATTGCTTTCTGCATTGCTTCTGACTTCAGGTGCTTGTGAAATGTAAGGTTGTTTATCACAAATTACCGCAGGCTCAATAGCTGTTTCCATGTGTTCGTTTTCATAGTTTTCTCTGTTGCTTGCAATTTCAGGAGTTTGTGCAGCTGTTCTTCTAGGGCCATGTGAAGTGGAAGGTTGATCGTTACTAAGCAGAATGGGATCAATAGCTGCACTAATTTTTTTTGAAATTGCAATTTTACTGCTTATAGATTCATGTACGTAAGACTCAGCTACCTTTGAGGACTGCCATCCGCCGTGTTGTTTTAGTTGGAGTAAGTCACCACCGGCGTTCGCAAAAATAGTTGCTGACGAGCGTCTGTAACTGTGTCCTGTGAACGACTTAGCATCTGGCAAATTTAGATATGTCGCTACTAAGCTAGGTACAAGCCCGATTTTATTGATTCCAACGGGTTGCAGGGTACACTTTTCATTTTGGTAATTGATAAAAAATGGCAAATTTTTCAAATTTGCTTGGGGAGGACGAAGACTCATATACTTTTTAATTATACAGTATTGGTTGCCGGTCACTACAAAAGCCCGATCAATTTTTGTTTTTGTGTCCAACAATTTTACTATCAAGTGGTTTCCAGTATCTTCTACGTCTTTAGGGTATAAATTCCTCAATTCAATTTTTCGGCAAGCGCCGCTAATACCCATAATTAGTAGCACCTACAATTTTAAGCTAATTATTCAAAGTTTCTAGATTGGTCTAAATACTTACTTTTGTTAACAAAAATTTACTATCCGGCGCATTAGCAATGAAATTTCTAATGTGTTCTGGTTCTAAAACACTTGATGTTTTTCGTTTGTGATTATGCATTTTTCTTTTCAAAAATGCTTTTAAATTCAAATATTTTGATATGTCCACTTGATGTTTGTTGTTAATCGTGGTTTTTAGCATTGAGTAACAACTCCAAAGTGATGCTGGTTCTAGTGTTTTGCTGGGATCATCAAAATATACCACAAGCACATTTTCAGTAAAGGATTTAATATTTTTCGAGCTGAGCCATTCCATAAATTTGGTACAACATTTTATGTACCGCGCCCGCGATGTTTCGGGTAACTGCATATCATTAATCGCTTTGGCACGTGCGGCCACATCCGGAGGCGTTAATTCACAGTCGCTTGAATCAGACATTACCTGAATAACGTGTCGCACTTGTACGATGACTTTTCAAAACTGATGTTTGTCATTTTTTTGTTACAACAAACGCGTGATTATGACAGTGTTTTCTAGATCAGTAAGGTGGTTAAGAAAACACTGTTTTCTTATGTGGTTGCAGGTAAAAAATCATAACGCAAACATCGTGATAACTGTGGTCTGCATAATACCACTTGATTGGGTGGATTTTTTTCGTGTATAGTGTAAATCATTTCGAAAACATTTACTTCAATCAAGTGACTGCGATATCTTTTGCCATTTTGACATCCGCAATTGTTGTTTCATATACATGGCATGTCATTATTTTTATAAAATCACATTATTTTTTCTTAACTATTTTAACTTAGAGAAACGTAAAGTGATAAACGTTAACACTAATGAATTCAGATTTTTTTCCTCTACAAAAAAGGGATACACATTTTGTTTCTAAAATAAATTGGGGAGCCAAAATTTGAACATTTCAAAATTTAAATGGAATTTTCTATGTTGCGTCCGTCAAGTCAACGCCCGGTATATGAACTGTGATGATAGGAAACAAATCACCGATATATTTATTTAAAACCATCGGGTGTTTCGATAATTGTGAATCTTTGTGGAAAACGCGCGATGTGTGGAGCGAGAGGGCCTGAAATAATGTTGATGTTATTCCGAATTCGTTATTACCAACAAGGCGCTGGATTTAGCTTCCGCAGCGTAGAAAATAGGCGAGATTTAAGCGCGACCGGTCGTATTGGGCGCCGGAGGGCGCTATTTATAGTGTAATTTGTTTGAGGCATTGCTCATTTTATGTGGCCACCGACGACCGAGAGGAAAAAAATTAAAAACGAATAGACTTAACCACAATGGGGGTATAAATAAAATGTGCGTGGATCGTTTAACGGAGATGTTAACTGCTTTTTTACGAATCAATGCAGAATTCGGCATAAAACACGTTTTAAGGTGTGAGTTATGTTATGTTATGGGATCGGTGGGTCGTGTGGCCTCTTGGCCTTCCGAAAGTTAAAAAATATACTTCATTTCTAATAATAGCCAACTTTATCTGGTTTAAAAAATATTAACATAATTATGTTTATGGTTTTTTAGAATAAAAATTAGAGCCTTAAATAAAACTAGCAAAAATTACCAAACAGAGAAAAATTAAGAAAGTTGATTAAAATTATTAAATTTGTATAAAAAATTCTAAGGCAATACATGTTTATATTTCTTATGATTTTTATCAATTTGCTAAAGTTTATATTAAAAAAGTCTCTTAATTTTGTAACAAAGTTTATGATATTTTTATATGTTTGCCTTTAACTTTTAAAAAAATAGGTTTATTCGATTTAAAACAACAAAAAAAGAATGATAGTAATAAGTGTAAATAATAATTTTTTTTGCTGATATTTTGGAATTATTGAAATTGTAAAATCAAGACAATGCATGCATTTATTTTTCATGATTTTAGTTAATTTGGCAAAGTTCATGTGAAAAAAAGTCTTCTAACTTTGTAACTAAGTTTATGATATTGTAATATTTTTTGCCTCATCTTCGTGAAATTCCTAGCTACGCCTATGCCTAACTTAAAAAAAATAAGTTTATTCGATTTACAACAACAACAAACTAATAATAAAAGGTTTAAATATTATTTTCTCGGCACTTCAGACACTTAACGTACAAGGATGAAGGAATTTCAACCAACACAGCAGTACACATTTATAAAATGCCGGCCTCTGCTTGATTATGCAGCTATCCTATTCCATGAACCCAAACCTACATCCTTAAAAAATATACAAGTAGGTGAACGATCAGCTCTTAGAATACTAACAAAAATTAGGCATCCAGATAATCCACTCCATAACCCTTCTAATGCCCTCCTATATCAACGTACCCAGTTAATACCAATTGAAGACCGCATCACACATCTAAGTACAAAATTCGCCACCAACCCACACATCGTAGACACCCTAAATCACCTATGCCTTTCCCGCAATCCCAATCAAAATCCTAAATTCAAGCATCCAGCAAATACCATCTATCAGTACATCTCATCTCATCAATAACATAAAGTAAAACATCAATGTCAGCAGACTACGGGCTGAAAGACCTCTGGTCGATAGCCCTTCAAAGATCAAGAACAAATTTTAAGATGTATACATTTCATTCCATATTGTAAACAATTGTTTTGTACTGATCTTTAATAAAGATTAATATATATATATATATATATATATATATATATATATATATATATATATATATATACATATATATAATTTTCTTTTTGCTATGATGTTTTAGAATTATTAAATTTGTAAAATCAAGACAAGCTTGTATTTATTCATTATGATTTTAGTTAATTTGCCAAAATCAAACCAATGCATGTATTTATTTTTCGTGATTTTAGTTGATTTGCCAAAATCAAGACAATGCATGTATTTATTTTTCATGATTTTAGTTAATTTGCCAAAGTTCATCAGAAAAAAATCTCCTTATTTTATTTATTTATTTATTTACGGAAAAAATCCATTTTTATACATTTAAATATGCAAAATACTTAAAGCTATTACAAAATGTAGATCATACATGTTATACATACATATATGGATGTGGCAAGTTACATACAACAACAAACCTGAATACGTTTGAGACCGGATACGAATTTACAGAGAGACTTACTAAAAAGATGAAAGTTTGGATTTAGCGACAGTTTGTTTGACGTGCGCATAAAGCGAGAGAGTGGACTATTAATTCCATAGTTAGATTTGTGAAATGGTATGGAAAATAATGGTATATGTCTGGTTAAACGATTTGTAGTATTTATATGAAATTTCGTAACTAAGTTTATTATATTTTCATATTTTTTGCCTCTCCCTAGTAAAACTCCTGGCTACGCTCATGCCTAACTTTAAAAAAATCAAGTGTATTCGATTTACGACAAAAACAAATCTAAAATAATAAGTGTAAGTATTATATTCTCTTTGCTATGATATTTTACTTTAATTACATGTTAACAATATTTTCTTTCGTATTTAATTAAAGAAACTGCTCTGAATTTGCTTAAAAAAAGTTTTTCCCAATAAAACAAAAATACAAATAGTATTTAGGGCTGCGCTCAACCCGTACTGTCGTTTCAATTTACAATCGTTTAATAAAATAAAGTCACATAAAATTGTGGTTTAAAAATATATATTTTAGTACATTTTAGTGCAATAAAATGGTTTGTATTGATATTATGAAAGATTCTTTTTTCAAAGAATAACGTAGATTTTTTGATAACTATACTTTTTATAATAAAATGATATAAGAATTATAAAATTACAAAACCATTGTGGGGGGCACGGTGAAGTCATATTTTAGAGTTTTTTAATTTATTAATTTTATTTTTTACTCTACTAAAATAAAAAATTAACTCAAATATCGTCATGCCCTCTGCAATTGAATTTAAGACAGATTTGTATAGAAAGAATTAAAAAATTCAAAATAATAACAAAAGAATCGGTATTCTTAGAGGTTTTTAATTTGTTAATTTCATTTTTTACTGTACTAAAATCAAAAATTAAATCAAATATCATCATGCCCTCTGCAATTGAATTTTAGACAAATTCGTAAAGAAAGAATTAAAAAATTCAAAATAATAACAAAAGAATCAGTATTCTTAGTTTCCACAGGGTAAAGCGCATTCTTAAGGGGAAACACTCGCTGAAAAAATAACTGATATTTGAATAGTGATTCAAAAATATTTAAGGGGAAACACTCGTTAAAAAAAAAATAACTGAAATTTGAATATTAGATCGTAACATCTTACAATCCCAATAATTATTACTACATTGCTGAAATGTTAATATAAGTAAGTCAAACAATGCTGCTAGACTTACGTTTCTTTCAAAAGTATTTTAAGTAGTGTAACATAATTTGAACTATGTTAAATATTAGCCCTTTCTTGTCATATAATTTAACCTCAATTAAAGTGCATTTCTATGCATTTAAATAATAGGAAGTCTAATGGCGAACTTTGTGATTAATTTTGCGATTGATAAAAATATAATTCTATGTTTTTCCATAATTACTTATAAGACATAACATTCATTTACTTTATCGTCGCATAATCTGGCCAACGGCTCTCTTTTGCAAGACGTATTTGAAAGTATAAACGTTTTTGTTGTCGCATGAACTGAATACAGGCATAATTTACTCCTTTATTTTACCTTAAAATTAAAAATACGACCCGATGAAAAAAGAAATTGTATTCTCTTAAATAGGAAATATCTGATAATCTGAATGTTGCCTTTATATAGATGATAAATAAGTTTACTGATTTGAATTAAATTCCTTGATAAATCTACATTAAATAAATCTAATTTATTCATGATTTTCTTAGAAGAAAAAAAAAACGCGTGGTCCTTTAACAACCCAATGCTAACAACACCGGTTTACTATCCTCCACTAATACACAAGAATGCTAATCAATTTGTTAACTCAAAAATTCCCAAAGATTTACACGCGTGTAAGTAATCCTCTTACACGAAACTTTCTCACATTCCCAACCACAAAACTCAAATCATCACACACACAGAGGAAAAATCCAGTTTATGGCTTTTTGTGTAACACTTAACACCGTAATTCTCCACACAAAGAAGCCGACGATTCTTTCCTGATTTATTAGATGAAACACACAGGTAATTAATTTTCGTCTTTCGTGTGTTGGAGATGGAAAAAGGAAAATGAATTATTTTCATTCACCGATTAGTTTGTGTGTGTGTGTGTATTCATTGTGCGCGTTTATTAAATAATAATAATCTGTGCATGCTTGATCGCACAAACGGTCTCTGTTGGGGGCACTCCTTCAATTATGTATCTTTCATTTCCCTTTGCGGGCGCAATGCGCATTAACAATTAATGGTGGATGGGATTTTTATTTAATGAGGCGTAAAATGCATTATAAGGTCGTTGTGTGTTTAGTGGATATTTTATTAAAGTAGTGATTATGTTATGTGTTCACGTAAAGTTGGTATAAACACTTTTTATTGCAACTATTATTACTCAAATACTAAAAGTCGAATATAAACGTCATTTAAACACGACAGCATACTTTAAAAATGTTACACATGCCAGCATATTGTAAAAAATGTTCAATTTAAAGTTTGAAACGAGTGTTTCCACTCCCGGATTAAGCATGAAGTAAAATTTCGAGTTTAGAAAAGCCTGAAAATTTGGTTTGGTCGCGTAGCGCGAAGCGCGGAGCGGCCAAACCAAATTTTCAGGCTTTCCTAAACTCGAAATTTTACTTCATGTGCCACGCGTACGAAACACTGAAATGTTGTGAAATTTAAAATGCTATTGTTTTGTAGTATATTTTTAATTCTGCCTTAGCAGACTATTTTTAATGCTGATTAATCAGTATATTTTTAATTTCACAATAATTTAGTGGTTTATTCGCGTGGCTCATGAAGTTAAATTTCAACCAAACAAAATTTTCAGTCTTATCTAAACTCGAAATTTTACTTCATGCGCCACGCACATAAACCACTGAAATATTGTGAAATTTAAAATATACTGATTAATCAGTATTAAATATAATTTGCCAAAGCAGAATTAAAAATATACTACTAAACAAGATTATCCTAAATTTCACAATATTTCAGTGTTTAATACGCGTGGCGCATGAAGTAAAATTTCGAGCGACCAATCCAAATGTTCAGGCTTTTCTAAACTCGAAATTTTACTTCATGCGCCACGCACATAAACCATTGAAATATTGTGAAATTAAAAATATACTGATTTATCAGTATTAAAAATAATCTGCCAAAGCAGAATTAAAAATATACTACTAAACAAGATTCTCCTAAATTTAACGATATTTCAGTGTTTAATACGCGTGGCGCATGAAGTAAAATTTCGAGCGACCAAACCAAATGTTCAGGCTGTTCTAAACTCGAAAATTTACTTCATGCGCCACGCACATAAACCATTGAAATATTGTGAAATTAAAAATATACTGATTAATCAATATTGAAAATAATCTGAAAAAACAGAATTAAAAATATACTACTAAACAAGAATATTTTAAATTTCACAATATTTCAGTGTTTTGTACGCATGGCGCATGAAGTAAAATTTCGAGTTTAGAAAAACCTGAAAATTTGGTTTGGTCGCGTAGCGCTACGCGCTACGCGACCAAACCAAATTTTCAGGTTTTTCTAAACTCGAAATTTTACTTCATGCTTAATTATGGATTAGAAATATTCGTTAGTAGCTTCAATTTGAATTAAAATAAAACAACGAATTTCTCCAAATGCATACGTGAAATTACTCTTTTTATCATTAATTTATAAAACAATTATACAAACACTCAGCCAACAAGAACAAAGAAACAAGCACAATTTGATTAAAATCACGAAAAGCGCCGCCACCCCGTTTCTCGTTTGCCTCTGCTAGAATTATTTGAAAACCGCGGGCTTAATTATTATGCTAGACATACGTATCCGCTTTAATAAGCTGTTTACATTTCGCCGTCTTTCGCCCCCTAATTGAATTAAAACGGGCGTTTAAATTTTGTCATCGGCGTTTTTTGTATTAATTAAATTATTTTAATTAAGCGGCGAAAATATAATTACACATTCCGCCCCCGGGCGCCTTTGCCGCTCATTTGCATATTTACTTTGCTCGTAATTACACCGAATGCGGATTATTTGTATACGTGTGTGTGTGTTTTAAGTTTAACGCTGCAGCTTAACCCAGAAAGTTTATTACCTGAATACTCTCTTGATATTTTTTATAATTATGGACGCACAAAAAAAGCGTTTAATATAAAATGTATCTTCCTCATTAAAAAAGTTAGTAAAGTATTTAAATTAAATGTACAAATACCTTGCTTAGTAGGTTACCACTATTTGACTTTATTTTGTCAACCTCACTACTTGACTTCAGTTTTTAATTGTTAAAAAAGTTAGTAAAATATTTAAATTAAATATACAAATATTATTATATCTTAAATGAAATAATACACTTTAACTTTGTTTGTATAACACACTATTTTTATTTTCGTGACTGCAGTTTCGGCAATTCAACTTGCCATTATCAAACAGAGTCAAGTTGAATTGCCGAAACTGCAGTCACAAAAATAAAAATAGTGTGTTATACAAACAAAGTTAAAGTGTTTTATTTTATTGAATTAACATGTATAACGAAGTAGAAGCCTCCACAGTTCATAATTTTATTATTATATCTTGCTTAGTAAGTTTCCACTATTTTGCTTAATTTTTTCAACTTCACTCCATGACTTCAATTTTAAATTATATGTATAAATATCATGCTTAATAGGTTTTCATTACTTTACTATATTTCCAAGCTGCTTGACTTGTATCAATCTCACTTCTTGACTTTAATTTATTGCTACTTGACTTACATAAACCACATAACTTGACTTGAAGTTCTCGCTATTTGACTTAAATTTCATGCTACTTGACTTGTATCAACCATACTACCTTATCTGAATATTTTGCCACTTGACTTGCATAAACCATACTGCGTCAAGTAGTTCAATTTAATGCTACTTGACTTCGATTTTGTACTATCTAACTTGTATCAATTACACTACTTTTATTATATGTCTTGTTACTTGACTTAAATTTTATACTACTTGCCTTGTATCAACCACCCTACTTCACTTCACTTTCTTGCTACTTGATTCGCATAAACCACACTAGTTGACTTTAATTTTATACTACATGACTTGCATAAGCCACACTACATGATTTGAATTTCATACCATTTGGCTTGCATCAACCACATTACATGACTTGGTACTTGATTTGGATAAACCACCCTACTTGTCCTTAGTTTAATGCTACTTGACTTTCATTTCGTACTATCTGACTTGTATCAACCACACCACTTAATTTAAATTTCTGTTTTTCTACTTGAGTTCAAATTGATGCTACTGGTCTTCAATTTTTTATCTTTGTATACTATCTTCTACCATTTAATTTAAATTAAAATTAATTTTTAATTTAATACTACTAGCCTTGAATGAACCACTTTATTTGACTTACATTTCTAGCTACTTGACTAGCATAAAACACACTAAAAAAAAGCGTTTAATATAAAATGTATCGTTCTTATTAAGAAAGTTAGTAAAGTATTTAAATTAAATATACAAATATCTTGTTTCGTAGGTTTCCACTATTTGACTTTATATTTTCAACCTCTCATCTTGACTTCAATTTTAAATTATATACATAAATATCATGCTTGATAGGTTTTCATTACTTTACTATATTTCCAAACTGCTTGACTTGTATCAACCTCATTTCTTGACATTAATTTATTGCTACTTGACTTGCATAAACTACATAACTTGACTTTAATTTCTCGCTATTTGACTTAAATTTCATGCTACTTGACTTATATCAACTACACTACTTCATCTGAATTTTTTTCTTCTTGACTTGCATAACCCATACTACTTGACTTCAATTTGATGCTACTTGACTTCGATTTTATGCTATCTGACTTATATCAACCACATTACTTGATTTAAATGTCTTGTTACTTGACTTTTATATCGTACTACTTGCCTTGTATCAACCACACTACTTCACTGGACTATCTTGCTACGTGACTCGCATAAAGCACAATAGTTGACTTTAATTGTATACTACATGACTTGCATAAACCACACTACACGACTTAAATTTCATACTATTTGACTTGCATCAACCACACTCCATGACTTAGTACTTGATTTGCACAAACCACACTACTTGTCCTTAGGTTGATGCTACTTAGCTTTCATTTCATACTATCTGACTTGTATTAGCTACACTATTTAATTTAAATGTCTGTTTTTCTACTTGACTTCAAATTGATGCTACTGGTCTTCAATACTTATTTTATACTATCTTCTACCACATAATTTGAATTTAAATTTATTTTGAATTACATACTACTTGCCTTGAATCAACCACATTATTTGACTTGAATTTCTAGCATAAAACACACTAAAAAAAGCATTTAATATAAAATGTATCTTCCATATTAATAAAGTTAGTTATTGCTTAGTAGTGTAACGTTAAATTTTGGCGCTTCGTAATTGAAAAGCGGAATATTGGGTTGCATAGGGGACGGTTCGGTTAATTGGCACGCGTCGCGTATCGTCCGGGTCTTGCGCACATCTCTCGTGACTTTTTGGTTAAACCTAGCATTTGTCGCACGTGCACCACCGATAAGCGTTGTTGTTTGCTGTTTGCGTTTGATACTTTTTAGAGAACAAAACCATCTACAAAAGGTTAGTAGAGTTAATCTGATCATATAATCATAGGGTTTTGCTTTAATCCTTATGCCGGTTTTAATTGCTGTCGTTTCGACAGGGTTTTCTTTTCCTGTTTGGTTACTGCTCTTGTACGAATGCTGTCTTGGGAAAATTCCGTATGAGCGACGTCCCCTGCAGTGCAGATTTCCGTATTCCCATCCTAACCACTTGGTGGATTCTCTGGCCAGCGTGTCGATAGAGGGCGAGGAGACGGGAACGAGGGATTTAGCCGAAGGATACAAGATAAGCTGTTCGGTTATTTGTGTATTTTTTTTTTGTTCACGTCGGTAGCCATCGCTGGTGGCGATTTGAAACGAAAGTTGAGTGTAAGAATTCCGCGGTATTCGTTCGCCGGTGTCGTGATTTAAAAGTTTAATTATTGGGCTAATGGGTTAATGACGATGCAAGACTTGATCTTTTTTTGCGCTTAAATGAGGGAGATTATGTTTATTTTTGAGTATGAGAACCGATTTATTGGAAACGTTTTATTGTTGAGCATCTCGTGTGAGTTTTATTTACTTGTATTGGAATTGTAATTCCGAGTGCACTCGCGAAAGTATTTTTTTTGTTCTATTTTTTTTGCATTACCTTATTTTTCTCTAAGCGAACAAACAAAGATCGTTTTATTGTTTTTTTTTGTGGTTCATAGAAATAAATATTCATTTTGTTGGGAAAATGATGATGTAATATTCTGGAGAGTCCCTTCCTAGTATTGTGGTTAGCGGGATTAATTAATTTTCGTAATTTTATACCAATAGGGAGGGTATGCCAATAGCCTTCTTAAAATTACGTGGCGCCCTTATTGAATCTAACTTTTGAACCACCCCGTCTCCACTGAGTGACGCTGGGTAGGAGGCAATTTGTGAAAGGTAAGCCCTTTTGTGTTTTTAGAGCTAAATCCCTCTAACCAGGTAGTTTAAATAAAAATTAGCGTCACAGTAGGTTAGGACTTGATTTTTTAAACCTCACTATTTTATATATTTTATTTCATTATTAATATTTTCTTTTCAATGAAAAAGAATCATAAAATGTCTGTATTTTCAAAATTACACTGTAAACTTTGAAAATATAGACATTTGATGATTCTTTTTTCATTGATTCCTTTCTAGTTAATTGAGTTCATTAAAATTTTCTAAGAAATCGGTCATTTATCAAACAGATCTGTTTGATAATGGCAAGTTAAGTTGCCGCAACTGCAGTCATAAAAATAAAAATAGTGTGTTATATACATATATATATATTATAAGCAGATATATATATATATATATATATATATATATATACATATATATATATATAGACAATATATAATATATAAATAAATAACATATTATTCAATGGCGGATTTTAAAAGCTGAATTTCTTCTTGCAATAATAAAAGTGTTTATTCAGGATTGCAAGCGTTGAAAAAATTATATATCCAGATACAAATAAGTTTATCCCTCATTAAATATTAATTAATTTCACGTGTGTATACATTAATTAGATTTACGATATCAATTTAGAACAGGCGTGTGCTTGTGAGCATTATTATTATATATTTTCTAAGAAGGAACGTGCGGAGCGCGCTGACGGTAAATTATTTTAAAAACCCCAATTAATTTTCCGTGTGGGTAAATAGGCCATAATACAACGTTCCAAAAATAGTGGTTTAATGGTCGTATTAAAAACAGTGCGCGCTCTAAATTATCCCGGCCCTCATTGTGGGTGGGCCCTGCCCTGAACTAACCGATAAATCACTATCCTACACTTTTATATTATAAAAGAAATAAACAACAAATATTATCAAAAAGAACAAGAATTTATAAATTTCAGGATGTTGCTTAAATTATGTAACTAGGATTGAACGAACATTGAATTTATAAATTTCAAGATGTTGTTTAAATTGTGTAACTAGGATTGAATTAACATATATTTACTCATTAACGTCCGTGCAATTAAATGTTGATTTTATGAAAAAATCTGCACTTGTTTTTATAAATTCTAATGATATACCATATGAGGACCCTAGAAGCCAACTGATATAAGTAAAAAATTTATAAAACTGGATATACAAGTATTAATATTGGTTTTAGATATAATAACTTAGTTAGTAACACAAAATATTAATAAATAATAGGTAAAACTAGTTGAACATAAAACATTGAATGAACATTTTCCTTTATTTACAATTTTTAACAAGCTTGAAATACATTTTCTAAAAATCAAGTTGTATGCACTTGTATCCCTTGGCTTCTAAGGTCCTCACATGATCTAAAAGTTTTATCCTCTAGAAGGCTATGAAATTATTTCTAAAAAATATTATGTTGGTAACAAGTTATTGAAACCAATAATAATTCTTACTGCAATTGTCACCGTAAATATTTTGTATACAAAATACATACATACATAACCTTACCGTCGCGCGTCAAATGTCGGGTCGCGTCAGATTATGCGGATTTGTCAGTGGTACCAACTCACTTTTAAATGCAAACAAAAGTCATGATAGGCTAGAGAACCAGGGCAGCTTGGTGGTGTAGTGGTTAGAGTGTTGTACTGCCACGCCACGGGCCGGGGTTCAAATACCGGCCTAATAAGTGGTCTGCATTTATATAGGTTAGGATGAAAATGCCAAACACTCCGTCTTCTCGGATATGACGTTAAATACATGTAGGACCCGTGTACTGCCTGGATGCTGCGTGCACATTAAAGATCCCTACCGGTGGGTTGGAGCTCCCACCGGGTTCGGCAAAATTCCCGGATAGCTGTAGACCTAATCTCCGGCGTCATGATTGGCCATAGCAGCGGAAATAGATGACGTAAAACCCAAAATAAAAAAAAGGCTAGAGAACCAACATTTTCGTTCATATGGTATTATATTACGCATTGGAAATGTTTCTTTTAAATTTACTTAAAGTATACGCTGTAAATCCTGAACATTTTTTAGTCGATTTTTATAAAAGAGTCTAATTTGTAGTTTTGAACGAGTGTTTCCACTCCCAGGTGAAGCATGAAGTAAAATTTCGAGTTTACAAAAGCTCTAAAATTTGGTTGAGTCTGATATTTAAATAACAAAATATTTACATTTTTCTTTATAGATTCTCAAGTTAAATATTACAGTGTATCAAATTAACTAATTTAGTTAGTAATTTGAGTAAAATTAATAATGTTGCGTTATTACACGAATTGCGCTTAATGGGATAATTAATTTAGTAAAACAAGTATATTTTTAATATAGTTGATACTTGTTTCGTGATGGAACAATATTTTCAAATTAGGTAAAGAAAAACACTTGTTTTATCTCATACTTTTAATATTGAATAAAACAAGTGTTTTGTTTGACAAATTTGCAAGTATTTGTAAGACTAACTTGTTGTAGATTGCGAAAAGAATCGCACTTTTAATGTTTGAAGTATTTATTGCTATAATAATATAACATTGCTTAAAACACTAGGTTTGTTTCAGTGACATGAAATTCATGACATTCATTCTAAGTCATATTTAAAATTGTATATTTTTTTAAGCTATTTAAACGTGTGAAGAAAGGTTATTGGTGCTTTATTCATCAAATTAATTTAATCTTCATGTAATTCAATCAATTAACTGTTTGATTGTGTTTTTGATGGTAAATAACATCAATATTTCCAAGTTTATTGGCATTTTATTTTATTTGCTCAATAAATTGAACTTGGTTTATCTCCAAACTAGGTTTATTTTTTTTACTGCAGACTCTTACAAAATTTAAATTATCCTTAAATAAGTTTCTTATTTTTTACGTGGTAAAACATTTTTAACTATGATTTTTAAAGAAAAGACTTGGTTAAACCTTAAGTATGATTCAAAGTCGACACTAGTTAGAATAAAGAATAAGAATATTATTGATATTTAACCAAGTGTTTTCGTTTAAAATGTATCCTTTAAAATTATTTTTCCGGTTTGATCATTTAGTAAATCCACATGCAAACAATTCAGCAATTATCATATTTAAACCCACCGGTATTTTCAGGTGTTCACCCCTCTTTTACTATCGAGAGTTATTGCGGGGGCGTAAATATGGATTAGCGGCTAATCCCCATTAATAACGGCGTTTAAATTTTTTCGGCAAACCCCCTCATCGGATCTGGCCAATCAATTATGCGTCCGGCAGGGCCCTTCAAATATTTATGTTGAACTTTGAACAACACTCACCGACACACACATGCACACAAATCGAATACCTCATAAAATTTAATGATCGACCTCTGAAAACCGGATGTGGATTGAAAAAATGGGTAAATATTCGGGTGGGTGGAATTAATGAAAATGTTTGCCCGTTGATAATGATAATAATACTCCCTCCGTTTCAATAATAATATTACACCTTCTGTGTTTATTAAAAAATATTCGTAAGAATAATAATAACAATCTTTATTTTGATATAAAGGAAACCTTTATACCACTTTTATATTACTTTTGTGACTAGTTTTAATTGCACGGAAATAATTACCAGCCTTATTAATAGACGTTATCATACAGCTTTAACACGGCTTTAACATTTTCGGATTAATAAAACCTTATAGTAGATTACTATTGTAAGTTTAGAACTATTAATTCAATAACGTGCGCCCTTGTTTAAGACCTGCATTTTCATGATAAATTACGGTTATTTAGAATCAATTTAATAATTTTATAAATCATAAATGTACACTTCTGTGCAATAAAATTAAGCACAAGTCTTATAACTACTTTTCACAATATTCTAGTTGTATAATTCGGGTCTGTTTTAATTGCCTAGAAGCAGTTTCAATAAATAATAAAACACCATAACACTTCTTTACTGCTCCTAACGTTTCTAAACTCTGAAAACAGTGTCTTTACTGATGTTCACCAATCGAAAAATGTGTCTTAATAGAAAAACCATCTTCTATTTTAGTAGGAATTCAAAATTTTGAATTGTTGTCTAAATGACGCGGAATTTTGACATTATGGAATTGACATATTGACGTAACTAGTAAACTCATCATGTCCGCTTTAAACTATAACATATTTTGTGTACTTAATTTTATTGCACAGAAGTGTACATATTATGTACCTGGTTAGTATGTTTTGAACTTCACTTGAAAACTGTATTTAAATCGCATGGTGTAATTTTACATGTGATGAAAATTATGAAGTATCATCTGGAACAAAATAAGTCTTTTTTTAAATTACGACGGGCTAAAATGGTCATTAATATACATAGTTATTCAAATTCTCCGAATTTATTAATTCATCATTTCGACTTGAATAAACTCTAACAACCATTAAAACATTTAAACAACTCTCCCGTCAATGTGTTCCAGATAGCACACAACAAATTCCCGACCGTATAATGCAAATTTTCTTTTGTGCGCCCCGCACTAAATCATAATTGGCATATCTCTCCTAGGCACCGGAACACTCATTATTTTTACCCCCTAGACCGATTTTTTGTGTGTGTGTGTGTTGGTCCTTCCCTCTCTTCTCATTCCCATTCCCATTTTCTCTCGTGGACCCAATGTATATTAGCGTTTTATTTCCTCCCCCTCGCGATGTTATGCGCCGCTGCATTTCCATATACATTCTGATCTACCAGAACAATTTAAATTTGATACGGGCTCTGATGTACTTCCCTAATGTCCCTTCAAACGATCATTTGCTATGTAATATTCTTTATATTGCTGCGCGCGGAACAACCAGAAACAACAAAAATGAATGGCATCTACAAATTGATGGGTCTTTCGTTTTGGGGGATCGTTTCATGATAAATCGTTCTGTTTTGTTTGCGATTATTGAAATGTGCAGATCATTTTTGGATCTCATAATATACATTATGTTATGATACCTAAAGATGATCTGTACAGATCAATCATCAATTACACATTGTAATTCATTTCTCGTTGCAAAATTCCCCCAATTTGAAAAATAGATTGTATCATACATTAACTAGTGAAAAAAAGTAGTATTTTTCAAGTTGAGGGAAATTTTGCAAAAATAACTTCTCAAAATTGTATTAAAATGGTCAATTTTTATACATTCTGTGTAAATCATCAACATATTTTCCTTTGGGATAAAAAGCGGTATTAATTCGTCACAAATCAAGCTGTGTCGGCTCTGAATTATAAGCGTATATTTTGAACTTCATATCGTATCAGTATTTGATACGCGTGGCTCATGAAGTATAATTTTGAGTTTAGAAAAGCCTGAAAATTTGGTTTGGTCGATATTAAGCTAAATACAAAGAATTTTTAATTTATGTATACATATGAAGATTTTGACTGCAAATTTTCAGGCATTCGTTGATTTTACGAAAGCTTTCAATTTTCAGCTTCTAAACGAATGTTTCCAATCCTTGATTAAGCAGGAAGGAAAATTTAGAGTTTAGAAAAGCATGAAAATTTGGATTGGTTGCGTAGCGAAGCGAAGCGACCAATCCAAATTTTCAGGCTTTTCTAAACTCGAAATTTTACTTCCTGCGCCAGGCGTATAAAACACTGAAATATTGCGAAGTTCTAAATATGCTTCTTACTTTAAAATATTTTAGTGTTTTATACGCGTGGCGCATGAAGTAAAATTTCGAGTTTAGAAAAGCCTGAAAATTTGGTTTGGCCGCTCCGCGCTTCGCGCTACGCGACCAAACCAAATTTTCAGGCTTTTCTAAACTCGAAATTTTACTTCATGCTTAACCAAGGATTAAAAACACTCGCTAGTAGCATTAAATTTAACGGTTTTCTAAAATCAACAAATATAATATATTCCATTTGTTTCTGGATCTCGCCTAGCCATGCTTTCGTGTTGTTATGTTGCAGTATCAACATTTACATTTTTTATTAGTTGCCACTCTTGATTCCTTTAATTTTCAAGAGGTTTATTGTTAATCTTGCAACAATTATTTCGCCACGCGGTCGCTTCTTCGAGCATTTTATTATTAAATCAAATTAATCTAGTGTTGCAATGCTGTGTCAATGTCAAAGTGAAAAATAATTTCAGGCACATATTAAATATTAACATGCCAAAGATTATCTCTGAATCAAAAAGGTTACAAATTCTGAAATCCTACAAACATTTTAGGCAAAGTAATCCAAATCTACAGCATCACAATATTATTACAATTTTAATAGATATTTTTGGGGTATGTCTAGTATTTTAATTATCATATATATTTAATTAAAGATAATTACGTTACAGGTAGGGAGATCTTCATTACAATTAATTTTACGACAAAGACCTGACAAATTGAAATCTACTACTTCTGGCAAACGATCTAAAAACAGCCATTTTTGGAATCACCTAGCTAGAAAAGATCTGCAACAACTAATTTGGCAATATAACTCTAGAAATCAGTATTTTACTTTGAGAGATCTTTTGAATGATATGAAAGACAATTATGAGTTCCATGGGAGTAGAACAACACTTTATAGGGTTTTTAAAAGTATGGGGTATAAATTCAAATTAATTAATGGGCGCAAAATTCTCTGTGAACAAAAACATGTTGTTGCAGCTAAAATTATTTTCCTTAGAAAATTTGTACAGTATCAAAATTCCAGTGAAGATATCCAATTCGTATACCTGGATGAAACATGGATATATCAGAATGGATCCGTGGTTCGACGCTGGGTACATGAAACGGATATAAAAAGTAATCCAACTAAATTCAAAAATGAAGGCATAGGGGTGGATTTTTGGATGGGTGCGATTTTTTATTACATTCGAAAAACAATGACCGAGATTACTATGCCACAATGGATGGTAATACTTTTCAAAATTGGGTGGTTAATCAACTTATTCCTGCTTTGGCTAAGCTTTCAGGGAAATGTGTAGTTATTATGGATAATGCTGCATACCATTCTGTGCAATTAGACAAAACTCCTTCATTTTCTTGTAAGAAATGCGAAATGCAGGAGTGGTTGGTTAAACACAATGTAAAATTCAATCCAAAATTAACCAAAAAGGAACTATGGGCTTTATTTATACCTTTTCGATCAAATGACAAAATTTACGTAGTTGATGACATTTTGAGAAAGAACGGGCACGAAGTTCTTAGATTACCGCCATACCATTGTCAATACAATCCAATTGAAATGGCATGGGGGTTTTGTAAGACTTACTACAATAAGCACATAAATTCTAAGCAACCATCTAAGGATCGTGTTCAGAATTTATGGCTTGAGTCTCTCTCAAAATGTACATCCGATATGTGGCAAAATTTCTGTGATCATTGTGAAAAACTTATTTCGGATGACTGGACAAAACACATGGGGAACCTTTCTTTTGAAACCATTCCTCCTTTTATTATTTCGCTTGGGGAATCTGGCTCAGAACAAACATCAGAAGATTCATATGCAGGTTCTCTTGACTAAATAATAAAAGTGGAATGAGGGCTTAAAAATTGTTTGACATGAAAATTATCAGTATCACAAGAGGGTGGGAATAAATTTGCAATTCTACAAAAAAATACTGAGGGCCAACAGAAGAGAGAATGGCCAAAATTAAGGTGGATGGATGGAGTTGATCAAAATGTGTTAACGGGAAGACCCAAGCGAGAAATACAAATGGATGACGAAATAAGTTTGCAGAGCCGAATTCATTATATTTGTTATATACAATATTATTGCTGTGTTTGTATGTACAAAAACCAAGTAGTAAATTTTGTTAATCTTAAAACTGCATATTATTATCCTTTTATATCTGAAAATTTGTAAAACAGGCAACAGTGTAAGATCACAATGGTCAGAAATTATAACCTTAAAATCGTACATCTGACAGTGACATTTAAAAACCCTGATTTAAAACACAACCAGCCCCATTTACAATACTTAAACTGTCACTTTTCCATAGCTAGGCGAGATCCAGAAACAAATGGAATGGTGTATACCTAAAAATTTACAGTGTATTGGTAAATGTATACTTACTTACTTTAAATATACACACCTATACAAATTCTTCGACGTAATAGCAATTATTTCTCATACAAGTTTTATAAAGCTATTGAAGTATCTTATGAATGCCTAATTCAGAATTAGATCATGCTAATAGCTGTGCATACGTTTATTTCAGCCATCTTGGAAAATGCTCGTAAATATTTAACGATTTGTTTACCTCTTGGCTCTCATGTGGGCTCCACCTGTATGTATGTGTGTGTGTATATGCAAGAACACAGAGCTCGTCTTATTTACGCTGATGGCGTAGGTCGGATCCCGTTTATAAATTTACCTATTTTGCGGTAACTAATTAATATCGCGCACACGTAATGTAAATCAGAGTTAGTGCCAGTGTGGCAACCCCCTGACGTAATTTACAATTCCATCTTCCCCAAAATACACACACACATACATATACGAGCGCAAACCGTGCTTACTTTCCAAACCACTTACGCCCATAAACTTGGAAAGTTCCTGGCAGGATGTGCGGGAAGTGGGAAAAATAAGTGCAGTGGGGAAATAGCTATTTTTTTTTCCTTAAATGTATAATCAACACGCGCACATTCAAGGAAATTAAGGATTATAACCTTATACAGGGTGGAATGAAAACACTAACACTTTTTTTTATTGGTGCTTTGCACTAATGTGCAATACAATTAAGCACACAAAATATGTTATAGTTTAAAACGGACATGATGAGTTTGCAAGTTACGAAAATATGTAAATATGTCAATTTTCTTAATATCAAAATGCTGCGACACTTAAACAACAATCCAAACATTCGAATTCTAACTAAAATGGGAGATGGTTTTTCTATTTCGGCTTTGTTGTATTTATTACGAGCGTTTTTTTACAAAAGGTCGTAGTTTTGGTTTTTAATAAAGGTATTATTTTCAAGTAATTAAAAAAAGTCACATAAATCAGTTGTAATTTTGTAAATAATAAAAATAGGACCTATGTTTATTTAACGCAAGGTAAGTCGAGTGACACATATGTGTATAAGGTATGCTTCACCACAGTCTCCCTCATTTTCAGCAGCCGCCTTACCCTGCGCAGAGAGTGTTCGGTTCTGTGACGTAGACAATGTGGCTCCCAGTGTGTTAATATCGCGTCATTGGACTAGAGACCCCGCCCCCATTCTATCGCATTCAAATCCAGTGATCCTTATATAAACTACAAGCTCGATTTTCCTTCATTCAACCTATTTCTTTTAAATACACCAGTAAATAAGATGATAACGTTTTTCTACAAATATTCTGAATCACCCTGTACATTTAATTAAATTTAGATCATCTGAAACTAATAATTTCATAAACTTGACTTTAAATGAGTTAACGCACAAATTTAAACCCTTTTTTAAAACAGAAGCCAACCCCTCTGGAAGAATATGCCCGGTTGGTTGTGTGTACCATCATAACAGGCTGCACATGGTCTAAATTTTCAAATGAGCATGCGTTTGTTCCACTTCCGTTCACTCCAATAGATCTGAATGCACTACAGCTAAAGAACACACAGAGTATCACCATTTACCCCCTCGGTGTCTACCCTAACAACCCCATCAGTTCACCCCGATTTATCACCTACTTACACACCAAAGAGAGCTTCACAATTATATCCACAAATTATATACTTATGTAAAAATAATTTTATATTTTAAAATAAATTAATAAAATATATCAGTATCCACTTTGCGCGTATAATAATAATATAATAATAATAAATCATGTATTGACCAATTAAACATAAATATACATGAAAAATTCAAATTCAAAACTATTTGAATTCGAGAAAATAAGCTTACGCTTCTTATAGTTTGCACACTTTAAACATAATATATAAAATACGAAAAAAAAAAACTATTCGTGAAAATTCAAACAATGTCTTAATTAATAAGACAACTCAAGACGATAAATATCCATAATGAAGGTTTAAATTAAATTACACTTGGTTTGTTTCACAATTTTTTACTTTACTATTTACTATGTATATGAGTAAATAGTAAAGTTAAAAAAAAAAAAAAAATTGTGAAACAAACCAAGTGTAATTTAATTTAAACCTTCATTATCAATATTTAAAAATGTTTCACCAAGTGATAAGTGAGAAAATTAATCAAGAAAAAAAAATCATAAATATCCATTGAAACGTTACATATACTTTAATAGAGCGTTGTAACAAATCAAATTAAATAAGATTTTAAATATTTCATTGTATAATTCAATATCCGGAGGTGTATTTGCACGGGAAGTAGTTGTTTCAATGGATATTTATCGTCTTGAGTTGTCTTATTAATTAAGACATTGTTTGCATTTTCACGAATAGTTTTTTTTCGTAATTTTATATATTATAAACATACATGTTTTCAAAATTAATATATAAGGTCAAATTATAGTCAAATGGACCTAAAGCAGTTACAATAATTCCAATTTTTTGACGATTAATAGATTGGTTCTGCCTTTAGGCCAAAATAAAAAGAATTCATATTAAATAAAATATAACATACATACATACAACTGTTACAATAAAGAATATGGTAGGGCAAAAAATATAATAATCAAAGATAGACAAAGTATTAACTTAGGGTATTAAAATTGGTGATAGTTTCACGAAGATGCTTAGCAAACAATTTGCGAAAAACCATAACGCTACTTTCCTTACACACAGGAGGTACTTTATTATACACTTTAGAGACCTGGATCGAAAATGCTCTTTCTGCAAAAGTTGATTTGTACTGAGGTAAAGTTAGTAAGTCCCCTTTAGTTTTACAAAGAATTAATTTATATCAAAACACCGCGAAATGCAACAGACGCCGATCAGTCATATTGAGCCATTTAATTGTTTTTAGTTTATGGCTTATATGTTACGTCCGAATGCCAAAAATCAATCTCAAACAAAAGTTTTGAACGAGCTGAATTCTATGAATTGTCTTTTTGTCTAAACAGAAATTGAATACAACATAGTAATAATTGAAGTGCGATAACACAAGTGACAATATAGTTTTAAGTTTCTAAGATAAACAGTGACGATTTAAAAATATGAGTCTAAGATTAACATATGCTCTATTAATGCTCATGGATATGTGGTTATAGAATCTAAGATCAGAATCTGTTTGGAGTCCTAGGCTTTTCACACATGTTTTTATTACAACACAATTTGATCTATCATTATTCATAGATACTGAGATTTGGGGTAGGATTCTCTCACGTATTTTATTGAGACCAAAAAGAATTGCATCCGTTCTTAAATTATTAATTAATACTGCATGATCCCTGCATTTAGCTAATATATTAGAAAGATCAAAGTTTATTTTGTTACATACTGAATTTAAATCCTTCTCCGCAAACGTATATAACAGTTGGGTATCATCAGCAAAGAGGTGACAGCTATCAATATTAAGGCTAGAAAATATTTGTGAGGTATAAGTAGAAAACAAGAGTGGTCCCAAAACTGATTCTTGAGGAACACCTATATTTACTTCTACTTCCTCGGACATAAAATTATTAGATTTCACCATCTGCGATTGATTTTTTAGGTAGTTCTTAAATAAATTAATAGAAATCTGATCAAATCCAATAAAAGATAATATAGATAATATTGTGTTATAATACAATGTATCGAAAGCCTTCGAAAAACCCAATAGTATCAGCAATTATAAGAGACTTTTATCCCGAGAAAAAATTATTTTATCAGTAATATCTGTGAGGCTAGTGACACAGATATAGTTTTCACGAAAACCGGACTGTAGGATGGAGTTATACGCCTACGCGGAGCTACCAAACCAAATTTTCAGGCTTTTCTAAACTTGAAATTGTACTTCATGCACCAGGCGTTAAAACACTGAAATATTGCAAAGTCCAAAATATACTGCTTGTGTTTGATCTTATCTTAATACTTTTACAAATATTTATTTTAAATAATTCGAACGTCTGAAGTAATATGTTTTGAAATTGTAAATCTATTACAGTAAAAGTATACTTAAAAAGAAATATCTGTATGTTTCTCAAAATTAATTTTAAATATTGAGTCAAGGGGTTAATATTTCTATATTTCAAACATTAAAAGTGCGATTCTTTTCGCAATCTACAACAAGTTAGTCTTACAAAGACTATACCAAACACTCAGTGAAACAACTACTTCCCGGGCTAATACCCCGACGGACATTGAATTATACAACAAGTGTTTGCTGTTACATACAGTAACCTACTGTAAATGTAACAATTTGGGTCAAACTATTCAGGCCATCTATAGACGCGTTTCGAGATTTATCTCTCATCAGTATAGCTTTGCCATTCCCTCTAAACAATTTGACACCTTAGACTGGCGGTCACGTTACCGTTCAAACATAAGTATAAATGAAATTGCCAAGTCTTTGTAAGACTAACTTGTTGTAGATTGCGAAAAGAATCGCACTTTTAATGTTTGAAGTATTCTGCAACCAAGAATTGGCAATTTCATTTATACTTATTTCTATATTTGTAATTTACATGTATTAATTCCAAATTTCAGCGTTATTCCAGCTTGTCAAATAGAACGTAAACTACAATAAACCAAAGGTAAACACACTTTACTACCACGAATGGCTGAAATGAATAAACTTTGCACTCCGGATGTGTTAATTAACATCCATCCATAAAGCAATCGCGAATTAATTAACCCTCGCGACCAATTAAATTCAACAAAACAAGGACTGAAAAAAAATTATAAACGAGGACCCATTCATATTTTTCTCCCATTGTGATTCAGTTGATTCAATTAATTCAAGCGACGAGGGAAATAATTAAGAGGGGAGTTGTAAATAAAATTCAATGTCATAATACTTGAAAAATTTATTTTTTTAAATATATATTTCTAAATGTTAAAAACGTTTAAAAGAAATGTATCTTGATACAATGTTCGTTGTTTTTTTTTTCTTATAATTTTGACAGGGTACGAGTTTCTTAAATTTAGTATTATCAAAGATTAAGAATATTACTAACGCCCGTTTGCACCTAAGTCGATTAACTTGACTCTTTTGGCCCTGACGGTGGCATTTGCCACCACTAAAATTTGGTAAACATACTGGGAATTTTACTTTTAAATATACATACATCTGTATGTACAACATAAGCTGTAACTTTTCCAATAATCGTTTGTTTTTTAAAATAGTTTAATTTGAAGTCTTAAACAAGTGTTTTTTTTTCCACTCCCAGATTAAGCATGAAGTAAAATTTCGAGTTTAGAAAAGCCTGAAAATTTGGTTTAGTCGTGTAGCGCGTAGCTCTATAGTATTACTAACTATTTTTCATGAAATAAAGTGATACGTAAAGTATTACTATTATAAATTTTACTTTGTATTTGTTTAATTAATTTCTCACTTAACCCATGGTAAAACCTGTTTTAATCTAATTCTGGATATTTAATTAAAACACTTGGTTTGTTTTACTGATTTATATTTTCTGCGACTAATTTCGACCATTAGTCATCTTCAAGAAGGAAGATGACCAATGGTCGAAACTAGTCGGAGAAAATATAAATCAGTGAAACAAGCCAAATGTTTTCATTAAATATCCAGAATTACTTTGTATATTTTGATGAAATAAAGTGACGAGCAAAAGAGGTTTTGCAACATTGTCGATGATTAAAATATTTGCCTGACGTGAGCCATTTACGAGGATCGCTGTTGCATGAATTTAATGTCCCCCTGTCCGTGTTAATTTCATACAATGTTACTAATGCCGCCGTATGAAAATACACACATTATCATTTCATCTGAATTATGAAATACACTGGCCTCAGCCACCGACCAGCTTTCGTATAATTTTCATGAAAATGCGCGAAGTACACTTTTCGTTACAAACGCTCATGTTTACTCATTCATAAATACATTTATAATTCAATAAAATAAAACACTTTAACTTTGTAGAACACACTAAAGCATTTATTATTTAATAGAGGGGTTTACTTCAATAGAGCGGTTTACTTATTCAAACTGAAAATTTTATCTTTACCGACTTATTCAATTACCGGTAAATTTTTGAATCAAAACCGGTTTACCGACAATTTACTGCTAAATCACAATATCGTTGTTTTAGAGGTAAAACTCATTAAATGCGTGGTTAATTATTAGTATTTAATGACTTGACTTTAACGGGGGTTTTCTCCATTTGATTAAGCATGAAGTAAATATTTTAAGTTTAAAAAAGCCTAAAAATTCAAATTTTCAGATAATATATCAAAATTCGTGTAAAATGCAAACAATACGTCTTAATCAATAAAACAACTTAAGACAATAAATGCCTAATACATCAACTACTTTCCGTGCAAATAAACCTCCGGATATTGAATTATACAATGAAATATTTAAATTTATTATTTATTGTCTTAATTTGTCTTATTAATTACGACTAATTGTTTGCATTACACAGGAATTTTCGTAATTTAATATATAATGATTAAAGTGTGCAACCTTTAAGAAGCGTACGCTTATTTTCTCGAATTCAAATAGTTTTGAATTTGAATTATTCTTGTTCAAATTTTCAGGCTTTTCTAAACTCGAAATATTAACAAATGGCTACAAATGGCAACTTTGAAATCAAAATTACAAATTTAATTGAACCATGGCCACTTTTAAATACAAATACCAAAATTTGATGTGTAATAACTTTTAAAGTATTATTTATAGGCCTAGCAAACTAGCTATTTTTAGAAAGGCGAAAAAAAAGGACTTTAAATTTCTATTAAAATATACTGAGTGCTCCATTAAAAAAACAATTGTTTTTTTTTTACATTCAGCGAAGGTCTTCTTACTTCATAAAAATAGCATTTAATTACTTGAACAAATCTAATTATCTAAAAATGTAACATTTTTATTGTTGAGAAACGCTTTGATAATTTTAAAATATCAACTTATTATTTTTCTGGAGCTGTTCAAATATTGCTTGTTTTTGCCCTTAAAACCAGAATAACTCAAAACATTGCAATTAAAGCTATTGTCAGTTTAATTAGTATTAAAAACATCGCATAAAAAGTCGAAAATATACCTAGTGTTCCATTTAAGAAAAAAAACATAAGTTTGTGATGGCTCTCCGTTGTAGGGGACCATGTATATATAAACATATTTACCGATTATAGAGTCGATAATTATCTACAACTTTCATATAAATTATATTGTTCTATCTTAAGTATTTTAGGCCAAAAAGTTACTTTGACACTTCAGTGATATACGCAAATTTATAAATCTTAAATATATTATAAATTTAAGGTGGGACTAAGCATGTGTCATACTGTCATGTTTTTGAACTATTTTAGATTAAAGTCAAATATATTTGGAAATATTTCTGTAGTGTTTGTTATGTATTTTTTGTCAATTCTTGTATTATAAAATGTAAATTTATTATTGTATTATTAAATTCGAGACTCCGTTCCTTCAGTGAGACGCCTTGTATAATATCATGTTTTTTTTCTGCAGTTCAATTAACCAGGCATAAGATATTGAGTATTGTAATTTCGTAATGATTTATAATATTTATACATTTTTCAGGATAAATCCGTAAGTTGCACTATTTTAACTATATATAAACAAATTCGAATTTTAACTGCCAAAAATACACATTATGAAAATTGCCACATTTCTCAAACGTTGCTAAAATATAAATGGAGAAAAAATGTTATATGGGGTTCAAAATCATTCCCTCCCCTTTAGATAATTATTCTACGTATCAACGGCTAAAACAATGTGTTTACCCATAAATACCTCGAGATTTTTAAAACCAACCACAAATCTTTTTTCTTGATGAGGTGTTGGACAACATTTTTCTAAATTTTGAAATTTTGTAACAAATTTTAAAAACAAAAAGATATGCAAGTATATTTTTTTAAAACCAACTACAAATCGTTTTTGTGGATGCGGTGTTGGACAAAATTTAAATTTTTTTTGAAATTGGAAACAAATTTGAAAAACAAAAACATTTGCAAGTATATTTTTTAAAACCAACCACGAATCTTGTTTCTGGATGCGGTGTTGGACAAGATTTTTGAAAAAATGTTGAAATTTCATACTTAATTTGAAAAACAAAATGAAATGCAAGTATCTCGATATATTTACAAATATTATAAACCTTCAAATAATTGCAATGCATCGTGTTATTTCCTATTTGGTGAATTATAATGATTTTTGTTTAGTTTGACATTCGCCATGTTTATAGAAGCGTTTAATTTGAAACCAACGAGTGTTTTCCACTCCCTGGTTAAGCATGAAGTAAAATTTCGAGTTTAGAAAAGCCTGAAAATTTGGTTTGGTTGCTGCGGAAGCGGAGCGAACAAACCAAATTTGCAGGCTTTTCTAAACTCGAAATTTTACTTCATGCGCCACACGTATAAAACACTGATTTCTAGTGAAGTTAAAAATATACTATTTAAACAGTATATTAACGCAGTATATTTTAAACTTCACTTGTAATCAATGTTTTATACGCGTGGCGCATGAAGTAACATTCCAGGCTTCTCTAAACTCGAAATTTTACTTCATGCTTGACCAGTGAGTAGAAAACACTCGTTAGTTTCAAATTTAACGCTTTTATAAACATAGCGACTGTCAAAATAAACAAAAATCATGATAATTCACTAAACATGAATTATCACAAAGCATTGTAATCATTCAAAGGTTTCAAATATTTTATAAATGTATCGCTTCGCTACGCAACTAATCTGAATTTTCAGGCTTTTCTAAACTCAAAATTTTACTTCATGCTTTATCAAGGAATGGAAACACTTGACAGAAGCTTCAAATTTAACGCCTTTAAAATACGACGAATGCCTGAAAATTCACAGCGTATACATCAGGATATGTAAAAATGTATCTTAAAAGGGAAAAAAACCCTGTATGGCAAATATTTAAAATAAAAATTAAACTGTGTTTGATTTATATATACCTACAGGTATAATGTAACTACAACAATAAAATCATGCGAAACACGCGAGCCAGTTACATCCAAACATTATTATTCAATTACAATTTATTGATATAATTTTATAAACAGTGGGAATTATGCTATAAAGGCAATTACGGAATATTTACTCCCCTCGTTAGGTTAATGTTAGCATGCAATATAAATGAGTTAGCGTTTTACGTTATGTGTCTACGTATTACCCCATAAAGAGTTTTCACACACTTATATAACTTAACATTTACTATACAAAAATTATATAACAACAACAACATAACTTTATATATTTTTTTATACATTAATTTATAATAAAAGGATATCAGTTCAGATTATTCAGAGAATTTTTCTTTTGTGTACATATCACAGCTGGGCAGGATTCAAATCATTCAGGATTCGAATCCTGGATTCGAATCCTTTTAGAGGATTCAAATGAGGTATTCGAATACTTTAGTTCAACTAGATTCGTGATCCGGATTCGTTACATTTTTTTAAAATGATTCGTATTCTAATCCAAATGTGGGTGATTCGAATTCTTATAAAGGGATTCGAATCCAAATGTGGGTGATTCGAATCCTTATAAAAGGATATTTCTGATACCATACAAATGGGCATCGATCAAACGCTTTCTCCTAATCAACATGGGTTTATTAGGAAACGTAGTACTCAAAGTAATTTACTTAATTTAACTCAGTACATTTCCACTCAATTAGATCATGGTCTACAAGTGGATGTTGTGTACACTGACATAAGTAAGGCGTTTGATCACATGCCTCATTCTAAGCTCATAGATTATGTGAGCCAATGCAACATCAGTGGCAATATTATCTCTGTACTAAAATCGTACCTTGTGGGCAGACAGCAGTATATATCATATATGGGGTTTCAGTCTGATAGATACGTTGCGACAAGTGGTGTGCCCCAGGGATCTAACCTTGGACCAAAATTATTTTTAATATTTATTAATCAAGTTGCCGACATACTTGACTGTGACCATCTAATATATGCTGATGATATCAAGCTATTTAGCGCAATACGTACTGAGTTAGATTGTATTCATCTTCAGAACAATTTACACAGATTAGCATCGTGGTGTACTGAAAATGGCTTGTCCATCAATACATCAAAATGCCGTATATTATACTTAGTTATGGCAGAATGCGTAATCGCACATCCTTTGATTATGAGATATCAAATGTCACTCTTATACGTGACAATGTATTTAAAGATTTAGGGATCACATTCGATGATCAGTTGAATTTCAGACATCACATTGAGAACGTCACCAATGAATGCGCACGTTTGCTAGGCTTCATAACACGTAATTGCAAAGACTTTCTTTCTGACGTTACGGTTATAACATTGTATAATTCTCTGGTTTTAAGTAAAATTAATTACTGTGCGTGTATCTGGACACCTGAATCAAAACTCCATGTAGACATGCTTGAGCGTATACAGAAGCGTTTTCTTCGTTATTTGTATTTTCGTAAGTATGGCTCGTATCCCTCGTTTGATATTAGACATAATGATCTACTAATTGAATTTGACTTTATGCGTATTTATGATCGTCATAGATTTATTGTTATCAACGAACTCTATAAAATTATTCAGTTTGAGTCTGATAACGCTAACTTTTTAAATCTTTTAAATATTACTGTACCAAGGTTTTCCTCTAGGGGTAGTAGAACATTTTATTATGCAAAACCGAATACAGCTCACCATTCCTGTTCTCCGTTATTAAAAATGTTGACATCATATCATGAGGTTCAATACAGTGTAGATATCTTTAATACTAGTAAGCCAGAATTTTGACGTAATCTTAATTTATGTTTGTTATAGGTTATAGGTTTAAGTTATAGGTTTGAGTTGATTTATTGCATACTATTTCTTTTGTTTTTGCATTACTATATTTTCCTTTGTAGTTAGGCTTAATTTATATTTGTTATAGGTTATAGGTTTAAGTTGATTTATTGTGTACTATATATATTGTTTTTGCTTTACTATATTTTCCTTTGTAATTAGGCTTAGGTCTGTTGAGGAAATAAATAAATAAATAAAAAGGATTCGAATATTTATAAAAGGATTTGAATACTTACAAAAGGTTTTGAATCGTCAAAAATAATTCGAATTAATCGTAAGGATTAACTTGAAAAATGTCTTCCGAGTGTTTTTAAATTTCTCGTTAAACTAGTGTTTTATACGCGTGGCGCATGAAGTAAAATTTCGACTTTAGAAAAGCCCAGAAAATTTGTCTCGGGTCGCTGCGCGACCCTCGACAAATTTTCACGGGGCTTTTCTAAACTCGAAATTTTACTTCATGCTTAGTCTGGGAGTGGAAACACTCGTTCGAAACTTCAAACTGAATGCTTTGATAAGAACATAAAATGATTGAAAATGTTTTTAAAAATACCAATCTAGTTTTCAAAATTTTGTTTAATATTATTTAAAGTAAAACTGACGTGGTAGCCACAATCTGAAATCGTTTTAATATAACTTCTGTGGGAACCCCCATTTTGTTGAATTGTATTCATTGTTTTTGTTAATATTTAAGTTAATTTTATAAATTTTTACCTGTATTGTAATTTGCCTGCTGATTTTGACAAAATAAATAATATCATATGGCGTTTTTGTTAGTGTTTTGTTCAATTTGAATTTAATTCCATGACTTTTCTCTGACTTTTCCGGTTATAATGATATTCAGTAAATTTTTTATTTACGTAATTTTCAGGCATTCGTCGATTATATAATAGAGTTTAGTTTGAAGTTTTGAACGGGTGTTTCCACTCCCAGGCTAAGCATGAAGTAAAATTTCGAGTTTAGAAAAGCCCCGTGAAAATTTGTCGAGGGTCGCGCAGCGACCCGAGACAAATTTTCGGGCTTTTCTAAACTCGAAATTTTACTTCATGCGCCACGCGTATAAAACACTGATTTGAAGTGAAGTTTAAAAACACACAAATACATCTTTAATCAGAGTAACAGGGAATCAGATATTTAGTCTGTTATCAACGATGTTCACTGTTAATAATAAATAATTGGGTTTTGAATATGTCTGTTAAAACAACCGGTAACGGTATTTATATATTAATGGTTGCAAAAAAATAATTAAATCAAATTTATTCTTAAAGGATTTGTATTCGTGATTCGAAAAAACAGGATTCGAATCATATTTATTTCTTACGAATACGTTATTCGAGTATTCGTAATTCGAATCATATTAGGTGATTCGGGTTCGTGATTCGAATCCTTTTTACGAGGATTCGTCCCATCTCTGGTACATATGCATATGCTGGAAATTTTACGACATTCGTTGTTTTTTAAATAAATTCAATTTGAACCTGTAAACGAGTGTTTTCCAATCCCAGATTAAGCATGAAGTAAAATTTCGAGTTTAGAAAAGCCTGAAAATATAGTTTGGTCCCTCCATTTTTTTGTTGTTTATCCATATCGAATTACTTAACACTCTCCTGAATTTTTCTAATCGATTTTTTTACACGCTCGTTACTTTTTTCATTTCATAATGTTTTTAGAGTCCCCTCCTGGCCGAGGGCCAGCCGATTCACCCACATACCCGATTTTTTTCAGTATTATTTTCAGCAAACATCAAAATACACGAGCGCGAGTTTACATTAATCGCAACACATACGTGTTGAAAGTGTAAACAATCGGGACGGTCAGTGCACTTTTACGCCGATCCCATCCCCATTCAAATAAAAATATCATCGCTTTGCTTTATGTTTGATTGGAAAATGCCGTTTTTTTTTTCCGCATCGATCGAAAAACAATTTCGCGATTTTAATTTATTTTATTAACAAAATTAAAACTCACCAATTGTATATAATATTTACATTGTAAAATAAATATTTAAAATAATTTAACTAGTTGTTGGAATGATTGAGTGAACATTTTTATACAGGGTGGGCTCTTTTTTATGTTTTCTATGGGGATCTGGAAACTGAGACAGATACAGAAACGGTTAAATAAAGCCAAGAGTAACTAGATAATTTACAAAATTGTGAAGTGTCGATTTTTTAAATCGATGTATCGTATGTTCAGTAAAACATCTCTAGTGCCATGATTTTATCTTTTTTTTTAAATTTAGGTTGGTTACACGCTTTTGAAATGGAGATATAACCTAAGAGTTCTAGGACAAAATTTGTATATATAATAAATGTTTAGTTTTTGATAATAATAATCTTTATTCACAAGTAAAATTTTTGTGTACACAGTTACAATATTCGATTCATTTAGCAAGTGAACCATTAGGCGGGATTTAGTTAGGCTTTCGCCCACCTATTCTCCGATTCATACCTAACATATATAAATAATAACAGACAAAAAAATAATACTTATATCTCTACAAACATAAGCTATAATGAACAATTGAAATAAACAATCAACCATGTGACAGAAAATCTTTATTTTTAATTAGTGAATCTTCTACATTCGTTTTAAATTTATTGAGTGACTGTGTTTTAAATTATTGGGGTACTATATTGTATAATTTGTAAATATTGTAGGAAAATTAGCGTTGGAATACTCCAGTGCGGTACTTAGGAGGTGATAATCTTCCTTTAGATGTGATGTTTAAGTTATAAACGTCTTCTCTAAAGAAAATTTTATTGTAAAGATATGAAGGTTGTTTAGTAATAATAATTTTGTGTATGTAAAGTAATTTAAATAAAAAACACTTGGTATTGTTTCACAAATTAAAACTTTATTTCGGCTAGTTTCGGTTTGTTAGACCATTTTCACATTCCTTTGAATATGGTCTAACAAACCGAAACTAGTCGGAATAAAGTTTTAATTTGTGAAACAATACCAAGTGTTTTTTATTTAAATAACTTTACATATTCTAATATATTTCACCAAGTGCCAGATGAAAAATTAATTCAAGAAAATAATTTTGTGGTATAGACTTGCAGCCAACCCGATTCTCTAATCTTGTGAGATATTCTATCAAACTTTCTTATTCCGTAGATATACCTCAGACAAGCATTTTGTACTTTTTGTATTCGTTTACTGATTATCCAGTCCAATGCAGCATTCCAAAGGGTTGAACAAAATGTAAAGTTAGATACAGTCCGCGCCCCATGCCTTGGCGAGAAGCCGCGCAGCCCGAATAGTCCCGAGTGCACCGTTTATAGCCGACCGACAAATGTAAAATGTACCGCGCGGCGGTCAGTGGCGTAACGCAGATTCTTTAGCCCTTTTGTTGTTTGAAAATCACTTATATTAAAAGTAATAAAAATTACATATATCTTAATAATGTACGTTTTAATAAACAAAATTGAATAAAATAACATAGGCATTTAATTTAAAATTTTTAATGAAATACAAGATTTAAAAAAACAAATTAAAAATCGTAAATTAAATTAAATCACAATACTCGCTTAAATTGTCCTAATCGTCATTACAATTGTCGTCCTTATAGTCGCCATCGTCGTCGTCGCTCGAATCTTCATTTAATGTAATAACAAGCTCCTCGGTGCGGACATCAACAATGATTTCATTAGCCAGGTAATCATTTTCAATTTTGATGACATGGTCACACCTCTTTTTCACACATTTCGGAAAAGCGGCCGTAATGTAGGGGTGTTGAATGTAATTAGTAGGGGATTATCTCTCTTTTGGTATTTATTTACCTACCTGACGGGCAGGTAATTTGTTCTACATAACCTTACTAGATTACAACTATGTAAATTGTATTAAAAATACATGCCCAATACCACTGCTTTTCGTCGCTACTTCTATCGCATGTTATTCGCCGCCGCGGCGCCGCTGGAATTTTTAAAATGTCGTGGGGAGTATTATACCACTGCGTATCCGAGCCACTCGCCAAGGTATGGGGCGCGGACTGTAGTACAAGGGACTCACATAACATAATTTTAGTTTTGATTAACAAGTAATGTCTATGTGGGTATAGTTTTTTTTTTGAAATTAAGTGCATACCCTAATAATAGATTTATTAGTGTATCTGAATAAATTATCAAGTTTTATGCCTAAGTTGTGCTGCTTTAAGGAATTACAGTATCGTTCAATTTATTACAAATTTTATTTGCTGTATAGGTGCACGTTTTTTGGCCCGAATAGTAATAGTTAAGATTTTATTAAGTTTAAATTTAGATCTAGTAGTTTTTAAAGATTACAGATTTTTTAAATATCAGAGTTAATGTGACTTTCAGCCGTTTCATAGAGAGAGTTTTAAGTAGAGTAGTTTTGAGAGATTACAGATTTTTACAATATCAGAGTTAATGTGACTTTCAGCCGTTTCATAGAGAGGCGGTGAAAACAAGTAATAAATTTGAGTGTCATCTGTACACATATGACTCTTACAGAGTCAAAACATTTATTATAGGAAAATTGTATAAGAAAATTAACATGGGTCCCAGGATCGAGCCCTGAGAAACACCTGCGTGTAAATTGAGTAGCTTGGATATTCCATTTTAACGCACTGTTTTCGATTTCGATCTAAGTTAGTATAATTTCGTAAACTTTGATAATATTTCCAGTGAGCAACATTTTCCGTTCTTCTAAATTTAGCTTTATTTTGAATTTCAATAAGGAATTTTATATTATCAGTGAACCAGGGAGAAGTCCGTCTTTTACTAAAGCAGAACTTGATTGGAGCTACTATGTCGAACAAGTTTAAAATATATTTATTAAAAAGGCAAATTTTATCATTAATATCATTATTATAGTAAATATTGTCAAATGAAATTTTTAATAACTTGCTTCAGAAATATTCTACATACAACTTTTAATTTAATATTTTTCGATATGATCGTTTAAGAAAATATACAGAAAAATAAAAAAAATTAAGCCAAGGCTAATAATGTACCACTTTCTGTATTTTAACCAAATTCAATATAATCATAGAATATGAATAAATAAATCAACATTTAAATAAAAATGATAGAACGAGGTAATATATTAAACACGGTGGTCACCAAGTGTTAAGTGAGAAATTAGTTCAAGAGTTAAAAATGATAAAGTTCAATTGTAGAAAAATTACGACCGTATAATTTTGATTTCATCCTTTCATAATTTCTCAAATCGCTAATAATAATCATCACACACAATTTGAAATATCCACCCATCATCCAAAAATGTATATTAAGATTTAAAACAGAATATCTAGCTTATTTTTGTATTATTATTTTTATTTTCACTTCTACAATGAACTGAGGAGTGAACTGATTATTTATTAAAGAGTTAAAGGAGATTATTCGATGGGGGTTTTAATGCAGACACACACAAATACACAAGCGAAGCCAGTCATCGGATTATGCGGGCATCCCCAATCATCGCATTCGATGTGACATCTGTGTATAACTGACCTCTCTTTGGAATGGAAAGCCCATTCATCACAAAAGCGGCAGACAATCGTACTGTAAGCAAGTACTGGATTAGTGGAGATTAACATAGAATGATGCAAGAATAATAAATAAGTGATTACCCCTAAAAATATGACGAGATGTATAAATATATTATAATTGTAAAATACAATTTATATTTATATTTCCAGACACACAGAACTCCGATGTGCTCCAGGTAAACCAATGAATGTAATTAATTGTGTAATGTAATAAAAAAAATGTACTTATAAATAAAACACTTTGTACATTAAATAACCACTGTATTTTGCATTTAATTTGTGACTATAGTTTCGACTATATAGTACCTATTACTAAACTAAACTTTTAGTTTGATAATGACTATTAGATAGTCAAAACTATTTTGACAATATTATAGTGTTTTATACGCGTGGCGCATGAAGTAAAATTTCGAGTTTAGAAAAGCCCAAAAAAAGACTATTAAATAGTCGAAACTATTTTGACAAATTTATAGTGTTTTATACGCGTGGCGCATGAAGTAAAATTTCGAGTTTAGAAAAGCCCAGAAAATACTATTAGATAGTCGAAACTATTTTGACAATATTATAGTGTTTTGTACGCGTGGCGCATGAAGTAAAATTTCGAGTTTAGAAAAGCCCAGAAAAGACTATCAGATAGTCGAAACTATTTTGACAATATTATAGTGTTTTATACGCGTGGTGCAAGAAGTAAAATTTCGTGTTTAGAAAAGCCCAAAAAATTTGTCTCGGGTCGCTGCGCGACCCTCGACAAATTTTCACGGGGCTTTTCTAAACTCGAAATTTTACTTCATGCTTAGTCTGGAAGTGGGAAACACTTGTTTAATGCATTAAATTGAACTTTAACAAAAAAATAGGAAATATCCGCAAGTGTTGTATCAATTCCATGGTATGTCATTATTTTTATAAAATCACATTACTTTTTCTTAATTATTTCAGCTGTAAATTTTCTGACATTCGTTGATTTTTAAAAGAGTTCAATTTGAAACTTTAAACGAGTGTTTTCCACTCCCAGACTAAGCATGAAGTAAAATTTCGAGTTTAGAAAAGCCCCGTGAAAATTTGTCAAGGGTCGCGCAGCGACCCGAGACAAATTTTCTGGGCTTTTCTAAACTCGAAATTTTACTTCATGCGCCACGCGTATAAAACACAGATTTTAAGTGAAGTTAAAATATACATAAATTTGACAGACACACAGAACTCCGATGTGCTCTAGGTAAACCAATGAATGAACTTAATTGTGTAATGAATGTAATTAAAAAAATATACTTGTAAATAAAACACTTTGTACATTATATAACCACTGTATTTTGCACTTCATTTGTGACCATAGTTTCGACTATCTAGTAGTCATTATTAAACTTAACTTTTAGTTTGATAATGAGTATTAAATAGTCAAAACAATAGCCACAAATTATGTGCTAAATACAGAAGATAAACATAGTAAAAAGTGTTTTATTTACAAGTGTATTTAAGGTGTACCACAAAGTGAACGCCTACAACACAAAACAGTAAAAAAATGTAACAAGTTTAATTGAATACTGTCTCTTGGTAACATTAAGATGAGAAAATTTGATGATTTTTAAGATGAAATGTAAATAAACTCCCGCTGAAAATCTAAATACTAAATTACGAATGGTTTCAACAGCATGTAAATTTCAACAAGCAAAATTACAGTTAATCAAGGAATAAACAAATTTGCGAAGTAATTAGCTAGGGATCAACAAAGTTCTCTAGTGGGAATGTAAATAAACAACTCTATTTTAAAACTTGTATTTCCTGTCTTTAACAACAGCATTTTTATTGATGCACGGCGAATTCCGGACAACTATGTGCATATTTAGGTGCCTAAGCTTTGCTCCAGTATCAATAATTTAGGCAGAGAAAGATGCGTACGTTTGTTACGTTGTAAATTTAATATGGAACATGCAATTTTAATATTGTAAAATCGCGGATTAATAAATATTTTTGTTAGGAAATAATTCATCCATTTATTATGACTTAATAAAACGATTAATTTGTGTAAATTTTCAAACTTATTTATTATTGAAATAAATTCAATTTTCAGACATTCGTTGTTTTTGTAAAATCTTTCCATTCCGAGTGTTTATAATCCCAGATTAAGCATGAAGTAAAATTTTGATAAATTCAAATTCAAAACTATTTGAATTCGAGAAAATAAGCTTACGCTTCTTATAGTTTGCACACTTTAAACATTATATATAAAATTACGAAAAAAACTATTCGTAAAAATGCAAACAGTGTCTTAATTAATAAGACAATTTAAGACGATAAATATCCATTGAATCAACTACTTCCCGTGCAAATACACCTCCAGATATTGAATTATACAATGAAATATTTAAAATCTTATTTAATTCATTTTAAATTGTATTGTTAGTTGGTTTAAAGAGAATTTGACCTAAACGTTACATATACTTTAATAGAGCGTTGTAACAAATCAAATTAAATAAGATTTTAAATATTTCATTGTATAATTCAATATCTGGAGGTGTATTTGCACGGGAAGTAGTTGTTTCAATGGATATTTATCGTCTTAAATTGTCTTATTAATTAAGACACTGTTTGCATTTTCACGAATAGTTTTTTTTTTCGTAATTTTATATATTATGATAAAATTTTGAGTTTAGAAAAGCCTTAAAATTTGGTTTAGTCGCTCCGCAGGCTTTTCTAAACTCCAAATATTTACTTCATGCTTAAACAAGGAGTGGAACACCCTCCTTATACAATCCTGAAAACGATTAAAATCCCGAATTTTAATAAGCATTAAAATTTAATACAATACACATCAACATCGATACAATCAAACTGAATTTTATTAATCACATTATGTAAATAATTCAATTGAATTTCATGCTGAATGAAAATGCTTACAAATAAAACCACATTGTGGATATCCGATTGCGCGTTGGATAAGCGAGCCGACGGTGTTTCATAAGGGGGTTGGCATGCATGCATGCACGCTCTTGAAGGGTTATTTATAAATATGCGCGCTATCAAATAGTTACACCACAATAAATTGCACATGTGCGTGCTTCGCATGCCTAGAGTATGGGCATTCAATAAAGAAAGGGATATCGAATGTTGTGTGTTTTATTGGAGACGTTCACGAGCGCCGTTTTCTGATTATCCATCTCTAAAGGAAACAGACCTAAAGAGGAAGATGATTAAAAAAATTAAAATACTCAGAAGGTTAGATAACTGTTTTGTTTTCGTCTTCAGCGGAGACGTGAGTTTACTATTTTCTGAACTTAAATAAAAACATTCAGAGATTCGCATTAAACATGACGAAAATCATATTCAATACGAAAAAGGTCATTATTAGAGTTGAGAAAACTAAAATTTCAGAAAAAAGAAAAACAGAAAGTCGACAACCCAGATAGATTAACCAATAACAAATTATTGTTCTGAGATAGATTAACCAATAACAAATTATTGTTCTGAAATAGATCAACAAATTATTTTCCCGAGTAAGATAAAAATTGTTGTTACTAATTTTCTCAATAAAAATGTGTGCCTACTTGCACCACAGCTGATTAACTCTAATCAATGATTAGTACTGCCTAAAAATATATTTTACTCACAAATTGTTAACACATTTGTAATTTAACACTGAATTTAAACTGGTTTAAAATTAATAAATCACCTGGTTATTGTTCCACTGTTAGTTAGTCTAGTAATACCTTTGATAATGGTCGTCTGACCAAAACTAGTCAGTTAAAAATAAAAACAAACAGTGAAATAACCAAGTGTTTTATTGACTTTAAACCAGTTTTAAATTCAGTGTTAAAACATCTTCCCCAAGTGTTAGATGAGTAAACAATTAAAAGTTTACATTTGCATTTTGATAAAAGAGACATGTTTGTACGTATATTTAAAATAAAAATTTCAAATGTGTTTACCAAATTTTAGTGGTGGCAAATGATACCGTCAGGGCCGAGAGGGTTTAGATTTTTAGATATCTGTCAAACAGCTTATTTATAGTTAGTGGTATCCTACGAGGCTCCATTCTGGGCCCTCCGTACTATAATTTATATACAGCATTTCTTAAAACTGACTAACTAACAAATTTTATATGCAGATAATAGTCAATTATACCAATTATTTCATCTATCTAACTATGTCACCGCTTGGTATATTATTAATTCTGACCTTCAGAAAATCTGTGATACTGTTAAAAGACATAGCTTAACCCATTAATGACCGAGAAATTATCGAACTCTAAAAGTTGATCTAAGGTAAAATTCTGTACTTTTTTTTATGATTTCTATGAATAACTTATTGTATTAAATTCTGTGTATTTTGCTTTTAAATAAAGATAATGTATACGCTGTAAATTTTTAGGCAATCGTCGATTTTATATACAAACATGCGAAATGAAGTTTAGAACGAATGTTTCCACTCCCAGACTAAGCATGAAGTAAAATTTCGAGTTTAGAAAAGCCCCGCGTAAAAAATTTGTCGAGGGTCGCGCAGCGACCCGAGACAAATGTTCACGGGGCTTTTCTAAACTCGAAATTTTACTTCATGCGCCACGCGTATAAAACACTGAAATATTGTAAAGTTAGCAATACACTGAGATTTTTTTTAATAAAATGTGTAATGATTGAAAAATGTAAATCACAAAATATTTACATTTTTCTTCATACATTTTTAAGTCAGATCAAATAATATAATATATCAAAGTAACTTATTTAGTAAGTTAATTTAAAAAAAAAATGTTGCGTATATGCATCAATGGCGCCTAATGGGTTAATATTTAACCGAAATAAGTGCAAAGTTATTATCTGTAACTACGGTTCCTCTACTATATCATACGACCTTACTAATGTCAGAGTTCGTATATATCCAGTTAGCCAGTCTCTGTATAATATTTGTTAATCGCGTTTGGATGCTGCATCCAGAAGCGAGACTGGTGATTGGTGTATACAGTCGTCTGTCTTATTCTTACCCCACATTCTGACCACAGTCTTTCCTTCTCTACTCGATATCTAGTTTTGCCGTGAGCATTAGCTATCCCCTTGCTAATGTCAATATTGATAGGAAAAAATTGCTATGGTTGATGCAGCTAGGAGCAGTGTCGTTATTGACAATAACCTAAATTTTTATTACCCGCATATTAAAGGTAAAAAAAGGCTTATTAAAACCCTAAATAATATTCGTAATTTTATTGAACCTCTTCAGCCAGGAAGATTTTGTGCAATTCAATGGTTCTATCACACTTTAATTTGTCTGTAGTATTTTCTCTATTCTTGCGGATGGGAAAAAATTGTGATGGTTGATGCAGTTACCAACTTTGGTGTCGTTATTGATAATAAGCTGGATTTTAGTACCCACATATTAAATGTACAACATGCTTATTGAAACCTAAAACTCTTAAATAATATTCGTAATTTCATTGACTCTTCAACCAGGAACATTTTGTGCAATGCAATGGTCCTATCACACCTCAACTTTGTCTGTGATGTGTTTTCTCTATTCTTAGGGATCTGGCTTTCTGGCTGGATAGTATTCAAGAAATGCAGAACAGCTGCAAGCGATACATTTTTCGTTTGAGAAAATATGATAGGGTCAGTTATAAACTAAGGGATTTGAACTGGCTAAATATGATTAATGTTTTCAGACTTGCAACATTATTTATAAAAAATCCCAAAGGCACTATATGGAAGAATTCCCGCTGGACAAGATATGCACAGTGTGAATATATGAAGCAAAACTGATATTAATATACCTACGTACAGAACTTAAAATACGGTGTTTTTTTATACAATATAACGTCAATGAACTCTATACCAGAAAATTCTTAGCAAAACATCAAGAAAATTAGATAGTTGTTTACTAATTTTAGTCCCCCTAATCAGCAAAGGTCAGAATTAATAAGAAAATAAAACATGTCTATGAATTCTAGAATCTTGGAGGCGTTCATTTCGTGGTATATTTTCAATTTTGATATACAGAAAACACTTACTTTTTTTATACCACTTTTATTTTACGATACATATTAATTAGTTTGATAATGATTACCGTGTAATTGAAACTAGTCACAAGAGTGAGTTATTTAAAATGTTGCTTGTACTAGTAACATTTTAAGTTTTGTTATTGTAATTAATATTTTAAGGTTGCGTGAAAGACCAGCAATGTCTATGACATATATGCTGAACTGTGCCTTTTTTGCTCCATACCAGCTTATAAAAGAACTGGAAATCGAGTAGAAAAGGAAAGACTACGGTCAGGATGTAGGGTTGCAGTAAGACAGACGACTGTATACACCAATAACCGGTCTCACTTCTGGATGCAGCATCCAAACGTGGTTACCAAATTTTATATAGAAACTGGCTAACTAGATATGTACGAACTGTGTCTATACGTAAGTGAGGTAAGAAAATGGTCTTCTAGAAAAAAATATGTAAAATCTGTTTAAACCACTAATTTATACTACTTTTAATATTTGAAAGTAAAGTGCAATAACTGTTTTCAGTATAAATTAGCTTCAACTAAATTGTGTTTACTTCTTTGCAGTATTAAATCAGTCATTTAATATCAGTTGTCACGTTTTATTTCAGGTCTTGCAATCTTACAGACTAGAAATTCTTAATATCTTCATTTTTAAAGCTCTAACAAAAGTATATTATATATCTATCCTCTTTGGCTTTAAGCTTAAATCATTGCGATTCTCATCTCCAAAGCTTTAAGCTAAAATCATTATCATCCACTGACATATTGTGAAGTTAAAAATACACTGCTTAAATATGCACAGTTGCGACAGAGAAAAAACTAGTACAGCAGGGAGCTTTGGTCACTTCTAAAATATCGTCTTTTTTTTTCTTGTAAAACAAACTTGTCATGTATGGGTTAACAACAATTTTTTTCTTTTCCAACAAGACGGTGTTTTGTTGACATCCATTTCATTAGCAATGTCTCTAATGCTAATACCGTCTCTAAACGGGTCGTTATTGTCGCTTTTTGCTTTTCAGTTAGTTGACGCATGTCGACGTTAATTAAATTTCGTTTGACATTTGCGCAGATTCGTCAATTTAATTGGCAATATCTAAAAACAAAGTGAGTCCAGTTCACACAGCCAAATATTTTATTGTACTAGTGTTTTTCTTTTGCAACTGTACGTTTATGATTCACAGCTGAATCAGTGCATTGTAATTTAATTAATTCTAAATAATCCTCTTTAACTAAGACTAGGTTTAGTAGTTAAACAGGAAAAACACATTGTAAACGAGTATGAAGACATCTGGAAGTCCCCAATTCTTAAATCCCTTATTACCTGACCTTCAAAAAATAAGATGTATATATAACTTGTAAAATATGTTTCTGTATTACTCCTTGAGAATGACGATAAGTCGAAACTAGTCGGAGTAAATAAAAAAATAGTAGTGAAACAAACCAAGTGACTCTTATTTAAATATAAATATTGTAAACATGTTTCATCAAGTGATTAATGAGAACCAAATTGAAGATATTAGTAGTTAACATTATTTAGATTTATTTTATTATGAAAATTTAGAAAAGGAATCTGCTGATGCTTTGAATATAAATAATAAAATTACGAGTTAATTCGCATAAACCGCAAAGAATAAATCTTAATAAATAAGACTTTTAAGACAATAAATAAAAACTTACTTACTTACTATTTGTGGTTTACACAAATAATTTCGTATTTTTTTTATATTTAAAGTTTTGCAAACTAAAAGCGTAAGCAAACGTTCTCAAATTCAAAATTGTTTTGAATTCGAAATATACTTTGATGGATTTATGCGTTGAGCTTTTACGTCAGATTATTTAACAGTTGGAAGTGAACAGAGGAAGTGCAACGAATTGAAATTAATAGAGAAGATGTTCCAGTTGCTCATCTTTTAATTTTGGATTAATTGTCGTGACTAATGTTGACAATCCCATTCATTAAGCATTAACAATTGAAAGGGAAAGCATTGCATGTTTATACAATTAAAAATTAAATGCTTAATCATGGACATTCTTGACTTTTATAAGCACTGTCATGTAATTATATCCACAAAAATAATGATAAATTTAAATACAAAAATTCGAGTATATTTGTAACTTTCTGAATGGCGTTTTTCTTTTTTTATATTTGTAACTTCCTGATTTTTTACGTTTGGTTTAATCAAACCACAGGAATTGAAATATATTCATTTAAATTGAATAAAATTGTTACTACGTAGTTTTTTACCACGTTCACTAATTATATGTACCGATGTTTCACAAAGAGTATTTTTTTCTTTTAAGTATACATATCCCGATGCATACTCTATAAATGTTCAGGCATGCGTTGTTTTTAGAACATTTTTCAATTTGAAAGTTCTAACGAGTGTTTTCCACTCCCTGATTAAGCATAAAGTAAAATTTCGTGTTTAGAAAAGCCTGAAAATTTGGTTTGGTCGCTCCGCGAAGCGGAGCGACCAAACCAACACGAACACGAAATTTTACTTCATGCGCCAGGCGCATAAAACACTGATTTTAAGTGAAGTTCAAAATATACTGATTTCATATACTACTTTAGTAGTATATTTTCAACTTCACTTAAAATCAGTGTTTATACGCGTGGCGCATGAAGTAAAATTTCAAGTTTACAAAAGCCTGAAAATTTGGTTTGGTCGGCCAAAACAAATTTTCAGGCTTCAGGCGTATAAAACACTGATGTCAAGTTAATTTCAAAATATACTGTTTTTATTTACTGCTTTAGTAGTATATTTTCAACTTCACGGAAAATCAGTGTTTTATACGCGTGGCGCATGAAGTAAAATTTCGAGTTTAGAAAAGCCTGAAAATTTGGTTTTGTCGCTCCGCTTCGCGGAGGGACCAAACCAAATTTTCAGGCTTTTCTAAACTTGAAATTTTACTTCATGCTTAACCAGGGAGTGAAAACACTAAAACACTTGTTAGACGTTTCAAATTGAAAGGTTTTTAAAATCAACGCATGCCTGAAAATGTACAGAGTACACATTATTTGTGAATGTATACTTGAAAAAAAAAGTGTTGATTAATTTTAAATCAAATGTTTATGATTTTGGTTAATATTTTATTTGCTTAGTTCTATTGTTATATACATGCTGGTTTATTGCTATCAATTATTACATATCAAACATACTTGTAATTTTTGTACGATTTTATGTTTAATTTATTCTTGACCTGTCTAAACTGTATTTACTAAATTGGCACTAATAAACAATAACCATACTAACTCCCTATATACATGGAGATTCTTAATATATGCGACAAACTTTAAGGGCTGATTCATGGGGTTATTTTTATTATAAAAGTTCATATGAATAAACGTCCAAAGCAGCTTAGTTTTAAAGTTATAGGATGTTTAATTATTAATAATTTTCATAAGTATATAATAATGTAAGAGTTTATTTAATAATATTTTAATTAGTTTTGGACATTTATTCATATAAACTTTTATTATAAAAAAAATAGTAATCAGCCCTTTAATAATGTGGCATATATTTAAAATCACCCTATATAAAATCACCTTGGTTTTGACCACTACTACGTACTTGATAATGACACTCACACTGTCGAAACTTGAGTTGTAAAAATATTTATGTAGGCATCTATATTCATACGTTATATACTTAAGTTTCGACGGTGTGAGTGTCATAATCAAGTACAAGATAATGGTCAAAACCATGGTGATTATATTTCAGATTTCGATTAATTAAAGTTGTTGATTCTTCAGAATTGATATCTGTTATCAATTTTAATTGAAAACACTTGGTTTGTTTCACTTATTACGTGAAATAAGCAATACAAACCAAGCCACTTTAATTCAAATTCAATATTAGTTTAAATGTTTAATAATGAGAACTAAATTAATGTTGACATCTGTTATTTTAGACTCTGTAGGCGCTAAAAAGTCTTACTTCCTTTCATCCTAGAGTCTTTATATTATTCCTTACAATTTTTATAAACGTAGATTCTAGGTTCTGAAAGTTGTAACTTTGTAGACACTAAAAAGTGTTTTACTTCCTTTCATCCTAGAGTCTTCATATTATTAAGTATTCCTAAAATTATTATAAACGTAGATTCTAGGTTCTGAAAGTTGGGGTTGATCAAGTACTTAGTAATGGTCAAATCCATGGTGATTTTATTTTAGCTTTCGGTTCATTAAAGTTGTTGATTTTTCAGAATTGACATCTGTTATGAGTTTGAATTAAAGGCACTTGGTTTGTCTCACTTATTAGGTGAAATAAACAAAACAAACCAAGTGACTTTTATTCAAATTACATATTAGTTCAAATGTGTCATCAATGAAAAGGATATTTATGTTGACATCTTTTATTTTAGACTCTGTAAGCGCTAAAAAGTCTTACTTCCTTTTATCCTAGAGTCTTTATATTTCAAGTACTCCTTACAATTTTTATAAACGTACCCACTAAGCAAAAAACAAACAAATAACGTTGTAGCAACATTAAACGCTGTTTTAATGTTGTTGAATTATTATTTAAATGTATTTGCTAAGTGTGTAGATTCTAGATTTTGAAAGTTGTAATTTTGTAGACACTAAATTAATGTTGACATCTGTTATTTTTGGCTTCGTAGGCGCTAAAAAGTCTTTTTTTTTTCATCCTAGAGTCTTTATATTATTAAGTATTCCTAACAATTGTTATAAACGTAGATTCTAGGTTCTAAAAGTTGTAATTGCTTTATTTTAGCTGAGCAAGCTACAAATTTGCTGAATCCAAAGTTGATATTGATTTGCTCCAACAGCATGTTTCGAACTTTTCTATTTATCAGATAAAGCTTGCTTAACTTCATTTTGAAGTGTGTGATAATTTTGCCAGTGATGCTGTTTTTGAAATTAAAAGTAAGAAGAAGACTCACCAGCCACGGTGAAAAATTGGTCGGCCACGCTGGTCACGACACCCGCAGTGTCGATCCCTAGCAGTCGCAGTAAAAGAAGTAGGAAATCACACTAAAACCATGCACACAGTCACTGAGCACAGTCACAGTTAGTTTATCCAATCATGAAAGAAACAGAAAACCAAAAAATTAAAGAGGAAAAAAAATCAGTAACAGCACTGCGACATCAGGATATCAATTCGATTCAAACGCGTTGCATAAAGTTTAGTTTAATCATCGATGAATTGCAAGTTACATAAGCGCGCTGGGTATGTTTTATTATTATTTATGTGTGTGTGTATGTGTTTTTAAAGTGGGTGGCTGTAATCTCTCGGAGGACTCGCTGCGAACTGTTCGACAGTCGAGTGGGACACTGAAGTCGGCGGCTCATGGTTTTAGGGTCGATGCGCGCGAGTCAGCGTCAGAGCGTCGTCCTGCGCTCGCGGCGACGGACGCCCCTGGCGGCGGGCGCCGTCATTACCGCCAGTGCAGCGTCCGCGTCCATCCGGCGACATGTTTAATGCACAAGAATGAAACATTCATTTGAATAATTAAAAAGTACACACCGGGCGGAGGCGGCAGGTAAACGAACCGGCTTGATTCGGCCAGATGGGCCCTCCTGCTTTCTTGAGATCACCCGCCAACTTTCGGACTTTGTATGTAAATTGAAACCTCAATCCCCTCTGCCCACCAGCGGGGGATGAGATCCGCTATATCGGATTAAGGGACAAGTTAAATAAAAACAGCGGATTCGGTTTGATACAAAAATTAAGGGTATTCTAAAATAAATCACAAAAAATATTTTAACTCGTGCCTTTTGCCATTTGCACAAGGCCGTAACTGGACACATATTTCGGAGGGGGGGTATACAAATTTCGGAGGGGATTTTACTGGTAAAAATATTGTTTTTGCTCGTTCAGGGAGGCTTTTTACAAACAAAAATGTAACATTTTGAAAATGTTGGGGGGAGGTTGAACCCCCACATCCCCCCTCTGACTACAGTCTTGTTTGCTCACTATATTAATTTCGAAATAGAGATAGCGATACCTAACAATTCAAAACCTAAACAGAAATTTAGAAATAGAGATCGCGATACCTAACAACTTTAAACCTAAACAGAAGCACAGAGGGAAATATTAGCAATCTAGCGGGATTTATTTATTATGTTATAAGGGAATGAGTACATGGTGTATCCAGAAAGTAAGTTCCGTTTGTATATCTTGCCACCGCAGCGCTGCGATCGCAGTTGCGCGATACTCACTATAACTTATTGAAAAGTAGTTGACGTTTATATGAGTTAACTGAGTGTTATGTACGTTTGGTGGTGCTGGATTGAAGTGACGAATAAATTTTTTTAATTTTATTCGGCACGACGTTATTTTAGCCCGCCGCTATTAAGATAAGGTCTGTAATTCCTTTGCTCGATGCAAAGAACTTCAAACCACATTCATCAACAGATCTGTAAGGTGTATGGAGAAAATGTGATAAGTGATTTAATGGTAAGGAAATGTTCACCCATCTTCTTAAAATTAAATCACTTATCAAATTTTCAATGAAGGACGTGATGATGTGCATGATAACGAACAATGTTTGACTAGTAATGAACTGGTTGCTGCAGTTGAAGAAATGATTCTCGAAAACCTAAAGTGTACAATTTCTGCTTTCTCTATGAGGCTAGGTGGCAAGAGGTTAAACAATGACGATGAGATCAAAAAACGTATTGTTACTTGGTTGACATTACAGGCGGCACCTTCTTATAATGATGGAATACAAAAGCTTGTGCCTACCTATAACAAGTGCCTACAAAATAGTGGGAGTTATATCGAAAAATACCTTAAGGTTCAACAATTTTTTCACTAGAATTTTTTTTATAAATATGTATTTGTTTTCTTTAACCAATCAAACGGAACTTTCTTTGTGGATATAACAAGTATATTTGTCTTTTTTTTTATTAATGTAACTAATAGAAAGACACTTTTAAGGATAATATAAATCTAAAAATGAGCATAAATATTTAATTTATTAAATAATATTGTTATGCGCAGGGCTTCGAACCGTTATTTTTTTCGTTACGGTTCAATTAGTAAAATTTATATCGGTTCCGTTCCTGTTTTCGTTCCGGAACTATTAACGTTTTTTGTGGTTTTCGGTTCTAATTGTTTTAATTTTTAAAATATTTTTATTTTATTTAAAAATAAGTTGATGTGTCCATCGTAGTAGCTTCCTTGTTATAGATATGTATTTCTTTATTTATTTTACTAGATATGATGGGTAATCATCATATCTATAACAAAGACAGTGCTATGAATTTTTTATTAATAAAAATATTATGAATATGGAAAAGTGTCCCAAACTAAATTTGTTCTATCTTAGTAAATATGTGTCACATCTCAGCAATATATATTTTTAACTTTACTTTAAATCAGTGGTTCATACGCGTGGCGCATGAAGTAAAATTTCGAGTTTAGAAAAGCCCCGTGAAAATTTGTCTCGGGTCGCTGCGCGACCCTCGACAAATTTTCTACGCGGGGCTTTTCTAAACTCGAAATTTTACTTCATGCTTAGTCTGGGAGTGGAAGGCACTCGTTAGTTTAAAATATTTCACAAGTATCAAAATGTGTGTTGCAAGTGTCATACAGAAAAACAATAACATGACCATCTGATAATATATAATATGTTCAATAAAATAAAACCTCTAGAGTGCTATGGAATATATTGTAGGTTGGCAACTCTGAAATTAAACATTATAATTATTATGTCTGACGTTTTATATGACAATTCCTAAGGCGTGTAGCCAACATAAATTTAAGAAAAGACAAAATCATAGCACTCTAGAGGTTTTTTGTTATTGAACATACGATATTATAAATAATAGTTGTCTCAGATTGACAATAGTCCTAACGTCAGCTGACGCAGATTTGTGTCAAGTTTATTACATTGGACTAAATGTCATTTCAAGTTGACAGGGTAGACTAATGTCGATTGACGGCGACTCATGTCAAGTTGACACAATGGACTAAATTCTGACTGTCGTCGTCTTAAGTAAAGGTAACACGATAGACTAATGTTAGTCAATACAGTCATAAAGTCACAATAGTGAAAATACAGTCAATATAGTGATTTAATGACAAAATTATATCATAATCAAAAGACAGAAAACCAAGTGACTTACAGTCATAATATCGCAGTTATGAAAATATAGTAATTTAATGACAAAATGCAATAAATTGAAATACTCACAGATAATTTCTTATAAATAAAAAAATAGAGTACAACTCATGTGAACTAACTTCTAGAAATTTAAATATCCGTTAATATTTCACACTCTCCATTTAAAAATGCAATTTAAATTTAAAATTGTAGTGCTTAATGTTATGAAAACTGTAAATATTTTATTTAAATCCAATCGTGTTAATTTTATTTTAAAAACTATGCAAAAACAAAAAATCTATTTAGTGTAGAATATGTAAAAAAAAATATGCAAAAATCTCAAAATACCTCACTAGTTATTGGGTTATTTAAATTTAAATGTCACAAAGTGTATTATTTGTTAACAGTTGATTGATTTTAAAAATTAAAACAACATTTTTGCAATGTTATTATAAAACGATTGCTCTTTATGTGACATCTAAGTATACTTCATCGATAGTGTTCGATCAATTTTGGATTGAACGTCAAAAAGTGTTATTTTAAATCAAATTTTATAGATGTTAAAAATTAAAGAACTCATAAACACAAAAATTTGTTCCGTAACTTTTTATATAGTTATTTAAAACTTTACATAATTGTAAAAAAACATTGCTCTTTCAGAATATGAACATTAAAAAAGACTACCAATAGTTTTCAGTTAAAAAATAATTTCTTTTAAAAACTTTTAACGAACTTTTGAATCCCGTTCAAACTCAAGGATTTTGTTTAAAACTGACTGCAATTTAATAATAAAGCAAAGTAGTGAATTCTGCATCTAAAGCTCAAATTGGAAAAACATATTCCATACTAAAGATGTTTATTTTAAACATTTATAAAAATTCCAAGCCATTTTGACCTAATTTAAAACTTACAGATTCTATTTAAAATTGGGTGATCTTTAGTAATCAGTAAGAATGTGTAATCAGTAAGGATGTGTCATGATTGGGGTTCATTTTCCCCTAAAATTTTTCCCCCGGCAAATTTTCCCCTTATATTTTTCCCCCGAATTAATATTCCCCCAAATTAATATTCCCTTAATCTAATTTTCCCCCAAATGAATAATAACGCAACAATCAAATTAATTAAGTTATATTAATAAAAATAAAAACAAAATAGTTCCACTTAGCTCAAACATATTCTACGCAACTGATATTTAAGCTATAACTTTTCAACTTCAAATTGAGACTAATTAACATCAAATTCTGATAAAACATTGCTGTCAATTAAAACACAATCGAATTGGAAATACGCAATTTAACATTTTTAGTTTCTTGTTAGTTAGTCTGGGGAGTTTTAGGTGAAACACCCTTTATATTCCTTAAATATTTAAAAAAAAATCCTTTGAGTTTGGCTTATATAACATTTGCTACAATCATTGCACGCAATTGAATACATTTCTGAGTCTAAGTTTCATCTTCTTATGAAAATAATAGCCGGGGGAAAATTTCAGGGGAAAATTAATAGCGCGGGGGAAAATAACCTAGGGGAAAAATTGTAGGGGAAAAATGACCCCCAACGATGTGTCATTTTGGAAAATGTGCTACAACAGTAAAAATCTTGAGAAACACTATTTTGGACTTCAGAAGCATAGGTCGTAATTAGACATCTAATTAAATTTATTTGATATTGCTGAGAGTCACCGAATCTTATGACGTAATCTAATATATGTAATTCGTTTTTTAAAGCAACCGAAACGCCAACAGTTATAGACTCTCGTTACATATCTTTGAAAAGAAAATGGCTAAAGCCGTAGCCAGACCATTAACGCCCCCCCCCTCGATTTTTTTTCTGTCTGTGACCTTCAAAATGACTATTCGGTTTGTTCTTTACTGAAGGAACACATATTATTTAAAATAAACAAATTTCACCAATTACAAACCAACCACAATGTTTAAAAATAAAATGAGAACCAATACAACTTTAAGTTAATAGAATTAGGTTGTGTTAATTTAGCGATATATTGATTCTTATATTATTTTAAAAAAATTCATGGCTGAAGGTAACCCCTTTTGAGGTTTGTGTGTAATCTCAAAAAGTTACTTGGGCTTAACCCTGGAATTTTTCTGGTGCCCAAATAAATGATGCATATTATTTATTACTGTCTCGAATATACAGAGAGTTTTTCTTTTAAGTATACATATCTCAATACACTGTATACGCTGTAAATCTTCAGATAATCGTTTGTTTTTCAAAGATTGATGTCTTAAACGAGTGCCTTCCACTCCCAGACTAAGCATGAAGTAAAATTTCGAGTTTAGAAAAGCCTGAAAATTTGGTTTGGTCGCGTAGCGCGAAGCGCGGAGCGACCAAACCAAATTTTCAGGCTTTTCTAAACTCGAAATTTTACTTCATGCGCCACGCGTACTAAACACTGGTGTGATGTGATGTTTAGAATACACGATTTTAGCATACTGCTTTAGTAGAATATTTTGAACTTCACTTAAAATCTGTGTTTTATACGCGTGACGCATGAAGTAAAATTTCGAGTTTAGTGAAGCCTGAAAATTTGCTTTGGTCGCGTAGCGCTACGCGATACACGTTTTTAGCATACTGCTTTAGTTGAGTATTTTGAACTTCACTTAAAATCGCGTGGCGCATGAAGTAAATTTTTTCTTCATCCCTAATCTGGGAGTGGAAAACACTCATCTAGGACTACAAATTAAACTATTTTAAAAAAACAAATGATTATCGGAGAAATTACAGCTCATGCATACATGTATGTATATTGAAAAAAAAAATCCCAGTATTTTCACCAAATTTTAATAGTGGCAAATGCAAATCAGGGCCGAAGGGGTTAAAATAAATAAATAATAAATCTTTGTTCAAATGAAACAAATTGACCTTGAGTTTGAAAATGATAAGTAGGAGTTGTAGATACTATAGTCACTTAATAAAGTCTTAGTTATACAAACAAAGTTAAAATCGTGTTTCATTTGTGAATTATGATGTATAACGAAGTAGAAGCCTCCACCGTTAACAGTTTGAATAATCTTTGAAATTGGGACATTATCAACAACAGGTTCCAATGTTTGATCAAATTGTTTCAGTTTAAAACATGTGTTTACCCACTCCTTGATTAGGTATATAGCAACATTTCGAGTGTAGAATAGCCCAAACAGTTTGGTTTTCTGGGCCAAGCGAAGCGACCTGAAAATTTGGATTTTGCATTCTTTCATCTGCTGATTAAAACAAAAACCTCAGATACCTGTCAAAGTTTGTAATTTTGGAAATGACACTTATAGTTTAAGACTTTAGAAACTTTGAACGTAAGTAATTGGAAAAAGTAATGTAATTCAAGATAAACAATTGAAAACACCTTCGCTCACACATTTTGAAGATATTAAGACTCGTATGATTGAATGTTAAATTAATGAAATACATGGATTTAGCTACGGACTAACAAGTTGTAAGAGAACAAACAAGTTGTAATTGCTGTTGAAAACATGACGGGCCGCATTTGAAACAACAAGAAAAATTGTTTTGGTCAGAGGTCGAGGCAAACAATGCATCGGTTAATCAAGCATAGTTCCTGTCCCCCATCTATAAAGGTCACCAATTAAGGCTATTCACGTTGCTCTAATAAGGTTACCAATAAATTAACCACGCACAAATTGTCTTGCACTAACGATTAACAAACCACTATTTGAAATACCTGCAAGAGAAATTTACGGAAAAAAACTAATGGTTTTAACATTTATGCTTTAATGGAAAGTTTTGATACTTGAATAAACATTATTTATTGTAAATAAAACACTTTTTACTTTGTTTAACCACTGAATCTTACATTTAATTGTGTGACTAGTTTCGACTATCTAGTAGTCATTCTCAAACTAAAGTAAATACAAATTACACGTTAAAAACTATTTATACGGCTTCGAAAAGAGGGGTGTACATTAGGTCAACCTGGTCATTTAGAAGGGAAATTCCGGGATTAATTCGGGCCTTGTGTATTTCTAGTGCTTCCAGTAAATCCATTTTACGACCTTTTTTCGGCAAAATGGATTACTGAAAGTACATCCTCGCCAAAAGTGTGATTCTTTTCTAAAAGATGGTTAGCATAGGTAGAACTATTATGTTTTAATCTAAAGGCTCGCTCGTGTTCTTTCAATCTTATTTCGATTCTACGACCAGATTGTCCAATGTACACACCTTTACGATTTTCGGAGTTCAATTTATAAATGCCTGATCTAACTAGGGGATTAAGTTTTGTTTTTGGGTTGAAAATTATATTATTAAGTTTATGGGGCGGAATTTCCCTTCTTAATGACCAGGTTGACCTAATGTACACCCCTCTTTTCGAAGCCGTATAAATAGTTTTTAACGTGTAATTTGTATTTACTTTAGTTTGAGAATGACTACTAGATAGTCGATAATAGTCACACAATTAAATGTAAGATTCAGTGGTTAAACAAAGTAAAAAGTAAAATTTGAAATAAAAACACTTGGTTTGTTTCACTAACGTTTTACTTATTATTCCGACTAGTTTCGGCTTCTAGCCGTTATCAAGGAATGTACAGAGAATACTTTTTTACACGATATTTATATACAAAATCAGGTAATAAGGGCGTTCATTATTGGGGAGATCCATAGCTCGTCATTGTTTTATTTATTTATCTCCAAGCCTTCTCTGAAATTCAGTATACGACCCTTATTGCCAGTATACAATATTTTAAAATTATTGCTGTTGTATAGATGACCGGCTGTGATGCAGTGTTTGGACATACCCGTTGATTGTTTTTTATTTGAACATCTTTTTTATGTTCGTTGAGACGGATTTGGAATGATCGTCCGGTCTGTCCTATATATACTGCATCACAGTCGTTACATCTTAATTCATAAACACCTGATAGTTCTATTCTATCGTTTTTAAACTTATTATTCACTAATAATTTACTTCAATTAATGGGGTTTGTTAGAATGATGTCAAATTTGTTGTTTCTCAAAGTATTTTTTAATTTTTCAGAAACGTCTGCCACATAATCTATTTTTTGTCAGGTGTTTTTAGAATTTGGAGTGGTTGCGTAAAAATATTTTAGTAATTGACGTTGTTTTTTCTTTTTTAATAAATTATCTATTAACTGTTCTGAATATCCGTTGTTATTTGTTATTATTTTTATAATATTTAATTCAGATTTGAAATTGTCGGCGTTTAGAGGGATATTTAATAATCTATATATTAAGGAATGGAAAGTGCTATGTTTAATTTGGTTTGTTGTATTTGCGTGGATGGGATAATTGAATCTGAAAATGTTTGACCTTTCTGTAAAATTAAAAAATACTTTGAGAAACAAGAAATTTGACATCATTCTAACAAACCCCATTAATTTAAGTAAATTATTAGTGAATAATAAGTTTAAAAACGATAGAATAGAACTATCAGGTGTTTATTAATTAAGATGTAACGACTGTGATGCAGTATATATAGGACAGACCGGACGATCATTCCAAATCCGTCTCGACGAACATAAAAAAGATGTTCTAAATAAAAAACAATCAACGGGTATGTCCAAACACTGCATCACAGCCGGTCATCTATACAACAGCAATAATTTTAAAATATTGTATACAGGCAATAAGGGTCGTATACTGAATTTCAGAGAAGGCTTGGAGATAAATAAAGCAATAAAATCGGGAAAACATGTGGTCAATGACAATGACGAGCTATGGATCTCCCCAATAATGAATGCCCTTATTACCTGATTTTGTATATAAATATCGTGAAAAAAGTATTCTCTGTACATTCCTTGATAATGGCTAGAAGCCGAAACTAGTCGGAATAATAAGTAAAACGTTAGTGAAACAAACCAAGTGTTTTTATTTCAAATTTTATTTTAATCATGTTTCACCAAGTGATTAATGAGAACATTGTGAAAGATATTTTAAACGAAAGTAAAAAGTGTTTTATTTACAATTGTATTTAAGATGTACCACAAAGTGAACGCCTACAACACCAAATAATTATTTATTGTGTTTAGAGTGGGCGAATTTTGTCAATTATAGTGCTATAATTAAGAAATCATGTTTCTGATAATTAGCAAAGTATGTTTATTTCTACAGAAACATGATTTAAGAAACCTTTTCTTTAAACAAATGTGGTTAAAATGCAATATTTCCAACCACCTAGTTTCTGTACAAAAGATTGAAAGGTCTTATTTTATCGCTGTTATGAGAGATTTGCTAGGATTTGTATTCTTTGTTTTCATTTCTATCTTATAATAAATTTACTAGAATATCGAGCGATATAAAAAATGTTCCGAAATTTTAAAAAACTGTTTTACGCGCGACATTCTAGTAACATTATTTAATTAAATATATGAACAACAAAAGTGACAAATCTTTGCAAAGGAATCTTTTACAAGATGACTGATATTTTTTTTATTATATGTTATAGATTTTGTAGGAATACGTGTAATTTAAAGACAATATGCTAATTAAGCAATGTTTAATATCTTTATTATTAAACAGCCGTAAGTGTAGAAAACATTTAAATAGATGACTACAAAGTTTGTACTTTCCTTAAAATAAATCCAGTTTTTTCATCTTAAAATTTCATCTTAAAATTAGGTCGTAGTTAGGACGACAACATGCCTAGTTTTATTTTATTCAATCAACGGAGTTCATTTATACAGAGAGCTTTATGTAACACCGAACATAAACATAAACACAATTTATTTCCATAAAGACTACAATACATAGTATAGGAACGTCAGAACAGAGTATAGAAAATATAAAATATAAGAGAAATATTACATCAATCTAATCTAGTTTTTCGCAATTAAAATATTCGTTTAGATTATAAAATGCATGGTTAGTAAAAATGCACTTCAGGCTCTTTTTAAATAGGTGGTAATTTAGGTTGCGAATGGTTGGGGGAAATTTGTTGTACACCTTAACACTGACTATATTTCAGGATCTGTTTGAAAGCTCCAGATGAACTTTACGTTGCAATAGTAAATTGTTATGACGTGTTTTGTAGTTGTGAGGTGCGCGATGATCCAATTTGTATTTATTTAAATATGCGTATTTACAGAGTTCGAGTAGAAGCAATGACGGTAATGTTAATATAGATAAATTTTTAAAATGTGTACGACATGATTGCATTTGGCCAATATTTAAGATTGGTCTAATTATCAATTTTTGAGTAATGAAGACTTTCTCATGCCAGTGTGAACAGCCCCAGAGAAGAAGTCCATATTTAGATTGCACTTCAGCATAATAGATATTTTTTAGTACTGTAAGATTTAGGTAGTGATGTAATGCTCGAAGTTTGTAGGCTGATTTATTTAGATGACTAATTAGCTTCGTGCAGTGTTCATCCCATTTTAAATCGCTTGATATTGTGACTCCCAAAAAGTTAACATGGTCGGTTGTATTTGTTATTTCATTATTGACTACTAATTTTACAGTACTGTCAATTTTCTTCTGTGGATTATGAAACAGTATTATTTTTGTTTTATCGGAATTTAAGAAAAGGCCATTTGTCTGGAACCAGTTACAGAGTCTAGAGAGAGCTATGTTTCCGGAAGTTTCAACTGTTCTAATTGATGCGTCTTTAACTAAGACCGAGGTATCATCAGCATACATAGCAATGTGGTAATCACTAAGGTATTCAGCAACATCGTTATTGTATAGGATAAATAGTATTGGTCCCAATATTGATCCTTGTGGAACATCCAATAACGAAGACAGGATCTCAGATCTGTGTCCCCCCCCTAGGCCACTCTGGTTAGAAATTTCCACAAAATAAGACCTATTGGATAAATACGAGGCAAACCATTCGCCCGCTAGGCCCCTCACGCCATATGAATTTAATTTCCAGAGCAGACGACATTTTCATAACGAGAATTTTTCTTTTAAGTATACACAAGCATACGTTGTACATTTTCCGATTCTCGGTTTATTAATAGAATTTAATTTGAAGCTTTAAACGAGTGTTTTCCACTCCCAGGCTAAGCATGAAGTAAAATTTCGAGTTTAGAAAAGCCTGAAAATTTGGTTTGGTCGCGAAGCGCGGAGCGGCTAAACCAAATTTTCAGGCTTTTCTAAGCTCGAAATTTTACTTCATGCGCCACCGGTACAAAACACTGATGCAATGTAAAGTTTAGCGGTGTGTTTTAATCTTCGTAATATGTCAGTGTTTTGTACCGGTGGCGCATGAAGTAAAATTTCGAGTTTAGAAAAGCCTGAAAATTTGGTTTGGCCGCTCCGCGCTACGCGACCAAACCAAATTTTCAGGCTTTTCTAAACTCGAAATTTTGCTTCATCCTTAGTCTGGGAGTGGAACACAATCATTTCAAGTTTCAAATTGAACTCTTAAAAAAACAATGAGTATCTAAAGATTTACGGCGTATACGCTGTAATTGGGACATATTTGAAAGAAAAACTCCTGTATATACAAGTTAAGGCATTAATTGCTATTGATTGGCAACAATTTTTAATGGTCATATAGGCTTCCCAAATTACACATAACTTAAAAATTAAATGTGTCAAATTGTATTGGATGAAAATGTTCGCTGTTATATAAAACTCTCTGTACGTTTAGATAGGGTTCGACTTCCTCTTAGAGCAAATATACATTTCTAATTTTTTTTAAGAGACTACAGTTTGTAAAACTATCTATATTAAATTCATTTGGGTGAATTACGCAAAGATAATAATAACTTGAAATAAATCACTGTTAACCTTTCTTCACAAATTTATTCTTTACCAAATGTACATTTCGGACACAAAGTGACCATTATCAATGGTTTGATACAGTATCAAACCATTGATAATGGTAATTGATAATGGTTACTGTTTGTCCAAAATGTACATCTGGTAAAGAATAATTTGTGAAGAAATGTTAAATGTGTTGTATTTCAAGTTACTATCTATAATAATATCACCTTATCTTCTCAATAAGTTAATATTAATGTATAGTTTTCAAATTTATTTATATTATTATTATCTAACCATCTCATAAGATTAAATTTATATAGATTAGTTTTCGAATTTCATTTAACAAATTCCAGAGAATGGAAAAATACGAGTACATACAACAAAACAATCAATTTCAACTGATGAATTTGAAACGCACGCTCGTTACGTAATCATTGTTTAATTCCGGCGTAATGTACGCAAAATTGCAAATTTTACTTTGTTTTAATTTGATAAACAAATTATTCACATAACGTGGACCGCGTTATAATAATACATTGTTCAGAATGTGGGTCTTTCGCTACGAAAATATTTATTCATTACATTTTAATTCTGATTATTTATACTCGGTTGAATTATCCAGATCGTATGCATATTGCAATTAAATAGTTGCATCCATGTATAAATAAACAATTAATTGAATTATAATAATTTGAAACAATGAAACCTACCAATTAAATCAAATAAGTTAATACAGGTCACGTTTGCATTATTACATTTTTTCAACTAGAATCGTCTAGTGTGTTTTCCACTCCTAGGTTAAGCATGAAGTAAAATATGACTTGTCAAAATATGTTTATTTCACAAGAGACATGATTGAAGCTGCTTCTTTTTTAAAAATACAATGTTGGCTATAAAAATGGACTAAGAGCTGTTTATTTATCAATTCAAAGCTTTAAACGAGGATTTCCACTCCCAGACTAAGCATGAAGTAAAATTTCGAGATTAGAAAAGCCTGAAAATTTGGTTTGGTCGCTCCGCGAACATTTTTCAGGCTTTTCTAAACTCGAATTTCGCTTCATGCACCACGCGAATGAAACACTGATTTACAATTAAGTTCAAAATATACTGCTTAGAATTGATTGTGTTTTAATTAATTCTACAAATGTTTATATGGAATGGGATAGAGTATACTGAAAAGAAAAAAAAAATACCTATATGTAACTTAAATGTAATTTTAAATAGTATGTCAAAATTTTTCAATATTGGCTATAAAAAAAGACTAATAGCTGTTTATTTATCGCTATGACTATAAACAAAAGATTAAGAGCTGTTTATTTATCCCTGTTAGGATTTGAGAGAATGTAAGAACGAGGCGGAAATGTGGAGAAATTTGAGGAGAGGGAAGAGAAGGAGGCAGGTAGGGGTTTCGCTGAGGGAATGGACAAGGAAATGCAGAGATGGAAGCGGAGTACCAGGGGAGATTGGAGAAAGCAGAGGTGTAGACAGAGGGGAAGAGTTCACGGAGGAGGAGGTGGAGCGGGCGTTCAAGGAAGTGAAGAGTGGAAAGGCGGCAGGGAGGGATGGTCTCTCTGGCAGAGATGTGGAAGGAGATTGGGGAAAAGGGGAATACGAAATTTAGGGAACTGTTGAATCAGATGCTCTCAGGAGGCTGAGTCGTGGTTCAGGGAGAAAGGATATTTAAATGAATGGGTGATGGTCACAATTTGATTAAATTGGGAGTTTTGGGAGATGTGGAGGGGGGAGGTGAGCTTGCCGGTAGAATGGAGGGTTGGGATGATGTGTCCAGTGTATAAAGGAGGGGATGAGAAGGAGGCCAGTAGTTATAGGGGTGTAACGATCACAAGTATTGGGTATAAGCTGGCAATGATGATAGTGAGGAATCGGATGGAGGTGGAGGTGGAGGAGAAGGGAATACTGCCAGAGACGCAGGGGGGGTTTAGAAGGGGGAGGGGGACGAGGGAGCAGGTCTTTACCCTGGCGCGAATGGTGGAGAGAGTGATGGAAGAGAAAGGATTTGTGTATGCTGTGTTTATGGACATGAAGGCAGCATATGACTCGGTGCCGAGAAGAAGCTTGATAGAAGGTTTGAGAAGGAGAGGGGTGAGTGAGGGAATGGTGGAGTGGGTGAGGAGAGTGTATGAGGAGACATGGGTGGTGGCGAAAGTGGGGAAGGAGGTGTCGGGGTGCTTTAGGACGTGGGAGGGGTTGAGGCAAGGGTGCCCGCTGAGCCCGATGCTATTTAATGTATACGTAAGTGAATTGGAAGAGGTGATGAGGAAAGGGCAGGCGGGGCGAGTAGTGATGGATAAAAGGAAGGTATGGATGCTGGCGTATGCGGATGATGTGGTGTTGGTTGCAAGAGAGTATAATGGGATGAAAGAGATGTTAAAGAGAGTGGAGAGGTTTATGGATAAAAGGGAAATGAATGTGAATGTAGGGAAAACGAAGTGGGTGAAGTTTAGAAATAAAGGGAGGGAGGGGAAGGTGAAAGAATTGGAGTGGAAGGGGGTAGTTATTGAGAGGGTGAAGAGTTTCAAGTATTTGGGGTTTTGGTTTAAAGGAACGGGAGGGTGGGGAACAATGTGACGGTTGCGTGTAAGATATGGGATGCGTGTGTAAGAGCGGTGCTAATGTATGGAGTGGAAGTGTGGGGGACGAGAGGGTACGAGGTGATAGAGAGGGAGCAGATGTGGTTCCTGAAGCATATGTTGGGGGTGGAGAGGTCCACGCCCAGCTACATAGTGCTTCAGGAGACCAACAGAGAGAGGCTAGAGTGGGAGGCAATTGTGAGGGTGGTGAGGTACGAGATGAGATTGTGGGAACTGGATGAAGGGAGATTGGTGAAGGATGTATGGGTGACGAGTGTGTGTGGGGGTGAGGGTGGATGGAGGGGGGAGAGGAGGAAAATGTATGAGAGGGTAGGGCTGTCTGAGACGAAGGTAATGGAATGGCTAGGAAATGGGGTAAAGGTGGGTGAGGGGGAAAGGGAAGGAGGTAGAAGGGCAGGAAAGGCAAGGGTGTATTGACAGAAGTCAGTATATTGATATGTATGGGAGGTGGCAGGTGTATGGGAGGGTGCCGAAGTATTTGATAGAGAAGGGATGGGGTAGAGAGGATAGGGTGATTGTGGCAAGGGCGAGGTGTGGATCGGAGGAGAGAGGAAGGAAAGTATGGATGGGGGAAGAATATGGAAGGTGTGTGTTGTGTGGACAGGGGAAGGATACGTGGTGACACTTGGCGGAGGAATGTGAGGGGGTGAAAGAGGAGTGGCTGGGAGCGAAAGGGAATAGAAGAGTAGTGGAGTGGATTAGGGAGGATGGGAGCGGGGTAAGGACGTTGGAAAAGCTGGGGAGGAAGAGGCAAATGAGAAGGGAGGGTAAGAGGGATACGGGAATGTAGTGAGGTAATCAAATGTAAATGTGTAATCAAATGTAAAGGTGTGGAGATATGCCAATAAAGGTCTTTTTTTTTATTTTTTTTATTTATCGCTGTTCAATTAACCTATAAATACAACCAGAGTTAAAGTGTAGTAAACATTGTTTTTTGAATTTATAATAGATTTTTAATTTCCGAATTAAAAACAGGTATATCATTACTAAATTTTCGCAATTTTAAATTACCTGTTTTATTTACATTTTCCTAAGAAAATATGAATTAAAAACAATTTTTTTTAAATAGTATAAATTTAATCATGTTTTTAACAAAATTTAATCTCGTTCATTTTTGCTAACTAAACTTCTTGCAATTTCTGATAACTTAATACTTATATTTTGCATTACCAATTAAAATGTTTGCTCAACATTGCTCTTCTGAGATATTTACGATTTCTTGGGTATTTTCAGCATATGTTGTGTATGTACGTTGTTCACATTGCTACATAGCTTTTGTTGTTGCATTATATTTAAACTTTTCTATTTTTATCCTGTAATTTGTATTTGTGTGGAATATGACTAGATACTCATATACTTTCTTAGACATCTTCCTTTCGTTAGCAGAAACCGTCTATATTTGATAAATAATAGCGATACCTACAAGAAGTCAAAAATATTATATTAGAGCACTTTTAAGCAAACATATAAATTGGTTTACAAAAGTATACATATTAAGTTATCAGAAATTGTAAAAAGTTTAGTTACTGACAATGAACGAGATTTGAATTTCGTAAAAACAAAATTTATAATGAATACTTTTCAAGAGATATTTCTGAAATAGTGTTTTTGAAATAAATATACAGGGAGTTTTTCTTTTAAGTATACATATTCCAATTACAGCGTACGTTCTTTTTTTTAAGTTCAATTCAAAGCTTTAAACGAGGGTTTTCCACTCCCAGAATAAGCATGAAGTAAAATTTCGAGTTTAGAAAAGCCTGAAAATTTGGTTTGGTCGCGTAGCGCGAAGCGCGGAGCGACCAAACCAAATTTTCAGGCTTTTCTAAACTCGAAATTTTACTTCATGCGCCACGCGTATAAAACACTGATTTACAATTAAGTTTAAAATATACTGCTTAAAATTGATTGTGTTTTAATTAATTCAACAAATGTTTATATGGAATGGGATAGAGTATACTGAAAAGAAAAAAAATCCCTATATGTAACTTAAATGTAATTTTAAATAGTACGTCAAAGAGTTAAAAATCTGTTCAACATTATTAAACATAAAACGTTCTCGTAAACAAATTAAATAAGATTTTAAATATTTCATTGTATAATTCAATAACTGGAGGTGTATTTGCACTGGAAGTAGTTGTTTCAATGGATATTTATCGTCTTAAGTTGTCTTATTAATTAAGACATTGTTTGCATTTTCACGAATAGTTTTTTCGTAATTTTATATATTACGTTGTTGAAATGTGTATTTAATATATCTGATAGTTTATCTATAAATCAATGATTTATTTTAAATATAATTTCAACTTTGAGAGCTTTCAAACATACAAAAGCTTACTTAATAAGATTTAAAAACTTCATAGGAGTTAAATGTCTAGAACATACAACTCAAGAATGTACAATCCTCATAAATAAACAAACAGACAAACATTCATGGAATTCATTAACACCGAAAAGAACCAGCGACAAATTGGGCGACGCGATGATGTTATCGTGACACTAAATATATTATTACACGGCATCGAAGCGCCATTATGCATATTTATCACCGCCTCTAAATCCGTTCCAGTCAAATAACAATGTAAATAATATCAAACACACTTTACTATTTCGTGTAGCACACGAACGAAGAGCCATTTCCGCTCCTCTCGTCCTACACGTTCAATTTACAGAAACATGTTTTTACCGTACAAGTTTACAAACTCCCGGAGTTACTGTTTTCAAAAACAATTCAATAGGATACACCGTAAATTCTCAGAAGTATTATTTTACAATATGATAATTTAATCGTTTAAGATAAAGATTGTTGAATTAGTAAAAGTTACGAAAGAATAATTTAAATATTAATCCTTACCTAACTTTTTTCCTTCCTTGGAAAATGTACTTGATTATTTTTCAAATACTCTGTAATTTATTGAGTTAGTGTTTTTGCCTTTACATAAATTTGTAATAAAAAAGATGTGTTATTATTATTAATAAATAATATGGCAAGAAAGGAGCGAATAATATTTTTTTCTCCCACACAAACACATACAAACAAGCCATCCAATTTGCCAGTAGAGTGAATTTCAAGAGCGTTATCAAATAAAATAATAATAACGAGCAGCCATAACATTCTTTATTACCTTTAAGTATTCCTCGGTAAAGGCCTCAGGATGTGCTTTGCTTTTTGAACAATATTAATATACAATAATGAGGGTAAATTTAATTACGATCCCCTTCTTCTAAATGTTAAGAAAACAGGTAATTTTTTATTTAAGTATTTTAACATATCCTAACACATACTCTGTAAATGTTCAGACATTCGTTGTTTTTATAAAAATGTAGAATTTAAATTTTCTAACGAGTGTTTCCACGCCTAGATTAAGCATGGAGTGAAATATCGAGTTTACTTTACTTCATGCCAAAACTGGGCAGGATTCGAATCATTCAGGATTCGAATCCTTTTAAAAGATTCAAAAGAGGCATTCGAATACTTTAGTTAAACTGGATTCGTTATCCGGATTTGTTACATTTTTTTAAGAGAATTAGTATTTGACTCCAAATGCGGGTGATTCGAACTCTCATAAAAGGATTCGAATATTTATAAAAGATTTCGAATACTTACAAAAGGATTCAAATATTTACAAAAGGATTTGAATCGTCAAAGATAATTCGAATTAGTTGTAAGGATTAACATGGAAAATTTGTTTAGTGTTTTTAAATTTCTCGTTAAATCACTGTTTTATACGCGTGGCGCATAAGGTAAAATTTCGAGTTTAGAAAAGCCCCGTGAAAATTTGTCTCGGGTCGCTGCGCGACCCTCGACAAATTTTCTACGCGGGGCTTTTCTAAACTCGAAATTTTACTTCATGCTTAGTCTGGGAGTGGAAACACTTGTTTAAAATTTCAAATTAACCTCTATTATAACGAATACCTAAAAATTAGGTAAATAAAAAATTCACTGAATATCATAAAAACCCAAAAAACCCTTACGGGTGTTGAGTATACAGAATAAAGGCTATCTAGTTCAAATAACTTCTGTTTCCTTGTACATGTACTAATTTCGCCCAATCCTTCTTGTTCTTCGGTAGTGTTCTTGTCTGGATTACCGTTATCCCCTTTTCTTTTATTATCTTCTCCAATCCTTTTTCCCATGTTTTTCTAGGTCTTTCCCTTCTTCGCTTCTTTACGGTTCGTACGTTCCATACCCTCTTTGTAGTTCTGTTGTCATCCATCCTTTGCAGATGTCCTCACCAGCTCAGTTGTCTTCTTTCTATGAACTTTATCATTTCTTCCATTTCAAGGTCTTCTCTAATTATTGTGTTTTGTATTCTGTCCATTTTTGTAACTCCTTTCACGCACCTCATGTATTTTTTTTAAGCGCTTGTATCTTGCTCTTCTGTTATTTGTTCAGCATCCATGTCTCACACCCAAAAATCAGTATTGGTCTATAGATGGCTTTGAATATTTAATTTAGTTTTCTTTGATACTTCCTTACTGTATATAAATTTAGTTCTCATTGCGTGGAAAAGCTTTAATGTATTTTCCAGTCTTTTATTTATTTCTACCTCGTTCTTTCCATTTGTTTCTATATTTATTCCGAGGTACTTGTAATTGTCCACTTGTTGTATATGTTCGCCATCTATTTTTATGTTTATTTGCTCATCTTACCCGATAACTATTACTTTTGTCTTGCTTGTATTTATCCTCATGTCCTATTTGTTAATTGTGTTGGTCCATTCTAGTAGGTTGTGTTCTAGGTCCTTACTGCTGCTACCATATATGACAACATCTGCAAATACCCCTTCAGATATTCCAACTGGGTTCAATTTATAATATCCAATGTGCAATTGTTTTGTCTTATTAGTGCATGTTTTTATTATTTCGTTCATAAATATTATGAATAGTAGTGGGCTCAGCCCACCACTCTGTCTTAACCCATTATTTGTTTTGAACGGTTCTGATGTCTTGTTATTTTGTACAATAAAAGTTGTGTTGTTGTCATAAATTGTTTTTGTAAGTCGTATCAGTTTGTGGTCGATTTCATTTTTGTCTAGTAGCTGCCATATTTTTCTTCTACTAACCGTATCAAACGCCTTCTCTATGTCGATAAACGCTAGATACCGTCAAACGGGGTAAAGCGGATCAAAATTTAACGTTTTTCAACATTTTTGCATTGTTTGGTACCTACTTAAATTCTCCAAAAAATATATATTATTTGTGCATTCTTCTGCTCTCTGATACACCCATTGGTTTTTTTTGCGATGCACGTACCACCTCAAATTTATTTTTTTAGGGTGATCCGCATTACCCCATAGTGGGGGGTAAAGCGGATCACCCATAATATTTGCTTGCAAAACCAATTTGAACGCATCGCGGGTAAAGCGGGTCACTGAATTTTTTTTTTAAATGTTTCCATCGAGGTTTTCATGGAAACCGCAGGAGGGAGAGAGATAGAGAGACAAAACCATGTGAAATAAATGTAGAGTCGGTTATTCACAAACATTTTAATGAAAATAAAATAGTTTTCTCTTATATAAATGACTGAAGAACTTCAGACTACTCTAATGAAAGTGAATCGGAAATATTTCTGAATAAGAATGCTCCCCTCCTCTCAGCATGTCCAACCACTTTCTTATATATTTGACACTTCTTCACGATCGCAACATCTTCAACTTCTGGGTAGACAAACATTATTCGTTTGGTCCCTTTCTTTTTTCTTAGCACATTGACTGTGTATTCATTATTGCGATTTTCGGATTCTATTTTACCAATATACAGCCTATTCCTCTTATTTGTTTCGAATTTGATGATGACGAAATCCCCTACGCTTATAGTTTTGGTTTTATCTTGGGGCTCATCTTATTTTGACGTTGAGGGTGAATTTTCTTTTTCTATGATATTATCTTCCTCTCCTTCGGAAATATTTTCTTCAGATATTCCGTTCAGCCCTTCGTCGTCGTTTATTTCTATGTCTTGTTCCTAGTGGTTGTCATACTCGTGTTCGTCTGGCTCCGATTCAATTATTGTTGGTAGAAGATCAGCTGCTCCAATGCTCTTTCCTGCTGAAACATTAACTTTTTTACATCTTTTTGGAGCCTGCTCACCTCCAGATCGCATCTGATTGAGATGTGTCACAATAGTATCGGACCACGTTGTTTCCATTGCTCTTTCAACATCTTGTTGTTTTTCCTGTGGTCTTATGCGAACAATTTTTCTCAAAACTGCATCTGGATTAAATGGAATTATGCCACAAGCCTTGAATCCTGCGTCAACATTAGCCGTTGTTCTGCCTCCAACTTTTTCAATTGTTTCATTCAACAATTTTGGAGACACTGTCTTCGGCAACACTCCTCGATTTTTCAACTTCCATTTTTCTAAGACATCGCGCCATGCGCCTTTGAATGGGCGGAAGAATGCGACATCTAAAGGTTGAAGGAGGTGTGTAGAATTAGGTGGCAAGAGAACAAATCTAATGTTATTATTTTCGCATTGCTCAATAACGCTGATAGTCAAATGACTACATAAATTGTCACCAATAATTACCTTGGGACCATCTAGGTTACGCATGAAAGGTAAAGCAGTTCTTGTAAACCAATCTTCAAATGTGCATGAATCGAACCATCCACTTGGGGTACGGTTATATCTCGAACCTGGAAACCCGCCTTCTGTCCACCCAGGATATAAATGCTTGGCTTTATATACAATATAGGGTGGTAGCAACTTTCCATCTCCTGATATGGCAAATATTACACTGGTGCTAGATTTGGAAGTGTCTATTATTCTATGGGCATGTTTTACCCCACGCTTAACTACAACTTTCACAGAACCCGGATTATCAGAGAAGTTCGTCTCATCATAGTTGATTATGTTAGACGGCAATACATCTTTCAAAGTGTTTTTCAATTCACTGAAATATGATTCTATAATTTCATAAGAAACAGCTGCTCGAACTCGTTTTGTATTCTCAGCTAATTTAATTGTTAAATTTGGATGCCTCAGCATGAAAGTTTTGAACCAGTCTAAACCGGGTAAGTTTTCACGGAACCTTGCCTCCCGCTTTCTATTGCGATTTAAATATTGCTGCACCATATACCTCACATCGTAACTTTTCATTGGAAATCCCCATTCGGCGCAAATCAAAATAATTTTAACCAATTTCTCCTCCTCCAAAGTGTTAAGCGCTGGCGGCCTACCATAAGCCGAAAGTTCATTGTTTTTGTCATTCACTCATCGATTCAATGTTATATAAGGAACTGCAAACTGTTCGGATGCTTGTCTCAAGCTAAAAGTTCCTCGACGTACCGCTGTCACTGCCCTTTTGAGATATTCTATATCGTAATTCCGATTTCCACGCAGTCCAATCTTCTTCCGATAATTTCGAGGCATCCTTACGTCTGAAAGATAAATTCTGGATTTCAATAAACCCTGATACGCTTTACCCCAATAAAATACAATTTTTCAATAAAAAATCTGTAATTACATAAATTTCCAGTCTGTAGAAAAACTAAGGTTATAATTAGATTGCGGAAAGTTCATTACATAAACATGTCTTGCACCATATTCACAGCTGTTTCCACTCACCTTGTACAACCGTTTGTTTTCACCACTTGTGGAAAACTCGAAATCTGACAACAATTGTTTTCAATTAATTCCGGACGTTCGAACTAGGTTATAATTCAACAACTGGTAACAAAACCACAATAGACATCAGCTGATCGGTGGCCATATGCGCGCGCACTCTCCAGTGGCGTGACTTTGAGGATGCATAATTATTAGTAAAATAGTGTACAAGTGATCGCTTTACTCTGTAGGATCCGTTTTACCCCATTTGACGGTATATGTTTCTTTGCTGCTGTTGAATTTATTCAGTGATTTGTTTTATTGTAAAGATTTGGTCATCCAACTTCTGCCTCTTCTGAATCCGCTTTGCGAGTCGTGTAACTTTTTCTCTACTTTATTTCTAATTTATCTCTCTGTTACTTGTTCGAGTATTTTCATTATTATATTCAGTAAATTTATGCCTCTGTTGTTATTGCAACTTTGTTTTTCTCTATTCTTGTGTATGGGTACTAGTAATGTTTCTGTCCACTCCGATGGCATTTGTTCTTCCTTCCAAACTCTATTTACTATTCCCAGTAAAATTGTAAATCCCTTTTCGTCTAATTTTTTAAACATTTCTGATGTTAGCCTGTCTCGTCCTGGTCCTTTCCTATTTTTCAAGGATTGTCTTAGTTCGTCTGCTGTAATCTCTGTCTCTTTACTTTCCTTGTCATATTTTTCCTTTGAGTCATCTTCGTCCCTTTCTTCGTTCATCAATAGTTCTATAAAGTATTCTCTCCACCTATTCATAACTTCCTCCTCGTCTGTCAAAACTTAATTTATTTTGTTCTTTATATTTATCACTCTACTATTGTTGTTGGGATGTGTCATTCGTTTTAATTTATATTTGATCTGCTTTCGTTCTCGAGTTTATTTCCAAACGTTTCCCACATCTCTGCTTTTTCTCGTTTTATTATTAATTTCACTGTTTGTCTACTCTTTTCATCTTTGTCCTAATTTTCGTTTGTTCTATTGTCTATGTATATTTTCCATTATTCGAGTATTCGTGATTCGAATCATATTAGGTGATTCGAATTCGTGATTGGAATCCTTTTCACGAGGATTCGTCGCCGCTCTGCTTCATGCGCACGTATAAAACACTGATATTTTCGTTTAGCAGTATATTTTAATCCTGCTCTATCAGTTTATTATAAATAATGATTTAGCAGTATATTTTGAACCCGAATTAAAATCAGTGTTTTATACGCGTAGCGCATGAAGTAAAATTCGAGTTTAATAAGCCTGAAAATTTGGTTTGGTCGCGTAGCGCTACGCGGTATTATTATTATTATTTTGTATTATCCAATAATAAGGTCTACTCAATTTAAACTAAATCAAATAATTATAAGATTAATTAATTCACAGACACGTCATTTCGCCTCCCCCAAAACATATACGTACACACAATTGCATCCATTGTAATTCATTCCCGAACCAAAACTCAATGTTTTAGTAATGAGATCAGGAATCTTAGTAACAAGGGGGGCCGGGATTAATATATTAATTTTCCACCACCCCCTTGAAACTACCCTATTTTCCAGGATTGCCGTAACGTTTAGGGGGGCACGTACTTTCCCCTTTTCACCGAACAATATTAATTAAACACACTGAGTTACTTAACGGCTTCATTTTTGCCACGATTACCTTATTGCGAACGCTCTGATTTAAATCGAAAGGTGGGTTTCTAATTTGGAATAATATTTTTCGGGGATAATTTATAAAGGTAGGCAAATTAAATTTTAGACTCACATAATATCGCGAGAGCAATTGGGATATCATACTCGGTATTCAATAAATCATTGATTAATTAATCACTTACTCGTTGCTCAAATGCTCGAATTATAATGAATTGAAAAATTATATGAAGCTTTATATCACTAAATATAACTTTTCTATTCACTATTTAAAATGGAATTCCAAGTATTAGTATTTATACATTTTCTGTGATACATACTCTAATTTATACAATCAGACCTTTATGTCTATATTTGTACGTATATTTTGCATTTGTTTATATCAAAAGTGCGGATATTTTTTTTCTCATAGTATATTATGCAATGACTTGTCCTCATAACACTGCTATGTATATTTTTGGACCAATAAATCTATTCTATTCTATTCTAGTGAAGTGTTCCATCTTAAGAGGGCCAATGTTTGCTGGTTGTGTGTTTCTGGGATACGAGATGGCGCAGGAATAGCAAAATTGCAGAAAGTAGTTTTGACTATGTATTGGTTTATAGTGCCTGCCGAATTTGATCACAACGAATAATAAAAATGATGAGTGCGGAGTGCGTCCTTTGTTTGTTTACATAGCGCCGCGTGAATGAATGAATTGGTATTGAATTACAGAAGACATAAGTAAACTGGATACATATTCACGATTTTAATTTCTATCTACATACAACTCTATAATGAAACAGATGCTTTCACTATTATTGATTTTAGTTTGATATTCCATATGAGTAAAATAAATACTCCCTGTATAAGTTTTTCTTTAAAGTATATGTATTCTAAATTCAGATTATTTACTTTAAATATTTAGATATTCGTTGTTTTTTTAAAAGAGTTCAATTTATAACTTTAAACGAATGTTTTCCACTCCCAGACTAAGCATGAAGTAAAATTTCGAGTTTAGAAAAGCCCCGTGAAAATTTGTCGAAGGTCGCGCAGCGACCCGAGACTAATTTTCTGGGCTTTTCTAAACTCGAAATTTTACTTCATGCGCCACACGTATAAAACACTGATTTCAAGTGAGGTTTAAATACCCATAAATTTTACAATATTTCAGTGTTTTATACGCGTGGCGCATGAAGTAAAATTTCGAGTTTAGAAAAGCCTGAAACCAAATTTTCAGGCTATTATAAACTGAAAATTTTACTTCATGATTAATCAAGGATTGAAAACACTCGTTAGAAGCTTCAAATTAAAACTTTTTTAAAAAAACAATGAATATCTGAGATTTTACAGAGAAAAAATGTGATATGTATAGCCAAAAGAAAAAATTCTCGCTATTGTAATATGTAAATTATTTTTTATTATTGTTGAAGATTAATCGTTGTTAGTTCTTATGGCCAAATAACATGTGAATTTTCAACTTTAATCGACAAATAATATTTCAAATCAATTATGAAATCTTACTGGGTAAACGCCATGTATTTCTCAAATATTCCATGTTCACATAATATCGTGAGATCAATTAGGAAATCATCTATTGTATCAATATTTCGTAAAGATTTGTAAACAGTTGTTCCAGTTTAACACATTTACATTAATTTAGAAGATTTATAAAATATCACACACACACAACCGTATAATTCAATGTTTATAAATTAAATTCAATCATGAATAATTCAGGCACATTAAAATCCATGAATACGAACCCAGCATTGAGCCTATAAAGAAAAGAAAACTATGAAAAATAAATAAAAATCAACCCACATAAAAACACGACATATCTGTAACTTACCGCACCTAGGATGTTACAGTAACAAGACACCCATTAATAAATTCAGATTCAAATTCTGAACTTCCGTGGGCCCCAACAATGGGTTGGAAAATGTGTCTCGCCTGAGGAGAGCTACAAGTATTATCTTACAGGCAGGGGCGTAGGTACCAGGTGAAGTAAAATTAGTTTAGACAAAATAAACATTTGTTGAATTTGTTAATGCGGTAACAAACTTTGAATCAAGCTGAGTTGGCTGTAAATCGTATGCCTACGCAACTAAGCACACCAGACTCTTTGTAGAAAGCGAGATAAATGGGCTTTTATATTGTTTAAATATTTTGCAATTGAACATAAAATAACGTTAAAAACCTGAAATTGTATTTAATTCCTACTAAACTAGACTTTTGTCTATAACAGACTATTGTTTATCAGTTGTTCTCGACTTTTCTTACCTTGGGACTCCCAAAGAGAAAATATTAATATTTTGAGGCACTTGCTTTTAATTTGATAATTATTCTTTATACAAAGGAGCAATTTCAAGTAATAAAAGAAGAAATAATTGTTAAAAACTTTGGTGGAATTCTGTGTTTTATACGCGTGGCGCATGAAGTAAAATTTCGCGGAGCGACCAAACCAAATTTTCAGGCTTTTCTAAACTCGCAATTTTACTTCATGCTTTATCAACGATTGAAAACACTCGTTAAAAGCTTCAAATTGAAACTATAAAATCAATCAATATCTGAGATTTTACAGAAAAAAATTGTAGTAAGTGTAGCCAATAGAAAAATTATCTCCATTATAAAATGTAAATAATTTTTTATTCTATTTAAAAAAAATAAGGTGGTCATGGGATTTTATTGCAAACGTAATTTGTAACGTCTCGTATACATCATTTTATGTAAATGGGTTAATATTTCCAGCAAAAGCTATCAAAATGTTGAAATTATTAATATTTGTGTTAAAAATATCCATGATTAAAATTGGAATGTCCACTTTTAAATAATAATAATAATAATATTTATTCTCAACAGATACTTACATCTTACAAGGAAATATTACAAGTTGATAATATTTGTGACATACTAAAATATTAAATATAAAAAAAATAAGGCAACAATTAATAAAAATACATATAATTGCAATCACAATTACATGTTAATAAACATACATTCTTGAGCCTTAATTTAGAATTTAAAAAAAAACTGCAAATATATCCACATCATACTATATTTGGTGATACTTGTGGATCATTTTTGTAATAGAGAAATAGTTGTGGTGGTTAGAATTGGGTGTAGAGAAGGAAAAAGTTGGGAAGTTTTTAGCATTCGATCGTGGTACATGAAACGAAAATGTTTCCAGTAAATGGATGTCGTCTATTTGATTATGTAGGATTCTATACAGAGTGAAAACAATAATAAGATTATGATTATCGGCAACGGATACCATATTAAATTCTGAAAGCAAATTGTCGTAAGGGTAACCGCGAACAGGATAGACGCTATGTCTTTTTAAGAATAAATATTTCAGAAACCTTCGCTGCACAGATTTAACATGCCGGATGTAGAGCTGTTTGTAGGGGCTCCATAAGGGTGCACAATAATTAAGTCTTCTTTTAACTAAAGAATTAAATAATAGGGTCAAAGTTTGTAGATCCTTAAGGTCTCTAGTTGTTCGGATAATGAAAGAAATTTGTCTGTTGCATGTTGAGAATGTGTGCATTAAATGTTAGCTTGTTATCAAAAAGTACTTTCAGGTCGACAACTTCATTGACACGACTAATTACAGCATCATCAACATTATAATCGTATAGAACGGAGTGTATGTTAATTTAAACAAAGTCTATTATCCTTACACCAGTATTTAGCCTGTTAAGGTTATGCTGTAATATATTACAATCCGCTTGGCAAGTCACAGTTTTATATCATTAGCATGGATAAGTACATCACAATTACGTACATTAACCACATCGTTAATGAACACACAGAACAACAGAGGACCCAAGTTAGATCCCTGAGGAACACCGCTTTTAGCAAGATAGTTACCCGATTTGTGTCTTCTCAGCTTAACATACTGGGATCTGTTAACGAAGTATGAGGCTATTACGTTAATGATACATTCCCTCAAATCAAACAAGTGCAGTTTGGTAATCAATATTTCATGAGGCATACGACCAAATGCTTTTGATAGGTCTGTGTATATTACATCCGTTTGTAGCCTTTGGTCCATATTACAGGAGATATACTGAGTGACATTAATTAAGTTGGTCATAGTTGATCCAGTACAAACCCATGCTGTTTAGGGGAGAGGTCAGACTTAACCGAATTATAGATGTATTCTGTTAATTTTCAAATACTTTGGAAAAGTTACATAATAAGGAAATTGGTTTAAAATTCGTTACATCCGACCGATCACCCTTTTTAAATACAGGAATTACTTTTACTGATTTCCAGAATACTGGAAAGATACCGGCATTCAAAATATTATTGAAGATATGAGTTAATGGCTTCGCCAATATGACCGCTGTATCCTTTACAAAAAATGATGGGATGTTGATTATGCCCATAGTGAATTTTTTCTTTGCTCGCCTCAATTCCGCCATAACCATTTCTTCGGAGAAACTGGAATGTCCAGTTTATAATGTATCATATACAAGCAGGAATGCAACGAATCCAATCATTTTTATGGCAGATTAAAAAAATATATTGTCTGTTACTGCACTTAAAGTTCAAGATTTTGAAGTAACGATTTCTGAGTTGTTGGTCCAAAAATTCCAGATTATAAAATGCAAATTTTTGTTTAAGAGTCTCAACTCATTCTTTGCAATGTTTGGTTCTTCTTTAACTCACACTGGTTTTAATATTTTATTTTAGTCTTTAAAAATAAATTTAAATAAAGCACTAATAACTGAGTATTAATCCATTGAAAATGGTCACTTTGTATCCGTAAAAATAAAAGTGCGAATAAAGTTTACTGTGGTCTTTGCTTTTTGAAAATTCTCAAATCGTAGATTTTGAAGTCCACATTTTAAGGACAGAGCTTACTTTTAAAAGTATTGTTAACCTTATTTCTGAGAAACTATATTTTCTTGCTCAAATTTTATTTAATGTAAATATTTTCACTGAGTAAATCATCTCTTAGGTTCACAAATCATCTTAGTAATAATAATAATTATAATAAATTATTTCTTGACCTTATCATGTACAAATACAATGATTTTATCTTTTAAGTATACATATGCATATGCAGTACATTTTCTGATATTCGTTATTTTTTTATGAATTCAAATTGAAGCTTTAAACAAGTGTTGTCCACTCCTAGATTAAGCATGGAGTAAAATTTCGAGCCTTTTAGACTTTTTTAAACTCGAAATTTTACATCATGCGCAGCGCGCATAAATACTGGTTTAAAGTGAAGATAAATATACGCGTCTTTAGCACACTGCTTCAGTAACATATTGTGAACTTATATTTCAGTGTTTTATACGCGCGGCGCATGAAGTAAAATTTCGAGTTTAGAAAAGCCTGAAAATTTGGTTTGGTCGCCCCGCTTCGCGGAACGACCAAACCAAATTTTCAGGCTTTTCTAAACTCGAAATTTTACTTCATGCTTCGTCTGGGAGTGGACAACACTCGTTTAAAATTTCAAACTGAACTATTTTAAAAATTAACGAAAATCCAAATATTTGCAGCATATACGCTGTAATTGAGATATGTATACTCAAAAGAATAACTCCCCGTATAATTATATCAGTTTTTAAAATCCCAATCCTCTAAACTTTATTACTAAGGCATTGATTTGGAAATCGTAGTTTTTTATTTAAATACTTTAACAGCCATTTAGAGTATCTTTTGTTTTTTTTATCAATGTTATTTCTGAAGCATTGATTCGGAAATCGCAGTGTTTATTTAAATACTTTAAAAGCCATTTAGAGTATATTTTGTTTTTTTTATCAATGTTATTAGATTTTCAATTATTTGAATTTAAACACTTTATTAATATTACTTCAGAGAATTATAAATCGCCATTTCTCTGGGGTTTTTCTGATTTATTTTATTTTGATGAATGGTTGGAGAGATTTTATCTGAAACATTCCGTGTACATATTTATATTCATCCGAGATTCGACGTGTGTTTCCTGTCACTCGGAGGCCCCATAATAAAGTAACACAAGCTCTAAAATGTTATTAGCAAGTGTGTCGGCGTGTCCAACTCTCGCGTTATTTTCGACCATCCCAAATATACAAGACTCGCTTCCACAGAATCTAAATGCAGAACAAAATTCTCTTAAATAGAACAAACTTATAACATGCACGAAATTATGTCGGACATTTATTAAAAACTGACTTCATTAAGACATCACCCTGTCGGAAAAATAAAATAAATATACTCACGACAAGTTCGAATTAACTTAAAATTACATAAATTTATAAAAATGTATACGTTTTAATGTGAAAAAATTTGATTTTACTTGTTAATGAAATCCTCGTAGCAAACAAATAAAAAAAGATAAAATCTTTTATTTACAAATGTGATTAACATGTACCCTGAAGTTAACTCGTATAACAAAACACAACTATTTTGCTAGACTGAAAAAAATATAAATAAAGATGATGATATAAGAAGCTCAATTATTTAAGAATTGGCTGCAAAATACTTTAAGCTTTTATAAAAAACATGTAAATATTACAAACTCTTCATCTGAAGAAGCAACAAGGTTGCAAGACAAATGTTGGGAAATACACAAAAATAGTTAAACATTTTCTGTAGACAATAAGAACTCGTACTTTTGTAAAAATGTGTAAAATATTAAATTTTCGCTTTCAAATGATACATATTTATATATTTTCGTTTCATTTGAAGACGCAGACAGTCAATAATTATATAAGAGTGCAATATTGTAAGCATTTTTTAAATTTAATTTTAAACAATTCACAAATAGTTAAATATTTTATTAAATGAACAGATATTGTTAATTAATCAAAAATTTATAGATTTATTAACAATATCTGTTCATTTAATCAAATATTTGACTATCTGTGAATTGTTTAATATTGAAAAGAGCAAAATTCAGTGGTAGAAATTTATATTACAGAAAATCAAAATTCACTTGAACTATGTGAAATATACAAATTGTTTGTGTTTATTTAAACGCTTTAAAAAAATCAAAAAATCAGTACACTGAAAGAGGAGTTATAGTCGCTCAAAGTTCATTAAAATTCACTTGAACTATGTGAAATATACAAATTGTTTGTGTTTATTTAAACGCTTTAAAAAAATAAAAAAATCAGTACACTGAAAGAGGAGTTATAGTCGCTCAAAGTTCATTAAAAGAACCTTGTAGTGACTGGATAGGTAAAACCTAAGTCATTAAAATAAACCTAAAATCATTAAAATACATGATTTTATCAATTGCTGATAATTTATGTTTTGCATTTAAAACCAAAATTGCATAAAATCAACGAAATGTCACATTTTGATAAAATTCACGGACATTGTTGAGCAGTTCTTAGACTTTGCTTCAACGGCAGAAAAAAACAAAATCGATATATTGAAAAAGGAACTACAGTCGCTCAAAGTTAATTAAAATAAATGTATTCTCTGAAATCATGATAACTCATGTTTTTCGTTTAAAAAAATTAGTCATAAAATTAACAAAGCGTCACATTTTGATAAATTTGACGCAAAAATCTGAGAATAACTTTGTTTTAACGTCGGAAAAAACAAAATCGATGCACTCACTGAAAGAGGAATTGCAGTCGCTCAAAGTTGATTTAGATAAATGTATTTTTAAAGTGTTGATAATTTATGTTTGATAAAAGTCATTTGTAAAAGACTTAGTTTGAATGTTAGAAAAACAAAATCGATGCACTGACAGAGAAAGACTTTGTTTTTATTAAAAAAAAAAATGGATGCACTGACAGAAGAATTACAGACGCTTAAAGTTGATTATAAAATATAATAACATTTTTTTTGTTACACAACTTAAACCTTCGTTTGATATTTTTTAAAATCTTCGAAAATATTAAAGCAAAGTTTAAGTTGTGCAGCAAAAAATTGTTAGTATATTTTATAAACAACTTTGAGCATCTGTAATTCTTCTGTCAGTGCATCCAGCAGAGACGTTTACAGTTCGAATGTAGTCAACCAAAATGTATTTATTTATGTGTATATTCTAAATATTTAACGTTGATTTGATAATCTATTGATTATTTTATAATTAAACAAAAGACATTCTAGAAATCGTTAATTTTATTGAATAAATTCAACTTTTCTCAATATTTTAATAAAATGCGTTGAAACTTTTTAATTATCTTTCAAACAGATGCTAGTTTCAGTAAAATCTAGTACAGTCTGTAAATTTCCTGTTGGTTGTGTGAAACTTTAACATTTTACAATTATTCGCTTTTTCTTTTACAAGACATCAGTTATTATTATTTAATATTTTATAAAGTCCAAGTGATATATTTAAATTTCGTTTACAGTCAATCAAAGTGTATTTATGCTTGTGCAACGATGTGATTTTGAAATTTAAGCTGTGACGCGTTTATTTTTTATAATGCGTCAAACAAATTTTAACGAAAACAACATTTTATTTGCCTCAACAAAATTCAATCTTGACGCGATATTTAAAAAAAAACCAATTCATATATTTGCATTATCTTTTCAGAATGTTGAAGCTCGTTTATTTTCAAACAAATACTCTCATTTTGAAATCTACGAAGTGACGAATTATTTTAAAATTCCTCGAACAAATTTCAGCTTAAACTCGACATTTTCTTTGCCTCAACAAAATTCCACTCTGACGCGATATTTCAGAAAAACCAATTGACATATTTGCATTTCCTTTTAAAAATGTTGAAGCTCGTTAATTTACAAGCAAACGCTGGTATTTTGAAATTTACGAAGTGACGCGTTCATTTTTTTACAAACTAATTTCTGCGCAAACCCGACATTTTCTTTGTCTCGGCATAATTCCACTTTGACGCGAATTTTCATAAAAACCAATTGACATACTTGCATTTTCTCTTCAAAATGTTGAAGCTCGTTCATGCGAAATTCTACTTTGACGCGAATTTTCGGAAATATCAATTGACATACTTGCATTTTCTCTTAAAAATGTTGAAGCATGTTCATTTTCAAGCAATCGCTGTCATTTTGAAATTAACGATAAGGTGCGTTAATTTTCTAAATTTGAAATTTTACTTCATGCTTAGTCTTGGAGTGGAGACACTCATTAAAAGTAAAAGGATTCGAATATTTATAAAAGAATTCGAATAATTATAAAAGTATTTGAATACTTACAAAAGAATTTGAATCGTCAAAAACAATTCCAAATAATTGTGAGGATTAACTAGAAAAATGTCTTTTGTGTGTTTTTAAATTTCTCACTAAATCACTGTTTTATACGCGTGGCGCATGAAGTAAAATTTCGAGTTTAAAAAAGCCCAGACACAACATCAACATCGTTGATAACAGACCTAATATCTGACTCCCTGTTACTCTGATTAAAGATGTATTTGTGTGTTTCTGAACTTCACTTCAAATCACTGTTTTGTACGCGTGGCGCATGAAGTAAAATTTCGAGTTTAGAAAAGCCCGAAAATTTGTCTCGGGTCGCTGCGCGACCCTCGACAAATTTTCACGGGGCTTTTCTAAACTCGAAATTTTACTTCATGCTTAGTCTGGGAGTGGAAACGCTCGTTCGAAACTTCAAACTGAATGCTTTGATATGAACATTAAATGACTGAAAATGTTTTTAAAGAATATAATCTAGTTTACAAAAATTTGTTTAATATTATTTAAAGTAAAACTGACATGGTAGCCATTATCTGAAATGTTAAATTTTTCCGACATTTCCCTGATTCCAAATTTTTATTCCTGGCCTTTTAATATAACTTTTTTCTGTGGGCAACCCCCATTTTGTTAAATTGTTTTTGTCAATATTTAGGTTAATTTTATAATTGTTTGCGTGTTTTGTAATTTGAATGCTGATTTTGACAAATTTAATAACATCATATGGCTTTTTTGTTAGTGTTTTGATCAATTTGAATATATTTCTGACTTCAGTGAATTTTTTATTTATATGATTTTCAGGCATTCGTCGATTTTATAATCGAGGTTAATTTGAACTTTTGAACGGGTATTTCCACTCCCAGGCTAAGCATGAAGTAAAATTTCGAGTTTAGAAAAGCCCCGTGAAAATTTGTCGAGGGTCGCGCAGCGACCCGAGACAAATTTTCGGGCTTTTCTAAACTCGAAATTTTACTTCATGCGCCACGCGTACAAAACAGTGATTTGAAGTGAAGTTCAGAAACACACAAATACATCTTTAATCACAGTAACAGGGAGTCAGATATTAGGTCTGTTATCAACGATGTTCAGTGATAATAATGAATAATTAGGTTTTTTGATTTTTGTTAAACAACTGGTAACGATATTTATATATTAATGGTTGCAAAAAAATAATAAAATCAAATGTATTCTTAAAGGATTTGTATTCGTGATTCGAAAAAATAGGATTAGAATCTTTGATTCGATTCATATTTATATCTTACGAATCCTTTATTCGAGTATTCGTGATTCGAATCATAGTAGGTGATTCGGATTCGTCATTGGAATTCTTGTCACGAGAATACGTCCCAGCTCTGGTCAGTAACTAAAATCGTGTTGACCTTCTTTAGCAATCATTAATAAACTTTGTATAAACGTTGAAATATACTTACATATTCCAACAGATAATCACATAGTAAAATGACCAACGCACAAATTAGATTATAGTTTTATTTGAGTTATCTTGAATTTACATTAATTAATAATTTAATTGCTAAAGAAGGTTTACATCCAATATCCTTTACAAATTAGGTATAATACAGAGATTTCGTACGCAGTTAGTGGCAACAAGCATTCATGTTGCAGTGTCATTGTCCCAACAGAAAATTAAGTTTGGCAGTGTCTAGCAGTGATTTCATTATATTTTATTGTATCATACGTTTCAGTAATTTCGGGCAATCCTCCCTCCCCGAAGTCCACTCTAAGCCTGTATTTATTTTTATACGATGCTGGCGCAGGCAGAATCCGGATCTAATAAAAATAGCCCCGAATGAACAGGACAAAAAAAGAGAAAATAATAAAAGATAGGATATACTTTACTGCATTGTGCAGTCCCCCAATTTCACACCCTGGCGCGTTTTCCGCCGATGCAACTCATATCGATGACTGGAATTCATTACAGTGTCGTATGGATTTAACTAAACGACCTCCTCAATTTTTATATGCGGGCGCATAAATTCGACCCTCGGTGCTTTCGCTTCATTCGGTTTTCCGCGTATTTATAAGCACGCGCTTTTCCCCCGGAGCAGGTTTATTGAACGTCTATTAACGTGATTAATTCGTCCATTTCAGTGAATCATTGCGGAAAAATCTCGACGCTAATATGGGGCTGTAAATTGTCGGTGTTTTTTTTTTATATAAATTTGTTTAATTTTCTCAGGATTAAATGGTTTTGTTTTTTACACGATTCAATTATCATATATGTATGAGTAAAACCCATTAAGAACAGGTTTATTTTAAATTCTAAATACAATGGAAAATTAACAATTGAATCAATTTTTATATATAAATCCAACACAATTTTTAAATATTAACATGTTAAAAATTGTGTTGGATTTATATATAAAGATTGATTCAATTATTAATTTTCCATTGTATTTAAAATTGAAAACAAAAACCTGTTCTTAATGGGTTTTACTCATACATATATTCACAATTAACAAGCTTACTTCATGCTTAATCTGGGAGTGGAAAACATTCGTTTTAAGCTTCAAAAATACCTCTAAAATAAAAGCGTTTGCATAATTATACTTAAAAGAAAATTTCCCTGTATAACTAAACTAAACTTTATGTACATAAATCAATAATTAATTTTGATCTTCTCGTTACTCATTCAATTAATTTCCCTGTCATAATTACCAAAAGAACGAATTGAATCAGTTGTTGATTCTGTGACATAATTTCATATCCCATATTTTGATAGTTCAATGTAACATTATTAATTTTAAAATAAATTGAGAACAAATTTTATATTACTACTACTTAAGTCAATTAATTTTCGACTTTCACTTGTTTTTTTTTTAAATTCTTTCTTTCACTTGTGTTTATGGTGAGATATTTCTATAATAAACTTTTTTTTAAAAGTGTTAAATTACTATTACTCAAATCAATCAATTTTTGAGTTTCGCTTGTTGTTTTTTTTTTAATTCTATGTTTCACTAGTGTTTATGGTGAGATATTTCTATAATAAACTTTTTTTTAAAAGTGTTAAATTACTATTACTCAAATCAATCAATTTTTGAGTTTCACTTGTTGTTTTTTTTAATTCTATGTTTCACTAGTGTTTATGGTGAGATATTTCTATAATAAACTTATTTTTTTTAAGTGTTAAATTACTATTACTCAAATCAATCAATTTTCGAGTTTCACTTGTTGTTTTTTTTTTAATTCTTTGTTTCACTTGTATTTATGGTAAGATATTTCTATAATAAACTTGATTTAAAAAAAATCAATCAATTTTTGAGTTTGACTTCTTTTTTTTTTGTTATTTTTCACTTGTGTTTACAGTGAGATATTTCTGTTGAAATGTTAAACGCTAAAATAATTCTTAATATAAAAATGAAATATTCGCATTTCACAATGCTAGTGTATTGTTATCGGGTGCTTTAATATTCAAATCGAATAACTTTTGAAATGGGATAAATGCAAGGGTTTTGGCCGTTGAATCTAATTTTCACGTAGAGTGTATATCGTAAATTTAGCGGGAATAATTTAAAAGTAATGGAATATCGGAAAACAAACGTGAGGGGAATAATTAAGCAGAGTGTTATCTCGTACCTATATTTTTGTGTTTTACTTATAGGTACACCATTACACAATATTCGAATGTGGTTAAATTAATTAATTACACGACGAACAAATTTATACTTAATACGTTATGATCTGTTTTTGTTAATTATTTTAATTAATACTGGATTGTTAGAAGTTAAATTAATTAATTTCCACATGAACAAAATCTATACTTATGTCGGGTTACACAAACGTGGGCTAAATCGACCAATAGTTAGTTATTCATGGGTTAAAATTTAGTAATAGTTACATATGTACATGTCAAAAAACACTGATAAACAGATTTTAAAACACCCTTTGTTTAAGTGGGTTTTCATTGTTTTTCCTTACTAACTTGGGTATGCTGAATTCGAATCCGTTGCTTATTTGGGCCAAAAGTCTTCATATTTTGAAGGACCCGATTAAAACATCCACTGAGAAGAATATCCAAGAATGACATTTTAAAAAGTGTACATTTCTTGCACAATAGATTTATTATTTTACCATAGTTTTTACAATAAAATCAATACGATTATACAATGTTTACAGTTTGCATAATATTTAGGCACCCTAATTTTGATTTAAATTGCATTGCAATGAAGAAACTGCGAAATTTTAACAGCTATTTAAATTGCTAAACAGTAGTACATACGAGTTGAACTTTATTTTTTAATTATAAGAGATTAATAATATTATTATGTAACAACATTAATATTGGCCAGTTAACAGGTGGTAAAAAATGTGTGGGTGTTTTGAATTAGTCCCGATTTTGATATATATTATCTTAAAGTGACCAAAACGGGCTATTCGTGGCAGTTTTGGACCCTCAGTAAATAAACTTCTCGTCACTTCTGGCCGGCGAGTAATGACGCGTTTTAAATAATAATTTATAAGTATAAATTTATAGAATAAAAAAAGAGAATACTATTAACCCGCTTAGTTTTTGAGAAATCTCAAAAACTTGAGCCATATTTTTCTTCATTTTACTCTAAAAATTAAAAAACAAACGGGGCTTCTAGAGTCAAAACAAACGCCTTTAGACAGTCAATGGGCTGATGGCTATTAGTCTTTCACGGGAAATTTGAAACTGTCAATTGACCATTGAATTTTGATTGCGAATCGCAATTTGCAATAATACAAGCAAATTTATTACTATTGCAGGGATCCTCTTTCTTGATCATCATACAAACAAATTACAAATACAAAATACAGTAACAATACATTTATTTATAAATAATATAAATAAGATGGGAACGACTAAAAAAGCCTTCTCTTCGAGACTCTGCGCTTCCAAACAAAAACAAAACCAAATAAAAAAAAAACATGGCTCGCGGTTTTCAAGAGTGCTCGAAAACTAATGAGATTAATTGTATTATCTTTTTTTATTCTAAAAGTATAGATCTTTGCCTTTAAAATGCGCCATTACTCGCTGGCCAGAAGTCACGGGAATTTTAGTTACTGGGGGCCCAAAAATACCACAAATAGCCTATTTTGACTACTTTGAGATAAGATATCTCAATATCTGGCGACTTTGGATCCAAACGGGCCTTGGATTCTGATTCAGCGTACTCAAATTAGTAAAGAACAACAATGAAAATCCACTTAACCATATTGTTGTAAATCAGTGAAATCAATCAATTCATATGACATTGTTTATGACAAAAAAATGTCTATTCCAATCTGCACATTAATATGGTATTTATTTATACTTAACACCTTTAAATCAATTTTTTATCACTTATTTTAATTAAAAATAGATTTATAGAAACTTTCGTTCTCTGCAACGCATTTATTTTTTAAATATTCTCCTAGACCAGTGGATTTTACCGTTTTTAGAATCACGAAATATCCAAAAATATTAAAAGATTTTTGCACCACACTTTTAGTCATTAAGATATTTTGAAAAAAATGTTTATTTCTATTGTAATATAAATAAAGCACTGATAAATTCTGATCTTCACGTAACTCAATTATTCAATTTTTTTGTACATAATTACCAATAGAATGAATTAAATCAGTTGTGAATTCTGTGCCTTGATTTCATATATTAAATTTTGATAATTCAAAGTAATATAATAAATTAAAACACATTTTTAAAAAAAATTAAATTATAAAGTATTATACAAACTTATAGTTTGTATTTTTCATTAACATTGTGTTGTCTATGTAGTAACCTTTCAGCCCTGACGGTGGCATTTGCCACCACTAAAATTTGGTACACATACCGTGAATTTTTCTTTTAAATATATGCATAAGCTGTAACTTTTCTGATAATCGTTTGTTTTTCAAAATAGTTTAATTTGAAGTTTTAAATGAGTGTTTTCCACTCCCAGATTAAGCATGAAGTAAAATTTCGATTTTCAAGCTTTTCTAAACTCGAAATTTTACTTCATGCGCCACGCATATAAAACACTGATTTTAGGTAACGTTCAAAATATTCTACTAAAGCAGTATGCTAAAAACGTGTATTCTGAACATCACATCACGTCAGTATTTAGTACGCGTGGCGCATGAAGTAAAATTTCGAGTTTAGAAAAGCCTGAAAATTTGGTTTGGTCGCTTCGCGCTTCGCGCTACGCGACCAAACCAAATTTTCAGGCTTTTCTAAACTCGAAATTTTACTTCATGCTCAATCTGGGAATGGATAACACTCGTTTGAAAGTTTAATTTGAAATATTTGTATAAACAACGAATATCTAAAGATTTATAGCGTATACAGTATATTAAGATATGTATAACTAAAAGAAAAACTCTGTGAATATCTGAGATAGTAATAAATACTATGCAGTGCATAAAAAAATGGTTTTGGCACAAGAAATATTTCAGGGCTGAAAGGATTAATTTATTCACCAGGTTGTTCTTCATATATGTCAATAAATATTATTGTGAGTATTGTGTCTATCTTTCTTACTTATTTTGTATTTTGTATTTCAAGTATGACAATCTTCAGTGGCGTCCTACAATTTTGCCGCCGTGCACATTTTAGAGATATCTTCCATATAATGGTGTTATCTTTAAATGTTTCTTTTGATTTTTTAAACAAAGGTCCCACTCCCAGATTAAGCATAAAGTAAAATTTCGAGTTTAGAAAGGCCTGAAAATTTGGATTTGCAGGGGCGCGCGAGCGAAGCGAGTCGTGCCTCTGCAAATCCAAATTTTTAGGCTTATATAAACTCGAAATGTTACTTCATGCGCCACGCGTATAAAACATTGATTTCAATTGAAGTCCAAACGCTCGTCACATTCAGCAGAATAAAAATAATATTACTCTGACACGTAAATTAGTAAATTTCAGAGCAAATTTACAAATTTACGTATCAGAGTAATATTATTTCGCTTCACGACTAATACAAATTTTGTATGCTTTTCTAAACACGAAATTTTATTTCATGTTTAATCAAGGAGTGGAAACACCTGTTAGAAGCTATAAACAAAATCATTACCGTCAAAATATGTCATAACAATCAGTAAAATATAATCTCTCAACTGTTAAAATATATCAAACAATTCCTAATGTTACAAAATAATAATAATAATAATAATAAATAGTCTATTTAAAACAAAAAAAATAGGAATAAATAATACAATGTAGAGCAGGCAAAGTTTAACCAGCCATGTATGACTTTAATTGCTCTTCCACTTAACCTGCTTCGAGGAAAAAAAATCCAAGTTATTAGACTTTTGGTAAATAAACAAAGTATTCAAACTCAAATTAAATCAAAAATAAACTTAAATCAAACACAAAGTTTTTCAAATCTAATTTGTCGAAACATGGCCTTTTTGAAAACAAGGGGTGACAGCAATTTAAGGTTAGAGGGGATTTTATTTAAAATAGTGTAAACAGTATATGTAAAACATCTTTTAAAGAAGGTGGATTTAAATTTAGGAGGTGAGATAGTTCCGCTAATCCTCAAATTTATTAAATAATATTGTAGAAAAATATAAAATCAAAAATACACACATGATGAAAATAGAAAATAATTATAGAAATTGATAAAACGGCAAAATTATAAAAGTTCATAAAATTTAAAGGTTTTTAAAACACTACCGATAATTGGTAAACATAACAAAAAGTTTGATACAAGTTGCTCAATTCTAGTTTTATTGCATAATAATCAACGAGTTTGTTTTATTTTACTAAGTTCCAAAATTAAATGTTATTATTATTTTTATAAAATAAACGAAATTAAAAACATTATTTATAAATCTATTATAATTATGAAAAAGTAAAGTTTTATAATTATAAGACTTTTAAAAAATGTTTTTAATTTTATTAATTTTAGAAAAAATAATTTTATATCTGTTTATTTATTAGTTTATTTATTTGTTTGTAGATTGAGTTGATTGATTAATGAATTGTGGATTGTTGATTGATTGGTCAATTAATTAATTCATTTATTGTAACTTGAAGGTGAGAATGAGCACGTTCCATTTTGTTACGCTTTTAAAATATTTAAGAGTGAAATCTAATATATTTTTGATTGAAAACCAATATATTTGTAAATATTTCTGTAGTGGTATGAGTTTAAATTTTGTTGGGAATTATTTTGTCAATTCAATGCGTTAAATGTTGTATTGTGATATTAAATTGGAGAATCCGTTAATAAATTAAATTAAATTAAATTAATCTCTATTTACATTATTCGCGGAGCGACCAAACCAAATTTTCAGGCTTTTCTAAACTCGAAATATTACTTCATGCTTAACCTGGGAGTGGAACCTGTTTGAAGCTTTAAATTGAACTGTTTAAAAGAAGTGTATATATACCTAAAAAAAAACTTGTAAGTGTACTTAAACAAAAAAATTATCTGTCTATATGCTATTAAAAATATAAATTTCAACAACTGTGACATTTTCAACAAAGTTTGTACATTTTGAATTAAATTATTATCTAATTTCTGTAAATGTTGCCATGTTTACATCAATTTGTTATTTCTACTAACACTTTTTTAGTGCTTTCGTCAGTTTTTACAGTTTCAATTTTGCAAATATTGACTGTTAGTGTTTATCTGTTCAAGTGTTCCAGGCCTCCCCCTTAGCTGCACCACTGAATTAAAACAACAAACACAATTTAATGAAGAGTGTTTTTTTCTTCTTTTACTAAATATTTTTTTAAATTGTATACGAAAATTACTGTAATTACTCATTTCACTTTTCATATTTATTTGTTAGTTGGTTTGATGAGTATTTGACCTAAATGTTACATATACTAGCATATAGCGTTGTAATAAATCAAATAAGATTTTAAATATTTCATTGTATAATTCAATATCTGGCCGTGTATTTGCACGGGAAGTAGTTGTTTCGATAGATATTAGTTGTCTTAGTAGTTTTAATAATTAAGACTCATTGTTTGCAGTTTATACGAACATTTTCGTAATTTTATATATTATACTGTATACGAAAGTAGGAAAGTAGTCTGGTTTTTATAAGTAACTATATTTTTTTGTGTATTGTGTGTCATTTACTAAAAATGCTGGTGATAAAAAACTCTGATTTTCGGTTGTAATACAATCATAAGCTTTTTCATTGAGTAGATTTTTTTTGTGTAATGTGAGCTGAGGTTGTGTTTTCCATCACCCAGAAATAAATATGATTAGGGGTATATGTGTGTGAGAATGAGTGCATTCTTCACTAATACGACACGTCTGTGCATATTTTGTTAGAGGGGTCGCCACATGTATGCCTCTGACGGATTGTTGGGACGTTTTTTTTTTCTCAAGGGAGGGTCGTGTTACAGCCTGTAATGAGGCTAATGAGTAGCTGCCTTTGTAGTTAAAGAAAAAAATCTGAGGCACTTAAAGAATTAGTCGAGGAATTAAAATAGTTAGAATGCAAAAATAGATTTTTTGTGTGATGGATAGCTTATAGAATTCCAAGTGTTAATTAAAACTTTCTTTGCGGAAACTGTTTGTAGTAAGTAAACGCAGCACTTTGTATCCGAAAACGTTTACTTACATCAAAAGCCGCCACGCCACGATTCGCTAATTATTAACTAAAATATATTGGATATGTAATTGCTTAGCAGAAACTTATAACGCCGGAGCCTTATAAGCTCCCGCCAACATTGAATACACACAACATCAATAAGACCAAAGTTGTGCCACATTAAAGGTTACCGTCTATGATTACAAGCGGAAGCGAGCGGAAGCAACACAATATCACCCTCCACCTCCCCCCCTCCCCCTTTTAGCTGCAGTTACATTTCAGCAACGAACGATTTCGCAGAACTAATATTAATACCCCACTTCTGACAGGTTATGAGATTGTCGTCGTATTCGCGATACGTCTGGTACGTATGTCTCAATCAGGGAGGTTGTCACCTGCAGTTCAATCACCGCTTCCGCCCACTCATTTTATACATTTCTAGGATGGAGATTTATCTGTGGATGAACACATAAACGCCCGCCTGATTCCTCTGGATGCACGCGCAATCAATAAAACCACTTGACGTGTCGTGTTGGTTAAATAATTGTTAGAGATCAGATTAATAGATTAGATTTCCTTCTTGTTTACCCTTCACATAACTTCAACCTGCGTCTCTATAAAAATGCTAATAAATGTAATCACAGACTAAAAATAGGAAATTCTGATTATTCCTAATGCACTTGGTAAAAAATTAAGGTAAAACCGCTGAGAATTAATTATATTAAGGATAGATTTTATCATATGCAGAATCAATGAGGACAAAATTAAGCTTTTAGAACAGTGTTTACCAAGCTTTTTTTTACTATGTCCTGACTTTCAATTCGAATTGTAATTACATTGTTAAAATATAAATGTAATCGCTATTACTTAGTACCGTGCGATCAATTAAATTATAATTTAAAGTAGGCGGTATTGTTTCTGTGCGGTTGCCCAGAATGCTAATTGAATAATGGAATAAATTTGAGGTTATGGTAAACTATGTGTTAGCGATCAGTAGTGCCAATCTAATTTAAAATTCAAAGCCTACCCTAAATCATGTTTTAAATCACATATGCTCAACCCCCGACCCGCGGGCCGGATCCGGCCCGCTGTAAGTTATGATCCGGCCCGCGAGACATTTTGAAAAATGCTAATTAAAAAAATATTACATTAGGTACTTATACTCACGGGAGTGACAGTGAGGCGGCAAACATCAAATTCTTTGATATTTGCCGCCTCACTCTTTGATAATCGCCGCCACCCGACTTGCTCAATCAAATTCTTTGAGGTTTGCCGCCTCACGGGCGACACATAAAAAGATTTATTGCTTCTCAATTATTCTAAACTAGTTTATTCCAGATTATTCGTTCATTTTGCCTATATAAGCGGGTGGATGGCCCGAACGTTAGTTCAGTTCTATTTGAGCTACCGAGGTGATAACTTACACAAGCTATATCCTAGCGAACTGCTCGAGCCGTCAACTTGCTTTGTGACTTTGTGTGCATCTTGAGTGGTTACTAACTATAGTTTGTTATTAAGTTTATTGAACGAAAAGTAAACAAAAATTATGTCTGGTGGAAAGAAACGAAAAGTAGATACAGAGGGTTGCCATTTTCAAGAAAAATGGACTAAAGAATTCTTTTTTATCTTGCACAATGGTAAGCCTATTTGTTTGCTGTGTAATGAATCCATTTCAGTAATGAAAGAATTCAATATAAAGAGGCATTACTCAACTAAGCATGCTACGCTGCAGTCACTGACAGGACAATTAAGAACAGACAAAATCCAGAAGCTTACCGCAAATTTGTATTTGAACAGAAAAACAGCAAGAAATGTTTCATAAACAAAGAACACAACTTGATAATGTTGTGAAAGCTAGTTTTATAGTTAGCTCAAAATTGGCAAAGGCATTAAAACTATTTGCCGAAGAAGAATTTATCAAGGAGTGTATGTTAGAAGTTTGCGGTATTATGTGTCCTGAAAAGAAAAAGAATTTTAAAAAATTTGTTTGTCAAGACGAACTGTTGTTCGACGTATAGAAATGATGGCTAATGATATAAAAACAACATTGACTGACCGTATGGCTGCAATGCTGGTTTTAAATCATTTTCCATAGCATTAGACGAGAGCACCGGCACCGATTTGTCTGACACAGCTCAACTGGCTATATTTATTTGAGGTGTTGATAAGGAGTTCACTGTTACTGAGGAATTGCTTGCTTTACAGCCACTAAAAGGATCCACTACAGGAGAGGATATTTTTATTGAAGTTCAAAAGGTATTCACAAGTTTTGGCTTGCCATGGTCAAAATTAATTGGATGGTGCACCTTCTATGGTCGGCTTACGTAAAGGTTTCATCGGAATTTTGAATGAAAAAGCAACAGAATTAAATGTGCAAAAAGATGATTTGATAGTCCTTCATTGCATTATCCACCAACAGAACTTGTGTTCTAAGTCCATTCGACTCCAGAATGTTATGAATGTGGTAGTAAAAACCATCGACTTTATTCGATCCCGAGGGCTTAACCATCGTCAGTTCAAGGCGTTTTTGGATGAAATATCAGCTGAATATAACGACGTAACATATTATTGTGAAGTTACATGGCTGAGCAAAGGAAAAATGTTGAAACGGTTAGCAGACTTTATGAAAAGAAAAGATAAACCACTATCTGAATTAAGTGACCCAAAATGGATATGTGACTTAGCATTTCTGGTCGATCTTACAGGCTATTTGAATGATTTAAATTTGAAACTTCAAAAACAAGGACAGTTAGTAAACGATTTGTACAGCCCTTTAAAAGCGTTTCAGATCAAACTACGCTTGTGGGAGTCACAGATGCTCTCTGGTAACAGTTACCATTTCAACGCGCTCTCTGCGTATGAAAATATTGCTTATGCTCAATATGCTGCAGAAGTCAAGTTACTGTCGGGACAATTTTCGAAAAGATTTTGCGACTTCAAAAACATGGAAGACTGTTTCAGTCTATTTGCTACTCCTACAACATATATTGTACAAAATGCTCCAATACACTTACAAATGGAGTTGATCGAGATTCAAGAAAACTCACTCCTAAAATCCAAATTTGAAGACGTAGAGTTGTGCGATTTCTACAAAAAATACTTAGAAGAAGACAATTTTCCGCAGCTTAGAAAATTCGCAAGAAGATTGATTTGTGCGTTTGGCAGTACTTATAAATGCGAACAGTTCTTTTCATTGATGAAAGTTAATAAATCAACACATCGTACAAGACTGACTGACGATAATTTGGAAATTCTTTTCGTCTTTGTGTCAGTGGAATTATTCCAAATATCGATGGATTAGTTTCCCAAATTTAAGCTCAAGTGTCTCATTGATTTCGGTGTATTTAACTTTCGTAGTTTGTAACAGTTGCAAATTTAACGATTTAATTATAATGTACCATTTTTTTAAATTTAATTTTGTTATTTTAATAAATTGTACTATAATAACATTGTTGTATTATTTCGTGTCTAATATCTATCGCAAAAAATATTATCACTACTTTAAAATGCACTAAGTACTTTTAAACGCGGCCCGCGAACGTATTTGCACGCTAAAGTTTGGCCCTCAACATGTCAAAGGTTGCCCATACCTGTTTTAAATAATCATACTTTAGTCAAATGAATTCAATAAATTAACAGCTCAACTCTTTACGCAATTCAATGGACATTTTTTGCATTACATAGACTAATGCAAATATTAATTGAAATAACTACTTCGACAACTCTATTAATAAAGGCAATTCTATTAATAAAGACACTAGTACTATAATGTAACTAATTTAATTCTTAAATTTTTACTTTAAACATTTGTAGCTATCACACTGACTAATTCAAACATTGATTGAACTAGCTGCTTCGACAATTCGATTAATAAAGGAAATTATATTATCCCATTAAGCGCCATTGATGCATATACGCAACATTATTAATCTTATGTTAATTAAATTACTAAATTAATTAATTTGATATATTATATTATTTGATTTGACTTGAAAATGTATGAAGAAAAACGTAAATATTTTGTTATTTAAATATCTCAATTATTACTCATTAAAAAAAGTTTTTTCCAGTGTATTTCTTACTTTACAATATTTCAGTGTTTTATACGCGTGGGGCATGAAGTAAAATTTCGAGTTTAGAAAAGCCCCGTGAAAATTTGTCTCGGGTCGCTGCGCGACCCTCGACAAATTTTCTACGCGGGGCTTTTCTAAACTCGAAATTTTACTTCATGCTTAGTCTGGGAGTGGAAATACTCGTTCTAAACTTTATATTATACGTTTTTATACAAAATCGAAGAATACCTTGCATTTACAGCGTGTACAGGGTGGTCTAATTTCGATGTTGCTTATAGGCATCTCGGTAAATATAAAAGTTAGAAAAAAACCGATGGCGCAATCGCGATCTCTTTTTTTGAGACTAGGATAATGCCGAAAACAAAAATGCACCATCTTGTTTTTTTCAGAAGTTATAGGGCAAAATAGGGTTTTCTTGATTTTTAACTTTAATTCGTATCTTGCGTAATTTGTGAGATAGATAAAAACTATAAATACCTTCGTAAGACACTTTTTTATGTAGAATCCAGTGGCATAGGCAATTTTTTATTTTATGCACACATTTTCGAGTTATAGCCAAATTATTTTTTATTTAAATGTAAATCATAGTTGCTTTGACACAGTTAAAAAGAGTGTTTTTCACTGATTTCAAAAATATATACTTTTGTTAATTTATCTTGAAAATAGTGTTCCTATAGAGTTGAAACTAAATTTTAATTAATTATTCCATTGAAACAGCAATAAGTTCTGTTCTTCCAACAAGATGGAGCAGATTACTTTTGAATGCAAATTTAGGGAGTGATTGGTTGGGAACATTTAGACCAGTTAGGTGGCCTGCTAGATCTCCAGATCTAACACCGTTAGATTTTTTTTGGGATACCTGCAGGATAAAATTTACAAGCAGCTTAAATTAATTTAGACGTATTGGAACATTTTCATTTTCATTTTCCATTCAAGCTGTAAGAGGTAGATGCCAAAGATGCATTAAAAATAATGGCCACCAGTTCGAATATTTAAAATAAGTTTTTTTTTCAATATATAAAATTTTTAATAAATAATAAAATTAATTAAATACATATTACTCAAAAAAGAATTATTATTATTAAAAATATCATTAATTTATAATGTTTATCATAATTAAAACTGAACATGCAAATAATCAGAAATGGCTATTGTCTTCCATATTATATTATTTAGCTGATTAAAAACTAGTTTTTACTCTATAGTAACACTGTTTTTTAAGATAAATTTATAATAGTATATATTTTTGAAATCAGTGAAAAACACTCTCATTAACTATGTCAAAGCCAACTATGATTTACATTAAAAAAAAATGATTGGGCTATGACTCGAAAATGTGTGCATAAAATAAAAAAATGCCTACGCCACTGGATTCTACTCAAAAAAGTGTCTTAAGAGGGTATTTATTGTTTTTGTCTATCTCACAAATTACGCAAGTTATTAATTAAAGTTAAAAATCAAGAAAACCCGATGTTGCCCTATAACTTCTGAAAAAAACAAGATGGTGCATTTTTTGTTTTCGGCATAGTCCTAGTCTCAAAAAAAGAGATCGCGACTACGCCTTCGGTTTTTCTCTAACTCTTATATTTACCGAGATGACCATAAGCAACATCGAAATTAGACCACCCTGTACATTATGTATATTTAAAAAAAAAATCACAGTGTGTAATACAATAAGTCATATAAATCATTGAAAGTAGTGTAGAATTTTACCTAAAATCAACTTTTAGAGGTAACTCTATAATTGCTCGGCCGTTAATGGGTTAATAAAGCTACTACTACTTTCATGTAACTAATTTAATTCTTAACCTTAAAGTTATTCCCACTTTTAGTAAGTTAAATAAATTTTTCTTTAAGCATTTGTCGCACGCCTTAAATTTTTACTTCAATTTAAAATGCACTGAGCTTTTCAAGATTTTTGTCAGTTTTACTAAATATTGATGACTTTTATTGATGACTTTCCATTATTTTCATTAATTTATATCAATTTTGGTGAGTTTCGTTATTATCGCAAGTCGCTAATTTTTAATTATGATTGTATACAGGGTCGCTACAAAGTATGGAAACACGGCTCTTACGTGAAAACGGCTAAAAATAGAACCACCAAAATTGGGATTTCTAAATGGGATATTTTCATGAACAATTTAGCATGAAAAAATCAAAAATTATTCTCAGGATTTTCACATACGGACGCCATCTTGAATTTTTTTAAATGGAATTCGATTTTTTTTATTTTACAACTTTTATAGACCTTATAATTCTGATTACAACCATATACCTTTTTTTTAAAATACTTGTCTTTTCATTGATAAACCGGACTTTGAAAAAATATAACATATTTACAGCTTTTGCAAGAACAGGTTGTTCCCAGACTTAGACAAATATTCCCAAATTATGAAACTCAGGCTAATCCAGCTAAAAACATATGGTTTCAGCAAGACGGAGTACCAGCTCATTTCGGACTAATAGTACGTGAATATTATTTAGACGTAACTTTTCCCGGCAAATGGATAGGCAGGAAAGGAACAATTGAATGGCCTGCTAGGTCGCCCGATTTAACTCCACTTGATTTTTTCCTGTGGGGACATTTGAAAAATCGAGTTTAAAACAACAGGCCACACAATATACAAGAATTAGAAGAACGCATAAGAACCGAAATTGCAAATATTCGTCCTAATATTTTAACTAGTTCATTACAACACTTTGTCCAGCGTATTCATTACTGCCAAGAAGTTAATGGAGAGCACTTTGAACATATATTGTAAAATAAAAAATCATTTATTGTTTAATATTTTATTTTTTCATTTGACTGTTTAATATTTTTTTAAATTTTGATCAAAAATAGAACATGCATTTGTGGTATTGCAGCATTTAGAAAAAGTACTCGTTTGGCTGTTTCCATACTTATCAAAGTCCGGTTTATCGATGAAAAGACAAGTATTTTTAAAAAAAGGTATATGGTTGTAATCAGAATTATAAGGTCTATAAAAGTTGTAAAATAAAAAAAATCGAATTCCATTTAAAAAAATTCAAGATGGCGTCCGTATGTGAAAATCCTGAGAATCATTTTTGATTTTTGATGAAAATATCCCATTTAGAAATCCCAATTTTGGTAGTTCTGTTTTTAGCCGTTTTCACGTGAGAGCAGTGTTTCCATACTTTGTAGCGACCCTGTATATAAATTTTTAGGATGTTCTTCAATGTAGTCGAATTTAATAAAACGTGCTATGGTTGCTATAAACAAATGTTTTCCACTCCCAGACTAAGCATGAAGTAAAATTTCGAGTTTAGAAAAGCCCCGTGAAAATTTGTCGAGGGTCGCGCAGCGACCCGAGACAAATTTTCTGGGCTTTTCTAAACTCGAAATTTTACTTCATGCGCCACGCGTATAAAACACAGATTTTAAGTGAAGAAGTGAATATACAATATTGACAATATTATAGTGTTTTATACGCGTGGCGCATGAAGTAAAATTTCGAGTTTAGAAAAGCCCAGAAAATTTGTCTCGGGTCGCTGCGCGACCCTCGACAAATTTTCACGGGGCTTTTCTAAACTCGAAATTTTACTTCATGCTTAGTCTGGGAGTGGAAAACACTTGTTTAACGCTTCAAATTGAACTTAAAAAAAACAGGGAATGTCCGCAATTTTTGTATTAATATTATGTCATTATTTCCTATGCAAAAAAGTGAAATACATTTTGTCTCTAAAATAAATAGGGAAGCCAATATTTAAACACTTTAAAATTAACATGCGATATCCTATGTTGCGTCCGCCAAATCAACACCTGGTATGTCCGTTACAATAAAATATTATATGTGTCAATTGGACTTTTCTAAAGCGATTCATATAAAATTAAAAATTAGGCTTTACTTTTAAATTCACCAAACATACTATAAAACTATAGTTATTGTATTTTTTTCTGTATTAACCCATTGTTAATTATTAGTTTAATTACAAAAATAAGTTGATTTGATACATTGTATTATTTGACCTGACTTTAAAATGTGTGAAAAAAAATGTAAATATTTTGATTATTGCTCATTTAAAAATAAAATGTTTTTAGTGTATTTCTAACTTAAAATATGTCAGTGATTTATATGCGTGGCGCATGAAGTAAAATTTCGAGTTTAGAAAAGCATGAAAATTTGGTTTGGTCGCGTAGCGCTACGCGCTACCCGACCAAACCAAATTTTCACGCTTTTCTAAACTCGAAATTTTACTTCATGCTTAATCTAGGAATGTAAGACACTCGATGCTGTTAATTCATTCAATGCTATTAATTTTCCGAGTATTTAATGACTTTTACCTATAAAATATTGATCTTGTAATTAAATGGGACGTGATCGATAATCCGGTTTTGATTCACAAATTGGACGAATTACCGGAGAACTAACCCAAGAAAAATACATGTACAAAAGACGTGGAAAATATTCTCTTCTTCTATTGCGATTTCGGAGGATTTTGTAGATTCGTGTCATCCAATAATATAAAATTCATATAGAGTTTATCAGTTTCGACACATTTTGATGATTTGTGTAATTATGATTTTTCTTTTTAATAATGTTTGTAAGTTTTTTTTTTCGATTGTTGATATTATAGATTTGATTGCTACTTATATATACTCAATGACATTAGAAGCGTAACACCAAGAAGGAATGATTTTTTTGAATTCATATTTTAGCAACAGAGTGACTATATTTAAAGCATACATTGATAACAATTTTAACCTTGTGCCTTTTATATTTATTGTGAAAAAAAAAATTCACTTTTTGTTTTTTGATAAAACTATTTATATGAGCTGTTTAGTACAGATGTTTTTAGTTTTCGTGTTTCCGTTGAGTGTGTTAAGCTTAAATAAAATGCCTCGAATCCGAAGACGTCCACAATTTCACCATTTTAGCGATTTTGACCGGGGTCGAGTTGTTGCTTATCGAGATGTCGGTATGTCCTATCGCGAAATTGCCCGCCGTATTGATTCCACTGCAGCAACTGTAATACGTGTGTATCAGGTATGGACAGAAGAAGGTAGAGGAGCAAGAAGAAGACCAATTGGTCAACCAAGGCGTACCACAGAACGTCAAGATCGGCGCTTACGACAAATAGCCCTATCAATGGATTGGAGAAGAAGGTAGGCCCGTTAGTATGTGAACCTTATATCGCCGCATTCAATCCTTTGGGCTTCTTTCGTACCGTCCAAGATTAGTGCTTCCTTTAACAGCGAGACACTGTCGCCAAAGGTTGGACTGGTGCATGGTGCAGAGAACGGCAGCATTGGGAGGCAGAATGGCACGATGTCGTATTCAGCGATGAATGACGATTTTGTCTAGGCACGCATGATGGCCGTAGAAGGGTACGACGCTACCGTGGAGAACGACCTGATCTTAGGTTTGCTATTGAGAGGCATGTACACAGGACTGCTGGAGTAATGGTTTAGAGGGCTATTGCTTATGGTAGTCGATCACCTCTTGTATTCATTCGAGGCAATATGACAGCTGCGCGTTATGTTGGAGACGTCATACGACCGACTTTGTTGCCTTATTTAGATGGCCGCCCAGACGTACTTTTTCAACAAGATAACACACGTCCCCATATTGCTCGTCGAACTATGAACTTTCTTAATGAAGCTGGTGTTAATGTTTTGGCGTGGCCGCCCCGTTCGCCGGATTTAAATCCCATTGAACATGTGTGGTATATCATGGGAAGAAGAATATTCTCTTTGCACCATCCTCCACAGACTCTAGCACAGTTGATCGATGAAATTCAAGTTGCTTGGAACGAGATGCCTCAAGAAGACATCGACCATCTCATTTTGTCGATGCCCAGACGTCTACAGGAGTGTATACAGCAAAGGGTTCGCCAAACACATTATTAATTTTTTTTAGATTGTTTTTTAATAAAATTTCTTGAAAATGTAATCATTTTATTCTTGATGTAAGACTACCATACTGGCAAAAAATCAAGTTAAAATAATAACTCCTTCTGGGTGTTACGCTTCTAATGTCATTGAGTATACATATATAAATACGTAATTTTTTTACTTTTTTGTCAATTTGTTTTAATTTTAACGGTTTTGAAGATTATTTATTTATGTTAATATTTTTTTCAATTCTGTACTTTTTTAATAATATGTCAAGATTTTTAAAAGTAGATGAAAAACGTTGATATGAATACAAAATGATAAATTCTAAATTATAATATTTCATAGGAAATATAAAACTACCAGAAAATTCGTATAATATAATATTTTATTTTAAAATTTTAAACAATAATAACTTATTTCTAATCAAATTATGAACAACAACAAATTTTGACAATTTGATTTTTAATAACACCTTTACGAAGTTAGGGCCCGTAGTTAGATTATTTTGACAGTTACCGCAAAACTTTAAAAACAAAATTTGTGCTTTATTCACTTTAGTTTTTAATTGTTTTGACAAAATTTAGACAGCTGTCACTGATGCGAAGTTACCGCCCGTAGTTAGAGCGAAAACTCGCTTGTTTTGACAGTTGGAGCAAAATTTAACAAATAATCATTGAACGGCTGGTGGCCCAGTCGTCGATTGTTTAATCGAAATTGGCGCAACTATCACCGTTGCGGAGTTATCGCCCATAGTCAGTTTATTTTGATAATCAGAGCAAAACTTTAAAACCGAAAAGTGTGCGTGATTTACTCTAGTTTTCATTTGTTTAAACAGAATTTTAACATGTAGGAAATAAACACGATCGTTTAAGAATTTTCACAGTTTTTAATGTCGAACACTGCGACAATTGTTTCGCCACACAGTGGTTTCATGAGGCAGATGAGTAATGATTACATGAAACTACAATCGTTGCTTATATACTAAATCATTGTAGAGGGGGTGTGCGTAACAGTGTAATTTAATATAATATTTATGATTTAACAGAATGACATAATTAATGAAGACATTTACAATTTTACACATTACAATTTATAGACCTAGATTTAATAGTGGTAAATTATTTACGTCGGTTTGATCATTGAGTATCAAACCGCGTTGATTATATTTGTTAATTTCCAGCTGTTCAAGGAGGTTTAATTTCTTGATTTTAGCGCATCCGTGTAAAATTTTGAAGTTATTGTTGGGGTTGTGATTATGTTCCCTGAGGTGATTGGCATATGTAGATGTTGTCTTATGGTTAATGTAGCTTTTTTGGTGTTCAGCTATCCTTTCTTTAAAGCTGCGTCCGGTTTGGCCAACATATATCATGGGGCAATCTCCACATTCTAACAAGTAGACTCCTGATTTTTTGTTTTTGTCGGTTTTGTCTTTGGCATTATTAATGAATTTATGTAATGTATTGTTAGTTTTAAAGGCTACTGAAATATTGTGTGATTTTAATTCGTTTTTTATTGTGACGGAAGGATGACCGATGTATGTTAGAGTACAATAATTTGAAGCTAATTTATCATTATTTGAGGGAAAAATTAAGTTGTGGATTTTTTGTTTTTGTTTTTTATTTAAAATATTCAAAATTAGTTTTTGGGGAAGCCATTATTATAGGCGATTTCTATAATTCTGTTTAATTCGGTATTAAAATTAGATTTTGATAAAGGAACGCTTAACAGTCTGTGGATGAATGATACCGAATTAAACAGAATCTTAGATATCGCCTATAATAATGGCTTCCCTAAAAACCTAATTTTGAATATTTTAAATAAAAAACAAAAAATCAACAACTTAATTTTTCCCTCAAATAATGATAAATTAGCTTCAAATTATTGTACTCTAACATACATCGGTCATCCTTCCGTCACAATAAAAAACGAATTAAAATCACACAATATTTCAGTAGCCTTTAAAACTAACAATACATTACATAAATTCATTAATAATGCCAAAGACAAAACCGACAAAAACAAAAAATCAGGAGTCTACTTGTTAGAATATGGAGATTGCCCCATGATATATATTGGCCAAACCGGACGCAGCTTTGAAGAAAGGATAGCTGAACACCAAAAAAGCTACATTAACCATAAGACAACATCTACATATGCCAATCACCTCAGGGAACATAATCACAACCCCAACAACAACTTCAGAATTTTACACGGATGCGCTAAAAGCAAGAAATTAAACCACCTTGAACAGCTGGAAATTAACAAATATAATCAACGCGGTTTGATACTCAATGATCAAACCGACGTAAATAATTCACCACTATTAAATCTAGGTCTATAAATTGTAATTTGTAAAATTGTAAATGTCTTCATTCATTATGTCATTCTGTTAAATCATAAATATTATATTAAATTACACTGTTACGCACACCCCCTCCACAATGATTTAGTATATAAGCAACGATTGTAGTTTCGTGTAATCATTACTTATCTGCCTGATGAAGCCACTGTGTGGCGAAACAATTGTCGCAGTGTTCGACATTAAAAACTGTGAAAATTCTCAAACGATCGTGTTTTATTTCCTACATATTATGGAATTTCACCAAGTAACAGCCTCATCTATCCAATATAGAATTTTATCAACTAGAGCCTTTAGTTAGACAGTTGACGCGAATAACTGAATAACTCGTTTGTTTTGACAGCCGAGGAGAAATGTTTCGGACATAAAGTGTGCGGGATTGACTCTAGTTTTAATTTGTTTGACAGAATTCAGAGAGCTGTCACTGTTGCTGAGTTATCTCCCGTAGTTAGTTTATTTTGACAATCAGAGCGAAAAACTGTGCGTAATTAACTCTAGTTTTCATTTGTTTAAAAATAATTTAAACAACTAGAGCCTTTAGTTAGACAGTTGACGCGAATAACTCGTTTGTTTTGACAGCCGAAGAGAAATGTTTCGGACATAAAGTGTGCGGGATTGACTCTAGTTTTAATTTGTTTGACAGAATTCAGACAGCTGTCACTGTTGCTGAGTTATCGTCCGTAGATAGTTTATTTTGACAGTCAGAGCGAAAAACTGTGCGTAATTTACTCTAGTTTTCATTTGTTTAAACAGAATTTAAACAACTATCATAGTTGCCGTGCTACAGCCTCTAGTTAGACAGTTGACGCGAATAGCTCGTTTGTTGTGACAGTTAAAGAGAAATGTTTCGGACATAAATTGTGCTAGTTTTCATTTGTTTAAATAGAATTTAGATTACTGTCACTGTTGCTTTGAAACTTTAAATACAAAAAGCGTACGTATTTAACTCTAGTTTTTATTGGTTTTAACAAAATGTAGACAATTGCCATCGTTATTTTTAAGGTGAAGTTAAAACCGTGATAGTTTTCTAGTAATTTATAATACCCGATTTTATTTAATTTAATTTTTTTTTCTACACGAAATAAAACAGTTTGTTGTTTATAAAATGAAAGATGTCTGTGTCTTTTTTTAAGATTTAAAAAAATAATAAAAAAATTCCATCGAACATACAAAAAATATAAAGCACAATTTTTATAGATTCTCCAAAATATCACAGAAAGAATATATTTGTTTGAGAATCAAAAAAATTGCAAGAAGTAATTCATATCGATTTTATGTATGTTCAATTGAATTTTTAAAAATTTTTTTTAAATCTTAAAAAAAACACAGATGAATTTTATTTTTATACATTTCAGAACAAAATTGAATTTGTGCTTTATGATTTACTTTTTATTTAGAATTTTAAATTTTTTGACAATACATTAGTTTTGCTATACAGTAAGTTCCATGTCTAACTTTAACTTACCAATTGTTAATATGTTTTCGGTAATATAATAAAATTTAAATTACCCGTTATTTTACATCACTAGGTATACATACGTTCCGATGTTTCGCTGTACATTTTCAAGCATTTCTTGTGTTTACATATAAATATAAAGCTTCTAATAAGTGTTTCCACTCCTTGATTAAGCATGAAGTAAAATTTTGAGTTTAGCAATATGCCAAGTTTAGAAATCCTGAAAATTTTGATTGGTCTTTTTGAAATCATATTTACAGAGTTTTTTTTTAAGTATACAAACACAGGAATTTTTCTTTTAGGTTTACAGGTGCATACGCATTTTTTTAAAGAGTTCGATTTGAAGCATTAATCGAGTGTTTTCCACTCCCAGGTTAAGCATGAAGTAAAATTTCGAGTTTAGAAAAGCTTGAAAAATTTTTAGGCTTTTCTAAACTCGAAATTTTACTTCATGCGCCACGCGTATTAAACACTGAAAACATCAAAATATTGTAAACAAGTAAACTTTACTTAAAATCAGCGTCTTATACGCGTGGCGCATGAAGTATAATTTCTAGTTTAGAAATCCCAGAAAATTTGGATTCGTTGCTTAGCGAAGCGGAGCGATCAAACCAAATTTTCAGGCTTTTTCTAAACTCGAAATTATACTTCATGAGCCACGCGTATAAAACGCTGGTTTCAAGTAAAGTTTACTTGTTTACAATATTTTGATGTTTGCAGTGTTTAATACTCGTTCATGCTTTAATTTATAGTTTAGAAAAGCCAGACAATTTGGATTCGTTGCTTAGCGAAGCGGAGCGATCAAACCAAATTTTCATTCTTTTTCTAAACTCGAAATTATACTTCATGCGCCACTGATTTCAAGTAAAGTTTACTTGTTTACAATATTTTGATGTTTTCAGTGTTTAATACGCGTTCATGCTTAATCAAGGAGTAGAAACACTCGTTAGAAGCTTTAAATTTAAATGTAAAAAACCGAATGAATAAAAAATTACAGCGAAATATCAAGATAAATGTATGCGTTTTTTGAACGAAAAATTTTCTGTGTAAAGTTTAATAAAATTCATGACGACATTTTGCTATAAAGTAGAAAGAAATTTTCTAAATTTACTAAAAATATTGATTTCTAGAGAACTTGTCTAAAACTCTCACCCTCTATATTAATTTAATTACACTTCTAATTAATTTATTTCCAGCTAAACTACTCAATAATATAATAAATTACATCCTGTAAATGATCTGTTAATAATCCACTATATGATTCCGTACAAAAATAACACAAATCCACTCCTTTGTATCCGCTTCCCCCAAAGAATGCCCCAACAAATGTCTTCCGTGTATGCCTCTGTTCATTTTTCGGGTCCGATTATATTGTAATATAATTAGAGTTGCATGGCTAGATATGTAAGTGTAGTATTTATTGGTGCGAGCCGAATGGATCTAAGACTAAATGGGGTAGCACAAATCCAGTGATGAATATACCCGACATTTCGCTCGACAATGGCTCGCAGTGAGTGGCATATTCTGAACAGACACGGGGTGTTATTATATTTCGACCGATTTCGACACGTTGCATGAAATATTATTTCTATTGTGGGTTTCGTGTTGTACACATTTTTTTGTATAGGCATATAAAAATAAATATACAGGGATTTTTGTTTTAAGTATACTTATCTTCAGTCCCCACTGGAGATAAGTATACCGCTAACTAGAATTGCATTAAATTTACATGTTTCTCTTAAAAAATTAAATTAATCACTGGAACAAAAATAGTAAAACAAAGTTAAGTGTTTTAATTAAATTGTTATGAAGATGTACCACAAAGTAAAGGCCAACCAAATTAAAGATTTATTTTTTATCAATATTTTTGTTCAAATTGAACGTGTCTTAGTGAAATTGTTTGTAAATTGTGTAAATTTTGCTACAATATTGATTCTTAAATTATTCTAAAACTACCAGAATCTTACTTAAGAAAAAGTACAAGGGGCGAATTATATTAATCCCCTAGGGTTTGATAAGTTCCCTCACTCATTATCCAATCCCCGTATAAAATTCGCGGCGCGTTAAACTTTCAACCCATCCAATTTAAATTGCAAGCCGAACACTTAAAAAATAAAATTTAGATAAAACTTGCATTCGGAAATTTGCGATTAGATTAGGGGTGGAAAGTTTGCCGCACACCCCCGCGAGAAGATTTCTCCCCGGGCAATATTACAACATTCCGCCGGCAATACGTTATCTAGTTTATGGTCTAGTAACCGATAGGTAATATGTAGCCGGGGCAACTTTTAATAACGCCAAAGTTTTTCCATTAAGTCAATGAGTTAGGACCGTGCGGAAAAGCCAAAGTCCCCGGCTAGGGCGCGGATGGCAAAGGAAGGGATCGCCTTCACATAACTTAATTTACTCATACACTACTTTTTCTTTGAAAGAAATGAAAAACAAAAATAATGTTTGTGAACGTAGTTTGCGTGTAATTTTATGGAGATGAATAAGTAGAGACTGGATGTCTATTTTATTAAATATTTATTTTTTAACAACAATTTTTTTTCTGATTGATACAATAACAGAGCTGGGCAGGGTTCGAATCATTCAGGATTTGAATCCTGGATTCGAATCCTTTTAGGATTCGTGATCCGGATTCGTTACATTTTTTAAGAAGATTCGTATTCGAATCCAATTGTGGGTGATTGGAATCCTTATAAAAGGATTCGAATATTTCTAAAAGGATTCGAATACTTACAAAAGGATTTGAATCGTCAAAAATAATTCGAATTAATTGTGAGGATAAACATGAAAAATGTCTTTTGTGTGTTTTAAATTTCTCGTTAAATCACTGTTTTATACGCGTGGCGCATGAAGTAAAATTTCGAGTTTAGAAAAGCCCAGAAAATTTGTCTCGGGTCGCTACGCGACCCGAGACAAATTTTCACGGGGCTTTTCTAAACTCGAAATTTTACTTCATGCTTAGTCTAGGAGTGGAAACACTCGTTCGAAACTTCAAACTGAATGATTTGATAAGAACATTAAATGACTGAAAATAATTTTAAAGATACCTATCTAGTTTTTAAAATTATGTTTAATATTATTTGAAGTAAAACTGACATGGTAGCCACAATCTGAAATGTTAAATTTTTCCGACATTCCCCTGATTCAAGATTTTTTTCCCTGGCCTTTTAATATAACTTTCTTCTGTGGGAATTCTGTTAAATTGTTTTCATTGTTTTTGTCAATATTTAAGTTAATTTTATAAATTTGTACGTATTTTGTAGTTTGCCTGCTGATTTTGACAAATTTAAAAATATCATATGTCTTTTTTGTTAGTGTTTTGGTGAATTTGAATATAATTCCATGACTTTTCCCTGACTTTCTCGGTTTTGATATTCGTTGAATTTTTTATTTTCGTAATTTTTAGGCATTCGTCGATTTTATAAAAGAGTTCAATTTGAAGTTTTGAACGGGTGTTTCCACTCCCAGGCTAAGCATGAAGTAAAATTTCGAGTTTAGAAAAGCCCCGTGAAAATTTGTCGAGGGTCGCGCAGCGACCCGAGACAAATTTTCGGGCTTTTCTAAACTCGAAATTTTACTTCATGCGCCACGCGTACAAAACGCTGATTTGAAATGAAGTTCAGAAACACACAAATACATCTTTAATCAGAGAAACAGGGTGTCAGGTATTTAGTCTGTTATCAACTATATTCAGTGTTAATAAATAATTAGGTTTTAAATATTTTTGTTAAAATAACTGGTAACGATATTTATATAGTATTAATGGTTGCAAAAAATAATAAAATCAAATTAATTCTTAAGGATTTATATTCGTGATTCAAAAAAACAGGATTCGAATCTTTGATTCAAATCATATTTATCCCTTACGAATTGTATTCGTGATTCGAATCATATTAGGTGATTCGGATTCGTGATTCAAATCCTTTTTACGAGGATTCGTCCCAGCTCTGTACAATAATGAGTAATATTGCCTTGGTTACAATATGTCATAACATACTCATATCTCACTAGGGAAATATGAAACTTTTTGACAATCTAAATTTCCTGAGGGACATATGGATTGTCAAAGAGTGAAGTAAAATTTCGGGTTTTGAAAAGCCTGCAAACGTTTATTAAGCTTTTCTAAACTCGAAATTTTGCTTCATGCGCCACGCGTACTAAACACTGATTTCAAGTAAATTTCAAAATAAATTGATTGTGTATATACATTTACAAGTCATACCATAAATAAATATAATTGGTCGATATTCATGCATTTGTTAATAGCCATTCTATTAAATTTCAATTGCACCCTTTAAAACTCGAATTGCCTCTCTGTTGGGAACCACTGGTCTGTCTATCCATGAACTGAAAAACCTACTCTATATGACTTCGTCAGCGTACTGTAATAAATAAATGATGTTCGTATAAACTGCAAACAAGAAGTCGTAATTAATAAGCTTACTAAGACAATAAATATCCATTGAAACAATTACTTCCCGTGCAAATACACCACCGAATATTGAATTATACAATTAAATTTGACGAATAAAACACTAATAACCTTTCTTTACACGTTTATTTGTATAACCAAATGTACATACTCATACATTTCGGACACAAAGTGACCATTATCAATGGATTAACACTCATACAATTAAATATTGAAAATCTTATTTGATTTATGTTAATATTATTTGGAGTTTGTTGTTGCTGCGAGTTTTAAAAAATCAGCGTGGTGTTTTTCGCTGTATTTAAGCTTGTCTTGTCGTTCGGAAAAGGGGGGATGATTGCGAGACCGCGACGGCTTTAGTTCCACACGTCCGGCCTTGTTTACACAGCAGTGATGAGTTGACTCAGTCGATGAGTCTGGTGCGTGCCTGGACAAAAGGCAACATCAAGGTTTATACAAAGCATCTGTTCCTAGCACACTCAAAATACAACCAACCCCATCTTTATTTAGCGCCCACTCTCTCTCCCAATCCAGGACTAATCTCGAGCCCCTGGGATTTCGGGGCCTAGAAGTCACGAGCCCTTTTTAGTCTCAATGGAGAACCTGTTCGATTGATTTTTTTCCTTTAAGATTGAATAATATAGGTTTATAAAAATTAGGCCGCTGACATTTTTATTTAAACAAAAAATCAAAATATCTCGGTAGCTATTGTGACTATCTAAAAATATTTCAAATGAAAGTTGTAGATCTCATGAACATTTTCGACAATCAAATATAGTCCAGTGCACGAGTGCCCTGTGACATTTATCTTCAAATTAAAATAACTGTAATTATATGAATCCTCTAGTTCAAAGAGTTTAGCATAAGTTGCAATTGAGCACATAAAAGTACAAGAAATAATGTTAATATGAAAGGTTATAATATAATTAATTGTGAGGATAAACATGAAATATGTCTTTTGTGTGTTTTAAATTTCTCGTTAAATCACTGTATTATACGCGTGGCGCATAAAGTAAAATTTCGAGTTTAGAAAAGCCCAGAAAATTTGTCAGATATTATCCATATATGTATATGGATAATATCTGAGTGACAATAAAAATATTTAAATGTGAGAAAAATAAAGATCCCAACATTTTTTTTCCATGGATGGTACGTAAACTAAAAAAATGACCTGTGTATTTAAACAGCATTATAGTAGTTTAACCTTAAATACTTATTAAAAATCGATTACTAAACGATTCATTTTCATTTTCGTTTTCCCTTTAAATACTCAATAAACGCAGAGCGACCATTTTTTTCCCATAATCCCTCGCTCTGATTTTTTTCTTCTTCTATATTTTATTTTCGCGAGAAACCACTTTAGATTTTAACAAGGCCCTAAGTAATCCGGAAATGGAATGACCATTGTTGCTTTTAGCCGCTGAATATCGGACAATCCTTTGCCGGGAATGATTTCCTTTAAAATTACCCGGCGCGCTGAGAAGAGGGATCGATACAATTTTCTTAGCAAATGCACCATAAAAATTTACGCCTTTCCGATTCTAACTCCGAGGTATAAATGAAAAGCGCGGCAAAAAAAAAAGAAGGAGGAAAGTGTGTCTTGAATAAAAGCGCCCCCCGCGTGGAATGTTTAGTGGATACGTTTGGATTTTTATTAAGGATTCCGTGTAATGTTACGGTTATGCACGGACTTTGGCTCGAATTGCGTTTTGTTTAACTGATGCTGATTGTGTTTTAATGGGTTCGGGGTGAATTTCTTTTAATCTAAAATTTAAGATTAACCAAGTTAAACTGACCATTATAAAATAAATCAATACTGATTTTCTCGTATGAAACTGCACACGATTTGAATACTTCTTACTTAATGGCCTTGGTAACTTTTAAAAATCAAAACTGTATTTGTTTTTTTTATATATTGGCAGATAGAAAACTTATTTTTAACCGTTTTCGGACCACTTTTGTGTAAGAAACAAAATAGTTTTTTATTGTTTTATTTTACTAATAATACGAGACATATATTTTAGATTTTTGATATTTCATATATTTTGAGGTCCCTTTAGAATACTGGGACATCTATAACTTGTTGGTACTTATGAGTGGGTTATTTTTGTTCTAGTGGTATATTTTAATGAAAGACAACAAGGTTTACATTAATATTTTATTGTAAAGTTATGATAATAACAAAAAAAACGGTTACCGTACACTTTCCCGAATATATTTTCCCGAATGACCTTTTTTCCGAACGCCATATTTCCTGAAAATAGAAATCCCGAATCCCATTTCCCGAATCCAATTTCCCGAAAGGTATTGTTCCTGAAAAAAATATAAACTATTTAGAACAGAATATCATCGTACAGTTTACACTTATAGCAGTCCACTTTCGAGGATAATGCGTTTTGCAAATTTGTTACAGCGTTTTGAAAATTTTGATTTATTTGCTGATTCTATAAATACTTTTAAACGTAATTTGCTGCGTACCAATTTAGAAAGTATTTTTGCAAAACTCCATCACCTTAATATTTGTTGTTCCTCATTAATGTGCATAATGTACCTATTTTTAGGTAAATAGACTTTAGGTATTAGATATAAGTTATATTTTGTAATCATTGTATAAAATTGGAGATTTTCCGTTTTCGAAAGAAATAAATACAATAAATACAATTTTGAAACCTAAACAAATTAAGTGTTTTATTAAAGTGATATTATGGAGTTTTAACAACTAACAGCCTCAACTAAACAGTAAATATAAGTTTCTGGAAGTATTCACCTAAACTAGAAAAACCCTATTTGGGTTTTGATAGTTTAGTTCGGGAAAAACATCATTCGGGAAAGTTGATTCAGGAAAGTAGTATTCGGGAAAGTGTTTTCGGGAAATGTATTATTCAGGGAAAACGTAATTCGGGAAAATGAGAGGATACGAAAAGAAACAATTAATAGAAATATTTAAATATTCATGTATAATAAGGTGTGAAACAAAATTTGCATAAAGGTATGTTGCACATCTGGCATAACTGTGTTGTTCTTCTTTCAACTTTTCTTTTGGAGCACCTTGCACAATGTTTTCTAGTATCTCCTATAATTGGTAAATGACCTACAACATCAAGCAATTGTTTAATGGTCAGCCAGTTCTTCGGCCAAATCTTCCATCCTTTTATTCTTTTCTCCATATATTATCCAGCTATTCACTGAGGCTGCCATAATCATCCTGTAAAATATCTTCTTCCACCATTTAGCGGATCTTCTATTCAGATCGTATGTAGTAGATTTTTGATCTGCCATGTCTGCTCCGCCCACAAATTTATTATAAAATGCGATCATTTTCGTTAATGTGGCATCAGCTCTTTCGCAGTTCTTTTGTTTGCGTTTTACCAACACGACTTCATTTAAATGGCAGTTAGTCAAGAGTAGCACCTTCTTTGTGTCCTGCCACTTGGTAAATATAATGTTTTCAGTAGTAGAAACACAAATTTTCCTATCTCTAATTGGCCACAATCTTTAGGAATATTTTTTCTTTTTCTTATGCAAGTACCGACTGCAGGAAATTTTATAGGCTCAAACAATCCACCAAAGCTAAAAATCTATCGTAACAGATTACTACGTCGGATACTTGTATTGTTTCCACCAAATTGTTAAGGAATTTATCAATATTATAAAATGCAATTTGAAGTGATAATATTTTACAGCCGTTTTAAATCTCTTGAATGGCTGTTCTCTAATCTGTGGTGATAAGTAGTTGAATAATTTGATGCCGAAATAATTGGTTCCTGTGTGCGATTGAGGCGAAGTCAATCTCAAGTCATTTTTCAAACGAGTCCGGTAATTGTGAATATGAATTAAATGTTCACTTTGATTTTGCTTAATGTAGCAAAGGAATTTAACGATGGAAAGACAAGGAAATGTAAGACTGCTTAATCTAAGAAAATTATGTCTGCAATCACCAGTGTACGCAACTCCTCGCAATATGTGCACTGCACGTCTTTACAAAGCAAATATGCGGTGTCTAGACGTGGAATGGCTCCATATCAGGGTACAATAACGCATATGTTTTTCAATAAACTCAAAATATGCAGTACGCAACACTTTGTTTTTTAAGTTTCTCAGACAATTTTTTTTCTGGATGTGATCTTTGCCACTTCTTTTCCATGATTATCCCAGAGTAGACAAGCATCTAGATTTAGTCCTAAAAATTTGGCAGGTGGTTCAAATATAACTGTGGCCCTCATACAGGAACCCTGGATCGTAAGATCTAGGATCTGTGGTATAAGAAAGTTAACCGGTAATTTATTTTACAGGCCAAACACGAAACTTAGGACTGCCATCTACGCACCTAGGCAAAATTGGAGCCCATTTGCTACCACAACTTTAAGATGGCGACACCACCGTGATAAGAATTAGCATCACGGGTAATAGAAAACGTTAAGTTTTTGATCTTGCTTTCATTTAACATTAATTTATTATTTTAACACCTAGAATAGGCACTAACCAAGTAATTTTTGTTTGCTCTCGTAGCATCGGTCTCCAAGTTTTTCACACTTAGCATCATCTGCGAATAATAGGACACGCGGATTGTTGATTGATGTAGGCATATCATTAATAAATATTAGAAAACGAACAGGGCTCAGAATGGAGCCCAGTGGGACACCGCGTGGTAAGGGTAGAAGTGAAGACCAATTACTATTCGTTTCCACTAATTGTGCTTTATTCGACAGATAAGAAGTCATCGTGTTTAGGCTATTTGGGAGAAAATTATACCTTGCCAGTTTTTTATTAGTAGATCGTGTGAGATACAATCAAAAGCCTTGCTCAATTCCAAAAAAGATGCCACACAATGGGTTTTGTTTTCAAAGCAGCTTATGACTGTATCACATAGAACCAAAAGGGCACTTGTAGTGCTCTGTTTACTTCTAAACCCGAATTGTTTTGTGTAGAATAAGTTATTTAATTCAAAGTACTCAACAAACTGCATTTTTAGTATTTATTCAAAGATTTTGGAAATTATTGGTACCAACTATATTGGCCTATAATTACTAGTAGCCCTATGCTTTCTTTTTTTAAAAACAGGGATGACTTTTGCATGCTTTAACACATCTGGGAAGATAGAAGAAGTAATTGAGCTATTAATTAGTTTGGTCAATGGCTTAACGAGAATGTCCTTTAAGCAATTGATCATAGTCGTATTAAAACCATACAAGTCAATGGATGAGCTATTTTAAGGTTATCGATCCATTAATAATAATATTCAGTTCACTACAGAAATGGAGGTTAACAATAGTTTAAATTTCCTCGACTTAACCATATCCAGAATTTACAATAAATTAGATTTTAAAATTTATAGAAAACATAGCTTTACCGATACCATAATACCTAATTCTTCTAACACACACCATAAAATTAAATACAGCACTTTCCACTCCTTAATCCATAGACTTATGCATATCCCCCTTAATCAACATAACTTTAAACAAGAACTAAAAACAATAAAAACAATTGCATTTAAAACGGTTACAGTACTCAATTAATACATAGATTTGTCAAAAAGAAAAAATTAAAACAATTTGAAAAATATTTTTATGCGCAAAACAAAACGGAAATAAATAAGTGGTGCAAACTGGAATTTGTTAACAACCTATCAGAAAATATAAAAAATTGTTTAAAAGGGTATGAATTTAATGTTATAATGACGAATCCAATTAATCTACACGAACTTTTAGTGCATAATAAATCCGACATAGACAAATTTGAAAAAAGTGGCGTATACGAAATCAAGTGCGGAGATTGTGATTGTGTATATATAGGACAAACAGGAAGAACTTTTAAAATTAGATTAAGTGAACACAAAAAATCAATATTAAATAATAAATTTTCCACCGGACTTTCACAACATTGTATAGATAATAAGCATTTTTTCAATAATAGTAATTTATATATTTTGTATTCAGATAATAAGGGACGTGACTTGAATCTCCGAGAGGGATTAGAAATAAACAGAGCAATAAATAATGGTAAAACCACGCTTAATAACATCGAAGACATTTGGCTTTCCCCCATCGCGACGGCCCTTATTACCTGAAATTAGCTGTAAAATTTGTATAAATATCGATACATTTGTAAAATTTTATACATATCTCCTTGAGGATGACCTAAGGTCGAAATTAGTTGTAGTAAAAATAAAAAATCAGCGAAACAAACCAAGTGTTTTAATCAAAGCGTATTATCGAATGCCTCTCTAACTTAAATCTGGGATACGGTTTGAAGTTAACTGTAATTGTTTCATCAGTTTCTATGTGAAAATCGGAATAATTTGTACCTGATACATAATTTTCAGAAATAATTGGCTCCATCTATTGCCTAATAAACTACATTGATGAGGCCTAGGAAGTCTGAAACACCTCTGTAGATTATCCATTTTATAAAATATTCTATGATCTAGTTACACATCTCCTTTTAGGAAATTTATTTCGCATTATTGACACATTAATTTTACAGGGTATTTTTCTTATAAGTATGCAAGTAAGAACGGGTACCTTTGGTATCTGTTTAAGGATTTCATTCTTTAATATTTTTATATATCTTGCAGTAATCTTCTAGTGAGTTCAGGGACAATTCAGAGCGTCTCATAAGCAAGGCTGTAAACCACATCCACTTGTGATGATTGCCATTTCTGAACTGATGAGCTGTTCTCTTTTTATTCTGCATAACCTTAAACAAAAATAAAGAAATACATAAATATAACACACGTAGGAAGAGTGATATAATCAAAATCATAAACAAAACACTACTGATGTATTAAAAAGTAGCATTTTTGTTTCAGGAGAGAATAATACAACAGCTTACTAATAATGATACGACAAATAAAAGACATTCACAAATTCAAAATCAATCAAAATCAATCAAACAATATTTTCTAACAATATAGATTTTCAAAATTGAATTTGTGTTCAGTACTCCGGCACCAGATACCCACAGACGCGTTTCGGACTTCAAGGTCCTCTTCAGTGTGGTCCCGACCCAGTGCTGAGGAATACTGAACATTTCTGACTATTTCAAGCCAATATGTGAAAACTATTGATGATTTCGATAGCTAACGCCATCTAATGCTTCATAGAGGCATCGTCAGTGACACGAATGCACAAAGTGCATACACAGGTCACTGTTTCGTCCACGAGCGAGCAGAACTCTGTTTGTGAAACCAGAAAACAAATATCAAAATTGAATTTGTGTTCAGTATTCCGCGTCTGTGGGTATCTGGTGGGTATCTGGTGCCGGAATACTAAACACAAATTCAATTTTGATATTTGTTTTCTGGTTTCACAAACAGAGTTCTGCTCGCTCGTGGACGAAACAGTGACCTGTATATGCACTTTGTGCATTCGTGTCACTGACGATGCCACTATGAAGCATTAGATGGCGTTAGCTATCGAAATCATAAATAATATAGATTTTGTTTTAAACTACAATAGTCAGGATTGTTTTCTTTGTTTAGTTCTAACACTTTTATTCAATAACATTTAACAACATATCAGCTGTTATTTAAAAAACGATTAATTCATTCTTTTTTTCTAACAACACAGGTATATAGAACAAAGTCTCCAGCACCAGAACTGATTCATTTTTTAATTCAGATTCTGAAAAAGGCACAGTTCTAATATAAAAAAATGAGAGTCGCATGCTGCCCGAGTATATTGGCCTCCACTTCATGTGTACAACCAAACAAAAAAAAAACACAAAATATTCCTATTTCATTTCATCATATGCCAACCATGATATTTTCATTAAATAATAACCTCGCGCCCACATGCATACGCTGTAAATTTTCCAACATTCGTGTTTTTTAAAATAGTTCAATTTGAAGCTTAAAATGAGTGTTTTTCACTCCCAGATTAAGCATGAAGTAAAATTTCGAGTTTAGAATAGCCTGAGAATTTGGTTTGGTCGCTCCGCAAAGCGGGACGACCAAACCAAATTTTCAGGCTTTTCTTAACTCGAAATTTAACTTCATGCGCCACCCGCATACAACACTGGTTTTAACTGAAGTTCAAAATATTCGTCTTCAGCATACTCCTGTAGGAGCATATTGCGAACTTCATAACATTTCAGTGTTTTGTACGCGTGGCGCATGAAGTAAAATTTCGAGTTAAGAAAAGCCTGAAAATTTGGTTTGGTCGCCCCGCTTCGCGGAGCGACCAAACCAAATTTTCAGGCTTTTCTTAACTCGAAATTTTACTTCATGCTTAATCTAGGAGTGGAAAACACTCGTATAAAGCTTCAAATTGAACTATTTTAGAAAACAACGAATGTTGGAAAATTTACAGCGTATGCATGTGGGCGCGAGGTTATTATTTAATGAAAATATCATTAAAAAGAAATCTAAAGACTTACAACGTATATTCTGTAATTGGGATGTGTATATTTAAAAGAGAAACTCCCTGTATGCATGTATACATATTTAACAATCTCGTAATTCAAAGAGGTGCATAATTTAGGAAAATGGTGTCGATCAAGAATGCGTTTAGCATAAAACGAGCAGTTAGCGTTTCGATCGGTTCGTCGGATGAAATCGGTAATTACAAAAAAAGGGCAAGCAAAGCGCATCCCATATATGCTTCCAGCCCCGGGTTATTACCAGGATAAATGAGTTTACGCTTATACAGTAATTTAAGATTAGAATTTTGCCGGGGAGCTAAACGTGTAGTTGACATGTAATAGCTGGAAGGCCTCGTCGAGAACGAGTGAGTGCACTGGATTTTTTTCGCATGACGTGCGTGTGTTTTCTTCTCATCACATAATATATCAAGATGTTGTGAAAAAAAATGCTTGGCTTAAAATTGAAGTCATTTTATTAGTTTTGTTTAAAACGCTTTTGTATGTCTTCATATTTTTATTGTGCTTGACTTGATTTTGAAGCGACTTGAATAGTTTTGTCAAGAAAGCTTTACGAATTAAAAGTTATTACATTTCGCAAAAATAATTATATCATATTTTTGAAAAAAAAAAACTTAGCTAAAGTGAAAACAGAAATACTTTTGCACCCAACGGCTGAACGTGTAGGAATAGCAGCCCTGAATGACGACCTCAACATGATATACAGGGTGTTGAATTGGCGGACGCAACATAGGAAATCCTATGTATATTTTGAAATGTTCAAATTTTGGCTTCCCTATTTATTTTAGAAACAAAATGTATTTACCTTTTTTATAGAGGGAAAAATGTTGAATTCATTCGAGTTAACGGCTCTCAATTTACGTTTTTCTAAGTTAAAATAATTTAGAAAAAGTAATGTGATTTTATAAAAATAATGACATGGAATTGAAACAACAATTGCTGATGTCAAAATGGCAAAATATATCGCAGTCACTTGATTAAAGTAAATGTTTTCAAAATGATTTACACTATACAAGAAAAGTCCTCCTAATAAAGTGGTATTATGCAGACCACAGTTATCACGATGTTTACGTTATGTTCTTTTGTCGTTCATTAAGTAACAGCAATATCTTGTGCTATTTTGACATCCGCAATGGTTGTATCAATTCCATAATATGTCATTATTTTTGTAAAATCACATTACTTTTTCTTAATTATTTTAGCTGTACATTTTCTGACATTCGTTGATTTTTAAGAGTTTAATTTGAAGCTGTAAATGAGTGTTTTTAACTCCCAGACTAAGCATGAAGTAAAATTTCGAGTTTAGAAAAGCCCCGTGAAAATTTGTCGAGGGTCGCGCAGCGACCCGAGACAAATTTTCTGGGCTTTTCTAAACTCGAAATTTTACTTCATGCGCCACGCGTATAAAACACTAAAATATTGTGAAATGTATGTATATTTGAACCTCACTTAAAATCAGTATTTTATACGCGTGGCGCATGAAGAAAAATTTCGAGTTTAGAAAAGCTCAGAAAATTTCGAGTTTAGAAAAGCCCAGAAAATTTATTTCGGGTCGCTACGCGACCCTCGACAAATTTTCAAGTGGCTTTTTTTTTCTTAACTCGAAATTTTATTTCATGCTTAGTCTGGGAGTGGAAAACACTTGTTTTAAGCTTTAAATTGAACTTAAAATAAACAAGGAATATCCGCAATTGTTGTAGCAATCCCATGGTATGTCATTATTTTTATAAAATCAAATTACTTTTTCTTAATTATTTTAACTTAGAGAAACGTAAAGTGTTAAGTGTGAACATTAATAAATTTAGAATGTTTCCCTCTACAAAAAAGTGAAATAATTTTTTTCTCTAAAATAAATAGGGAAGCCAATATTTGAACACTTTTTAAATTAAATTAATTTCCTATGTTGCGTCCGCTAAGTCAACACCCGGTATAAAAAAAATAATCAAGTTAACGTAATAAATCGACTTATCGACTGTTCTGCAATGATAAATCGATTCTCGCAATCAACTTATATCACATTTTTAAACAATAGCGTAAATTCCAAGCGTACAAATTGTGATTCAGACGAAATAACTTTCCTTTAACTTAACTTTCGGCGATTAATTAAAACCAACGAAAAAGATAAACAAGGGAAAAAGGGCAACACTCTACGCATTCGCGATTCTTAAAACTCGCCTGTTCCGGCGTATTAAAGTGCGTGAAATTAAAATTTTATTTTTTACGCCCGAGAATAAAGATCGCGTTTTTACGAGGGGGTGAATGTCGCATATTTTCCTATACTAAAAACTCCGCGAACTTTCGAGATTTATTGTTTCGAACCGAGAGAGCCCGACGCACACACACACAGACAAAAAAATTTATATATATAAGCCGACCCGTAAACATTCTGAATAAACACGGGGTTAACAATGATAGCTTTATATTTTCTTATCTCGAAAAAAAGGGACCGACGTTATAAAAAAATGTATTATGTCGAGGCGTGTTTTCCGTCATGGGGATGTTTGAGGAGATGTGAAAATTATGTTATGGAATAAAGAGTGTTTTTGTTTTTGGTATTTGTATGTGAATGCTGTTACAATCCAGTAAAAAGGGTGAAATTATCCTATGTTCGCGTTACTGAGATTCATTTGCTTGAAGCAGACCGAATTCCAGCAAAAAATCGTGAAACTTAACGTGCATCACAGGTTAACTTTAAATACATTATCAAATTTTTACGGAAGTTTTTTTATTGTTTTTATAAAATCGTTCAATTTAAAGCTACTAACAAGTGTTTCCAATCCTTGTTAAGCATGTAGTAAAATTTAGAGTTTAAAAATCCCTGAAAATTTGATTATGAAGTATTACGACAAAATAATATCATATATTCTCTGAGGGCACCAGGAGCATGAAAGACGATCTGTTGCCCTTCAAGAAGGGCGCCTTCCACTTAGCGATCGCTTCAAGGTGTCCGATCCAACCGGTAGTGGTCACCAGGTATACATTCCTTGGACCAAATAGATTTGACAGTGGTGAGGTTGAGATTTCAATTTTGCCAGAGATCAAGACGGAGGGTTTAAGTAGTGATAATGTGGGATCACTGATAGATAACGCATATCGGGTGATGCAGAGCCATTTCAGCAGCGCGGGTTCGACACCCAACAACAACATTGACAAATCTAAAAGCATCTAGACTGATTAATATTAAAAAAAACCTCTTTATGTTTGATATATATTTAATTTATACAAGAAAGAAACAAACTATAATAGTTGTTATACATACTTAATATTTTTTAAATAAAAATCTACTATTTTATAAAATATTTAATCTTTAAATTAATGGATGTTATACAAGAAGATGATATACATAACATATAAAAAAAATATTGTTTTCTATACCGCACATGCCGAGAAATAAATTCGTAAATTTGAGTAAAAATTGGGTACCTTTTTTCATTTAAAGGTCAATAAAAATATTATTTTAAAAGGACAAAAATCAAAATTAAAATGCGTTACGTATAATATGTTTCTTTTAAATGATGATTATTGAAAATCTACATTTTGTTTTATTGCCATTCACACACACGGGCCTAAACTTTTGAAACGGACATTACTATCCTTTTCAAGACACGAGAGGTATGTCACTTTTGAATACTCTATTTTAAAATCGAAAAATCACAAAAAGAAAATACATACAGGTCTACATTGCTTATAGTGTTCCTAATATTTTTTGGCAAAATCTTATTTTTATCACAATTATTAATCTAGATATTAATAATAATATGCAAAAAGCTACCTACATTTTTATTTCAATGTTTAAAAAGTTAAATAGTAACACTTTTAATAATGAAACCAAGACACTTTTATTTAACTGTCAATAGTTGAACTGTATCCAGTTTATAAATTCAAGCTGACGGTTTTTTTTCTTTTGTCGCAAAATCACTTAGTCAGCCATGTCTTTACTATTTTGACATTATACATAAAATCACTTGGTCCACAGTATTTTTTATTCCAACTTTACATTGACAGATATGTAAATTTTGTTAAAACAAATGAAAATTATATCGAATATCGTACACTTATCCCTTTTGAAGTTTAGCTTAACCTGTCAAAACAAACTAGTTACGGACGATTGTAACTTTAAGTTGACATATACATCAATTTTGTCAAAACTAATGCAAACTATACGAAATATCGCACACTTTCAATTTTTGAAATTTCACTCTAACTCTCAAAATAAACGAGCTACGAGCGGATGTATCTTTACGTTGACATACGAAATATCGCATACTTCTAATCTTTGAAATTTCTCTCCAATTGTCAAAACCAATTATCTACGGACGATTGTAACTATACGTTGATAGATACGTTAATTTTTCCGAAACAAAAACTGTATTAAATCCCGCACACTTTCAATCTTTGAAGTTTCACTCTGACTGTCAAAACAAACGAGCTAGGAGCCATTGTAGCTTTACGTTGACAGACGTTTCAATTTTGTCAAAACAAATGAATACTGCACCAAATTCCGCACATTATCAATATTTGACTTTTCAGTCCAACTGTTAAAACAAGCGAGCTACGGGCAATTCTAACTTTACGTTAACTATTTTGACATTTTAAATAGTATTTATCCATTAATGTTTAACCCTATTTTAACTTTTAGTAAATATTTAATTATTTTGACATTTTCAACAGTATCAATCATTAATATTTAATTATTTTAATATTTTCAAGAGCATGTAATTATTAATTTTGTTTTAAAATCACTTAGCATTTTGACTGTCATAGTATTTCATCATTAAATGACTATTGTAACATTTTGACGGTATTTTCACAATTATAGCAATTTGATAGTGTTTCGTCATTAAATGACAATTGTAACATTTTAACTGTAAGTTTCTTTGTCGACTGTATTTTCACTATTATGGCATTTTGACCTTAAGTCCCTGCTTCCTCTTTAACTTGTATCAAAATTGACATGCTGTTTTAACCTCATAGAACGTTCTCCCTCAATAAACGACAATAATCAATTATCAATTGTTTTAATGATAAAACAAACGAGTGTCTTCCACTCCCAGACTAAGCATGAAGTAACATTTCGAGTTTAGAAAAGCCTGAAAATTTGGCTCGGGCGCGAAGCGAAGCGGAGCGAAGCGGAGCGACCGAGCCAAACTAGGCTTTTCTAAACTCGAAATTTTACTTCATGCGACACGCGCACAAAACGCTGATTTAATTTGAAATGGTCATTAACCAATTAACAAGTGAAATACGTTTGTTATGTTAATTATCAAATGTTTAGGTGATAAGAAAAGTGCCATGATGGCTACATCACAATGTTTTAAACACGCTTCAACAGTATCAATAATTAATATTTAATTAATTTGATATTTTCAACAGTATGTAATCATTAGTTTTGTTTTAAAATCACTTAGCATTTTAACTGTCATAGTTTTTGAACATTAAATGAGTATTGTAACATTTTGACAGTATTTTCACAATTATGGCAATTTGATAGTGTTTCGTTATTAAATGACTATTGTAATATTTAGACTATAAGTTTCTTTGTCGACTGTATTTTCACTATTATGGCATTTTGACCTTAAGTCCCTTGATTGACTGCGAATTGTCTTTTGACATCTGACATAAAAAATCGACTGCTCCCTCTTTAACTTGTATCCAAATTGACATGCTGTTTTAACCTCATAGAACTTTCTTCCTCAACAAAACGACAATAATCAATTATCAATTGTTCTATTGATAAAACATACGAGTGTCTTCCACTCCCAGACTAAGCATGAAGTAAAATTTCGAGTATAGAAAAGCCTGAAAATTTGGCTCGGGTGCGTAGCGAAGCGGAGCGCCCGACCCAAATCAGGCTTTTCTAAACTCGAAATTTTACTTCATGCGCCACGTGCACAAAACGCTGATTTAATGTGAAATGGTCTTTAACCAATTTACAAGTGAAATAAGTTTAATTTGCGAAATTTCTCTCCAACTGTCACAACAAATTATCTACGAACGATTGTAACTATACGTTGACAAATACGTCAATTTTGCCAAAACAAATAAAAACTATATTAAATCCCGTACACTATCAATCCTTGAAGTTTCACTCTAATTGTCAAAACAAACGAGCTACGAGCGATTGTAGCTTTACGTTGACAGACGTATCAATTTTATCGAAACAAATGAATACTGGACCAAATACGAGGGTTGCCTTTTATATTTCGGGATCAGAGAACAAAAATAAATATTAATCATTGAAAATCGCTTTATTGTTTTTCAAAATATTCCCCATTAAGATCTATACACTTTTACATGCGTTTGAACCAATTGTCGAAGCACTTTTGCCACTCTGATTGAGGTATCTCCAAAACATGGGAATAAAAAGAAGTCATTCGGTGCCAAGTCAGGACTATATGGCGGATGACTCATCAAATCGATGTTTTGCGTGTTCAAAAATGCAGTTGTTTGAGCCGATGTGTGAGAGCTCGCATTGTCGTGGTGAAGAGTGATCCGTTTTCGGCGGTTGGTTTTCCTGATTTCTTGGATGACAACTGGCAAACAAATGGTTGTGTACCACTCAGAATTGACTGTTCTGCGTTGTTCTAGTGGTACGGTTGCGACATGTCCAGTTTTTCCGAAAAAACAGGCGACCATTTGCTTGGAAGTGCTTCGTGCGCGAACAACTTTTGTTGGATTTGGCTCATCTTGAAACACCCATACGGTCGACTGCTGTTTACTATCGGGCTCATACGCGTAAATCCATGATTCATCACCTGTCACGATGTCATAGACGTGTTTCGAAGCACCGCAATCGTATTTTTTGAGCATTTCTCTGCACCAATCGACACGAGCCTTTTTTTGAGCGATTGACAAATTGTGTGGGATCCAACGCGAACAAATATTTTTGACAGTCAAATGTTCATGCAATATTGAATGTATGCTGGTCCCACTAATGCCTAAGGTTGTCTCAATCTCACGATAGGTCACATGACGATCTTGCAATATTTGTTTGCGCACAGCATCAATGGTTTCCGGAACAACAACTGATTTTGGACGACCTCCACGAAATTCGTCTTGGAGTGAACTACGACCTCGGTTGAATTCAACATACCATCGATAAACACTGGTCCTTGATGGAGCTTCATCGCCAAAAATTGAATTAAGTTCATCTATGCACTGTTGTTGAGTTAATCCACGTCGAAAGTTGTAAAAAATAATCGCACGAAAATGTTCACGATTTAATTTCATTCTTTGGCCGAGATAAATCTTTTAAGTTAGTGTAAACGACACAAATATCGCTCATATGTCAAAACGTTCTGAGTACGTATAACCTCAAAAATGTCAAACTTTACGATAGAGCTCTCAGTTGCCAGATTGCAACACTAGGGTTGCCCAATCCCGAAATATAAAAGGCAACCCTCGTACCACACACTATCAATATTTGACATTTCAATCCAACTGTTAAAACAAGTGAGCTAGGAGCAATTCTAACTTCAAGTTAACTATTTTGAGATTTTAAATAGTATTCATCCATTAATGTTTAACTGTCTTGACTATTTTAACAGTATTCAATAGTAAATATTTAATTATTTTGACATTTTCAACAGTATCAATCATTAATATTTAACTATTTGACGTTTTCAACAGTTTCAATCATTTAATTTACCTCTTTAATTATTTTATTATTTTCAACAGTTTTTAATCATTAATTTTGTTTTAAAATCACTTAGCATTTTGACAGTCATAGTAATTCATCATTAAATGACCATTGTAACATTTTCACGGTATTTTCACAACTATGGCAATTTGATAGAGTTTCGTCATTGAATGATAATTGTAACATTTTGACTCTAAGTTTCTTTGTCGGCTGTATTTTCACTATTAAAACATTTTGACCTTAACTCCCTTGACTGATTGCGAATTGTCTTTTGACGTCTGACATAACAAAAAACGACTGCTTCCTCTGTAACTGGTATCAAAATTGACATGCTGTTTTAACCTCATAGAACTTTCTCCCTCAATAAAACGACAATAATCAATTATCTAAAACAATTGATGAAACAAACGAGTGTCTTCCACTCCCAGACTAAGCATGAAGTAAAATTTCGAGTTTAGAAAAGCCTGAAAACTTCGCTCGGGCGCGTAGCGAAGCGGAGCGACCGAGCCAAATTAGGCTTTTCTAAACTCGAAATTTTACTTTATGCGCCACGCGCACAATACGCTGATTTAATGTGAAATGGTCTTTAACCAATTTCCAAGTGAACAAAGTTTTTTATGTTAATTATCAATTGCTTAGGTGATGAGGAAATGGACACATCACTATTTTTTAAACACTGTACACAATAATAATTTATTAAATTATTCAATAAAATTAAACCGTCAGTATGTTATTGAAAAATGTTCAATGATTAACTTTCCAAAAAATGCACTGTTTTTGCTCCATGGATTTGTTTTTATTACTCTTCAAACACAGGAGCCGAAACTTTTGAAACGGTTATTAGTATCAAATTTGTTAATCCGTTTCGCTTTGCTTCTGTCGAGCAATTAAATACTAAAAGGCAGATAACAGAAAAAAGTGTACCATAAAATATAAATCATTATAAGTTTGGTTCATTTCTTGTTACTCCGTCGTAATGCATAAAAGATAGTATTTATTAGTGTAAATTTGCGTTCGTTTAGTACCAATTTATTTACACCATTTTTTAAAAGTAAGAAAACGTGGTTTTATTACAATTTTAGTATCATTTAATATTATCAATAGTATTATTTGAATTGGTAATCAAGAAAACATATTAGATATAAAAACTGAATCTGTGTTCAGTATTCCTGCACCAGATACCTACAGACGCGTTTCGGACTTCAAAGTCCTCGTCAGTGTGTATCCGACTGGGTCGGGACCACACTGACGAGGACCTTGAAGTCCGAAACGCGTCTGTGGGTATCTGGTGCCGGAATACTGAACACAAATTCAGTGTTTAAGTTTGATCTCTGGTTTCACAAACAGAGTTTAGCTTGTTCGTGGACGAAATAGTGACCTGTATATGCACTTTGTGCATTCGTGTCATTTACGATGCCACTATGGAGCATTAGATGGCGTTAGCTATCTAATCCATAAATATTAGATACAGTTTAGCAAGCTATGTATACATGTATATTATCTACGTTCAAGAATATTATTTATAAAAATGTAATATTATATGAAATAATAACGCGAAATCCCGCTCCATCATTCTAAATGGCGAAACTACAGTAATCCACCTCCCACTGCTTAGAGTCCCGCCCAGCCGCAGCGATAAAAGTCACGTGCTAAATTGACACCCACAAGCTAGTCAAATTTTGTGTAGAAAATTTCTCAAAAACTAAAGGGTTAATAATTTTTGTGTTTGCGGGATTGGTCTCATTAAGGCTATAAGCATATGTTAAATTAATTTCATTGCAAATAAAAAAAAATCAATTTTAAAAATGTATTTTCTCTGTTATTAATAAGCATGTTTTCCTAATAACATTTTTTAATAGAGGCAGTGTGTCATACTAAAAAAGATACAGGACACAAATTTTCTTCATCTCGATTTGTTTTCGAGAAATTTGCTACACGCAATTTCAGACACGAATTTACCCCCCTTAAAATATACAAATTCCTATATAAGAAACTAGTTACTAATCCTGCTAATGTTACCTTCAGTTTTGTAATTATTAAAATACCATAATTTTCTGTACAATTAATTTAATTCTGTACGAATGTTCACACCGATGTCCTAAAGCCTATAAACGCCAGGAGATACGAAAGAAAAAAAAACACGAAGGACGAACGAAAGAAATAAGAGTGAAAATCCAAGGGTGTGACATGAAAAAGGAGTAAAATTTATGTAAATATCTTATATATAGGGAGTTCATTAGTTCCTTTGTAGGACGGGCGTGATACGCTTCCTTTTCGGAATCCCCCCGTGTGTGTCTGCCTCCGCCTCGCGCCAGAGGGGGCGTTTAGCCCCCATTGTAGTTTCGCTTTCTTTTATAAATATTTAATCTCGCCGGAGAATAAATCAAAAGATGGGTGTAGTTCACAATTTAATAAAAAAAGCGGGACGACGCGAGAAAAGAGAAGCGGGAATAAATTTTTATCTAAATAAATTACTTTGTTATGTTCGGAATATGTAAATCGAAATGTTTATTTTTTGTTTACGGGCGTTTAATATACGTTTATAAAGAGGAAGGAATGTCTACTGTTACGTAATATTTATTGCTGCTAAACAATAGCGTTTTTTTTAACTCTATTAAGATCGTTTCATATGAGTTTATAATTGTATAAAACTGGTAGACAATGGGCCATAATTTTTTTTAAGAACTTGGAATTTACAATCAACCGTCAAGTAAATATTACAGACAAATACAAGAAATATAAAATAAACATTACATTAAAGTAATGTGGAAGACATGTCTGAAACTAAATAGGCAGACGCAATATATAACATATCGAAATGGTCTTAAAACAAATTTCACAGGCAAATATCACTGACAATTTACAAAAAATTTCACAACTAAAGTTTCCAGAAATAATGTAAAAGTCATGACTGTAACTACCAGAAAAACAGACTAACTTAAAACAAATTTCACAGGCAAATTTCACTGACAATTTACAAAACATTTCACAACTAAAACTACCAGGCAAATAGACTTACTAACAGATTAAAATGATTTACAATAGCATACAAATGAATTATAGTCAAATGTATTTTTAATCTCGATAGAGAGGGCTTTAACAATAAAAAGTTGTATTTACTGTTCATAGAATTACAGATTCGCATCATTCTACAAATAAGCTCAAACTTACCACCATTTGTAGAACAGTGGTTTTTCTCTGTACGTACCTTTGTGAGGCACATAAATATATATATATATATATATATATATATATATATATATATATATATATATATATATATATATATATATATATATATATATATATATATATATATAATATATATATATATATATATATAAATATATATATATATATAAATATATATATATATATATATATATATATATATATATATATAAATATATATATATATATAACTTGTCGGTAAGACATGGATAATAAATACGGACGATTGTAACTTTAAGTTGACATATACGTCAATTTTGCCGAAGCTAATGCAAACTATACGAAATATCGCACACTTTCAATCTTTGAAATTTCACTCTAACTGTCAAAACAAACGAGCTACGAGCGAGAATAATCAATTATCAATTGTTTTAATGATGAAACAAACGAGTGTCTTCCACTCCCAGACTAAGCATGAAGTAAAATTTCGAGTTTAGAAAAGCCTGAAAATTTGGCTCGGGCGCGTAGCGAAGCGGAGCGACCGAGCCAAATTAGGCTTTTCTAAACTCGAAATTTTACTTCATGCGCCACGCGCACAAAACGCTAATTTAATGTGAAATGGTCTTTAACCAATTTACAAGTGAAATAAGTTTATTATGTTAATTATCAATTGTTTAGGTCCTGGGTCTCCAACCTTTCCAGCCTTAGGGCCATACTGATTACTCCAGTAAGTTCCGAGGGCCAAAACCATATTATCATTGTTGCCGGTGGTAAAAAGTGAAATAGTCCACTCATTTGTAGAACAGTGGTGTTTCTCTGGACGTACCTTTGTGAGGCACATAAATATTTATATATAACTTGTCGATAAGACATGGATAATAAATATGCCCACTAATTAATTTAAACAAAAAAAAATCATTAATAAATATCCTGTCCTCCAACTAGCATAGACCCATTCAATCGAGCATGCTACTACGACTAAAATGTTGTCTATTATTTCTAAGCCTAGCCTAGCAGATTGATATATGTTATTTCAACAAATTCCTTCAAAGTCGATAAATAATTAAACACCAGTATAAATCTTATTAAGGACGATCATCATCGTCCTTAATAAGAGGACGCCCCAACTATTTCAAATTTCAAACGAAAAGGGGGAGGCTTCGCCTTTCTTTGAGAACTAAATTAGGTTATGTGCATATATTTAAGGACAGTCCCTCGTTTGAGTATTTCTCAAACATTTTAATTGGTGCGCCCGGAATTCCGAATATGTTCGGCTAGGCAGCGAGAGAGTGGGGTCTTTTATTCAATGCGGAAATGATCTTAAGGAACTCACGATTATTAGTTGCCCTCGAGCCCACACACACACACAAACATTCATACATTCACTCACACACACAAACAGACATACACACACTCCCATACGTACATAAATACACACACATACACGTACGCACAAGTCCTTAACTACGACCAAAAGTTGAGTGAAGCGTGCGAATTCAACCCTTATCGAAAAAGTTTGTCTGTGGAAAAAAGAAAAAAAAAGGGAAGTGCATTTATTTTTATTAGTGTTTTATAAAGTGTTATATTCGGTTTATATAGATAGTATCAGGAAAGTAAGTTTATGTGGACTTTACAACAAAATCCTAATGCCACACGTGCATTATCACTCTATTAAGTCTTAAAATGTAAATAATTCATCTTAATGCCAATGGAATAATGCACTCTGGGAATCTTAATCATTTCAAAACACAGCGAGATAAGTTACATTGGTGAATTAGTCATTGAATGTCAAATCGGATTATTTTTGAAAAATGTGAGCACTTCTAATTACAAAATATTTCTAGTACAGCTGGAATTCAAATACGAATCAGTCAACTAGTCGAATACTCAAATATCAATATTTCAATAACCATTTTCTTCACATATTCGAATATTTAAATTTCCAAATATTTGAATATTCAAATATTTAAATATTCAAATAATTCAAATATTATAATATGTTTTCGAACGAATATTTAAATATAAAGCTAAAAACGAATTAAATTTAAAATTATATATTTATTATTATTTATATATATATATATATATATATATATATATATGTATATATATATATACATATATATATATATATATATATATATATATATATATATATATATACATATATATATATATATATATATATAAATAATATATTGTGAATTTATGTATATTTGATCCTCACTTGAAATGAGTGTTTTATACGCGTGGCGCATGAAGTAAAATTTCGAGTTTAGAAAAGCCCAGTAAATTTGTCTCGGGTCGCTACGCGACCCTCGACAAATTTTCACGGGGCTTTTCTAAACTCGAAATTTTACTTCATGCTTAGTCTGAGTTTGGAAAACACTCGTTTAAAGTTTCAAATTAAGTTTTAAAAAAAAAACAGCGGATGTCGGAAAATTTACAGCTTATGAAAATTTACAGCTTATGCATATGTTTGCCTAAAAGGAAATATTCACGTTGTTTTTTTTAGAAGAGTTCAATTTGAAGCTATAATTGAGTGTTTTCCACTCCCAGACTAAGCATGAAGTAAAATTTCGAGTTTAGAAAAGCCCCGTGAAAATTTGTCGAGGGTCGCGCAGCGACCCGAGACAAATTTTCTGGGCTTTTCTAAACTCGAAATTTTACTTCATGCGCCACGCGTATAAAACACAGATTCCAAGTGAAGTTCGAATATATATATATATATATATATATATATATATATATATATATATATATATATATATATATATATATATATATATATATATATATATATATATATATATATATATATATATATGTACATATATATTATATATTGATACATTTTAAATATTTAAGTAAGTAACACTTAATTTTTAAAAATTGTTGGCCTTAATAATATAGTTTAAACTTTGTTTGAAATCTAATGTTTTATACGCGTGGCGCATGACGTAAAATTTCGAATTTAGAAAAGCCTGAAAATTTGGTTTGGTCGCGTACCGCGCATCGGTTCGTTTTTATCCTTATGTCATCGGAGATGAAACTCGTTGAGAATCACGGTTAATGTTGATATAGAACGTGTACATAATCGTTCAAGGTCATGTTAATAGCTGATCTATAGCTTTGAAGAGCACGCTATAAGTCGATTCAGAGCACGTTATCGTTGCAAGTTACGTTAAAAATTAATCTAAAACATTATAAGGAGTGCACTGACGTATACATTACGTCACAAGTCGATCAAATAACAGAATTACCCCGTGCGATTATTTTAAATATAAATTAGAGTAGGCTTTGAATTTTACACTAGATTGGCACTAGTGACTGTTAGCACATAGTTTACCATAACCTCAAATCATTCAATTAGCATTCTGGGCCACTGCACAACAAAATGCTGCCTACTCTAATTTATAGTTTAAATGATCGCACGGTATTACTTATAACGTGTCCATTATCGTTTAAGATGATTACCATTCAATACCGTTATATGTCATCGGAGAGGAAACTTCTATCAAAGATAATAAATTACATACAACAATTGCACCATCTAATATAAAATCGTAAAATAAATTAATTACTAATTGAAACGTTTAATTAACCAGCCGGTTTAATTAAAGATCCTTGTCTTCTCTCAGAATGACATCATTGTAGACGGCGGTGGCGGCGACTTGTTGAATTTTGTATATTTTATAAAGTTGTAAATATTTTATCAAAATAATGGAATTTATGCGCGGCACTTAGGAGCGCTGGGATCGCGGCGTTTTCCTGCGGGAGCGCCGCGCGAAACTTTATTAAATTTCAGATTTTACACATTGAGATGTCATCGCGTTTGTCTACACCAGAGGTTATCTTTCGGCGTGGTGTGTGCGCACTGGAAAGAGGAGCGTATTCTTTTCGGGCTTAACAGTTTTATATTTACGTGTAGTAATCTGCATAGTGAGAAAAAAATTACATGAAGGTAAACATTTTGTTGCATAGTCTGTTGCTCACGTTACAGTAACATTTTTTTGGAAGGCCGAACATGATTATATAAAAAATTTATATACAGGGTTATTCAAAATGAAAGAACAGATTTAAAACATATATTTCTTCCAAATTACAAATGATAGAAACACAATTCCAACGCCACTATAATGAGACGAGTTTTTTATGCATTCAATATGAGCACCATGTGTTACACGACAAATATCAAAACGGTGGCTCATTACTTGCCACACACGAATCAGCTGGTCTCTAGTTATCGAATTCAAAATTCACAGCTTCAACAGTTCGATGTTGCAGAATTTCAAGTGTCAGGCATAGAGGGGGATAAAAACACGGTCTTTTACGTTACCCAGCAGATAAAAATCATAAAAAGTGAGGTCTGGACAAACAACATGACAAGCAACAGCGCCAATGCAGCCGTGGTTGAATTTTGACCTGGACTGTTCAATTGTTAAAATTTGTCTGTTCAGGAACGTTGGAATTATGATTCTAAATTTTGTGGAAGAAATAAATGTTTGAAATCTGTTTCTTCTTTTTAAATAACCCTGTATTTAATACATGTTCTGTTACTGTCTTGATGGAACCAAATTTTCAAATTGGGTAAAGTAAAACCATAGACAATTATACAAACAGTCTATGGGATAAGGAATCCAGGCAACCAAATTATGATTAAAACAAAATCTTTCAAGTGACATCTCCATTCGCAATTGTACGAGGGTTGCCTTTAATATTTCGGGATTAGAGAACAAGAATAAATATTAATCATTGAAAATCGCTTTATTGTTTTTCAAAATATTCCCCATTAAGATCTATACACTCTTGCATGCGTTTGAACCAATTGTCGAAGCACTTTTGCCACTATGATTGAGGTATCTCCAAAACATGCATTCTGAACGCATCAACAGCTTCTTCAGGTGTCGAAAAACGTTGACCTCTCATTTTATTTTTTTACGGATGGGAATAAAAAGAAGTCATTCGGTGCCAAGTCGGGACTATATGACGGATGACTCGTCAAATCGATGTTTTGCGTGATCAAAAATGCAGTTGTTTGAGTCGATGTGTGAGAGCTCGCATTGTCGTGGTGAAGAGTGATCCGTTTTCGGCGGTTGGTTTTCCTGATTTCTTGGATGACAACTAGCAAACAAATGGTTGTGTACCACTCAGAATTGACTGTTCTGCGTTGTTCTAGTGGTACGGTTGCGACATGTCCAGTTTTTCCGAAAAAACAGGCGACCATTTGCTTGGAAGTGCTTCGTGCGCGAACAACTTTTGTTGGATTTGGCTCATCTTGAAACACCCATATGGTCGACTGCTGTTTACTTTCGGGCTCATACGCGTAAATCCATGATTCATCACCTGTCACGATGTCATAGACGTGTTTCGAAGCACCGCAATCGTATTTTTTGAGCATTTCTTTGCACCAATCGACACGAGCCTTTTTTTGAGCGATTGACAAATTGTGTGGGATCCAACGCGAACAATTTTTTTTTTGACAGTCAAATGTTCATGCAATATTGAATGTATGCTAGTCCCACTAATGCCTAAGATTATCTCAATCTCACGATAGGTCACATGGCGATCTTGCAATATTTGTTTGCGCACAGCATTCTCACCTGTCACGATGTCATAGACGTGTTTCGAAGCACCGCAATCGTATTTTTTGAGCATTTCTTTGCACCAATCGACACGAGCCTTTTTTTGAGCGATTGACAAATTGTGTGGGATCCAACGCGAACAATTTTTTTTTTGACAGTCAAATGTTCATGCAATATTGAATGTATGCTAGTCCCACTAATGCCTAAGATTATCTCAATCTCACGATAGGTCACATGGCGATCTTGCAATATTTGTTTGCGCACAGCATCAATGGTTTCCGGAACAACAACTGATTTTGGACGACCTCCACGAAATTCGTCTTGGAGTGAACTACGACCTCGGTTGAATTCACCATACCATCGATAAACACTGGTCCTTGATGGAGCTTCATCGCCAAAAATTGAATTAAGTTCATCCATGCACTGTTGTTGAGTTAATCCACGTCGAAAGTTGTAAAAAATAATCGCACGAAAATATTCACGATTTAATTTCATTCTTTGGACGAGATAAATCTTTTAAGTTAGTGTAAACGACACAAATAACGCTTATATGTCAAAACGTTCTTAGTACGTATAACCTCAAAAATGTCAAATTTTACGATAGAGCTCTCAGTTGCCAGGTTGCAACACTATGGTTGCCCAATCCCGAAATATAAAAGGCAACCCTCGTATTATTAATGAGAAATAATAATTCTAATTTCAAAGGAAGCTATCAATTGATAGATGTTATTATTTTATTTAACCGTAAAAGCCTCCTAGATTCCAAAAACTGTCTCCCAATAAATCCTTGATTTCATTCTTTTGGCTTCCAAATAATTACATTGGACGGATTGTCTGTATATTTGTCTGTCGTAAAACACTTGTTTTGTTCCATAGTTTAAATTTCAGTTGCCTTGCACGTTTTTAAATCAGTTACAATCATTTTCAAAGTATTAACTTGGAAAATGATCGTAAAGACCACGTATCAGGCAACTAAAAATAAAAATATAGAACAAAACAAGTGTTTTTTTTTAATTAAAAAAGAAATGTTGATGGATGGAAATCGGGTTAGGAGTTGAGATAAATATTAGGTAATTTTACTATTTTTAATGTGCATGGTGAAGGAGAGATTGGAAGAGGAAACGGATGAAAAGTGTTGGCTTCCTGAGATCCAAGCCGGCTTCAGAAGGGAAAGATCGACTACAAAGCAAATAGCTACAATGAACTGGGTGATTGAAAGAACACTGGATACTAAAGAGAGAGTGTATGCTTTGTTTGTGGACCTTAAGGCGGCGTATGACTCAGTAGATAGAAGAATGCTTGTCGAATGTCTGAGAAAAAAAGGGTGTGTCGAATATCTGATGAATTAGATAGAAGAGGTTTATAGAGAAACTTGGTGTATCGTAAGAGTTGGAGAGAACGTGTCTGAACGGTTTAGAGTAAGACAAGGACTAAGGCAAGGCTACCCCCTCAGTCTCCTATTATTTAATTTATATATGGCAAATATGGAGAGAGTTTTAAAACTAGGACAAGCAGGGGGAGTTGTAATAGGTACATCCATAACTTGGAGTTTGGCCTACGCAGATGATGTGGTAGTGCCAGCTAAATCGTTCAGTGAACTGCAAGAGATGAGTAAAAGGCTTGAAAGGTACTTTGACAGAAGAAAATTAGTTATGAATGTTATGAAAACGAAATGGATGATATCTTGGAAGGCGGGAAAAGAGGGAAAGTAGAGAATTGTTATTGAAGAGTGAGAGCGTGGAAAGAGTGAAAGAGTTTAAATACCTAAGCTTTATCTTCTCGGAGACGGATAGTAAAGCGGGGTATATAGAGTATGTTTGTAAGTAAGCGATAGAGGCGATGGAGCGATTGAGGAGAACATGGAAAGATGGGCTAGGAAACAATGTGAGAATGCAAATGATTTGGTGAGATGCATGCATTAGGACAATAGTATTATATGGAGCAAAAGTATGGGGCATAATTGTAGAGGAAAAGGTGGAAAGGCTACAACTGCAATACCTCAAAAGGTGCATAGGGTTGGAGAGGACCACACCCAGATACGTGGTTCTGCAGGAATGCAACAGAATGTCTGTGGCGTGTATGGCAGCAAAGAAAGTGGTAAAGTTTGAAAGGGGGTTAAGTGAAATAGAGAAATAAAGATTAGTGCAAGAAATTTGGAAAGTGTGCTATAGACAATGTGAACAAAAGCACGACAATACGAAATGGATGCAAAAGAGAGCCAAACTGTATGAAAGAGCTGGAATGTTTGTTATGTATGTAGAGGAAAAGCTAGTGCGGGGCCAGAAGTTAGAACAAGAAGTAGTAGAAAAACTAAGGGCAGAAGAATTACGAATTCTACAAAACAAAATAGCAGAATCGGACCTGCCCGAACTACAATAATCTGCAAATCTTCGAAACAACCCCGCGCTACTTCGACCTACAGAATAGAGAGAAAGTAAGGATGCTGGCTCGGCAAAGGTGGGGAAATGAAGAAAAAGGAAGAAAGGTATGGATGGGAACGGAGTATACGGTGTGTGAATTTTGAAACATGGAAAAAGATGTATGGGAACATTGGTGGTATGAGTACATTGAGCGACCTAGTAATAAAAGTAAAAGTTTAAATGAAGTGTTGTGTGAGAGTAGAAAGGGGATCGTAGAATGCAGAGAATTGAAAAGTATGGGATCAGAGAGGTGTAGCTATTTAAAAAAAATTAACTATAGTTTTATTTATTGCTGTTTGTATTTCTATTAAGTTCTACTATTATTTCATTGTATATAGCTAAAGCAGATAATGTATGTAGGGAATGTATAGCTTGTAATATTATGCCATATATAGGTTATACATATATATATGAGTGTGTTCCACTCCCAGACTAAGCATGAAGTAAAATTTCGAGTTTAGAAAAGCCTGAAAATTTGGTTTGGTCGCGGAGCGCGAAGCGCGGAGCGGCCAAACCAAATTTTCAGGCTTTTCTAAACTAGAAATTTTACTTCATGCGCCGCCGGTACAAAACACTGACATATTACGAAGTTTAAAACACACCACTAAACTTTACATTGAATCAGTGTTTTGTACCGGTGATGCATGAAGTAAAATTTCGAGTTTAGAAAAGCCTGAAAATTTGGTTTGGTCGCTCCGCGCTTCGCGCTACGCTACCAAATCAAATTTTCAGGCTTTTCTAAACTCGAAATTTTACTTCATGCTTAGCCTGGGAGTGGAAAACACTCGCTTAAAGCTTCAAAATGAATTCTTTTAATAAACCGAGCGTCGGAAAATATACTACGTATGCATATGGATACCTAGAAGAAAAATTCTCCCCACCACTGTAACACCGAACATTTTTATGGGGAAAAATTTTCTTCTAGATATCCATATGCATACGTAGTATATTTTCCGACGCTCGGTTTATTAAAAGAATTCATTTTGAAGCTTTAAGCGAATGTTATCCACTCCCAGGCTAAGCATGAAGTAAAATTTCGAGTTTAGAAAAGCCTGAAAATTTGGTTTGGTCGCGTAGCGCGAAGCGCGGAGCGGCGAAACCAAATTTTCAGGCTTTCCTAAACTCGAAATTTTACTTCATGCCTCACCGGTACAAAACACTGATTCAATGTAAAGTTTAGTGGTGTGTTTTAAACTTCGTAATATGTCAGTGTTTTGTACCGGTGGCGCATGAAGTAAAATTTCGAGTTTAGAAAAGCCTGAAAATTTGGTTTGGCCGCTCCGCGCTTCGCGCTACGCGACCAAACCAAATTTTCAGGCTTTTCTAAACTCGAAATTTTACTTCATGCTTAGTCTGGGAGTGGAACACACCCATTTTAAGTATTAAATTGAACTCTTTTCAGAAAACAACGATTATCTAAAGATTTACGTCATATGATTGGGACATGTATACTTGAAAGAAAAACTCCCTGTATTTAACATACGAATTTAACATACGAAAATGAACATTGAAAATGTTTGGTGTTACATAAAACTCTCTGTATATATATATATATATATATATATATATATATATATATATATATATATATATATATACTATTTTTAATTTTTCATATTTATGAAAATGTAGACAATACAATTTACACCCATGGCATCCGAACAAGTGTTTTATTTTACCCAATTACATAAAATTAATTTAAAAGATCGTAATACCTAAAGAAATTAAATAGTGCAGCGAAAATTGATCGTTGCTTGATTAAGAGAAATTATTGAACAACGTTCAAATTTGCTGGGATCAGGGTGAACAAATAAAAATTACATAATTATAACGCTGTGAATTTTTAATTATTGACCTAACTGGTTGAAGTTTCCTACAGTAAGTTTTATATTAATGAGTGTGAATTCTGTATTATTTTCGGGGATATTTTATCTAAAACAAGAGCCATCAAGACTTTTGAACTTTGCTGTATCTACATGTACACTTGTCCGTGTATTTATGTGTATGGTTTCGGTGTGAAATGTTCTGTAACGTAATCATCGCTCCAGTTCGCCAGCCCCGCATATGCGCTAGTTACCCCACTAACTTCCGATTAAATACGAATAGCAGTGAAGCTCTGGTCGTTTCAATGTTTTTTTTTTTTTTGAACTGCAACTCATACGAACGCGATTATTCAAATTTTACAGAGGCCAATACAACAGAACTCGGACCCTTGGCTCAGTAAATTGCACATGTGGGAAACTCAACTATCCGCTTTGCGTCCGAATAGTTAACGAAATTCACAACGAATAATTGAAACGAATAAAAATTTACAGATAAAACGAGTTACTTTGATGACTAGTGCATGAAGTAGTATTGCGAACGAATTATATAAAAGTTTTTTTTTCATATTCCGATTTATACACTGCAAATCTTCAGGCATTCGTTGCTTTCGTATAAGATGTAAGTTTGAAGTTTCTAACGAGTGTTTCACTCCCAGACTAAGCATAAAGTAAAATTTCGATTTCAGAAAAACCTGAAAATTTGGTTTAGTCGCTCCGCGAAGCCTAAAAATAGTTACTTTGATGACTAGTGCATGAAGTAGCGGTATTGCGAACGAATAATTCGTTCGCAATACCGTTAAAAGGTAAAAAAAGGATTTTTTTCATATTCCGATTTATACACTGCAAATCTTCAGGCATTCATTGTTTTCGTATAAGATGTAAATTTGAAGTTTCTAACGAGTGTTTCCACTCCCAGACTAAGCATAAAGTAAAATTTCGAGTTTAAAAAAACCTGAAAATTTGGTTTGGTCGCTCCGCGAAACGGAGCGACTAAACCAAATTTTCAGATTTTTCTAAACTCGAAATTTTACTGTATGCGCCAGGCGTATAAAACTCTAAAATACTCAACGTTCAAAATATACTGCTTTAGCATACTGATTTGGAAGTATATTTTAAACTTCAGAATATGTCAGTGTTTTATACGCGTGGCGCATAAAGTAAAATTTCTAGTTTAGAAAAGCCTGAAAAATTGGAATGGTCGCTCTGCTTCGCTACGCGATCAATCTAAATTTTCAGGCTTTTCTAAACTAGAAATTTTACTTCATGCTTAATCAAGAGTTGGAAGCACTCGTTAGAAGCTTTAAATTAAACGATTTTCAAAAACAACAAAACCTTAAAGAAACAGCGTATATAGAGAGATATGTGTACTTAAATGAACAATTCCCTGTATGTTTACTTACAAGATAACATGCCTGTATAGTTACGAAATTTACAATAAATACTTCAAAGAATAAACAGATTAAAGAATAAAATAGTTACTTAGATAATTATTGCGTAGTTTCTTGAATTAATTTCTCATCTGGCACTTGGTGAAACATATTACACTATGTAAAGTTAATTAAAGGAAAGGCACTTGGTATTGTTTCACAATTAAATCTTTATCCCGACTAGTTTCGGTTTGTTAGACCATTTTCAAAGGAATGTACAGAAACAAAACCAAAAATATTGTATATATACTTAGGAAATAATTTTTTCTGTACATTCCTTTGAAAATGGTCTAACAAACCGAAACTAGTCGGAATAAAGATTTAATTGTGAAACAATACCAAGTGCCTTTCCTTTAATTAACTATACATAGTGCGTAGTATTTACAATAAATAATTAAAAAAAAATAGATTATAAAATAAACTAATTACTTAGATAATTAGTACGGGAAGTAATGCTTTTGCGCACGCATTATATCTGTAATGCGTGCGCAAAAGCGTTACTTCCCGTACTAATTATCTAAGTAACTAGTTTATTCTATACCGTAATGCACAATGCATTAAAATAAAAATAGTTACTTAGAAGACCTGGACATGCTTTAATACTTTTGCACACGAATTACATATAGTTAACGAAACGCACCATGAATAGTTGTTAGACAAAAATAGCCACTTACGCCCAAAATACACTACGTATGAATATTTTTTGAAATAAATTCCTTACATCCTTTAAACATATACAATAATCTAACATTTCATTACCTTCGTGTATCTCAATTTCAGTATTATTTTATTGTATTTCTCGTATAAAGAAAAATTGAATTGACTCTATTTTGGTATGAGAAAAAAAGGCATATACACCCAAAATTCACTGCGTATAAGGATTTTGTTAAATTGAATAAATTCCTTACATCCTTAAAGCATATACAGAAAACTAACATTTCATAACCTTCGCATTTCTTATCTCAGTATTATTTTATTGCATTTTTCGTATAAAGAAAAATCGGATTTGCCAATTGTTTGCAGAATATTCACAAAATATATTCTGCAAACTATTGACAAACTCAATTTTTCTTTATGTTAAATTTTAATTATATTTTTGGTAGTTTAAGTTTTCTTTTTTTCGTTGGAATTAAGTGAATGAGTAAATTTCGTTTATTTTTTGTAACGCCAGTTAAATTTTCTCTTTAATTTCACGGAGCGTAATCAATTATTCTGGTGTGCATTTTCCTCTCTTGATGAAAAAACATACACACACACGGTGCCCTGAATTGATTGAGCAATATACTGAGCTTCAATTAAAATCTAATTGAAACGCGCCAGAGAGAGCCGATTCTTTTGATGAGCCCGAAAGTAAATAAATAACTCGCGTCAGGTGTACATAAAAATGAACCAAGTTAATTCCGGAAAAAATGTATTTATTAAGATTAGACGCGTGGGATTTATTTGATTTAATGTCCATTTATTGCGAAAAATGGATGTACCTACAGATAAAATCTGTGAAATGATTGAAAATAATTTGTTAATTGAAATAGTTAATGAGAAATATCGTACGTTCAATAAAAAAAAAATCTGTAGAGTGCCATGGAAAATATTGCAGGTTGGCAACTTTTAAATTATGTATCGTATGTTCAATTAAAATAAATTTCTAGAGTGCCATAGAAAATATTCTTGGTTGGCAACACTGAAAATATACATTTTAATTATTATGTCTGGCATTTTATATGTCAATTCCTGAAGTGTGTAGCCAACCTAAATTTGAAAAAAGATTATATCATGGCACTGTAGAGGTTTCTTTTTATTGAACATATGATATTACAATTATTATGTCTGACGTTTAAAATGTCAATTTTTAAAGCGCGTAGCCAACTTAAGTTTTAGAAAAGTAAAAATTATGGCACTATAGAGCAGGGGTTCTCAATTTATTTCAGGTCGCGCTCTCCTCATAACTTTACGCCCTCCCTTCTTGATTTTATTTGCGTTTTTAGTTAGATTGAAACACTATTATAACCTTATTTCACTTAACCTACTCTTTAGGAAATCTGTCGCCCCCCCCCCCTGATATTTGGCAGTTGAGAAACCCTGTTCTAGAGGTTTTTTATTGAACATACGATAGCTAGCAGGAAAAATTGCACGAGAGTATATTTATATTTAAATTATTGATTATTTTATGGATATTAAAAGTCCAACTCAAATTTATTTTTAACTAAAATTTCACGTTTAAAATTTGTTTTTTTTTCATGTATGTGATTATTTGTGCGTTAGTTAAACGGATTAAGATATATATTTCGAATGGCTGCTGATAACGGAGTGTCCAAATGTTATTGGAAAACTGTATATCCTGATTATATCAGTAGTGCCAGTTTCAGGAGGATTTTATTTTTATACTATTTGGTTATAAATCACGAGAATTATGTGAACGAATTGCCTTCTATAGATCAAGGGATTTGTATAATTATTTTTCGGAGCGTGTCACATCATAAGAATTTATTAGGAAAAATATATACATTACATTATTGCTTTTTGAATATATGTCAAAACACATATTTATTGTTATTTCTGTTCTTATATAGGTATACTTAAAAGAAAAATTCCCTGTACAGGTATTTTTTTTTAAATGCCCAAGATTTGGTTATACAAAAATGTATTAAAGTGAAGTAGACAGTATATCACAATTTTTTAATGTTTTAACAGCGTGTATATCAGGATATGTATACTAAAAAGAAAAATTCCCTGTACGTGTATGCAGATATTTCTCATCATTATTGTATGGTATTAGCGTTAGTTTGGATTATTTCCACCTACTATTTTTCAAGAAATGAATTCAAAAATACTTTAAAGGGCTACTAAATCCCTCCCAGTCGCTGATTTATATCCAAAATAGCAACACAATTTATATGTCACAAGAGTAACGTTTTAGATTCTAGATTCAATTTTAATTCAGAGATCCATAGAAATATACAAAACTTGCAGGCATCCGAGATAAAATAATACCGAATCGCAACATATTTTGTTTATTGAGCAAAAGCAAGTAGATTCAGAGAGCTTTGAACTGGAATTTTCACATATCGAGGCTGCTGACAAAAAATGGGCACAAGAGTAACGCGACTTTCAAAATTTATTCATTAAGTCTCTGTTCTTGAAATTAAAATGTTCTTTTGCCTAGTCATACTCTGCATTTATTGTATTACAGTAACTAAGTTACAGTTTAGAACGGTTCCTAGCATCCTTTTAGAGGATTCGAATATTACAAAAGGATTCGAATCCTCCAAAAGGATTCGAATCGTCAAACATAATTCAAATTAATTGTCAGGATTCGCATGAAAATTTGTTTTTTTCTTTGCCTTTGAACTTTACGTTAAATTTGCGTTTTATGCGCATGGCATATGAAGTAAAATTTCGAGTTTACAAAGGCCTAAAAATTTGGATTTGCCGGGGTGCGACTAGCTTCGCTCGCGCTCGCTGACAAATCCAAATTTTCAGGCTTTTGTAAACTCGAAATTTTACTTCATGCTTAATCAAGAAGTGCTATGGAATATTATATTTCGATAAAACTCTTAGAGTTTCCTAAGTCAAAATCATAAAACTCTTAGTTTGAACTCCGATAAAGTTAAAAATCCGACTACTCTAAGGAAAACACCAGACGCACAAACTTAAGTAAAATATGTGTGCTTTGTAAATGTGCAGAATATTTGTAATTTCATCAAGAAAAATCAACAACAACACAGGTGGTTTCCATCAGATTATCATAAATTATAAAGAAATTAATAACATTTTTTTACTACATTAAAAAAAGTAAAACCTTTTTTGTAAGCGGCTTTACAGACGCTAAAATTTGACAAATAATATATACAGAGAGTTTTATATAACACCGAACATTATCAATGTTAATTTTCATACAGAGAAATATACATATGCATACATTGTACATTTTCCGACACTCGGTTTAATAAAAGAATTCAATTTGAAATTTTAAACGAGTGTTTTCACTCGCATGAACATTTCGAGTTTAGAAAATCCTGAAAATTTGGTTTTGTCGCGTAGCGCGAAGAGCAGAGCGACCAAACCAAATTTTCAGGCTATTCTAAACTCGAAATTTTATTTCATGCGCCACCGGTGTAAAACACTGAAATACTCTGAAGCTCGAAATATATTTCAAACTTCGCAATATGTCAGTGTTTTATACCGGCGGCGCATGAAGTAAAATTTCGAGTGTAGAAAAACCCCGCGTAGAAAATTTTCACGGGGCCCTTCTAAACTCGAAATTTTACTTCATGCGCCACGTGTATAAACCACATATTTACAGTAAAGTTAAAATATATAAGGCTTAGATGTGATGGTGAACAATATTTAACGAGATGTAGCAGAAAAATAAAAAAAAAAACTTTTTTGTGAATAGTTTTTGAATAATAATAATAAAAGTAGAATAAATTTAGTTTGGGCGACTTTTCCAAATTTTATATATTTTTAACGGGGAAAGCGCTATGGTGGACACATCACCATTTTTCTACGTTTATAAATCATAGAATATATGAGTAGAGGTACACAGGGATAGCCTTTTGAAAAAGTTTTTGAAATGATCGATTCAATTATCTGCAAATTTAATTACAAAACAGTTCTGCACAGTATATTGAAACTATATTAGGTAGTCGATAATTATTAAATATAATCGTAAGCTTCGTAAAATAATCACTGCTTTATCTGACCTAACACAAATAATCAACTAAGAACAAATTATATAAAGAAAATAAAATTAACCTTCTAAATAAGCACTTGTATGTAAACATTGTTGTTTTAAAGTTAAAAGTCATTAAGTACAGAGAATGTCAACAGCGCTTAGTGGCCTTTGCTTTCTCTGAATGTATACACACCTACACATAAATACCTATAGGATGTTATTATACACGTATGGGGGAAATAAACTAATTCGAGCAGGGCTTAATTCTATTTGCTCAGAGCGAAAAAATGCGTGCGGGAAATAAAATATAATCAGCACCCCCGAGCGTAGTCATGTTGACCATCGTTTAGGGCGACAATCCCCTTAAATAGCCCGGTATTTATCATTTTTGTCACGTTGGATTATTACGTTATTTATTTTTTCCCTTTTTTTGGGGTCATATATTAATACAAAGTAGTTTATTGAAACAAACAATGTTTTAAGGAATTAATTCCATCTCTTTAGATGACTGTGGCGAATGAGTGATTTTTTTTCTGAAGATAAAATAAATCCCTGTTAGTAATAGAATTAAAATTTTAAGAGTGCATAAACCCAAGAATTAATGAATTCAGTTTTGTTTAGAATAATCTTAAGGCGATTAAGAAATAAAACTGCATATTAAATATTTACCCTTCGGGGCAATTCAGATCCCGGTAATTAAATTGGAATATTAAACCCCCGGCTAATTCCTAAAACAGTGGGCCCCGTGTTAAGAATTAATCCCTCAGAAATCCGCGAAAGGCGAAAGAAAGCGGCGATAAAATTTAACGGGGGCGCGAGCGTTTCGCCACCCCCGGCCGGCTTAAATCAATTAGACCCGAATTACACAGGAAGAAAACGCAATATCCTGTAGGTGCTTGCGAAATACTCGAAATGTTATAACTACAATAAACAGAGGGGGCGTTTAACGACGTAATACCTCCTTAAAGTCGAAAGGGAAACGTTTCGCCATCGCCAGCGCGAGCGCTTCCCCAATTGAACTGCGGAACTGCAATAACAATGAAGCTGCCATTAACATGCTGACAGAAGGGCTGGTATGACATGTGCATCCCTCGGGGCGACAACAAGATGCAACGAAGAATTGCGAATGCGAATGTGAAACGTATAAAATGTTACCCTTCGCAATTCACATAGCTGGAGGGCCAAATTGAGATGTATACATTTGAAGCACTCTCCTCCATTCCGTTAACTCTTTTAAAAAACGAATCGACCCCTGTGAAAACAACTGTCGTGGCTTTCGGAGTTAAGGGGTGTGCGTATTGGCTTTTGCAACCCTACTTTAAAACAACCCTGCGTTTACGTGTGTGTTTATGTGAATATGTTATCCTTGCCGTAAATAATAATTCAATTATCTCATTAACACCCCTTTGCTTGGAGTGTAAAAAAAAATCGTGTTTTTTCAACAATTTCATTCTCACTTTAATGACTGGGTGATGATGTTTGAAAAAGTTCTGCCTTAACACTAGATAATGTTACTAGTCATGATAGGCTATTAAAAATGGGATTATGATAATAATTGTAATTTCGGTCGGATCATTAATTATAGACCGTTTTAAGCCAGCTGCGCGCTAATGCCCTTAGCAGGGTCTTATCTTATTTTGATAAATAACGACACGGAACTTGCGATGATTATTGAATTAATTGAAAATTACTTATCTCTTTACTTATACCAAGGGTAGACAATGCTTATGGGAGAACTGGATTCCGAGTTTTCGAGGATAGAAAAGGAGAGACTGTGGTCGGGTAGTGGGTCCATCTACTTATGAATAGAGTAAACGTAGAAGTATTCTAGAGAAAACTGCTCCGGTTGCGTCTACGCACACACACACACACACACACACACACACGCGCTTGCTCTTATTTCGTCGTGTAATTTGATCCCTTCTACACCACTTGTACGATGATAAATTTGATGACCTTCAGAAAAAATAAACTGTTCCGAAACATTTCTTTTATTTTCAGATTTCCAACGTGTTCGAAATTATGGACTTTGGGAATCAGATATATTTAAAAAGCTCCTAAATAAACCTAAAATTTAACTAAAAATCAAAAAATTAAATTCAATGAGTTTACATTAAAGAATTCATTTGATATTATTTTTATCTTGATTGTTTTTTTTCTTCATAAATTCTATTAAAACTTAGGTATGTACCAAATTTGGCAAATAATTTATATTATTGATTAGTTATACAGACAGTTTTTTAAGTATAAATAACTCAATATACAGAATACACTGTACATTTTTCTGGGCTCGAAATTTTACTTCATGCGCCCCGCGCACAAAACACTGATTTTACGTGAGGTTCAAACATACTTAAATTTCACAATATTTTAGTGTTTTATACGCGTGGCGCATGAAGTAAAATTTCGAATTTAGAAAAGCCCGGAAAATTTGTCTCGGGTCGCTGAGCGACCATCGACAAATTTTCACGGGGCTTTTCTAAACTCGAAATTTTACTTCATGCTTAGTCTGGGAGAGGAAAACACTCGTTTAAAGCATCAAATTGAACTCTTTTAAAAACACAACGAATATCTACAGATTTAAAGAAAATAAGGTGAGTTTGAAATATGTATACTTTAAAGGAAAACTTCCTGTATATGAAGCGTGGTAGACGAATAATAAAATTTAGTATCACCACAAAAAGTCTATTCAAAAATATTTCTTTTATTTTGAGATTTCAAGCGTGTTCCAAATTATGAAATTCGGGAATATATTTTATAAAAACAAATTTACAATAAAATTTACAATTCTAAAATATATTTTCAACGTTTTTAGTTATTTAATATATTTTTAATAAAAAAATTGTTAAAATTATTAGATTAATCGATTATTGTTTCAAATATTCATAATTTGTATAAATAAACAATCATTTTACAATGAAAAAATGTAAAATATATTTCCAAGATTTTTAGTTATTATATATATTTTTAATAAAAACGTGTTTAAAAATTAATAGATTTTTAATATATTTACGTTATTAAACATTTTTTATCTAGAAGTTAGATAAATACAAAAATCTTTTTATAATAAAAAAATCAATTTGAAACATGTTTGATGGGGATTTTAATTGGAATTGATAATAAAAAACAGAAATTATTTCAATAAAATAGATAAATTATTTACGAATACACAAAACTAAAAACAGAAATATAGATTCATATAAACATTCATGTATACAAAAAACTAACAAACATTAAAGAACTATATTAAATATACATATAACTGTTTTCTTATTTATTAACGATATTTTAGAAGCAGTTTTTTCGTTTTTTTTTTTATTTAGTAATAATTATACAGAATAGATCGAAGTGTAACACAAAATCAACAGAATATATTTTAAATAAAAAGCCAACAAATCAACACCTCATCATTTGCTTGTTTAATTTCATGACACTCCGGTTTTTAAAAATGCAATAAATTGCAAAGCTCGGTGTGTATATTTTTACTTTAACCAAATGAATATCATAATTTCCCTGAAATAATTAGGGAAGATAATATTTTAATTTTGAGAAATTAACATTAAAAATGCTACGTTCCGTTTCATCCATTTACACTCTGAATAACGTGTATGAATATCGAATTAACTTTTTTCCTTGACTATTTTCTTTATGGACAATATTCAATATTTTAGTGGGGATAGCTTTATAGAAGGGATGAAAAATCAAATTCTTCGAAGTGATCTATCTGTTTTTACCTATTTGTAGGCATATTTTCGACCACGTTATTATTATGTTGTATACCCTCAAGTATTGCGCGACCAGAACAATACCACTGCAACTTACAGATAATCCGCAACCCTCTAAAAACCATAAATATTTTGGGATTTAAAAAGATTATTTACTGTTGACACATTTAATCCGTATCCGCAGAATCCAATTCGGTAATTTCTTAACATGTTTTTCACTAACCGATATTTTAGTTAGACACTTTTTGATCGGGTTTAAATTATTTTTACTTACCTATTTAGTCTGTAACATAATCCCATCGGTACCTTTTGTAAATGTAATCTGACTAAGAATAAAACCATTGAAATAATTGAATTAACCTGACATACAAAACGTAAACTGGAAATAGAGTATTCAATAATTTTTGCAATTACACTTCTCAGAGAAAATCTATTATACTTATTCTATTAAAAGACATCTTTTTGTTTTCTAAATGTTTTTGATTATCATCACTTAACGAGACTTCAACATATTTCAATATTTGAGCCAATTATCTCAAATATTAGGGATAACACTTGTTTCTGATTCCTGGGACCCTAAAACGTATATTTCCCTACAAAAAAAGATAGCCATGAGGTCGGTAACAATTATTAAAATGTAAAATTTATAATGTTAATAATGTGACTAATTACTTGATTTAACAAGTTTGTTTGTTTCGCAGTTTTTGATAATATTCTCAATTATAAAGTTTCATGATTTTTATATAATTTGTACTTTCTCTATATAACATTTCGTGTATCTCGGGAAGTATTGAGAATATCGAAAATTATTTCTGCTTATTCTTTTTCAAATTATCCCCATGCAGCCGCACGACGGATGCCATAAATTTTAATCCAAAAATTTGGTAACATTTTAGTGCCCACTGAGTGTTGTCGGTGTTGGTCAAATGGCACACAATAAGCGTTTATAAAATTTCAATCGTAAAAGTACAAGTTGATCATGCAACAATCATTCAAAGTAAACGGATAATTAAAGTAGTCAGTGCAAAAACCACAAATTTCTGAAACTGTTAATATTTATTAAAAGTATGGTTTATGTAATAAAATACGCATTGTGATTAAAATATATACTGTGTCCACTCATGTTGAATTGAATTATTGCTTTGTGTTTTAATAAATTTGATGCCAAACACTGACTTTTCGTAGCAACTACTGTTTTGACGATTTTAATTTCGTATAATCGTTCACAATTTTCAAGCTATATTTCAAATGAGACTGAGGAGAACTCAAAAATAATACCTCGAAAATATGCTAGCAGGTAAAGAAATGATTTTAATTATATTGTAATCGTTTTCGTTCACTAAGCGATACAAACTCAAATTCCAATTACATTGGAAATCTTTACATGAAACATACAATGCGCCTTGAAACGGGACACATAGTATATTTAAAACTATTTTAACCCATTAACTCTAAAAGTTAATTTTAATTAAAATTCTACACTTCTTTTTGTGATTTCTATGAATAACATACTGTGAATTTTTTCTTTAAATACACATAATGTATACGTGAATTTAATAAAAAGTTAAAAATCATAAATAGATTATTATTATATTAAAGTGATAATGGATTTTCAAAAAATTAGTGCCTCAACAATGTAATGTATACGCTGTCAATGTTCAGGCATTCTTCGATTTTATATAAAAACGTGCAATATGAAGTTAAGAACGAGTGTATCCACTCCCAGACTAAGCATGAAGTAAAATTTCGAGTTTAGAAAAGCCTGAAAATTTGGCTCGGGCGCGTAGCGAAGCGGAGCGACCGAGCCAAATTAGGCTTTTCTACACTCGAAATTTTACTTCATGCGCCACGCGTATAAAACATTGTAATATTGTGAAGTATTTATAATACACTTTAAATAACAAAATATTTAAATTTTTCTTGGTATATTTTTAATTCAGGTCAAATAATATAATATATCAAATAAACTTATTTAGTAACTTAATTATCAAAAAATAATAATGTTGCGTGTATGCATCAACGGCGCTTAATGGGTTAAAAACTTCAAACGGTAATTATTCAAAAACTAAAAAAAATGACTTAACTGCATTTTGCACTGACCCCTTTAATTAAAAAAGAAACCCTTATCGATCAGTAGATTTTATTGATCAATAGGATTGATCTGATTAGTTAATACAATGATAAGTTGATGTATGTGTTTTACTTTTTATCAAAAGTTAAATAGTTTTGTATTTTAAGTTTCTTGTACAAAATAAATAATACTTAATGAATTTTACAACGTTCACATATAATTTCATAAAATCTATTCTCTAATAACGCAGAAATAAAATTGTAGAAGGAAACGTATGAATGAATGTAACACGCATCCTTAGCTCGTTAAAAGAAAAAAAAACGTGTTTTCAAGATTGAAAAATCAACATCTGGAATATGATACAACGAGAAGCGCGGAATAGAGGGAGAAAGAAATTGTCTCTCTCTCACTCTCTCTCTGAGACTTGATTTCGCGACATCTGGAGTAAAATAGTCGTAACCGACCGACCGCAGGAAGCCAGACTGGTGTATATAGGCAGCCATATACACCAATTTGGAATCCAGCGCTCTGCTCCCATTCGTGTGTACCCAAAATTTATATGGGGACTGGCTAACTGGATATATATGAACTGTGCTTATACTTAATATCAAAACACAAAATATGAACGTTTGAAAGCACCCCGTTTTTTAATTTGATAATATAGGGACATCCAAAATTACTTTTATGATTTTTAAATAAAACACTCTTTTACATTCTTTAACCACTGTATATTGCACCTAATTCTGTGACTATAGTTTTAACTATCTTCTGGTCATTATTAAACCAAAAGTAAATAAAAATTAGGTGTTAGAAACTATGTCTACGGCTTGCAAGAGAGGAGTATACACTGGGTCAACCTGGTCATTAAGAAGGGAAATTCCGGGATAATTCGGCCCCAGTACTTCCAGTAAATCCATTATACGACCTTTTTTTGGCAAAATGGATTACTGAAAGTACATTCTCACCAAAAGTATGATTATTCTCAAACACTCACTCGTGTTCTTTTAATCTTATTTCGATTTTACTACCAGATTGCCCAATGTACGCAGCTTTGCGATTTTCATAATGACAGTTGACTTATGTCAACTGTCATGATAGTTTAAATGTCGGGTATCGACTTTTAAACTATAAATCGGCTACCGACTTACATCAACTGTTATTATATTCCAAATGTTAGGTGGCGAGGAATTATGTTAACTGTTATTATATTCCAAATGTTAGGTGGCGTGGAATTATGTTAACTGTTATTATATTCCAAATGTTAGGTGGCGAGGAATTATGTGAACTGTTATTATAGTCCAAATGTCGGCTAACGCCGACTTATGTCAAGTTGACAAGATGAACAAAATCGTTATATATTATATTATTATAGTCCAAATGTCGGCTAGCGCCGACTTATGTCAAATGCCATTATAGTCTAAATGTCGGCTATCGTTTGCTGATGTCAAGTTGACACAATCGACTAAATGTCAAATATCATTATAGTTCAAATGTCGGCCAGCGCTGACTTATGTTAAGCTGAAACGATAGACTTATGTCAGTTAACCTTGTAATGATTCGACCCTAGGTATTGTAATAGTAATAAAAAGCGATTAAATTCCTTTCTTCACTGTTTTTATTTAAGTACTATTTCGAACACTAAGTGTCCATTAACTATTGATAATGGACACTTAGTGTCCGAAATGTACATGAAGTATTATTACTATTATAACAATCATCACATAACTCACGAATACATATATACCTAGGTATTGTACAAATCTATAATTTTATTTATTAACTAGATTCGTTGATTGTGTCAATATACATTATCGCAATACTGTGTCTTTCCTCCTTTTCTTAATTTGACCAGGAGAATGTGTGGACAATAGAAAAAACAGAATATGAGTTTACCGTATGCAAACCTTATTGACTTATTTATGACATATCTAATGAATTGGTATGTCTTATATTAGTTATATTCACAGAATATTTTATCAGACGTTTGTACTTAGAAGTAATGTGCATTGAGCTCTCAACTCAAGAATTGTAGGTCAATTAGTTAGTAGGACATCCCTAGTTTTCTTGCTTGAGTTGACTTAACACATCAATCACACATATATCCTCTTTTTTAATCATTCGACCCTTTCATTATCATTTTTCTTTTCCGGATGTTTAAATTTATAACCGGTTTTGTTTGTTTGGTTTCAACTTAGTCATTTTAATGTAGAATTATTTTCACTCTTACGTACTTCTTACCCCCTACCCCCCCCCCCCCTAATACCACGTACATCTTTTATAGTGGAACCAGCCCTTTACTAACTTACATCCCACTGAGACTTCGTATTTTTAACTGTCCCCGTCCCAAAGCTCCAAGTTCTCTCCTCCCCTGATTTTGGGTGCTTCTACGTGGTGGTCCCTTCAACGTTGTTATCCCAAACTCCATTCTTATCAACATTAATTCACTAACTTAAATCCCACTGAGACTTCCTATTTTTAACTGTTCCCGTTCTCGTCTCCGTCCCAAAACGAACTGATTGTTAGCATCGTTTCTTTGCCGCTCTCCAAGTTCTCCCATCCCCCGATTTTGGGTGCTTTTACGTGATGGTCCCTCCAACGTTGTTATCCCAAACTCCATTCTTATCAACATTAATTCACTAACTTAAATCCCACTGAGACTTCATATTTTCAACTGTTTCTGTTCTCGTTTCCTTCCCAAAACTAACTGATTTTTAGGATCGTTTGCTTGCTGCTCTTCAAGTTCTCCCCTCCCCTGATTTTGGGTGTAGGCTTTATGTGTTACCCATATATGGTCGCAAAACCTATCTCTCTCTGACGTCATTGCAATTGCCCTGACTTCGCGACTCTGGCTGTGTTTGCGCTCTTTAAACCTTGTACTGAATCTTTCTGTATATTTCAGCCTTTCTCCCCGCGCCCGAAATTGTTTATTATTTTATACATTTATTTCATACAAAAAATTATGATCGACTTTTATTCTCGTATTTACTGGATGTTGATTTTCTTTTCTTTTTTGGATGGTTTTTGTATTTATATTTTAATTTAATTTCGTCAAAAATAATATTTGCACATGACCTCTACTGACCTATTACAACCTACTGATTTACAGTAACATTTTGGCCGTATTCTCACAATTATGGCAATTTCATAATGTTTCGTCATTAAATGACAATTGTAACACTTTGACTGTAAGTTTCTTGGTCGACTGTATTTTCACTATTATGGCATTTTGAACTTGAGTCCCTTGATTGACTGTGAATTCTTTTTTGACAACTGACATAAAAAAACGACTGCTTTTTCTTTAACTTGTATCAAAATTGACATGCTCTGTTAGCCTCATAGAACTTTCTTCCTTAATAAAACGACAATAATCAATTATCAATTGTTTTAATAATGAAACAAACGAGTGACTTCCACTCCCACACTAAGCATGAAGTAACATTTCGAGTTTAGAAAAGCCTGAAAATTAGGCTTTTCTAAACTCGAAATTTTACTTCATGCGCCATGCGCACAAAACGCTGATTTAATGTGAAATGGTCTTTAACCAATTTACAAGTAAAATAAGTTTATTATGTAAAATTTCTCTCCAACTGTCAAAACAAATTATCTACGGACGATTATCAATTTTGCCGAAACAAATAATAACTATATTAAAACCCGCACACTTTCAATCTTTGAAGTTTCACTCTAATTGTTAAAACATACGAGCTACGAGCGATTGCAGCTTTACGTTGATAGACGTGTCAATTTTATCGAAACAAATAAATACTGCACTAAATACCACACACTATCAATATTTGACATTTCAGTCCAACTGTTAAAACAAGCGCGCTAGGAGCAATTCTAACTTCACGTTAACTATTTTGAAATATTAAATAGTATTCATCCATTAATGTTTAACTATCTTGACTTTTTTCACAGTATTCAATAGTAAATATTTAATTATTTTGACATTTTCAACAGTATCAATCGTTAATATTTAAGTATTTGACGTTTTCAACAGTTTCAATCATTAAATTTACCCCTTTAATTATTTTAATATTTTCAACAGTTTTTAATCTAATATTGCTTTAAAATCACTTAGCATTTTAACTGTAATAATGATGACATTAAATGACTATTGTAATATTTTGACTGTATTTTCACAAGTTTCTTTGTCAGCTGTATTTTCACTATTATAACATTTTGACCTTAACTCCCTTGACTGACTGCGAATTGTTTTTTGACGTCTGACATAAAAAAAACAACTGCTCCCTCTTTGACTTGTATCAAAATTAACATGCTGTTTTAACCTCATAGAACTTTCTCTCTCAATAAAACGACAATAATCAATTACCAATTGTTTTAATGATGAAACAAACGAGTGAGTGAGTAGAAAAGCCTGAAAATTTGGCTCGGGCGCGTAGCGAAGCGGAGCGACCGAGCCAAATTAGGCTTTTCTAAACTCGAAATTTTACTTCATGCGCCACGCGCACAACGCGTGATTTATTGTGAAATGCTCTTTAACCAATTTACAAGTGAAATAAGTTTATTATGGTAATTATCAATTGTTTAGGTGATGAGGAAAGTGCTATGATAGACACATCACTATTTTTTAAACACTTTTCACAATTATAATTATTAAATTGTTTAATAAAATTAAATATACAGGGTGTTCATTTGAAAACTTCCCAACGCGGATTTATGGAAAATCACTGATTAAAAGAAAAAACGCCGAGACACGTCCAAAGATTTCCCAAGGGGGACAACTTTTTATCATCCCCTTAAAAATTTTAAATGACAGGGGGTATCAAGTAATAGCTTGTTTGAAAGGTTTTTCAAAGTGCTTTATTTTGACGTTTGAATTTTTAAAATCGGTCGATTTGTGTACGGAAAAATTAGAAAAATCTTTATTTATCTTAATTTGTTCAAATAGAAAAAAAAACACACGAAAATATCACTTTTTATTTTATTAATAAGTGTTCGAAAACCAACAAAACTTGGCAGCAACCAAATAAAAACCCTAATTTTTTTCGCCTTCTTTTCATCAATACGGAGATAACATTTATTCTTATACCTGTTTAGTTTGGGTTAGTTGCTATGGAAAAGAAACAATTCCAATTGCTGTCAGTTACCTTTGTGACAATCTTGGGATAGTGAAAATAAATTTATTGATTCATATTTTACTTCCAAAATGGTTTACACACTAGCCGAAAGAGTGGAAATCATTCTAATTTATGGTGCCCAAAATCAATGTGCTCGGCAAACTGCCGTCACATTTAACGCCAGACATCTGGACAAGATAACTTCGCATAGGTATGTTTTGGACCTTGTTACTAATTTTTACTCAAACTGGATCTGTTCTCATGATTTTTTGATTTTGGCATAAATCCTAATACTTCATTACGCAAAATTGGTGATGCGACTGGTATTTCATTAGGCTCTGTACACACAGTTACTAAATTACATAAATTTCATCCATTCAAAATGAAAATATTGCAACAGTTAACCGAGGGTGATTTCGATAGGCGAGTCGAGTTTTGTGAACAAATGACTGCAGCGATTAATGATAATACCATTCATGTAAAGAATATCTGCTTCACTGAAATGCACATTTTATCTAAATGGATTTGTTAATAAGCATAGCTAAAATATATTTCCAGCAAGACGGCGCTCCTACTCACTATGTTCTTCCGGTTCGGCAATGGCTAGACGACGAATTTTCAGTTAAATGGATTGGGCGAAGAGGGCCTATAGAATGGCCTGCTAGATCTCCTGACTTGTCGCCATTAGACTTTTTTCTATGGGGCCATTTAAAATCTATTGTGTTCACTCCCCAACCTGAAAGTTTAGATGAACTTCGTCAACGCATCACCGAAAGCTGCCATGATCTCCCACAACATGTTTTTGAAAATGTCCGGCAGGAATTTGAACATCGCCTATATCATTGTTTGGCCAATAACGGGCAACATTTTGAACACTTAATAAAATAAAAAGTGATATTTTCGTGTGTTTTTTTTATATCTGAACAAATTAAGATAAATAAAGATTTTTCTAATTTTTCCGTAAACAAATCGACCGATTTTAAAAATTCAAACGTCAAAATAAAGCACTTTGAAAAACCTTTCAAACAAGCTATTACTTGATACCCCTTGTCATTTAAAATTTTTAAGGGGATGACCCCAAGGGGCAGAGGGTAAAAGGGGGTGAAGTCGTTTTTAATTAAAAAGTTGTCCCCCTTGGGAAATCTTTCGACGAGTCTCGGCGTTTTTTCTTTTAATCAGTGGTTTTCCATAAATCCGCGTTGGGAAGTTTTCAAATGAACACCCTGTATATAGAAATATTGAATATTTAAATGATTTTATCAAACATATCTAAAATACATTGATAACATTTTTAAACAGTGGTAGAAAATGTTTAAAAGAAATACACAAATCATACGAATTTAGAAAATGATAGTAGAACGAATCATCCCATAAGCAATCGACTGAACGTTAGTAATTTGAACGTTTTAACAAGTTTCTTCAAATGTTGACTTATTTCTAGTGTTTTCATCTATATTTTATTATTTGAACATTCGTATTTTAACCATTGCCGATTTTTACAAGTTTTCGTAAATTTTGTAGATTTTTGTTTTCAGTTGTAAAATTTTCAAATATTCTCATGATTTTTTGAACAACATCGCTCAAGATTTATAATTCTAAGGATACCTTATATAATTTCGTATAAACAAAAAATTGCCTTGAAACGAAATTAACAATCCTCACTTGTTCAAACATTTACACAAAACTCACGTGATGAAACCTCTCTAAGACCATCCGTCAACATTTTCGCCCGCCCCCGTTTCCCCTCGCCGCTCCATTTTTTCCTATTCAGAGGGAAAAAGAAACTCATTTCATACGGAAAATTTCGGCGCGCCGAGAAAAATCATTTAGTTTTCATCGCACCGACGTGCCCTCCCGGTTTTGTTCTCCCCTTCCTTCCCCGCCGCTACCGTATGCTCCTTTTTTTCTTCTTCCTTATATTTTGCAATCTGCAGCGGCCGTTAATAACTTCAAATTGCCCTACGGGGATGCTTAAATGTCAACCTCTTGACGCAGTCTGAAAGCATAAATTCGCGCATTATGCGCGTGTGTAATACGCGAATTTCACCCCCACGCCGGATGTGGAAAAGTTTTTAAGTTGGAGATATGGTGTTTTATTTCTCTTTTTCTAAATAAATGATTTTGATGTTAAGAAGAGAAAACAAGAATTGGAATAGAATAATAAATAAAGAAATAAATTTTGATTTGATAAGAGGTTTAGATCCAACTTAATGTGAGAAAGAGAGTAAGAAAGGAAGAGAGATAGAAATAAAGAAAGAGAGAGATAGAGAATATTAAATACAAATAAAGTTTTAGTTGTATTTCTAAAACTACTTGATTGAAAAACCGCATGTTCATATTCAGTTTTATATAAATCATGACGAATTTCTATCAAGTGTTTCCACTCGCTGATTAACTCATTAAGCGCCGTTGATGCATACACGCAACATTATTAATTTTTTGTTAATTCAATTACTAAATAAGTTAATTTGATATATTATTTTATTTGATCCTACTTAAAAATGCATGAAGAAAAATGTAAATATTTTGTTATTTAAAAATTACGATTTTTACTCATTTAAAAATAAATATTGTCAGTGTATTTCTAACTTTATGATATTTCAGTGTTTTATACGCGTGGCGCATGAAGTAAAATTTCGAGTTTAGAAAAGCCTAATTTGGCTCGGTCGCTCCGCTTCGCTACGCGCCCGAGCCAAATTTTCAGGCTTTTCTAAACTCGAAATTTTACTTCATGCTTAACCTGGGAGTGGAAAACACTCGATTATAGCTTTGAATTAAAGTCTTTTAAAAAACGACGAATGTAAGAAAATTCACAGCATATGCATATGTATACTTAAAAGAAACATTACCTGTATATTTTAAAATTTACATTGATTATAAAAAACAACGTGTGCTATTAATCTCTAATAATTTACATTTAAAACTGAGTTTTTGTTTCGATTAATTTGAAGTTTCGATTGAGTGTTTTCCACTCCCAGATTAAGCATAAAGTAAAACTTCGAGTTTAGAAAAGCCCCGCGTAGAAAATTTGTCCAGGGTCGCGTAGCGACCCGAGGCAAATTTTCACGGGGCTTTTCTAAACTCGAAATTTTACTTCATGCGCCACGCGTATAAAACACTGAAATATTGTGAAATTAAAAATACTTTTTTATTAATTTAATAATTTAATATCCTAACAGAAAATACGCTTCTAAATTACTATTAAAAATAAACTGCTAAAGCAGGATTTGAAATATTCTTCTAAACAAGAATTCTTTGAATATTTTCACAAATTATCAGTGTTTAATACGCGTGGCGCATGAAGTAAAATTTCGAGTTTAGAAAAGCCTGAAAATTTGGTTTGGCCGCTCCGCTTCGCGGAGCGGCCAAACCAAATTTTCAGGCTTTTCTAAACTCGAAATTTTACTTCATGCTTAGTCTGGGAGTGGAAATACACGTTCTAAACTTTATATTGCACGTATTTTTACAAACTCGACGAATGCCTTCCATTTACAGCGTATACATTATTTATATTTAATAGAAAAATTACCAGGGTGTAATACAATAAGTCATCCATAGAAATCATAAAATGAAGTGAAGAATTGTACCTAAAATCAACTTTTAGAGTTAACTCTATAATTTCTCGGCCGTTAATGGGTTAAGCATGACGTAAAATTTCGATTTTTTGCTGCTGTACAGTAAGTTTTATATCCAACTTTAAATTGGCAATTGTTACTATTATTGAATTTGAGTTCAGTATTCCGGCACCAGATACCCACAGACGCGTTTTGGACTTCAAGGTGCTCTTCAGTGTGGTCCCGACCCAGTGCTGAGGAATACTGAACATTTCTGACCATATCAAGCTAATATGTGAAAACTATTAATGGATTCGATAGCTTACGCCATCTACTGCTCCATATGATTCTTTAAAAAAATGTTCTCATTGCCATTTTGCTAGGGCATTAGTGTAATAGTAGACATTCACTTATTTTAATATAAAGAAATGCTGAATTTATCAAAACCATTACTTTGTTATTTATGGTTCTATTTGTAAAATTATTCGTATTTCTTTTTTTTTCGCAGAAAAGTACTTAAGAAGTAGACAGAACTAATTTACTGAATAATTCATAAATCTCTCATTCTTTCATTCTCTTTTAGTCGATTTGTGGATGACAGAAACAAAGGAAACTTATATTTAGTATTGAAATCGGGCGACGGAGTTTTCCACGATGCGAGAGAAAGCGAGACGAGGAAAAAGGCAGTTAGGAAAATAGAGAATAGAGAAATAATATCCACACACACACATGAACACCATCTCCATCACACAAACACACACACACAAACATGCATTTAGATAGATATATACAAAGACTCAAACACACAAGAAAATAAAGAATAGAGAAATAATATCCACACTCACACACAAATACACACATTTAAATAAATCTACAGAGACTTAAACACATAGGAAAATATAGAGAAATAATATTCGCACCAACAAACTCACACACAATTAAATGGATACACAAAGACTCAAACGCATATATTGAGAAAGGAAAAATTACGGATGCCTCCCTCAGCCGTGTGATACATTTTTCATGATGGATTAATAACGATTTGTGGGGCTTGTAGATTTTTGCGCTTCCATTTCGAATTCCGCGTCCGAAATGGCTGAATGAGTATTCGCATTTTACAAAAGGTCACGTATGTTACACGGAACAAAAAAAAATCGACGCAATCGAAATAAAAGAGCAATTCAAACTAACAACAAAAATTGAAATAATGAGCGAATGCTATAAATGAACACAAAATTATCGAGTTACTAAAAATTTGAAAAAATCTTTACACTTGAAATCAGATTTTATATAATTGTAAGAGATGTATACAAAGACAACTATTTAAAGGAAAAGTATAAAAATGTTCATTTATTTTGAGAGAAAAAAAATCTGAGGTCATAAAATGGCATTAAATACGATTTTTTTATTTTTTATTTTATTTTTTTTTATTTATTATGTGCTAACTACAGTTTTACAATCGTCAATATAGAAATATAAACTTAATTACTAGAACCTAATCATAATAAAATATATATAGTGAAGCATTACACAATAATGTGTAATACGACATCAGTAATAATCATAGAATGACACAGACATAGAGATGGCCAGGTGGTTCTTGCTGCATGTGTGTGTAATATTAATGGTGTCACTTACTTAAATCTATGTATTAATGGTTGGTAAGTATTGTAGAAATAACGAAACACAAACATGTTAAGATTGACTGCACAGATAAAATGAATATAAAAAATAAAGCGATTATCACAGAATGTATTAATATCACAGAATTAGTAATAGGGTTAGTAAGGCTTATTCTAGAAATAACGAAATACAAACATGTTAAAATTGGGTGTAAAGATAAAATGTATATAGAAGTTGAAGCTATTATCACAGAATGTATTGATGTCACGCAGTGTTAGTAAGGATTAAGTTAAGTTAAAAGGAACTAAACTTTATTAAAACACACACACAATAGAGGCAACATGTTAAAACATAATGTACAGTCTATTCCGAGTTCAAATTGGAACATGCTGAAGAAATTCGTCAGTACTGTAGAAGGCTTTACATAGTAGGAAATCTTTAATTACTGCTTCAAATTGAACAAAAGGCAGGTTTCTTGTTTGTAACGTTAATTTGATAAAGAAATGTAACCCAAAGTGATTTGGTCCCATGCGCGATTTTGTGAGCCGCATTCTTTGTAAACATAGATTTTTCCTGTGGCGCGTAGAATAATCATGGGCAAGAGTTGGGATAATATTCAGATTCTTTTTCACATAACAAAGACACTCCAGTATATACAGACTTGGTAGAGTGAGTAATTTTAGTGTCACAAAAAAATCTTTGCAGTCGACTGTATAGGTAATGCCCGCCACAATTCGGACAGCTCATCTTTGCAAGGCAAAAATGCGATGCCTAGAGGTGGAATGTCCCCAAACTAGAATAGCGTAGCGTAAATGCAATTCGATGAGACCAAAGTAAGCAATGCGAAGAACATCAGTCGAAGCTTGTCTTGACAGGTTCCTCAAACAGAAAATGTTTTTGGAGAGAGTTGTTGCCAATTTATTGCCATGTATACTGCCTTTCAAAAAAATCAGAATACAAAGTATTTATTGGACGATTTTAATGAAATTTACAGAATTTGATCATGTAAATGAACTGCATCGATGATAAAAAAATCAATTGTTTTGGTTACTATTTAATGGTATTTTTCCTTGATTTCACCATTATGAAGAGCTGCTGATTTTTTAATGTATTTGCTTCTAATATCCAAGTAGCCTCTGAGTAGTTTTGCTTCTAATATCCAAGTAGCCTCTGAGTAGTTTGACGTTTCAGTTTGTAAAACATAGAAAGATGCCCCGTGTTCGTCGGCGTGCACAATATCATCATCTAAGAGAATTTGAAAGGGGTCGCATTATTGGAATGCGAGAAGCGGGTTTTTCGGTTCGTGCTATTGCCTATTGCTTGCTATTGCGGAAAGGGTAGGCCGTAGTGTATCGATGATCGTACGCTGCTGGTCTAGATGGTCCGAAGCTGGGGAGAATCGACGTAGACTTGGATCAGGACGTCCAAGAAGCACCACTGAGCGTGAAGATCGAGCTCTTCGTCTTACAACTTTAAGGGACAGATTTACAACGTCGCGGGCATTGGGAAATGACTGGTTGGCTCTAAATGGCCAAAGAGTATCCATGGCTACTGTTTACAGAAGTATCAGCAGTTTTGGTATAAGATCCTACCGTCCACAATTGTGTCTACCTCTTACTCCGCAGCATCGCAGAGCATGACTTGATTGGTGCAGGGAAAAACAACATTGGACCCATGAATGGAATAACATTATCTTCAGCGATGAGTCTCGGTTCTGTTTATGGGCTCATGATGGTCGCAGAAGAGTGAGACGTCGACGCGGTGAACGCAGAATTTTGCAATTTGCTGTTGAAAGACATACGGCTCTTACACAGGGAGTTATGGTTTGGGGGGCGATAGCATATGGTAGTCGGTCTCCTCTAGTTTTTTTAGAAGCAAGTCTTAACGCGATTCGGTATATTGACAACATTTTACGGCCAGTGTTAGTGCCCTATATAAATGGCTTGCAGAACCCCATTATTCAGCAAGATAATGCTCGACCTCACACAGCGGCCATTACAAGACAGTTTTTTAATAGTGCCGAAATCAATTTGTTACCTTGGCCATCTCGTTCTCCAGATCTATCGCCAATAGATCATGTTTGGGATATGATAGGTGTTAGAATAAGTAACTTACAGCGCCCCGCTAACACTGTAATGGAACTTAGAGGTCAAATTATCGAAGTTTGGAATGAAATACCCCAAGTCGATATTGACAGCCTGATTTCTAGCATGCCTCGACGTGTTAATGAGTGTTTGGGAAATCGTGGAGGCCCAACACATTATTAATTTTTATTCAGTTGTTTTTTTGTTTTTCAAGTTGATTTTTTGATCATCGATACAGTTCGTTTACATGATCAAATTGTGTAAATTTTATTAAAATCGTGCAATAAGTACTTGGGTTTCTGATTATTTTGAAAGGCAGTATATTTTCCACGATAGAGCCGAATCTAGGTGAACACCCAAGAACTTAACGGGTGTATTATGTGGAAAACATTAATGTCTGGGTCTTAGACTCGTTCAATATTAGCTTATTACTGGTGCACCATGATGGAACCGCACCCAGTCGAATATTGTTTGTTTCAAGAGCTTCAACTTCTGTTCTCCCCCACGCTTACCACGGTCGTGTCATCTGCAAACAACAACATACATAAGTCATCATCGCATTTTGGTAAATCATTAATAAATATTAAGAATTGTACAGGGCCCAAAATTTATCCTTGAGGAACACCGTGTACTATTTATAACAAAGATGATATATTACTATTTATTTCCACCGCTTGCTTTCTATTTGATAGGTACGACAGTATGAGATCCAAACTCTTGGCATGAAAATTGTAGTTGCTGAGTTTAGTAATTAGCAAATCATGTGCGACACAATCAAAAGCCTTGCTTAGGTCTAAGAAAGAACCTAAGCAATTGGTTTTGTTTTCAAAGCAAGCGATAATCTTGTTGCATAAGTGCGTTAGTTGTGTTGAGCTTAAACCTAAATCCGAACTGCTTTGCATAAAATAGATTATTTTTTTCAAAATAATCCACTATTTGAGCCTTGAGAATGTTCTCTACAATTTTAGATATTACAGGCAGTAGGGATATAGGTCTGTAATTGTTAATGTTATTACGATCGCCTTTTTTGATAATTGGTATCACTTTTACCAATTTTAGGACATCGAGGAATTCGGAAGAGGTTATGCAAATATTTATTAGTTTTGTCAGCGGACCTACTATTAGATCTTTAATAATCTTTATTCTGTATTAAAGCCATGTATGTCAATAGAAGAACTATTTTTAAGTTTTCTAATAGCTTCTCTAACCTGACATTCTGAAATAGTTTTGAACATAAACTGAGTACTAGTATCGGTCTGGATTTGGAAAAAAGGGCTAACAGGTGCAGTTGACAGGGAACTGTGTAGATTTCCAGCTACATTGGTAAAAAAGATGTTAAATTCATCACACGGTATATTACACACACCGCCAGGCACATTTTGTATATTACGTACCATGATGCCTTGGATTTGTTTTTGGCTGGCACTATGTAATCCTCCGCTGATTGTTGTTTCTTTACTTTAATAGCCAATCTATACTGTCTCTTGAACAAATCGCGATCCCTCTTTGCTACTATCGACGGGTGACGTTCATTGTGTTCTTGGAGAAGCCTCATGATTTCTCTCAAGTGTCGTATACTAGCATCGAACCAATTTAGGGATTGGACGTTACGATTTCCTTTGTAAGTTCGCATGGGAAACGCAATATCCCTGCAACAGCACAGATTAAACATAAAGTCTGACCATTTTTCGTTCACAGTAAGTGTGTTCGAAACTATGTAGTTAACATTTATTTCCGCTACTCTGTAGAAGAAATGAAACATTCCCATTTGAGTAAGCGTTCTGTAAGAGTGTGCAATGTCAGATTTAACATTTGAGGGATTCACAATGCGAGCCCACAAACCCAAATGGTCCGACAAAGCCGTATCAATAAATCTAACCTCTATGTATTCGTTATGTATGTCCCGGCGCAAAGTATATCTTCGTGTGCGAAGTCCCACTGGCCATGTATGTTCGTCATTGAGATCCTTTAGATAACTGAAATCTGCGGCTAGTTTGAACGACTTATTCCGTCCTTTTGTTTCCAGTTCCTCCAAGACGTGTGTATTAATATCCGGGAATATTGTGGTTAGATACTCCCTGATTGTAGCGGATTCAACTGTGTGGTTGCAGTTACCTACATAAATCCACGCCCACTTTGGCGGTGCACTCCTCTTGTCCCTGTAATGGTTTTGCGTCTTCTTTTTCTGTTGGTTTTGACATTCCAATTTCCTTCATTGTTTTCGATTGCATCGGCTTGCTTTGTATTTAGGTTAGAATGAGATGTATTTTCCTGAGCATGCGCGTTCTGTATCACCTCCTGTTCTTTCTTGGATGTCTTTACATTCGTACTTAAGTTGCCGTCTTGCTTGATCGATACTTGGCTAACTTCACGAATATACTCAATGACATTAGAAGCGTAACACCAAGAAGGAATGATTTTTTTGAATTCATATTTTAGCAACAGAGTGACTATATTTAAAGCATACATTGATAACAATTTCAACCTTGTGCCTTTTATATTTATTGTGAAAAAAAAATATTTCACTTTTTCTTTTTTGATAAAACTATTTATATGAGCTGTTTAGTACAGATGTTTTTAGTTTTCGAGTGTGTTAAGCTTAAATAAAATGCCTCTAGTCCGAAGACGTCCACAATATCACCATTTGAGCGATTTTGACCGGGGTCGAGTTGTTGCTTATCGAGATGTCGGTATGTCCTATCGCGCCGTATTGATTCCACTGCAGCAACTGTAATACGTGTGTATCAGGTATGGACAGAAGAAGGTAGAGGAGCAAGAAGAAGACTAATTGGTCAACCAAGGCGGACCACAGAACGTCAAGATCGGCGCTTAAGACAAATAGCCCTGCGAGACCGTTTCGCTACTACGCGTCAAATCGGTGATCAATGGATTGGAGAAGAAGGTAGGCCCGTTAGTATGCGAACCTTATATCGCCGCATTCAGTCCTTTGGGCTTCTTTCGTACCGTCCAAGATTAGTGCTTCCTTTAACAGCGAGACACTGTCGCCAAAGGTTGGACTGGTGCAGAGAACGGCAGCATTGGGAGGCAGAATGGCACGATGTCGTATTCAGCGATGAATCACGATTTTGTCTAGGTACGCATGATGACCGTAGAAGGGTACGACGCTACCGTGGAGAACGACCTGATCTTAGGTTTGCTATTGAGAGGCATGTACACAGGACTGCTGGAGTAATGGTTTGGGGGGCTATTGCTTATGGTAGTCGATCACCTCTTGTATTCATTCGAGGCAGTATGACAGCTGCACGTTATGTTGAAGACGTCATACGACCGACTTTGTTGCCTTATTTAGATGGCCGCCCAGACGTACTTTTTCAACAAGATAACGCACGTCCCCATATTGCTCGTCGAACTGTGAACTTTCTTAATGAAGCTGGTGTTAATATTTTGGCGTGGCCGCCCCGTTCGCCGGATTTAAATCCCATTGAACACGTGTGGGATATCATGGGAAGAAGAATATTCTCTTTGCACCATCCTCCACAGACTCTAGCACAGTTGATCGATGAAATTCAAGTTGCTTGCAACGAGATGCCTCAAGAAGACATCGACCATCTCATTTTGTCGATGCCCAGACGTCTACAGGAGTGTATACAGCAAAGGGGTCGCCAAACACATTATTAATTTTTTTTAGATTGTTTTTTAATAAAATTTCTTGAAAATGTAATCATTTTATTCTTGATGTAAGACTACCATACTGGCAAAAAATCAAGTTAAAATAATAACTCCTTCTGGGTGTTACGCTTCTAATGTCATTGAGTATATTTATGTTAGGACTAACCTCGGTTGATTGTTTTTTTCTTTTTGTTTGGCACGGAGTGACCATCCTGTTTTTTACGTATTTTATCTGTATTTACAATTTTGTTGGAATTACAGATTTCTCTCTCGTTCTCCGTCTTGTTTAATTATTTGAAACGCATCAAATGAACTCAGTTTATTTTTCTTGAAATAAACGAAAATGTCGATGATGTTTCTGTTTAATGATTTGCTTTACATATCTCTCTTAAAATAATATAAAATTTAATGTGAAACACATCACGTTTCACATCAGATTTTATATTATTTTAGGCGAGATGTGTCCAGAAAATTACTAAATAGAAAAATATTCGAAATTATCGAAAAATAATCGTTTTTTTTTTTTAAACGCGTTTTTTCTAGAGAGAAAACGCATATTTTCTAGAGAGAAAACGCGTTTTGTCTAGAGAAAACGCGTTTTGTCTAGAGAGAAAACGCGTTTTTTCTAGAGAGAATCCCCTTTTTTTCTAAAGAGAAAACGTGTTTTTTTTTTTCTAGAGAGAAAACGTGTTTTTTTTTTTCTAGAGAGAAAACGCGTTTTGTCTAGAGAAAACGCGTTTTGTCTAGAGAAAACGCGTTTTGTCTAGAGAAACGCGTTTTGTCTTGAAAAAACGCGTTTTGTCTAGAGAAAACGCGTTTTCTCTCTAGAAAAAACGCGTTTTGTCTAGAGAAAATGCGTTTTGTCTAGAGAAAACCCGTTTATCCACATTTCGTGTTTTTCTGTATATACAGAGTTTTATGTAACACCGAACATGTTGATCCAATACAATTTGACCCCTTTACTTTTTGAGTTATGTGTAAATTGGGTTTCCTATATGACCATTAAAAATTGTAGCCAATCAATCGCAACTAATGCCTCAACTTGTACACACAGGGAGATTTTCTTTCAAGTATACATGTCCCAATTACACCATATATGTTGTAAATCTTTAGATACTTGTTGTTAAAAAAAAATAATTAGAAACTTCAAATGAGTGTGTTCCACTCCCAGACTAAGCATGAAGTAAAATTTCGAGTTTAGAAAAGCCTGAAAATTTGGTTTGGTCGCGTAGCGCGAAGCGCGGAGCGGCCAAACCAAATTTTCAGGCTTTTCTAAACTCGAAATTTTACTTCATGCGCCACCGATACAAAACACTGACATATTACGAAGTTTAAAACACACCGCTAAACTTTACATTGCATCAGTGTTTCGTACCGGTGGCGCATGAAGTAAAATTTCGAGTTTAGAAAAGCCTGAAAATTTGGTTTGGCCGCTCCGCGCTTCGCGCTACGCGACCAAACCAAATTTTCAGGCTTTTCTAAACTCGAAATTTTACTTCATGCTTAGCCTAGGAGTGGAAAACACTCGTTTAGAGCTTCAAATTAAATTCTTTTAACAAACCGAGCATCGGCAAATGTACAACGTATATTTATGTACACTTAAAAGAAAAATTCTCGCTATGAAAATGTTCGGTGTTACATAAAACTCTCTGTATAAAAAAAAACAATATATTTTTACAAAAAATAGACTTTCACAATAAAATCGACTTTTTGCAAACTATTTTATCTCGCTGTGACTTTCCCAAATATTCATTAAAACTCTTTAAATTATTTCATTAAATATTTCTAAAGATCTAAACGAGACAACCTTTTTGCAGAAAGTCAATATTAATTCATTATTATACTTTGTTAATATTCTGCAAACAATTTTAGTTTTATGTGTTGTATTAAAAGTAGTAATTGAAAATGTACATTTAACCCTTATTAAATCAACACAATAAACTATTATAAACGAGAACAAAGCCACAGGCTAATTGCTTTTGTTGAAACTTGAGTAAATTACATTTAGAGCATCTTGCTACATCGCAATTCTATTACATTAACACCGCTAGTTTTGAATTATCATTAATTTCACCCAAAAACTTCCCTTTTTTGTTGTGCAAACAACAAATTTTATTAGTATGAATATGAATATAAAGACCGTAATTTTCGCATGTTATGACTATATTTTATCGTCATTAAAAACACACTCAACCCCTTTCACACCCCCCACAATCCAAACACGCGTTGAGTAAATTTATTAAAAAAAAGCCCACATTATTATTTTTCTCCAGCGCGTTTAAAATTTTTATCACCGCGCGCTTTTTCCGCCCTCCCGTTTATTCATTTTTCCCTTTTATTACTCATTACATTTTTGAATTAACAGTACGCATTGCGTACATACGGGGCACTTTCCGAGTGTGCATTTCCCAAAAGGACCGTAAAGGCTTTCTTCCTGCCTAGGAAATACATGATATAGTTCGCACACGCCCGTCCTGTGACAAAACTTTCCGGACGTGCGAGGGGATACTCTGAAAATGAAAAATAAAACGTCCAGCACGCTCTCTTGTTTGCAGAATTTAAGCGTATAGAGTGTCTGCGGACTGGTGTGCTCGTGTGAATTTGTAAAAGAGTGGTTCGGTTTTGTTTTATTTATTTTCGTGTAAAGAAATATCTGGAAAATGTTCAGATAGTCTGGTTGTGGTATTTTGTTCAGTAATCTTAGTTGATTACTAAACAAGACAGATATAAACTTGTAAATATTTTTTATATTTATTTAATCAATTTATTGATTTTATCAATTTATCAAGATTCTAGCTAGTGATGTATAATTACCGGTAATTTAGAATTGGGTAATATTCTCCGTAATATTGCTGGAAACATGGTAACAAATATTAATGGATTCAATAGCTAACGACATCTACTGCTCCATAGTGGCATCGTCAATGAGACAAATGCACAAAGTGCATATACAGGTCACTGTTTCGTCCACGAACGAGCTATACTCTGTTTGTGAAACAAGAAAACAAATATCAAAATTGAATTTGAGTTCAGTATTCCGGCACCAGATACCCACAGACTCGTTCAGACTTTAAGGTCCTCTTCAGTGTGGTCCCGACCCAGTGCTGAGGAATACTAAACATTTCTGACCAGTGACGGCTCGTGATCTAAAGAAGTGGGTCGGCCGAATGTATCTTAGCGCACGCGCACTGAGACTAAACGGGCTGCCGTACCGAACCATACACCTTCGTTAGAATGATATTTAAAAATAATCGCCCGACTTTCAAAAATAGAGAGAGAATGCTCTCGAAGTTACAATAACATTTTTAAAGATGTTATATACATAATATGGTTAATTACAATTATACACTAATATATTGCTCATAATCTATCTAAAATGCCTAGGTAATATTTTGTAAATTATAATTAGGTAACTATTTAATTATTGTTTGCATTTTTAAATTACATCTGATGTTTAACTATATTTAAAGATTCGAGGTATCTTCTGATTTCTAAAATAAAATTATAAACGAATATGTTTTAATACCGGTCAATTGTTGGCCTTAATGATTTGTACTAAGAGGGCCAATTTTTATTAGTAGTGTGTTTCTGGGGTACGAGATGGCGCAGAAATTGCAAAATTGCTAAAAGTAGTTTTGACTATATATTGGTTCATAAAAAAAAAACCATGGAACAGTGATGAAATGTCATGGTAAAAATGTTTTAATCTGCCATCATTTTGAAAAAATCGAAAACTGTCGAAAATCGATGAAATGTTTAAATTTAAGAAAATGTTGAAACAATGTCAAAAAGTGATGACATGTCAAGAAATATTGAAATTTTCCAACAATTTGAAGTATGTGAAAAGTGATAATAATAAAAATATGTTTTAAATATTTTAAACTTAACAATTAATCAGTGTTTTTATGCGCTTGGCGCATGAAGTAAAATTTCGAGTTGAGAAAAGCCAGAATTTGGATAGTCTAGGAGTGGAAAACATTCGTTAAAAAAAAATCAATGGCTTTTTACAATACTTTCATTAGTTTACAAAATCTTGAGGGTTTTTAAGTTTTTGTCCAATTTTTTAAATCTTGTCAATTTTCGTAAATTTCCAAGAATTCCTTTCGTTACTTTTTAAAACTTAGACACCTTTCATGTATTTCCTAGATTTTTGTTAATTTAAAAAAAATGCCGGTATTCATGAATTTTCTAGAATTTCGTTAATTTTCAGGCTTGCAAATTTCAAAACGTTTAATAATAGTTAACGATTAATATATTGTCTAAATTAATTAATCGATGCTGAAAAATTCTTGAAAATTAATGAAAACCTCGATATGTTGAAAATCTAACGAAAATTAAACGAGTGTCACCCGCTCCCAGGCTAAGCATGAAGTAAAATTTCGAGTTTAGAAAAGCCCCGCTTAGAAAATTTGTCGAGGGTCGCGCAGCGACCCGAGACAAATTTTCGCGGGGCTTTTCTAAACTCGAAATTTTACTTCATGCGCCACGCGTATAAACCACTGATTTAAAGTAAAGTTCAAAATATATGTTGCTAAGATGTGATAGATATTTACTAAGATATAACGAAAAAATATAAAAAATATTTATTTTGTAAAAGCAATAATAATAATAAAAGTAGAACAAATTTAGTTTGAGACACTTTTCCATATTCTTATTATTTAAATCATCATATCTATAGCGAGGACAGTGCTATGATGGACACATCAAAATTTTTTTTATTATGAAAAAAAAAAACATTTGAAAAACTAAAATAATCGCTTGGAGCTGAACCGAAAACCGTAAAAACCGTTATTTTTTTTTTCGGAACGAAAACCGCAACAAAAAAAATATCGGTTAGAATCCCCGATTAAATTTTGGGTTCGCAAATTTCAAAAAAAAAATGTATTTGACAAAAAATATGAGGTCTTTCTTTAAAACATTTATTAATCGTTAACGATTAATATAACGCCTGAATTAAATATTCGATGCTGAAAAATTCACGATAAATGTTAAAAATTCATAATAAATATTGATAACTTCTTGTAAATTTACACTTGTTTGAAAATTTTGAAGATTAGCGGAAGTCTTGGAACTTTCACGAAAACTGTCGAAATTTTGAAAATTAACGGAAATCTTGGTAATTTACGAAAGCATGAAGTTCATGAAAAAAGCATGAAATTCATGAAAAAAAAAATGGTTTAGGATATTTACGAAGAAACGTCAAAAACCGTCAGAATTTTAGAAATCATTTATTTTGTTTATTATTATTTGTTAAGTATCATATTATTCTACTATATTATTGTACATATTGCCTTGTAATTAGGATTTTTCCTGTTGGGTAATAAATAAATATTATTATTATTATTATTATTATTAAATCAACGAAAATCTTGGAATTTCATAACACGAGTCAAAATTTTAAAAATTAATACAAATCTTGGGGAAATTTACAAAAACTGGAAAATTGAAGAAATGTATCAACATTTTAGAAAGAAAGTCTTTGAAAAAAAATGTAAATTTCTATTCAATCAAATTTAACGGTACGGCCCGGCCGACCCTGCCGTCCCTGACGAGTCGTCACTGTTTCTGACCATATCAAGCCAATATGTGAAAGCTATTAATATATTCGATAGCTACTGCTCCATAGTGGCATCGTCATTGACACGAATCATGTGTCATTGACGATGCCACATCACGATTAGTAGACATTTCTCATAAACTAAACCAAACCAAAATTTACATATATAATGAAGCGAGAAACTTAATATAAATCACCAGGTTTAATGGTTAACACCGAGTGTCTACCATTAAACCAATGCCATAGCAAAATGGCCAAAATGAGAACATTTCTTAATAGAATCATTACACTGTCTACTAATTTTGATTAATACCATAAAAATCACCATTAGTAGACATTTCTCATTAAATTTAAGCGATTAAACTAAAATTTACAAATATAATAAAGGGAGGAACTTAATATAAATTACCTTCTAGTAATATGATTATTTTTTTCAATTAAAAATGTACTTTCTATCAAAAAAAAAACAAAACAGATTACATTTCACAGTGATTTCACATACAATACACGCAGTGTCAACCCCATCACGCTGATACTGCATTATGAAACATGATTTATTATAAATTCATGCGGATTGGACGCGCTGAGTGCAATAAAACTAAAACTAAATATATATAAACAAAAAACGAATCGACATACACATCATTCATGTGTAATTTAAAAACTACAATGTTTAATTGATTTATGTAGAATTGAAAAAATTACAACCCAAATAAAGTGATAAAATTAATAATATAAGAATCATTGATATGTTACACAAAAGTTTAGAATGTTCTTTAGGGTGGGTCGATCTTTTTTCCAAGAGTGAGTCTATTTTTTTATGATTTTACGTTTAATTCTAAGAAAAATAGTCCATTAGACTAAAGGTCTACAGTGAATTTCAAGCCGCATTAATATTAATATTACAACCCCCAGCAGTAAAATCTTCAATTAAAATTTTACTGCTCCTGGTTCTAATATTTATTTGTATTTCAGTTCTGATTTAAAATATTTCCTGTTTTAAATTATATGTTGGATTTTTGGGTATGGAGAATTCGAATTTGATGTTTATTTTTGCCTTAGGCATCCCGCAAGGGGCCGCTGTAAACATTTTTTCATATATTTTGACCATTTTTAAGAAATAAGTTCATACAAACGTTTCAAATACATTAATTAATTATATATATATTTTTTAATTTCTAAAATTTTCACCCAAGCAGCTGCCGTCTATTTAACTCATACCTTTGTCAAAGGCAACAGATAGTTATGGCGAACAAAAACACATCATCTACAAAATATGTAACATTCTGTGTACCTCAAGGATCTATGCTTGGGCCCTTGCTCTTTTTAATATATATAAACGATCTATCATATGTATCAAATTTTCTCAGAATTTTTCAATTCGCTGATGATACTACATTCATAAACGAATCAGCTGATATAGAAAGAGAAACCCTCAAGCATAAACAAACTCTCACTAAATACAAACAAAATGGTTAATGTTACATTTTCTCTTCGATCAAACGTGTCTAGAGAAGTTACAGCAAAATTTTTAGGTATCAGCAGTCAAAATCTGCGGTTTAATTTACTTATTACGCCAACTAAAACAAAAACTTCCTGTGTCAGCACTACGCCCTGCATATTTTGCACTCTGCCAGTCGCACCTTACATATTCCATCCTTGCGTGGGGTCAGTCGGCCATACTGAATCGACTGTTTAGCCTGCAGAGGCGTGCTGTTTCGATAATTCTGGGATTAGGATACCAGGAAGACTGCAAAAAAGCATTCACTGATCTAGGAATTCTAACCCTTCCATCACTATACTTACTGAAATGTCTGATGCATGTTTGTGAAAATGAAAATGAATTACCAAGCAACAGACTTTTGGGTTATCATTGCACTTGGGACATTATAGCTGATAGTTTTTACGAAAATAATATTTACCATGAAATTAAACAAACATGATGGGAAGTTAATCTGTTGGTTTTTGCCAAATCGATTGATTTGCAAATGTTATGTTAAAATGTTGTGAAATAATCAGAGTTTAAAATACATGCAACAGAAGCAGAACTTAAATTTAAAACGCAGTTGTGATATTATAGCCAATAAAAATAAAATCTAAAGAAAATGTTGGTCGTTTTAGTAAGATTGAGTTTGAATATTTCTAAAAAAACTTATTAATAAAACACTTTTTACTTTGTTTAACTACTGTATTGTGCATTTAAGTTGTGACTGTAGTTTCGACTATCTAGTAGTCATTATCAAACTAAAAGTTAGTTTGATAATGACTACTTGAAGTTAATTTGATAATGACTACTAAAAGTTAGTTTGATAATGACTACTAGATAGTCGAAACTATAGTCACAAACGAAGTGCAAAATACAGTGGTTAAACAATGTAAAAAGTGTTTTATTTACAAGTATATTTAAGATGTACTACAAAGTGAGAGACTACAACACAAAACAGTCATTTCTGAAAAGAATCAAGTTTGCTATTAAAGCGTTAAAAAATTATTAATTTATGTAGAATAAATAATAGTTTTAAATACAATCATCAAAAATTAAATTTTAAACCGACAAGTGGAATGACAGCTTCTCAAAGTGAGAATTTAGTGTAAGATGTTGATTGTTCCAATGGGATTTTTGTTACCTGGGTATATTAAACAGCACTTCTAACTTTTTTAAAGGTTATATTCGAAGGTGTTGAAAATAATCCGGGTTTGAACATTGATCTCGCGACCGGAAACTTTCGACGACAGGGGAAAACAGTCGTTCCGCACAAATTATGAACAACTATTGAAGTTAACTTTGTAGTGAATTGTTTTATCCCTGAGGGGTGTGTTGGAATAACGAATCATTTGAAAATACTGACATCGAGTGAATGCATAAAATGAATAACTATTCAAGTATTTTTTTTTTAAATCAATCAAATTGAAATTTAAAACGGTATGTTTAATAAAATACAACCTCTAGAGTGCCATGGAATATATTGTAGGTTGGCAACTCTGAAATTATACCTATCCTTCGTATTTAGGTCGCTATTTGGTTAAAATCCGACATCGTTTACTATTTTTCATCCAATTTTGAAAATCACAAAAACTGAACATCATGAACACCCGTTTTCATTCATTATTTTTGATATGGACGCGCGGAAAGGGCATTAAATGAAAGCTACGGATGCAGCATTGATGATTTTAGGCACAAAAGTGAAGTATTAGACCTCTTAATAGCCATAATCACGTGGTATAAATTCCCATATTATTTTCTTATTATTATTAGCTTGAGGCTAATTTATTTAAATTTCATATATTTCAAAAATTAGGTAAAAATAGTAAACGATGTCGAATTTTAACCAAATGGCAACCAAAATTAGTAGGGTTTTTTTCTTATTTTTTCTTTACTCCGGTACGTTTAACCTAAAATGATATTAGAATCAGGAAAATGCATAAATGCGATTTAACATGTTAAATCCCTATGTATACCTGATCGAATCAACACACTGTATATGTATGAATGTCAGCGTACTAAAATTCATTTAATTCTTGACATTCAAATGCATTTTGAAATCAATTAGAAAGAACTAAAAATAATGTTTTGAGTGTCAAGAATTCAACGAACTAAAGTTTATTTAATTCTTGACATTCATATTGATTTTTAAATAAATGAGATAAAACTATAAACCATGTTTCGTTAGACTTTGAAAAGTAGTTCGAATTATACAATAATATATTTTATTCACCTAAAGATTAGTTAAGTATTGACAATCATAATTATTTTACCAACATTATCGCTCTCTAATAATTATTATTAAAATAATTCTTATTAAAGAGCAATATTGGTCCCTAACATGCTGCGATTAGTTTTAACTCAAATTTACATAAATGTCAAGAATTAAACGACCTTTAATCATTTTGATTAGAGAGTGAACAATATTCGTAAAATTCTACGATCCGTATGAATCGATCCACCTAACGCCATCTCTCATAGAAGCGAGCAATTCCAAACGCCGGGGGTTGAAAACGGCTATGCAAATCCGCAGTGAATTTCAATTCACATTTAATACACCCACACAAATAAATAAAGCAGCATTTTTTAAAATAGATTAGAAGAAAAAAAATCAGCAATTTGTTTACCATGGATAAACACCTATTTTTATATTCTCTTTGATAAAAGCGCAAACAGCTGGATTTTTTTATAAATAGTTACAGTAATGCAAGATTAACATTTATTTTTTTTATTACACGTACACAAATAAATAAATAAGGCAGCGTTTTGCAACAAAGTTGACAGAAAAAAAACGAGCTATATGTTTGCTATGAGTAAACACTTATTTTCTCCTTCGTAAAAACACAAGCATATGGTGCAGTTCACGAGAGGTGTCCTGTGACATTTAAGTTCAAATTAAAATAACTATGATAATAATAATCTAATACTTAAAAAGTTTAGCATAAATTGCAAGTAAATCTACTTAATTCCATAAGTTATCCACATCCTTTTTTATTATCAGAAAACCATTTCTATTTCTCTTCGGTATGGAAATCCGGCGCTCTCTGCGGGGGGTAATAAGGATTTATTTTTTTAATTTTCGCGCGCTCGCACGCGGCAGATGGTTGTCGCGAAATGAAAACTTTTAAATTATGCGAAACGATACACGTCGAGAAAAAAAGAGGACAGCTTAATGTTTATCACTGCCAGTAAAACGGAGATAAAGAGAGTTAATACTCATAGAAGGAAGCAAAATACGGCAGAGGGTTTTCTGAAGAAGCTAGCAAAAAAAACGAGTAAGAGTTTTGTGATTTAAAGTTTATAAAAGTGAACAAAAGAGAAAGAGAGAGAAGGCAAGAGGGAGGGTCTTAGATTTAGTGTTCATAAAAGAGCGATGAGGACGAGGTCTACTAGACCAGGAAATACGGTTTCCTGCATTCTAAAGAATGCACTATTATAAATATCTAACTTGTATATCTTAAACTTCAAACTTAATCAGTGTTTTATACGCGTGGCGCATGGAGAAAATTTTCGAGTTTAGAAAAGCCTGAAAATTTGGTTTGGCCGCGTAGCGCGTAGCGCTACGCAACCAAACCAAATTTTCAGGCTTTTCTAAACTCGAAAATTTCCTTCATGCTTAATTTGGGATTGGAAACACTCGTTTGAAGTAAATTTTAATTAAATAATACATCAGCAAATAACTTTGTAAATGTAAAATTGATAAATAGGAAAACCGACCATGAGTTTTTAGGTTTACCGTTTATAAAAGAGAGCAAAAGATTCCGACTTCTGTTTCCAGTTTATAAAAGAGAACAAAAGACAGTATGCGAGTTTTTACAGTTTATAAAAGATATACAAAAAAAAATAAACTTGGTAAACTTTTTAAATTTAAAATTGACAAAAAGATAGAAAGAGTTTTTAGATTTACAGTTTATAAAAGATAGCAAAAGATTCTGTCATCTGTACACAGTTTATAGAAGAGAGCAAAAGATTCTGTCTTCTGTATACAGTTTATAAAAGAGAGCAAAAGGCAGAATGAGAGCTTTCAGATTTACTGTTTATTAAAGAATTTATATTTATTACAAATTATAAAAGAGAGCAAAAGACAAGATAGATTTGTCAGGTTTAGTGTTTATTAAAAACCACAAAAAACCACCCAGAGTTTTCAGATTTACAGTTTACATAAAAAAGCAAAAGTCGAAGAGAGAGTTTTTAGATTTAGCGTTTGTAAAAGATAGCTAAAGACACAGAAAAAGAGAAAGAGAGATTTCAGATTTAAAAGGTATAAAACATAGTAAACTAGAGAGAGATTATAAATATTTAATGTTTATGATAGTGAACGAAAGAGAGTTTTCAGATTTAATTTTCTAAAGTTAGCGAAAAGGGGATAGTAAATTTAATGTTTGCGGAAGCGAGTGAAAGAGGGATTTAGTGATGAGAAAGTGGGATGCAGAGAGTGAGGGTTTTGAATTGTATTACACGAATTATGCACATGTTACATGCTGGATTCTCCAGGACTCGGAAAAGCGTCTGCAACTTGAGACATCTGTCAGCCAGAGAATAGATTTGGAATTATTTATTAGGGTGTATCTCCCTAGTATAAATTGTTTAATGGATTTTTCTACTAGCTTTTAAAAATCAAAAAAAAAACACGCATTTGTAAAAGTACTGTTTATTATTATGAATTACAAATTGTTAAACTAACAAACACTACTTGAACGACACTTCTATGTTGTGCTTTTTGGTTGACAAACTCATCAAAAAACATACATTTTCAAAAATTAAACATATATTATATGCCGGTATTCCATATAAAGTAGATTATTTAAATTACAAATCAATTACTTATTTTAACAATGTTAGTTTCAAAATTAAAAATATTTTTAAAAAGCACAACATAGAAGTAGCGTTTAAACCTTTTTGCAAAATTAACAATTACATTGTTAATAACAAAACCAAAATTGATGTAAACAATAGATCACGAATTTATAAATTAACTTGTACAGATTATCAAGGAGTTTACATCGGTCAATCTGGTCGTAATTTTAATATTAGGCTCAAGGAACATGTCCGCTCTTTTCAGTTGAGACAGTATGATAAGTCGTCTTTTGCAAAACACCTGTTAGATGAAAACCATACTTTTGGAAAAGATATACTTACCATCATTCACCATGCCGAAAAAGGTCAGAAGATGAATCTTCTTGAAGCATTAGAAATACACAAAGCACGCGCTAATCCAGGAATCCCTCTCATTAATGATCAGGTTGACCTAATGTATACACCCATTTTTACAGCCATTTTGTAATTTGTTTTTCCCTAACCATTTTTGTATATATACCCGATTTGTACGTAGTTTTAGTCACTTCATGATCGATAATGGCAAGCTAAATTTGTCGAAACTGCAGTCACATAAAAATCAATTGTGTTATACAAACAATGTTCAAACGTTTTTTATTGAATAAATTGTGTTATACAAACGAAGTTAAAACGTTTTTTATTCATAACAAACATCGTATAATTGACTGTGTTGATAAATGTTAAAAGACAGTTTTAATAAAACTTATTATACACCGAAGGTTTCTGCATATAACAAAATATCGGTTCGGAAAAATATTTTCATTGCTTATCTTAAAATGTAATACATGTAAAATAACTAACTTATTGTAAATTTGATATTTTTTTAAAATATCGCTGTTTTCATACAACCAATTTGAAACTTCTAACGAGGGTTTTCGATTCCTTAATTAAGCATTAAGTAAATTATCGAGTTCACAAAAGCCTGAAAATGTTCAGGCATTTCTAAACTCGAAATTTTACTTCATTCACTACGCGTATAAAACACTATAATATAAAGTTCAAAATATAGTGCTTAGCTTAAGTTTGTAGCAAACTCAGTTTGATTGTAGGTTTTATTTCAGTTCAAGCAATTTTACAAATGTTATTTTGTGTAGTTATCTAATTTTGCTACTTAAGGGCCAGTTGCACCAAATAAGTTAAACTGGTTCAAATCTGAACTTTAGTTCAAAGTGACATTAGAACAATAGAAACTGTCATCTTGAACTCAAGTTCAGCTTGAACTCGGGTTCAACTTTTTTGGTGCAACTGAGCCTAAGAGTTCTATATGCTCGAACTCTTAGGCCCAGTTTCACCAAAAAAGTTGAACCCGAGTTCAAGCTGAACTTGAGTTCAAGATGATAGTTACTATTGTTTTAATGTCACTTTGAACTGAAGTTTAGAGTTGAACTAGTTCAACTTGTTTGGCAGCAAAATAAAATGATAAATTTCCTGTATTTACTACAAAAAATATTTTACAACATTTTAATTAAATTACTACTTCGTTATATGCATACAGTAATTGAATTAATAGAACGGTTTCACTTTGTAAACTTTGGTTTTATTTCTTGAAATACAGCTTTGACAACATTAACATGTCATTATCAAACTAAAACATAATAAGAAAATTATTAAATATTATTTAGTAGAAATTGGTGGCTCAAACTTGGAAAAAAATCATTTAAGTTTTGTACATGAAATGAATAGTATTAATACAACTAGAGAAATCATACTTATTTCAAATACAATAGAAATCACTTCATGTAACTACAAAGACGAACATTTTATAAGTCAAATCAAATCAACTCTGAGTGTTAGAAATTATCTGACCCGGCGCATGCACCATTTGATTTTAAATTGTTATTTTGATTATCGAGGCTATGATTTTTTTTTATTCAGTTATGCCTCACTCTTAATTAGTGGTTGTATTAACAAAATCAATAAAGACTATAAATCAAGTCAAAAATAGAGGGAAATGATTAAAATTGTGTAGTGTTTTGAAAATTGGTAAAGAATTTCCAAAATTGAAGAAACTAATTGATTACACAAAATTTCCAAGAATTCGCATTTTTATGACATCAGGAACATTTCATAGTTTGTATTATTGTTTCTAAAAATTACAAATTGACAAAATTTATAAAATTTGGATTGGCAAAATGATTAAAATTTACACAGAAGTTGGATTAAATCGTTAGGTATAGAAAGTGTTCAATTATATTTCCGAACATTATTCAGAAACGAAAAACATTGTATTGGCGTTTAAGAGAGTAGAAAATATAAGCCCTTTTTAAAAACAAACTTTGGAACATCACCAAAACTTCGTACACCGAATTTTTCTCCTAGGGTTTTCGATGTAAATTTTTAGACGTTCACTGTTTCATTGAAAACTCAATTTGAAGCCTCTAACGGGTGTTTCCAATCCCAGGTTTAGCATGAAGTAAAATTTCGAGTTTAGAGAACGCTACGCGACCAAATCAAATTTTTAGGCTTTTCCAAACTCGAAATTTTACTTCATGCGCCACTCATACCCAACACTGATTTAATGTAGAGTTCTTTTTTTTAAGTATAAATGAAATTGCCAATTCTTGGTTGCAGAATACTTCAAACATTAAAAGTGCGATTCTTTTCGCAATCTACAACAAGTTAGTCTTACAAAGACTATACCAAACACTCATTGAAACAACTACTTCCTTGGCTAATACCCCGACGGACATTGAATTATACAACAAGTGTTTGCTGTTACATACAGTAACCTACTGCAAATGTAACAATTTCATTTATAGTAATGTTTGAACGGTAACGTGACCGCCAGTCTAAGGTGTCAAATTGTTTAGAGGGAATGGCAAAGCTATACTGATGAGAGATATATCTCGAAACGCGTCTATAGATGGCCTGAATAATTTGACGCAAATTGTTACATTTGCAGTAGGTTACTGTATGTAACAGCAAACACTTGTTGTATAATTCAATGTCCGTCGGGGTATTAGCCCGGGAAGTAGTAGTTTCAATGAGTGTTTGATATAGTCTTTGTAAGACTAACTTGTTGCAGATTGCGAAAAGAATCGCACTTTTAATGTTCTTTTTTTTATTTGTGTGATATTATTTTAAAACACCTTTTGTTTAAATGGCTAAAATGTATCAAAATAAATTCTTCATTTTGTAAAATTGTAACTGTATTTTTGGAAATAATGAAAATAGGATAAATCTAAAAAATTACAATATATACTGTAATGCCCGTAAACTTAACGTTTGTTAAAATATATAGACGAATTTTAATTCATACAGTCTGTGAGATTACTATTATTATTTTAATGAAAATTGCTTGAACAAAAAATCAAACATTACTTTTTTTTTAAATAGAACATTTTCATGAAACAAAAAGCGAATGATAGCCGAAGTTTGACGTAAAGCTTCATTGTTTTTAAGCTCAAATCAAAGCCGCATAACTTTAATAAACATCGCAAGCTCAAAAAACTTAACACAACTTTTTTTAGAAACTTAATATTTTCCTTAAACAAAAAGCAAACAATAGTCAAGATCCAGGCTTTCAACTGACTTAAGGTTTGATTATTATTAATTTCAAATCAAGGCTTAAACTTTGAACCAAAACCACTGCGTTTTTCCACTTTGCATGTAACTTTAATAAAAATCGCCTGCTCGATTAATTTAACACAACTTTATTGACAAACTTAATATTTTCATTAAACATAAAGCAAACAAGAATGTATCTTTGAAATTGTGTAAATCCTAATTGTTGTTGCAGCTAAATAAACTCTTAAATTTTGAGAGAAAATCACGGTTCTGTTTATTAAATTAATGAAAATTTCCGACTCAAACAATTAAGTGCACAATAAATAATTTACACTGTTGTATCCTTTCTTCACACTTTATTTTATAATGGTAAGATATATATTGCAAGTTCTAAGCACTTATTACCAATAACAATTAATTCTAACAACTGCTCTCCGTCTTCTTTATACCTACAGTGGATTAAAGGGAAAAACCAGGATTAATCTTCCTTTTCAGTTGAAAAAAATTGTTGAACTGTTGTGCACCTTTATTTAAAAACCAAACATTTTCATCGAATGCAGCTCTGATTAGATCCTATACTCAATTGTTTATACGCTCAAATTACGGCCTACATTTTAAGTATTAAAATTTGAAATTTAACAAAAATTATGGCCCAAATTTTAAGTATTAGAATTTGAAATTTAACAGTATTGAAAGTAAGTATTGAAATTTTAAATATAACAAAAATTAGAGCTTAAATTTTAAGTATTAAAATTCGAAACTTAAATTTTAAATATTAAAATTTGAAATTTAACAAAAATTACGGCTTGCATTTTAAGTATTAAAATTTGAAATATTACAAAAAATCAATTGCTCAATAAAGTAAATACAATTCCAATATTAACTGAATATAACAGTTATTTTTTTTTATTTAAAGCAATAATTATAAATGTACTAATTAATCGCGTATACAACTTTTTTTATAGCTTCCGCATTTTATTATTACACCATTGTTATGAAATAAACCCGGTATTTTTGCAGTCAATTCAAGGAACATCAACGAAATTATAACAACCAAAAGTAGCGTAATTCCCTACTTTTATTATCCCCACGTAAAAAAATGAATACTCAACTATTAAATAAAAAAGGAACTTAAATTTACGTTTATTTCCATCTCCAAAAAATGTATCTCCGAGTTTACTTTTTGCATTGGGTACACGATAATTTTATTACTCTGCGAAGCTGCGGGGATTTTTATTTTCTATTTTTGCGATGATTCGTTGCACTTTTCGAAAAATGAAAAACAAAATTGAAAGGGGGTGCATCGTAATGAAATGTATCTCTCGATATAGATTACAGGTGGATTGAAAAGAGCGAAAAGGCAAGTAATTACCTGATGGGCTTGGCGGTGCTAAATGGCGAGCTTCATAAAAGTACCGCAAAGTTGGAATTTCACATGAATGCAAAAAAAAGTTCAAATAAAACCACTCTTTCGGCTTGTAATCAAAAACAAAACTTCTTGTTAAAACGAGTAGGGTAGTGATCAACTAATATCTAAAAAAAAATTATTACGAGAATTTTATTAGGCTAAGTGATATTTATATGTTTTGTGGCGGAGGTGGTTACTTAAAATGTATCACAAAGTAACCCATTGTAATACATTTTAACTATTTAAATAAATTATATTAATGCTTTATGCTATTTTGGTGTTTTTTTTGTGTTAGCGAGCCATTATTTTACGGTGAAAAAGTAATTAGTTTTATTAATTTAATATAGATTTTTCTATGATTATATAACTCATCATAAACTTAGCCAATGGTAATCAAGAATTTTACTCAGTTACCAAGCATATATAAACGGATAAACCCTTAACAACGTTGTATCGTTTGTTTAATAAAAAATATACCTTTAGAGTGCCATGGAAATTATTGTAGGTTGGCAACTCTGAAATTATACACTATAAATATTATGCCTGACGTTTTATATGTCAATTTCTAAAGCGTGTAGCCAACTTAAATTTAAAAAAAGATAAAATCATAACACTCTAAAGGTTTTTTTAATTGAATATACAATATAATTTACTTTGGTTCAACAATAAAATTAAAACCCTCTCAACAGTGTTGTTTTATTTTAAATATTTTTCAAAGCGCTCGTTTTTATTTACGTATCAAAAATTAAAATCAATCTCATTTCTCTATCATTATCTTTTTTTTTGTACAGACTATAAAAGCACATAAAACCGTGTTTCAAAAAGGGCTTATCCCATCCCATCCCCATCCCCGTCCCGTCCCAGCACTGGGACCACATAGCAGCGTCAGGTGGAGGTCCCAATTGGCCCCGCCGACAATCGCGCCCCGCAATTTATTTGCCATAAGCTCCGCCAGACGGCAGGACTTCGTGTTTCAGATAATCCCGGAAGAAGAGCGAAAAAAAAGCGCAAAAAAATCCCAGAGCTCGCGTGTACACACGTGCTATGCTGCAAAATCCCCGATAACAAACCGAAATAATTAGGTATTTAAAAAAGGATTTCGAGCCTCGCTCTGCATGTCGACTTTTACTCAATATTGATGGATTTTATTGTTGTGTAAGCGGAATTAAAGTCAATAGGCGTGTGTTAGAGAACGTGGGATTGTGCGAGGAAGGGAAATGATATAATAAGATTGTGTTTATTGTTTAGGTTTATCGTGGGTGGTAAAATAATTATTCAGCGAATGAAATTTCTCTCCTACACAAATTATCTGCAAGGAGTTTTTATTTTAAGTATACAAATCCCAATTACAGCGTATATGCTGTAAATCTTGTGATAATCGTGGTTTTTAAAAGAGTTAAATTTGAAGCTTTAAACGAGTGCTTTCCACTCCCAGATTAAGCATGAAGTAAAATTTCCCTTATTTTTAAATATAATTGGGTAAGTTGAATGAATTACTAACGCTCTTAGAATCTCAACAATTAAATTTGTAAAATTTGAGCGCTATTGCAATATTTATTGGTTTGTTCCGCGTTCTTCTTTTTTAAGTAATACAATATTCTTTATTTACAAATATTTACAAACATTCATTACAATAATACTATATTTATAATAAATGGTATTGTAAAAATAGAAATTTTTCTTTTTTCCTTCCCTACTTCTTCGCCGCGGGATCGTTGGGTGATTGTTCCCATCTCGGGCTACTGGTATCGAGGGATATATGTTTTGTACATTTTCTGCTGCGATATATTTACTTATTTTATTTTGTTGTTTAGTATTAGGTTCTTAATTTTTAATTTATATGTTGTATAATTTAGTTCTTTTATGTTTTTGTTAAGTTTATTAAATTGTTTTATAGTTTCTGACATCAGTGTTATTGATGTGTTATTAGATGTGAATTTTTGTGTTCTTATGTCTGATTTTCTTTTCGTTTGGTATTGGTGAATTTGTTTGTTTAGTTTTATATCCATGTTTGTTTTTATTTGATTGTTTTTGATTTTATAAAGTAACAATAAATTACTTGATTTTATCATGTTGGATATATTTAATTCTTGTGTTTGTTTATATAGTTGTTCCGTGTTAGTTCTTCTGTCCAATTTATAAATTATTTTTAGTATTTTATTTTGTTGTATTTGTAGTTTATTCAAATTTTTCTTCGTTGTGTCACCCCATATATTGTTCAGATACGTATTTTTTGAAGTAAACATTGAATTATATATTTGTTTTCTACAGTTTTCTGGGATGTAGTTTCTTATCTTTGATATTCCATATATCGTTTTCGTGTTTGTACTAATTAAATGTTTTATGTGTTCATCCCATTTTAAATTTTCTTGTATTGTGAGTCCTAGATATTTTACTTTTGTGATTTGTTGTATTGGCGTTACTTTAACTTTTATAGTTAGTTTTGTGTTATCTATGATTTTAAAAATCATGAATTCAGTTTTTGTTTCGTTGATTGTTTTCATATTCTATGCCTAATACTCCAACTAAAGATCACTGATAAGGTTTTTACGTTCTCCCATATACAAAACCAGGGGAAAGTATTGTTTTCGCAAACATTTTTAAACCAAAAATGTTAGTGCATAAATCCATTTTGAGGTCCCCCGAATGAACTGTTAAGATAACACTATAAACTTAAACTTTTTATAAAAATTGTAGTATCCGATTAACTTTTTCAGGAAACCGGAAATGGTAGTTTACTTTTAGTATTTTTTTGGATTTTTCTTTAATATTGATTATATAAAAAAAAAGTCTTGCAAAGAAAAGTTGTAGATAATCGAAAAATTAGCATTTAGTACGTATTTTTTTGTTAATAAATCGCTGTATATTTAGACAACGTCTTCTAACTATCGAACGATTTATTAACAAATTCAATTTTGACTGAAAACTATAGAAAAACCATGCGATACCTTAAAATGTTCAGTACTAATTATTTACACAAATTAAATTAATTCATTTTTCAACAATATCTAAGGATTTTAAAGTTATTCGTAATTCAGTTACACATTGAATATTCGCAAAATCCTATATCTTCATAAATGTTATTTTAAGATAATACTTGTTATTCTGTTATTGTTAAATTGGATGATATATCAATAAAATGTTAACTGCAAAATTAGAAAGACAAACGAAATAGACAAACAAGATATTTATTTTAAAGTTACTAATTATTAAACTGCATTTATTTTTTAAATATAAGTTATACAATATTATATACATACGGAGAGTTTTATGTAACACCAAACATGTTTATCCAATACAATTTGACACCTTTACTTTTTAAGTTATGTGTACATTGGGTTGCCTATATGACCATTAAAGATTGTAGCCAATCAATCGCAATTAATGCCTCAACTTGTACACACAGGTTGATATTCTTTCAAGTATACATGTCCCAATTACACCGTATATGTCTTAAATCTTTAGATACTCGATGTTAAAAAGAAAATCAATTTGAAACTTGAAATGAGTGTGTTCCACTCCCAGATTAAGCATGAAGTAAGATTTCGAGTTTAGAAAAGCCTGCAAATTTGGTTTGGTCGCGTAGCGCGAAGCGCGGAGCGGCCAAACCAAATTTTCAGGCTTTTCTAAACTCGAAATTTTACTTCATGCGCCACCGATACAAAACACTGACATATTACGAAGTTTAAAACACACCGCTAAACTTTACATTGCATCAATGTTTCGTACCGGTGGCGCATGAAGTAAAATTTCGAGTTTAGAAAAGCCTGAAAATTTGGTTTGGCCGCTCCGCGCTTCGCGCTACGCGACCAAACCAAATTTTCAGGCTTTTCTAAACTCGAAATTTTACTTCATGCTTAGCCTGGGAGTGGAAAACACTCATTTAGAGCTTCAAATTATATTCTTTTGACAAACCGAGCGTCGGCAAATGTACAACGTATGCTTATGTACACTTAAAAGAAAAAATCTCGTTATGAACATGTTCGGTGTTACATAAAACTCTCTGTATATAATTTTAATAATGACATTAATAAGCACTTTGCTATAAAAATAGAATAATTTTAATAGTGCGATTCTTTACGCTATCTACAACTAATTAGTCTTACAAAGACTATATAAACAGTATGTAACAGCAAACATTTATATAATCCAATGTTCGTCTTGATATTAGCTCGGGAAGTAGTTGTTTCATTGAGTGTTTGATATAGTCTTTGTAAGACTAATTAGTTGTAGATTGCGTAAAGAATCGCACTTAATGTTTGAAGTATTTCAATAAACGTATAGCAAACAAAGGAATTGATTTTTATTACAATTTACCTTTAAAATACAGATAATTAAAGCTAGATATTAAAATGTTCTTACTTCCGAATATAGTCACTAAAGAATATTTAAATTTATTTTTATTTAAATTGCAGAGAAATAATATTTAATTTGTCTAAAATTTTAAGTCAAAATTAATTCAGTATGACTGAATCTGATATCTCGCTTTATTAGTTGTTAAACTAATTCTATTTTCAAGTAAATTCTAAGATTTTAAAAATTATTTGAAAACTATTTTATTAAAATTTGAAGTTTAGCTTAAAATTAAATCAGCCTAGGTATTTAAAAACTGTGAAGTTTAATAAAATTCGTAAACATTTTATTAAATCCTGTACAAATTAGATTAGTAGTTTCAATAATTCTGACAAGAACAATTATTGAATAATTACAAAGTAAATATTATTTTTAAATTTTATTATTTGAACTATTACAGAATAAATAATGAAAATAAGTGGAAAACAAACTGATGAAATATTGAAGAAAAAAAAAGTCAAATTATGTTATTATTGAAGTTATTAACATTATTCTATCAAGTGTTAAGCATGAAATAAAAACAAACTAGTGAAATATTGAAGAAAAAAAATTGTGAAATTATGTTATTATTTATTTTTTTATTCATTTATTTAACGGAAAATCAATTTTACAAATTAATATTTAACTAAATATAATTACTACAACAACAACAAAAATTTAATACAAATAACACAATAATAAAATATAATATAATATAATATAATATAATATAAATTTGACTTATTAAACTAAGAAAAATTACAAATATTTATTCGCTTAAGTCTTGCCATGAATTGTGAGGGTGAGAAAGAGTTGAAAATATCAAAGTTTGGATGTACAGATAATGTATTGGCTGTTCGCATAAACCTTGGAAGTGGGCTATTATATCCGTAATTTGTCTTATGAAGTTGAAGACGAAATATAGGTAAATGTCTAGTTGGGCGATTGGTTAAATTAATACTGAAATTAATTTGTGATAAAAGATATGGACAATTAACAGCATTACAAATTAATTTATGAAAAAACAACAAGCCAGCATACACCCGGCGACAACATAGTTTATTAATACATTGTTCCGATGATAATATCTCTAAATTTGTGCTAGAATCTAAACCTAACTTGTACGCAAGCACCTTTAAAAATTTGTTTTGTACGTTTTCCAAAGCACTGATATAAACGCGTTGTGATGGTGCCCATACACAAGATCCATACTCTAGATGAGAACGTACAAAAGCAAAATAAACACGGGTGTGAAGTTACCAATAGATTCCGCCAATAGATCATAAAAAAATAAAAAAACAATATATTTGATATTTTTCTCCACAGGCCTACTCATTGTACTCCATTCTAGATGATAACATTGATAAACCCGGTTTACTACCCCTTTCTACCCCTATACCTCCCCTAATTCCGTTTGATTATCAATTTTCATTATGTGCTCCTCAAAATTTTCAAGTTATTTTTATATACACATGTCCCCCATACTTCTATTAATCAATTAGAAAATAAACAATTTTCACACCGCACCCCCGTAACCCCCCAAAAAATAAAAATGCATACTGGATTAATAACTATTTTTCGCCATTAAATTTTCCAAATATTAAAACTGTTTATGTACACACGTATTGCTTGCCTATGTTTCAACAAATATAAAATAAAAAACAAACTACCCCCACCCCCATTTGATCTTTTTTTTTTCGAAAAATTATTTATTTGCAGTAATTGCTCCTCTCACTATTGAAAATATTTACTTACAGGCGATTTCTTCATACTTCAATTGTTCATTTATGATAAAAACATTTTTCACACCGTAGCTCCCCCACCCCTAAAATAAACCCGTTTAAATGCTGCTGGCGACAAGTCCTTAGCCATTCTTTTTATATAACCCAACATTTTCACAGCTCGATTACAAATTGCGTTAATATGACTGGCAAAACATAATGTCCTATCAAAGGTAATACCCAAATCTTTGGTAACATTTAGTTGTTCTAAGTGGTGACCATGAATTGCATAATCAAACCGTACAACAGTTGTTTTTCTGGTGAAAAAAAGTTGTTAATATTATTCTATCAAGTGTTAAGCATATAGTAAAATTTCGAGTTTAGAAAGGCCTGAAAACTTAGATTTGGGCGCGTAGCCAGGTATGTAAAACACCGATTTAATGTGAAGTTCAAAAAGACATACAACATCTTTAATTAGAATAACAAGGAACTAGATATTTAGTTTGTGATTAACAATGTTTAGAGGTTATAATAAATAATTTGGTTTTGAACATATTCGTTAATTAAAAGCGATATTAAAAATGTTCTTGGTTGCAGAAAATAATGAATTCGGAACATATTTTTCTCTACAAATCCATTATTCAAGTATTCGTGATTCGAATCATATTAGGTGATTCAGATTCGTAATTCGAATCATTTTCGAGCTCTGTTACGAACAAAGTTTAACGAACATAAGAAACATTTGTTGAAAAAAAGGTTGGTGAAAGCTATTGATTTCAAGTATCTAACATGGGGGAAAATACTGTGATAGACATATCAATTTTTTTCAATATTTTTTTCTTAGTCGGTATGCGAATGTGCAACTTTTTTGCAAAATTACAATTTAATTTCACGAATTAAATTCAATTCACTCTAAAATTAGTTAAGTGTAACTACAGTTCTTTATGTATGACGTGTTCAATAGGTGTGATGTAATTGTAATTTAATATTTTTAAATTGTGTAATGAACTTGATAACAATTATGAAAAATATGTTATTATTATTATAGGTAACCTATGTTCAATAGAGTTTTCTTAAAATTTTATTTATAAAGAATTTTAGAAAGACCAATAAACCGTGTAAATACAGTTCTTTATGTATGATGTGCTCAATAGGAGTAATGTAATTCTAATTAAGATTTATTCAATTATATCATGAACCAGATTAAGAATATGAAAGCATTATTTTTATTGTAATTATTATTAACTAATGTTCAATAGACTTTTCTAAAAATTACATTTAAACGTATATTTCTAAGAAATTTTAAAAAGACAATAAAATATAATTCCTTTGAAGATGAAATAAAGTTAAATCATCCTTTGTGTCTGTGTCTGAGTGTGTAGTATGTGGGGGGTGGGTTTTAAAACGCATTCCGGCGTCCTCCATAGCAGGAGCAAAGTGGGAAATTGTGCATGTAGTATGGCTAGCAATGTAGTATATAGTATGCGATGTGGCTCGGCAGTGCGGCGACTGCGGCGGTATAATAATAGGATCATAGCCGATTATAACTCCCATCATAGGCTTAGTGCGCCGATAAATTTCGGGGAATATGAGGATAGAAGCGTTTCCCGCGGGCCGTAATGCATACAGACAGCGCTGCATAAAACAGCAGACTGCATTACACAGCAAATTGCTTTAAGTCGAACGGGAAACTCGCAAATGAATAGTTGAGACCTCCCCCCTTCACACACACACACACACACACACACACACACGCGCGCACACACTGGGAAATTCACCCTCTCGATCTAAGTTTTCCATTCAACGGAATTAACTGGGAACAAGGAGTTTAAGATTTATAGATGAACGCCACCTGTCCTAGTGCATGCGTTTTAGACATTTAATTTTCACAATTATCTACAAGTGTATCGCACAAATGCATCTGCCCTTTTCTTCGAGAGAATCATTTAATCAATTCAATCATTTATCAACTTCACACGCTTCATAGAATTTTAACTGCTTTGTATCCTTCTCCTCTTCTATCTACCTACATAGTTTGTCTTTTAAGTATAGATATCCCAATTATACGCAGTAAATCTTTAGATATTCGTTGTTTTTTTTAAGATTTCCATTTTAAGCTTTAAACGAGTGTTATGTCAAAACAAATTTTAAAATCATGTGTTTAAGATGTGATTGATATACCTCAAATGACATTTCCAAGTGTTGCCGTTCCCTCGGGAATCAATGAAAACGAAAAACAAATAACACCGTTGTATTCAGAATCGAGAGACCTTTTCAACGATGTATCACTTGAGCCACTTTTCCTATTTAAACTCGGGGAGTGAAGTTAGGATAAGTTGGCGGTTGAAGTTATGATGGTGAAAATCTCATCAATAGTTGTCACAAAAATCGACATATCTTGGCGGTTTTTTCAAAAATGCCGCGTAACTTAACAAACCTTACCTCTGAGATGGACTACCCTGTATATAAAAAATGAATAGTAACAAAATAATACTGATAAAATAACAAGATTCGTGAAATGTTTAAAAAGTAATAAATAATTTGAAAATCAACTAGAAATGACGTTGAGGTTATGAAGGTGGAATTGTCATCAAAAGTTGTCCCCTCGATTTTTTCAAAAATGGCGCATAACTCAACGAAGTCGCTTGTTACCTCTGAGATGGACCATCCTGTATATATTATTAATTAATTTATAAATTTTGCTATTTTTTATGAGCGAGTGAGTTAGGGTCAGTGTTGCTAATCCTAAACTACCGTTTTACCGCAAACCCAAACCCAAAAATACCCCATTTAGTAATAGTTTACCCCCAAAAATGTAGAATTTGCTTTATATAAATAAAATTTAATTTAATTTTAAAAAATCTATATTTTAAAACAGTTTTGTTTTACTTTACTCCATATGTAAAACAAAGGAAAAGTATTGATTTCGCAAAAAATTCAAATCAAAAATGTCCTGTTAATAATTTCACAAATTATGCGGTCTGAAGAACCGTATTTTTTTTGTTTCAACCACAAAATAGGTTTTATTGTAAAAAAAAACTAAACAGAAAAAATATAAAATTTCCTTTTATTAAAAAAAAAACGCAGCGTATTAAATTCCTATATAAGTATTTTTAAATGGATGAAAAAACGCAATGTATTCAATTTTATTCTGAGTAATTTCTAATATAAAGATAAACGTTGTTTTAATTTGAGGGTGTGAACAGAAAATTCTGGTCCAAATTTAGATATTCAATTTTTATACAACTAAAACCCAAGCGTAAATATTCATCACTGTTGGTTTATCTTTTACACAAATAGTAAAAAGAAGTGTAATTATTTTAGGGCGTGAAACGAAAATTCTAACCCAAATATAAAAACGGTAGTGATGTGACTTTTCCCGTCATTTAAACAATTGATAATCAAAATACTAAATTTATTTCACTTATACCAATTGGTTAAAGATTTTACTTGAAGTCAGTGTATTTATATTGTATACAAATAGTTAAATTCTGGCAACATAAAATATATAAATTCATGTTATTTGCAATTGCATAAGTGATTTAAATAATTACTATCAAAAATCAAATGTACAGGACTGTCGCGTGCTGCACTCCTTAATTTGGTAAATTGCAATGAAGCACACAAAAGGAATAGATGCAAATACGAGAGGAGGTCTACCCTTTAAGCTGGGTAGGCGACACTTCAAGCTGAGTAGGCTAAGCCGTACAAAAAATGAGGAATTACAATAACCCAATTCGAACTCTAGACGCTAAGCTGACTAAGTGCCTCGGTAATCAAATCGCCGAGTGTCGCACATTTAATTTGGTAAATAAATGAAAAAGGAATTTTGCCGACTCATCACTTGAATCAACATATACCGGAATTACACATTCCTACTCAAAACATGAATCCAGAAATACACATATATTTAAAGAATGTATTGGGAAATATTTTAATAATGTCTTTCTTTGTTGTGTATCAACAAAATAATCAATGAACAGTCCGCGGCAGAAAAATTACATTCGCAGTTCAAAGCCGCGCACCAAGAACCCGTGTCGAGAAAAATGCCGTACACAAATTGTACATATCAAACCCAATTTCTTTTCACATGTTTTTGGAAATTACAATATAATTTTAAGATATTACTATATTACTATTTATTAAAAGCATAATCAAAATTTTCATTGCTCTTATGGAGATTTCTAAGCAACGATTAATTTTATTTATCATTTATTTTAGATTAATCTATTTAATACAGCATGTTTGCAATAATTAATTTAATAAATTAACGCAATATGAAGAAAAAATAATATTTTCTATGGAAGTATTGCACGGATTTGTGTAATTATTTAGGAGTGTTCCATTAGTTGATTTATATATAATTTAAGAAACTTTTTTTTTGAAAAAAGAATAGTGTCATTTTATTCGCAAAGCTTCAATGTGCACTATGTATAAGTTTCAAAGATCTAGTTTCATTATTGTGGAAGATTAATCATTGTTCGTACTTATGGCCAAATAACATGTGGCCAAATAACATGTGAATACTTACACACTTTTTGTTGTAACTCTTGGATTTGTGATATTATCATTTTATTCTTATTTAATCGTCATTTAAATAAATAGCTTTAAATTGACAACGTTTGTATACGTAAAAGAGAAATTCGCTGTATATTAGTATAAATGTTTTATTAAGTGATCAATGTGAAACAAGTAAGTAAATAAAATTCCTGCTCCAGTATCTATTATAGTATAATAATTATAATTTAAAATAGCGATAGTATCAGAAACAGCATGTGTGTGTACAGCCTGACTCGAATCCCGCGTCTCCGGAGACGTCTATACAGAATGAAGGTAAAATTGAAAGAAATAAAGGAAGCTTTCCTAATAGAACAGAAAAAAAAGAACCCGAGGAGAAATTGTTCGCATGTAGAGGAGGAGGAGGAGCAGGAGGAAAGAGTGCGCCTTTGCTGCGATTAGATGACTTGTCAACCTTGCAGGAAAATTTCATTTTACAAACTTGTTTGGCAAGAAAATTGGGCGGAATTGGAGTTGAAGTGGTGGGAGGACTCGGAGGGAGGGGCGGCGGGGAGGGATAGGGTAGACGCACTGGGAAAATTGAGGATTACACAAAATAACTGCTCTTTGATAAACTAGAAACTTTATTTATTCGCACGTCGAGTTTCTGGACGGGGTGGTAAATAAATAACTGCGACTCGCGAAGTTTATATTTAGTTATTTAGAGTTTGACTCATATTTTTGTTTGACCTATTAAACTAATTTTATTTCAAATAAATAATGCCGCGATTTTTTCTTTCAAGTATACCTACATATACAACTGAAACATTTGTGAAATACCGGGTGATCGAAGAAAAAAACGCCTATCGCCATAACTCTTGTATTTATTGACCGATTTACTAAAAAATGACATGTATATTGATTTTTTCCGATTATAACTTTATTCCCAAATAAAAGCCAATTTAAGATTTTTAAATAGCTCGCTATAATTGTTTAATTTCATTACATTGGACATTATTTTTCTGAATCCAATAACGCCCAATTTCTTGTTTTTGTTCAATGTTTTAGTCGATTTCTTTCAAACCTTCCATTTAAGATTTAATTTTTTTCAATTTTAATTAGTGTGCCTTGTAAAAAAGTGACAAATGTCATTTATTGGGAGGTTATGCCATTAATAATAACGAAACAACAAATAAGTATCTACGTTACAACTAAATGTAGAATAAAAGTACGGGAAAAATGTAAATATTTTGTTATTTGAATATTTCGATTATTACAAATGTATTAAGTGTATTTATAACTTTACGTTTCAGCGTTTTATACGCGTGGCGCATGAAGTAAAATGTCGAGTTTAGAAAAGCCTGAAAATTTGGTTTGGTCGCGTAGCGCTACGCGCTACGTGACCAAACCAAATTTTCAGGCTTATCAAAACTCGAAATTTTACTTCATGCTTAGTCTGGGAGTAGAAACACTCGTTCGAACTTTAAATTTAACTCTTTTATAAAATCGACGTATGTAATATAGTAAATCATTCATTCATCATAAAAAACGATGCAACATTTTACCTAAAATTACCTTTTAGAGTTGACTTTATAATTTACTCAGGGAATAGAATATAATATTAACCCATTAATAAAATTCTATTCTATTCCTTGTATAAAAAAAAACAACTGATACGGAATTTTAGATTTGCCAACTTTTAAAAGTGTGAAAAATGCCAAAAAAGTATTTTAAATTTCTAATTTAACCAATTAACTAAAATATAAAAAAACTTGATGAGCAAGAAACAAAACTGTCGTGCGGCCCTTGAAATATTTTAAGTGCTAATTTAGGTCCTCGGCGCAATTTGGTTTAGTTAATTATCATAGTATGTACTATTGAATATTTATCTAAAAGTTTCAGAGTTAGAAACAATTTTTTTAATAACAAAATAAAATCATTAAAAGCCAATTTAATATGCCATTCAATGGCATAAAAATATACAGGATGTTCTATTTAAAAAAATGCAACTTTATATCATAACTCGGAAATTAAAAGTCAGAATAAAAAAAAATTACACCACTGCATTTTACGGTGAAAACTACACAAATAATTATTTAACTGTTTTTTTGTATATCTTATAGTTATTAGGATAAAGACATATTTTAAAACAGCAACAATTGGGAAACGCCTGATATCTTCCAAACTAATCAAGTTAGCCATGATTTGTTAACTCCATTATTATTAAATTATTAAAATACATTAAAAAAATACGAAAATCTCGTCTAATTTTTCCATGATAAAAATAAAACGATCAAATTAAAGGTAAATAAAATCTCTACAAACTAGTTAACCTTGATATCTATAGAAAAATGAAGTTCATATGCATATCTTATAAAATATTTGCTTCGTATTAAAACAAACCACATATTATCAAAATTTATAAAAAAGTGTCTTAATAATGTCAAAAAATCATCATTCTATCATCAATAATAACCACGTTATAAAGGAAAATAAATAATCGCTAAAATCGTTTTCTTTTTGTATTCGCAGTGTGCTCTGAACGTTCAACTTTTTTCTTGGTTTTACACCGAACATAGATAGTACTCATTGTCCTGCATATTTTCTCCTATGTAACCGATTCTCTATTTCTTGCCGTTTGGAAGATACCCATGCATCGACTGCTTAATCGGGACACCCTGTATACATTTTTCTCTTCAATTTTGTTCTCATTAATCACTTGATGAAACATGTTTACAATATTGTTAATTAAATAAAAGTCACTTAGTTTGATTCACTACTATTGTTTATTCTCTCCGACTAGTTTCGACTTATCGTCATTCTCAAGGAGAATGACGATAAGTCGAAATTAGTCGGAGAGAATAAAAAATAGTAGTGAAACAAACCAAGTGACTTTTATTTAATTATAAATACATTTTTTCAATTGACAATGAGTTACGAATCAATCTTATGTTTTGTAATATCAGAATAAAAATTATTTAGTCTTGATAATCTCGGTAAATAATCCACAAATTTAAACAAATAGAACAAAAAATACAGTCAATAAGGTGTCACTTGATGGAACATATTACAATATTTAGTTATCAAGTGGAAAACACTTGGTACTGTTTAACAAATTCAAAACTTCACTCCGACTAGTTTCGGTTTATTCAAAGGATTTAGAATTGAATTCGAAAATGACGGATATTTAAGTGAATAATTTGAACACCCATTTTCTCCTTTTTATTATTAAACACTTTGCTAAGAAAAATTAGACCCTCTCATTTTTTTATAACCGCAGGACGCAGAAGTGCAAAAGTATTTATATCAAATTCGTTGATGTATAGAAAATTTTATATAAACACGAGAAAAAGATGTGTCATCTCATGCTGATTAGGCAAATAAGCATGAATGTTTATCGTAGCATAAATATTGATTCAATAATACATGCGATTCTGAAAATGAAGGGTCCTAAAGTAATCCGAAGGGGATTTTATAATGAAGGGTCAGTGCCGGTCAAATATTTGCGAATTTCTGTCCGAATCAAAACAGACGATCGTGACTTAGGGAAGAGGGAAGAGCGTCCAGTCGAGTAGAGAGAAAATAAGGCAATTAGCCGAATAGGTTCCGATCCGTGGGGCGAGAGGAATTCCGGAGAAAAGGGGCCCGCATTCAAAGACACAAGTTCCAAAGTCGAAACAAAGGGGGACGGAACGTAAACAATAAGAAGTCCGAATCTTCAATTAAATACCGAAGTTGCATTGTGTGGATGTGTGCGTGTATGTGTGAGAGCGCACTCTTTTCTTTTCCGCAGAAAAGTTTTCCACGGGCGGGAAAGAATGGGAAACTTCGCCGGCGACGTAACCAACTATTTTAATTACGCAAATTGAAAAACTATTTTGCAGTCGCGATCGTGACTGGTCCATTGTGGGACGCAATCAAACACGGCGAAATTTATGATTCGCCTCTCTCGTTGTAGACATTGCGAATTATGACGGTCGGGTTGGGATGTCCCCTCTTGTTTTATTTATACCGTCCGGCGCTTTGAATAGTCAAATTCATAGAAATTTCATTAGCAATCAAATTATTATTTGATTTTCTGATTGTCGGTTTCTGTTTGCTCGCTGCGTTTGTGCAATTTGCGCTCGCGCTGGGCTTGCCTATTGTAATCCTCGACAGGAAACAAGATTGTTGTATCTGTAGGAAGTGTCGTGTTGATAAACAATATATTATCAATATCTCGCCTACACTACAATCACATGTTACCCAACATGATTTATCTTGTACAGAAACACTACGCAATTGTGATTAAATTGTGTCAAGTTTGAAATAAGTAATTAATATTTACAGAGCTGGGTAGGATTCGAATTATTCAGGATTCGAATCCTGGATTCGAATCTATTTAGAGGATTTAAAAGAGGCATTCGAATACTTTAGTTCAACTCGATTCGTGATCCGGATTCGTTACATTTTTTTAAGAGGATTCGTATTCGAATCCAAATGTGGGTGATTCGAATCCTTATAAAAGGATTCGAATATTTATAAAATGATTTGAATACTTACAAATGGATTTGAATCATCAAAAATAATTCGAATTAATTGTAAGGATTAACTTGAGAAATTTTTTTGAGTGTTTTTAAATTGCTCGTTAAATCACTGTTTTATACGCGTGACGCATGAAGTAAAATTTCGAGTTTAGAAAAGCCCAGAAAATTTGTCTCGGGTCGCTGCGCGACCCTCGACAAATTTTCACGGGGCTTTTCTAAACTCGAAATTTTACTTCATGCTTAGTCTGGGAGTGGAAACGCTCGTTCGAAACTTCAAACTGAATGCTTTGATAAGAACATTAAATGACCAAAAATGTTTTTAATAATACTAATCTAGTTTTCGAAATTTTTTTTAATATTATTTGAAGTAAAACTGACATGGTAGCCACAATCTGAAATGTTGATTTTTTCCGGCATTTTCCTAATTCAAGATTTTTTTCCCTGACCTTTTAATATTTATTTATTTATTTATTTATCAACGGAAATCTCCTTTATACATCAATACACAATTAAAAATAGTGATATAAGATAAACATAATATTACTTTGAAAAACATATAAATAGAGTGAGAAAACAAACAAAAATACACCAATTAACAATATCCAGATTAATAAACTGTAAATGGCGTTTGAATACACTGTAAGAATTACTAAAAATGTAAAAGTTGGGATACAACATAAGGACATTACAATACCGCATTATACGTGCCACAGGATTATGGGAACCATACAATATGACTTTCTTCTGTGGAAAACCCCCATTTTGTTGAATTAATTTCATTGCTTTTGTAAATATTTAAGTTAATTTTATAAATGTTTACGTGTTTTGTAATTTCCCTGCTGATTTTGAAAAATTTATTAATATCATATGGCTTTTTTGTTAGTGTTTTGTTCAATTTGTATATAATTCCATGACTTTTCTCCGACTTTCCCGGTTTTAATGATATTCAGTAAATTTTTTATTTACGTTATTTTCAGGCATTTTATAATTGAGTTCAGTTTGAAGTTTTGAACGGGTGTTTCCACTCCCAGGCTAAGCATGAAGTAAAATTTCGAGTTTAGAAAAGCCCCGTGAAAATTTGTCGAGGGTCGCGCAGCGACCCGAGACAAATTTTCGGGCTTTTTTAAACTCGAAATTTTACTTTATGCGCCACGCGTACAAAACACTGATTTGAAATGAAGTTAAAAAACACACAAATACATCTTTAATCAGAGTAACAGAGAATCAGATATTTAGTGTGTTATTAACGATGTTCAGTGTTAATAATAAATAATTAGGTATTGAATATATTTGTTAAAACAACTGGTAAAGATATTTATATATCAATGGTTGCAAAAAAATAATAAAATCAAATTTGTTCCTAAAGGATTTGTATTCGTGATTCGAAAAAACAGGATTCGAATCTTTGATTCGATCATATTTATCTCTTACGAATCCTTTATTCGAGTATTCGTGATTCGAATCATATTAGGTGATTCGGATTCATGATTCGAATCCTTTTTACGAGGATTCGTCCCAGCTTTGGTAACTATACATATTCAATATACCAAATGTCCCTAAACTCAAATGCTACTTGATTTATTTGAAAAAATCAGTGCCGAATTTTACTCTTGACGTAATTTTAATGACTCTTGTTCTCTTGAAATGCCAAAATTAAAAAAAAATTATCATAGTCGTTTAATCTTTAAAAATATATATATTCCGATATTTACGCTGTAAATTTTCGTAGATTTTTTAAAATAGTTCAATTTTAAGTTTCTAACGAGTGTTTTAATAATAATAATAATAATAATTCATTTATTTCCAGTATGAATATACAGACATTCGTGGGTGGGTCAGTTACAGTAAATAAATAGTAAATGTGGTGTAAATAAGGACACTACAAACATATTAAAATTGATACAATCAAACATATTAAAACTTATATCTAGTTAAAAATCAGTTACAGGAAATAAATAATAAATGAGGTGTAAATAAGGACACTACAAACATATTAAAATTGATACAAACATATTAAAACTTATATATAGTTAAAATCAGTTACAGTAAATAAATAATAAATGTGGTGTAAATAAGGAAACTACAAACATATTAAAATTCATACAATCAAACATATTAAAACTTATATCTAGTTAAAAAATTAGGAAATAGATTAAATGAATATAATACAAGGTCTGATATAAGAATTAAAATATAAGTTTAAAATATAAAATTACGTTTACAATATAAATTTGAAGTACAGTCATATAATGCCGCACACGTTAATAAATTCATCTACTGTATAGCAGCAGTGAGTTAATAATATTTCCTTAACCCTTTTTTTGAATTGTTTCTTTGGTAATTGTTTTATTCTATCAGGCACAACGTTATATAATTTTAAGGACTGTACTATACATGAATTGTGGTAAAATGCATGACTGTGTTTTGGAAGTCTTATAGTTTTTGTTCTGGTATTGTGTTCGTGATGTACTTGGTTATTCCTTGATAGATATTCATTGTTCTTGACGAATTTAAGAGACTCGTAGATGTAGAGGCTGGCCAAAGGCATTATTTTGAGTCGTTTAAATAAGCTTCGATAGCTGCTATATGGTTTTGTATTTGCAATAGCCCTTACTAATCTTTTTTGAGCAACAAATACCTTTTTCAAATTAATTTTTGTTGTACAGCCCCAAAAGATGATTCCATATGTGAGTTGCGATTGACAGTAAGCCATGTAGGTTATTCTAGCCGCTTCTTCGTGCACATCTTTGCGTGTTGCAAATATAAGGTATGCATATTTTGATATTTGCATTGACACTTGTTGAACATGTGAATCCCACTTTAGATCATTTTGTATATTATTACCAAGAAATTTTACTTCATCCATTTCATGTAGTGTTTCGCCATTAAATTGTATATTTGTGTATCCTGTTGGTGCTTTATAGTGCATAATATGAGTTTTTGAAACATTAGTCTTTAAATTGTTATTGGTTAGCCAAGAATGGAGTTCAACAAGCACATCATTTGTTGCTTTATTAAGTTCATCTAGACGGTAGCTTTCCATGTTAATGGTGGTATCGTCTGCGAACATTGTAATGTGTCCATTAATATTGAGTGGTATGTCATTTACAAATATTAGGAAAAGAAGTGGCCCTAATACGCTTCCCTGTGGAATATCAGTCTTCGGAGTGGCTGCGGATGATGTGTAATGAATGTTGTTGAACTGCATTTTTGTTATCTGTATTCTTTCAGAAAGATAAGTTTTGATCAAATTCAGGCAGTTTCCTCTTATTCCGTAGTCAAATAATTTACTTAATAGAATATCGTATGGAACACTGTCAAACGGTTTCGTTAGGTCAATAAAAATATAAAATTCGAAAATCGAAAATCGCGAAAATCGCATGCGTTGTTGTTAGGCCCTTTCTAAACCCATATTGCTTTGGACTCAATATATTATTATTTTCTAAATAGTTCATTATCCTGTTGTATATAACTCGTTCATATACTCTTGAGAATGCTGGTAAAATTGAAATTGGCCTGTAATTATTTACGAGATGGGCATCTCCTTTTTTGTAAAGTGAGACAATTTTTCCCGCTTTAAGAGCTTTCGGAAATATACCATTGCATAGCGACTGGTTAATAGCAAATGTTAGTGGTTTAATAATTTCTTGTTTTGTAAATTTTAAGACATTGATAGATATATCATCTAAATCTTTGGAGGTGGTATTCTTTAAGGTACTTATTATATTGCTTACTTCGATTTCGGTTACAGGATAGAGAAAGATTGAACCTGAGCTACTGATACTTATTTGTCTTGAATTGTTTGTTACATGTGTAGTAGGGTCAGTGCAAATCGAACTAAAATGTTTATTCATCGTATTGATGATTTGTTGCGGATCAGTAATTTTCAAATTTGACTCTAAAATATATTTTATATCCTTATTAGGGTCCGCATCTTGATTTTTATTTTCCTTCAGAATTTTCCACATTTCGTTTGATGAGCTTGTTGCTTTTTTTATTCGGTTTGTATTGTAACTTCTTTTTTCTGTTTGAATGGAAGATTTGTATTGTTTTTTTAGTGATTTATATGTATTGTAAATTATTTCACTCTTGTTTGTTTTATACATATCATACAATAGATTTAGATTATTTTTTAATTGTTTTAATTTGTTGTTGATCCACGGTATTTTTGGTTTGAAATTATTTACCGTCTTTATTGCAATGGGACAGCAAGTATTGAATGCTTTTAGATAATTTGTATAAAAACTGTTAAATGATTCTTCCCCGCCGAACGGTTGGATTTCTTCCCAATGTTTTAAGTGTAACATTTCGTTGAGCTTATTAAGGTTACTTTCAGTTATTTCTCTTCTTGTTATGGTTTTTGTATCTTTGTTCTTACTGCACACGAACTCGAGTAATTGGCCTCTGTGGTCGGATATATTCGTATCCAGAGCATTAGCATATGTATACTTTATATTTGTAATTAAGTTGTCTATACAGGTGCTACTTGTCTTTGTAACGCGAGTTGGCGATGTAATGGTCGCATTTAGATTATAGCTACTTATTAAATTTAAAAACATAGATACTTTGTAGTCACTTTGTTTGTGTAAATCAAGATTGAAATCACCCCCGATTTTTATTTCTAATTGTTCTACTATTATGAGTTTGTGAATTACTTTCTCAAGAATATATAAAAAGTCAGAAAATAATCCGTCTGGTTGACGATAGACGCTTAGAAAAATAATCTTTCGATTTGTTTGAAAAACGCATTCTGCACATGCTAGTTCTAATATTTTTTTCTGGGAAAGATTGTTTATGTCCGGCCTGCAGTATACTTTATATTTATCTGCAGCTAAAATTTCGGCTGCACCGTGGCCGTACGTCCTGCGAGAAAATATTGAAACAAGATTATAATTTTTAATTTGGGAAAACTATCGGAGTGTTTAACCCAATGTTCAGTAATTAGAAATACATCAACAGTGTGTTCGTAAAGCATTATTTCGATTTCATTGACTTTATTCCCAATCGACTGTACATTCTGATGCAGAACTACAATATTTTTAGTGTTTATGTAATTCTTCATTGTTACTTTTTTTGTGGGGGTTTCTGTTGCCTGTGAAAAAAACGATCCATGTACGCTCCATAAGGCCATTGATTTGGATCCATAGCTTTATCAAAGTTAATCCTATCAATGGTTACCTTGAAAGAGGAATAATACTGAGGATATTTTGATTCAATGTTTTCACAGACTGCTTCTGAAAATTCTGGTTTTAAGTATGCACATAGATCTGCAGACGTTGTAGATGGATCTAATCTAGAGACATACAAGAATGCTTTTCGCGCAATGGCTGTGATATTCTTCGTTTTTGTAGTTGCTCCGACAATTCCGTTTGGTTTTTTGTTTCGTTTTATTTTGGTCACTTCTATCCAGGCCGGCGTCTCAGTGCGATCGGTGCGGTCTGTTGTTATTTCCGCATCTTGGCTGTTGGTGGGGGGTGATTCGTAGACTGGCTGAGAAGATTGAGTCGGCGCACAGTGGATCGACTCTATATAAAAATATGGACATTCACGAAAAAACATATTTTGGAATATAATTATTTTTTTACATAGAAGTTGGAATAGATAGTATAGAGTTTTATAAATTGCGGGTAATTTATTTTTACGAAAAAATATAGTGCCGTAATATAAACTCAAAGTTAAACAATATGTTTGAATCTACAAACCCTCTAAAAAGCGATTTAAATAATCAATGCGCATTGCCATTTAATAGAAAAAAAAAAGCTTTTTTATCTTTTACATAGGAAAGCAATTGTATTAGCTTCAAAATAGGATATTACTTTTAACACAATGAGGTGTACCCCCGGAGAACACACTCATTTTTAAAGAGAATAAAAAAATTGTAATGTATGAAGTTATATTAAGTTTTAAAAAAATGTCCAACTTTGTCCAACATTCTGTTAATAGTTTAGTAATAACCAAACTTTTAGCTTTTACGTGCTATAAAAAACTCTTCCATTCTTGTCCATTTATCAATTTAAATCAATAAAATATGAAAGGAATTACAGTTTGAGTAAAATTATATTTATATTATCAAGTCACCTTAACTTACCCAACACAATCTGACAGTACCTTGACAGTGAAATTTAATTATCTCAGTATTTAATTAATAAGTCTAAAAAGTTATGGAAAATATAAAAACAAACAGAGATTTGTATAATTTTTTAAAGAACGTTGGTTTTAAAGATGCAACTGCTGCGTTGGATGCATTAATATGTGCTTCAAGCGGAGGTATGAACGAACATATTAACGTTATGCTGAAGGAGAAAATTCGACTATTTTGCTATAAAATTAACAAGAAAAGGAGGGAATGTGCACATCAGGAGAAGAGATTTATATCAAAAAACATGAAATGGTTGGAGATGAAAATTATTTGGCCAAAAGAAGTTTTTGTTCAAAGGAATTCTAAAGGAGAACCCAATATAAGGAAAAAGTTTCAAAATTTAAGTGAAAAACAGAAGAAAAGAAGAACAGGATCATTAAAAGACATTCCGATAGAATATTTAACATATATGGTTAAGAAGAACATGTCCAGCGAAGGGAAATTTATTTATGATTTCCTAAATAATCACCCAGAGCATCTAAAGAAGATAAAGTTATATTGTGAGCAATTACTAAAAAACACTTTATGCGAAAAAACAATGCCAAAAGAAAAAGTTTTAAGTTTATATGTTGACGCAAAATTATCAAAATTTCAGTACAATCTAATACGAAGCTCTCTAAATGAGTATAGTAACTGTTTACCTAGCTATTATAGTCTACAAAAATTAAAAAATGAATGTTATCCTATTCGAGAATCCATAAATATTAATGAATTGTATGTCAAAATTAATCTTCAAGACCTATTAAATAAAACAGCAGAACGACTGGTAATTGTAAACCCACAGATAAAAAAATATACAAAATTAACAATGATAACAAAATGGGGTTGTGATGGGTCTTCTAATCAGTCACAATATAAAATTAAATTTGCAAACAATGGCAGTGATGATTCCTCCGTTTTTATTTGTAGTATGGTACCAATAAAATTGTTTGATGAAAAAACAAAATTATCTGTGTGGCAAAATGAAACTCCGTCTTCCACACGTTATTGCAGACCCATACAATTTCATTTTATGAAAGAAACTTGTGAATCTACATTACGGTTAGTAAATGAAATTAATCAAGAAATTGCACAACTCAAGCCGACTAAAATTCAAAATTACTGTTCTATAATACATAAAATGATTTTTACCATGGTTGACACAAAAATATGCAATGTTTTGACGGACAATAAATCATCTATGTGTTGCTTTATATGCAAAGCGACACCAAAAATGATGAACAATTTATCATTTGTTCAAAATCGAAAATGCATAGAAGAAAATTACCAGTTTGGTTTATCGCCGCTTCATGCATGGATTCGGTGTTTTGAGTGCCTTATTCATATATCATATAACTTACCTTTTAAAACATGGTCAATTCGTGATGAACGAATAAAAATGTTGCGCAATAAAAGGAAACAAATGATTCAGGATACTTTTAGAAGCAAAATGGGTTTGTTAATTGATATTGTGAAACAGGGATCAGGAAAAACACATGATGGAAATACAGCCAGAATTTTCTTTAAAAATTTTAAATTGTCTGCTGAAATCACTGAATTAGATATTGATCTAATTAAAAGATTATATGTAATATTACAGGTAATTGCATCAGGATTGGCAATAAATGAAGACAATTTTAAAATTTATACCTTTGAAACAGCGAAATTGTATACCAATTTGTACGGCTGGTTTTATATGCCTGTCACGTTACATAAATTATTATTACACGGAGCAGAAGTTATTAAAAACCATATTGTACCAATTGGTCAATTATCGGAGGATGCACAAGAAACTAACCACAAGTTATTTCGGCGATATCGGGAATTCAATAGCAGAAAAAATTCACGAATTGACAATAATACCGATTTAATTCATGCTCTATTAATTGCCTCTGATCCATTAATATCAAGTTATAGATCAAAAAAGAAGAGAAGTTTTAGTTTATTACATGAAGCAAAATTTTTGTTAAAAGATGACCACTCGGATGTAACATTTGTTAAAGATTCATCTGATATCGCAGATGATAGTGGTGATAATGAATTCGGCATAAGAGAAGAGGAAGAAGCAGAAACCTAATTTCTATGCGACTTTTATACTTTTTTAATACCATTTTATTTTATTTCTTCTATGTTAAAAAAATTAGTTTTAAAATTATTTTCTTTTCTGTCTCCATCAAAATATATACCTGTTCTTTTTGTAAATATTAGGTTCAATTTAAATGTTTATATTATTACCATATTTTTCTTACAGTTAATGAAAGTTATGTTTTATTATTTAAGAAATGCATTGTTACAAATTATTTAAAAATACATCAGTTGTACATACTCATTATTATATTTGTTTAACTATTAATATAATTCTGAACAGATAAGGCGTTAAATTCGACAAACAATTTCAAATAAAAAATTAATTTAATAAGAAAAAATAATATTTAACTAATTAACAGAAATAATTAGTGACACCCTTCATTATTACAGTTTTAAATATTTACTTATTACGTAAAAAATATAATTTCATGAATTTAATGCTGAAATTTCTTTAAAATGGCTCTATTTTAGTGAATGTCCAAAAATTTTCCAATTCAGCCCACTGTGCGGCGCGTGCATATCATTCATTGGCTTTGGGTTCTTCGCGCGCTTGCTGGAGTTTTGTTTTTTGGAGATTTCTGTATTGTCTTTCTTATCGTTGTAATTTCCACTCGATAGAGACCTTGTTTTAATATTTGTTATTGGTAGTTTATTTTCTTTTTGAATTTTTGTACCAGAGATGGCGTTGTTGGGTTTGTATACGATATTTTCTTCTAAATATTCTACTTTTTGATTTAGAAGTTTGATATTGTCCTTTAAGAATTTATTTTTATCGTCCATTTCAGCTACAAGTTTAGTAAGAAGTTCCACTTGCCTTTTCAACGATGCATTCTCTTGCGGTAGATTCTTAACCTCACTATCTTCCGATCCACAGCAGGACACCCATATTCCTTCAAGAAACGTTAGGCCCCTGTTTTTTTTAGCACAGCTACGATGGTATGCATTTCCACATTTTTTACAAACAAATGTTTTAAATAATTGATTGGTACAACACTTTTCATAAGGTTCGGTAGGCTCACTATTTTCACTTGGTTCGCCCGCCATTTTTCATTCCTAGATTCCTAGTTTATACTTACCAGTTTATTATTTATGTATTTTGTTGTTAACTTATGCAAAAGAAGATTAGGTACTATAAAATTTTATTATTATTAAAGTTTAAGTAAAATATACTAAAACTTAATTAAAACCCCTTTACGAGTAATAGACAGTAGTATATAATTTGGTGTGAATCAATTGGAACAAGACAAGGATGATTTTCCAATATGATCCAAAGGGATTGAAAGATTAGTAGCGAGGAGCAGATGGAGCATTTCACGCCATCAGTGTTATTTAGTCCTCCCCCCGTTTCATTGAAACGTCATGTCGGCGTTATTGTGCAGGGATTTTCACTTATTGATGAAGGAACGTGTCAGTCAGGGCTTCCTATATATCACACACGTCCCATTCAGCACGTTTAATGTTAAACATTTAAAAATACCAAGAGAGCGCGCATAATAAATCATCAATTGACGAGCGATGACTTGGAAATTAAATTTAAAAAGGGATCCTTTTTTTACTCGGCGCGGTTTCCAGTAAAATGTTAATCAACACCGTCGTTTTAATTAAAATTGTTGTGTGCGCCGATAATTCACCCTTCTATTAATATTTAATGAAACTTCGACGCATCAATTTGTTAATTGAAATGTATATAGATTTTACGGCTTGATTGATAAAGGGTAGGTTGCTTTATGTTTAATTAATTTTGGGACCAACAGGGAGACTGCATGAATTTTTTATTAACGTAATACTGCCCTAGAGGGGTATGTGTAACAATGTTTGTTTTCCCACAAAACGGATATTTATTATAATTCCTTTAATCTAGCCGTCTGCGTTTTAGTTAATTAAACTTAAATGAAAACACTTTATCAAACAAAAGATTTGTAAACTGCAACTATTGTTATAAAAAAATGTAAGACTGAGAAACGGCTGAGCTAAGTTTAAATTTAGTGCCATAATCAAGAATGAAGGTGCGTAATTTGACTTACCCACAGATTTGGGGTTTCTATCCTTGACCCAGACTTTCTGCAAATTGCAATCTTGAATATTATACTAATTATTGTAAATCATAGTCACCGTAACTTAATTATTATATAAAGTGATCTAGAATTATTATACCAGTTGGCTGTACTGTTAGAGTAACAACAGTAGGAGTTCAGGAGAATAAAGATGTCTTAATAGTATATACAGGGTGCGGCAAAACAGACAGTACAGTTTGGAACGTCCAGTACATCCCGTCCCACAATGATATCCTGGGAGGGTTATCATTGTGGGTCGTGCCATTTTTAGTTGTTACCATGGTTTGGTCTGGAGAACATCGGGGCTTCGAAGTCCGCACGTTTCTTGAAAATGGCCGTTCTGCCGTCGCCACCCAGCAGGCCTTCCGGCTGCATTTCAATCTTGCGGGTCGTGATCCTGTCCCTCACCGTAATTTAATCGCGAGTTGGGTGCGTACATTAAAAGAAACTGGTTCCACACAAAGACGTAGGGGTTTAGGAAGACCCAGAACGGTAAGAACACCCGAAAATGTAGCAAGAGTAAGAGAAGCTATCGAACGGTCACCTACGCGCTCTGCCCGGAAGCATGCAACTGCATTGGCCATTGCTGATCGCTCTCTAAGACGGATATTGCATGAAGACTCATTCCACCCCTACAAGATGATGCTTGTTCAAAAGTTTTTGCCCCCTGATGCATGAATCGCTCCCAAGAAATGTTGAACCGGATCCATGCGAGGTCAACTTTTTTTCAGTAGTGACGAGGCCCATACCATCTCTGTAGAGGGGTAAATAAACAAAATTTTCGATACTGGGCTGTAAATAACCCAAGGCAACTTCACGAGAGATCACTTCACTCCCCAAAAGTCACCGTGTGGTGTGCGATTTTCAAATTTTGGGTGATCGGGCCTTATTTTTTTAAAGAGGACGGACGAACAGTAACTATTACTGCTCAACGTTATGCTTTCATGTTGGAAATTTTTTTTCAACCTCGATTGAAAGAACTGATGGAGGAAGCAGATCTGGGAGACATCTGGTTTCAGCAGGACGGGGCTACGGCCCATACTGCTCGAGTTTCAATGACGAAACTGCGACAAGTGTTCCCTGGGCGCCTTGTTTCTCTGAGAGGTGATGTGGAGTAGCCCGCACGCTCTCCTGATCTGAGCATTTGCGACTTCTTCCTGTGGGGCTACCTGAAGGAAAAGGTTTTTAGGCATCGACCTCGTACCTTGGAAGAACTCAGGGATCGAATTCGGGAGGAAATCGCCGCTATACCCATCGAAATGTGCCAAAATGCGGCCGAAAATTTCAGAAATCGCCTTCATCAATGTATCGCTGCTGGGGGTCATCATCTTTCTGATATCATCTTCAGGACTTAATGCATAAAACGGCATGATGTACCGATTAAGATAAAATAAACCCCATTTCTTTAAAAACTGTCTGTTTTGCCGCACCCTGTACTAATTTGAACTTAATAAAAAAATTCAATACAATGCGAATAGTGTAATCCCAAATGTGCATATTTACATTTTCTTTTTAAAATTTCCACTCTGGTCTAATTTATTTTCGAGCTGAGCACGGAATAAAATAAATACAAAAGCCGGTGCCCGTGCGAGCAGCACACACGTAAATACGTTGCGCTTGTAAAACGAACTTTACCCGCGTGCATGTGTGTGTATATTAAGAAAGCCGATTCACCCGTGTATCTCCTAATGTAATCAAATACTTATTTGACGAAATCAAGTTCTAGACTTACCGTACTTTCAATTTAAATCCCTGAATAACTCGAAACGGCGAACTTTTATAAACCCTATTTTTCCGAGATTGCAGCGTACTAATGAAAAGCAATGGATTTTATTGAATGTTTTTTTTTTATTCATAAGATAATATGATATTGTTACAGGCTTGTTAAAATTTGTAAGCACATAACAAATTGTAAATAAAGACAAATGTAATAAAGGGTGGGCCATCGCAAGGAATCTTTTTAAAATGTTAATAAAACACAAACGGCTAGAAGGAATTTCATGATCTTCAATTTATTTTGTAGCCAAGAGTATCCGGTTATACACGGAATATGATATCAGCCAAATGGCTACCACGGCTGGCCTTACAATAGTCCATTCTCTAAACCCAATTTTTCAGAACTTTTCCCAACGTCTGCGGTTCTATCTCAGCAATGGCATTTTAGATATTGACTTTAAGATCATCAATCGTTGCTGAATCGTTGGCATAACAACATTCTTTAACGGCACCCCAGAGATAAAAGTCCATGGGCGTCAAATCGCAGCTCCCTGCTGGCCAATTCAGATCTCCACGACGGCTGATTACACGATTTTCGAACTTTGACCGCAATAAGTCGATAGTTTCGTTACTAGTGTGGCATGTCGCTCCATCTTGTTGGAACCAGATATTGCCCACATCCAATCCAGCAGTTTGCTCTCAAAAAAAGCTTGCTATCATGGTCCTATAGCGTTTTTCGTTGACCGTTTCGCCAGATTCAAAGAAAAATAGGCCGATGAAGCCGCCGGCCCATAATCCGCACCATACAGTCATTCGTTCGGGATGCATTGGCTGCTCAACGATCACATGTGGGTTTTCCGATGCCCAAATCTTGCAGATTTGCCTGTTTACATAGCCTCGAGGTGAAAAAGCGCTTCATCGGAAAAGATAACTTTTCGCCAAAATTCACCATCGGCTTCCAGCTGCTTTAAGGCCCAATTAGCAAAGTTGTATCGAAGTGGATGGTCAACTCTCTTCAACTGCTGTGATATTTGGACCTTATAGGCGAATAAACAGATGTCTTTATGCAAAATACGCCTCAAGGTAGTGCGACTAATGTTCAACTGCTGAGAGCGATCACGAGTCGATGTTCTCGGGTTGGCTTGCACACTACGGGCTACAGCAGCAATATTCTCGGGTGTACGAACCGGACGAGCGTGTGGAACTTTAGTACGGTCCACCAGCATTCAGAACACTTGCATTTGGCTTGAGAAGTAGTTGTTTCAATGAATATTTGGGGACTTGTCCCAATGAGACAAAAATTTTGCAGAAAGTCGATATTAATTTAAATTTGTTTTTATATTTTTTAAAAATAACCTTATGTACACAATTTCTTTTCTTACTTTAGAGATCAATCTAAGGTAAAAATTGGCCACTCCTTTTTATGATTTCTATGAATATTTTTTTTTAAATATACACTATGTATACGCTGTAAATTTTTAGGCATTCGTTGATTTTATATTCGCGTTCAATATGAAATTTCGAACGAGTTTTTCCACTCCCAGACTAAGCATGAAGTAAAATTTCGAGTTTAGAAAAGCCTTAAAGTTTGGTTTGGTCGCTCCGCGAAGCGGAGCGGCCAAACCAAATTTTGAGGCTTTTCTAAACTCGAAATTTTACTTCATGCGCCACGCGTATAAAACACTGAAATATTGTGAAGTTAGAAATACACTGAAAATTACTTTTTTGAAATAAATAAACAAAATATTTGAATAAAAAAATATTAACATTCTTCTTTATACATTTTTAAGTCAGGTCAAGCATTACAATGTATCAAATTAATTGATTTAGTATTTTAATTAACAAAAAATTAATAATGTTAAGTTATAAAGTTGGAAACGTATATGTTATTTGGCTATAAGAAGAAACAATGATTAATATTCCAAAATAATTCTAATACATATTAAACATTAAAGCTTTGCGAATAAATTAACAATTTTTTTTTTCAAAAAGTGTTTCCTTAATTACATTTAATTAAATAATAGAACAAAAAAATAATAATGTTGAGTTACAAGGTCGGAAATTTATATGTTAGTTGATCATAAGAACAAACAATGATTAATCTTCCAAAATAATGAAAATATAGTTTTGAAACCTAAAAAAAATATTAAATAGAAATTATTCTTCCCACGTAAATATTATATATTATTAAATGTTTATGAGATCATTAGGCAAAGTTATATTATTTAATTTTTATTTAATTAAGAATTAAATTAAATAAATATAACTTTGCCTAATGATTTCATAAATATTTAATATTATTTAATATTTACGTGGAAAGCATTATTTCTTGATCCTATTGCTTTAAATTCTTATAATTAAGGCTTATCAAACTCTGAAATTTTTAGTAGTCTGAAAATTATATGTAAAAATTCAAGCGTATTATTTTCGTATAGTTTTACGTAATATGATAGCAGACTAGTTTTTTTCTAATCTCCTTTTTCCCTTATCGACCCTCGGGTTATTAAAATTTTATAAAAGTTTTCATGCCCCTCAGGAGACCTCACACAAAAGTCTGCGGAATAGTCTTGTATTTCAATAAAAAAAAGTAAATAAAAACATTCTAAGGAAAGAAAAAATGTATTCATCGCGGAAAAAGAAATATTTCACAATGGATTTAAAGAAACATATAAGGAATAAATTTAAACAGTTTATATTGCATTAAGCATTATTTGCATAAACATATTGAATAAGTAACATAAAAATAAAGACAAATGAATTTAAGATGAGTTTACAATAATCGTTTTATCAAATGAAATTTTTATTATATTAAATGACAATTGCCCTTACCTGTCAATTTTAAAACTTAGACCAATCAAAATGGCGTATTACTTAGAAATTAGCCAATGACATACGAATTACGTGAATATTTAGACAGCGAATATTTGGCCGGGCAAAATATTCGAATATTTTCCGCAAAAACAACTAGATGCCTTATTTACAATAATTTTATTATTAAAGGTAAATAAGAATATCAAAAATAAGCATTTTTAATTATAAGACATTAAAATTGAAACAGTTGGTGAAATTAAAAGTACAATTACGATAAACATTTCGATGATTTTCTTATTATTTCTGTTCTAGCGATTGTCTAAACCAGGGGTCTTCAAACTACGGCCCGAGGGCCACATCCGGCCCGCGGACAGATTTTGTCCGGCCCGCGGAGAGCTAGCATACTTGAAAACTCCTTTTAGAGAACATATTTTTTATAGCAAATTAAATTTAGTTTACTGAAGTATTCTAATTTTATGTTGAATAATTATTAATATGACATCTACATTGATATGGTCATGGGCTAACTACTCATAACATTGTTGTAGGCTTATTGTTATTGTTTTTGTGATAAGTTGGATAAAGAAACACAGAATTGTAATGAGTAAAGACATGTATAATATGGAGAAAATTTAACTTCAGTATATAATAACTAACAAATTATTGAAATGAATTCAACTAACATTTTATACATTTTAAATAAAAACATAACTTATAACAAGCATAATGACATATGAAATACTAATGAGATTTATGTAATTGAGATTTTCCAGTGACAATAGTTTGTAGTAGTGGACTAATTTTACTTGTGCCAATTATTAAAAGAGATTTAAGATGCTCATCAATTAATTTAGTATATAGGTATTTGATTGAAATTCACTTGGTTTGTTTTACTAATAAATTGTTTTAGTTTCAACTAGTTTCGGCTTAATAATAACGAAATCATCCAACAATACACTAACATATAAAATATTTAGAAAAGAAACATGTAAGGATACAATAATACGTATAAACTCAAACACACACAACCAAATTAAATATAGTACTTTTCATTCATTTATACACAGATTAATTAATATTCCACTTAGTAAAATAGATTATCAAATCGAACTAAACACAATTAAAACAATAGCAAAAAATAACGGTTATAAACAGGCATTAGTTGATCAAATGATTAAAAAGAAAAAACAAAAACAATTGCGAAAGTATTTTTATAGTGTGACAAAAATAGAGAAAACCTACTGGAATAGATTAGAATATGTCAATAACCTCTCACAGAAAATTAAACAAACAGTTAAGGGAAAGGACAATAACATAATTTTGACTAATTCTGTTAACTTAGGGAAAATATTAGTGAATAATAAAATTAAAACAGACAATAGTCATATTAAAAAATGCGGAGTATATGAGCTGAAATGTGATGACTGCGATGCAATATATATATATAGGACAAACGGGCAGGTCTTTTGAAACGCGATTAAAAGAACATAGGAAAGATATTCTAAATAATAAACAGACGACGGGGTTCGCAAAACATTGCATCACGGCTAATCACTTTTTCAGCTCAAACGACTGTAAAATGTTGCATTCGGGTAATAAGGGATTAGTTTTGAATTATCGGGAGGGTTTAGAAATAAGTAAAGCCATAAAGGCGGGAAAAAACGTGGTCAATGACAACGAGGACCTTTGGAATTCCCCGATAATTAGAGCGCTTATTACCTGAAATGCCGACATCTAGTATATATAATCAATTTTGCTCGTTTGTACACCATTCTTGAAAATGGCATTAAGCCGAAACTAGTTGAAAATAAAACAATTTATTAGTAAAACAAAGCAAGTGAATTTCAATCAAATACCTATATATTAATAGAAATGTTTTACCAAGTGATCAATGAGAAACAAGTTAACGATATATTAAGTTAATTTAGATCTGTAAACATTTTTTGTGTACTTCATTTTAGAGAAGGTCTTCTCACACAAATAAGTAGTACCAAAAACAGAAAACAGCCCACGAGCAAATTTATGCAAATTATCAAATTGTGTCAGTGGAAGACTCTTATAAAATTCCAACAAAGATGAGTTTTGATATTTTTTCTTAATTATATCACTGCACTGTAGATCAATCATTTCCATTTGAAGTTCCGGGGCTAGGGTTTCCATGTCAGTATCAAAAGGATTCTGAAAAATCTAAATTTGATTCGCAATGGCATCAAAGTCCGAGAAACGAGTATCAAAATTTTTTTTCAAAGCACTCAAATTTTCGATTGCAAAATCGATAGGAAACTCAGTCTCAGTGGTGTGGCTGAATATTTCACATGTCTTAAAATGTGAAAAACATTTACTTCGTAGTTGTGATTGAAACAGTATCAATTTCTTTCGGAATGATTTGATATTAGTGTATAAATCAGGAAGATGCTGGTTTTCTCCTTGCAATCTCAAATTCAGTTCGTTCACATGTTTTGTCAAATCAACATAGAATGCTAACTTCCACAGCCATGCGTTGTTTTGTAATTTAGTAAGAGGGTGATGCTTTTCATTCAAAAAAATTTCGATCACTGCTCGAAGTTCAAAAAAGCGCAGAAAGACTTTCCCACAACTAAGCCAACGTACGGCAGTATGATAAGGTAAGTCATTTTCTCTAATCTCTTCAATAAATTGTCGGAATTGTCGGTGATTCAGTCCAAAAGATCTGATAAAATTAACAGTTGATATGACTGGTTTCAGAACTTTAGACATATCCAAACATTTTCCGCACAAAGACTGTTGATGAATGATACAATGTAAGACTAATGGTTTTGAACCACCGTAATTTTCTACAGCCTTTGACACAAGAGCGACCACTCCTTAATCTTTCCCACTCACGTTTTTGCCTCCATCAGTTGTAATACATTTCAAGTTTTTCCATCGAAGGTTCTTTTGATTAATGGCCATTTCAACTCCTTTAAAAATATCTGTACCAGTGGTTGTGCCATGAATACTATACATATCAAGAAGTTCTTCATGCATTTCATAGCTTTTATCTACTCCTCGAATATAAATCAACACCTGAGAAGTATCTGACACGTCCGTTGACTCATCCAAGGCCAAAGAAAACCATTCAACATGTCCATTTGTGTCGAACAGTTGAGAGGATATATTTTCAGCGATGTATTCTACCCTTCGAGCCACAGTGTTTGCTGACATACTGACAGTTTTTAATAAATTTACCTTTTCAGGGCACATTTCTTCGGCTACTGCAATTATGCATTCTTTGATCATTTCTCCATCGGTGAATGGTTTTCTACGTTTTGCAATTTCAAGAGCCACACGAAAGCTGGCACGAGTTGCAGCCTCTTGTTCAGTTTTGAGTTTTGTAAATGAAGATTGCTGCGATTTCAATCCGCGCTTCATAGCTTCGAATTTTTCTGTCCGCAAACTTCCTGTATATTTTGAGTAATTTTGAAAATGTTTTGTTTCATAATGACGTTTAATGTTATATTCCTTGAGACCGGCTATGCTTTCATTGCAAATCAAACATAGCGCCTTGTTACTGGACTCAATTACGAAATACTGAATGTTCCACTGATCTTTGAATTTTCTGCATTCACTATCAATTTTTCGCTTCTTTTCCATACTACTAAATCACACACAAAAGCAACAATTAAAATTAAAATACTGTTACAAAGATGTCTTAAACTTAAACACGCACAAACACGTTTTAAGGAGGTACGCACTATTTTATTTCACAACAGTGTCATTGGAACTGACTTGTGGTTGCGCCACTAGCCTTCTTATATATTCCAATTACTGCCATCTAGAAGTGAGTGGAAGACACCAGAACTTTCTCGAACCAACGAGATTATTCTGTACGTGCTATTGGCGCCATCTGTTAGCGATAGAAGGTACTACCTATTTCCGCTTGTGTCCACCAGATGTCGTGTCACGTTACTCCTCATTGCTCGTACTCTACGACCAATCTAGAAATTACAGATATTGACAGGACAATTAATAATATGCAGTGTTGCCGTTTTGCGGACTTTAGTCCGATTTTCAGCCTTTTTTAAACGTTGCGTAATGTTTCGGACATTTTTTTTCATCAGTGTACTATTTCACTTTTTACCACCGGCAACAATAATAATATGGTTTTGGCCCTCGGAACTTACTGGAGTAATCAGTATGGCCCTAAGGCTGGAAAGTTTGGAGACCCAGGGTCTAAACAAATATCCCTCGTGCAGGCATATATATTCCGCAAATGTTCCCATCTCTCATACGCGTGTTTGTTGTCCCTTGTAAATTGCCCGTTACAACAAATACATGTGTGACAGGTCGAGAAAATTTTCCTTTTAAAATAATTTATACCGGGTGTTGACTTGGCGGACGCAACATAGGAAATCGCATGTTAATTTTAAAGTGTTCAAATATTGGCTTTATTTATTGGTTTATTTTAAGTTCAATTTAAAGCTTTAAACAAGTGTTTTCCACTCCCAGACTAAGCATGAAGTAAAATTTCGAGTTTAGAAAAGTCCCGTGAAAATATATATATATATTTTCACGGGTTAGAGACAAATTTTCTGGGCTTTTCTAAACTCGAAATTTTACTTCATGTGCCCCGCGTATAAAACACTATAATATTGTCAAATTTATGTATATTTGAACTTCACTTAAAATCTGTGTTTTATACGCGTGGCGCATGAAGTAAAATTTCGAGTTTAGAAAAGCCCAGAAAATTTGTCTCGGGTCGCTTCGCGACCCTCGACAAATTTTCACGGGGCTTTTCTAAACTCGAAATTTTACTTCATGCTTAGTCTGGGAGTGGAATACACTCGTTTAAAGCTTCAAATTGAACTCTTATAAAAATCAACGAATGTCAATAAATTTATAGCTAAATACAATAATTGCGGATGTCAAAATAGCACAACATATTGTTGTTTCTTAATTAATGACAAAAAACATAACGCAAACATCGTAATAACTGTGGTCTGCATAATACCACTTTTTAGGAGGATTTTTCTTGGAGAGTGTAAATCATTTTGAAAACATTTACATTAATCAAATGACTGCGATATCTATTGCCATTTTGGCATCCGCAAGTGTTGTTTCAATTCCAAGGCATGTCATTATTTTTATAAAATCACATTACTTTCTCTTAATTATTATAACTTGAGAAACGTAAAGTGATAAATATTAACACGAATGAATTCAGAAATATTTCCTCTACAAAAAAGGTAAATACATTTTGTTTCTAAAATAAATAGGGGAGCTAAAATTTAAACATTTCAAAATTTATATGAGATTGCCTATGTTGCGTCCGCCAAGTCAACACCCGGTATGTGTTTTAAACGTTTTGTAAATGAGTGAATTGATAATCAGAAATGTTGGCTAAAATATCGTGATATATTGCTTGAAGATTGTTAATAGCTTATTAATAATCATCTTTATTGTCCGGGCAGTGTAGCCAGGCGCAAGCTAATCCATCACCATTATTCAGCGGAATCCAAACCGGGGCTGATTAATTAGGGTTCTCTGCCCGCCGGTTATTGATGGCCAGATTTTCTAGGTCGCTCTAATTTGTGTCTGCAGTTGACAGATAACGGGCCGCGCGCGGTTATCTAGGTTCGGCCACACGCGATCTAGAAAACCGTGACTTTTATTAGCGCTTTTCCGAAAACCTAATCTGATGGCATTTTCTGGGAGCGAGGGGCGGGTTTCCTTTTTTTATATATATCCCGGGTAAAAAATCACCACTTCAAATTGTCTAAGTAAGACGTATTGTCGGCGTTGGAAATCACCGCGGATAATTTTCGCAGCCGCATTTTTTATCATCCCCCATTTTCTTTTGGAAAATATACAGATCATCCATTCAGTCTTTTAATAAATAATTTAAATTTAAATCACATATGGTATACTTATAAAACATAACTTAAAATTAATCAAATTATTTTAATTAAAACAGCACACTTTTATTGTTAAACATTGCAACATGTTTCATCATACAGTGGCTTCATCAGGCAGATGATTTTGCAGTGTTCAACAATAAAAGTAAAACCCTTCTCTCTGTGTTGTTTTATTTTAAATAGTTAAATAATATTATGGAATCAGGCGTGTAGATAGAAATTATTTTTCCCGAAATGTTATTCAATCGTAATTATAAGATATTTGCAGTTTCCCATGCAATTTGTTAGTTTATTAAGAAGTTAAAAAACTTCTTAATAAATTAACAAATTGCATGGGAAACTGCAAATACCTTATAATTACGATAAAATTTTATTTATTTATTTATTTGTACGGAAATCTCCATTTTACATTAAATATATATATATAATAATAAATGTGTGTAAATTAAACATATAACAAATAATACAATGCACATGATAGTTATAAAATTCAAGTTACAATTAGCTAATAAATACAATTAAAATACAACTACAAGATCAATGAGCGAAAGGTGGCGCTTAAACATATTGTATGAATTACAAAATATTAAAAAGTTTGGAAATGTATTTAGTATATTACAATATTTCATTATGCGACAAACAGGATTATTAGAAGCATAATTTGTGCGATGGGTGTTTAAACAAAACAAAGGTTTGATTCGTAGAACAGTGGATGAATAAAAATTAAAGTTTAATGCCCCAACCAATTGCTACTGTTCACAAAGCCATTAATTAGTTTGTACCCATAGCACAAATCTAGCATAACTCTTCTGTAGCGCAGAGATTTTAAATTTAATACATTTAGCATATAAGATCGGCTATAATTTATCCGGGCAATACCTAGCTTATGTGAAGCAAGTAATAAAAATCTAGTTTGAACCTTTTCAATAATAAAATTTTGGGAAAAAATTTTCTATCTACACTCCTGATTCCATAATACTATTTAAAATAAAACAACACAGAGAGGAGGGTTTCAATTTTATTGTTGAACACTGCAAATTCATCTGCCTGATGAAGCTACTGTATGGTGAAACATGTTGCAATGTTTAACAATAAAAGTGAAACCTCAACGGTGCCTCCCTCCCTCTATGTAAGCTACTGCACGGAGTTGAGTTTCATCATGTATCCGCGTCAACAATTAAACAAATAAAAATCAAATTATTTAGCTTGTTTTTTATGACCAACAATAACTTATTTAAATAATCGTGCAGGCACACCATCTATATTAGTTTGAAAAACACAATCCAGAAAATTCACCAGGCCATCGGGTGATTATTATTCCGTTTAAGTTTTGGGGTACACAACTTTCGCGTCCTTGAGAATTATTCGAAGCCGTTATTGGATTAGTTGTAACGAATTTAATCTGTAAAGTTTGCGAGGGGCAAAAGGATGCCCGATATCACGATTTAAAGTAATTGCCTTCAGTCTCCATTAACGTCAATTTTCATTTTTATATTAAAACGTATTTTACTAATAATGTTCATTTAAACAATACTGAAAATATACATATATTGAGGAAAAAAATGCGATAATGTGCAAACATTAAAGACTATTAAATTGAAACAAAAATTATCACATAGAAGCGGAGTTTCCCAAAAGTAACGGATACATTTTATCAAATTGCTGAGAGGTAAACTAAAAAACAGACTAAGATACGTCGATTTTTTTCATAATCTTTATTTAAAGGTGCAATTTTTAAACCCCCACTACTTATGGAGTACATGTAAACTTCACTTTAAATCAGTGTTTTATACGCGTGGCGTATGTTAGAAAACTTGTTTCGGCACGAAATTAAATAAAAGTGTGTTTACTTGATTTGTTAACTCTAGTATGGTGTGGAATTATAAATAAATCACTTTCTATCTACTTTTTTTATTTAAAATAATTATCAAAAATGGTGAAAGATATGATATTTTTACAATACGAATATCTTTCAGAACGATCTCTAAAAGTCAAAATTAATACTCCTTTTCCCTTTCCTTTTAAACCTTCTCAAGGTGTTCCACAAGGATCTCCTCTTTCTTCTTTACTATATAAAATTTTAAAGGTGCAATTTTTAAACCCCCACTACTTATGGAGTACATGTAAACTTCACTTTAAATCAGTGTTTTACACGCGTGGCGCATGAAGTAAAATTTCGAGTTTAGAAAAGCCTGAAAATTTGGTTTGGCCGCTCCGCTTCGCGGAGCGACCAAACCAAATTTTAAGGCTTTTCTAAACTCGAAATTTTACTTCATGCTTAATCAAGGAGTGGAAACACTCGTTAGAAGCTGCAAACTGAGCACTCTTATGAAAACGACGAATTCCTGAACATTTACAGCTTATGGATCAGGATATGTTTACTTTATAGAAAAAAATCCTATATAAATATATTCATAAATAATCAGTATCAATAATCGTTTTATTTTGTTTAGTTAATTTGGTTATAATTTGAGCTAAAAAAATCACTGACAATTTCAAATTTAACCAAAGCCATATGTTTTATAGATCAAAATTATCTAATAAATTGTGAATACTATCTTGAATAAAATTTGTTGTATTATATTTTTATACATGTTTATTTATTTATTTTTTAAAATTTAATAACTTGCATGCTAGTAGATAGGAGTTTACATATGTCAATAGTAATAATGATAAGAATATATAAAGGAATGGTGTATGGAACAACACTGTAAGTACATTAATAAATATTTGCGCATTATTGATTAGCTAAATAATTTAGAACTAAGTGCTTATAATTAAGTTTAAGATTAAAATAATAGTCAATGATAAAATAACATATGAATATGCATACATAAATATAAAAGAAACACATTTATATAAATAAATCTCTGATAAAACAATATAAAAGACATTTTCACATAAAGTATAAATAAATTAATATTGAGTAAGTTATCAGTCAATATCACAGTTCTAAAATAAATAGTCTAATATAGAACAAGATAAAAGTGAATATGTATATATCAAATAAGAAATGCGAGGAGTTTACAAGTGTGCTGGGTCGTCTGTTATTTTCCGGTATACGAGCCTAAGGGTAATTAGTGGGCACTCTCTGATTACAAGTCACGTGATCACGGACGCCCTTTACGCTTGCTGGAAGGACTTTGCCCGCCCAATGACCCAACTTATTGTCTGTGACGTCCCCGCGAATTAACCTCATTAACTATTTAACTACTTTAATTACCGTCTAACGCCCCACTCATTTCCACCTTAATAAATAAAGAAATGTTATTCTGAATAACATTTTCTAAAAATATTTTGACAATTTTATAGAACTTATTCAGCATTTACTTTTCAAAAATCCTGAATATTGAATGAATATGAATGCCATTAATATTCAGGGTTCCAAATGTAGCGGATGGATAAATTCTATAAAATTGTCGAGAAAAACATTTAAAAAAGTGTTCGGACATCGATTTTAATTTTAGAATCGTTATTTAACTAATATAACTGTAGACAATGTTATAATTCTAAAGCCATTAGAAACAATGACTACGCTTTGTTTAGATCAAGGCTTGAAAATACTGCTCTCATTTAGCAGCTTTATTTTGAAAAAAAACATTCCAAAGGCAAATTTCTACAAACTTAAAATTACATATTGAAATAGTGAATTACTCTCAATTCACGATGACTATAGTTTTGATTTTAACCGGTATGTAGCAGTACATAATTCTAACTAAAAATCCTACATAATAAAAAAGATTCATCTTATAGTCCATTTGATTTTTATATTAATTGTCAATGTCAAAATTTTTGTAAAAAATCACTAGGTATAATATATACATTTTATTGAATCACTCTTATAGGTTACGAGATTCTGACATATTATTGTGAGGTTAGAGTTTATGAAGCCGTCATTTAGACAATTATATTATTTTATATTTGTAGCAAATTTATTTTAAAGTGCGATATAATTTATCTCTGCCTCATTTAAAATTAAATGTTTCCCGAACAAACTTTAATAAATTATCCAAAGCAAAGTACTCATTTTCGCTAGGATATTCTGCTATTACGACTGAATTCTTCTTTAAAAAAAGATCTGCACAAGATTTTTAAACATTTTATTGCCGTCACGACTCTTTAATACTTCAATCTCCTCCGTTAAGCTCATATTTTTTTTAATTCCAAAAACTGTAATAGTTGACACCTGCAAATTAATTTTAATTTAGTATTAAAAATAAAAATTTCAAAATAAATTCCTAAAACTTACATCTAAAATATTTATGAATTTATTTACATAGGAATTATTTCTATAAAGTAAACATATTCTGATCAATACGCTGTAAATGTTCAGGAATTCGTCGTTTTCATAAAAGTGCTCAGTTTGTAGCTTCTAACAAGTGTTTCCACTCCTTGATTAAGCATGAAGTAAAATTTCAAGTTTAGAAAAGCCCTAAAATTTGGTTTGGTCACTCCGCTTCGCGTATAAAAAACACTGAAATATTGTGTAGTTTAAAATATACTGACTACGTTCAAGTTGTTAAATTTTACAAATATCCATCCAAATATACTAAAACAGAGCGGCTCGAGCACTTTGCTTTGGTATATGTAGAAATCTTCAAACAGAAAATCCCTGTATGTTAGAAAACTTGTTTCGGCACGAAATTAAATAAAAGTGTGTTTACTTGATTTTTTAACTTTAGTATGGTGTTTAACTATAAAAAAATCACTTTCCATGTACATTTTTTATTTAAAATAATTATCAAAAATGATGAAAGATATGATATTTTTACTAGATGAATATCTTTCAGAATGATCTCTAAAAGTCAAAATTAATACTCCTTTTCCCTTTCCTTTTAAACCTTCTCAAGGTCTTCCACAAGGATCTCCTCTTTCTCCTTTACTATATAAAATTTTCTTTCACGATAACTATCATCATGATCCTTCCTATTTTAATCTTTCTCAATATAATATATATATATATATATATATATATATATATATATATATATATATATATATATATATATATATATATATATATATTATATATATATATATATATATATATATATATATTATATATATATATATATATATATATTATATATTATGTTTAAAGTGTGCAAACTATAAGAAGCGTAAGCTTATTTTCTCGAATTCAAATAGTTTTGAATTTGAATTTATCTTGTTTCTCAATATGTTTTTCAATTTGCAGACGATACTGCACATGCAAATAGTCTTGCTGCAACAATAGTGTCATTAAAACATATTTCTTCTAAAATTCTACCTTGGTGTTCTAAATGGAGAATATCTATAAACCCAAATAAATTACAACTATTAACCCCATTTCATCGTTTATCTCCTTCTTAACCTACTATTTCCATTAATAATTCTATAATCAATCCATATCCTTCATGTAAATATTTATGTATTAACACTGAGTCTAAGCTATCGTTTTAAGATCATACTCACAATTTTAAAAGAAACCTATCTTAGCTAGAGCTAACCCCTTCAAATCTCATACATTTAGAAATCAAGTTATTTCCAGAGAGGGAGCTATCAAAATTTACAAATTTATATGTCGACCATTACTAAGTTATGGTTTTCTTCTACTGTCTCACTTTTATCCTAAATCCTTCAACAATATACGTGTTGTGGAACGCACATATCTCCGCATCCTGACAAAAATGAAGCATCCCGATAATCCAATTTATAATCTTAGCAACATCCTTCTATATGAACTTACAGAACTAACTCCTATAGAAGACCGCTTTGCATTCTTAATTGAAAAATTTTGCAAGTCCCGATCAAATTTCCAAGTTCTGTCATTATTTTGTAAAGTTAGAAATCCAAATCTCCAATAAAATTTCAAAAAACTCTCTAACTATTTTCGAATCCTATTTATCAACACACCAATCTATACATAATTAAACGTTTATTTCTTATTTTACAAAACATTTCTTAAAACCAGAATCAATAAACTATATAAATATGGGCAGAGAGACCCCTGGCCATTCGTCTGTTGTCAATTCAAAGTAAATTACAGTTATTGTCATACTGTTAATTTACTATATTGAATTGCCAATAAATATGTTATTGTTGTTGTTGTGGTGGTGGAAGAGCTGTGTATTTTGCATTCACTAAAAATCACATTTTTTTCAAGCTGGATCAACTAACAGTAATGTCCTTAGAGCGGCCTAAATATCTGTTCTAGAAATTATTTCATTAATTAATTCATTTTTTATAACTGAACAATTAGGTGTAAATTAATTTATTAAAAAAATTAATTTGTATAACTTATGAATTAGGTGTAATAATGACAGTTAATTCGGAGTTGCTAACAGCAGCACAATATTTATTTCAGTGAAGGAAGCGAATTTTTATGAAAACGCCCCCGGTCCTAAACGGAAAAAGGCCTTAAATTGAGGTCGGCCTTTGTCTCCGGGCTTGTTCATTAGATTAACGAGGGGGGAAGACCCGGAGATATTTAGGAACGTCAGAGGCTTAAACGCCTGGCGTTTATGAAAAAGAAAACTATCCGACCTGTCCTGCAGAATAATTTATCGCGCAAGTGAATACAAGCACTCAACTCCGTTAATTCTCCGCCCCCATAAACCCATCAACTTTTAATTAATCCGATATTTTGATTTATCACTGTTAGTACTTGGCAATACATCAATCGCTAATCAAATTAACACTTTCTTTTAGAATATCAATTTACTGTTTTAAATAAACTTCGTTGATTGAATAAATAAAATAAATAAAAAATATTAATATTTCGGTATATTAAATTGTAAATAATCAAATTAACACTTTCTTTAAGAATATCAATTTACTGTTTTAAATGGACTTCGTTGATAGAATAAATAATATAAATAAAACATATTAAGATTTCGTTATTTTAATATAATGTTGTTGCTGGGAAATTTAAAAAACTGCTAATAAAGCACTACCGAGTTTCATTATTTCTATCTATGGAGAGTTTTTGTTTTAAGTATACATAACGCTGGGCTACAGTTATAAGGTAAACTTTGTTTTTTTTTCAATATGACCAAACTTAGGGTGTATTTACTGTGAACAGTTGCAGTCCTGCTTTAACAGTTGAGTATTTTAAAAATCAAATTTTGAGATGTTGGTAAATGATTTTCAATGTGACAAATAAATTATAATTTGTCAAGTAAATTGTCACGATGATGTCAGTTTTTGTAATTTACAGGATTTTTAGGATTTATTTAAAGTTTTAATATCTTAACGATTTTCATGAAATTTAAAGATTTTTATCAAAATATTGACGGTTTTAGTGAATATCTTGGATTTTCGTAAATATTAAAAATAATATATAAAAAATTACGATAATGTTCAGAAAATTTCACAAAAAAAATTAAATTTGTTTTTCTTAAGTTTCTAAATTTTCCGCTTTTTTATGAATTTCCTTGATTTACGTTGATTTTAAATATTTTAGCACTTTTTATAATAATTCGTTATTTCTTAAAATCCTGGCAGTTTTTGCAAATTTCGACAATTTTCAGAATTTTAATTGATTTTTAATATCTTGACGATTTTTGTGAAATTTGATTTTTTTTATCAAAATATTGACGGTTTTCGTGAATTTCTTAGATTTTTGTTGATATTAAAAATAATATACAGGGTGCGTAAAAAGCATCGCATCAAATGGGATTATTTAGAAACAGTTCGACATTTAGATTTCACATTGAGTAGGTTTAAATAAGATACAAACACTTATATTTTGAGATGGGTATCATTTGTTTTTCACGACTTACTTTTGTCAGGGGCCGCTTTAAATTTTCAAGATTTTAGTAGATCTTAAAAAAGTTGACACTTTTGGTGAATTTCATTTCTTTTCTTAATATTCATAATTTCATAAGTTCTTTTAATAATATCGCATATTTTATTTTATATAAAACAAAAAAAGGCAAAATAAGCCATAGACAATTGTCTAATGAGGGTCTTCCACTCAAAATTTTACTTCATGCGTCAGGCGTGCTAAAACTTATTTATTATGAAATTTAAAACATACTGGGTTCGGTTAGTTTAGTGTTTTTTGTTGTAATCTAATAAAAGAACATCATTGGTTCTAGAAACTTTGCTACTCGCAGTATTTGAGGTAAATATTTAAAAACCTAAAAATATAGATTTCCCAGCCAATTAATATTACCTAATTAAAGCAGGAAGCTCTCGAAATTGCTTTCAATTAGTGAAACTCAGATGCTAAAAACTGCTGAAACTCGACCGATATGCACGCAACTTGTGGATAATTACAAACGAATGTAAAAACCCTTAAAACGTAGAAAAAAATCAACTATGCACATCTGGTGGATGCGCCGGGGAATGCGTAACACAATGAACGCACCATCAAAGCGATCGCAAAACTCGCATGATTATCGTTTAATAATACAAATTGGTTCGCCCGTCAAAGCGGTCAAAACAGTCAATAGTGCCTCACTAATGACCCAAAATGACCCAACGAGCGACGCCCCCCATTCCGCCCCCTCCCATGCCACACACACACACACACACACGCGGCCGGATCCCGAGGGGGCGAACTTCGCAATTTGAATGCCGTCGACCACGCGGTTTAAATCGAATCTGGGCTACGATCTCTGGTGGATGCCACGCTTGCAAATTCAATTATTGCATCGGCATTCGATTTTGACCGGCCGATTGACAGGTGTACGTATTTGTGCTATGCAATTAACTCCCTCCATTTTATCACCCGCACACATAAAGGGATGTGGAATAAATGCAGACACATACGGCCGTATCCTGTCTTTTATGCTCCACCGCTGCTGACGGAACTTTTATTTTTTTTCGTGTGTGTGAGTGTGTGTGTTCTCCTTTTTTTCCAATGGAATTCACGCCAATTCGACAATTTGGCCGTTCATTAGTGAGGCTATTCAGGAAATACTGGGCGGCTTCTTTCCAAGAAAACCGTCACAGTCGTTTACGTTTAAATCGTGTGAAAATCAATTTATTATTTTAACTTGAATTCTTAAACAACAGCGTTATATTAAGTTAATAATTTTAATTTGGTTTTGTTTGCTTTACCTATGAATAACTTTATAATTTCACCTAAAGAAACGAAATAATAAAAATAATTGGATATAACTTACTTATTAGACATTGAGAGTTTGTTGTTATCAAGTATACAAAATAAAATAATTAAAATTATATAGGGTGCACGTTTTTCGAGCGGTACTATGAGGATCTCGCTTATTTGAAAAGATAGAGAATCGGTTAAATGGGGGCAAAGTTGCGTATTTTAGTGCTTACTATTAATCTGCTTTCACATTTCAAATATGTTCAACTGTTTTGATGTAATTTGAAAAAAAGTGAACTTTGCGATATTTAAAAATATATCTGGTATCGAAAATCATCGATATATTGAATATCGATACTTTTTTCACTACGATATTTTACAGTATCGATACGTTGCTATACGATATAATTGATACTCAGTATCGATACTTTTAGGATCGGAACATACTTTGGTATAAATCCACAAATTTTTCATTTTTGTTTTCAGATTTCAATTCAGAATTTTAGTGTCGCACTGCTTTATAAATTCGGCTCGATCAAAAAGTGGTATCCCCTAAAATAATAAATTAAAGTGTCCTAAATCCAAGTTGGTGCTTGGCTTTTTTTATATGAGTGCGTAATCATGGATAAAATATGTGCTATATTACTGATAATTTCAGGGTAGATTACAAAATAGTTAGGGTTGTTAAATGGGCGTTGGCTTGAAAAAGTGTTAGGTAACCATACACGCTATACGTCGTATCGTGAATAAGTTTCGTGCCACATACACTTTTCATGACGCAAAGCCAATAATACATGAACGTAATTTGCGTACAGCAAAAAATTGCAGCCGATGTGAGCGAATGTGTGGCACAAGATCCATAATTGTCAATTCGGCGTCGATCGCAACAGTTCGGCCTTTGTCTGTCCACTATGTGTAAGATATCTTCATAAATATGGACGATATTGATCTGAACGATATGTGGTTCCAGCAGGATGGCGCTATATTGCCCATGAAACCATTGATCACCGAGGCCACGAATCAATGACAGCATTATATCACGAAATAGGCCAATTAGATCAGCGGTTCTTAACGTGAGCCATGTGGTCCTCCAGAGAGCCACAGCGGATTTGTTAGGAGCCACAGAAAAAAAATATTATATTGGGGTACCATGGAGACCTATGAGTGGGTCATGAAAATCCGCTAAACAAATATATTAAAAAAATATTTAAATATTTAACATAAAATTAAGTTTAAAATGTATTGCTGAAATCTATTGCTAACTTCCCTCCCGTTTAGAAAATTTGTGTTTCAAAAAAGGTTAGTTAAGAACTACTGATTCAATGTGTACAAATGCAAATAAAAAATTTGTCGCAGATCTCTAATCGAATTCCTTTTCCGTAGAATCAGTCCCTTCTAATTAAATAAGTTTGATCACGAATCGCTTTATCCCAATTGAAAGGCCCGATATCTCCGTGTATATAATGTTCATTAGAAGGATTCTTTTTGCGCGGGGACGGAAGTAAAATAAAATCGCCTAACGAGTACAACTCGGAACAATCGGCGCTGCGCCTTTTACTGCTCCATTTTTTTTAATTCGCAGCGGGAAATCATTACATTAATTTAAGTTAAGTCATTATTCCGCATCCGGATCCTGCAGTCGCCGGCAATTATCATCATTATTCGATTGCAGGAGTTTTCCCAGCGAAAAGTAAAAGTTAAGGGAACGTGCCCGGAGATACGGTGATAAATGGGCGGTGGAGCTATTATTGGACTTCATCACGGGATTTCGCGTCCGTGTAATTCGAAAGAAAGTAAGAAATAGAAGAAGTCAGATTAGGCTGATCTAAGGCGATAAGGGCCGGAGGGGGCAGTGTTGTGGCTGTGCGGAAGATGAGGGTGGGGAAAGATGGGAAGAAGGGCGGCGATCCCTCCAATTACCTTTACGCCGCCGAGACTTCCTTCCTGCGCTGGCCCTTATTTGACCCGTCTAAGCCACCTTGATCTACGGCGCCCTTTTTCCCAGTTAATCGCAATAGAAAATCTCGCCGCCCTTAATAATATACATATAAATACACTAGATTATTTGTCTCTACCTACCAACATCAAAGTGCATTGATAGAGTCTATATCCCCTTTAGACTTAACAAGTTCTCGAAGTTAGTAAGAAAACATTACTTTAACAAAATATCAATACCATATAATTAACACTTCTTAAGCAGGGTACACTCTTTACACAAATTACATTTCATACTGAGCAGAATCGCGAAACAACTTAAAGAAAAGAAATACAAGTTGAGATTATAATCCTTCCATATTATTATTATTTATAAAATTACGAAAATGTTATTCGTGAAAATGTAAGCAATGTCTTAATTAATAGGACAACTTAAGACGATAAATATCCATTGAAACAATTACTTCCCATGCAAATACATATTTATCGTCTTAAGTTGTCTTATTAATTAAGACATTGTTTGCATTTTCACGAATAACATTTTCGTAATTTTATATACTATATTTAAATGGTGCAAACTATAAGAAGCGTAAGCTTATTTTCTTGAATTCAAATAGTTTTTAATTTGAATTTATCTTATTATTAATTATTATTATTATTATTATGTTTGTATTACAAATAGAAAATAATGTATTCCAAAATAATAATAGTAAATATACCGTATGTCCCCGAATTACTGCCCGGATAGGCAGTAGTTTTATTAACAAATTTTTGAGAAAAAGTAATTCTTTAGAAAACGGTAAGGATAACTTAAAAACAATATTTTTATTAACAAATCCTAATTTGTCCTCAGAGAGCGCTCAAAAATTAAGAAAAACAGAAGGTATAATAAGAGAGAAGTAGGAGAGAGTTGGACAAAACCTTTAGAGTAACAAATCATTGTTGTATGTTGAAATATTCTCAAATGAATTAAGTTTTATTTACTAGAGCTAATTTTTATTATTATTCCCATAGTTATTGCTATTTATATTTTAATTGAAAAATTGTAAAATACATGAATTTATCCAACCGATATGATAAAACCGGGTAGTAACGTAAATAAATAGACGAATAATCAGAAAAATGTTCATTGAAAATATGTTAACAGGAAATCAAATAGTTATAAACAGAAGTCGCAAATAAATACGTCATCTGTGTCATCATAGGCACTATAGGCTTCGGGAGCCCACAGCACACATTTAATGCAGCCTTCGTTAGAGTTTAAAAATAATTCGTTGCATTCACCGTGATGATGCCGGAATACTGAATACAAATTCAATTTTGATATTTGTTTTCTGGTTTCAAAAACAGAGTTCTGCTTGCTCGTGGACGAAACAGTGACCTGTATATGCACTTTGTGCATTCGTGTCACTGACGATGCCACTATGAAGCATTAGATGGCGTTAGCTTTCGAAATCATTAATAGTGATCAACTTCTTATTCCAAACTATCAGAATGTGAAATCGGTAATTTCGAAATTATTATTTTTTTTGATTCAGCCTTTTTTGCTGGTTTTTTTATCCTCTTTATTTTGCTTTAATTTCTTCACAACAGACGATTTTTTTAAATTCTCTTCCAATAGACTTATAAGGAGAGGATGTTATTACAGCAGCCTTTCCTCTTTTCCTGTTCTCGTTAGATGCCTTAGGAATTGGACAAAATTTGGGTTTGTAAGTTTTTCTTTTTTGCTAGTTTTTTTTGTCCTCTTTATTTTGCTTTAATTTCTTCACAACAGAAGATTTTTATAAATTCTCTTCCAACAGACTTATAAGGAGAGGATGTTATTACAACAGCCTTTCCTCTTTTTCTGTTATCGTTAGATGCCTAATAATTGGACAACATTTGGGTTTGCAAGCTTTTCTAAAACAGAAATATTTACATCATGCGCTAGGCGAAATTCAATGTGAAGTTTTTAAAACGTTTAAAATATGTATGTTCATACATACATTAATATAAACGTGATGGGTTTTAAAAAATGCAAAAGTGTCCGCAGTCAGAGTTTGCACAATTCGTGTAATAAATCTATTTCGGTCGAGTCGGTGTAGCATTTGGAAGGGGCATTAAATTATTTATTTTATATAGCCGGTTGCATGTACCGTTTTCAATGTTAAATGCACCACCGCACGCCATAGTCAAAGTTCAGCCTTAGTTTTTCTTTTTACGCGGCTGGGTTGAAACGGGTGCTCGACTTAAATAAATAATCCTAGTCATGGTGTTACAAAACACAAATCAACGCCGATTTTCTGTACAGACCGACATCATCGTGAAATGAGATAAATAGCAACAAATTTCTCTAGTACAAGTTTTTAGTTAATAAAGATTTTTGACTGATTTAGTGAAAACAGTATAAAAGGTGCAAAAAGTGCTGTACTAGTTCACATAACGAATAGACATCTACACTTTAAACTATCGTTGTTCAATTTAAAAAAAGCCTCTAGAGTGCCATGATTTAATCTTTTTTTAAATTTAGGTTTGCTACACGCTTTAGGAATCGACATACAAAACGTCAGACATAATTATTATAATACATAATTTCAGAGTTGCCAACATACAATACTTTCTATAGCACTCTAGAGGTTTTTTTTTATTAAACATATGATAGTAATCTGATTTTGTTATTTGGCAAACATGATTTCAAAATATGTGATAAAATAAACATTTCCTGCAAGTAACTTTTTTTGTAATTTTTAGTTAAACGTTACAAAATAATAATATTATCTAAAGTTTAATGACATGATAATTTCAAAATAATAATACTTTTAATTATACTAACTAACTTCGATAGTATCACAACTTTAAATATTTATACATCTATAGCTAATAAATTGCATTATTAAATCTTACAGACGAAATTATTTTTTTGAAAATCTGATTTATTTAACGCAATTCTGGAACCTATGTATATTCCGGGTGTTGACTTGGCGGACGCGACAGAGGAAATCGCATGTTAATTTTAAAGTGTTCAAATATTGGCTTCCCTATTTATTTTAGAGACAAAATGTATTTCACTTTTTTGTAGAGGAACAAATTGTAATTTTATTTATTTATTTATTTATTTATTAACGGATGTCCATTTAAGTACAATAAAATTATAAAACTAAAAATAAAAATATATGAAATGTAAATACAAATACATAATAAATAAAAGTACATAAAAGAGTAAAAAACAAACATCACATTTAGGTACAAACAACAGATTAAAATATGTACACTATTTACCCTGTCGGAAGATGCTCTTCAAAGTATTCCTGCTAATTGCACCAAAGTCGGGATTGATGGCATTACAATTATTGGCGATTCTGGATATACCAAAATTTTTACCATAGTCCGTCCTACAATATGGTACATGGAACAGATCAAAGGAACGCAAACTTCTAGCTGGCAAATTGATTTTAAGCTGGCTAAGTAAATAGGGGCAATCAATCGCCCCATTTATTAAATTGTAGACTAGCATTACGTCTGCATTCCTTCGTCTCTGCTCTAACGAATGGATATTTAAAGATTGTAGGACGTCATTGCAGGAGCCGACAATCCCGAACTTGTAGGAGATAAATTTTGTGAATTTAACTTGGACCCTCTCAACCATTTTTACGTCCGATTTGCTATAAGGATTCCAAATAGTGCAACAGTACTCAAGGTGGGGACGGACAAGGGATACATACAAGGTCGTAAGGGTATAATCTCTGCAGTTACGTTTCAAAAAACCCAGAACACGATATGCCTTAGCAGTTATATTGCGTAGAGGGTTGCTAAAGTTCCAGTTGTGAAACAATAATACACGCAAGTCTTTAATGACTGAAACGCAAATTAAAAGGACGTTAGAGATATAGTAATTTCTCATTGTCGGGGCCCTTTTTTTAGTAAAAGTTATAACATTGCATTTTTTAAGGTTGAGATTCATACGGTTGTCAGTACACCAAACTGAAAATCTATTTAAGTCTTCCTGTAACAACGCAGAAGATCTATCATCCGCGATTCGTAAAAATAATTTTATATCGTTTACAAATAGCAAGCACTGGGAATTATGGAAACAATCAATCACATTATTCATAATGATATTAAATAAAAGAGGTCCAAGGTGTAATCCCTGGGGAATTGAACTCTTTTAAAATCAATGAATGTCAGAAAATTAACAGCTAAAATAATTAAGAAAAAGTAGTGTGATTTTATAAAAATAATGACATACCATGGAATTGATACAACAATTGCGGATATTCCCTGATTTTTTTAAAGTTAAATTTAAAGCTTAAGACAAGAGTTTTCCACTCCCAGACTAAGCATGAAGTAAAATTTCGAGCTTAGAAAAGCCCTGTGAAAATTTGTTTCGGGTCGCGCAGCGACCCGAGACAAATTTTCTGGGCCATTCTAAACTCGAAATATTACTTCATGCGCCACGCGTATTAAACACTATAATATTGTCAAATTTATGTATATTCGAACTTCACTTACAATCTGTGTTTTATACGCGTGGCGCATGAAGTAAAATTTCAAGTTTAGAAAAGGCCAGAAAATTTGTCTCGTGTCGCTGCACGACCCTCAACAAATTTTCACGGGGCTTTTCTAAACTCGAAATTTTACTTCATGTTTAGTCTGGAAGTAGAAATCGCTCGTTTAAGGCTTTAAATTGAACTCTTTTAAAAATCAACGAATGTCAGAAAATTAACAGCTAAAATAATTTAGAAAAAGTAATGTGATTTTATAAAAATAATGACATACCATGGAATTGATACAACAATTGCGGATATTCCCTGATTTTTTTAAAGTTCAATTGAAAGCTTTAGACAAGTGTTTTCCACTCCCAGACTAAGCATGAAGTAAAATTTCGAGTTTAGAAAAGCCCCGTGAAAATTTTCTGGGCTTTTCTAAACTCGAAATTTTACTTCATGCGCCACGCGTATTAAACACTATAATATTGTCAAATTTATGTATATTTGAACTTCACTTAAAATTTGTATTTTATACAGTGGCGCATGAAGTAAAATTTCGAGTTTAGAAAAGCCCAGAAAATTTGTCTCGGGTCGCTGCGCGACCCGAGACAAATTTTCACGGGGCTTTTCTAAACTCGAAATTTTACTTCATGCTTAGTCTGGGAGTAGAAAACACTCGTTTATGGCTTTAAATTGAACTCTTTTAAAAATCAACGAATGTCTGAAAATTAACAGCTAAAATAATTAAGAAAAAGTAATGTGATTTTATAAAATGACATACCATGGAATTGATACAACAATTGCGGATATTCCCTGATTTTTTAAAAGTTCAATTTTAAGCATTAGACAAGTGTTTTCCACTCCCAGACTAAGCATGAAGTAAAATTTAGAGTTCTAAAAGCCCCGTGAAAATTTGTCGAGGGTCGCGCAGCGACCCGAGACAAATTTTCTGGGCTTTTCTAAACTCGAAATTTTACTTTATGCGCCACGCGTATAAAAGACTCTAATATTGTCAATTTTTTGTATATTCGAGCTTCACTTAAAATCTGTGTTTTACACGCATATAAAACACAGATTTTAAGTGAAGTTCGAATATGCAAAAAATTGAAAATATTATAGTGTTTTATACGCGTGGCGCATGAAGTAAAATTTCGAGTTTAGAAAAGCACAGAAAGTTTGTCTCGGGTCGCTGTGCGACCCGAGACAAATTTTCACAGGGCTTTTCTAAGCTCGAAATTTTACTTCATGCTTAGTCTGGGAGTGGAAAACTCTTGTCTCGAAATTTTACTTCATGCTTAGTCTAGGAGTGGAAACACTCGTTTAAAGCTTCAAATTGAACTCTTTTAAAAATCAACGAATGTCAGAAAATTAACAGCTAAAATAATTAAAAAAAGTAAGTTGATATTATAAAAATAATGACATACCATGGAATTGATTCAACAATTGCAGATATTCCCTGTTTTTTTAAAGTTCAATTTAAAGCTTTGAACAAGTGTTTTCCATTCCCAAACTAAGCATGAAGTAAAATTTCGAGTTTAGAAAAGCCCCGTGAAAATTTGTCGAGGGTCGCGCAGCGACCCGAGACAAATTTTCTGAGCTTTTCTAAACTCGAAATTTTACTTCATGCGCCACGCGTGTAAAACATGATATTGTCAAGTTTATGTATATTTGAACTTCACTTAAAATTTGTATTTTATACAGTGGCGCATGAAGTAAAATTTCGAGTTTAGATAAGCCAGAAAATTTGTCTCGGGTCGCTGCGCGACCCGAGACAAATTTTCACGGGGCTTTTCTAAACTCGAAATTTTACTTCATGCTTAGTCTGGGAGTGGAAAACACTAGTTTAATGCTTTAAATTGAACTCTTTTAAAAATCAACGACAGTCAGAAAATTCACAGCTAAAATAATTAAGAAAAAATAATATGATTTTATAAAAATATTGACATTTTTCTTGTATAGTGTAAATCATTTAGAAAACATTTACTTTAATCAAGTGACTACGATATTTTTTGCTAATTTGACATTCGCAGTTGTTGTTTCAATTCCATGGCATGGCATTATTTTTATAGAATCACATTATTTTTTCTTAATTATTTTAAATTTGAGAAACGTAAAGTGATAAACGTTAACTCGAATGAATTCAGATTTTTTCCCTCTACAAAAAAGGTATAATTTTTTAATATTTTGTTTCTAAAATAAATAGGAGAGCTAAAATTTGAAGATTTCAAAATTTACATGGGATTTCCTATGTTGCGTCCGCCAAGTCAACACCCGGTAGATGATATTGCTTAAGATTGTTTATAGTTTTAAGGAAATGTATATAGGTTAAATATTTCAGAATAAAGTAGAACAGTCTGAAGTTTAGGTATCAGTTTCAAATATTTTTTCAATAATTAGCACGCAGTGATCTTATACAGGGTGTCCAAAAAGGGTGAGTACAGAGCGGTACTACGAGATGGTTAGCAATTTCCTAGATTCATCTTTGCAACAGTTGGTATCTTTAATGCAGAAACTTGGTTTCAACAAGATGGAGCCACGAGTCACACATCAAACCCACCAATTGAAACACCAAAGAGCTATTTCCCAATAAACTTATTTTGCGAAGAGGTGATGTTAAGTGGCCACCACGCAGGCCAGACGTGAGTCCTTTAGACTATTTCTTATGAGGGTACCTTAAAGAAAAGGTGTACAGCGATAAACCAAGAACATTGACGCAGTTAAATTGCATCGATACCTCAAACAATGTGTCATCCCGTTCGCTCAAGATTAGAGAAGTGCCAGGAGTGAACGGTAAACATTTACACAATATTATTTTTAATATATAATTAATTATCTGTAGTTAAGAATCAATAAATATTTTTTTGTTAAGTGGCCCTCACGCAGTCCAGACGTGAGTCCTTTAGACTATTTCTTATGAGGCTACCTTAAAGAAAAGGTGTACATCGATACCTCAAACAAAGTGTCATCCCGTTTGCTCAAGAATAGAGGAGTGCCAGGAGCGAAACGGTAAACGTTTAGACAATATTATTTTTAGTAAATAATTTTCCAATTATCTGTAGTTAAGAATCAATACATAATATTTTGTTAAGTGGCCCCCTCGCAGTCCAGACGTGAGTCTTTTAGGCCGGTCGTTCACTGGAAGCGACAACACGCGGCTACGCGCTCAAGCGATCCTAGCGGCAACATGCGTATACGCGCGACAGATCCCGACGTGTGTAAATCCAATGAATCTCGTCCACTGCAAGCGTGCGCGGACATGCGGATTCTCGCGTGTAGCCGCTACTCTTGCAGCCGCCCGCTGCCGCTCGTAGCGCGTGAGCGCGTAGCCGCGTGTTGTCGCTTCCAGTGGACGACCGGCCTTAGACTATTGCTTATGAGGGTACCTTAAAGAAAAGGTGTACAGCGATAAACCAAGAACATTGTCGCAGTTAAAAGATAATATTGCAGCAGAAATTGCATCGATACCTCAAATAATGTGTCATCTCGTTAGCTCAAGATTAGAGGAGTGCCGGGATCGAAACGGCAAACATTTAGACAAAATTATTTTTAGTAAATAATTTTTCAATTATCTGTAGTTAAGAATCTGGAAATAATTTTTTGTTAAATGGCCCTCACGCAGTCCAGACGTGAGTCCTTTAGCTATTTCTTATGAGGGTGCCTTAAAGAAAAGGTGTACAACGATAAACCAAGAACAACAATTATCTGTTGTTACGAATCAATAAATAATTTTATTCAAAGATTTGTTATCTTTGATTTATTTTACTTTAAAACTGCACCTTTTTTGTATAAAACAATAAACACCTTATCACTACTTTTTAGTAATTTAGTTAACAATTGAATTTCAGGACAGTTCATTTGTAATTAATTAATATTAAAATTGATTCTGTTTAATTCGTAAATTTTTGTAAGAATTTTAAGTTAGGACTAAAAAATAATACTCAGCATTCATAATATGTTGTAATGAGATGCAAAACACATTTTCCATTCGCCATTTCCGGGTTTATATGTATTTTATTCAATTTCCAATCGTGAATTTGAAAACTGTTGAATATAAGCGCGCGCGGAACGGCATATTAAATTAAGAATATCCGGGCCGGGTGTGTGTGTGTATGTGTAGGGAATTCGATTAGAGTATCAATATGCTGATTGCACGGAGTGTACACTGCCAGGCCAGGACGACTGCATTGCGCCCTCTCTCCACGGTCCTGGCTCTCTAGATCCGGCCTAGTGATAACCAGGGCAATCACAATCTCATCAGCAATGAAAGCTATGTGCAGCCACCCACTCCATTATCCCTATTATCCCTACCTACTACCTACCGTTTCGTTTTGCCCTTTACTCTAAAACTCTGCAACCCCCCGCACCGACTATGCGAAAAGGTATAAATATATCCCTCCAACTTTTCACATCAAACTCTCGCAATCATACTTAGGCCGGCCGGATTGAAATTACTCAAATGGCTCGATTCCTTTACTATGAATCTACTCTTCTTATTTATTTTATTTTTATGATTATTTTATCACTTTTAAAGCTTACAGTAATTTCTTTTAAATCGCATGCTGTCAAAAAAACAAGCCTTGATTTCTAATGATATTGCATCAGTAGCTTAGCATCACATTTTTCATGCGGCTTAACAATAAATAGATTTAAACATTAAAAATTCGATTATTTTCGCACTTTACAAGAAGTTAGTCTTACAAAGACTATATCAAACACTTATTGAAACAACTACTTCCTAAGCTAATACCCCGACGGATATTGAATTACACAACAAGTGTTTACTGTTACATACAGTAACCTACTGCAAATGTTACAATTTGGGTCAAATTATTCAGGCCATCTATAGACGCGTTTCGAGATTTATCTCTCATCGGTATAGCTTTGCCATTCCCTCTAAACAATTTGACACCTTAGACTGGCCGTCACGGCAATTTCATTTATACTTATGTTTGAACGGTAACGTGACCGCCAGTTTAAGGTGTCAAATTGTTTAAAGAGAATTGCAAAGCTACACTGATAAGAGATAAATCTCGAAACGCGTCAAGATGGCCTGAATAATTTAACCCAAATTGTACATTTTCAGTAGGTTACTGTATGTAACAGCAAATACTTGTTGTATAATTCAATATCTGTCGGGGTATTAGCTCAGGAAGTAGTTGTTTCAATTAATGTTTGATATAGTCTTTGTAAGACTAACTTGTTGTAGATTGCGAAAGGAATCGCACTTTTAATGTTTGAAGTATTCTGCAACCAAGAATAAGCAATTTCATTGATACTTAATAAAACGATTGCTCATTACTGAACTAGAGAGCTAATATACAGAGAGTTTTATGTAACACCGAACATTTTCATAACGAGAATTTTTTAAGTATACATAAGCATACGTTGTGCATGCTCCGACGCTCGGTTTATTAAAAGATTTGAAGCTTTAAACGAGTGTTTTTCACTCCCAGGCTAAGCATGAAGTAAAATTTCGAGTTTAGAAAAGCTTGAAAATTTGGTTTGGTCGCGTAGCGCGAAGCGCGGAGCAGCCAAACCAAATTTTCAGGCTTTTCTAAACTCGAAATTTTACTTCATGCGCCACTGGTACAAAACACTGATGCAATGTAAAATTTAGCGGTGTGTTTTAAACTTTGTAGTATGTCAGTGTTTTGTACCGGTACTTCGCGCTACGCGTCCAAACCAAATTTTCAGGCTTTTCTAAACTCGAAATTTTACTTCATGCTTAGTCTGGGAGTGGAACATACTCATTTCAAGTTTCAAATTAAACTCTATTAAAAAACAAAGAGTATCTTTACATTTACGGCATGTACGCTGTAATTGGGACATGTATACTTGAATGAAAAACTCCCTGTATGTACAAGTTGAGGCATTAATTGCGATTGATTGGCTACAATTTTTAATGGTCATATAGGCAACTCAATTTCCACACAACTTAAAAATTAAGGGTGTCAAATTGTATTGGATGCAAATGCTCGGTATTACATAAAACTCTCTGTAGTTGATATGGTACTTTTAAACAGATTCCAATATTAACTAACTAAACTAGTCAACTTTTATATCAATATAGACCAGTGGTTCCCAAAGTAAGGCCTACCATCACTGTGGAGCAATTTGAGTTTTAAAAGAAGCAATGGAAAATTAATATAATAGCTTTATATGCATACATTTTGAAGTTTATTTAAAATGATGCATAAATTATGATTACAATTAAACATAATATAATTTATCAGGTGATTTGAGAAATAAGATCTTTAAACTGAATAACCTTAATATCATTAATAGTTAAATACAAAACGTATAAATACCAGTTCACCCTCGCTACACCTTATTAACCAAAGATTTGTAACGCCCTCGCCCTTCCCGTCTCGTTAACTATCAATACCGTCGAATCGAAATAATCCATCCTAATCTAAGTGCAGTAATTTATCTAAATTTCAATCCCGTTTAAACTACGAAATGTAGCATTTACCAGAGGAGAATGAATGGCTGAATACCCGTTCGCTTCCTCCAACCAACACACCCTCACCTTGATTTAGCCGATTCTATAATTTCTGTGTAGCTAACAATGCCGCCCCGGATTAGCATTGAATCGCGATAAGGGGGCCTAAGTAAAAGCCCCGTTTTAATCCGGAAATACACCCTCGCATTACACACTAATTAATTATACTTATAGGACAGCCCTTATAAAACAATTAAAAAAGGGATTCTATCAAAACTTAAATATGATTTTAGTTTCTATAGAAGTAAATAATTCATATCTTAAGTTATAATAAATATCATTGTATTTTGTTGTTAGTTATATCTTATATCGCTCCGCAGTATGCGTATAAGAAAAAGGCATGTGATTTTTTTGGATTTTTGAACTAAATAAATATAATCTGTTTTTTTAATATGACTGATTAGTCAAATTTGACATTTTAAGAATTTAGTGGTGTAATGCAGGTTGTGTGTTTTAGGTTAGAACTAGATTAATTACATGTTGTGTCTTAAATCAACTTTTAGTTTGTAGATTATGTGAAGGGAAATCTGACAGTAATATGACGATTCTATTAACTCATAAAATTGATAATTCATTTAAGAAAGATTACAATTGAGTCGCTTAGATGCAAAACCAGCCATACGTGTTTTGACAAACTTGTGGCAAAATGACGAAAACTGATTTTGCGGAGCCTTTTAAATAAATGAAACTAGTGTCTAATATGCATTGAATCAAATGAGGACAAGAAAAATTATGTAAAACTAAGTAAAAAGTTGGCAGGTTTTGCAACTGTAAAAATATGTAAGCTAACCGAGAAATGTAGCAGATCCTTAGAGATACTTTATTAAATTGGTAGTAGATACAAATAATTTATGACTTTAAGCCCAGATGCAAAACCAGCCATACATCTTTTTTTTGATTTTGAGATTTTGGTAGCCTTGGATTCTACTCGTCTCAAGCGATATTTTTAAAAATAAATTGACCTTCAAAACCCATCCTAAACCCTATAAAATTTAGTTGTAAAAATCCCGTAGACTACTACAGGATTTGTCCATGCATGTGATTTAGTTGGAATCAACTGAAAATCATCTTCTTGGACTTTTAAGGTGAAAAAAGTAATACATATCAAATCTGTCAATTTACAAATAAAAACCGATCAATCTCAAAATTGATGTTTTAACGGTAAAATTTAATAAATACATGCAACATTAATAGCATTTATGCAATTTAAAAATACATTAAATTATATATTAAATAGGTAGACAAAATTTAATTTACTTTCAAGTTAAATAAAATATTTAGCAAGAAAAAATGAGTAAAAAACCTTAATTCAAAGTTCAATGGGCAAATCCTTAATTTAATTTTAATAAATGTTTCTTTTTATTTATAAATGTTTTCAATAAGCTGTTTGTCTAAGAACTGCTATTGATGTTGGAAGAGTTTTTTTTTTAAATAAGTAAACTTTGCTTTAGAGGTCGAAAAACAAAGTCAAATCACTGCGAAGAAAATTGCTCAAGTAAACATTTTAAACAATTTTCAATTTTTATTAAAGAAATACATAATTTCTTGACAAAGAAAAATTGAATTTGCTAATAGCTTGCAGAAACGAAATAAAATTAATGTCGACTTTCTGCAAAACAAATGTTAGTCTCATTCAGACTTCTCCAAAGAAGAGAAATAGTTGTTTCAATAAATATTTGGAAATATTAATTTTTATAACTTCTTGAAATATTCATAAGACATTAAAATTGCGATTCTTTTCGCAATCTACAACATGTTAGTCTTACAAAGACTATATCAAATACTCATTGAAACAACTACTTCCCGGGCTAATACCCCGACGGACATTGAATTATACAACAAGTGTTTGCTGTTACATACAGTAACCTACTGCAAATGTAACAATTTGGGTCAAATTATTCAGGCTATCTATCAATCTAATCTATCAATGTCCGTCGGGGTATTAGCCCGGGAAGTAGTTGTTTCAATGAGTGTTTGATATAGTCTTTGTAAGACTAGCATGTTGTAGATTGCGAAAAGAATCGCACTTTTAATGTTTGAAGTATTCTGCAACCAAGAATTGGCAATTTCTGCAACCAAGAATTGGCAAGAATTGTCCGTCGGGGTATTAGCCCGGGAAGTAGTTGTTTCAATGAGTGTTTGATATAGTCTTTGTAAGACTAACTTGTTGTAGATTGCGAAAAGAATCGCACTTTTAATGTTTGAAGTATTCTGCAACCAAGAATTGGCAATTTCATTTATACTTATATTCATAAGAGTTTATAATTTCTTAAAGTTGTACAAAAGTGGCATTGATTATTTGTAAATAAATTACAAAGCTTTAAAATTATTTGTTCAAGAATATTTAAAAGAAATTTATATTTTTTTTAAATATTTGTGAAAATCACTCATTACGCATCCGATTTTTAATAAATCTAAATGAATTTTTAATTAATGAGCATTGTTTCAAAATTAAAAAGAACAAAATGGGAATATTGAAAATGAAATTACAGAAGCCCATACTTAATACTCATAATATTTTACAATACAGGGTGTCCGTATTTCGACAGAAGGTATGGAGATCTCAGTTAGTTTAAGAGATAGAGAGTCGGCTAATTGGGACAAAGTTGCATATTTTAGGGCCCACCAATAATCTAAAAACAATTTTGAAATATCAATTTTTGTTTTCGAGATATGACAAAAAAAACTAGTTATTTGAAATTTTATTTTTATTTTTTTATTCAAAATCTATTTAATCTCGACATTAAATAATATTATGTAATAAAATATGCTACTAGATTTCTCATTGAAAAATGCCTGTATAATATCGAATATCAAAGTTGTAAATGTCTAAATTCAACAGTTTTTTAATAAAATAATAAAAACCGAATTTTAAAAAATACGTTTTTAACAATATCTTGGAAACGAAAAAAGATATTTTAAACTTTTTTTAGATTGTTATTATTATTGGGCCCTGAAATACGCAAACTTGCCAAACATGACCCGACTCTCTATCTCTTTAAATAACAGAGATCCCCACACAACCTGTTGAAATACGGACACCCTGTATATACAACTTCAAATTATTAAAATAATAACAATATCCAGATATTCATAAAACTAACAAAGTTAATTTACAAATAATTAATTGATTTGTTGTAACCCAACACATTTTTTTTTTTTTGAGAATATTCTAAGAAAATCATATTTTCTTAAAATAATTATTAAATATTAATCATTACATTGTTTTTGTTTTTTATATAAAACAAACAGTGAATACTTAGTTATTATTTCAATGTGCTTTGTTTCAAAGTTGCAACGATCAAAATGTACCAAATATTAATTGACAAATGCACAAACATTTTATTTAAATATGTAGTAAAGTTTAATATTTGAATATTGCTTTGTAATGGTTCGACCCTAGGTATTGTACAAATTTATAATTTGTATTATTGTTTACGTTGTGCTGTGTATGTAGTAACCCTTTTATTTATTTACCAGGTTCGTTGTTTGTGTCAATGTGCATTATCGTAAATACTGTGTCTTTCTTCCCTTTTAATTTGACTAGGAGGATGTGTGGACAATAAATAAAATAGGTCATGAGCTTAACGTATGCAAAGTTTATTGACCTTTCCTGACATTTCTAATGAATTGGTATGACTTATATTATTTATATTCACAAAATATATTATCCAACGTTTATGCTTAGAAGCCATGTGCATATAGTTAAACTCAAAAAAATATATGACTCTACTTGTGGGAGCAAAATTAACAAGCCCCTGCATTCGCATTACGAGATGGGAAACCCACAAAAACCATCCCGGAGCTAGCATCACACACTCGACACACTTGCGATTAGTTAGTGGGACAATCTCTCACATCGGCCCTACACATCAATCGCCATTCATTTCCGATTAATGAGTAGAACGACCTTTCACCTCGTTCCACTCATAATCGAATTATTTTTTTTTGTGATTAGTTAGTAGGACACTTAGAGCAATAGTAACTCGGATTAGCCTTACACATGAGTCGACTAGGTCGATTAGTTAGTAGGACATACCTCGTTTTCTCGCTCAATTCGGCCTTACACATCAATCACCATACATCCCTCATTCGTCTGGTTAGTTAGTGGGACACTTAGAGCAATACTAACTCGGATTGGCCCAACACATCAATCGACTGGGTCGATTAGTTAGTAGGACATACCTCGTTTTCTTGTTCAATTCGGCCTTACACATCAACCACCATACATTCCTCATTCGTGTGGTTAGTTAGTAGGACACTTAGCGCAATACTAACTCGGATTTGCCTAACACATCAATCGACTGGGTCGATTAGTTAGTAGGACATACCTCGTGTTCTTGTTCAATTCGGCCTTACACATCAACCACCATGCATCCCTCATTCTCATCCCCCCCCCCCTCCATCTTCCCCCTTTTCCCAGATGTTTAAATTATTTTGCTGGTTTTGTTTATTTCATTTCAACTTAGTCGGTTTGATGTAGAATTAATTTTACTCTTACGTGATAGTCTCTCCAGCGCTGTTATCCCTAACTCCATTCTCCATTTTCTAACTCTATTCTCAATACTAAAATCTTTTAATCAAAATTACTTCACTAACTCACATCCCACTGAAACTTCCTATTCTCAACTGTCCCCATTTACATTCAAATACTGACTATCTTAGTCCCTGTCCCAATACCAACTGCTTTTTAGAATCGTTTCTTTGCTGTTCTCAAAGTTCTCCCCTCCCCAAATTTTGTTGCTTAGACTTTATCTACTACCATATTTGGTCACAAAACCCATCCCTCTCTGACGTCAACGTAATTTCCCTGACTTTGCAGACTTGTTGTGTTTGCGTTCGTTAAATCCTGAACTCAATCTTTCTGTACGTCTTAGCATTTCTCCACGCGCCGCACTTGTTTATTATTTTAAGGCGATGCTGCATTTGTTATTTCTTTCAGATAAAAAAAAATTTAACGACTAATGTTATTTTCGTATTTACCGGATGTTGATTTTTATTTAATATTTTCTTGGGTGATTTTTGTATTAATATTTTAATTTAATTTCGTCAAAAATAATATTTGCTCATGACCCCTACTGACCTATTGCAGCTTTAACTCTATTGCTTTAACCTTTTGGCCCTGACGGTGGTCTTTGCCACCACTAAAATTTCTTAAACATACTGGGAATTTTTCTTTTAAATATACATACATATATGCATGAGCTGTAACTTTTCCGATAATCGTTTATTTTTTAAAATAGTTTAATTTCGAGTCATAAACGAGTGTTTTCCACTCCTAGATTAAGCATGCAATAAAATTTCGAGTTTAGAAAAGCCAGAAAATTTGGTTTGGTCGTGTAGCGCGTAGCGCTACGCTACCAAACCAAATTTTCTGGCTTTTCTAAACTCGAAATTTTACTTCATGCGCCACGCGTATAAAATACTGATTTTAGGTGAAGTTCAAAATGTTCTACTAAAGTAGTATGCTAAAAACGTGTATTCTGAACAACACATCACATCAGTGATTAGTACGCGTGGCGCATGAAGTAAAATTTCGAGTTTAGAAAAGCCTGAAAATTTGGATTGGTTGCATAGCAGATTGGTTTTATGTTTATAAAATCAAAGATAATTGCAAATCATCGATATTTAGCATTTCTTTCACTTATTATAGATTTAAAAAAAATGCAGAAAAAAGAACAATTGAACTTATATAAATTGTGCCATTTGATTTACTTCATATTTCGAATTTGTAGAATTTTTGGACACACATGATTTTTTTGCTTTGCTTTTAAATTACCAATTGTTATCACTTTTCCACTAATGTTACTGAGAATATTACCCAATTATAAAATACCGGTAATTTTACATCACTATGTGTGTGTGCCCTTTTACGAAAATATAAATATACCACAGCAATGAGTGCACTTGATCAGTATTATAAAAAATGTCAAAGGATTAATGCAAGAAAAAAAATGTTTACAAGCGAATATTTGCTTATAAACATAAATGTTTTGTGTGTATTAATCGTTTTACATTTTTCATAATTTTGATCAGAAGTCTGAACCTAAGCACACTCTTTGTAGTGGTATTTTTATATTTTCCTAAAATTGCATACACAAAATATTTTTTTAGCACAAAAATCTGAAAAAATAAACGCATTTTTCTAGAAGCTTACTGTGAAGCTATACGCCTTAAAGTAAAGACAATTTATTTATTATAATTATTATAAACTTATACCAAAGTGATTATCACATATTATTTATTAACGAATTTGTATTATATAAATTGAAAAGATTAATAATTTTATACGTGTGGTGCCGGAAATAAGATTTCCGTCATTCACATGTTTTCGCGAAGCTGTTGAGAGTGCGCGCGGGCGATTTTATTTCTATTTGCCGCAGCGTGACAAGTTAAGAAGTAATTTCATATAGGAATTAAGGCCCCATAATGGACTTTTCTACTCGATAAAAATCTATTAATTCCCGACAGCTCTATGGCTTTCTGGAGCTCGCCGGATTCGGGGTTGGTGTGTACGTACACGCCGCGCCGTGGAAATAGTTCGGAAATTGATTTTTATTTTGCAGAGCGAGAAGAGTAATTGTAATCGAAGTTATTGAACAAAATCTCGCGGCGAATGTGCCGCAGTGCCCGCTCTGCAGGATAAAAGAAGACTTGCGCCCTTGGAATGTCACTGCGATTTAACTCAAAAAGTCGTAGCCATATATTCAATCTTAAACTGCAATATAAATGCTTACGATTTTCTGGTTCACACTTTCCACAAAAAAATAATTATTAAATATTTTTAATTGAAGCTCTGTGGTTATATTTTTAATAAATTTATATTTCTTGCTTTGCAGCCTGTTTAATCAAGAAGTTAAAACACTGGTTAGAAGTTTTATACTGACGATTTTATAAAAGCAGCAACACGTTTCCAATATTTTTATTGTTAAAGTTATTTTTCTTTTAACCTATAGCTAAATGTGAAAGTAGTGCTTTAAAAAGAGAAACACTGAACTAATAAAATCTATAAATTCATTCATGTGCAATATATTTTTTATAAATTTCTATTTCATGCTTTGCAGCCTTTTAAATCAATAAGTTAAAAAACTGTTTAAAAGTTTCATACTGACGATTTTATAAAATTAACAACACGTTTCCAATATTTTTGTTGTTAAAGGTATTTTTAATTCAACCTATAGGTAAATGTGAAAGTAGTGCTTTAAAAAGAGAAATACTGAATTATTAAAATCTATAAATTCATTCATGTGCAATATATTTTTTACAAATTTCTATTTCATGCTTTGCAGCCTTTTAAATCAATAAGTTAAAAAACTGTTTAAAAGTTTCATACTGACGATTTTATAAAAACAGCAAAACGTTTCCAATATTTTTGTTGTTAAAGGTATTTTTCATTCAACCTATAGCTAAATGTGAAAGTAGTGCTTTAAAAAGAGAAATACTGAATTAATAAAATCTATAAATTCATTAATGTGTAATATATTATTTATAAATTTTTATTTCATGCTTTGCAGCCTTTTAAATCAAGAAGTTAAGACACTGGTTAAATATTTCAAATTGACGATTTTATAAAACCAGCAACACGTTTCCAATATTTTTATTGTTAAAGTTATTTTTATTCTTCTTCTCTTCTTTCAACCTATAGCTAAATGTAGAAGTACTTTAAAAAGAGAAATACTGAATTAATAAAATCTATACATTCATGTGCAATGATTTATTTTATGTAGAATGATTTATTTTATGAAACAATTTTGAATAAATGCTCCAAATCTGCTGACTGCGTTAAATTAAACTCACTTAGCGGGTTTTAACCAGGGTTGTTATGTTTAAAACACTTTGTTTTAAAACAGTGGCTTAAACATGTTTAAAAACAGCCGTCGTGTTTTAAACGGTTTTGTTTTAAACATGTTTTAAATCTTAAATTTGTTTAAAACATGTTTTAAACGTTAAATTTGTTTAAAACTTATTTTTTTATAAATGAAAATTTGCTAAATTATATTTTATACTACTTTATTATGATTTTTTGTTTACATTTTTAAATTTTAGCTAAATTGTTGAAGATATTTCAAATTACATTATTAAACATAATAGTTTAATACAATAAAATATCAAATATGTGTGCATTAATGTGATTTTTAAATAAAGAGAATTTTTCTTTACATAAATACATTGTATGCACTATAAATTTTACAGCATTCGTTGTTTTTTTAAAAGATTTTAATTTGAATTTTTTCAACGAGGGTTTTCCACTCCCAGACTAAGCATGAAGTAAAATTTCGAGTTTAGAAAAGCCTGAAAATTTGGATTGGCCGCGTAGCGAAGCGGAGCGGCCAATCCGAATTAGGCTTTTCTAAACTCGAAATTTTACTTCATGCGCCACACGTATAAAACATTGAAATATCGCAAAGTTTAAAATATACGGCTTTAACAATCCAATATGTAGATGTGAATAAAACGTGAGTCAAATACTGCGCTGAACAAATGGTTTAAAACAGTGATTATAGACAACCCAATAACTCTAACGTATATTAGGTTGTCTATAATCGTTGTTGTATGTGTGTGTTTTTTGACCTTCAGTGTAAATCAGTGTTTTTAAGCGTGGCGCATGAAGTAAAATTTCGAGTTTAGAAAAGCCTAATTTGGATTGGCCGCTCCGCTTCGCTACGCGGCCAATCCAAATTCTTAGGCTTTTCTAAACTCGAAATTTTACTTCATGCTTAGTCTGGGAGTGGAAAACACTCGTTAAATGCTTCAAATTAACCGCTTTTAAACAACGAGTTCCCACAAATTTAAAAAGCGCTGTAATTGTCGGGATATGTATACTTACAAGAAAAATGCCCTGTATGTTCTGTTTTAAACATGTTTTTATTTGTTAATTTAAAACATTAACAATTAAAAACATGTTTAAAACGTGTTTAAAACATGTTTAAAACATGCACGCTGTTTCAATGAAAAAAACACGTTTTGTTAAAACAAAAACTATTTGTTTTAATTGAAATGAAAAGAACCTTCTTTTTAACAACCCTGGTTTTAACTTGCATCCCAAGTGTATTTTTAATCTAATTATCTCATTTATATTAAAGAAAATTGAATTCATTTGGATCAAACGAACAGACAAAATTAAAAAAGAAAACATTAAACATTTGGGGTGCGAGCGCATTTAAAACCCCTTAATTCCCTTGATAGCTGGATTAAACCCCGCTTTTAATGATACAATTCCCTTCGATGAAAAAAATATACTTTCAATAACAATAAATAAGGATTTAATCAATCGTTTCATATTTTCGGCCCTTATAATCAAAGGGCGAGGGCGCCTTTCCCGATAAGCGAGGAGGAATTTATGGCCCTTCGCTAATTTGAAACGTCGAATTAAAACAATCCCCGGGCTTTATCTTTGCCGTTTGAAAAGTCGAAACTTCGTTAAATATGTTGGGGTGGTCTGATGTGATTTATCCGGAAAAATGAATTATTAAAGAGTATGCAGATTTGTGTAAGGGTTTTTTCTTTCGAAAAGTTTACCTTTTAATACTACATTTCTTTTGTTATTAGCATGGGAAGCAGTGAGATATTTTTATTGGTGGGGTTGTAGACTTAAACGTACACGATATTCTTGTTTCAAGTACGCATATCTCGAAGCGTATGCATTTTGAGGCATAAGTTGTTTTTTTTGTGTGTTTATTTTGAAGCTACTAACGAGTGTTTCTAATCCCGGATTAAGCATGAAGTAAAATTTCGAGTTTAGAAAAGCCTGAAAATTTGGCTCGGGCGCGTAGCGAAGCGGAGCGACCGAGCCAAATTAGGCTTTTCTAAACTCGAAATTTTTCTTCATGCGCCACGCGTATATAAGATTGACATATTATGAAATTAAAAATATTCTTGTTAAGCAGTACAATTTTAATAATGCTTTAGCTGAGTGCTATTTACGTTTTTACCCAAAGTTTTAATAACAAGTTTTTTCACGCAGTATCAAGCTAAACGATGTAGATATTTTCCGGATTTTTTTGTTATCATGTCCATTTCTACAAAAATGTCTACTACAACAGATAAATAACAAAAAGATATTAAACTAGAATAAGACTAAAATATATATCTTTCAATTTAAACTAGGGCGGAAGGATAATGAAAAGACACTCGAATTCCATGGTAATAAAATATAAATTATTGATTATTTAAGAACTGGAATAGAATGCAGTTTTTTTTAATTCTATCATCAAAAGACAATAAAAGGCAAATATGACGTAACTGTATCACGTTATATTTGACTTTAATTATCGTTTAATGATAAAATTAAAAAAAAAACTGTATTCTTCTATTCCAGTTCTTTTTAAACTAATAATTTATATTTTATGTCATTTATATTTTTAACTAAATTTAGTATTAAAATAATAGAAAATTGCTCTTCTTTTAATATAACTTGACTTTAATTCAACATAACAAACTTAATTGACATTATTTTGAAAATACCTGACATTGTTTCAAAGATATCTAAAAGCTATTCATAGCTACGCAACTAGACAACAATAATATCCATCTAAGCAAGATGCGGTTAACGAAATCTTTTACTAGAGCTAGATATTCGGGACCTGAATTCTTTATTGAATGTAAAAAATAGTACTGGCTGCAAAAGATTTGTATGGAAGATTTTTGCGCAAAAATTAGGAGAGGTCTTGCATATAATTTTTTGTTCAAAGCCCCTTCCTCTCCAAGTTATAGAAAAATCAAGTAGAATGATGTCAAATGAAGTCATACTATTTTCTCAAATTTCTAGAGAGTTTTATACGTATGGACTGAAATCATGTTGCAAAATTAAATGAGACTTTATTGATTTTTCCTAACAAATAATTATCAAGTGTATACAGAGAGTTTTATGTAACACCGAACATATTCATAACGAGAATATTTCATTTAAGTATACATATGCAGACGTTCTATATTTTACCACGTTCGGTTTATTAAAAGAATACAATTTGAAACTTTAATCGAGTGTTTTCCACTCCCAGGCTAAGCATGAAGTAAAATTTCGAGTTAGAAAAGCCTGAAAATTTGGTTTGGTCGCGTAGCGCGAAGCGCGGAGCGGCCAAACCAAATTTGCAGGCTTTGAAGCATGAAGCATGAAGTAAAATTTCGAGTTTAGAAAAGCCTGAAAATTTGGTTTGGTTGCGTAGCGCGAAGCGCGGAGCGGCTAAACCAAATTTTCAGGCTTTTCTAAACTCGAAATTTTACTTCATGCGCCACCGGTACAAAATACTGATTTAATGAAAAGTTCAGCGGTGTGTTTTAAACTTCGTAATATGTCAGTGTTTTGTACCGGTAGTCTGGGAATGGAACACACTCATTTAAAGTTTCAAATTTAACTCCTTAAAAAAAAAGATTATCTAAAGATTTACGGCATAGACGCTGTAATTGGGACATGTATACTTGACAGAAGAACTTCCTGTATGTACAAGTTGAGGCATTAATTGCAATTGATTTGCTACAATTTGTAATGGTCATACAGGCAACCCAATTTACACATAACCTAAACATTAAAGGTGTCAAATCGTATATTATGAAAATGTTCGGTGTTATATAAAACTCTCTGTGTGTATGTTATTGTCTTGTGAGTAAACTAACAATTTCATGAGAAAATGTCAAGAGACAAAAGAGTTGTGGATTGAATCCCTCCATGTAAATCAAGTTTAAAAATAGAAAATTAAAGACGCATTAATAAGTTTTGATGCCAACTATTATAGGAGTTGATTTTTTTACCCGCTTTTAATAATATTGTAGGGTCACAAGAATCGTCAAAAGGTGCCATTTTATTACGAACAGTTATCTGGCAAATGTCGTTCCTCTAAATTCTTCCATAGTGGATATATGAAATAAAGACAATTGTTATTCCGTAACTTTAGAAGGTTTCAAAGCTTTCGGAAAAAACTGTTTTTATTTCATATAAAAACCAGATCCTCTTGGAGAGGAAGGGGTTTTGAACAAAAAATGATATGAAAGACGTCCTTTATTTTTTTCTGAAAAAACACAAATCGTTTGCATCAATTTAGATAGAAACACCCAGTGTATATATTTTTGTTGAAAAATCAAGTTTTTTTCTTCATATTATTATTCAAAAATTTTGGTTTGTCGCTCTGCAAAGCTTAGCGACCAAACTAAATTTTCAGGCTATTCCAAACTCCAAATTTTACTTCATACGCCAGGCGTATACAATAAAGATGGGTAACTCCTGAGCGAGTCAACTAAAGAGTCAGCTCAGTGAAGTGAGCTGGTGAGCCAAGTGACTCAGTTTGAAATATGCAGCTCTTTTTGAGCCATGACTCACTTTGATTCGCTTGCTCTTCTAGAGTGAATGTAGATTCGCAAAATATTAACAGATCTTGATTTTCACGCGGCTCGTGGATCGACAGGCCCGCTTCTCTCAGCCTTGCTCAACATGCACTTTTTACTATTTGCATTTGTACTCGTACACTACTCAATTATTTTCTAAAAACTAAATATTTTTCACAGCAGTTTTTAAACCTGCGTTATTCGTTTATTTAGAAAAAGATTCTTAGTTCACACATACCACAATTTAAAATATCCTAAGCAAACACAGCTGTTTACTATTGTTGTCACCAATTCAGGACTTTGCCGCGATCGCGGATTAACAGATCTTGTTACGGCGCGGGTTCTTTACCTGAGAGGGATGAAGCGCTCATTATCTACGCTCTCAGGCACTCTGGAGAGAGGACAGACTGTATGACGTCATTGTGTCGGATGGGACCGCCCTTGGACGGAGCAGAAAGCTTCTTCGCGGAAGAGCTTATTAGTCAAATTATGCGAGGACTCGTTCTAGGCGAACAAAAGGGCCATAAATGGTCGAGGCGGACATCCCAAGGACATACATGGTCATAGCACGGACAAAATTAGCGGCAACAGAGCATCCGAACTTTCTTCGCCCGGAGATTTTAAACACCAATAGGGTGGCATCTGGATCATCTCCTACTCTTCGGAAGAAGGGAGAAGAACCACCCTCAACAGCTTCGAAGAGAGTATGATATGAATAACGCATCACTCACCATCCAGAAACCGAACCGCAAACATACATTTTCATTATTTTCTATATATTTTATTCCTCTGCGATAGAGATTCATTTCTTCGTTTTTACTTTAAATAAATCGTGCAAAATCAACACTTGATATTATAATTACGTGAGAGGGATGAAGTGCTCATTATCTACGCTCTCAGGCACTCTGGAGAGAGGACAGACTGTATGACGTCATTGTGTCGGATGGGACCGCCCTTGGACGAAGCAGAAAGCTTCTTCGCGGAAAAGCTTATTCGTCAAATTATGCGAGGACACATTCTAGGCGAACAAAAGGGCCCTAAATGGTCGAGGCGGACATCCCAAGAACATACATGGTCATAGCACGGACAAAATTAGCGGTAACAGAGCATGCGAACTTTCTTCGCCCCGAGATTTTAAACACCAATAGGGTGGCACCTGGATCATCTCCTACTCTTCGGAAGAAGAGAGAAGAACCACCCCCAACAGCTTCAAAGAGAGTATGATAAGAATAACGCATCACTCACCATCCAGAAACCGAACCGCAAACATACATTTTCATTATTTTGTATATATTTTATTCCTCTGCGATAGAGATTCATTTCTTCGTTTTTACTTTAAATAAATCGTGCTAAATCAACACTTGATATTATAATTAATGGGAGCTTTCCATTTGGCCCTTCGAATTGTAGTAAACATTAAAGTCTAAACAACTATCTAGTAAACATTACAAGTGTAATTTTCCTTTCGTGACCTTTTTGTAACCAAAATTGTATATTTAATAAGTGTTTGTTATTTTAGTAAGAAAATAGCCATGGTTATATTTCTATCGTATTATTGCAGCATCATCGATTCGAATTATGACGCTTGCGAATGGAATGAAATAAACCTATTGAGTTGGCGAATCGACTCTAAAAGAGTCACGGCGGCTCTTGAATCCGACTGAGCGGACTGAGCTAGCTCACTTATTGGAATCACCGCGGTTCGAAGTTGAATCGCGATGATTCATGACGACTCTGGAATCCAACTGAACCAGCTCATTTTAACCCATTAGCGGCCGAGCAATTACAGAGTTAACTTTAAAAGTTGATTTTTTGTGAAACTCTGCACTTCTCTTTATGATTTTTATGAATAATTATTATTAATTTTTTCGATTATTACTTATTAAAAAAAAATACATCAATGTGTTTCTAACTTCACAATATTTCAGTGTTTTATACGCGTGACGCATGAAGTAAGATTTCAAGTTTAGAAAAGCCCCGTGAAAATTTGTCTCGGGTCACTGGGCGACCCTCGACAAATTTTCTACGCTGGGCTTTTCTTAACTAGAAATTTTACTTCATGCTTAGCCTGGGAGTGGAAACACTCGTTCGAAACTTCATATTGCACGTTTTTATAAAAAATCGATTAATGACTGAAAATTTACAGTGTATACATTTTGCATATTTAATAGAAAAATTTACAGTATGTAGAGTATGTTAGAATAAAGTTTAGAACGAGTGTTTCCACTCCCAGACTAAGTATGAAGTAAAATTTCGAGTTTAGAAAAGCCCCGCGTAGAAAATTTGTCGAGGGTCGCGCAGCGACCCGAGACAAATTTTCACGGGGCTTTTCTAAACTCGAAATTTTACTTCGTGCGCCACGCGTATAAAACACTGAAGTATTGGAAAGTTATAAATATACTAACGTATTTTTTTTTTAATGAGAAATAATCGAATAAATTAAATAACAAAATATATACATTTTTCTTTATACATTTTCAAGTCAGGTCAAATAATATAATATACAAAATTAACTCATTTAGTAATTTGGTTAACAAAAAATTTATAATGTTCTGTGTATACACCAATGACGCTTGATGGGTTAAGGAGTGCTTGAATCCGTTGAATCCGACTGAACTAGCTCACTCATCGGGACCCAACTCCACGGTTGGGAGTTGGATCGCGATGATTCATGACGGCTCTTGAATCCAACCGAACCAGCCCTTTTTACGGAGAAATCCGTTGAATCCGACTGAGCTAGCTCACTTATCTGGTTCCAACTCCGAGTGTTTTCATAGGCGCGCACACGTATTCAATATATTTAAACCCACTTGAAATGTAATCGCAGGAAATGAATACGCGTTATGATTATGATTAAGCTATTGCAATAATTGTATAACCGAAATTATATTCACCGTGTCGCTCAATTTAATAAGTTGGCGCTCTAACAGTCAGAACTCTCAGCGGATCGCTAGCTCGTAACTGAGTCAACTTTTATGAGCTGGCTCACTGAACCAGCTCATTAAAGTGAGTCAGATCTTGTAAACCAGCTCACTGAAAAAAGCCGTTTTGCTCATTTCTAGTGTACAACATTGAACTATTCTGACATATTTAGCAGTGTATTTTAATCCTGCTTTAGCACTGTATTTTTAATACTGATTTAGCAGTATTGTTTTTAATTAACACGTTGACTGTAGCTATGTTTTTACACATAAAGATTTACATTTATCGTGAATCGTATTTCATTCACACGCAGCCAACGTGTTCATTTCACAATATTATTACTTGATTGTATTTTAAATTTACTTAAATAATTGAATAAATCTTAGAGAAGTTGATCTTGTGTTTTAAAATTATCAAGCTAATGTTGATTTTAATTTGTTAAAAAATGGAGTAAAAAATGGAATATTTTATTCGAAAATTCATCACATTTTTTTACACTTTACTTTGTTTGTTTACAATTTGTTTTAATAATAAACTACCACTAATTTATAAAGTTTTATGGTTTGATATTATTCAAACCGGTTATAACCGGTGATATTTTATTTATTTATTTCATTTATTAACGGAATCACCTTTTACGAACATTTAAAATATTATTATAACTTCAAATATTTGACAATTAGTATACATAATGAATTTCAGATCCGGTTATAGAGTAGAAACGGTTAGAAATAAATCAATTTTTTTTTCACCATTGATATAAACACGAAAAAGTGACTCAGGTTTGCAAAAACGGTTTTTCAATATCTCTTTAACCCATTATGATGATGCATATACGCAATATTATGATTTTTTGTTAATTAAATTACTAAATAAGTTAATTTGATATGTTATATTATTTGACCTGACTAGAAAATGTATGAAGAAAAATGTAAATACGAGGTGTGGAAATTATGTGATGAGACTGATTTTTTAAATTAGTTTTATTCGAATAAAATTACAATTGAATGTTGTCTCCTTCAAAGTAATTCCCTTGGGAAGCCACACAGCGTTGGAGACGTTTCTTCCACTCCTCATAGTAGTGCTGGAACTCGGATACTGGGATAGCCTTCAGCTGGTCGGTTACAGCCGTTTTAATGTTTTCGAGTGTCCCAAAATGACGTCCCTTCAGATAAATTTTCAATTTAGGGAAGAGGAAAAAGTCAGCAGGACTCAAGTCAGGTGAGTAAGGAGGCTGAGGAGCCACAGGAGTATTTTTATTGGTCAAAAACTGGTTTATTGATATTGCTGTGTGACACGGCGCATTGTCATGATGCAGGATCCAATTGTTCTTGATGTGTGATCTCACACGAATGATCCTTTTTCGGAGTCTTTCAAGAACCTCGCGGTAAAAGTGTTGATTTACTGTTTGGCCTTGAGGCACAAACTCTTTGTGGACGATTCCCTGGCTATCAAAGAAACAAATCAGCATCCATTTAATTTTTGATTTGCTAATTCTTGCTTTTTTGGGCCTTGAAGAGCCTGGCGTGCACCATTGCATGCTCTGGCGTTTTGTTTCCGGGTCGTATTCAAACACCCAACTCTCGTCACCAGTGATGACATGTTCCAAAAAATGTGGATAATTTTCAATCGATTCCAAAAAGTCAAGCTCACTTATCGAGACCCAACTCCACGGTTGGGAGTTGGATCGCTATGATTCATGACGGCTCTTGAATCCAACCGATCCAGCTCTTTTTACGGAGAAATCCGTTGAATCCGACTGAGCTAGCTCACTTATCTGGTTCCAACCAGATAAGATGGTTCTAATGTCCTTTTGTTCCTGCGAAAGGTTTCTTGGAACCATTTTCGCGCAGATCTTTCTCATCCCCAATTCATTGCTCAAAACGTGATGAACGGTGGTGTGACTCAAATTCAACTGTTCCCCCATCATTCTGATCGTTAACCGACAATCTGAATGCACAAGTTCCCGGATTCTGTCGACATTTTCATCGGTTCTTGCTGTTGCAGGCCGTTCGCTGCGTGATTCATCTTTCATCGACTCTCTTCCTTCTGAAAATGCCTTAAACCATCGAAAAACCTGGGCTCTTGACAAAACACTGTCTCCGTAGGCCTGCTGAAGTTTTGCAAAAGTTTCTGTTGCACTGTACCCAAGTCTCAAGCAAAACCTGATAGCACACCGTTGCTCGAAATTAATATCACTCATTTTTAGAACGCACTTCAAAATACGGTTTCACGAGAACAATGACTACGCACAGCGTAATGACTCGATCAAGTTCAAACTTGTACTGAACGCCTATCGCATGTCCATCTGTCACCCCTCCAAGCCACGTGCTTCCAGTGTTGCCGTATCGAACGCTATGCTGCCAATCTCATCACTTAATTTCCACGCCTCGTATTTAGTTATTTAAATATTTCGCTTATTACTCATTAAAAACAAGTCAATGTATTTCTAACTTCACTATATTTCAGTGTTTTATACGCGTGGCGCATGAAGTAAAATTTCGAGTTTAGAAAAGCCCCGTGAAAATTTCTCTCGGGTCGCTACGCGACCCTCGACAAATTTTCTACGCGGGGCTTTTCTAAACTCGAAATTTTACTTCATGCTTAGTCTGGGAGTGTAAACACTCAATTTAAACTTCATATAGCACGTTTTATATAAAATCGACGTATGCCTGAAAGTTTACAGCGTATACATTATGTATATTTATAAGAAACATTCACAGTACGTAATAGAATAAGCCATTCATAGAAATCATAAAAAAAGTGCAGAATTGGACCTAAATTCAACTTTTACAGTTAATTCTATCACTGCTCGGCCGTTAATGGGTTAAATAAAAAAGTTTTTCATATGTGGCACCTCCAAAATGCACTACCCTCAAATACCTTAAAAGATACAGAGAAAATAAATCTAAAATCGACCTGTTTGAGGATTTAGTTAGAAATGTGTATTTTGGAAAATACCGAATTTATTCCAGATTTTTGGTACACACTGTATAAATACAAATAAACACAAAAGATATTAAACTTAGTTATTGGTGCTCACAAATTTTTTGAGTATTTTACTACAATTGCTTTGCAACGTTGTTTACCTTAAGAAGCAACATTGCGAAACAACTGTAGTGAATTTCACAAAAAATCGAGTGTCTTTAAAAATGTCTTGTTTTAATTTTTTTTAAATAAATATTTTAATAATATTGTATAAATAAATATAGACAAATTTTATACCCGACACGTAAATTCTGAATTTATTTAAACATTCACAAGTTTTATAGTGGATTTATACAAATAAATTGGGTGCTAGGGATACGTGGAAAATTTCAATTCGCTTTTAGCAGTCCGGGGCGCCCTTATTATGTAATCCAGACACACGCACTTTCGTCAATATCACCAATATCGGCGCTTTCCTCTCTCACGTAGGAGCCCATTCACGCATAAATGCACCTAGCAATTGGGTGTAGATCCCCTTAAGCGATTCGCCCTCTACAAATGCCCTATATCCATCCCCGAAAACGATTAAAGCCGATTTTATACGCAGACCTGTCGAACATCTCTCTTTTTTATAATCTAATTAGATTTCAGCTGAAAGATTTATTTTTTGTTGATAATCATTAATTATAGATTGTAGATTAATTTTAAATTAACGCTTCATAAAGATGATTTTATACGCAGACCTGGCGAGCACCTTTTTTTTATAAGCTAATTAGATTTCACAAAATGTTTAGACTACACTCTAGCGTGCAATATAAAATTGACATATTTAATTGCAACTCTAAGCAATTTGTAAGTTCAATAAGTAATATTTAGTGATTCAACACGTTGTAATGTAATTTATTTTGTATAATTTTAATGTAATTTAATCTTTTTTAAATGTGTAAACTTTTGTTTAATAATATATTGTATTAATGTATATTGTTTACCATAAACGCATATACAGCGTGTAATCGAACTAATTTACATCCTCTTAAGGGCGTATACACAAAATATTTTGACACCAATTGCAGCAAAAATAAAATCGGAAAACAAATATTGGATTTTTCATAATTTTTCATGCATTTTTTACTTTTTGAGAACTTCTGGTTACCTGTGTTCATGATATTTTTCGTGGATGCGTAAGTTGTTGTATTTTTTATTTACTTTTACTACTGCGAGGCGCATAAATCACTTCGCACGCACTATCGAGACGCATAAATCACTTAGCACGCACTACATACACACACACTGTCTAGAATTACTAGATGAAACTGGGTCACGTATAAAAAAAAATCACAATAACAACATAGACATAACTCTTCACAATCTGACCCACTTTTCTCTGGATGGTGTAATTCGATATCCAAATCGTTTACAAACTACCAGTCTATGTGGAATCTCTCTTAAAATACGCAATGTGCGCGTATACCAGATACCACAAACATGTGGCCTATTATTATTAATTATTTTTAATAATTATTTGTGAGCTATCTACTAAAGGTATGGTAATTTCAAATGCAGGTATTGTTTATTTAAACGCTGCCCCTTGTGTGGTAGAGAGCCTGTACAGTAGTTCGTTTACACGCTGTATAGTATATTGATCAGTTTTCCCTGTAAAAAAAAATTTAAATTTTGTTAGAAAATAAACATATTATTATTATTATTATTATAATTTCACCCATGAGATTTCTTTTTTGGTAATAATCATTAATTATAGATACTAGATTTATTTCATATTAACACTTATAAAGATATATTTCTCTTCAATCAATCTACAAAACATTTTTTTATACACTGCATATTATTAATTATTATTTCAGATATACAGAGAGGTTTTTTAAGTATATATATATATATATATATATATATATCTCAATATACTGTATACGCTGTAAATCCTTATATATTCGTTGTCTTTGCAAATATTTCAAATTGAACTTTCAAACAAGTGTTTTCCACTCCCAGATTAAGCATGAAGTAAAATTTCGAGTTTAGAAAAGCCTGAAAATTTGGTTTGGTTGCGTAGCGCGAAGCGCGGAGCGACCAAACCAAATTTTCAGGCTTTTCTAAACTCGAAATTTTACTTCATGCGCCACGCGTACTAAACACTGATGTTATTCGATGTTCAGAATACACGTTTTTAAAAAAAATCAGTGTTTTATACGCGTGGCGCATGAAGTAAAATTTCGAGTTTAGAAAAGCCTGAAAATTTGGTTTGGTCGCGTAGCGCTACGCGCTACACGACCAAACCAAATTTTCAGGCTTTTCTAAACTCGAAATTTTACTTCATGCTTAATCTGGGAGTGGATTACACTCGTTTCAGACTTCAAATTAAACGATTTTAAAAATCAAACGATCATCGGAAAGTTATAGCTCATGCATACATATATGTATATTTAAAAGAAAAATTCCCAGTATTTTTACGATTTTTTAGTGGTGGCAAATGTCACCGTCATGGCCGAAAGGGTTAAGGAATATTAGTTAGTGTTGCTAAGATTTAATTTTGTAAGGGATACATTTATTAATTTCTTACGTACTATAAGAAGTTTACCTTGAATTTAAAGATATGAAATTTTATCCAAAGCGAGAGATAATTTATAAGGAAAATTAACGCTGATATAATTAATTAGAGCGCAGTGTATCTTAGTAGTAACATTGATTACGCGTTTATCAGAGAGGGAGAGAGAGAGAGAGAGAGAGAAAGATAAGGCCATATAATAATACAATGGGTCGCAGATAACAGCAGAATAGGAGGGTTAAATGTGACGACATTCTTGGACCCCCAGTTGCCGACCGCACTGTAAATATCAATAAATTAAGCAATGTGGATGGGATAACACAAGACAGGCACGGCTTGCGGTTGTAGGTTTGAATTATGAATATTGTTGATACAATTAACTACAAACTACAACAAAATTGATTAAATTATTTTATCTTATGAATGTTATTAACTGATGAGAAACAAAGTTTGAATTAAAATAAATAGTTTCTTATTTTTTGTGTGTCTAGCAACATTTTCTAGTACCGGGCTTTCATTAATTCCCGAACCCCACGTGACTAAATTTAAAATTGCCGCGTAAATTATTGTATTTGTACGTTGGAGGCTTTGAAAAAAGTAACCAAACGTTACTAAAGTCAAATTTGACATAAACGTTTATGCGCGGTGCATAGTTAAACCAACCTTTGAGATCTTACAAGATTCGCCCTGAATTTTCAGGTAAGCAAAAATTGTTTAATTATTCTGAAACATTGAGTTTTATTTCTATTTATTTTGCAGAGTCAATTTGCTAGGATAAGCAAATACTGCGAAATATAATAAAAATTAGTTACAGTTTTGAAGATGAGCCTATTTTTTAATCATTTTAAATATAATATTTTCAGTCGTCATAATAATACGCCGGCGAATAAATATTTTTAAATCTAGGGAATTTTTGTGTGAGCCATACCACCTTGTACATTTGGTTGCCTATTATTTTTGGTCACGTGGGGTTCGGGAATTATTGAAAGCCCGGTACAAGTATGAAACGTTAAAAAAATTAGCTTTAAAATATTTTATACAATGAATTTATCTCCTATTTTAAAGTCTTGTGTCAATTTTATAAAAGCGTTAAATTCAACGAGTGATTCCACTCCTAGATTAAGCATGAAGTAAAATTTCGAGTTTAGAAAAGCCAGAAAATTTTCTGGCTTTTCTAAACTCGAAATTTTACTTCATGCGCCACGCGTATAAAACACTGATTTAAAGTGAAGGTCAAAGTTAAGCTTGATCACAGGTTAACAAATTTCGCTTTGCTACGCGATCAATATAAATGTTCAGGTTTCTAAACTCTAAATTTTAATTCATACTTAACCTAGAAGTGCAAACACTCGCTTCAAATTGAACGCTATTATAAAAACAACGAATTCCTGAAAATGTATCAAATCTATAATTATCGATATATGTAGTTATTCTTAATCGAAAAATACTTGTGGTTATTATATTTTAAAATAATTAAATAAAAAAATACTAATTTCATAATTTGTAAAATTGTTTCTTCTTTAAATAAACAAAACTATTGTGGAGTCGTAATTTAAGTATTTTTGTGATGAAGGAATTGGAGCCGTGGAGTTGGAAATTTCGTATAACGCCGGCTCTGACTTTCAATATAATTATTTAAATATAACTGTGCTTAACATATTTCATTTTCTTTTAAAAATTTGTACCTAAATAGACTTTTTAACTACAATGGAAATTTATGAAATTAGCGTAATCGAAATTTCGATTTTTTCTAGAGCATATATTTTTTTATTTTGCTTACATTGTTTTAGAACTAGTAACAATAAAACTTTTATTTGTATTATAAAAATTCGTGTTCTTTAATATAGTTTTAATATTTTCAACTGAGTCGGAGACTAAGTCGGAATTAGCGTAGGATTTTGGAAAGATAGAGAATTTTGAGTCTGAGTTAAAGTCAAATAATGGGCCCGCCGTGGCCGAGCGGTTGAGCCGCCGGTTTCGCCAAATCGGTCACGGAGGTGATCTGGGTTCGATTCCCAGCGGAGGCGAGTAATTTTTCTAACGAAAAATACTCGTCTCCGGTTCCATGGATGTGTGTGAATGTGTTGTGACGTCCAAATTAGTCGAAATATATGTTAATATAGTTAATATAAATCAACGTTAGTTGCTGAATGGTAAAAACCTATGCCAAACAAACAAACAAACAAAAAAAAAAGTCAAATAATTTATTGAGCGACTCTACGGCCTAACTGACATTTGAAGCCCAATTTTTTAAAATGAAAAATTGAAATAGAGTACAGCATTGTATTCTGATACAAAAACTACAATCAATGGGTTTTGGTGACAGAGTTTTGAATTGGCTCAGTAATTATCTTTCAAATAGGACTCAATACGTACGTATAGGCAAATACCTCTCAAATGTAATACATGCTACATCTGGGGTACCTCAGGGTTCGCATTGCGGACCAGTTTTATTTATACTATTTATAAATGACATAGGATTAAAGCTTAAAATGATGACCTAAAATTATTTAGAAAAGTTAGTAATGACACTGATAAATTCGAACTTCAGGACGATCTAAACACCGTTTCTGAGTGGTGCAAAGAAAATGAATTAGAATTGAATCTAAAGAAGTGTCTTTACGTCTCCTTTTGTCAAGGGTCCGGTAGTGGCTTTGAATATTTAATTGACAATCATCGGCTGATGCATGCATTTGAAATTAAAGACTTGGGAGTGATATTCACATCCAAGTTAAGCTTTTCTAAACACATCACAAATGTCTGTAATAAATCAATGAAAATGATGGGGGAAAAACTTTATACCTAACATTAGTTCGACCAAATCTTGAATTTGCTTCACAAATATGATCTCCATATAACATAACCACAACCCAGAAAATCGAAGCAGTACAGGGCAAGTTCTTAAATAGGACCAATGTCGTTGACTAATGTCGTTTAGGCTGGGTAAACGCGACTTCAGTCATAGTGGGATGTTATGTGATCTGAACATTAGGTCGTTAGCAGAAAGGAGAATTTTTCTTGATATGTCGTTTTTATTTAAGCTGGTAAACGGATTTATTAATAGCAGTCAAGTGGTGGGAATGCTGGCTTTTTATATACCACGAGGTCTTCACGCTAGGTGTACGCCTATATTTCAACTTAGATTTCATCCAACGAAATATAGCATGTATAATCCTATGGATCGTTTCATGCGATATGCAAATGTTCTTTGTACTAATTTAAATTTTGTACTATTTGCACCAAAATTTTCTAATTTTAAAAGCCTGTTGCGACGTGTTAACCTGCTGGCTGTCACAGGTTGATTTTAATCTTTCTGTTTTCTTTGTTATTAATATGGTGTAGCTTGTTTTGTTTGTGATATATAGGTACTGCTTTTTAATTTGTTTTTAATTTATTTTAATTATTTTATTTTACTTTAATTAATTTAATTTATTTATACTTTTACTATTTATTGCATTTTATGGTGAATTTTACAGTGTTTGTTGCTTTTGCACATCATTAATTTGTGGTACTAATAAAATATCTGTGATACAAACTAGTCCAACATCTTTGTTTATAATTATATATATTTTTTTTTGTGTTAGTCTTGTAAATGACTATTGTCAGGTTGCTTTTTGTTTGCTTTTTTATCCCGTTTTTTCTTATATTTTTTATTTTTTAAACTTGATTCATTTGCTCTCTGGGATTAGCGTTGAGATTGGCCGTTCATTAGTATCATTAGTATTGTTACTATTGTTTGGTACACCAGTGGGATTTGGACGGTTATATATATATATATATATATATATATATATATATATATATATATATATATATATGTACAATATGTACATTTATTTCTGTTGTCTTTCATTCTTTGCCTCTTACACCATTTATATATTATATTTTATTATGTATTACAAAATGTGCTTAATATTATTTTCTGAGTTTAATAATATTGTACACACATGTTATCTGCTTTGTTTAAAGGAGTTTTCCGTAAATAAATAAATAACTTCAATATTACTCAAAATGGATGGCAGCAACTAAATTATTTTTCCTACAAAAGTTACTTGTTATCTAAAGACATTTTCAATGATACTACTTTTGACCTATCGTGCCATTTAAAAATCAGGAGTTTGTTATTGATAATGAGCACTTTGTGTCTCGAAATGTACATCTAACGATAAAAATAAAAAGTGAAGGAATAACAGTCTTTATTAGTGTAATAATCATTTCACGTAAACTCAAAAACATACAGTTAAAATCTGGAGTTGTTGAAATTCTTAAGCAAACTCTCAAGGATGCCAACCTTTTTGGAAAAAAACAATGTTACCATTCGATTCTTTATTACCACTTTTGTAATAATTTTTTATTGGTTCAACTTCCTAGGACTAGCTGTTTTCTCAAAAAATGGCTAATACGGGTGGTCTAGGACCCCCTGTATATTGTGACAATATTAAGTACACATTAATTAATAATTTCAAGATATAAATATAGATACAATGTAAGCATAAGATTCATTTATACTAGGGTTACTTCCAATAATGTATCTAACAACTGTAATACATTAAAAAATACAACTGGTTTTAGATATTTCACCACAATATAGTTTTAATATCGGAATTGGGTCACTGAATTCGGGATTAGTTAGTTTAGTAACCACAGCCAGAGTTTAACCCTCCTCCTCTCTCTTTCTCTCTCAATGTAAAGTTAATTAAATAAACCAAGTTTTTAGGTTTAAACTTTATTCATATCGCGCCGTTTCGCCGGAACGCTTCTTGAAAATTTGCATTATTGCCAACTATCCACGATAATTAGAGAGCCCCGCAGGGTGGTAATTAGTACAGATTGCGCCGCCGATCGTCTTTTATTATTATGGTCCGGTCCGGCTGACCTACTAAAGCGCGCCAGTGCGGAATGGGATTTAGTAAATTGTTGACTAAATAAGGGAATTTATCACGAGTCATTTCACTTCATAACTTTAACAAGTTCTATAGATTAAACGTTTATATACTGAATTTTAACATACAGAGAGTTTTATATAACACCGAACATTTTCGTAACAATAATTTTTCTTTTAAGTATCCAAATGCATACGTTGCACATTTTTCGATGCTCGGTTTATTAAAATAATTTAATTTACAGCTCTAAGCGAGTGTTTTCCAGTCCCAGTCTAAGCATGTAATGATTCGACCCTAGGTATTACACAAATTTATAATTTGTATTATGGTTTACGTTGTGTTGTGTATGTAGTAACCTTTTATTTATTTACCAGGTTCGTTGTTTGTGTCAATATGCATTATCGTAAATACTGTGTCTTTATTCCCTTTTAATTTGACTAGGAGTATGTGTGGACAATAAATAAAACAGGATATGAGCTTAACGTATGCAAAGTTTATTGACCCTTCATGACATTTCTAATGAATTGATATGTCTTATATTATTTATATTCACAAAATATATTACCCAACGTTTATGCTTAGAAGTCATGTGCATTTGGTTAAACTCAAAAGAAATGTATGACTCTACTTGTGGGAGCAAAATTAACTAGTCCCTGCATTTGCATTACGAGATGGGAAACCCACAAAAACCATCTCGGAGCTAGCATCACACACTCGACACACTTGCTATTAGTTAGTGGGACAATCTCTCACATCGGCCCTACACATCAATCGCCATTCATTTTCGATTAATGAGCGGAACGACCTTTCACCTCGTTCTACTCATAATCGAGTTATTTTTTTCTTGTGGTTAGTTAGTAGGACACTTAGCGCAATACTAACTCGGATTGGCCTAACACATCAATCGACTGTTTCGATTAGTTAGTAGGACATACCTCGTTTTCTTGCTCAATTCGGCCTTACACATCAACCACCATACATCCCTCATTCGTGTGATTAGTTAGTAGGACACTTAGCGCAATACTAACTCGGATTGGCCTAACACATCAATCGACTGTTTCGATTAGTTAGTAGGACATACCTCGATTTCTCGCTCAATTCGGCCTTACACATCAACCACCATACATCCCTCATTCGTGTTGTTAGTTAGTAGGACACTTAGTGTAATGGTAACTCGGATTGGCCTAACACATCAATCGACTGTTTCGATTAGTTGGTAGGACATACCTCGTTTTCTCGCTCAATTCGGCCTTACACATCAACCACCATACATCCCTCATTCGTGTGGTTAGTTAGTAGGACACTTAGTGCAATAGTAACTCGGATTGGCCTAACACATCAATCGACTGTTTCGATTAGTTAGTAGGACATACCTCGTTTTCTCGCTCAATTCGGCCTTACACATCAACCACCATACATCCCTCATTCGTGTGGTTAGTTAGTAGGACACTTAGTGCAATACTGACTCGGATTGGCCTAACACATCAATCGACTGGGTTGATTAGTTAGTAGGACATACTTCGTGTTCTTGTTCAATTCGGCCTTACACATCAACCACCATGCATCCCTCATTCCCCCCCCCCTTTCATCTTCCCCCTTTTCCCAGATGTTTAAATTATTTCGCTGGTTTTGTTTGTTTCATTTCAACTAAGTCGGTTTGATGTAGAATTAATTTTACTCTTACGTGATAGTCTCTGCAGCGCTGTTATCCCTAACTCCATTCTCCATTTTCGAACTCCATTCTCAATACTTAACTCTTTTTATCAACATTACTTCACTAACTCACATCCCACTGAAACTTCCTATTCTCAACTGTCCCCATTTACATTCAAATACTCATTGTCCCCGTCCCGGTCCCAAAACTAACTGCTTTTTAGAATCGATTCTTTGCTGCTCTCAAAGTTCTCCCCTCCCCAAATTTAGTTACTTAAATGTTATTTACTACCATATATGGTCACAAAACCCTTCCCTTTCTGACGTCAACTTCATTTCCCTGACTTTGCACACTTGTTGTGTTTGCGTTCGTTAAACCCTGAACTGAATCTTTCTGTATGTCTTAGCATTTCTCCACGCGCCGGTACTTGTTTATTATTTTAAGGCGATGCTGCATTTGTTATTTCTTTCACATAAAAAAATTTGATCGACTAATGTTATTCTGGTATTTACTAGATGTTGATTTTTATTTATTATTTTCTTGGGTGATTTTTGTATTAATATTTTAATTTAATTTCGTCAAAAATAATATTTGCACATGACCCCTACTGACTTATTACATTCGCCCCCTTTTAAAAATATGAACTTTTAGAATGTTAAGATTTTTAAAATTCCCTTAATTTACAATATTATTATTTTTGGCGTCATGTCAGGATCCTCTTCTAGTAAGTTGTCGACTTCCCCTCGTTCGAAATGCTTACCATCCTTAACTCTGCGCCCCCAATCTCCTGATTCGAGTCTGAAATTGAGAAAGAAATCTAAGAATCCATCTTAATGTAAAATGCCGATGCTGTGCCTGAAAAGCTTTTCCTGATGTGTTTTTTTTTTTACTGTGAAAGAAGTTAAAATTACTTGTACTTAGATGGTTATGATTTATCATATACTCCCCTTTTTTTTTGTGCCTTGTTGATGGGACGAAGTCAACGTTTCGGTAGCAGATTGGAACATCGTGACCTTGACCCTTTTTTCCTTGCGGGCTCCTGATGAAGAACTGCCGTTGTTGAAATTGAAGTACGGTAATTCTTATCTTAAGAAGTCCTCCGGCAGGTCCATCATCCCTGATTATTGACGACGCCTGAACAATCCGCCTGATCGAGCCCCCCAGATTCCTTGATTTTCAACTTTAGATTTGTAACAACTTCTAAAACATATTTATGATTGATGTTAAAATTTGCTGCGGTGTTTCTGCTAAGTTGAAGTTTTTTTTTTTTTTTATATTCGTTATGAATTCATAGCGGTTAAGATGTAGTGGTGGTGTCATTGGCTTCTGAAGTGTCAGTGTTTAATTTCTGGATCAAAACTTTTTCAGATGACCCATCATCTCCAGTTTTGATTTGCTTGTAGTCAAAACGTCCGTACGAAGGAGTAAGGTACTTGATGGCTTTTTGGTCTGGTTTTGACGCTACCAGCTTTCTTGATGTTCGACTTTGACTTGGCAGCTGAAGTGGCAGTGCTTCCTTTCTGGATCCTAAACTTTATTTAGATGACTTATCGCCCCCAGTTTTAATATGCTTGTAGTCAAAAAGTCCGTACGAAGGGGTGAAGTACATGATGGCTTTCTGGTTCTGTTGCGACCCTTCCAGCTTTCTTGATGCCCGACTTTGAATCTGTAACAAATTCTAAAACATATTTTTGGTTATTGTTAAATTATAAACATGGAATGTTTTGTCCGTATTTGTAGAATATAATTCTGCTGAATTGATTTTCCTCGACCTTTGTAGATGTGATTGGTTCTTAGAGTTTGAGTTACGTTATTGAGGTGCTGCAGTGGCATCACTGACTGATGTTAGGTGTTGCCTTTCTTGGACTACAACTTCAGATGTCACATCGCCCCCAGTTTTCGTACGATTGTAACCTAAGGATCTGCCCGGGAGAGTTGAATGGTTGTCTGCTCTTGTTAGGACGCTCCCAGCGTTCTTGATGTTTTTTAATCTCGGATCTGTAACTAATTTGCCCACTCTGGCTGTTTTCCTTTCGCTCATTGTAGACTTAGCTTCTTCTTTACGCTGGTTTCCGTGTTGCCAATACTTTGTTGCTATCATTTTTTCAAACTCTTCGCCCCCGCTTCGATCACCTTTCCGTTTTCTACTTGACGATTGATTTGGCCTGGTCGTTATTGTTACCTTTTGATTTCGAATCACTGCTTCCTGCAATCAAACTCATACAAAGCTCAAACTTAAAACACCACATTCGAACTCAATTCTTTCCTTTTTCTTTTTATTATATTTAATTTGTTCGTTTGGTCCGTACTTAAGATTCATAATGTAATTGTTACATTGAATGATGTCTTATTTATTTAACTTTCATCTTTGTGTTGTTTCTTTTTGTATGTATGAGTAATGTATTTAATGTAAATACCTTTATTGTTTTTTTTTAACCTTTGCTTTTCTGAAGTTTCTGACTTTCTTTTTTATCATGGCCATGATTTTTACCTTTCTTTAGCATTATATTATGCTTAGTTTTATTTTAAACCAATTTTTATAGATTTTGTTTCGTTTTTCTTATTATTATTTTTTTTTATCTTGAGTACCTCATTTTAATTCGTATTTTACTTTAATTTTTTCGATTACCTTTTGTTTATATTTTTGTCTCGTGTTCTGGTAGTTATTAATTAGGTGTTTTTTTTTTACCTGTGTACGAAGTATTTATTTCTACGTTATATATTTTCGTTTAAGTACCTTGTGTGTTCTAGAACGCTAAACGTTTTTCTTGTCTCTTTCATGATTATTTGGTTTTTCTTTTATGTTTATTTTAAACATAACTAGGTCATTATTTGCTCTTGAAAATGTATTATAGCATTTATAAACATTTTGTCTACCTTAGAATTTTTTTATCCCTTTCATTTTTGCGTGTCATAATGTCTTATTTTAATTATTACATTTATTATTGTTTTCATTAGTAATTTGTTTGTTGCGATGTTTGCGAGAATTATTTTTGTTTGTAATTTGTTATTCGTTTACCTTTTTATTTTGTGTAAGTGCACATTTTGTTCTTTGATACTTTTATGTTTCTGTTTATTTTAGTATTGGCTTCATTTAATAGAATAAATTATAATAATTTCTAGGTTTACATTTTAGCATGCATTTATACGTGTATCTTTTATGTATTTTTATTTACCTGTTATTATAATTTTACCCTTTTACCTTAATGTTTCTTACATCACCGTGTTTTCTACCTTGTTTATTTACGTAAATTTGTGGATTGATAATGCGTACTTTGTGCATTCCAAAATCCTTTCATTATCATCGTTTTTGTGTATTCTTCATTTCCTGAAGTGTATGTTTATCGTTAAAAACTAGGTCAACGATTGATCTTGAAATACCAACACGTTTGTTTTGATTTTTGAATTACTTGCGTTTGGTTTTATTTGTGTCTGGAATTTCGGATTGTGCTTTCCGTGGTACTTCTTTATGCTTACTCTACCTCTTTTTTGTTTATGCGCCTATCTTCTGGATATAGGTCAGTGTTTGAACTTGAAATACCAACACGTTTCATCTTGAAATCGCTATGCGTGCTTTTTGATAATTTTTAAATATTAATTACGTTTATTTTTATTGTCTGTACCTTTTTAAACGTTTCTTCCCCTTTTTTAATGTAAAACTCATTTACCTGAAATATTCTTGTCCACAAGTAGACACAGCATTTTTTAAATTATGTAACACATATTTATTGTCATCACAAACATCCTGGTCACGGCACCAATGTAATGATTCGACCCTAGGTATTATACAAATTTATAATTTGTATTATGGTTTACGCTGTGTTGTGTATGTAGTAACACTTTTATTTATTTACCAGGTTCGTTGTTTGTGTCAATATGCATTATCGTAAATACTGTGTCTTTATTCCCTTTTAATTTGACTAGGAGTATGTGTGGACAATATATAAAACAGGATATGAGCTGAACGTATGCAAAGTTTATTGACCCTTCATGACATTTCTAATGAATTGATATGTCTTATATTATTTATATTCACAAAATATATTACCCAACGTTTATGCTTAGAAGTCATGTGCATTTGGTTAAACTCAAAAGAAATGTATGACTCTACTTGTGGGAGCAAAATTAACTAGCCCCTGCATTTGCATTACGAGATGGGAAACCCACAAAAACCATCTCGGAGCTAGCATCACACACTCGACACACTTGCGATTAGTTAGTGGGACAATCTCTCACATCGGCCCTACACATCAATCGCCATTCATTTTCGATTAATGAGCGAAACGACCTTTCACCTCGTTCTACTCATAATCGAGTTATTTTTTTCTTGTGGTTAGTTAGTAGGACACTTAGCGCAATACTAACTCGGATTGGCCTAACACATCAATCGACTGTTTCGATTAGTTAGTAGGACATACCTCGTTTTCTTGCTCAATTCGGCCTTACACATCAACCACCATACATCCCTCATTCGTGTGATTAGTTAGTAGGACACTTAGCGCAATACTAACTCGGATTGGCCTAACACATCAATCGACTGTTTCGATTAGTTAGTAGGACATACCTCGTTTTCTCGCTCAATTCGGCCTTACACATCAACCACCATACATCCCTCATTCGTGTGGTTAGTTAGTAGGACACTTAGTGCAATACTGACTCGGATTGGCCTAACACATCAATCGACTGGGTCGATTAGTTAGTAGGACATACTTCGTGTTCTTGTTCAATTCGGCCTTACACATCAACCACCATGCATCCCTCATTCTCACCCCCCCCCCCTTTCATCTTCCCCCTTTTCCCAGATGTTTAAATTATTTCGCTGGTTTTGTTTGTTTCATTTCAACTAAGTCGGTTTGATGTAGAATTAATTTTACTCTTACGTGATAGTCTCTCCAGCGCTGTTATCCCTAACTCCATTCTCCATTTTCGAACTCCATTCTCAATACTTAACTCTTTTTATCAACATTACTTCACTAACTCACATCCCACTGAAACTTCCTATTCTCAACTGTCCCCATTTACATTCAAATACTCATTGTCCCCGTTTACTTCATGCGCCACCGGTACAAAACACTGACATATTACAAAGTTTAAAACACACCGCTAAACTTTACATTGAATCAGTGTTTTGTACCGGTGGCGCATGAAGTAAAATTTCGAGTTTAGAAAAGCCGAAAATTTGGTTTGGCCGCTCCGCGCTGCGCGCTACGCGACCAAACCAAATTTTCAGGCTTTTCTAAACTCGAAATTTTACTTCATGCTCACCCTGGGAGTGGAACACACTCGCTTAGAGCCTCAAATTGAATTCTTTTAATAAACCGAGCATCGGAAAATATAGAACGTATGCATATGGATACTTCAAAGAAAAATTCTCGTTATAAAAATGTTCGGTGTTACATAAAACTCTCTGTATTAACTTTGATTGAAATTTTACATTTAGATAATTATTTAAACATGGTTCTATAATTGTTAAGTGAGAAATGTGCTCAAGAGCAATTTTATTAGAGTATCTATAAAGTAACTGGACAACCTAGAATTTTATTTCGAAATATTATAAGATTCAACAAGGATAAAATACTATAATGCTAAAACTGTACTAATACTAGAAATTTAATTGGAAGAAATGCTAGAATTTGACCTGTAAGGATTTTATAATTTAACTCGTAACTATGAAATAATTTGTGGTTTCCAACGGGGGGTGATGAAAAGATCTAAAGGGCTTTTTTAGTCAAAAGCCTGTTGAAAACCAACTGTCACCCCTCCTCAAGGCAAAACTCGCAAAACGCACAGAGAAGAATATAAAGTTAGTTGGTTGAAAATCAAATGAAAATAGGAGGACAAAGGCAACTAATATTTTCAAGGCCTTTCAAAATGTTACAACATTTTAAAAGGCCTCAAAAATATTTTCGGCTAAACCTCAAAAAGAACAAAATATTGACGTATATTAAAACAGTAATTTAATCCGCGTGGGAAAATAAAAGCTGTGTCGGTATAAATCGCAATCCATTTCAGCTGAAAACTTCCACAACGCACCTGATTTATACTGCAATTTTAATTTCCTAACTGCATTCAATTAATCGGATTTTGATCCGGGCAGCACTGTACGAGTGTCGAAAACCATCGCTCGATAAATATTTAATTAGAACACGAAACGTAAGCAGATATAGCTGAAAAATTGAAACAATCCTGAATTAATTCGCGCGGAGCGCGCGAATCCCGCCCCCCGCAGTGTAATAGAGCACTTTGTCTGCCATTAAATTATTTATGAGCCCGTCGATAGCTCAGTACGCGCGTTATACGCCGGGACCGATGCGACTGTTCGCACCTGTTCCGAATCTAACCGTATTTCAGATTTTTCAGAATTCAAAAAAGCGACCGGATATTTCTGGGAGAATTTCATATCGGTGGGTGGGTGAAATGTTACGGATTGTTTTTTGCTTGAGAATCGAATTGAATTTATGTTGGGAATATATCTTGAAATTTACTGCTTTTATTCACCGATGTACGGACTATTGAACACTTCATGTGAGATAAAGTCAGTTATTTATATATAATTTTATTAATATTCATACATAGTAAACATTGGCGCAGTGCCGGCGCAAGGGTTTATGCCGCTACAGGCAAACTAGATTTCGCCGCCCTTGCCTAAATAAAATGCAATATACAAATAATTTCCTGTGCATTTAGATCAATAAAGTTTTTAACGTAAATTTAAAGAAATACGTGGGTCGATCAAATATAAACAAGCCTTTCATTTTCGCAGAACGTACATAATAGAAAACATCTACATTTCTATAAACTATTTTTTGTACATAGTATCCTCTACTTAAAATACATTTTTCTCAAAGTTTTAGAAGTTTATTAACTTCGTTACCGTAGAATGAAGCTGGGCGGGTATGTACCACAAAAAGAAGCACTTAGAGGCAAGCAATTTGACAACAACGATGAAGTGGAAACGTTTGTGCGTAATTAGTACGCACAAACGTTTGGTTTTTCTCTAATTTTGATCTGAAGTTGATTTTAATCAAATCTAATAAAACTTTACAGACTTCACGAGAATAATAATTTATTATCAAATCAAGTGATATATTGAATATTCCTAAATATTCTGAAAATACTTTTTTTTTAAATTCAAATTAATAACTATAGTCATAAGGAATCGGGTATGGTTTTTTATTTAATATATTTGAATGAGTACAGCGGTTCCATTAATTTTCAGTTGCTCTCCTTAAAAGTGAACTTATTTAAGTATTAAATATTATTCAAACGAGTGTTTTCCTGTAAGGATATGCAACTCTTAGTGCATATTTTATTGTATGCAAATGTATGTGCGGGTTAGTTGAATAGTTTTTGTTGTATACAAATATAACCCGGCTCATACCGGAGAATGATGAGTTGAATTTAAGACCTATAAGAGTAAACACCTATTAATCAGTTATCAGTCTTTTATTAATTACTACCCAACGTTACATGGTGTCAGGTGTGAACAAAAAAAATAAGTTATTAATACAAATAAAAAACAAAATGGAATCGTTAAATATTCCGCATAAAATGGATTTTTCGGGAAACGTCGCAAAGAACTGGACCACATGGTTGCAAAGATTCAACATCTTCATGATGGCGGCTGGAAAAAGTGAGTCTGATAAGGAAAGTCTAAAAATCGCATTTTTTTTAAATCTAATTGGAGACAAAGGATTAGACATTTTTAATACATTAAAACTTGATTTAAATAAATCAAAACTGAAAGACGTAATAGACGCATTCACAAAATATTGCGAACCAAAAAAAAAACCTCATATACGAAAGATACAAATTTTTATCGGCCAAGATAAAGGAAGGACAACCCATCGGAGAATTTATACCGAAATTAAAAACATTGGCGTCCACCTGCGAGTTAAAGGAGGAAGACAACATGCTACGTGATAAAATCGTGATGTCCGTCAAAGAAGATAACCTGCGAGCAAAACTACTGCAGACCGAGGATTTAACCTTAGCAAAGACGGAGGAAATGTGCAGCATCTACATGGAAACAAAAGCGAGAACTTCAGAGATGTCAGCAGAACCGAGTAGGACATTAGAAGTCGACAATATAAAAAAGTTAAGTACTCATACGAAGTATAATAAACATAATGTTGGTGATAATAATAATAATAAAATGAAAACTTTTAATTTAGATAAAAATTAATACAATGGAAATCGTGAGTATTCATGTTTCAAATGTAATAGAGTTCACAATAAAAATAATTGTCCGGCATACGGAAAAATTTGTAATTTCTGTAAAAAAATGAATCATTATGAAGTAGGGTGTTTATTCAAAAAGAAGATTGGCAATGTTAGTAAAAAAGTTAGATGTATTATCAAAGGGGGAAATTAAGGTGTTGCCTTCTGGGAGACAACCACCCCGATTTTGAGAAATTTATATTGAATTATTGACCTTGTTCTCAAAATCGGATCACCCTCGATTACCTAGTAGCTCGTAGGCAGAGATACCACACAGTCACTTTTAAAACAAAATAAAACATAAAAATACTCACCCTGTCATCGTCAGGTCCTGGAACAGCATTTTTCCAGAACAACTCACTTTGTATATATATTTCTTTAGGTTATAAGAATTGAAATGATTCGATAAATGAAAGAGTACGATTTCAAAAAAAACATTTACAATGGTGTTTATTAAAAATAAACAAGAGTTGACAATTACCGAAATATATATACAAATAATACAAAAACAACTATCACCTTACGCGACGCAACTCTTACGTTATTTGTTGGATTTAAAACAAAAATAATATTATAACAACACTCGGATTTCGGATGACCGCACGATTCAGGAGATTGATACCGATTACTGTCCTCCCCCTGAACCATCAGTTTCGATAACCACCCTCTCCCTTCCCATGATCGTCGCTAGGTGGGATGTGGGAGATGGAAGTGGTTAAGGCTCCTGCCTCTGATTGGTCCAGCGGTTAGGGGTGACATGCGCAAGTCTATTGCGTTCTCTCATTTTGCGCGCCCTGGCGCATGCGGATCATCCAACCCGAATTACTAGGTGAATTGCCGGTGTTTCCCTTTATGCAAATTCCAAGTAGCCGGGCAGTAAATACCATCTCTCCCTAATCCGGAGGGCGGTACTCGACGGTGAGCCTTTCGTGACCAAATCTGTCTTGCTATTGTTTTGGTCACGAACTGCCGTAATGGTGAAAATTTCCCGGCTTAGGGCCGCTACTTGGAATTTTGCATTTTACGACCCAAACGAGATTTGCGCCGCGTAAGGCAATAAAATCAAAAATTCTAAATAAAAATGACTAATCCTATAATTACAAATATTTACAAAACCCGAACGATCAGTGTATATAGACGAACTTATTTCATTTCATAATAAATGATTATGAAAGTGAATTTAAAAATGATTAATAAAAATTATGTGGGGTCCGTTGTTATCGCGAAATGAAATTAAACTATATAAATCGCCGAAATAATCATAGTTGCGGCGTTTCCGGTAAAACGCCGGTAACAATTCGGCCCCGTGAAATGAAGTAAGTTCGTTGACAATATGTGTGAAAAGACAAATTGACAAAATATTGAAAAGAGGAAGTAGATACACTGATGTTCGGTTCGCTTGATAAAAGTTGGTAGCGAGAAAAGCGAAGAGCTTCCCCAAACGCTGTTTTCCTGGATTCCTCTTCGGCTATCTGCCAAATGGTTATTGGTTCCCGATTGTATCATTTGGGCGCCACAATGAGATAACTGCTCATTGTCAGTCCTGATGCGTTGTTGTTCAAGATATGCTGGTGAAGGTGGCGTCCGGATACGTCGTGTGGCAGCAAATTTCGCGGATTTTGATATGGAAGTGCGGCCCGTTCGTGCCTTTTGGTCCGTATGCGGGATCGGCGTTGTTTCACTTCTAAAATAGTTTATGGAGGCGGTGCATGGGAAATCATTTGTTTGATTTTTCCTGTAGATTCTTGTATAACAGTCTTAAAACACTCTTAATGTCTGTGTGTTTTCAATCACTTATGTCTCTATTATATCGCAGAAGTGTGACATCGATACAAATGAATTTACACTCATTATCCTGATTACACTCCCCGGGAAACTAACAATAATTCGCAAGTGAACCTTGCGTCGAGGGAAAAAGTGTTTTAATTTTCCGGAAAAACAAAACGTCTATGTCGCGGGAAAACTAATCACTTTAGTAATTACAGCTGCAGTGGAAGGTCCTGGAATTGGGTCGTCGATGTCTTCCTTGGCCACATCTTCTTCTCCGGCGGGTTCCTCGGCTTCTTCGTGAACTTCGACTTCTTCGGCGGGTTCCTCGGCCTCTTCGGCAACTTCGTCGGCATTTTGGGTGGTGGTTCCGGGAAGAGGGATATCATTTTGATTCCGGGCTGGTGGGGTTGGCTCCTGTGGCGTTGGCCGTATGTCGTCCGCGTATATTCTGACGGTGTGGCCATCACGTTCGATGAGGTAAACGCGTCCAGCGAAACGATCTCGGACAGTGTACGGTCCTAGCCACTTTGTTGCAAATCCGGCAGGATTTTTCGCGTCACTTATGGGATGGTTTCGGATAACCACCTGCTGTCCGATGAAAAATTGTGCCGGTTCATCTGGTTGATCATATCGACGTACATATCGTAGATGGCTGTTTCGGATTACCTCCCATCTTCTCTCTCTCTCGTCGTCCTGTAGTGGCGGTTGGGTGGGTGGGATTTCGCGTTCTGCTGGGCGGGGTAAGTTATAACCCAACAGCGCGGCGGCAGGAGTAAATCCTGTTGCGGCATTCGTTCTCGACCGGAGCTCGTACAGGATTTCTGGAATGTGCTGAACCCATTTATTTCCAGGCTGGCCTTGCATACGAATCCTTAAACATTTCTTCAGCTCCTGGTTTCTTCGTTCTGTCGGATTTGCCTGTGGGTGATACACGGGAGTGTAGTATGCTTCCACTCCCCAACTTTGCAGTTGATCTCGCCAGCGATTTGCAGTAAACTGCGGTCCATTGTCGCTGATTATAACTCTTGGGTAACCGAACCTATGGAATACTTGTTCCTCTAGTAATTTTAATATGTTACCGGAACGTGCTTGACCAATCGCAAAGGCCTCAATCCATTTCGTAAAAAGGTCGGTTACCACAAGTATGAATCTTTTCTTCGCGGTGCTAGCAGGATATGGTCCCATTAAATCTACGGCGACGGTGTCGAACGGTGCGAAGGGTATACGCGCTCTCATTGGTGCGCGTTTTTGATTCTTACCACGCTTCGTGGCAATGCAGATGAGGCAATTCTTTACGTAGTTTCGAATATCCGTAGGTTGACTGGGCCAGTAATAGCGATTTCGAATACTGCGTAAGGTTTCGTCGCGTCCTGGATGAATAGCCTCATCATGCATCGCGTGTAAGACTCGAGGAACTGCTGCAGCAGGAACGTAGATAGCACGATCACGGCCATCAATTGGGCGTTGGAATAGGTGTCCTCCGATGACTTCAAATGTTTCGTTGCATTTCGAAAATTCTGGGTGGTCTGGGTCAGCAAGAAGTTGTATTTTTTTTTGAATTTCTTCATCTGCTGCCTGCGCTTCCCACACAAAATGAACAATAGGCTGCTCTACCACATTTAGCTGCGGTGGTAAAACAGATTCTAATTCCGGTAATGGGTCCACAGGTAAACATTCTGGATCGCGGCTAAGAAGGTCAGCTAGTTGATTTTCTTCTCCTGCGCAATGGGCGATCTCGAAATCAAAACTCTGCAGTTGTAACGCCCACTTCGTAAGTTTTGATTTCACGTTCTTAAATTTGGCGAGCCAAGTTAGCGCCTTGCTGTCTGTGACGACACTAAAATGTTTTCCTTCGAGGAGTGGGCGGTATTTTTGCAATGCAAATACAAGTGCGAGGCATTCTTGCTCATTTATGTGGTAACGCGTCTCGGCATCATTTAACTTGCGCGAATCAAAAGAAATTATCCTTTTCTCGCCGGTGAGAGTCGTTTGGAATAATACAGCGGAAATTCCTATCATCGACGCGTCGGTTTGAACTGTGTAGGATAACTCTGGTAACGGCCGGTGAAGTTTAAGTGGTTGTTGAACGCGTTCGCGCAGCATCTCCATAGCTGCTGTTGCGGACGGCGTCCACTTAAACGGACGTGTTGTGGCAAGTAGGTTGTTTAATGGAGCGGTTATATCTGCATAATTATCAATGTATTGCCTGACCCAGTTGCAAAGACCCAGATATTTTCGCAGTTGACGGCGTGTTTTTGGAGTAGGATGATCTTTGATTTGAGTCAGGTGTTTTTGCAAAGGACGTGTCAGGTCGGTATCGACGATGTGTCCTAAATACTCCAGCGAACTTTTCCCGAACGAGCACTTATCTACGCTTAAGCGAAGGTCAAATTGGTCCAATCTCTCAAACACCAATGCGAGGTGTCTGATGTGCTCTTCTGGTGTCCTGGAAAAAATAATTATATCATCCAGGTACACCATTGCGAAATCGTGTATCATTCCAGCAAGCACTTCTTGAGACATCAAGCGCTGAAATGTAGCTGGAGCATTTTTGAGCCCGAAGGGCATTACACGGAATTGATAATGCCCTCCATCCGGTGTAGAAAACGCTGTAAATTGTTTGGAGTTTTCTTCCATTGGGATTTGCCAATACCCACTCTTTAAATCTAGCGTAGAAAAGATACTGGCATCTCCGAGATCTTTCAGCGTTTCCTGTATAACGGGCATGGGGGTCGGCTCCGATATTGTCACCTCATTGATTTTTCTGTAATCCATACAGAATCGGCTAGTCCCGTCCTTCTTCTGCACTATAACAATGGGTGAAGCGTACGGGCTTTTGCTCGGTTCGATAATTCCTTGTGCGAGGAGGTCATCTACTTGTCGGTCGATTTCTTGCTTTCGCAGTGCATTGACTCGATACGGTCGAATCCGAATTGGTTTGTTGGATGTTAGTAGTATTTTGTGCTCCGAAATTCGTGGGCGGTGAGCGAATTGATCCTTGGGCTGGAAAATTCTCGCAAATCTCTCGATCAATTCTTTAAAATGATCAGCTGCGTTTCCTGATAACTCGCAATCAAATTCAGGTACCTGGATGTTTTCCGATTTGAGTTGCTGTTCGGTCCACCGGATTGTCTGGCGTAATCCGGTGCCGAGGTGAATGCATAATTTACTGCAGTCAATCACAGCGTGGTGTTTGAGGAAAAATCCTATTCCAAGAATTGCTTCGTAACTGAGATCAGGAAACACAAGAAAATCCTCGGAGAAATGTTGGGTGCCTAGTTGGAATTGAACAGATGCCATCCCTGTCACATCTGCGGTGATATCCTTTCCAGCTAAATTTGCCTTCATGTGTATTTCGCGCACACATTTTGTGATTCCCGGTCGAATATAATTTTGACATGCTCCTAAGTCGAGCAAACAAGATATTGTTCGATCTTGCATAATCACTGGCAATAACACGAGTTTTGGAGAACTTGACGAAAAAGCACATAAGGGAAGGGTGTCCTTATCACTGTATATCTCGCGTAAATTATCTCGCGGGCACGTATTAGTGGAAATTGATGGGCACTGCGCTATTAATGATGATGGTCCGGCCTCCGAGTGGTTATTATCGGAAGATGGGTTAGCATTCTGATGCTGGTGTTGCTCGTCTCGGTCGCCAGTTAGGTTGAGATTCGCATTATTTCCGTTATTAGAATATATGTCGATATTCTGGTGGAGGTGCCGGGTGCGCTTAGCAGTTTTTCCTAAATTTTTGTTCTGGAGCTTGAATCTTGTTAGTTGAGAGTTTCGTTGTCGTCGTACGGAGGCGGCAGGGGAGGGTTGTACAGTGTTTATCTCTGATCCTGCCGCTCCTGGTAGTTTCCCGACCTGCTTGGGCAAACGTTATGCCAATGATATCCATTCTTGCAAATTCGGCAGAGGGGTGGCTTGCGGGGGCGGTTCGACGTGGAGGCAGCGGTTTTCTGTGGTGATGCTGCTCTCGGAGGCTGTATTACTTCGACATTTGGCACTCTGTTTGGGCTGGTTGATTTCGGATTGGATTGCTTTTTTTCATGATTTTGACGTTGATTATATCTTGGCGAGCGAGGTCGTTTATTATAATTACTGTTATAGCGGCTCTTTGACGAATTAATGTAATTCTCCTTCGGTTGGTCCGTGTTTGGAATTATTGTGGGCTGTGATTTCGCCTGGAATGAATCCGTTTTCCTGTTTTGTTCGAAATTTGTGCTTTTTCTTTTCGATGACAGTTTCGCAGCTCTAGCAACAAATTCAGACACGCTCGCCGGCATAAAAATCATCGCTTGCTTCAAAGACTCCGATGATAATTCCCACATGACGGTGGTTTTCATTTCTTCATCCCAGAAAGATAAATGTCGATCAAACAAGATTCTCTTTCGTAGAGCGAATAATCCAGGTGACGTATTTCCTTGGGGCTTCATTAATAATTCCTTGGTTTCATCCAGCGCCACTGAGACTGGATCAATTGAATCAATAAATAACGATTTCGCTTCGTCCCAAGAAACGTCGTCAGTGAAGTATTCTCCATATATCTTCCTGTCGTCGGTGTCCATTCTTGCCAATGTTCTCCTGTGTTTAACTTCATCTCTAAGGTTTAGCCCGTTGAACTCGATTTCCATCTGGGAAATGAATTTTCTAGGGTTGCGGCCATTAAACATTATTTTGTCTTCTTCGCTGTTGCTGTTTGATTCGCGAAGCAAATCGAGCACCTGCTGGGGCCATAGATTCGTTGCGGGGAGGTCGGAAGAAGTGGCGGCTTGTCGAGATGGTAAATTTGTGCGTTGTTTTGGTGGTGCGTGGATGTCGGCTTCGACTTGTATTTGATTGCGCGGTGGTGTCGGTAAGCGGTTTTCGCTACTGGCGTCTGAGAGACGTGATGGACCGCGATCTTCAAGCGCAGTCAGCTCTTCCTGGAGGAAGTTTATCTGGTCTCGATTTTCTTTCGCCACTTTAATAAACTTCTCTTCTCTTTTCAAGAAATAATTCCGCAATTCTTCGAAATCTTTCCACGTCGGAGGAGCACGCTCTTCTTCCTCTCTTTGTTGGCGCAGAATTTCTTCTTTTTCCTGTGCTAATCGTGCCATTTCCGCATCAAAAGCCCGCCTTCTCTCTGCCATCGTTTTATTAATGACTTCACATGTCAACTCTAAAGTAGTGGAACTTCGCGAGGGTGGGCGGCTCTCTTGGCGGCTGTTGTCGGCGTCCATTACTGTACCGTTGGATATAGTGCAATTGGACGCGGTGTCATCGAGTGTGGAGTTTTGAGATGTGGTGTTGTCGGTTACGCTGTCGTAGTCGCTTTGGGTACCCTCCATATTGTTGGAGGTTTGTTTTAGTGAGCGAAGATTGTACGTGTTCATCGTTATACGAGTTTTTGTTTTAAAATTTTCGCAAAAGCTTTAAGTTACTATTTATAACTCGGCCCCGTCGAGTTTTTAAATAATTTTTAAACAAATTGAAGTTCGGGCACTCTGTGCATCAAATTTATTCTATTTATTTGCAAATAAAATTTAATTAGTGCTCATGAATTGCACTTATAAACTCGTACAACTACGAAAAAGTACGTTCGTAATGTTATATAAAATATAAAATCTATCGAGTGAGTGTGGGTGTATAAATTCTCGTTGGTTATTAAGAATTAAGTAATTATGAACATTTAAATATACAATTCACTTCCCTGTAAGAAAATGTCAATTAGTTTACAACGAGAATTAAGGAATGTTTTGGCCAATATGTTGAATTTTATTTATTACTTAAAAGAATCTATATTATAAATGAAAATTGTACGGTGAAAAGTTAATAATAATTATAATTACAACATTCATAAAATTTTAAATTCGAACTTTTTACAATGAAAGACAAAAATAAAATTTGTGTTGGTTAACACACTAATAATTAAACATTAACAATTTATCAAGTTTTATAATTGAGATTAGAAGAAATTTAAGCAGTTCAGAAATGTATTAACTTTAAAAATAATCGTTAATAGTACAATTTTCATTAAACAAAAATAAGTAATAAATATATCAATTTTTATATAGGGCCGTGAGCAATGAAATTAAATCGTGATATATGTGAGAGAAACATGTAGTACAAAATTTAAATTGGATTCTAAGTCAATACTAATGGGACAAAGGTATAAACCAAATGCACTTTCGTTAATTAATTTTGGTTAAAGTTATCAAAAATATAATTGGTTAAACAAAATTAAAGTTAGAAGAGTACGCTGTGACTCATTTATTCAATGAATAAAAAGTAAGGGCATTAATTAACGTTGGTCACAGTTATCCCAGTTAGAAGAACAATGAAAATGATGTACGATGTGTGTCATTTATCACGGATAAATCGTTAAAAAAATAAATTAAACGTTGGGCGCCATTTATCAAAGGGGGAAATTAAGGTGTTGCCTTCTGGGAGACAACCACCCCGATTTTGAGAAATTTATATTGAATTATTGACCTTGTTCTCAAAATCGGATCACCCTCGATTACCTAGTAGCTCGTAGGCAGAGATACCACACAGTCACTTTTAAAACAAAATAAAACATAAAAATACTTACCCTGTCATCGTCAGGTCCTGGAACAGCATTTTTCCAGAACAACTCACTTTGTATATATATTTCTTTAGGTTATAAGAATTGAAATGATTCGATAAATGAAAGAGTACGATTTCAAAAAAAACATTTACAATGGTGTTTATTAAAAATAAACAAGAGTTGACAATTACCGAAATATATATACAAATAATACAAAAACAACTATCACCTTACGCGACGCAACTCTTACGTTATTTGTTGGATTTAAAACAAAAATAATATTATAACAACACTCGGATTTCGGATGACCGCACGATTCAGGAGATTGATACCGATTACTGTCCTCCCCCTGAACCATCAGTTTCGATAACCACCCTCTCCCTTCCCATGATCGTCGCTAGGTGGGATGTGGGAGATGGAAGTGGTTAAGGCTCCTGCCTCTGATTGGTCCAGCGGTTAGGGGTGACATGCGCAAGTCTATTGCGTTCTCTCATTTTGCGCGCCCTGGCGCATGCGGATCATCCAACCCGAATTACTAGGTGAATTGCCGGTGTTTCCCTTTATGCAAATTCCAAGTAGCCGGGCAGTAAATACCATCTCTCCCTAATCCGGAGGGCGGTACTCGACGGTGAGCCTTTCGTGACCAAATCTGTCTTGCTATTGTTTTGGTCACGAACTGCCGTAATGGTGAAAATTTCCCGGCTTAGGGCCGCTACTTGGAATTTTGCATTTTACGACCCAAACGAGATTTGCGCCGCGTAAGGCAATAAAATCAAAAATTCTAAATAAAAATGACTAATCCTATAATTACAAATATTTACAAAACCCGAACGATCAGTGTATATAGACGAACTTATTTCATTTCATAATAAATGATTATGAAAGTGAATTTAAAAATGATTAATAAAAATTATGTGGGGTCCGTTGTTATCGCGAAATGAAATTAAACTATATAAATCGCCGAAATAATCATAGTTGCGGCGTTTCCGGTAAAACGCCGGTAACAGTATTAAGGAAAATAGAGAATTAGAATCAGAGTCAGATGATTTTCTAGTTCAATCAATTATAACTGTGGATCAATTAAATACTGAAAATAATAATAATGATTTGGAAATAACAAAAACAGTAAAAATTGTCGAATTAAAAAAAAATGTTGTGTTTAAGGTTGACACGGGAGCACATTGCAATGTATTACCTGCGAGGATTCTGGAGGGCAATCAGAAACTTCTGGATAAAATAACGAAAACTTCAACTACACTTCATGCCTACGGTGGTGGAAAGCTGCCGGTGGATGGTAAAATCAACTTGGACTGCATCGTAAGTAATCATCATCATTACATAAAATTTATTGTAACAAGGTCGGGGGATAAACCAATATTAGGTCTACGAACAAGCCGAGATCAACTCAAACTTATTAAAGAGGTAAATTGTTTAGAAAATCAGTATTCGAAAGACAAAATCATTAATGAATATTCTGGAGTATTTAAAGGGATAGGTAAATTTCCAGGTTTATAAAAATTAATTCTAACCGATAATGCTGAACCTTGTGTAAAACCGAGCAGGAGAATCCCCAGTAGACTGTTTCCAAAATTAAAAGATTCTCTAGATAAGCTAATTAAAAATAATGTGATATGTAAAGAATCAGAACCGACTGAGTGGGTTAATAATATAGTAATTACAGAAAAGGCTGATGGTAATTTAAGGATATGTTTGGATCCTATGCATTTAAATAAATTTATAAAAAGGGAACATTTTCAGATCCCATCGCCAGATGTGATATTGGATGACTGAATGGTAAAGAATTTTTCTCAATCTTAGATTTAAAAGAGAATCCCCAGTAGACTGTTTCCAAAATTAAAAGATTCTCTAGATAAGCTGATTAAAAATAATGTGATATGTAAAGAATCAGAACCGACTGAGTGGGTTAATAATATAGTAATTACAGAAATGGCTGATGGTAATTTAAGGATATGTTTGGATCCTATGCATTTAAATAAATTTATAAAAAGGGAACATTTTCAGATCCCATCGCCAGATGTGATATTGGATGATTGAATGGTAAAGAATTTTTCTCAATCTTAGATTTAAAAGATTCTTTTTTTCAAGTTGTCTTGGATGAAAAATCATCAAAATTATGTACTTTTGCTACTCCTTTAGGTAAATTTAGATTTTTAAGAATGCCGTTTGGTATAAACACAGCAGCAGAAGTGTTTCAGAAAAAAAATTATGAGGTATTTGGGGATATATTAAGAAATAAAATTTACATAGATGATTTAATAATAGCTGGTGAAACTAAAGAGGAGCATGATAAGATTTTGGCAGAAGTTTTAAATAAAGCAAAGAAGTTGGGTATAACTTTTAATCCAAATAAATTTCAATATTGTGTAAAGGAAATAAAAATTTTAGGGTTTATAATTAATAAAGAAGGCACAAAAATTGACCCTCAACGAATTGAGGCTATAAATAACCTAGAAAATCCTAAGAATAAGAAAGATTTACTTAGAATTTTAGGCTTATTAAAATACTTAATAAAATTTATTCCAAATTTAACTAAATTAACTGAACCTCTAAGACTATTGACTAGAAATGACGTAATCTTTGAATGGACTGACCAACATACAAAATGTTTAGAAAATTTAAAATCAATAATTACTAACTCACCTGTTTTAGCTCATTTTAATACGAATAAAACTATTATAATTCAGACTGATGCAAGTAACATGGGAATGGGAGCTTGTTTAATGCAAGACAATAAACCTGTATGTTATGCTTCGAGAAGTTTATCAGATGCTGAAAAGAGATATGCTGTTATTGAAAAAGAATTGAATGCCATACTGTTTGCATGTGAAAAATTTAATTATTACATTTATGGTAGAGCTATTATCAGTCACACAGATCATAAACCGCTAGTGTCAATTTTAGAAAAAGATTTAAATAAAATACCGAGTCGTTTACAAAGAATGAGATTAAGACTTTTAAAATATGACTTGAAACTTAAATATGTACCTGGCAAGTATTTGTTTATAGCAGATACTTTGTAAAGAAATTGTGTCAAAGAATAAAGTCTTATTAATCAGTTGGAAAAAGAATTAGTGGTTAATAGTTTGGAGAGAAGATTAAGTAACAATAGATTTAAAGAATTTAATGAAAATACTGAGAATGAATTAACTCTAAAACGGTTAAAAAATTATCTAGAAAATGGATGGCCTAATAATGAGAAACAATTGGAAAGCAAAGACTTAAAACATTATTTTTGTATAAGAGATAGACTCACCGTTAGTAATGGGTTAGTATTTTATGGAGATAGATTAATAATACCTACGAGCATGAGACAAAACATCCTTAATCGGTTGCATGTAGGGCATTTAGGTGTTAATAAATGTAGATTAAGAGCTAATGAATGTATGTTTTGGCCAGGAATGGCAAGAGACATAACAGATTTCATATTAAATTGTGAAATATGTATTAAGTTCAGAAATTGCAATAAAAAATTACCCTTATGGTGTCATGAAATCCCATCTAGACCTTGGCAGAAGTTAGGCATGGATATAATGGAATTTAAAAATAAACTGTATTTGGTTGTCGGTGATTATTACAGTAAATGGATTGAGGTAAAAAAGTTAAAAAATAAGACTGCTAGGAATGTAATTAAAGTCTTAGAAGAAATATTTTCATGTCATGGAATACCAGAGGTGATGGTTTCTGATAATAACCCGTTTAATAGTCATGAAATTGTTCTATTTTTGAAGAATATTAACATTAAACTTATAACATCAAGCCCTAATTACCCTCAAAGTAATGGATTTGCAGAAAAATGCGTGGGAATTGTAAAAAACATGTTTTAAAAGTGTCTAAACGATATAGATTTTCTAAAATCGCTGTTCAAATACAGAAATAACCCTATACCAGATATTGGTTTTTCTCCGGCTCAGTTGTTATTTTCACGTAGATTAAAAGATGATTTGCCTATGGTTGACAAGTTGCTTTTACCAGAAGTAATAGCGCGAGAGCAAGTAATCCAGTTACTTGAAAATAAACAGAAAGTAAACAAGAGCTATTACGATCGCAACTCCAGAAACCCAGGTGACATTATTGCTGGTGGCCCAGTAAGATTTAGATTAGGGAATGTGTGGAAAAAAGGAGAAGTAGTGAGTACATGTGAACAACCTAGAAGCTTTGTAGTTAAATCAGAAAATAATAAACTTTACAGAAGAACGCAACAACATATGCTGATTGAGGGGATGAAGTTAAGGGACAGAAATAAGTTAAAACAACCAGAGAGATTGAAAATGTAATTTATATATTTCTTTTTGAATGTGTAATTTAAGTGTTAATTAGAACATGTATTATTTTAGTGTTTTCGTATTTTTGCAGAATTTATAATTTTATGTTATTAGATATAGTGTTAAATAATAATTTTATGTAATTAACTTGCGTATATTTATCCAATATGTAAAAATAGACTTAAGGGAGGGGGTGTAAGGATATGCAACTCTTAGTGCATATTTTATTGTATGCAAATGTATGTGCGGGTTAGTTGAATAGTTTTTGTTGTATAAAAATATAACCCGGCTCATACCGGAGAATGATGAGTTGAATTTAAGACCTATAAGAGTAAACACCTATTAATCTGTTATCAGTCTTTTATTAATTACTACCCAACGTTACATTCCAGTCCCTGATTAAGCATGAAGTAAAATTTCGAGTTTAGAAAAGCCTGAAAATTTGGTTTGGTCGCTCCGCGAAGCGGAGCGACCAAACCAAATTTTCAGGCTTTTCTAAACTCGAAATTTTACTTCATGCGCCACGCGTATTAAACACTGATTTATTCTAAAGTTGCCAAAAGTGGAGTTATTAATGCGAAATAACATTTTCAGTAGCCTCTAAAATATCAGTTGCCCCGGGCTTCAACTTTTTTCTAAAGCGAAATTATTAGAAATATAATATTTTAATCCTTTCCTAAAGTTTTGTATGTACTACAAAAATCGCTTGCCTCTAAGTGCTTTTTTTGTGGTCCAAACAAGTGAAAAACGCATAGAGACAGATCTGGACTGTAAGGTCGATGTTAAAATGTTTTCCAGGTACTTTCCATCATTTTCTGTTGCCTAGCCGTTCTTCTATAGGGCGTAGCATTATCATGGAGGAGAAATACTTAGCCGATGGGGGAATCTCGTCAAATATCACAAAATGATGAATATCAAGAAAAATGAAACCATCTTTAACCTATACACGCAACATTATTACTTTTTTGTTCAATAAATTACTAAAAAAGGTAATTTTATATATATTATTTGACTTGCCTTGAAAATGTATGAAGAAATACATTAATATTTTGTTATTTAAATATTTCGATTACTACTTATTTAAAAAAAATATATAACTTAAGTGTATTTCTAACTTCACAATATTTCAGTGTTTAATGCGCGTGGCGCATGAAGTAAAATTTCGAGTTTACAAAAGCCTGAAATTTTACTTCATGCTTAGTCTGGGAGTGAAATCACTCGTTCTAAGCTTCATACTGCACGTTTTTATATAAAATCGACGAATGTCTGAAATTTTACAAAATATACATTATGTATATTTAAAAGAGAAATTCACAGTATGTAATACAATAAGTCATTCATAGATATCATAAAAAGAAGTGCAGAATTTTACATGAAATCAACATTTAGTGTTATCTCGATAATTGCTTGGCCGTTAAGGGGTTAAAATATTCTTTTATGTATACATTTAGAATGATCAGTCAGTCATCATTCAAATGATCAGCTCATTCAAGCACCGATCATTCGATTATTTTAATCATTTATGTACGTTCATCACTTATTTCAACATAATCAATATACAAGTAAATGACATCCAACCTAACCTTGCTATTACCATCAAATAAGCTGAATTAGATAATAATTTAGGTTAGATTACATCTATCAATGTTGGACAAAGATATCACAAAGTTGGAATAAAAATTAAAATAAATAAAAAACAGCTAGTGTTAAAACTACTATAACTTATAAAACTAATTAAACTTAAGAGTGCTTTATATTCATGCAAGTGTAAGGCATTTAGTGAAAAAATCATCGAAGTGTAAAACAGTTAAAAAAAATCAAATAAACATCGCAATAAAAGATTTGAATGCCTTAAATGATATAGATCAAACTCTGACTAAAATTGTACTAGTATTTATATAAACTTCAATTTGTTAAGAGTAAATACTAGATTATTTTTAAATAAAATGTTGATTTTTAATCTTTTCACTAGAAGCGAAATACATTATAAATTAATGGACGCGATGAAATTTTATGTAACTCATAAAATAAAAACGAATTAACTCGTAATCCATGAATGTTTATATATAAATTACACACACCAAATAAAGCAAACAATAATCGTTTTCGCATAACACAATTCCACTAAAACCAACATTTGCTCCCCTGAAAACTACAATAATATCCGTTGTATGGAGCTTGCTTGCATTGTGATGATTATTAATTTTTTCTCCCATGTAATCACGCGCATATTTAATTAATGGCACTGATTTCCGTAATGAACTAAAACCCGCACCACGATTTAATTGCGCACTGAAGTTTGGCGAAATAATAAAAAAATAGGGTTGAAATGTGAAAACAAAAAAATGGCAGTGCGTTTATTATTTCGCGGATGCATTCATTCCTCGGCTGGTGTTGTTTTACTGTTGGAAATCTAGAGAGTTCATTAAATTGAATTTATGAATGAGTTTTGTGAAGAATTAATGAGGGAAGAGAATTTTATAAATAGCAACGATGGAAAACAAATATGTTTGAGGGTGAATATGTGTTTTTTTATTATTATTGTTTTGTTGGAGCATAAATATGAAAAAGAATATTAGGGAACTGCTGCACTGTATTGAAAAAGAAAACATACTTTTTTAACTTTCCGCCTCGAAAATTATATTTGGCGCACTCTGTGGCTATCAAAAATCCGCATTTTCCGTTTTGTGAAGAAGTAAGGAGGAAAGATAATTTGAATAGACAGTTGGGGACCCTCGTGTGTTAGTGAGTAGAGCTCCTGCTCTTGAGCCAGAGGTCGTAATTGAATATGTTAAAAATACAATGGATAGATGACTGTATGTCTAAGAGCCGAGGTCAAAGAAACAAAAAAAATTGACAGTTGTTTTTTAAATACAATGTATGAAATCACATTATTATTATTGGATTTTGGCTTTTGCCTGGCCTTAGTTACTAACTACTATCACCCAACATACATTTTCATTTTAACGATGTTATTTCATTTTGTAACTTCTACTAAGTTATATATATATATATATATATATATATATATATATATATATATATATATATATATATATATATATATATATATATATATACCACATATTTGGAACTAATAACACATTCACACCACACCCAGGGTCACAATCACGTTTTTAAAATATCAAGTAGTGAAGAATAATAAAGACGCTCTTTTACACAACTGGACCTTTGAATTACTCTCACAGAAATGCTCATTTTATCATGATGTAGACAGAAAACAACGTAAGTACGAGGGTAGATTGAAAAGTTTCCGGAATGGGCAAGAAAACGCAGTAATTGAACAGGTTTTATTTTTCAACATAGTACCCTTGCAGGGCGATATACTTTTCCCAGCAAAATAAGCTTTAGTGGCGGCGATGACCTCCTCATTTGACGTAAAGCGCTTGCCTCCGAGCCAAGTCTTCATGTTTGTGAACAAAAAGAAGTCGCACGGGGCCAGGTCTGGAGAGTACGGGGGATGCGGCACCACCTCGTAGCCCAATTCAACCAATTTAGCATTGGCGATTCAGGATGAATGGGTCGGCGCGTTGTCGTGGTGGAAGAGCACTTTTTTCCGCTGCAAATGAGGCCGTTTCTCCTTAAATATGCCGTTGAATTGATCCAATAAATCGCTGTAGTATTATCCCGTGATAGTTCTTTCCTTCTGCAAAAAGTCAATGTATATCACACCTTGCGAATCCCAGAAAACGGTGGCCTTGACCTTTCCAGACGATGGGACAGTCTTTGCCTTCTTCGGAGCAGATTCGCCTGCAGAAATCCACTGTTACGAATGCTGCTTGGTTTCTGGTGTGTGTAGTGGTGGATCCATGTTTCGTCCACGGTCACGAATCGGCGAAAAAAATCCGTTGGATTACGCTTTAACAAGGCCAAACACTCTTTCGAAGTGGTCACACGATTTCGCTTGTTGTCCATAGTCAGCAAACGCGGCACCCATCGCGCCGACAGCTTCCTCATGCCCAAATGTTCGTGCATGATATTTTGCACCCGTTCATATGAGATGCCCGTGGTCTCTATTATTTCGCGCAACTTCACTCTTCGATTGGCTAACACGAGATCATGGACTTTGTCGACCATTTCTTTATTTGTGGCCGTTTTTGGACGTCCACTGCGCGGTTCATCCTTGGTGCTCGTACGGCCACGTTTGAACTCGCTCACCCAGAAACTAATAGTCGAAAATGAAGGTGTGGATGTGCCATGAACTTCCTGCAAAATATCTCGTATCTCCGTCGCCTTTTTCCCATCCATCCAGAAATGTTTGATGACTGCACGAAATTCGTTTTTATCCATTTTTCCAAAGATGCCTGACTTGCTTCACAAGATATCCTAGTAAACAAAAACGGAACGACGCACGTGTCTGAAAAATTGACAGCTTACCTAAAATAGGTTAGCCTTGACAACCATCATAACAATTTCACGATACGCGCGCCATCTCTTGCCCATTCCGGAAACTTTTCAATCTACCCTCGTAACAATTTATGGTGCTATTCTGAACAAAAATGTTAGCGTTAACAGCGATGTTATTTGCTAACATCGACAGATGTAATGAATATACGATTCTGTACACAATGTCTGACAACTAGCAGAGATGTATATTAACATTTTCGATGTTAAGCATCACTTGTCAAAAAGGTCTGATGAAAATTTTATGAAATGTTGAAAATTCCATGAACATTTTATAAATTGATGAAAACATTGAAATATTGAAAATCTCAGGAACATTTTATAAATCGACGAAAATTAAAAATGTTGATAAAAAAATTTTTATAAAACAACAAAAATATCGTCAAATTTTATAAATTAACAAAAAAAGAAAACTAAAATATTGAAAGTCTCAAATACATTTTATAAATCAAGGATATATCAAAGGAATATCAAAATATCGAAAATCTAATGAAAACTTGGTATAATTATATAATTTGATGAAACCTTTCGGATGTTGGAAATTTCATGACAACTTTATAAATTGACGGAAACCTCGAAAAATCGAAAATTGATGAAAATCTCAAAATATCGAAAATTTGACAAAATTTGTATAAATCGACAAAAATCGCAAAACATCGAAAATGTCATATACATTTTATAAATCAACAAAACCAGTGATTTCACGCCCAGGCTATAATTGACATTTCTAAGATAAATTGACATTATTGGCACAAATTACCATTATCATTCATCGAACTTTGACAAAATTTTAAAAATCGACAAAAATCACAAAAAAACAATCTCATACAAATTTTATAAATCAACAAAACTAGTGATTCTATTCCCAGGCTATAATTGACATTTCTATGATAAATAACATTATCATTTATCATGAATGACATTTCTGTCATAAATTGACATTATCATCATAAATCGATATAATTGACATGTCTATCATAAATTAATATTTATTTTATTTTTATTTATTCATATTCAACGGGAAACCCCTTTTACAAAAACAAGTTAATACTTAAATATCATTCTTATCATGAGTCGGTATAAATGTCATTTCTATCATAAATAGATAATCTCATAATAATAATAATAATCACGTTTGACATATTTTTATATGTTTCGGCTTTCACGTCAGTTGGTTTATTTTTATGTCACTTATAAATTAACGAAAAATTGTAATAATATATTTTTTTTGATAATTAGATAACAATTCTGACAGTTCCAAATCACTTTGACTGTTCTAAATCACTTTGATAATTAGTTAACTACCTTAAACAACTCTGACAGTCATTAAACGATATTCATACGTGACATCTGGCATTGACACTTAACTAACATATCATTAACCTCCTCGGTTCAGTAATTCTATTGACATTGACGCGTGACATTTGAATAATATTATAAGATTTGTCGACTGTATTTTTTAATTTTTTCGCAATACTCAATTTTTTTAACCTAAGAAACAAATGTCAATATCGAATGTCACATTCGATATTGACATTTGTTTCTTAGGTTAAAAAAATTGAGTATTGCGAAAAAATGAAAAAATACAGTCGACAAATCTTATAAATTGACAAAAATCTTAAAATTTTATAAATCGACGAAAATGTTGAAATGTCAAAAAATTCACGACCATTTTCTAAACTAATTAAAATGTCGAAATAATCAAAATCTGATGAAAATTTTATAGATCGATTTATAAAATTTTCATTAGATTTTGCAATATTTTGACTGATTTATAAAAATAAATCAGTCAAAATATTGTAAAATCTAATGAAAATTTCATAAATCGACAAAACGAGTGACGTCCACTCCCAGACTAAGCATGAAGTAAAATTTCGAGTTTAGAAAAGCCCCGCGTAGAAAATTTGTTGAGGGTCGCGCAGCGACCCGAGACAAATTTTCACGGGGCTTTTCTAAACTCGAAATTTTACTTCATGCGTCACGCGTATAAAACACAGATTTAAAGTAAAGTTAAAAATATATACTGCTGAGATGTAACAGATATTTACTAAAAATGCAAAACATATTTATTTTGTGACTATTTTGTAAATGTGACAATAATAATAAAAGTAAAACAAATTTGGTTTGAGATGCTTCTCAATATTCTTAATATTAAAATCATCATATACAGGGTGTCCCAGAGCACCCGTATAAGGCCTATCGTGCCATTTAAAAATCTTGAATATTTTTTTGTCCCAACTTTCTAGGACTAGCCGTTTTCTTAAAAAAAGCCTGATACGGGCGCTATGGGACATAAGGGGGACGGAGATGTATAGACACAGCAACGTTTTTTTTAATATGAAATAAAAACATTTCAAAAATTAAAACAATCACCTGCTAGCTGAATCAAAAACCGCAACCAAACCGACATATATTTTATTGATTGAACCGAAACGAAAACCGGAACGCAAAAAATAGCGGTTCGAATCCCTGCTTTTTAAGTATAAATTTAGTAGGCATGTTTACTGTAAATAAGGTAGCGTAATTTTATCAGCTGATGTTAGTTCTCTATTATTATTATTATTATAAGTGATTCGTTTACGAACGATTCATAAAGAACGAATCACTTTTAAGGAATGATTCGGTTGGTTCGAATCACATGAAAGATTCGAACTTCCTATATCTATTTGGAATGTAATTATCGCCTAAAGTCGGATTAATGATTCCACTACGAAGTACATAACCATTTCCAGTAAATACAATTCATATTGTTCATGACTAGTTGTTCTTTTTCGCATTTTTTACTGCCTAAAACGGATAACAGTAGACTTAGAACGTATAAATATAAAATTCAATGCACTACTTACTCCTCTTTCGATGTATTTTGATCTGAAGTACTTATTTTATTTATAAAAATAACCTTAAAAACTTATTATTAATCATCCACCATAACATACATGAAGTTGGACGCGCTGTAGACGTTGCGCTGTTGCCAATTTGTGTACATCGGGCTGTTCAGAATACAGTTATTGACAACGCTGTTCAATTTCACATAAAGTTGTAATGTTAATAACATCGATGTAAATAACTAAAAATATACACCTGGAGAAAGTTAATAGAGTAAGGTACTAGAGTAAGGTACTAGAGTAAGGTACTAGAAGTCACAGAATGGTAGAAGAATCCACGAGAAAACTTAAAAAGAACTAGGAAGCCATAAACAATTAACATAATAACGCAGAAAACCACAAAATTATATCTACAGAATAGATAAAGTTTGAAACTAAAAATTTACACCTAGAGAAAGTTACTAGAGTACGGTGACTTCTAGTCACGGAATGGCAGAAGAATCTCCGAAAAAACTTGAAGAGGACTAGGAAGCCACAAACAATTAACAGAATAACGCAGAAAACTACAAAATTATATCCACAGAATAGATAAAGTTAACAACTAAAAATATATACCTAAAGAAAATTACTAGAGTAAGGTACTAGAAATCACAAAATGGCAGAAGAGTCTCCGAGAAAACTTGAAGAGGAGTAGGAAGCCACAAACTATTAACAGAATAACGCAGAAAACCACAAAATTATATCCACAAAATAGATAAAGTTTTAAAATAAAAATATACACCTGGAGAGAGTTACTAGAAGTTACAGAATGGCAGAAGAATCTTCAATGAGACTTGAAAGAACAAGAAAACTACTAAAAAGTCACATAATTACACAGAAAACCACAAAATAACACAATAGATTACTAAGAATGCTGGTTTAATTTTCTTCAACATATTTCTGCGAGGCTTAGTTTTTCAGTATTAGTATATTTTTCTAAAATAACATCGCTGTTACCAACATTTCTTTAGAATAGCACCATTATTAGTGTAGTTCCGAAATTTGTAAATTGATTTTTTGAATATTATTCATTGTTGAATAAATAAGCTATAATTTAAGTTATAACTAATGTATGTGCCTTTAAAATGAATCTTACACTTTAATACATTTTTGTAAATTTGTATTTTTTTGTTTGTTTTTTAAAAGCATTGTTTCGAATCAATGATACGAAACTAACGGAAATGAACGCATAACACTAGAACGATCATATTTACACATGGTCGATATGATTTGATGATTTCTCCTAGCGAATTCAAAAACAATCGGCCGGTGAAAATTGCGCGCACCAATTTAATTGCGTCAAATTTTCGGCCGCCGGACGCATCGAAAAGTCGGCAAATTTGATAATAAAATAGCTGAATCCGCCGACTGGAATGGAGCCCTTTGTCGGGCGGGGGCGCTGGTCTGGCCGTCCTGCAGGCCCAAATGACATTGTGTAATTAATTACTACATATCAATTAGTGCGCTTGGAAAGCGCGATTTTAAATTGGCCCCGGTGCGCAACAACTGCAATTAATTATGATCATTTCAAACATTTATTAACGGTCTGTTCACATTTTTTTTTCTTTCGTAAAATCGTCCATCAACGTTATACTGAATTAATTCTGTCTTAATAAAATATTTTTTTCTAGTTTTTCATACAATTTAAAAAATTATTCAATATTTTTTTTATTTTATTTGTACCTTCATATTCAGAAGATAATTGCTCCAGGCGCTCGAATTCTTTGAAATTTGGTTAAATAAACATAGAGAGAGTTTTATGTAACACCGAACATTTTCAATGTTTATTTTCGTATGTTCGATTTGTCAAACCAAAGCATTCAATACACCTTTAATTTTTAGGTTATGTGTAAACAGGGTTGCCTATATGACTATTAAAAAGTATAGCCAATTGTAATCAACGCCTCAAATTATTTCAGTACAAATTGTACAAACAGGGAGTTTTTCTTTTAAGTCCTAATTATAGCGCGTGTGCCGTAAATCTTTAGATAACCCTTGTTTTTTTAAGAATTCAATTTAAAACTTAAAGCGAGTGTTTTCCACTCCCAGACTAAGCATGAAGTAAAATTTCGAGTTTAGAAAAGCCTGAAAATTTGGTTTGGTCGCGTAGCGCGAAGCGCGGAGCGACCAAACCAAATTTTCAGGCTTTTCTAAACTCGAAATTTTACTTCATGCGCCACCGGTACAAAACACTGACATATTACGAAGTTTAAAACACACCGCTGAATTTTACATTGAATCAGTGTTTTGTACCGGTGGCGCATGAAGTAAAATTTCGAGTTTAGAAAAGCCTAATTTGGCTCGGTCGCTTCGCTTCGCTACGCGCCCGAGCCAAATTTTCAGGCTTTTCTAAACTCGAAATTTTACTTCATGCTTAACCTGGGAGTGGAAAACACTTGTTTAAAGCTTTAAATTAATTTCTTTTAATAAACCAAGTGTCGGAAAATGTTCAACGACATGTATAACTTATTTCAGTACAAATTGTACAAACAGGGAGTTTTTCTTTTAAGTCCTATTTATAGCGCGTGTGCCGTAAACCTTTAGATAATCCTTGCTTTTTTTTAAGAATTTAATTCAAAACTTAAAACGAGTATTTTCCACTCCCAGACTAAGCATGAAGTGAAATTTCGAGTTTAGAAAAGCCTGAAAGTTTGGTTTGGTCGCGTAGCGACTTTTCTAAACTCGAAATTTTACTTCATGCTTAACCTGGGAGTAGAAAACACTCGTTTAAAGCTTCAAATTAATTTCTTTTAATAAACCAAGTGTCGGCAAATGTACAACGTATGCATTTGTATACTTAAAAGTAAAATTCTCTGTATGAAAATTAACATTGAAAATGTTCGGTGTTACATAAAACTCTCTGTATGTATATTGTATTAACATGAGATCCAATATAAGCATTATATTTTAACATCATAATATCAGGTGTTCATTTAATAACCCGATCAAGAATGCGTCTTGATAGAAGAAAATGGAACGAAAAAGTAAAGTCGCAGCTTATTTTCGGTTTGGCATACCTGACATAACTGTCAGATTGTGTTAGCTCATTACTTTGCCTTGTTCTTATAGTTGTTGTGTTATTTCTTCTTAGAAATCAGCTTATAAATTCACAGCTAAATAAACAATGGCAATTGAATCAATAAATCTATGAATTTATTTGTTCATGAGATTGTGTAATATGTACTAAGCACCTGTTAACATTCCTAATTACGTATTAAAACTGTATACTGAAATGTTAAAAATAACACGTAGCTTCGCTACGCAACAAATCCGAAATTTCAGGCTTTCCTAAACTCGAAGTTTTACTTTATGCTTAATCTGGAAATAGAAAGACTCGTTAGAAGCTTCAAATTTACCGGTTTAAAAAAAACAAAGAATTCTTGTAATATTACCCTGTATTCATCAGGATATATAATGAATATTTGTATACTTAAAAGAAAAATTCTTTGTAGTAATAATGGTATTTGTAAAAACTAATTGTCTAATCCCTAAGATTAGACATACATTTAATTATTAATTATTCTATTACGATTGCATCATTCGTTCAATAATGCAATTATAACATAACATAATTCCGGACAATTACCTGATGCCCCACTTACGCAAGAATGACGAGCGCCTGTCCGTCCGATCCACGGCAACAACTTCTGCAACTCAGCAACGGACTTATGGACTTTGTGACCATCGGCGTCCCAAATCACCGGGCCAACGCTACTAGTCAGCACCAACACCAAATATAAATACCCGCGAGGAGGCCAACTGACCAGAGTTATTTCGACTCTCAAACCATTAACTACCATGTCATGTATTTAAGTTATTATGTTACAATATATACCTATTATAAATCCTCTACTCTACCCTGAACTATTACATGGTCCTTCGAACAAAACAGCTAACTGGGTCAAGCCCGCACCAAGCCTAAGCGCCAGTTAGTTCCTATCAATCCGAAAGCTGGGTCCAGCACGCACCAAGCCAAAGCGCCAGCTTTCATTCCAAAAAATAAATCCAAATTAACTGGGTCAGCCCGCACCAAGCCTAAGCGCCAGTTAATTTTCCTACAAACCGAAAGCTTGGTCTAGCACGCACCAAGCCAAAGCACCAGCTTTTAATCAAAAAATCAAAATTGACTGGGTCGAGCACGCACCAAGCCTAAGCACCAGTTATTTTTCTACGTCCAGAAAGCGACAGATTTCAATAAATCAACCGAAAGCGAATCTACGTCCAGAAAGCGACAGATTTCAATTAATCAACCAAAAGCGAATCTACGTCCAGAAAGCGACAGATTTCAATTAATCAACCAACAGCGAATCTACGTCTAGAAAGCGACAGATTTCAATTTCAATCAACCAAAAGCGAATCTACGTCCAGAAAGCGACAGATTTCAATTAATCAACCAAAAGCGAATCTATGTCCAGAAAGCGACAGATTTCCATTTCAATCAACCAAAAGCGAATCTACGTCCAGAAAGCGACAGATTTCAATTAATCAACCAAAAGCGAATCTACGTCCAGAAAGCGACAGATTTCTGGCAAGCATGGCACAACGAATACTTATCTCAACTTCAAGTGAGATACAGATGGAACAAAAGGCAGCCTAATATGGCCCCAGATACAATAGTTATAATCAAAGAAGATAATGCCAAACCGCAGCATTGGCCATTAGGTAAAATAATTAAAACTCATCCAGGAAAAGATGGAATAGTCAGACTGGTCACAGTTATGAAAAGTGGAGGAAATACTACAAATAAGGTGATACACCATCTTATTCCACTTCTGAAAGATGAAACTAACGAAGAAGAAGAAACAAATATGAAAACAGAGCTGAACACGCATATGGCACTAACTAAAGATAAAAGAATTAGAAAACAAAAAAGCCCAGTCACCATTCTAAAATTTATTCTCTTACAGTTTTTTCAAGTTGCAAGCAGCTATTACACAATTAAACATCCCCACGGCGGATTATATATTGAACACTTTGGCAGCGCACAAACTGAGAGAGGAACCTTTCGCATCCATGCAGAATATAACCGAACTCTTTTGGAGGATGATGTACGTCGAGCTAGTAACGTCACCTTGCGATTTCTACAACTATGCAAAGAAACCCACAAAGTAACAACAGAGGTGGAATGCAAGAGTCTGGTACATCATTTGAGAGAAATACTAAAAAATATTGAAGAAACTTTCTCAGGCATAGCAAATCAAGACAAATCACACAACAAACGAGGATTACTAGGAACATTGATGACCGCAGTATTTGGAGTTAATGACGAAGTTTACACAGATATTGACCGCCTTGATGCCAACCAGAAGCAGCTCATCCACTCAGCACAACATCAAACTAAATTAATGATATCTGTCATGGCAACATTCAACAATACAGAAGAAGTCACGGCAAAGAAGTTAGAACAATTTAAACTGAAGATAAACCCAGGCTTCCGTTTAATCCATGAAATGTCAAAATGCCGCCATCAATTCCAACCAATTAAATATCCATCTCCTTGGTGCGTATCAAACAGCACATAATTTCCTCAGCGAAACCTACCAAAACCCTCCAAAATTTTAAGCATCCATTACAGACAAAATAACTTCCATATTCTAATACCTCCAGATTCAATCCATCATAAAACATGCAAACCTAAAGCTCCCATCCAATCTACAAATACTATCCGCACCTATCACAAATGTGCAAAGCAAACAGGATAGCAGTTCACAATAATGAAAGCAATAGCGACACCATGTCAAATTCATAAAACATACTACGAGGCGCTCGATACATCTCAAGACATCATCGCAGTTGACTACAATCAACAACTCTACTTCCATTTGCAAGTAATAGAATTTTTGGCTTGCAGAACACTGACACGACACAAGTATGTCTGCGCAACAACCCCAATCATGGACATCGAGACACATCCCGAATGCATCATCAGTCAAATATTCGACCGAGATGACAAGATACATTGCAGAACAAGAATTTTTCCATTACATTCAATTACATGGAAGCAACTACATATGTCAAACACATGGTTATTCATCCCACTATCACCCATCAAAATAGCCATATCCTGCAATGATCAGTACACGAGAGGATGTTTAACAAAGCAACACACTAGTAATCCAAATAACCCAGGATTGCATCATACACACACAACATGTGATGCTAACGCCTAACCAGATGGAATCCAAAGCAATACTGGCCACATATTCAAAGAAGGCTAACGTTTCACTTATAAGTAGACAAACAGTACCGCCTATAAATCCGATTTCATTCAAATCTATTCTACGATCGCAGAACAATTAGATGGCAACTGATATAATCAACAAAGAGGAGGAACTTAGGGACCAACTTTCGAACATCAACTGGAAACATCAGATACCACTCGTCCTGTACCAGTGCTGTAACAACCATAGGCACATTTGGCGTATTAGGACTAGGAATCGCAATCATTCGGCACATCTGGAAGAAAAAGCAAAGTGGCGAAACCTCACCGGCAGGACATCCAGAAGAACTTCAAATGGTTCCGAGTCCAGCTTCCAGACCATCTCCAGAATACTGTACAGTCCAGAGGACACCAAAAAATGTCAACACACACCCACTTCCAAGGAACTTATCACCGACAGAGTCCATCCAACTACGACCACTGATATCCCACACTCCCGGCGGGCAGAATGTCTAATCCCTAAGATTAGACATACATTAAATTATTAATTATTCTATTTCGATTGCATCATTCGTTCAATAATGCAATTATAACACAACACAATTCCGGACAATTACCTGATGCCCCACTTACGCAAGAATGACGAGCGCCTGTCCGTCCGATCCACGGCAACAACTTCTGCAACTCAGCAACGGACTTGTGGACTTTGTGACCATCGGCGTCCCAACGCTACCAGTCAGCACCAACATCAAATATAAATACCCGCGAGGAGGCCAACTGACCAGAGTAATTTCGACTCTCAAACCATTAACTACCATGTCATGAATTTAAGTTATTATGTTACAAAATATACCTATTATAAATCCACTACTCTACCCTGAACTATTACACTAATATTAGTGAATATTTGGAGAATGCGCCGTGAAATTATGAATTCATAGGCTTTATAATATTACTCGTATTTTTATTAAATGTAATTCTAAAAACTAATGTTAGTGAATATTTGGAGGATGCGCCGTGATATTATAAATTCATAGGCTTTATAATATTACTCGTATTTTTATTGAATGTAATTCTATAGTAATAAGTTTACATTCAATTTAAAGCAATAACAATAAGCAATTAAGGTAATTGCACACAATCAAAACAACCACATTACAATCTTGATATTTGCCTTGCAAATCAGTTAGTACAATCCAGTGCAGGTAGTTAACAAAGGTCGATGGAAATCACAACACGCTCCCTAATGCGTGTGTATCTGGAAAACGCATCGTTTTCCATTTTCCACTTTTCCGTACAGATTCACACACACACACACACACACACACACACACATACACATGCGAACTAATTTCAGATCGAATGAAGTAAAACGGGGGGTAGAGCGCTGCAAATTAACTGAAATCCCAATCGATCCTTGTAGTAAGCAATGAAAGAACACGATCGTTACACCGGCCGACTAATGAATATTCAAAACGCTGACGTGAATGGAAACATTACTGTTAATTAATAGTTCCATTTTGCCGCGTGCAAACTTGACAACATCCATTCTGACTGGGCTGGCGGCGGTGTGTACACGTGCGCCCACCTTTCGCCTCGGGGCCGAAATCGTTAGTCTTCCGAAAAGCCCATTACGGAAGATAATGCTGAAAGAGTTATCACGCTGCCGGAATCAAAGTGCATGACACTAATTTATTACACGGCCTGATATTTTCACTGATCTTATACGAGTTCATCACGGAATTTCAAGTTAATTATCTAATTTGTTTCAAAAATATAAATGAACATATCGTAGAAAGTAATTAATTAAATCCACAAAAAAATGGCAGTAAATAAACCAAGACATATTGAGCTAGAGTAAGGTAGTAGAAGTCACAGAATGGCAGAAGAATCCCTGAGAAAACTTGAAGAGGACTAAGAAGCCACAAACAATTAACAAAATACCGCAGAAAACCACAAAATTATATCCACAAAATAGATAAGGTTCAAGACTAAATGGTTCAGTTCCGTTTGGAAGCCTTGGTATAAAAGCCTGAAAATTTGATTTGGTTCATATTTTCAGGCTTTTATAAACTGGTAGTGAAAAACACTCGCTTAAAGCTTTAAATTATACTCTTAAAAACACGTATGCATATGTATAGTTTATCGAAAAATTCCCAGTTTGTTCCTGTAATCAATTAATCCCGGCGCATCCACCAAATATGATATCTTCTTATTCATTGAATTAGTCATTATTCTTTAAATTATTTTATTTATTTTAATGTTAAACTCAAATTATAGCACTCAATGCTTAAAGGCCCTTAATATTGAAGTTTGTTTAAATAGTTTTTATTTCAGTGCGTTTTTCGAATATCGGACGCATTTTCGAAAACTAACACTATCAAAATTAAATGAAACTATTATTATGTTTTTTAATACTTTTATTAATTTTTATACCGGGTGTTGACTTGGCGGACGCAACACAGGAAATCGCATGTTAATTTTAAAGTGTTCAAATATTGCTTCCCTATTAATTTTAGAGACAAAACGTATTTCACTTTTTTGTAGAGGGAAAAATTCTAAATTTATGAATGTTCACACTTAACACTTTACGTCTCTCTAGTTTAAAATAATTAAGAAAAAGTAATGAAATTTTATAAAAATAATGACATACAATGGAATTGATACAACATTTGCGGATATGCCCTGTTTTTTTTAAAGTTCAATTTAAAGCTCTAAGCAAGTGTTTTCCACTCCCAGACTAAGCATGAAGTAAAATTTCGAGTTTAGAAAAGCCCCGTGAAAATTTGTCGAGGGTCGCGCAGACAAATTTTCTGGGCTTTTCTAAATTCGAAATTTTACTTCATGCGGCACGCGTATAAAACACTATAATATTGTCAAAATTATGTAAATTTGAAGTTTACTTAAAATTTGTGTTTTACACGCGTGGCGCATGAAGTAAAATTTCGAGTTTAGAATAGCCCAGAAAATTTGTCTCGGGTCGCTGCGCGACCCTCGACAAATTTTCACGGGGCTTTTCTAAACTCGAAATTTTACTTTATGCTTAGTCTGGGAGTGGAAAACACTCGTTTAAAGCTTCAAATTGAACTCTTTTAAAAATCAACGAATGTCAGAAAATTTACAGCTTATGCATGTTTACCTAAAGTTTACCATGAAGTAACCACATTTAAATTCAGCGCGCATTTATGACGTAAACGATCCCTACTCTCACTCTAAAATCTTCGATTCTGTCGATCCTTCTTACCGTATACTCGACTGTCCTTGGAACACACATTAGATTTTTCTACATTTTAACGTCTGAATACACCATTTGTACTTAAAATGTAAGATTTGGTTTAATGATTGGAGTAGTTTAGTTTTTATTATTTATATTATACTAGAAAACTTCTAGAAGGCTATTCGCAGCACCAATGCAATTTGTCATCGGTGACAAGTTGCACTAAAATGGCGTCATTTTACTTCATACGATTTGGTAAATTCTTCCCGAAATGACGTCATTTTAGTGCGACTTCTCACCGATGACAAGTTGCATCTGTGCTGTGAATAGCCCCCTGAAATGTCAAATTTTATTACATAAAAGTTAGTCATTAAGTATAAATGTAGCGAATGCCGCTGAATTTGGATGCCTCCGATCGGCAAAACGTTGGGCATACATTCTTGAAACAAGTAATGTATTTCCATCAGCACTGCCCGACGTGTAGACCATACCAATCAGTTCTTCTTAAGAAAACATGTTCGGTTTTTTTATTGCAAAATCTCGCCAAAATAATCTAAAATAAACTGACATTTGTCGTACATGCGAGTCAAAACAAAATCACCAAACGTCATCAGTATCCAGGGCTAACGCAATAATACGAAATGTATTAAAATTTTTACAAAATCGCAAATTTCTCAAAAACTGTTGGAAGGATATGGCAACAATCCGGTATCAATAAAAAGCAAATTTAATTTCGCATCAGATAAAGTGTCACAAGATATATGGTTCCATTTAAAAAAATTAAGTTATGCATATTTGAAGTACTGAAGAATACGTCTACGGACTCGGCTCAATTTAGAAAATCGGACTAATGGCAAAAACCTAAACAAATACTACATTTCTTCCCGAATCCAAAACCGTAAGCCACACAACTCTGACTTATTTTGTTTTAAAGATATTATTAATGGCGTCGAGCTCTGAAATCGTCAAATTTATCAAAAAAAAAAAATTAAATAACTCGAAAACAGTTCAATTGAGACCCAATGTTGTGTGAAAAAACTCATGTTTATTTTTAACGAGCAATCCAAAAATGTAAAAATATACTGGGTGTTCTATTTAAATTAAAGAAGTTGGTCTTTTCTTCCGGAATAACCGCAAAGCCGCTATATTTAGAAATAATTTTAGGTTATGAAAAACTTGATTCTGAACAACATTTATTTGAAACTATTTTGCTATTTTCAACGATACGCCCACTATAAACCGATTTCCGCTTAGTAACTCACCCTGTATATATATATATATATATATACTGTTATTTATATATATATATATATATATATATATATATATATATATAAATATAAGAGTGACCAGAAAAAAATTTTGTTCGCTCTTCTTTGAGTATAAGTGAAAGTGATCCCAATGAAGTTCTGACACCAAATTACAGGCCAATCGAATAAAATTTAGAGGTCGCTCAAGTCGAAAGTATGAATTAAAATCTGAAAATCGGTTTTTTCTTTAAATAAAAATCCGTGGAATCCGTGGAACCAACAAATACGTTGTAGTAACGTAATATTTCATTAAAGTACATGATATTCTATTATTATTGATAATCATAATCTATTTATTGTCGATATTAGACATTGGGTGCATCATTTTAGGCGGGAATTTTAGTCTCGATTTTCACTCTTCCGCAAAACTTGTTGTATATTTTCGGATGACCGGTACCCTATTCACTCTTTTTGGTCTTAAATATTCCCTTATACATTAAACTAAAAGTTAAGGTCCTTTGCGCAATTTTATTTCGCCTTATTTATGATGTACATCGAAATTTCACTAAGGTGCTCGGAGACGCGATTTTAGATTTCTGTATCTATTGATTGAAATTAGTTTTTTTACGCCTAATTATATATTTGATCACCTAAATACATTGTGTACAACGATCTATAACTATTTAAATCAAGTTACGGTTAAATTATGGTTTGTCAGAGTTTTTTCAAAGATTCATTCCGACTAGGTAGTACTGTTTGAACGATGCAGATGGCGCATCGTGCCATCTGCATCGTTCAAACAGTACTACCAAAACAACACAATGTCGAAAGTCGAATAACCTCTATTTCAGTCTGTAGCCTGACGTCGCTGTCAAAACATGCCACCTCAACCCGTCAATAAACATTATTTGTGGGGCCGGAAATTGATCGGATCGGAGATGTTGGCCTGCCAACTAATAGAACGGTGTTGAGTTTGTTGTGTTACAACCATTTTTCGCGAAATCAGACGGTTGACGAAGCAGCAAAAGACGCAATAAGGGAGGCTACCAGTGTTTATATAAACGCAAACATTCCAACTGTAACGGAATTTAATGCTGTAAAGAAGTTGGAGGCGTTACATTCGGGTTGGTTAAAGCTAAAAAAAACCGGAACAGGGTGTCTACCGCGCAGCAAACTGCCATCGATACCTTTTCTGAAACCTTAGATGAGGTTTTCGAGATTACACCTAAAAATGTGTTAGATCTCATACAAGATGAAGATGCAAAGCGACTTTATATCGCTCAACATCAGCCACGTAAATTGCGCCCACGTTCCAGCAGTTCTGATATTAGAGGTTAGTGCACTATAACTATTTAATATTAGTTTTCGCAGTATATTTAAGTGTGGCAATTATTATGCATAAAAATGTTTAATATCACATAGCTTATATTTAAAATATTTTTACAGTCTATTCCTACAAAAGTGATATAGTAAAGTGAAAGTAATTTGATAAATGTTTCTTTCATAACTGTTTTCAATCAATACATATTACTGAAATAATAAATGTTACAATAGATTATACACATTAAAAAAAATCGGATTTGATAATATATAATCGACTGATTTTGATAAAACATTATTTTCTACAGATGGCGTTGAACAACCAAAACAACTTCCACAGGAGCAGATTGACGATTCGCCAACGGAAACAGATATGCCCATGGAATGGGAGACTTCGGTATCAGATGATTCCCCCACAGACCTCCCTAGTCAAACATTCACGCAGTCCTCCGAGGAAGCTTTTGATGAAAATCCGAAAACAACGAGATTGAATATTATATCCAAAGACGTTGCTCAAGCTTTGGACCGAACAGGAACAAGTAATCGAAATGCATTTTACATCTTAGGAGCGACCTTAAAGACTTTAGGATATAACCTGGACGACACCTCTTTGAGCATTGAGACGATTCGTCAAAGAAGAGCTGCGTATCGACAAGAGATTGCATCAGATCTAAAACACAACTTTGCATCAGTAAACGTTCTGACCATTCATTGGGATGGGAAGTTGATGCAGGATTTGCAAAGCAAGGATATTGTGGACCGTTTGCCAGTTGTTGTAACTGGCGACGGCGTTGAGGAACTTCTGGCGGTGCCAAAACTGGCATCGGGAACGGGACAATCACAAGCTGAAGCGGTATTCGAAGTGATTCTAGAACATAACTTGACAGACTCCATTAAGGCCTTATCATTTGACACGACTGCTACAAATATTGGTATATATTATAATTTTCTTACGTCAGAATCATAATGCATTATTTCAATATTTACTACAAATAACTATACATCGTTTCATATTTTGTGTTAATTTTTAGGACAACGCAATGGTACCTGCCATTTGTTGGAGCAAAAGTTGGATAGAAACTTACTATATCTACCGTGCCGGCACCACATTTACGAGATCGTCTTGAGAAATGTGTTCGAGACTTCTTTACCAACGGTAACCTCAGAACCTGACGTGGCTTTGTTCAAGAGGTTTTCAAAGGCATGGCCTACCTTAGACATGGACCAGTTCGAGACCGGTATTGCTGACGAGACCGTCCGAACAGCTCTGCAGTCATCAAAAAGTGACATTCTTACATTCGCTTTTGAGCAAATACAGGTACAAAACAATCTCATTAACCACCAGTGAAATGAATTTATATTTATTAATTTCATGATTTTTTTCATTGTATTGAAAAATAATTGTTGCAGGAATTCAACTTGAGAGACGACTATAAGGAACTTTTGGAACTGGTCATCGTATTCTTGGGTTCCTCTCCGAAGAGCGACTACAAATTTCGTTTACCTGGACCTGTGCACCACGCTAGGTGGATGGCTAAAGCCATCTATTCATTGAAGATGTACTTTTTCCGGAAACAATTCAAACTGAAGAAGAAAGAAGAAAACGGATTACGCGACATAAATGTATTTATCGTTAAAGTGTATGTTATAGCGTGGTTCACCGCTTCGCAAACGTTAGCTAGCCCAAACAACGATTTGACATTTTTACATGACTTAATTGATTATAAAAACGAAAACGAAATTGTAGCTGCGGCCGCGCTTAACAAATTCACTAACCATTTATGGTACTTGTGAGACGAAGTGATCGGGTTATCATTGTTTGATGAAAATGTTTCTACGGATGACAAGAAAAAAATTGTCTACGCCATGAACAACAATGCGGCCTGCGAACTTCAGTCAAAACGCGTGAAAATTAATGCCAATAGTGCCGAAGAGCTAGAGTTGTGGAGAAAACGAGATATTTCTGATTTCGTTTCAAACCAAACCGACCAATTGTTCTCGCGTTTTGCAATTGACAGAGATTTTCTTAACGTTGATCCGAGCTTATGAGAATCTATTGAAAGCTAGAAACAGAGTAGACAATATTTGTCCAATCTACCAGTGGTTAACGACACTGCTGAGCGAGCCGTAGCTTTGGTTAAGAAATTTAACACGCTAATTACCAATTCGGAGGAGCAAAAGCAGTACTTATTCCAATCTGTGCAAAATCATCAGCGGCGTTTCCCAAATGCGACAAAATCCAATTTGAAAAATGTCTAAAGTAGTGATGCTTGATATGATTGTAATAATTTTATGTAAGTAGTTTGATTCTGATTAGATCACCGATTTGGTATTGTCAAGGAGGACTTCCAAACATTTCCCAGCAATTCCATCTTCTACCATATTTCGAGTTTACTAGAATAATATCTTTGTATATAATGTATTTAAGTGGTAAAATGAATAATTATACGTCACAAACTAATTTCAAAATACATTAATGAATAACCACAAAAATCCTGAAATCGCGTCTCAAAGCACCTTAGTGAAATTTCGATGTACATCATAAATAAAGTGAAAGTAAGTTGCGCAAAGGGCCTTAACTTACAGTTTAATGTATAAGGGAAAATTTAAGACCAAAAAGAGCGAATAGGATACCGGTCATCCGAAAATATACACCAAGTTTTGCGGAAGTGTGAAAATCGAGACTAAAATTACCGCCTTAAATGATGCACCCAATGTCTAATGTCGACAATACATAGATTATAAGTATCAATAATAATAGAATATCAAGTACTTTAATGAAATAATACGTTACTGCAACGTATTTGTTGGTTTCAGAGCGATCGTTGATTTTTATTTAAAGAAAAAACCGGTTTTCAGATTTTAATTCATACTTTTGACTTGAGCTACCTCTAAATTTTATTCGATTGGCCTGTAATTTGGTGTCAGAACTTCTTTGGGATCACTTCAACTTCTACTCGAAGAAGAGCGAAAATAAAAAAAATAAAAATTTTTCTGGTCGCCCTAATATATATATATATATATATATATATATATATATATATATATATATATATATATATATATATATATAGGTGTTCCATATAAATATTTTTACGATTTACGTTTCGACAGTGTGAGTCTCATTATGCAGTATACTTGATAATGACACTCACACTGTCGAAACTGAAATCATAAAATATGTATATGTAATACCTAAATATATATAAATTGATAAAAGTGGTGAAAAAGAAAAAAACCGGTTTTCAGATTTTAATTCATACTTTTGACTTGAGCGACCTCTACATTTTATTCGATTGTCCTGTAATTTGGTGTCAGAACTTCTTTGGGATCACTTCAACTTATACTCGAAGAAGAGCGAAAATAAAAAAAATAAAAAATTTTCTGGTCGCCCTAATATATATATATATACTGCCTTTCAAAAAAATCAGAACACCAAGTATTTATTGCACGATTTTAATAAAATTTACACAATTTGATCATGTAAACGAACTGTATCGATGATCAAAAAATCAACTTGAAAAACAAAAAACAAATGAATAAAAATTAATAATGTGTTGGGCCTCCACGATTTTCCAAACACTCATTAACACGTCGAGGCATGCTAGAAATCAGGCTGTCAATATCGACTTGGGGTATTTCATTCCAAACTTCGATAATTTGACCTCTAATTTCCATTACAGTGTTAGCGGGGCGCTGTAAGTTACTTATTCTAACACCTATCATATCCCAAACATGTTCTATTGGCGATAGATCTGGAGAACGAGGTGGCCAAGGTAACAAATTTATTTCGGCACTATCAAAAAACCGTCTTGTAATGGCCGCTGTGTGAGGTCGAGCATTATCTTGCTGAAAAATGGGGTTCTGCAAGCCATTTACATAGGGCACTAACACTGGCCGTAAAATGTTGTCAATATACCGAATCGCGTTAAGACTTGCTTCTAAAATAAACTAGAGGAGACCAACTACCATATGGTATCGCCCCCCAAACCATAACTCCCTGTGTAAGAGCCGTATGTCTTTCAACAGCAAATTGTAAAATTCTGCGTTCACCGCGTCGACGTCTCACTCTTCTGCGACCATCATGAGCCCAAAACAGAACCGATACTCATCGCTGAAGATAATGTTATTCCATTCATGGGTCCAATGTTGTCTTTCCCTGCACCAATCAAGTCTTGCTCTGCGATGCTGCGGAGTAAGAGGTAGACACAATTGTGGACGGTAGGATCTTATACCAAAACTGCGGATTCTTCTGTAAACAGTAGCCATGGATACTCTTTGGCCATTTAGAGCCAACCAGTCATTTCCCAATGCCCGCGACGTTGTAAATCTGTCCCTTAAAGTTGTAAGACGAAGAGCTCGATCTTCACGCTCAGTGGTGCTTCTTGGACGTCCTGATCCAAGTCTACGTCGATTATCCCCAGCTTCGGACCATCTAGACCAGCAGTGTACGATCACCGATATACTACGGCCTACCCTTTCAGCAATAGCATGAACCGAAAAACCCGCTTCTCGCATTCCAATAATGCGACCCCTTCCAAATTCACTTAGATGATGATATTGTGCACGCCGACGAACACGGGGCATCTTTTTATGTTTTACAAACTGAAACGTCAAACTACTCAGAGGCTACTTGGATATTAGAAGCAATTACATTAAAAAATCAGCAGCTCTTCATAATGGTGAAATCAAGGAAAAATACCATTAAATAGTAACCAAAACAAATGATTTTTTGATCATTGATGCAGTTCATTTACATGATCAAATTCTGTAAATTTCATTAAAATCGTTCAATAAATACTTTGTGTTCTAATTTTTTTGAAAGGCAGTATATATATATATATATATATATATATATATATATATATATATATATATACAGGTGTTCCATATAAATATTTTTACGATTTACGTTTCGACAGTGTAAGTCTCATTGTGCAGTATACTTGATAATGACACTCACACTGTCGAAACTGCAATCATAAAATATATATATGTAATACCTAAATATATATAAATTGATAAAAGTGGTGAAAAAACATAGTAATAGTTTCATTTAATTTTGATATGGATTACGACGTAGTAACGGTCAAAACCATCATAATACTAACACTATCCTTCACGCATAAAACTAACTTAACATAATACATACACCAAACACAGACTGTCATACTGCACGGACACGTGTATTGTAAATCTCCATGAGCGCAAATGTGGCGGGTATTAACGGAATTCACGCGACTCTATTTTTGCGTATAACGTATTAAACATTATTATTGTTGTTGGGCTAATGCCGCGCTTGTTTACGGCCCCGGCAACGGCCGAAGTAATTGGATTACTATTATATTTAGTGTACTAATTAAAATTACATTTTAATGCTACGCTCGTGAATGATACCTTTTAATTTATCGTAATGGCGCCGACGGATGTAGAAAATTATGCGTTATTGAATCACGCTGAATTTGCGCAGGAATAATCTCGTATGTAGATCAATTTAATTATTTGCGTATTTTATTTTGTTAATGCTATAAATAATTTGTTATAATTTTTTATATTTGATTTTTATTAAACATAAAATATAAGTTATTTAACAAAAATCACTAGTTTCTAACTATTAACCGATTTTCTTGTTTATATAATAATATTAAACTTAATTTATCTACGACACCACAAAAGAGGCAACATTTATGCATCAATAAATATGCGTGAAGCTCTACTTCACGCACTAATGCGTGAAGTAAACCAATGTATTTTAAATGGGAGTTCCATTTTGAAACAGTTTTTATTATCTGTCATTTTTGACAGTTCGTAGGCCAAACATGTTAGCGACTCTATCCAAAATATAAAGCGAAATTATTGTTGCAGAATATCTATATCATCACAAATATTAATAAAATCTATAATTATAATTAAAATGGATAAATACCAAAATATTTCTTTATTATATTTATCTTCTATTATTATGAATAATCGCCAATGACGCCACTGGCCGGAGTATTAACCGAACGGAAATGCAAAATGCAAAACAAATGTCACGACTTTACTTTAACGACGTTAGCTTTGTATAACAAACAACGTGTGTCATTTCGAATCTGGTTCTGGTATGAAGTGTTACCTTACCAGAGAATTAGAAATGGATTCCGAAGAAAATGTAATTACGTGTACGGAAGTAGCAAACATTGTAAGAAACGTCATTGAAAATTTACTTCCAGAAAAATCAAAAGACATTTACATGAACACATACAATAATTTTTTAAATTGGTGTGGAGGTAAACAACATAAACACTTATTCAAAAAATATACTACTAACGTATTCTTCTGAATTCTCCACCAAATACCGACATTGTGGTCACCGTACTCTATTCTCAAATCGACACTAAATCTAAATAATAAAATCGATATCCGCAAATTTTCAAAATTAATTACGTTTACAAAACGCGAGAATGAATCATATCAACCAAAAATGTCCAAGATATAAGAAGAAATAAAAAAACTTTATTCAAGAGCCTCCAGATGAATTATTCTTAATGATGAAGGTAAGAAAATAATAAGTTTATGCAAAAATAAAATTCCAAGAACATTCACTGTTATTGATGACTCATTTATTAAGAGATATTTATAATATGTCTCATTACGACCATCATGATGCAAACTTAAGCGATTTTTTGTTTTTATAAAAACGGAAAATGTTCGAAACAACCTGTGTGGATTAATCAGTTTGGTAAAATACCATCTTTGATCGCCAAGTATTTAAAATTGCTACATTTTAAAAATTATGCTGGTCATTGCTTCCGTAAATTATCTGCTTCATTATTAACTGATTTAGGAGCAGATATAACGGCAATCAAAAGGCATGGCGGATGGAAATCCTCGAATGTTGCAGAAGGTTATGTGGAGAATTCATTGGAAAATAAGAAACAAACATCTTGTCAAATTTCCGATAGCATAAATGTACCAAAACCTTAAACTTCTACTTTATTCATCAGCGTGACTAAAGAAATCCTAATCACTGATAAGCAAATTGAAGATGATAAAATACCCAAAATAATTATTAAATATATCTCATTGTTCGCATTTAAGCATACATATTAATGTTAATAAATAATTTATTTAAGGTCGTAGATAAAGTTTTATAGATAACTCGTGTGTAAAGGAAAAATTACCTGTATGTTTTGTTAAAAAATAGTTGTAGTGGCTAGTGTGTGAAGCAGGGCTTTTGCCCACTCTTTGCGATTATGGCACTCGCCTAACGGCTCGTTCCTTAAACTTGCAAGTCGTTCGCAAAAGCCCTACTTCACACACTAGTCACCTAAATAACTATTTTTCAACAAAAGACACAGGGAATTTTTCTTTTAGGTATACATATTACACTGAAAATTTTACGACATATGTTGTGTTTTTAAAAGATTTCAATTCGAATCTTTAAACGAGGGTGTTCCACTCCCAGACTAAGCATGAAGTAAAATTTCGAGTTTAGAAAAGCCTGAAAATTTGGTTTGGCCGCGTAGCGAAGCGAAGCGGCCAATCCAAATTAGGCTTTTCTAAACTCGAAATTTTACTTCATGCGCCACGCGTATTAAACATTGAAATATTGTAAAGTTTAAAATATGCGGCTTTAGCAATCTAATATGTAAATGTGTATAAAACGTAAATCAAATTCTGCGCTGAACCAATTGTTTAAAACAGGCCAATTGTTTATAGGCAATCAAATAACTCTAACGTATATTGGGTTGCCTATAATCGTTGTTGTATGCGTGTTTTTGAACAACACTGCAAATAAGTGTTTTTAAGCGTGGCGCATGAAGTAAAATTTCGAGTTTAGAAAAGCCTAATTTGGATTGGCCGCTCCGCTTCGCTACGCGACCAATCCAAATTTTTAGGCTTTTCTAAACTCGAAATTTTACTTCATGCTTAGTCTGGGAGTGGAAAACACTCGTTAAATGCCTCAAATTAACCACATTTAAACAACGAATTCCGGAAAATTAAAAAACGCTGTAATTGTCGGGATATACACAGTGTGTATCAGCCAAATGGAATAAAGTCGATAATAAATAAATGGGGGCGTGTTCGAAAAAAAAGCGCGGACATGTGGATTGGCATTTTTAGTTGCGCATTTTTTTAACAAAAACTGTTTATACAGGGTGTGACATGTAATTGTGGTCAATACCAACTTTCTTATTTTAAATAAAAACACCCTGTATATTATTCGATTTTTGGATTCTTCAGGAAATTCTAGACATATTTTATATTCAATGTCCTATACCTATATTCAACTGTTTCGGAAATATTAAATGTTTTTAGATTTATCGCAAAATGGACATTAAAAAAAGAAAATGATTTGATTACAGAAATTCGCTACAACACACTCAAAAACTAAAAAGTATTACTGTTTATTTCATGATAATGTAAAAAAAAACAAAAAAATCATTAATGTCAGTGTAGGATATGTTCAAAATGCTCTGAAAAAAAATCTGAAAACACTTAATATTTCCAAAACAGTTAAAGATAAGTTAAGATATTGTACATAAAATATGTCTACAATTTTCTGAGGAATGCAAAAATTGAATAATATACAGGGTGTTGCATTTAAAATAAGAAAGTTGGTATTGGCTATTGTTACATGACACACCTTGCATAAAAAGTTTTTGTTGAAAAAAGTACGCAACAAAAAATACCAAACAATGCGTCCGAGCATTTTTTCAAACACGCCCCCATTTATTCATTATCGAATTTATTCCATTTGGCTGATACACACTGTAGTGTATTCAAAAGAAAAATGCCCTGTGCAATATAAAGGGTGTCCCAAAATTAACGCAAGATTTGAATTAAATAGAAAACAGTTTTTAATCCTTAGATTGTTTTTTTTAAATTGAATCATAACTTCAAATAACCCCATACAAATAAATATAATGGCGCTTAATCACACAATTCAGGGGTCCAATTCTAATCACCGAAACGAAAGAGTACACGACCAGAAAATATCTCATGCAGTAATTGACATGTGGCACCGTCTTGTTGAATCTACATATTGGCCACATCAATATCATCCAATTTCAGCAGAAAGAACTGTGTTATCATGTCGCGATATCGAGCACCAGTAGCAGTCACTGCTTGACCAGCCATATTCTCAAACAAGTTTGGTCCAATGATGCCTCCAGCCCAAAATCCTCACCAAACTGTAACACGTTGTGGATGCGTTTGTTTTTCAACAATCACATGTGGTTTCTCCGAATCCCAAACACGGCAATTTTGGCGATTAACAAAGCCATCAAGATGAAAATGTGCTTCATCGCTTAGGATGATTTTGTTCGAAAAATCAGCATCCACTTGTTGATGTTCAGTAATCCATTCAACGAACTCTGTTCGCTGTGCATGGTCATTAGGCTTCAGTTGTTGCGTTAATTGAGTTTTGTAAGCATGGAGACACAGATCTTTTGAGTATACGCTGTAGAGAGCTTTTTAAAATTTGCAATTCTTGTCCACGACGCCGAATTGATGTTCTGGGATTTTCACTAACACTCTTACGCATTGCTTTGATATTGACATTTGAACGGTTTTTTTCGGACGACCAGTATGTTTAGCATCCGACTGGTCAAGTCTCTTTGAATTTTTCAAATAATCTCTTCACAGTTGACACTATTCCGACCATATTTTGAATAAAATTTTTGAACTGTGGCCTCCAAACTTTCATTATTTTTGAGATATTGTTCAATAATGAGAACACTTTGTTGTATCGTGTAACGCTCAATTTTTACTAACACCAAACTCTCAACTGTCAAATTGTTTTTTTCTCAGGGTTGCCAACACTGCACAAATGGCGGCAAATTCAAATCTAGCGTTAATTTTGGGACACCCTTTACAATATAAATTATATATAACTCTAATATTTTGTTAACGAAAAACAAATCGTTGTTTTGTTTAAATATATACTATAATGAATTATAAAAAAAAATTAAATTAAAAAAAATCACCACCATCAAAGTAATATCCGATAATTAATTACCCACCCTCCAGCACTCTTCACGTAATCTCCTATTCTATTAAACCCACGCTGTGAATCTCTTGTAGAAATTCCTATTCTTTAAAACACACCGTTGTGAACGAAAAAAAAAATGCGGGCTAGGGAGGCTTTTAATGGGGTGTGTTTTTAGCGGAGGAGGGTGGAAAGTGGCCGGCCATATATTTTCGGTTTTTTATCGCCGATGTTATGTTCGTTAATTCGGAGCTAGATGAATTATCGTTGGATATAATTGGGGGAGGATGGAGAATTGTGCATAATTGCAGGTTTCTGCATTGTCAAGAGGGGGGTGAAAGTGGCGTTTTATTTAAGGAGCGTGTTGTTAGTAATGCACCTCATTCATTTCGTGAATCGTTACATCTTTAATTTAAATCCCGGAGGGCGATTCGTTACGTTTTAAACGTTGATTTGTGTTCACGCTGGTGATGAGCATTTGTTATGGTTTTTGATATTGTAATTTTTCTATCATGTTTTATTACATAAATCTTAGTAATGGAAATTCGTCTCTGTATTCATGGGCGCCCGCACATATAGGTAAGGGGGGCAGTTGCTCCCCTGGGATTTCGTCTTAGGGAGGCCCAATCAATATCACAAATTATATATAATTTACAATGATGTAATGTAAAAATAAATGCATATATTTTAATACACGGGGTATTTCTAAATCATTGATTAATCATGAAGTTACATTTTGAGTTTAGAAAAGAGGAAGTAGAAGCTTCAAATTGATCGTTGTTCAAAAACAACGATTGCCTGAACGTTTTTTGAATTATATACCGGGTGTTGACTTGGCGGACACGACATAGGAAATCCCATGTAAATTTTGAAATGTTCAAATTTTGGCTCCCCTATTTATTTTAGAACCAAAATGTTCTTACCTTTTTTGTAGAGGGAAAAATTCTGAATTTATTCGTGTTGACGTTTATCACTTAACGTTTCTCTAAGTTAAAATAATTAGGAAAAAGTAATGTAATTTTATAAAAATAATGACATGCCATGGAATTAAAACAACAATTGCAAGTGTCAAATGGCAAATATCGCAGTCACTTGGTTAGAGTAAAGTTTTTCGAAATGATTTACACTATACAAAAAACATCGTTTTTATATAGTGGTATTATGCAGACCACAGTTATCATGATGTTTGCGTTATGTTTTTTGTCGTTAATTAAGTAACAGCAATATCTTGTGCTATTTTGACATCCGCAATTCCATGGTATGTCATTATTTTATAAAAAAAGGCCATATTGTTGAGTTATTTGCAAAACATTTTGAATCAGTTTATTGTTTATTCTTCATCTTCTACCTTTCACAATACGATAACATCATCTAATGCACTATCTTCTGTTACAAATATCCCTCATCCACCAAAGTTAAAGATTACTCAGATTTTAAACTCTCTATGCTCACTGAAAATAAATCATAGCCCAGGTCCCGATGATTTACTTGCCTCTTTTTTGAAAGAATGTGCTTTTTCTATGTCTAGACCTTTATGGTTATTATTTAATAAATCCCTATCCAGTGGTATGTTTCCTGCATGTTGGAAGATTGCAAATATTATAACAATTTTTAAAAGCGGTGATAATAAAATATTTCAAAACTATCGACCTATATCGATAAGATATTTGAAAAACTGTTAACATCATTTTTAACCGACACTTTACATTCCACAATATCTTTTAATCAACACGGGTTTCGTGCTAGGGCTTCAACTGCCCCTAACCTCTTAGTTTATGACTTCTACATTGTGGATGCTTTGGAGAGCGGGTGTCAAGTTGATTCTGTGTATACCGATTTCTCTAAAGCATTCGACAGTGTTGATCATGGTATTTTAATGGACAAGTTGGCACACGTCGGAATTTCTGGAGTTCTACTATCTTGGATAGAATCTTATATCACCTGTCGTACACAGTTCATTAAAATAGGTCAATCGACGTCACGATCTATAAGCGTCACACCAGGGTTACCTCAAGGTTCCCACCTTGGACCCCTTTTATTTAACTTATTCATTAATGATGTTGTTAGCTGTTTCTCATATGCCGAAACTCTGTTATTCGCGGATGACATGAAGATCTATTTACGTATTAATTCATTACAAGACACAAATAATCTTCAAGTAGACCTTACTTCTTTTTGTAACTGGTGTAGGGTGAACAAACTGTGTCTAAATGTGGATAAAAGCAAAATAATTTAATTTTCAAGACGAGCATCCTCAATAGATGCCGTTTACCATTTAAATGATAGGAATATAGAGCGAGTCAATTAAATAAAAGATCTTGGAATTATAGTAAACAATGATTGGACTTTTTCAAGCCATATTTCAAAAATCGTTTCCAAAGCTTATCAACTGCTAGGTTTTATCAAGCGTAACAGCAAAGATTTCACTGACGCAAAAACAATATTACTCCTCTACAATTCCTTAATACGTCCACATTTGGAGTATTGTTCATCTGTTTAATCACCTTACACACAGTGCAACATAAATAAAATTGAGCAGGCACAAAGAAAATTCTTGAAGTATCTTGCATATAAATTCGATGTGCAGGATACATACCAAGGATTGCTCTATAGATATGGTCTTAAGAGTCTGGAGCAGAGACGCATTGACGCTGATATACCTCTAGTTTTTCAACTTTTGCATAGGCATATAGACTGTCCTGATTTACTATCAAAATTGGCATTCGCGTTCCAGCTAGAATGCTGCGCAACGATGACACTTTTCATGTACCATTTAAAGGTACAGATTATGCCAAAAATTCGGCCTCTGTGCGTATTCTGCGCCATGCTAATATGATACAATTCGATATGCTTGCGGGAGAGTATTCTAGTCTAAGAGCTCATTTGCGTAGCCAATAAAATGTTGTGTTGTATTTATCAATAAAGTGATTATATTATATTTTTACATTTATTTTTTTTTGTTGTTTATTTTAAGTACTTTAATATTTATTAAATATTGTGATATTACTATTGTAAATTAATGTTTTTGAAAATGGCCCGCCGTAATAAATAATAATAAAATCACTTTACTTTTTCTTAATTATTTCAGCTGTAAATGATCTGACATTCGTTAATTTTCAAAAGAGTTTAGTTTGAAGCTTTAAACAATTGTTTTCCACTCCCAGACTAAGCATGAAGTAAAATTTCGAGTTTAGAAAAGCCCCGTGAAAATTTGTCGAGGGTCGCGCAGCGACCCGAGACAAATTTCTGGGCTTTTCTAAACTCGAAATTTTACTTCATGCGCCACGCGTATAAAACACAGATTTAAAATAAAGTTAGAATATACATAAATTTATCAATATTATAGTGTTTTATACGCGTGGCGCATGAAGTAAAATTTCGAGTTAAGAAAAGCCCAAAAAATTTGTCTCGGGTCGCTGCGCGACCCTCGACAAATTTTCACGGGGCTTTTCTAAACTCGAAATTTTACTTCATGCTTAGTCTGGGAGTAAAAACACTTGTTTAAAGCTTTAAATTGAACTTTAAAAAAAACAGGGAATATCCGCAATTGTTATATCAATTCCATGGTATGTCATTATTTTTATAAAATCACATTACTTTTTCTTAATTATTTTAGCTGTAAATTTTCTGACATTCGTTGATTTTTAAGAGTTCGATTTGAAGCTATAAACGAGTGTTTTCTACTCCCAGACTGAGCATGAAGTAAAATTTCGAGTTTAGAAAAGCCCCGTGAAAATTTGTCTCGGGTCGCGCAGCGACCCGAGACAAATTTTCTGGGCTTTTCTAAACTCGAAATTTTACTTCATGCGCCACGCGAATAATACACAGATTTTAAGTGAAGTTAGAATATATATATAAATTTGACAATATTATAGTATATTCTAACTTCACTTAAAATCTGTGTTTTATACGCGTGGCGCATCAAGTAAAATTTCGAGTTTAGAAAAGCCCAGAAAATTTGTCTCGGGTCGCTGCGCGACCCTCGACAAATTTTCACGGGGCTTTTCTAAACTCGAAATTTTACTTCATGCTTACTCTGGGAGTGGCAAACACTTGTTTAAAGCTTTAAATTAAACATAAAAAAAACAGGGAATATCCGCAATTATTGTATCAATTCCATGGTATGTCATTATTTTTATAAAATCACATTACTTTTTCTAAATTATTTTAACTTAGAGAGACGTAAAGTGTTAAGTGTGAACATTCATAAATTTAGAATTTGTCCCTCTACATAAAAGTGAAATACATTTTGTCTCTAAAATAAATAGGGAAACCAAAATTTGAACACTTTATAATTAACATTAATTAATTAACACCCGGTATAAGGTAAAATGATGTAATGTAAAAATAAATGCATATGTTTTAATACACGGTATTTCTAAATTCTTAAATAATTATAAAGTTACATTTTGAGTTTAGAAAAGAGGAAGTAAAGCTTCAAATTGATCGTTTTTTAAAACCAACTATTGGCTGAACATTTATACACAGCGTATGAAATTCTATAATACCTTTTAATTTAAAGCTTCTAACGAGTGTTTCTAATCCTTAATTAAGCATAAAGTAAAATTTTGAGTTTAGAAAAGCCTGAAAATTTGAATTTCAGGCTTTTCTAAACTCAAAATTTGACTTTATGCGTCATGCATACAAAACACTGATTTAAAATGCAATTTTAAACAAATTGCTAATTTGAAATTTGATTTCGCGTTGTTTGGGCGCGACAAAATCCTGGATGCGCTACTGATTCAAGTATACATAGAGGATATGTGTAGAGAGAAAAAAGCTTTTTGTTTACTTTAACTACACGTAATTTAACGTTAGTGTTTTATTTTATTTATTTATTTATTTATTTATTCCCAACAGAAATATTCCAATTACAGGGAAAATTTTAAAATATAACTATTATAACATATGAAAAATTAAACTAAATTATATATAGAGACTAATCTAAAAATATATTTATATATATATATACTCGTACATAACGATAATTATAAAAAAATTAAAAACAAAAAAAAAGATTTACGAACGGCTAATGGCCAGTTTACAATTGTGTGAAAATTCAAAAAGACTTGACATATACATAGACATAATCTTCAACACTATGGTAACAATTTAACATATTATGCATAGGTGATTGAGAAAAGTGAAGAGTATTAGGTTTTTTACTGTAGAACGTTAACGAATTGCGTGTGATAAATCTAGGAGCATTTCAACGTGTATTGACTGCTAAAAATAATTTATCTGCAGAAAAGTGACATATACATGAGATTTGTTTACATCGACAGAATGTTTTTATTAAAGACAGATTACAACAGCTTTATGAAATATAAAGTAAAACAATCTAACGTCTAGACAGTGAGTTTGACTGACACAACCACAAGCCTTTGCAAACTACAGAGAAAAAAAGCTACGTATATCCCTTATTACCATACCTTTAAAAAACGGGCGATTTGTGGAATTTCCACCCCACCTAGCTTTTCACATTTGACAAATAAATCTGGCACGCTATGTGGAAAACGTAAAAAAAATAAATCCAGCGCGAGCGATTAGAATTTACCACCGCTCGGGGGGTTTTTAATGGTCCCTCCCCGATGTACAATAACTATGAAGCCAACAGCCCACGCGGTGTTATTTTTAATAGTAATAAATTCATCACGCTTTATGACTTCATATTGGGGAAAACCGGTTCATTGTCGGGTGATAGCGAAGGGGGAAATTCCATTCTCAAACTTTATATCTGATTTTCGAGATAATTGAATCGCCGATCTGACAAGTCTGACTCGGACAAGCGAATCCCAAGTCGAATAATGGGAAACAAGCATTTGTTTCATTGAGGAGCACTTGATATATTAGAAGAGAGTTTTAACGCTTCACCAAGCGCTATTTCTTAGACTATGAAATAATGCTTGCTGATGCGTTAAAACTCTCTTCAAATTTATAGGGGAGTACCTAAATATTAAATGTTCCTCAATGAAACAAATGCTAGTTTCCTATTATTCGACTTGGGATTCGCTTGTCCGAGTCAGACTTGTCAGATCGGTGACAAATTTATAGGGGAGTACCTAAATATTAAGTGTTCCTGAATGAAACAAATGCTGGTTTCGTATTATGCGATCCTATCTATTAATACGCATAAGTTGTACGATATTTGTTTCGTGGAGGAATTGTGTATTCTACTCGATTTAATTCTGGAATCGTTGGATATATACATGTACGCGATTAGCTGTTAATATAATTTACATCCGCGTCGTCGTCATTGCCGGCCAATTTCATTGTCACTGACACCGAAACCAATTTCATACTCCAATTGCTCTTTTAATTAGACTTGCCCAGGATGCGTTTCGCTCATCCGCTCGCGCACCTGCATTTAAATTTGCAAACTTCACGTACGGATAGATTGAAATGGATATTGGATCATTAGTTATTGATTGTAGACAATTATAATAGACTTTCTAATTAGATAAAAAAATAAAACAGATTCGTAAGGTTCTAGAAGTGTTAACTTTTCTACAATTAAGCTATTTTCCTTAGAGTATTATCCAGAGGCGTAGCTACCGCTATTGCGGTTAGACCTATCTTTAACGATATAACTAGGGGCAAGGCCTTGTCCAGGGGAGAGATTCAAAATGGTACTTTTTTGTATGTAAACGCGGCCCCGCAAGATCAAAAAGATATGGATATAATGTGCATTAAGGAACAATTAAGATTAAAAATAATAATAAAAACATACTTTTTTTCACCAACTTTCGCAATAATTACAGCAATGGACTTAGCCATTATTTCCACCAAGAAGGGGTAGAAGAAAAAAAAATATGGTAAAGTTCGTTGAACACACAAACTGGAGCAAATTTATGAGTATTATGAAAAATAAAAGCATGCACCATTTAGTGTGACTTATTAAGACATTCTTAGAATTGATTATAGAATTTCAACTTACTTTCATGTTGGTGATTTTTGTTTGTTTTGTTTACATGGTGGCGACCAATTTGAAATGTTAAATTTCCCAGACTTTTTCCTGTAAAGCCGATGGAGGATATAAGGAAGAGGCTGGCAAGGATTCAATGGGAAGAGGTCAATACAATGGAGGAGATGGAAAAGATGATAGTGGAATATTGAAGGGAAAAGAAGGGAGAGAGAAGAGAGGGGAATACGTGGTTCGATGAGGAGTGTATGCAAGCGAAGAGGGAGTTGAGGAAGGCTGTGGAAGAATGCGTAAGAAATGGAGGAGAAGAGGGGAAAGTGGTGGCGGCAAGGAAAAGATATGAGGGAATATGTGAGAGGAAGAAGCTGCAGGTGGTGAAAAGAGTGAGCGAGGAATTGAGAGATTGCAGGAATGAGGCGAAAATGTGGATGGTGCTGAGAAGAAGGGAAAGGAAGAGGCAGTTAGGGATATCGTTGAAGGAACGGACAAGGAAGTGCAGAGAGTGTAGTGGAGTGTCAGTAGGGATGGGAGAAGACAGACGAGGGGATGGAGAGGAACAGTTCATGGAGGAGGAGGTCGAAAGAGCGTTCAAGGAGGTGAAGGGAGGGAAGGCAGCAGGAAGGGATGGGCTGAAGGCAGAGATGTGGAAGGAGATTGGGGAATGGGGGAAGAAGAAATGCAGGGAGCTACTGAACCAGATGTGGAGGGTAAGAGTGAGCATACCTACAGCATGGAGGGTGGGGCGGATGTGCCCGGTACATAAAGGAGGGGATCAAAAGGATGCGGATTGCTATAAGCTAGTGGAGTGTCAGTAGGGATGGGAGAAGACAGGCGAGGGGATGGAGAGGAACAGTTCACGGAGGAGGAGGTCGAAAGAGCGTTCAAGGAGGTTAAGGGAGGGAAGGCAGCAGAAAGGGATGGGCTGAAGGCAGAGATGTGGAAGGAGATTGGGGAATGGGGGAAGAAGAAATGCAGGGAGCTACTGAACCAGATGTGGAGGGGAAGAGTGAGCATACCTACAGCATGGAGGGTGGGGAGGATGTGCCCGATACATAAAGGAGGGGATCAAAAGGATGCGGATTGTTATAGGGGGATAACGGTGATGAGCACGGGATACAAGATAGCTATGATGCTGGTAAAAAATAGGCTAGAGGAAGAGGTGGAAGAGAGGGGGCTGCTGCCGGAGACACAGGGGGGCTTTAGGAGGGGTAGGGGGACGAGGAAGCAGGTCTTTACCCTAGCAAGAATGGTAGAGAAGGTGATGGAAGAGAAAGGGAGCGTGTATGCGGTCTTTGTGGACCTGAAGGCGGCATACGACGCGGTACCAAGGGTAGGACTGTTAGAGTGTCTGAAGAGAAGAGGGATGAGTGAGGGAATGGTAAAGTGGGTGAGAAGAGTGTATGAGGAATCATGGGCGGTGGCGAAAGTGGGAATGGAAAAGTCGGAGAAGTTTAGGACGTGGGAGGGGCTTAGGCAGGGGTGCCCATTGAGCCCGGTGTTGTTTAACCTCTATAGAAGTGATGAGGAAAGGACAAGCGGGGGAGGGGGGTGATTGATAGAAGTAAGGTGTGGATGTTGGCATATGCGGATGATATGGTGCTGGTGACAAGAGAGTGGGAAGGGATGAAGGATATGCTGAAAAGGGTGGAGAGGTTTATGGATAAGAGGGGGTTGAGCGTGAATGCTAGAAAAACGAAATTGATGAGATTTAGAAATAAAGGGATGGAGGGGAGGGTGAAGGAATTAGAGTGGAAGGGGGAGGTGATTGAGAGGGTTAAAAAAATCAAGTATTTAGGGTTTATGTTCAAAGGGACGGGAGGGTATGAGGAGCATGTGAGGTGGATGCAGGGGAAGGCTAGAAAGGCGTGGGGATAGCGTGGGAAAAGTGGGGGAAGTGGATGGGGAACAATGTAAGAGTGGCGTGTAAAGTATGGGATGTGTGTGTGAGGTCAGTGTTAATGTATGGGGTGGAAGTATGGGGGACAAGAGGGTAAAAGTATATAGAGAGGGAGCAGTTGTGGTTCTTGAAGCGTATGTTGGGGCTGGAAAGGTCGATACCCGGATACATAGTACTGCAGGAAACGAATAGAGAGAAACTAGAGTGTGAGGTAATGGTGAGAATGGCTAGGTATGAAATGAAGTTATGGGACCTGGAGGAAGAGAGATTGGTGAAGGCGGTGTGGGTGGCGTGCGCGAATGGGAGAGAGGTAAATAGAGAAGCGAGAGAAGGAGAATGTATGAGAGGGTGGGTTTGTCGGTGGCGAAGGTGATGGAGTGGCTGGGGAATGGGGTAAAGATTGACGTGTGGGTGAAAGAGAAGGAGAAGGAGGTGGAAGCACAGGAAAGACAGGGGTGTATAGAGAGGAGTGAATACAACGATAGGTAGGTGGCAGGTGCAAAGGAGAATGCCGAGGTATTTGGTGGAGGGGGGATGGAGTAGGGAGAAAAGGTTGGTGCTGGCGAGGGTGAGGTGTGGGTCAGGGGAGAGAGGAAGGAAGATGTGGATAGGGGAAGAGTAGGGGAGGTGTGTAATGTGTGAGCGGGGGAGGGATACGTGGAGTCATTTGGCAGAGGAGTGCGAGGGGGTGAAGGAGGAATGGGTGAGAATAGAAGAGTGACCGAATGGATGAGAGAGGATGGGGCCGGAGTAAGGACGCTGGAGAAGTTGGGGGAAGAGGGGGAAAGCAGAAGGAAGAGAGGGGGCAGCGTTTAATGTGGATATGGATGTAATGTAGTATTATGCCAATAAAGGTCTCTTTTTCCCTGACTCTTCCTTGATTTAAGGGGTTAGGTTTTCCTAACCCCTTAAAATAATATTATATAACAAATCCAAATATAGGGAAGAAAAAAGGTATTTAAGTTAATTAGATGAGTTACTTGTCACCAAATGGGTGAGGTGCAAAGTAGTTTAGCCTGTATCCACAGTATTTAGCTTCTGAGCATCAAACTCGGCGTACGATATCTTACTGAGCTACTTGCGCTTGCGCATTAATATAACTCAAATTGCGCAAACATTTTTGTATGGTTATAATAAAACTCGAATTGCGTATACATTTCTGTATGATACAACAATTCGGTCTGTAACGGCACACACATGTGTATAAATCAATGCAATTGAATAAAAGTGTGATGATGGAATGAAAAAAAATCAATTGGTAGAATCAACAATCGTTAGTATTTGGATTTAATTAATGTAATGCACTGGTTGTAACAGTATTGTTTACATAGCTCTTTATATGCATTAAATCAATTAAAATATTGGCGCAGGAGACGCATCCTCCCGCACTTGAAACTGGAATCGCTTGCACGGCTAAAAGCCCTCTACAGCGGCTCAATGGAGAGGCCCCGACATAAAAGCAAAAGGTCGCATGTAATAGATTGTGTTATCGGTGCACTGTTTGAACTCGATCGAACGAACGGACGCTGTACCAGACATCGATACATTCCCATAATTAATCGCATATCGTCCCTCCGATCCACCAGGTCAATGTATTTACGCTCGACGAGTATTCAAATGCGGACTTGTGTCAAAGGAATAACACTTAATAATTAAAGTTCCAGTTGCGTTGCGTGCAGAAGCGGAAGGAGTACAAGGGAAGAGCATTAAGGGCACGGTGTTTGTGTTGAACATACAGACCTCTCTCACACGTCGTTACAAACACACATCGAAGGATATTCGAGATGTTTAATTACAGAAGGTGGAATGCGATATATTGACACAACTCTGGCGCGCGGGGCTTTTATAAACAACCATCGCAAAGTGCGCGCGTTCTCGGATAAAAGTTCCCGACCGTTTTCACATATATTTGCATCCATTTGTGTCGTTGAATAACAGATATCCTAGCTGAAAATGTATAAATTATTATATTTTTCTGTTCAATTCTCTTCCGCGCGTGATTTATTGCTTGCATTAACTATTGCCTTTTATTTACAAGTGATTTATTAATATATCAATCGGTTCCACAAAAAATTTATAAAATATATTTAAAAAAATATTAGACATTTTTAGAAATTCGCTGTTTTTAAAAGCTGTCAATTGAACTGTTTCCATTCCTTGATTTAGCATGAATTAATATTTAGTGTTTAGAAAAGCCTAAGAATAATGCCAAAACTACTTCAAAGTATGAATAAAATAGCCAATTCATACCTTCATTTTAATAACCAAAACACATTCGCTTCTATATAATTCTGTTGTGTATATTAATGGTTACAGAGCCATGAAATTTATTTTAATTTTGCACACAATACACGTATATACAAACGTGATTTGTGTTAAATCAAATGTTACTATTAGGCCACTATTAAGACTAATCTTCGCATGCACCGAATCAGCTAACAATTATCACAATTGACGCATTTATGATCAATGCCGCACTAATGTCGATTTAAACTATACAGTTGCTAATTCTGTCAGGACACGTGACGGCAATATATCATCACACTAAACCTGCATCAATACAATCAACACATATACACAGATAAAAATAAAAATAACTGTGTTAGCAGATTGTAGTGCACCATTTGTTGCATATTTAATTATAATAATAGGCGAAACAATTTACATAGAAATAACAATAGCATTATCTTATCTTTAACTCATAATTTAACAATTATACTGTCCAACTTGAACTTTTAGTTTCAAATATACCATTAACAAGAACTCATATAAAGCCTGCATATTTTTCTATATCAAGAAATGTATGTGCACTAATTCTTATGTATTTATTACTTATGTATTTAATTTTGTACTTATTTATGTTTTTTTAATTATGTATAATTTAATGTATATAGTGAAATTCGGGAAAGATGTCCTATGACTCATTGATGTGGAATGTGCGGTTCAAATTTTTTAGAGAGTTTGTCGACAGTTGTATCTGCAACGACTTTTCCTAGTTGTGTCAAATTTTGACGTTACATGACAATGTCATACTGTTTAGGTCGCGAGTATATTAGTGTTCTTTCTCTCAGAAAAGCTTTAAACCATAATTTTCTTGCAAATGATTTCTTTTGGGTATATATATCCCAATTACGTGGTGTAGATTTTTAAATATTCGTTGTTTTCCCTAAAAGAGATCAATTTGGAGTTTAAACAAGTGTTTCCACTCCCAGGTTAAGCATGAAGTAAAATTTCGAGTTTAGAAAAGCCTGAAAATTTGGTTTGGTCGCGTAGCGCGAAGCGCGGAGCGGCCAAACCAAATTTTCAGGCTTTTCTAAACTCGAAATTTTACTTCATGCGCCACGCGTATAAGACACTGAATTCAGGCGAAGTTTACTCGTTCACAATATTTCATTGCTATCAGTGTTTAATACGCGTGGCGCATAAAGTAAAAATTCGTTAGTTGAATCGAATGCGCATTCAGTAGATTTGGCATAGTCATCGGATTAATCTGTTAATACAGAGAATTTTTCTTTTAAGTATACATACAGGGAATTTTCTATTAGTATTCATATGCATACGCTTTTTGTAAAGAGTTCAATTTAAAGCTTTAAACGAGTGTTTCCACTCCCAGACTAAGCATGAAGTAAAATTTCGAGTTTAGAAAAGCCTGAAAATTTGGTTTGGTCGCGTAGCGCGAAGCGCGGTGCGATCAAACCAAATTTTCAGGCTTTTCTAAACTTGAAATTTTACTTCATGCGCCACGCGTGTTCAACACTGAAAGCACTGAAATATTGTGAACGAGTAAACTTCGCTTGAAATCAGTGTCTTATACGCGTGGCGCATGAAGTAAAATTTCGAGTTTAGAAAAGCCTGAAAATTTGGTTTGGCCGCTCCGCGCTTCGCGCTACGCGACCAAACCAAATTTTCAGGCTTTTCTAAACTCGAAATTTTACTTCATGCTTAGTCTGGGAGTGAAAAACACTCTTAAGCTTCAAGTTATACTCTTTAAAATAAGCGTATGCATATGTAAATCCAATAGAAAATTCCCTGTATGTATATTTAAAAGAATAATTCCCTGTAATAACAGATTAATAGGATGACTATTTGCCAAATCTAGGCGCATTTAGCCTTCGATTCAACTAACATTTTCGTTTGAGCTTACACAAAATCAACATAAATGCATTATTTATTTCTGTAAATACCTGAACTCTTTAGTAGATGTGAAAATTGAAATTATACCACTTAAACTCACATCTAAAACGATTGTGCACATTAATTAAAATAATATGTGGCTAGGTTTTTACAGAATTTGTTTTACGAAGACATTGTCAAAATGTACCGTTTAACCTTAAAATTTTAAAGCTGCAGACCGGAACATACGTTTTCACATGTTCTATCTAAAAACCAAAGCAGTCATATTATGATGTTTTCTGTCTATTTTCACACACGTAATCTGATGACATTAAACTATTTTCGTATTACCTGTATTGGTGCAGAAAGCACTACAAATCAAGGAAACCATGGGACACCTCTCGTGAATCGTACCTTACTTGTGAATGGCTTTTTCGTTGAATAAAGTTATTATTATTATTATATTAAATAAATCAAGACTATCGTTTAGTAAAGGGCTTTTTGAATTATCCAGTATAAAACGTACCCATTAAAATTGTATACGTATGTAAATTTTTTTTGTATTCCGTTTGCTCTTTGGACAACGCTTTGTTTGTTTTCAATTTAAATTACACCTTTTTCCTTTTACGTGCGAACAGGACGATTTTATGTTCGTTTATTCCATATATACATATTTTTTCCTATACACGCACTGTTTAATATTGAAAGTGTTTCATCTTCGCAACCGTGCGTGCATCACATATAACAAAAATCATTATCGAAAAAACAGAAATAAATACATTTTACAATAAACACTAAAATAAAAATCCTCTATAGTAGTGTATCTCACAATTATTTCCAATAATTTATTATTCGAAATAGAAAAAAAAAACAAGGAGGGGTTGTTTTACAAACTGCACCATTAAAAAGAAAGCTTAACGGAACATTAAATTTAATGGAAGAAAACTAGTGTTTGTGATTGCAATTTCAGTTAGGGAAAATCTTAGCAGTCCGCTTGTAGTACATTATGCAAATGCGGGCCCCCGCGGTGCCCGGACTCCACGCACTTCGATCTCTCTCCGACTACATTTTCCACTTACTTTCTGCTATTAAACACCGAGAGCTGTTTAATTATTATTGCCCTCGGTGGGATTAAAAGCAATCGCACCAGCGAAATCCGAAATTTAGAGAAAAAAACCTCTTAAAATTGAATATGTGTTTAGTATTCTAGCATCGTATACTAACTGACGCGTTTTGGACTTCAAGGTCCTCGTTAGTTTGGTCTTAAACTAGCCCCCTGATTATAGTTCACTCACACGATCCATAGCATATCGTGACAGTCGACCCTATGCTAAAATACAAGTAGAATACAATATATTGTCGTCGATACATAAGCCGCAGTCGATGGACACTACAATCAGGGCCCAGTTCTAAAAAATACTGAACATTTCAGATTGTTACAAGCCTGTTACAAAGTGTTTGTTTCAAAACTTCCCTCCATCAGTGAATGTTTACAATATCAAGATTATAATAGGAAAAATTAATTACATTTCTGGGCCTTTTTTACAGTTCATAAATATAATATTTTTTTTAAAAATAAGCCAATGATTTGTTATTTTATGATAAATATAATAAACAAAATTGCAATAACATTAAAAAAACTCAAAGTTTACTAAAATTATTTTAATATTTCAACTTTTATCCTGTGTGATTTGTTTTTCAATTAATGCATTTGCTTATGCCTGCAGTAAAACAAAGCCAATTCTTTATTAATGATTTCGATAGCTAACGCCATCTAATGCTTCATAGTGGCATCGCAAATTCTTTTGTTTCGCAATTTCTGTAAACTTGAATAAATCTCATTTTCAAATATTTTTCTAAGATTTCTTTTCTTGAATTAAGTGTATTCTACTGCTATTGGTAATTGTGATGAAAGATTCAACGTGTTTCCTTGTTGTTATTTATAATTTTAGTCAATTTAGAGCTTTAATTTATTTATAGTTAAAAAATGTTCTAAATGCTACATAAAAATAATTCAAATTTAATTGTTTCGTTATGTTTGGAATGTTTGAAAAAATCTGAGGTTTTACAATGGCTTTTATATTTACTTTAAATAATGATTATACTTACCTCGAATTTACTGATTTCTAAATAATTTTAAGTAATTTTGAGCTTCTGTAATTTAATTCCAATGACAGACAATTTGACTGTTTTTAAATAAAACTCAAGTTTCTTTCTAATCGCAGTTTCTAACAAGTTGATAAATAAATGATGATCTGGTGTATCTGGTGAATCTGGTGTATCTGGTATATCTGGTGTATCTGGTGTATCTGGTGTATCTGGTGTATCTGGTGTATCTGGTGTATCTGGTGTATCTGGTGTATCTGGTGTATCTGGTGTATCTGGTGTATCTGGTGTATCTGGTGTATCTGGTGTATCTGGTGTATCTGGTGTATCTGGTGTATCTGGTGTATCTGGTGTATCTGGTGTATCTGGTGTATCTGGTGTATCTGGTGTATCTGGTGTATCTGGTGTATCTGGTGTATCTGGTGTATCTGGTGTATCTGGTGTATCTGGTGTATCTGGTGTATCTGGTGTATCTGGTGTATCTGGTGTATCTGGTGTATCTGGTGTATCTGGTGTATCTGGTGTATCTGGTGTATCTGGTGTATCTGGTGTATCTGGTGTATCTGGTGTATCTGGTGTATCTGGTGTATCTGGTGTATCTGGTGTATCTGGTGTATCTGGTGTATCTGGTGTATCTGGTGTATCTGGTGTATCTGGTGTATCTGGTGTATCTGGTGTATCTGGTGTATCTGGTGTATCTGGTGTATCTGGTGTATCTGGTGTATCTGGTGTATCTGGTGTATCTGGTGTATCTGATGTATCTGGTGTATCTGGTGTATCTGGTGTATCTGGTGTATCTGGTGTATCTGGTGTATCTGGTGTATCTGGTGTATCTGGTGTATCTGGTGTATCTGGTGTATCTGGTGTATCTGGTGTATCTGGTGTATCTGGTGTATCTGGTGTATCTGGTGTATCTGGTGTATCTGGTGTATCTGGTGTATCTGGTGTATCTGGTGTATCTGGTGTATCTGGTGTATCTGGTGTATCTGGTGTATCTGGTGTATCTGGTGTATCTGGTGTATCTGGTGTATCTGGTGTATCTGGTGTATCTGGTGTATCTGGTGTATCTGGTGTATCGGGTGTATCTGGTGTATCTGGTGTATCTGGTGTATCTGGTGTATTAGTATTTCTAGTGTACCTAGTGTACCTAGTGTAACTAGTGTACCTAGTGTACCTAGTGTATTAAGTGTATCTAGTATATCTAGTGTACCTAGTGCACCTAGTGTATCTAGTGTATCTTGTGTATCTAGTGTATCTAATGTTTTTAGTGTATATAGTGTTCCTAGTGGCATGAAGTAAATCTTCAGGATTTTCTAAACCCGAAATTTTACTTCATGCGCCAGGCGTATACAACACTGATTTAGTATCAAATTCAAAATATATTGTTTAGACATTGTATGCTCAATAAAGAGTGCCGCACTTTTTTTATTTAGGTTGGGTACATGCCTTAGGAACTGACATATAAAACGTAAGACACAGTAATTTTTATATATAATTTCAGAGTTGCCAACCTACAATATTTTATTTTGGTGCTGTAGAGGAATGTTATTGAACATACTATATATACACTTCTGTACAATAAAATTAAGCACAAGTCTCCTAACTATTTTTACCAATATTCTAGTTGCATATTACGGGTCTGTGTTAATTGCCTAGCAGCAGTTTTAATATGTGATAAAACACCATAACTTGAAAATAACACTCTTATTAAAGAACCAAAACTAAGACCTTTTAAAAAAAAACACTCGTAATAAATACAACAAAGCCGAAATAGAAAAACAATCTTCTATTTTAGTTAGAATTCGAATTTTTGAATTGTTGTCTAAATTACACAGCATTTTAACATTAAGAAAGTTTACATATTTACATATTTTGTGTGCTTAATTTTATTGCACAGAAGTGGTTCATTTAAGAATCATAGCCGTCTCTAGTTGATTTTACGTTAATAACGTTTATGCATTAAAAACAAATAATAAATATTTAATTTTACTATTAGATGGAATTATTGATTTTTTTTACTTTCCTCCATATGCAAAACAATGGGAAAGTCTTGTTTTTGGGAAAAATTTTAAATCAAAGTTTTAGTGGATATGTCTATTTTGACTTCCCTCGAATTAATTAAGGCCATTTAGCGCGAACCGCTATGCGGCCAAACTAAATTTTCACGCGTATTAAACACTGAAAGCACTGAAATATGAACGAGCAAACTTCACTTGAAATCAGTGTCTTATATGCGTGGCGCATGAAGTAAAATTTCGAGTTTAGAAAAGCCTGAAAATTTGGTTTAGTCGCTCCGCGCATCGCGCTACGCGACCAAACCAAATTTTCTGGCTTTTCTAAACTCGAAGCTTTACTGCACGCTTAATCTGGGAGTGGCCAACACTCGTTTAAAGCTTCAAATTAAACACTTAAAAAAAACAAGAATATCTAAAGATTTACGCTGTAATTTCGATATGTATATTTAAAAGAAAAACTCCCTGTACATTTGTGAATGTTTTATTAGGGTGTTTGTGGATTGCTTTAATTAATAATTTTCGACTAAACATAAAAGGAAGTAGAAATTTAGCATAATTTGACCGACCTAGTAAGATATAATCATAGATTTGTGTTTAGAATTTGTGTAGCCCGGCTTTAATTTCCTCCCCGGACAAATTGCCGGTGAAGTCGGACACTATACACCAGTAGTTATGGCGACACCTTCGGGGATTATCTCCGCAGAATGGAAACACTTTATAATATATATAAGATCCGAGGGCTGCTCCAGCGTGTGTACACAGCGGGTAGGGTGGTGAAAGATTAGCATACATAGCGCACCCTAATAAACTCAGAACTAGCAATAAAACCTATTTGCATATGAATAGAGGATTAAAACTCGGGACCACCATTCTACACTTGATAGATATATCCCGACCCCCTCCCCCCTTCCGCCTCTCTTAACTGGCTAGACTGATTGTGCTCCCTAACTTTACAGTTTGCCGGCAAATGAGCTAATCATGCTCATTAGCCCCGCGTCTGTCTTGTGGCTATTTTAGCCGCCCATCCAACTACCCACTTCTCTCCACTCCGAAACTTCAACCTGGATGCTGCTGACACTGCTCTGATATATTTCATTATGTCATTAACATATGCTTACTGTAAGTGAACAATAAAATTTCATGCTAATAGAAAAAAGCCATTATATTAAATAAATAAAATCAAAAAATCATAATGAAATATGGATACATTTTATGTTTGATTTAAAAAAGTGAAAATACAAAATGTTTGTTATATCGTCCAGTTTTATAATTCAATTATAAAGCGATAGCGGCGGTAAATCAATAATTTACAATAAAATCGGTAAACAATATATCATACTTATTTTTAATTCCCTTTTGACGTACAATTTGTGAACTTGACATATCCATATCGATACACATTCGCCGGCGTGTTCGTTTTTATTACCTCTTTTTGCCGGAACGCGAATATTTTTATTAAATCACTCGTATTTCCCCAATTTCCATTCGATTCCCTGTTCGTGCTTTCCTTCCGGAAATATCACGATTTTATTTTATTAATACCTTCTATATTTCAATTGGTAATTTTACCAAAACAATTAAATTAACTTTTTATTCTAATAAATTTCGTTTACCTAAACATTTGATTTAATAATATTTTTATTGGCAGAAATTCAGAAAAAAAATAATAAATAATATAAAACTAAATAAGTTGTACATTTTCAGCTATAACATAACAAGTGATTCTTTATATCAAAGCTGTGACATTCTTTAACGTGGCTAATAAGTTATATATTGTTTATTGCAGAAATTCTTTGACCGCAGCAATAATTGCAATTCCTATAAAAAAAACGTGCAAAAATAAGTGTAAAAGTTAAATTACTATAATTCGGAGTGTGCGAGTAATCTGCAGAGAATTATACACATACATATATACATAACCCGAGGGCGTCCTTTGAACAAGCATTACATCATATTGTAACTCGATTAGTAAACGGTTTCCAACTTTGTAGAATTTATGGAGAGATTTCACTTCTTGGCGAGAGGCCCGTAGTTTAAAGCAATTGGTAAACCGCAGAATCGACAGATGGCGGAGCGCATGCACACGCCCCGGATGCAGAATACAGATATATCAGCATAAATTTTGATGGTTATTAATTATTTCAGCCCGGATCAAGTTGTTAACTAAGCAGACTCGCGCATAAACGCTGAACTGACACGGAATATACAGAAAAGTTAATTATTAGAAAATTAATTAAAACTCCTCTCAATTACTTATCTCCAATTAGCGAAAGTAATACTGCACTTAATGAGTTTTGCCAATTATCCGATCATTCATTTACAAACACAAATTAATGATTACCATTTAACACAATGGGCCCGTTCATCAGAGAGACAAGTTAATAGTTGACTGCTAACTGTTGGAGAATTATCTGATGACCGGACTATTAATTGTGAACTTGTTTGAGATTTTTGCAATCGTACAGAATAGACCAATTGGTGTTGGTGATTGGTCTTGGCGGGTTAGAGTTATTAAAATGGTTAAAGTAAGGTTCATTAGATACCAACATATATCACAACCAAATCCAAGCATGTTGAATGATGAACATTTTGATGAACTGGCCCAATATGAAGATATGGTTTCTTCAAGAATGCAGACTTCTTCTGCTGCATTCCTAAGGGCTGGCGCGGAAATTGAGATATAGTCCGATGACAAAAATTAATCGAAAACATGGTTTTGTATTTATTATACTATTTCCTTGTTAGTGGAATGATTAAATATAAAAAAGATATCTCAATATCCAAGAGTTACAACAAAAGTTGTATATATATATTAGTAAATAGTCAACATTTGTAGAATGTATTGACGTGACGATTAATCATAAGGGATTAGTATATTTTGAAATTTACTTTAAACAGTATTTTATACGCATGAAGTAAAATTTCGAGTTTAGAAAAGCCTGAAAATTTTGTTTGGTCGCTCCGCTTCGCGGTTTTACTTCATGCTCAATTTAGGATTGGAAACACTCGGTCAAAGTTTTAAATTGAAAGATTTTATAAAAACAAGGTATATCTGAAAATTTATATCGAAAAATTGTGATATGTATACCCAAAAGTAATATTTCCTGTACGTGGTCAGATTTGTTGTTGTTATATCTGGGTTTAACCGTCAGACCCAGACACAACAAAAAATAGCTAAATTGGGAACGTAAAACGAAACCACTGAATGAGTTCATTAGAATTTACAAATATTGTGAAAAATTAATAATTTCACGATTTCTATAACTAACTAACTCTAACTACAAAAATTATAGAATTCGTTGAAAATCTCAAAGTTATTGAAAACCATAAAAATTATCTAAATTTATACATAATCGTTAAAAATAAATTTATTAGGAAAAGTTTTATTAAATTAAATAAAGTTTAAAAAGCGTAAAAAATTCGAGACATAACTTCATAATTAATTTTTAATTTCACCGCGAAGCGGTGCGACTAAACATAATTTTAAGGCTGTTCTAAAGTCCAAATTTTATTTCATGCGCCACGCGTATAAAAAACTGATTTAAAGTGAAGTTTAAAATATACTGCTTAGGTTTGATCACAGGTTTATTTATTTTAAAAATATTTATATCGAATTTGTGAACGTATACTTACAAAAAAATCCCTGTTTGTCAAAGTTTAACAATTTTAAATAATTGTTATATATATATATATACATATATATATATATATACATATATATATATATATATATATATACACTGGCGAGCAAAAAATAGAGGTCACTTTAAATGTATGACTTATTTTTGGAATTATTTTGTTTTAACTTCATGTTTGCAAATTGTAAACAATTGTACTATATTTTGCACACTAAATTAAAAAAAGCAATGTTGAATCGTAAAGCATATTTATTGTTTTTATTGCCTATTTTGGAAACATCACAAATATACAGTTCAGGCGAAGTTCGAATTTTTGTTCCTAGGACTAATATGGAACAAAAAACAATGAAAAAACTTATCACTAATAACGAGTATTAACCCCTCTTGCATTATTGGCTGCTTGAAGTCGAGAAGGAACACTTTGAATTAAATTAACGATCACATTTTGGTCGATATTATTCCATTCCTGCAATAGCAACTGTCTTAGCTGCTGAGCAGTTCTTGGAGCAGGTGTATGCTTTCTGATACGTCGTCCCAACTCATTCCATACATGTTCTATGGGATTTTTGTTCGGGCTGAGAGCTGGCCAATCGAACCGCGAAATTCCCACTTCATCCAGATAATCTTTGACAACTCTCTCTACGTGAGGTCTAGCATTATCTTGCATGAAAATGCTGCGCTCGCACATAGTTGTCATGAAGGGCATAACATGATCATTGAGAACCTCCGTAATGTATCTGCGAGCTGTCAGGGAGCCATTCTCTATAAAGACGAACTCAGTGCGTGCTTTGGTAGAAATTCCTGCCCAAGCAATAACCGACCCACCGCCAAATGGAAGTCGCTCATCAATACAAACTGAAGCGTATCTTTCTCCGCGTCTTCTCCACACTTTCCGACGTCCGTCTGATCCATTGAGGTAAAACCGCGACTCATCTGAAAACAATACCCTGCTCCAGTACTCATTATTCCATGCCCTGTGATTTCGGGCAAAAGATAATCTTGCAACACCATGTCGCCGTTGTGAAGGTGGACCTGTATCCATCTTTCTACAAGACAATCCAGCAGCTCGAAGCCTTCTCCTAACGGTCTATTACATCTCTAACTTCATGGAGTTGATTTCGTAGATAAACTGCAGAAGCTGTTCTATTCCGCAAACTTATAGACACCAGAAAACGGTAATCTCTGATCGTGGTGACTTTATTTCGCCCAGATCCTGGTTTTCTGGTTATCAGGCCAGTATCCAAGTAACGCTGATACACTTTTTGTATAGCACAAAGGCTTTTGCCAACAATCCTTGCAGTTTCACGTTTTCCTCGCTCATCTTCAATCGACGCTATAATTCTTTCCACAACAATAAGGCCTGAAGGCATTATGACTTGTTAAGTACAGTACACCGTGTGAATGACAAGTTTCACAGAGAAAAATCAACACTAAGTAAGAAAAACACAACGAAACGTAGGTTTTCAATTAGAGCGAAATGGATGTTGTTTCATAAAAGTCTGTAACACGGTGATAGTAACGGACAGATAGATAACATTTGTCAGGAAATGTATTATTAAACGCCTACTTTGGTTTACAATTTGCAAACATAGATTTAAAACTAAAGAATTCCAAAAATAAGTCATAATTTTATAAGTCTACTTTTAGTAGTGCACAACAGTAGAATATGTTTTATCCTTTAGTTTGTGTTTCCGCGCATGAGGTTTCACTAGTCTTTTTTATTTCTTGCCCTTTCCTTTGCTTCCTTGAAAGTCAATCCCTTTTTCTGTAGATATTTTAAAATTATATTGTTTCAGGTTTATTTTGGTTTACCGGGTCTTGCCTTCTGAGGATTGTTTGCCTCCCATGTCCTCTTTGTTTATCGTTTCTTCGACATACGCTGTAGATGGCCCCACCAGCTAAGTTGTTTTTTTTTTCTATATGTTGCAGTACTACCCTTAGATCCTTTGTTATTTTTTCGTTTCTTTGTCTGTCCATCCTTGTTACTCCTTTAACGGCACTCAGATATTTCAACTCCAAGCTGTAGAGTCTTCGGTCTTTTTTCACTTTGGTTTAGTGTCCATGATTCGCATGCAAAGGTTAGAATAGGTCTATATATTGTTTTGAATATTTTTTCTCTTGTATGGTTTGATATTTCTCCGTTTTTTAAGAAATGCTGACGCATTGAGTAGAATAATTTTATTGTGATTTCTATTCTGTTGTTTATTTCTGCCTCCGCCTTACCGTTTAGTTCAATTTCTACCCCTAGGTATTTGTACACTTTTACTTGTTCCAATGTTTCATTGTCTATTTTAATGTTGGTATTATGTTTGTTGATAACCATGATTTTAGTTTTTATTTTGTTGATTTTCATTCCTGCTCTTTCTAGGTGTTCTTTCCATACTGTTATAGTGTGCTGTAGATTTTGTTCATTTTCGGCGAATAGCACTATGTCGTCAGCAAAAAGTCCCTGTGAAATGTATGCCATTTCTAATCTATTGTATCCTACTTTTAGTTTCTTCATTTCTTTGTTACACTCCTTCAATATTTCATTCATGAACAAGATGAATAGCAACGGACTTAGTCCTCCACCTTGTCGCAGTCTTCTTTTTGTCTGGAATGGTTCTGATGTTGCTCCGTTACTAATGACTACATTTTTTGTATTTTTGTATACAGAGAGTTTTATGTAACACCGAACATTTTCATAACGAGAATTTCTTTTTATGCATCCATATGCATACGTTGCACATTTTTCGATGCTCTGTTTATTAAAATAATTTAATTTGAAGCTTTAAGCGAGTGTTTTCCACTCCCAGGCTAAGCATGAAGTAAAATTTCGAGTTTAGAAAAGCCTGAAAAATTGGTTTGGTCGCGTAGCGCGAAGCGCGGAGCGATTAAACCAATTTTTCAGGCTTTTCTAAACTCGAAATTTTACTTCATGCGCCACCGGTACAAAACACTGACATATTACTAAGTTTAAAACACACCGCAAAACTTTACATTGAATTAGCGTTTTGTACCGGTGGCGCATGAAGTATAATTTCGAGTTTACATTTGGTTTGGCCGCTCCGCGCTTCGCGCTACGCGACCAAACCAAATTTTCAGGCTTTTCTAAACTCGAAATTTTACTTCATGCTTATCCTGGGAGTGAAAAACACTCGCCCAAAGCTTCAAATTAAATTCTTTTAATAAACAGAGCATCGAAAAATGTGCAACGTATGCATATGGTGTTAAACAAAACACTGACATATTACGAAGTTTAAAACACACCGCTAAACTTTACATTGAATTAGCGTTTTGTACCGGTGGCGCATGAAGTAAAATTTCGAGTTTAGAATAGCCTGAAAATTTGGTTTGGCCGCTCCGCGCTTCGCGCTACGCGACCAAACCAAATTATCAGGCTTTTCTAAACTCGAAATTTTACTTCATGCTTATCCTGGGAGTAGAAAACACTTGCTTAAAGCTTCAAATTGAATTCTTTTAATAAACCGAGCATCAGAAAATGTTGATACTTCAAAGAAAAATTCTCGGTATGAAAATGTTCGGTGTTACATAAAACTCTCTGTATATTTCTTGTTATTCTGATAATTTTGTGGTCTATTTTGTACTTTTCCAGTATTCTCCATATATTGTTCTTATCTACCTTGTCAATTTTTTTCAAGGTCTATAAAAGCTAGATATAGTATTCTTTGTTGGAAGTGCATTTTTTCGATTAGTTGCTTTGTCGTGAATATGTGATCTTGTATTCTTCTTCCTTGACGAATGCACACTGTTGTTATTCTAGTAGGTGTTCTGTTTTGTTTCGAATTCTATTTTCTAATATTCTTTCTAGTATTTTAGTTATTGTATTAATTAGGTATATTGGTCGGTAGTTACTGCATTCTAGTCTGTCTCTATTTTTGTGTATAGGTATCGTATCTTCAATAAAAAAACCTCTAGAGTGCCATAATATTATCTTTTTTTTCAAATAAAGTTGGGTACACGCTTTAGGAATTGGCATATAATACGTCAAACATAATAATTATAATGTATACTTTTAGAGTTGTCAACCTACAATATTTTGACTGGCACTTTAGAGGTTTTATTTTATTGAACATACAATACTATCATTGTTTTGCCCAATTTTAGTGATATGTGTTTTTTTTTCCAAACTCCATTTAGTATTTTAAATAATAGTTTCATTCCGTCTCCATCCAGGTTCTCAAACATTTTCGGTATTAGTTTGCCTTTCCCGCGGATTTTCTATTTTTCATCTTTTTTATTATTTGTGTCATTTCGTTCATTGTTATGTCATCACGTTATTGATTCTCACCTTCACTTCCTTCAGAGTCATATGTTTATTAGCGTTGTCAAATAATTGTTTAAAGTAGTCTATCCATCTCTCGTTTATATCTTCAGTTTTTTCTAATATTTTGTTATTTTTGTCCCTTATTTTTGTATTTGTGTTTCTGTCTGTGTTTACCTCTTTTAGCGTTTTTATGTTCCATGGAATAACTTTTGGTTTGTTTTACTGCTTTTTTTTATTTTGTTACCGAATTTGTCTCAAATTTTTCTTTTTTCTTTCTAAATCATATCTTTAAATATTTTTTTACTGTTTTTATATGTTTTATAGTTTTCGTTTGTCGTGTTAAGGAATTATTTATAATATTTCTTCCTTTATTTCATGAGATCACCACTGAGAGTTTTTTCTTCGATTCTTCATGTATCTACCACACACCTCTCTTGTCGTTTGTAATAATGTTTTTTCGAAATATGTCCAAAGTGTCTCTATGTCTTTCTCTCCTTGCGTTTCATATTATTTTGTTTTTAGTTTTTGTTTGTATTGTGCTGCTACTTCACTCTCATTTAGTTTATACAGAGAGTTTTATGTAACACCGAACATTTTCATAACAAGAATTTTTCTGTTAAGTATATATATGCAGACGTTGTACATTTTACTACGCTCGGTTTATTAAAAGAATACAATTTAAAGCTTTAAACAAGTGTTTTCTACTCCCAAGCTAAGCATGAAGTAAAATTTCGAGTTTAGAAAAGCCTGAAAATTTGGTTTGGTCGCGTAGCGCGAAGCGCGGAGCGGCCAAACCAAATTTTCAGGCTTTTTTAAACTCAAAATTTTACTTCATGCGCCACCGGTACAAAACACTGATTTAATGTAAAACTCAGCGGTATGTTTTAAACTTCGTAATATGTCAGTGTTTTATACGGGTGGCGCATGAAGTAAAATTTCGAGTTTAGAAAAGCCTCAAAATTTGATTTGGACGCTCCGCGCTTCGCGCTACGCGACCAAACCAAATTTTCAGGCTTTTCTAAACTCGAAATTTTACTTCATGCTTAGTCTGGGACTGGAACACACTCATTTTAAGTTTAAAATTGAACTCCTTTTAAAAAAAAACGATTTTCTAACGATTTACGGCATACGCTGTAATTGGGACATGTATACTTAAAAGAAAAACTCCCTGTATTTACAAGTTGAGGCATTAATTGCAATTGATAAGCTACAATTTGTAATAGTCATATAGGCAACCCAATTTACACATAACCTAAAAATTAAAGGTGTCAAATCGTATTTTATGAAAATGTTCGGTGTTATATAAAACTTTCTGTATGTCTTTATTGATTCATACTTTGTTTTATCTTGGTTGTTATCTGCATTCGTAATATAATTTTGTGTTATGTCCTTTATTTTTAATAGTAATAGGTAATGGTGACTTCCAATATCGGGTTCTCGCATTGCTTTGGAGTCTTTTTAAATTTTTTTCTTGTTCCTCCCTACTAAGATGTAATTTATTATTGATCTTTCTCCTCTGCTCCCTGATGTAAGTATGTATTTATTTGTGTTTGAAAAATGTGTTTGTAATAATAAAGTTTTTCATAATTGAGTAGTCTAGTAATCTTTTCCCATTGTCATTTCTAAATTTTTCTCCAAATGTAGCTGTTTTCTTTGTAGATTTCATCTTTAGTTCCTACTCTCGCATTTAAGTCTCCCATGACTATAATATTACCATCTATCTCTTCTGTGATTGTTCCAGAATATATCATTTTCTTCCTTTTTGTTGTCATTTGTTGGTGCAAAGGCCACAATTATGTTTCTAGCGCGATTGTTTAAAGTGTTGGTTCTGTTCCAGATAGATAGTAGTGTGTGGGATATGCACTTGTAATAATTCTTCTAAATAATTATTACTATTTTGAAAAAAAATCGACCAAACCAACACACATTATAAATTGTTAGAAGAATTTCAGAAAATTAGGACAAATTGACAAAAATGCTAAAATTTATCAAACTAACGAAATGCAGAATTCCAAGCGAGTAATTGATTCGTAGAATTTAACCTAAATTTTAAAACTATATTTGAAAGATAATTGCCGCCCCCTTTCCACCAAAATTTCTCTCTGTATCCGCTTATACCTAAAAGAACCATATCTTCACATTGGGCTTAATGGAATATATTAATTTCTGTTTGTAAATCATATTCATTCACAAACAGAAATTAATATATTCCATTAAACCCAATGAGTATAACCTTTGAGTATCTATAAAAAAATATGATTATTACTTATAAAAATGCAAATAGATTCTTTCAATTAATTAAATTTGAATCTAAACGAATTGTATAAAAGCGAGTCTTTATTTAAAACCACCGATATGAAAATGCATAAATCAAAGTAGTTATTGAAGGCGGCCTCCCCCACAAAGCTCCTTTACTTTTACTCTGGAAAAGTGCAAACACAATTTAAAATGTAAATGATCCTCTTGAAGGAGCAAAACCTGAGACGAGACGATTGCGTGCGAAATTACGCCGCGTTTCCAACGCGTAATTTATATAACTAAAAAAATCGACTCGATTAAATCTCCCACAAATTCGGAGGTAAATGCACTCTAGTAAAGATCCATTCTCCGTGCGCAATAAGTTATGAAGCTTTATATTGTCCGTGGTATCGTTTAAGTGATCCCGAGAAATTTTCGATAGCTCCATCAAGAACCGATTCGAGCTGAAACAATATCCTCCGCAATAAGTCCAGAATTTATTTTCGGGATAGAACTGTTCCTTTGATAGAATCGCATCCCGCGTGGATATTTGTGTACTAAAGAGATTCTTATTACGGGTTTTCCTCCCTCTCGCTCTCTCTTGCTCTCTCCCACCCGGAGATCCGATGGTACAGATAAAAACCTCATCCGAGTTAAAATGTTTCCCCATATCCAATCTCCTTTGCCTATTTCCTGCATTGTCTTTCCCATCCTGTGTGTTTTTCTTTCGTTTACTTTTGTTTTACTCGGACAAATTCAACCTTATCTTAAAAATACTTAGTCTAGTTTTAATTTTAAATTAGTCCTGAGTATTTATAAATAATTTAAAGTAATCTCGTTATATTTACCCGACAAACTTAATCTTAATTAAAACTACATAAAATAAATTAACTTTAAAGAAATAAGGGGCTTATTGTAATAACATGATGTGCCACAAGTAAACAAAACTAAGATATTGGACTTTAAAATTAAACTGCTTAATCAAATCAAAGAATAATACAGCATTTTTTGGTTCTGTAGTTATCATGTTATTACAATAAGCAATTCAAATATTAATTAGATACTTTTCGCAATCTACAACTAAATTATCTTACAAAGACCAATTCAAACAACTTTAATGTAACACGGTAGATTTACAACTTTCCATCTTTGATTTGTGCGTTTCCTGTGTTTTACTTTACGCAATCATTGCGTGTGGGTGCGTGTGTGTTGAAGAGGGATGGTGGATAAGGGTTGATGTGCAACAGCAACGGGAATACCGTATTGGCAACCGTTTTCATAAATCACGACATAACGCCACATAAATCTGTCGTGTGTATAAACCGCTGTATGGGGCGCATATTGACGTCCGTGCAACCGCCACCGCCATGCCGTGGGGGTTACGGGGGGGCGGCGGTGGCGCGGCGGCAGCGACGTCCAAGTGACGACCCCCATAAACTAAACGTCGCTCTGAGGTCGAAACACTCGATTGAATCATCAATTTGAATCAGATTTATTCCGGACGTCGATTCTGTAAAACCCCATCATTTTCAAACATTACACACACGTACAATCATTAAATGTTACGAGTTTAACACGCCCGTGAAAAAGTAAATCGATTTATTTAATCACAAATAGATAAAATATATGAATTCAAATAGTCTATTCAAGTAATACTCAATATTTTTTTAACCATTTAAATCTGGAAAATGTTCCGAAAGAAAAGGCATTCAAATTTTTTCGCTCGACTTTTTTAATATACTATCTAATTTAAAGAAACGCCCATTATTGTGTCAAGTCTACCAAAGACACGCCTACTATAGTGTGATGCCTTTCTAAGACACGCCTACAATAGTATAACGCCCACTATCGTGTTAAGTCTACCAAAGACACGCCTACCATAGTGTGATGCCTTTCTAAGACACGCCTACAATAGTATAACGCCCACTATTGTGTCAAGTCTACCTAAGATACGCCTACTATTGTGTGATGCCTTTCTAAGACACGCCAACACTAGTATCTGTAACTAATCCTTGCCTGCTACATTGTTTAAATAAGCATTCACTGTTGTGGGACGTCTTCGAAAGATGCCTATTATAATATCTAAAACTATGACTACTGTAGCCTGAACACTTTCCTGTTATTTTTATATAAATAAACGTAGTAAGCTACGCATACCAATATGTTGAAAACATATCCATAGTAGTGTCTGTAAGAAAAATCTTCGCAAGAAAAACTTATCGTTTTCCAATTCCAGCTCACTTTCGTTAAAATCCCATTCGGCTTAAACCGATTCGACGGGGAATTGCAACCTCTGTCTTGTCTTCGGTCTTCTTCAAAGTTAAATTAGTATCTGGCGCGCGGATGCGAGTTTCCCCCGTCGACTGGTTCCGAGGGCTAAGACCCGAGAATCCAATAACCATTCCAGATCGAGAGCATCCGTAATAAATAATTAAAAGGAGAAGAACCCCCGCGCCCTCGCCCTCCCCCTACACCCCAAGCCTCGCTCGATTCACCTGACAAATGAGACCTGCACAAGCCGATTATAAAAGCCCGCGCGTCCTATAGATAAATGTTCGATGGCTCCGAAAGATCGATCCGCTAAATTACGTCGCTCGGCGCTGTTAAATTAAAAGCGAGTTTAGCTTCTTTTTTTTTCCTCGGCTTGTATCCCTTTTTCTCCTTCCACCGTTTTCTTTTTCCAGGACTTTGACTTATAGTCCACCTTTGCGAGCTTCAAAGTCCCTTTAATTTTTAGACATGTACATGCCGAGCCAGGGACTTCATTTACTCATCCGTCTTTTTTTCTTTCTCTCTTCCTCTCTCTCTCTCTCTCTCTCTCTCTCTCTCTCTCTCTCTCTTCCTCGCCCACTTTTTTTCCAGCATTGTGTAGATTTCAGTGGGGATGAATTATTCCCTACTCATGTTTGAGGTGAATTAATAAACTTCGCGTAATTTACAATTATTTCTTTGATTAGGGTTGTGAGAGTGGATGATAAATCAAATGAAAAAAAAATGATTAGAAAAATAATGTAAAGCGCACGGTTTGTAAATGAAGCGGAATAATTTATGGAGGTAGTGTTATTCATGGGGGCGTCATATAAAATAGAAATATAGCGAGGCGCGCGGGGTTAAAACTTTACAATCGAAACTGAAACGGTCAATTATGAGACACACGTTGCCGTGACAAATATGAAAAATTATCTAATTTTGCATACGTGGGAACTTTTGATTAATGTCCGCTGATATATTAAATGTGTGTGCGAATATTGTATCATTTTATGTTTCACATAAATCAATTCGTATTATTTATTTAGATATTATTACCAACTAAAATTATAATAATAAATTTATATTAACTATTTTTAACTGTAATCTCAACTATTATTAGTTTATTAGCATCAATGAGTTTTTGTAAAACTAATTTTTTTTCTTGTAGGTACCCCCTGCAGAGCCAAGATAACCCCCTATCATCCAGAACCAACAGCTGAATACGCCACTGGATGAAACGATAATTATTTATTGTAGAACACTGCACCTTGATATTTTCCAATATTCATCTACCTGATGAAGCCATAGTGTTATTACAAAATAATAATTTACTAAAATATTTTATCAAACTTTTTGATTTTTAAAAACTTAATTTGCCATTTTATTGTTGAATACAGATAGGCCTTAAGCCTTTTCAGTGCATGAGTGCTCATATTCGTACATCTTGTTTTCAAATAAATCAATTGATTTAATTGGTACAGCAAAAGTTATGTTTGTGTTTAATTTATAATTTAAACTTTTCGTTAGCATTTTGGACGACAAGTTGAGGGTCTGGGGAGAGACTTTCTCTTGCTTCGAGGAAAAGCGGAGACCAATATCTGTGGCCTTCTTCTTGGACTTCCTCGTGTAGATTTATGAAATTACTTTTTCATTTCCTTATATTAAAATACTCGCAGTTTGCACCATGTTTAGTGATCATTTGTTCAGGATATGTGGGGCAGGTGCTCACAGACTTATCATTATTTTCTTAGGAATGCCGCAAAAGTCAAGATCAAGGTCCTTTTCAGAACCTTCACGTCGAGGGCGGATATTTTCTGGGTTTTGATAGCCACGACGAACAACGATCCGTTGAGAAGTACTTTATGAAACTGTCGCCGCTCTGATTTTATATTGACAGAAAGTAAAGCTGCGGACGGCAACAAGAATGCACACAATGCTCTTGTTACCGTCCGCCATTCCACTGGATGTCGATATTGAACTAGAGCGTCAACATCATAATCGGAGTAGTTCACAACGGATCGTCGTTCGTCGTGGCTACCAAAACCCAGAAGATATCCGCTCTCGAGGTGGAGGTTTTGGAAAGGACCTTGATCTTGAATTTTGCGACATTTCCAAAGAGAATAATAAATCACCCTGGTTCACTTATTCTGAACCAGGAAGGAATGGTGATTTGTCATAAACCTGAAGGCTTGAATACATTTTAAAACAGAAGGGACAAAAAAAATCATAATCGGAGTAGTTTACAAGAAATCGTATCATACCATCGTGCCTTTCGTTGTGTAGTGTCGACTTTAATCTTTCTTCGGAAGATCCGATAACACTCAGCAAAACTACCACAAACCCAGAAGATATCCGCCCTCGAGGTGGAGGTTCTGGAAAGGACATCGATTTTGAATTTTGCGGCAGGGATATGTGAAACCATACTCCTAAGGAGATACCAATTTTTAAATTGGATTTAAATTCGCTGATTCCCCTGAATCGGCAAAAGTTCACTGGTCATAGACAAGTTTCTGAAAGCTTTTAGCAACAGGAAGAAAACAAAAAAAAATCATAATCGGATTGTCGTTCGTCGTGGCTACCAAAACCCAGAAGATATCCGCTCTCAAGGTGGAGGTTTTGGAAAGGACCTTGATCTTGAATTTTGCGACATTTCCAAACAGAATAATAAATCATTCTGGTTCACTCATTCTGAACCAGGAAGGAATGGTGACTTGTCATAAGCCTAAAGGCTTGAATAGATTTTAAAACAGAAGGGACAAAAAAATCATAATCGGAGTAGTTTACAAGAAATCGTATCATACCATCGTGCCTTTCGTTGTGTGGTATCGACTTTGATCTTTCTTCGGAAGATCCGATGACACTCAGCAAAACTACTACAAACCCAGAAGATATCCGCCCTTGAGGTTGAGGTTCTGGAAAGGACCTCGATTTTAAATTTTGCGGGATGGATATGTGAAAGCATACTCCGAAGAAGATACCTATTTTAAAATTGGATTTAAATTCGCTGATTTCTCTGAATCGGCAAAAGTTCACTAGTCATAGACAAGTTTCTGAAACCTTTTAGCAACAGGAAGAAAATAAATAAAATCATAATCGGATTGTCGTTCGTCGTGGCTACCAAAACCCAGAAGATATCCGCCCTCGAAGTGGAGGTTCTAGAAGAGATCTCGATCGTAAATTTTGCAACATTTTCAAAGAGAATAATGATAAAAATCTGTGACCAGCTGCCCCACACATCCTGAACTAATGATCACTAAACATAGTGCAAACGTTTTTGATGTAAGGAAGAAAACAAGATAAAATATAGGGGCGTAGTTCAGAACGGATCGTCGTTCGTCGTGGCTACCAAAACCCAGAAGATATCCGCCCTCGAAGTGGAGGGTCTGGAAAAAACCTTGATCTTGAATTTTGCGGCATTTCCAAAGAGAATAATGATAAAAACATAGTGCAAACTGCGAGTTTTTTAATATAAGGAAGAAAACAAAAAATCATGGGGGCGACAGCCTATGTTCCGTTTTTTGGCACAATCTAGTGTGAATCCTAATACCACAGGCGCCCGGACATATAGGCAAGGGGGACACTTGCCTCCCCCCTAGGATTTCGTCCTAGGGGAATTAATCAATTTTACAAATTATATGTAAGGTAAAATAATGTAATGTAAAATTAATGCATATATTTTAATTTACTGGTCATTACTAATTTCTAGGTTAGAAAAGAGAAAGTGAAAAGACGACTCCTTAAACTGAACGATTTTTAAAAACAACAATTGTCTGAAAATTGACAGCGTATGTATTGGGATATGTATACTGTTTATTGTACAAGCTAGTTTTTCATTACATGTTTGGTAACTTTTCAAAAATCTCTGTAACTTCATTATTATTGTACGTTTCTTAATCTTGTACAGGCTCAAACAAAATTACCTAGAAATGTAAAAAATTTCGAGATATGTACAATAAAGTTAATATTTTAGAAAGATTTATTGTTTAATAAAAATATCAACTGTTAGGCAATTTGTGGAAAATGACCTAAGTAATGTTAATAAAAAATGGCAACATTAAAAAAATTTATATAAATATTATTATTTAAATAAATTTAGGTAATGTTACCGTTTTTATTTACATCACTTTGGTAATTTTCCACAAATTGCTTATCAGTTAATATTTTTAATAAACGATAAATCTTTCTAAAATCTTAATTTTATTGTACTGGTTTTTTTTCATTTAATTATACTTTCAGTATATTTTAAATTTCACAATATTTCATTTTTTCATTTAATATATTTTATATTTTATATTTTAAACTTTACAATATTTCAGTGATTATACGCTTGGCGCATGAAGTAAAATTTCGAGTTTAGAAAAGCCTAATTTGGATTGATCGCTGCGCGACCAATCCAAATTTTTAGGCTTTTCTAAACTCGAAATTTTACTTCATGCTTAATCTGCGATTGGAAATACTCGTTAGAAGCTTTAAAAATTTTCAGCGAAAAATTGTGATATGTATACTTAATTAGAAAATTCAATGGATATTGCATTATTTATCAAATTATTTAATTAATTAAATTGAAGCTATTTGCATAATTATGCGATAATTATTAAAATGCACGAAATAAAAGAAATTGATTGATATTATTATATTGATATAAGTTAATGAAATCTTAGTAAAGTCACAAAAACCTATACAAATAAGGTAAATAGGAATATATTACTGAAATTTTAAAATTGATGAAAAACTTAGAAGAAGTAATCTTAAAAAAAAACGATCAAAATCATAAGACACGGGAAAATTATATAATAGAATAGTATAAATCTTTATTTTTCGAGTGTCAAGTTACAATTACAAATCAGTTGATCATTGGAAATTTATTGAAAATTAAAGAAGTCAACAAAATATACATCAAAATTCCATAATTTCTAAATATTAATTATTTGTTTTTGTTGTATTTTTGTATTACTATGTTTTTCTGTGTGCGAAAGTGTGCATGAAGTTGCAGATAAAACAATTAATTGCTCCGTAGTACACAGTCGAAGATTCGGAATATTACGAGCAAATATTATCTTCAACAACAAGCAGAGTAAGTCAATATAGAAATCACACGATTCAAATAAAAATAGCATCAATACAGAAGATACGTAAGATTATCCAGGTTTAGATTAGGAATGATAAGAATCACGCTTCCGAGCCGTAGAGGCGGGCGAGTTCTTTTCGCAGCTAACATAGGCAACCCAACATACAGCGGTGCATGACCGATAGTCAATTACATCTGATTACACTAGTTAGAGCGATAATTGTTTTTAAATACTGTTTAATTTACATAAATAAACTCTATACCATTTTGATTTCTAAGTAAGTAATAATAATAAACGCTAAACATGTACGGAGCTAGAGAGAGCGATGATTATTCAACTGATGATGGGAGCAAGAAAAGAAATAGGGAGGACGAAGAAAAGGATTCATTTGCAAAAAACAAAAAGCTAAATAGAACACCCACACGAGGGGGAGCGAAAGAGGAAGATAAGCTGGATAACATTATAGGGATGATGAAAAACTTAACTATGGAAATACGAGGGCTAAAAACAGAATTTTTGGAAGTAAGACAAGAACAAAGAGAAATGATAAAAGAAATAAAAACACTTCGAACAGAAAACATAAAAATAGAAAATGAAAAGCTCCGAAAGGAGAATGTAGACATTAAAAATGATATGGAAAAAATTAATACAAGAGTCGCAAGACTAGAGAAACAAACGAAAATGAATAATAAAGTTGTTACAGATCTAAAAATAGATACAAATGAACGAAAAACATTACAAGAAGCAATGCACAATTTTTTTCAGACAGAAATTAAAGTGAATGCTGAGATAAAAGCTGCATATAAATTGGGACCAAAAGCTTGTTTAGTGGAACTAAAAGCAAAAGAAAATAAAATCGAAATAATGAGGAATAGAAGTATGTTAAAAAGTTTAGACAACGATAGAATTTATATCAATGATGACCTAACACTGGAGGAAAGAGAAATAGCTAAAGTAATAAGAGATAGAGCTAAGGAGGAGAGAGAAAATGGAAATAGAGTAAAAATAGGCTACGGGAAAATAACTATAAACGATAGGTTATACAAATGGAATCATACATTAAAGACACTAAACGAGATGGACCAAGGATTAGAAGAGAGCACAAAAAACTAGCTGGCAAGAGAAAAGACACTACTATAACGAATTATGCAACTAAGACTACGAGCATGAAAACTAGAAAGAGAAAAACGAACAAATTTGAGCAAATTAAAACAGCAACATGGAATGTAAGGGGAACATTTGAAGAGGGAAAATTAAAACACATTGTTAATGAGATAAAGAAATTTCAATTTGATATTGTCGCACTGCAGGAAACGAAACAAAAGGGAACTTTTATAATAGAAATTGACGGATATATATTTTTTAACAGTGATGAAGAAAATAGAATGTTGGGCATTGGATTTATAATAAACAAGAAAATCAAACCACTTGTAGTAAATTTCAACGCCATATCCAAAAGACTATGTGTATTAAGAATACGAGGATAATACCAAAAGATTACATTCATTAATTTCCATGCCCCCTCCGAAGATAATGATTTAGAAATAAAAGAACAATTCTACGAAGAACTAGATAGAGTATATGATAATATAAAAAAATATGATATGAAAATCCTCTCAGGAGACGCAAATGCAAAAATAGGCAAAGAGAGTATATATAGACCTACAATAGGACAATACAGGAAGCACGATAAAACGAACGAGAATGGAACATTTTTAATAGACTTCGCTAAAGAAAAAAATCTGGTAATTTCAAGTACATACTTCGAAAGGAAGAATATCTACAAGGGAACGTGGAGGGCGCCAAATGGAACATACACTAATCAGATTGACCACATTTTTATAGAAAAGCCAGAACAAAAAGCAATACAAAATGTAAGAACATATAGAGGACCGGATTCAGATAGCGACCATTTCATGGTGGGAGCAAAAATGGTGCAAGTGTTACCAGACATTAGAAACAATAGAAAGAGCAAAAAAATAGGTAAATCATTGACGCGACTAAAACATATAGATCAACAAAAATACGAACAAAAACTTAGTAATATGTTACAAGAGAGCGTGGAAAGGGATGCAATACAGGAACAATGGGAAGAGCTGAAAACAATTATAGAACAAGCATCAAGTAGTTTTTTATAACGATACAAAAGAATTAAGGAAGAAATGGTATAATGAGGAATGTAGAAAAGAAATTGAGATTAGAAGAAAATTGCGAACAAAACTGCTAAGAGAAGAAACAGATACAACAAAAATGGAATATGAACCCCAAAGAAATAAAACAAAGAGAATAATCAGATATACTAAAAGAAAATATTACGAACGTATATTGGAACACATAGAATATAACTTTAAGAACAAAAATATTAGGAATTTATACCAAGGTATAAAAAATGAAAGAAAGGGATGTCAGGCGAGGACAGTGTTCTACAAAGACAAGAATGGAGAACTTCTAACGGGAGAGGAAGATATCTTGGACAGATGGAGAGAATATTTCGATAATCTATTTAACGAGGAAAGTGAAATAGAAAATGAGCAGAATAGAAGAAGCAACAATGAAAATCAGGAAGACATTATAGCACCAACAATTAATGAAATTGAAGAAATAATTGCAAAACTAAAAAATAATAAAAGCTCAGGATGCGATGGGATCACAGCGGAACTCAATAAATATGGTGGACAGAGTTTGCTAGAAAGTCTTTGCACATTAATAAAAACAATCTGGGAAAAAGAAGAGCTTCCAAAAGAGTGGCTACAGGCAATGATTTGCCGAATATTAAAGAAAGGGGATAAGAGCGAATACCAGAACTACAGAGGAATATCATTATTGAATGTGGCCTACAAGATACTAGCAACTTCTATAAAGAATAAGTTGATAGAAGCAACAGAAGTAAGTATGGGTGACTATCAATGCGGTTTCAGGCCAGAGAGAAGTACGACTGACCACATTTTTGTTCTGAAAGAAATACAAGCGGAAAGCTACGAACATCAAAAAGCGACAGTTGCCCTTTTTATTGATTTTAAGCAAGCCTTCGATAAAATCAAGAGAAATCAAATATACGAAGCGTTATCTGCAATAAATGTGCCCATCAAGATGATAAATATGGTTAAAGCAACGCTCAGTGGCACTGAAAGTATGGTAAAGATAAATAATAAAACATCGAAAACATTTAGAATCAAGGAAGGAGTGAGACAAGGTGATCCATTGGCATTAATATTATTCAGCATAGTATTAGAAGTAGCAATGAGAGATGCAAACATCAACCGAAACGGTATCATTTATCATAAAAAACATCAATGCTTAGCATTTGCAGATGAAATTGTAATAATAGCAAGAAGTGAAGAAGAACTAAAAACAATAGCAGCAAAATTAGTAAAAGCCACAATAAGAATGAGACTCTACATAAATGAGGAAAAGACAAAATACATGAAATGGACTGACACAAACTTTAAAGAGGGAAACTATTTAAAAATACATGGAGAAGGAGGGAAAGAATACAAGTTTGAAGAAGTAGACAAGTTTACATACTTGGGTGTACTCTTTTCAAGAAAACCGGATACGATAGAAATTTGGGCAAGAATAACGGCAGGAAATAGATGTGTAGGCGCGCTAAATAATGTATTAAGAAACAAAAATATCTCTAGAAAGGCAAAAATAAGAGTCTATCAGACGGTTATTAGACCTATTGTAACATATGCCTGTGAAACTTGGACGTTAAACAAAACGGAGCAAACAACTCTAGGGATATGGGAAAGAAAAATACTAAGAAAGATATTTGGGGGGAACAAAATAGACGGCATATGGACAAGAAGAACGAATTTCGAAATAAGAGATATGTATAAAGAGCCAGATATAGTAGGAGTGATTAAGGCTCAGCGTTTAAGATGGTTGGGACATGTCGAGAGAATGCCAGCAACAAGATCACCAAAATTAGTGTTAAAGTGTAGTATTGTGGGAAGATGAAGAAGAGGAAGACCTAAACTAAGATGGAAGGATCAAACAGACAGGGACATACAAATACTGAACATTAAGGACTGGAAAACGAAAGCAACGGATAGAAATCTATGGAAAAGAATAGTTAAACAAGCCATGGGTCAACTTGGCTCGCAATGCTAGTATATATATATATATACAGTCTGTTTGATTTATTGTGACACAGCACATATGTCCGTTATTAGTACAGATAGAAAAAAAAGTTAAAGACAATAGTTTTAGTATTTTTCATGATCTATTCAGTAGCATTGTCAGAAAAACAATTGAAAATCAAATAAACACGTGAAAGCTATTAGCTTCATTTTCTTTAATGGAACACCCTATTTATTTTGTTTATTTCAAATAGGTAATAACCTTAGCTTTATAATAATACCACATAAGTACCCCTTCATTATACAAATAACTGGACAATTGCAAATAAATGAAATTTATCAGTTGCCATGGATAACAATTGACATAAAACAATTTGCTAACGCTTAAATGTCAAAGTAGTGTAGTAACTTCCCGTCTTGCGTGTTGTTGATTCAAATATTTAGAGATGGGTGATAATTACTATTCTAATGATGAAAAAATGGATATGCTAAAGGTCTTCGTTAGATGCAACGATAATTCTAGAGAAGCTAGTATCACTTATGGAAACATGTATCTAGAAAGAAGACAACCACATTATCGCACTTTTGCAAGACTTGAACAAAATTTACGGAGAAATGGGTGTTTTTATAATAAATTACGAAGGAGAAGACAAGAAAGAGAAGATAATTATGAAGTATTGATATTGGCCTATTTTAGAGCACATCCACGTAATTCAATACGCGAAGCAGTGGCTGACTTAGGAATAAGTATGCATAAAATATTTTCTATTCTGAGAAAACATAAACTGAGACCATATAAAATTAAGTTAGTACAAGGTTTAAGAGATGGTGATTCTGACAGGAGGATAGTATTCTGTAATTGGCTTAGCAACAATCAACATTTATTAAATTTATTTCTTTGGAGTGATGAATCAAATTTCAACAACAACGGAATCTCCAACCGAAGAAATGACCATTACTGGGATACTGAGAATCCACGTCAAATTCGAGAATGCAGATTCCAACAAAGATTTGCAGTTAATGTGTGGCTTGGTGTGTTAGGTGATACCATAATAGGACCATTTTTTTTATCAAGGAACGTTGAATGCGGAGCGATATGCCAACTTTCTTACGATAGAATTTGAAGATTATTTAGATGATATCCCCCTAGAAATACGTCGAGATATGTGGTTCCAACAAGATGGAGCTCCTCCCCATAACGCAAGAAATGTCAAAGATATTTTGGAAAGAAAGTTTGGTTTGAAATTGATTGCAAATGGTGGCCCCATAAACTGGCCAGCAAGATCGCCAGATCTGTCTATTTTAGATTTTTTTATCTGGGGATTTTTAAAGCAAAATTTATTGATTAACAGATATGACGTCATTTTAAATAACTGAGATCCCCATACATTCTGTTGAAATACGGGCACCCTGTATATATATGTTTTATTCGATTACAATAGTTATCAAACTACGTAAGATCTTTGTATAATATTTCGTAGTTCTTTCGTTAAAAATAATTTTTTGACGTTTTTTTATAGAGTTTTGGACGTTTTTTCTTTAAAAGCGCGCCATTTTTGTTGAAATCAATATATCAAAAAATCCTAAGTAGCTCGATAGCTATTCTTATAAATAATGGTGCAAATTTCGGATTTTAATCCTAACTCAAAAATTGAGGGAGCTGCTGGTCCGCCCGTTTACCCACCAGGAATAAAAACTTCATCGGAAAAATGCAATAGAGCTGCCATTTTTAAATTTATTGCTTTGAAAAAATATTGTTATCACTTATATAATAAAGACCTATGTTTAAAATTTCGAATTATTTCATTTTTACGCCGAAAAAAGTTCACAAATATGCCTATTTTTCTACTTCTTGAGTGGTCTAACTACTTAAACTCATTTATTTTTATATAAAATATTTTATTTACTTCATTTAGAAGTAGTCATTGATTTAAGACTTAAATTTGTGATGTTTTTTTTTTGTCTGGAGAACAAGTATATAATTAGGAAAATATCTAAATATTTAACGTAATTTTTCTTTTATACATTAGCGTTTGCTGTAAAAACGACCCAAATATGTAGTTTGAAGGGCATGAAAAGTATATAAATTTGTGTATACATTTTAGACATAAGTAGTAAAGTTCTTATATTTGAGCAAAGATCAATACTTTTTTATATTTTGTAATTAAAATAGGTTTGTTGAAAAATTAAACATAGAGTAATAATGGATATTTATACATAATATATACAGAGAGTTTTATATAACACCGAACATTTTCATAACGAGAATTTTTCTTTGAAGTATGCATACGTTGCATATTTTCCGATGCTTGGTTTATTAAAGGAATTCAATTTGAGGCCCTAAGCGAGTGTTCTCCACTCCCAGGCTGAGCATGAAGTAAAATTTCGAGTTTAGAAAAGCCTGAAAATTTGGTTTGGTCGCGTAGCGCGAAGCGCGGAGCGGCCAAACCAAATTTTCAGGCTTTTCTAAACTCGAAATTTTACTTCATGCGCCACCGATACAAAACACTGATTCATTGTAAATTTTAGCGGTGTATTTTAAACTTTGTAATATATCAGTGTTTTGTACCGGTGGCGCATGAAGTAAAATTTCGAGTTTAGAAAAGCCTGAAAATTTGGTTTGGCCGCTCCGCGCTTCGCGCTACGCGACCAAACCAAATTTTCAGGCTTTTCTAAACTCGAAATTTTACTTCATGCTCAGCCTGGAAGTGGAAAATCCTCGCTTAAAGCTTCAAATTAAATTCTTGTAATAAACCGAGCATCGAAAAATGTGCAACGTATGCATATGGATACTTAATAGAAAAATTATCGTTATGAAAATATTCGGTGTTACATAAATCTTTCTGTATAATTACGAAAATGTTTGTATAAACTGCAAACAATGAGTCTTAATTAATAAAACTACTTAAGACCATAAATATTCAGCATTTATTTTATTGATTTTAAATTAATATATTTAATACCGTATTTGAAATTATGTGAGCAATCACATTTAATTAAACTAGTCCATTAAATCAGATTACATCGGGGATACTACAAGAAGAAAAAACTAGTAAAACGTCGATATTACGCGGTTAAATTGTATCGAAAAGGGGGATTGATGCTCTCGGTAATGTCACATGCAGTAGGAGATTTCCTATTAGATATATGTGGTTCGTTTTCAGACAGCTCCCAGAAAGTACACACAAAGGAATTTCTGAAATGATGATGAAGGAAAACGGATTTTATTTTCGTGTATCTATTCTTTTCTTCCATCTAGAAAAATGATATATGTTCACCCACTCTCTTATTTCCTCCTCTCTCTTTCTTTCTCTTCTATCTATCTTTTCTATTCTTGATGTTAAAGTAAAGAAATGTCTTTACTGTAGATGAATTCGAACAGTATTGAAACGTGATCTACCTCTTAAGAAAATTAAAATTATCAAAAAAATGTAAACATGTACTTTATTAGATAAAAATTAAATAGACATCCGTAAGCAAACACAGGAGTACACAGGGAGTAAACCATCCGCACAAAAGGACCACGGAGACCGCAGTGCAGGGACGCTAAGCGACACCACCTCATGTGACAAAAAAGAAAAAATATCTTATAGTTTACGAGGTTTCAATGGTGATCAAGATAAAACAAACGAACGGTTATCGGGATAAGTTTACTTTAAAAAAAACTCACTGTATATTTTCAACGTTACACTAAATCAATGGTTCGCATATTTTTTGTCTCTCACACCTCGTTGTTAAAATATTTGCTACTCCCATGTACTTTTCTTAGCATTTCTTAAGCATTGATAAATAATTAAATAAATAAGATAAATTCAAATTCAAATCTATTTGAATTCGAGAAAATAAGCTTACGCTTCTTATAGTTTGCACACTTTAAACATAATATATAAAATTACGAAAAAACTATTCGTGAAAATGCAAACAGTGTCTTAATTAATAAGACAATTTAAGACGATAAATATCCATTGAAACAACTACATCCCGTGCAAATATTTGCACGGGAAGTAGTTGTTTCAATGGATATTTATCGTCTTAAATTGTCTTATTAATTAAGACACTGTTTGCATTTTCACGAATAGTTTTTTCATAATTTTATATATTATATAAAATTAAATAAATATAGAACATTTTGTTCGTGAAAAAATCACAAAATTACTACAATTAAACATTCTAGATTTGAAAAATGTTGGGTAATATTTTGTAAAATGTATGCACGCAGATGTTTGTTGACGGGGCGAGTTATTAACAAACTGAACCGGGACGCATAAATAACGCTGGAGCAGTTAGATCTGCTTGACTAGTTAAACCTATTTGGATGGCGGCCATTGCTACGCTAATAAAAAGGGCGCGCGTCCCGAAATGTTTCGTAGACAATTTGTAGGATTACATATTAGCCGGAATTGCGCTTGTAAATCAAACGATACGAAGGTATTTACAGTTAGTTTAGCGCTCGCCCGCATTGATTTAATATCTGGAATGATTCCACCTTTTCACAAAACGATTCCACGTCCAAAACTATTCTCTCATTTATATGAATTATTGATGTCTACAAAAAAAACGCACCGATGGATATACAACTTTCAAAAATTTTTAAAGAAAGATTTTAGAATCTTAATTTTCACCATGCATCAAATAAAATTATTAAATGGAATTCCTTTACCGGATGTTGACTTGGCGGACGCAACATAGGAAATCGCATGGTAATTTTAAAGTGTACAAATATTGGCTTCCCTATTTATTTTAGAGACAAAATGTGTATTACTTTTTTGTAAAGGCTAAAATTCTAAATTTATTAATGTTCACACTTAACACTTTATGTTTCTCTAAGTTAATATAATTAAGAAAAAGTAATGTGATTTTATAAAAATAATGACATACCACGGAATTGATACAACAATTGTGGATATTCCCTGTGTTTCTTTTAAGTTCAATTTAAAGCTTTAAACAAGTGTTTTCCACTCCCAGACTAAGCATGAAGTAAAATTTCGAGTTTAGAAAAGCCCCGTGAAAATTTGTCGAGGGTCGCGCAGCGACCCGAGACAAATTTTCTGGGCTTTTCTAAACTCGAAATTTTACTTCATGCGCCACGCGTATATCACTCTGATTTCAAGTGAGGTTCAAATATACATAAGGTTCATGATATTTTTTTGTTTTATACGCGTGGCGCATAAAGTAAAATTTTGAGTTTAGAAAAGCCCAGGAAAACCCTCGACAAATTTTCACGGGGCATTTCTAAACTCGAAATTTTACTTCATGCTTAGTCTGGGAGTGGAAAACACACGTTTAAAGCTTCAAATTGAACTCTTTTAAAAATCAACGAATGTCAGAAAATTAACAGCTAAAATAATTCAGAAAAAGGAATGTGATTTTATAAAAACAATGACATTTTTCTTGTATATCGTAAATCATTTCGAAAACATTTACTTTAATCAAGTGACTACGACATCTTTTGCCATTTTGACATCCGCGGTCATTATTTTTATAAAATCACATTATTTTTTCTTAATTATTTTAACTTAGAGGAACGTAAAGTGATAAACGTTAACACGAATGAATTCAGAATTTTTTCCTCTACAAAAAAGGTAGATATATTTTGTTTCTAATATAAATAGGGGAGCCAAAATTTGAACTTTTCAAAATTAACATGGGATTTACTATGTTGCGTCCGCCAAGTCAACACCCGGTATGTCAAATTTAAGTCTAATTAAATCCCTATTTGTCGATTGACTTTCCCCAATTATCAAATTAGTTTCCAAACAATAGAAGAAAGAAGATACTACACAACAATTAGTGATGAACTCATAATCAGATCGATGAATAATAGTGCATCAAATACAATACGAAAAATGTAGAAACAAATTAAAATAAATATCGACTTTCTGCAAAAATTAAATCTCGCTGAGACCTCCAAATATTCATTGAAACAACTACTTTTGGAGAAGTCTCAACAAGACTAAATTTTTGCAGAAAGGCCAGGTTAATTTTAATTCGTTTTTATATTTTGTAAATATTCTGCAAACTATTGGCAAATTTATTTTTTCTTTATGTCAATAAGAAAACTGCATCACAAATTCCAAGAAACCGGAGTTGATGAAAAAGAGGTGCGAGGACATCGCCAGAAGAAACTTAAGAAATTAAAGAGAACATTTGTAATTAGATTTATGCTGATTGTACAAGGTGGGGCGTGAGAACATTCTTTATTGACAATGAAATAAATAAACTTTAATAATCCCGATTCTTAAGTAATTCAGACGAAATTAAAATATTATTTATTTACATTATATATTTCAAAATCCGGATTACCTGTGATAAACATCCCAAAAATGATGAGTCGGGATTTCCCTGATGATTAATAAGCATTATGGTGCCAAAGAGACCACACAAAATATTAACTCCATCGTATTTTTGTGACTTTAAAAAGGTTTCAATAATCCGGATTAGCGGGGCTTTACCTTATATATTATTATTTTTCCTATATTACACCACACGAGAAATTTGATTTTACACCATTTAAAAAACAAACATCTTATAAATGTCAATACACTGATTCAGTCGAATTCAGAAGTTTCGGTCCACTCTTTCAAGCATTCCGATCGGTTAATTGACAATTTCAGCTCGGGTGCTGTTCTGTAAGTCTTTTAGGGTCTGTATACAATTTTTATATACTCGGGATTTGAGATAACTCTACAGGAAATAATTACATGGGGTTAAATCAGGCGAGGGAAATCAGCCGCACGGGAAAGACTTCTTTCAACAAATGCATTGAAGTCCTAGCTGCGTGGGTTATGCCCCCATCTTGCTAAAACCACACCGATATTATCCAGTTCATCGAGAGCAAAATAGATAGAGACACGAAATTCCCACCCATTGAGTACAGTCTGAAAATTTGGATTTGCCGACGCGAAGAATATGGAAAAGTGTCTCAAACTAAATTTGTTCTACTTTTACTATTATTACGAAATTTACAAAATATAAAAAAAAATATATTTTTTGCATTTTCTCCTATATTTGAGTAAGTATCTATCACATCTCGGCAATATATATTTTAAACTTTACTTCAAATCAGTGGTTTATAAGCGTGGCGCATGAAGTAAAATTTCGAGTTTAGAAAAGCCCCGTGAAAATTTGTCTCGGGTCGCTGCGCGACCCTCGACAAATTTTCTACGCGGGGCTTTTCTAAACTCGAAATTTTACTTCATGCTTAGTCTGGGAGTGGAAGACACTCGTTAATTTAAAATATGTCACAACTATGAAAACGTGTGTCATAAAGAAAAACAATAACATGACCATCTAATAAATATTTCAAATAATAGTTGTTACAAATTGACAATAGTCGGCTCGCGCAAATTTATCTTAAGTTTGATACATTTTACTAAATGTCATTTCAAGTTGACAGGATAGAATTTTTAGGCTATTGTAAACTCGAAATTTGACTTCATGCGCGACGCGTATTATTCACTAAAATATTGTGAAGTTAAAAAAACACACATGGCAGTCCTAATAATAATAATAATTTATTACAACACAACATCAAAGAAAGTTTATTATATTAGAACTTTATCTAAAAATGTAAATTTTGACAATCATTAATGTAAAATTTAAATAAGTGGATTTATTATGTTATTTATAATTGTTTTACTTTATATGAGGCAATTTTCTGTGAATGCTGGTTAGAATTTAAACCTTTTTTTAATCGTTTTATCGGAAAATATAATATTAATTCATAAGGCTGTTGAAACTTCATCTTGACTTTTATATAAATAAAACAATTTAAACACTTTCAAATATATATTGTATAACGCTACAATTGTTTCGCCACACTTTGGCTTCTAGCGTCCTGACTTTCAAACTTCCAAACACGGTTACATTAAAAAAAGAGCAAAAACAAATCAAAAATAGCTGTTAAAAACGTACGAATGTTTCACGTGATTCTTTCTTAGTGCTTGTAGATTACACCTTCTTTACACATGTCGGCTACAATAATAAAGAAATTAATAAAATATCATTTAAAAATATGATGTTACAGTAATAGTAAAGTAAATTACGACAGAAATATTTTTTTAAAGCATGAAATCAAATTGAAATTAAATCCAGAAATCCACTAAACGAGTACAAAACCTCAAATAATACGTGGTGAAGGGGCCGGGTTAAATACTATATTAACCCAAATACTCCCTAATTAATTTTTTTATGAAAATTAAAAGTTTTTTGCAATTTTATGATTATTTGGTATTTCTTGAATATTTTTTAATAAGCACTTTATGTTATAAAGTTAATAGTTTACCAGATATAGACCGTCCTTTATAAAGGAGAACGGGAAGGTTAATATCTTGAAAGTAAAAATATATCTATATATAAACTCAGCAATATTCCAAATATATTTTAAAGAAATAATCTATATTCAACAAAAAATAAATATAATTTATATATTTACAGACAAATAAAATTAGAGCGTATGATATTCCAAAAAACAGTTTTGCACTGAAATTGCACTTTTTTGTGGCATAATCGGCATCTAATTTGTGTTTCTTTGTATGCAATTAGATGATCCTTTCCGTCGAATCGGGAATATTCATTTGGTTGTGCACTAGGTCGTCCTCGTTTCGTTGTTTTCTTGTTGTTTTCCAAAATGCTCATTGCAAGGGATCTACGGAAGGTATATTGATCCTGTTTTCCACCATATTCTCGTTGAAGCTGCCATGCATTATGAATTGCCATATCAAGGCAATGACTTATTATGGGAAAGTACCATTTTTTGCCTCTAACTCCGACTCTATAAAGACTAATATTTTGGTCTGCCCTGTCGACCCCTCCCATATTTTTGTTGTATTTTTTTATCAAATCCGGCTGAGGTACAGAAATTTTTTTCTTTTCTTTCAGGGAAAATCGAGCCACATTACATGTCGGCAGCACGCTATCTGAATTGGAAGCTATTGTAACTATATTGTTATCATTCCACTTACATACTATTATGTTTTCCTGTTTCTCCGAGGCATACACAGAGGTTCCCCTTGGCTCTTTCTGTAGTTCTTTGGCAGTTTTTATTGCAGATACATGTATTCTATTTTCTCTCAGTGTTCCAGTAGCCTTTATTTTTCTATCTCTGAGTACCAAAAGCAAATCCCAAGAAGTAAAAAAAATTATCGAAGTATAAATGATACGGGTAACTACCTTCTTCTTCAAGAATACTATCGACAAATGTTAGTACCACACTCGCACCCAATCCTAAGTTCTTGTATCGTTCTGACAGCTTTGTGCTGGAACCTTGATAAGGTTGAAACCATTCTATGTAACCTGTTCTAGAAGTAGCCATCCAAAACTTATAACCCCATCTAATACGTTTTCCTCTGATGTACTGCTTGGAACCATGTCCGCCAAAGTAGGGCACCATTGATTCATCAATACTATGATATTCGTTCAGAGGGGCAAGTGAAATAAACTTGTTGTTCAAAACGTCTAATAATGGGCCGACTTTAGCAAATTTATGTGAAACATTTAAATTTGTATTATCGCTACAATGCAGATTTTGCATTATAAAATTAAAACGGTTTCTTGAAATTGCGTCATATACTATTTTGTGATTAGCATCAGAACTGTTTTCCCAATACAGTGATCTTCTTGGGACAGTAGTATAACCACTATAAATAAGGACGACAAAAAAAGCTTTCATTTCTTCTACACTTATGTCTCCACATCTGTTATTTTGTACTGCGTAAAGATTGCTATAATCAGTTAACATTTGCCAAACATCCTTATCGAAGAATAGGTAGAAAAATTCTAAGTTTGTACATTTATTATTAGGCTCACATGGTTGGTTCCAGATCGGCAAACGATTTGTAATGTCGCTGTGACTCCATTCATAATTTTTTGGTCTCTTCCTATATTTCATGAAATTTTATAAGGGAATTTCATCGTCACTGCTATCACTGTCGCTACTATCACTGTCACTATCGATAATATTAGTTTTAAAAGAAGGTTCAGCCATAGAATTTAAAATACTACCAGAAAGGTTGTCCATGACAACATTTTCCTCATCGCCGGAGTCTTCATCGGTAACAACTTCATTTGCATTAATAGGTGGAAAAACAGCTATACTATCTGGTAGTATTGCATCATCATCAATGTTCTCTGCTTCCTCCAACAATTCACTTAGAGTCAAGGGTCTGTGTCTGTTCCAATAACTGAAAACACAGTATATTGAGCCACTGGCCTTTATAAAGGACATTTATGATTTCGTGCGTATATTCTAAATACAAAATGAAAATCTAACCTCACAAACCTGTGGTTAATTAAATATAACTATATTAATTACATTTTATGCAACGAAGAACATATTTAATTTATTATGATTAAATAATTCTTACCTCAATCTGTCCATGACACAAAAGAAAAAACTCGATGCACAACAAATATTTTTCTGGATGTTATACGCAGTTAAAATGTGTTCAATTTTGCTAAAATGTATCACATGTACCTTATTCTTAAAGAATGTGGTGCTATCTTACTATTATTACTTAATATAATACACAAGAAACATAGGTTTCTGTAACACATATTGGCGACCTTTTAAAAGGACAATGGAACCATTTGGGTTAATCACAATAAAAACACTTTTTGTTCCTTACCATACTTTTATTTTTATTTGTTAGAAGTACATTTCGAGTGCCGAGTACTCATTATCAATAACTATCAATAACAGTAACAGATGTTGATAATGAGTGCTTAGCACTCGAAATGTACATCTAACGAATAACAATAAAAGTGAAGTAAGGAGCAAACAGTGTTTTCATTGTGATTAAATACTCCACATAACTCAAATAAACAATTATTTTATTAATCAATAAAAACATATAATTTTGTCGGTTCAAATGTAAAAAAAAACTTTTAAGTGATAATAACTATAGATGTACTTAACTAATTTTACCCTTAAACCAATAATGTATAAATAATAAAATACTTTAAATACATATTTAAAATCCTGGAATTTATCAAACGAGTAAAACCCTTAAAATGATATGTAAATTGACAGTATGGTGACTGCGCCGGGTTAAATAATATATGCACCCAATGGTGCATGTATTATTTATTTATTTTTCCATAAAATATATTATTTTGTCAGTTTAAATGCAAAAAGCCATTAGGTTAGAGTAAAAATATATGTACTTAATCAATTTTACCTTTAAACACACGATTTATAAATAATTGGATACTTTATAAATATATTTTTTTCAGATTCAGTTTTCTGCGGTTATAAATTAATGCGACGCATGAATATTTCACGCTAGCACGCTCGAAACAGATAAAACCACCATTCCGAATATACACCCATATGTGGGCGTGTAAAATATATACGCAACGGCTAATATTTGATTACAAATTACGAACGGTGTATCCTAATTTTTTTCATTCTGTCGGGCGACCGCAAACTATACAGGCTCGCCCTGGGAAATATGCGCGCGAAATATTTATGTAAAAATAAATAACCGCGGCAATTAGGTAATGGAATTATTTATGATAATACAATAATAACGGTTAAATAAACGAACCCGGAATGCGGATTTGCATCAGGGTTTAATCTCATCATATCGCTGTTTATCGTTGTAATTATTGTGGCCTAGTGGCGTTATTAGTTGCTATAATATAGCAACTATCACATGCAGTATACTATAAATTTAACTCGCTAATTCTAATAATAGTCTAATTATTGTATTGTATACATAATTAACTACATAAGCTATATTATTACATAAGCTATGATTATATTTTACTAAGAGAGATATTAAAACAAAAATTCTACAATAATTTAAAATACTATTAACTTGTTTCTCATTAATTACTTGGTAAAACATTTCTACTAAATAAAGGTGTTTAGTTAAATTCACTTGGTTTGTTTTACTAAAAAATATTTTAATTTCAACTAGTTTCGGCTTAAAAACTTTGAAAATAGCATTAAGCCGAAACTAGTTGAAATTAAAATATTTTTAGTAAAACAAACCAAGTGAATTCAATTAAACACCAATAATTTAAAAGATTAATATTCAAATAAATTGTACCGCTTTTAAATTAAAAATCCCTTTATTATTAATCAATAAAAAATGTATATTTTATTAAAAAGTTGAAAATATACAATTAACAAACTCTGTAATTATAGGGATGTTTAAACTTAAACGAAAAATTCCCTGTATAATTAAATCGGTCATTTTGAATAATTCTTATAAAAATCTTTTTTACAATTTTAAAAATTGTATTCGTTATGCCAACTTAAATTGTTTCCGTTTATAAAGCATCCAAAGCATATCAGTTTTGGGAGTCTATTCACAGCGCCGATGAAATTTGTCATTGAAATAAAATAACGTAATTTTTGGGAAGAATTTAACCAACCGTTCCGAGTAAAATTACATAATTTCAGTGTAACTTCTTACAGATGACAAATTGCATCGGTACTGTGAATAGAGGCCCTGGCCTGTTTTCTTATAAACTGTAAGAGATTGAGTAGATGATCCCTTTACAAAATGACCGATTCAATTAGAAATATACCGGGTGTTGACTTGACGGACGAAACATAGGAAAGCCCATGTACATTTTGATTTGATGTTCAAATTTTGGATCCCCTATTTATTTTAGAAACAAAATGTATTTACCTTTTTTGTAGAGGTAAAAATTCACTCGTGTTAACGATTATCACTTAACGTTTCTCTAAGTTAAAATAATTGAAAAGAAATATTGTGATTTTATAAAAATAAAGACATGCCATGGAATTGAAACCACAACTGCGGATGTCAAAACGGCAAAAAATATCAAATTCACTTGATCAAAATAAATGTTTTCGAAATGATTTACACTATACAAGAAAAATGTCATTATTTTTATAAAATCAGATTACTTTTTCCTCATTATTTTAGCTGTTCATTTTCTGTCATTCGTTGATTTTTAAAAGAGTTCAATTTGAAGCTTTAAACGAGTGTTTTCCATTCCCAGACTAAGCATGAAGTAAAATTTCGAGTTTAGAAAAGCCCCGTGAAAATTTGTCGAGGGTCGCGCAGCGACCCGAGACAAATTTTCTGGGCTTTTCTAAACTCGAAATTTTACTTCATGCGCCACGAGTATAAAACACTAAAATATTATGAACTTTATGTATATTTAAACCTCACTTGAAATCAGAGTTATATACGCGTGGCGCATGAAGTAAAATTTCGAGTTTAGAAAAGCCCAAAAAATATGTGTCGGGCCGCTGCGCGACCCTCGACAAATGTTCACGGGGCTTTTCTAAACTCGAAATTATATTTCATGCTTCATTTAGGAGTGAAAAACATTCGTTTAAAGATTCAAATAGAACTCATTTAAAAAACAACGAATGTCGGAAAATGTACAGCTTAGGCGTATGTTTGCCTACAAGAAATTATTTTATATTTTTCTTTAAATCTTTAGATATTCGTTGATTTTTTTTAAGTTCAATTTGAAGCTGTAAACGAGTATTTTCCACTCCCAGACTAAGCATAAAGTAAAATTTCGAGTTTAGAAAAGCCCTGTGAAAATTTGTCGAGGGTCGCGCAGCGACCAGAGACAAATTTTCTGGACTTTTCTAAACTCGAAATTTTACTTTATGCGCCACGCGTATAAAACACTAAAATATATTGAACTTTATGTATATTTGAATCTCACTTGAAATCAGAGATATATACGCGTGGCGCATAAAGTAAAATTTCGAGTTTAGAAAAGCAAAGAAAATTTGTCTCGGGCCGCTGCGCGACCCTCGACGAATTTTCACGGGGCTTTTCTAAACTCGAAATTTTACTTCATGCTTCGTCTGGGAATGGAAAACACTCGCTTAAAGATTCAAATAGAACTCATTTAAAAAACAACCAATGTCGTAAAATGTACAGCTTAGGCGTATATTTGCCTACAAGAAATGATTTTATTATTTTCTTTAAATCTTTAGATATTCGTTGTTTTTTTTTTCTTAAGTTCAATTTGAGGCTTTAAACGAGTGTTTTCTACTCCCAGACTAAGCATGAAGTAAATTTTAGAGTTTAGAAAAGCCCCGTGAAAATTTGTCGAGGGTCGCGTAGCGACCCGAGACAAATTCTCTGGGCTTTTCTAAACTCGAAATTTTACTTCATGCGCCACGCGTATAAACCACTAAAATATTATGAATTTTATGTATATTTGAACCTCACTTGAAATCAGAGTTATATACGCGTGGCACATGAAGTAAAATTTCGAATTTAGAAAAGCCCAGAAAATTTGTCTCGGGCCGCTGCGCGACCCTCGACAAATTTTCACGGGGCTTTTTTAAACTCGAAATTTTACTTCATTCTTCGTCTGGGAATGGAAAACACTCGCTTAAAGATTCAAATAAAATTCATTCATATGGCAACGTTGCGCGAAACCGTGAACAAGTGATTAAAATCCACCTACATTTAACTTGAAAATTCGGGGTTTGTAGTGGACATAAATCATAGTGAAGTGAAATTTAGTGAGTGATAAAGACCACAGGTGCTGCGAGGCAAAAAAATAGATAACGAATTCGACAGGGACCCGACTAAAAGAACAAATAAACAAACCGCGGCGAGGTTAGTGATTAAAAAAAATAAAAGCGAATAGGAGAGACGGGTAAGTCGCGGGCGCACGACAGTGCGTACGGCGGGGTTGCCGGAGTGGGCTGGAATACCGGATTATAAGGATTAAAAGGGAAAACCACCGAGGAGTTGATCCGGGTCGTACCTTAACGCGAAATCTAAATAAAAATGCCGTCTGAAAGTGAATTGGACACAGAGGAGGAATACAAACGAAAAAGGGAGAAATTCGATGACAATTTCAGAAGAAGTAAAATGACAAAGAGGTCCCCAAGTAAAACCGGAAAAGAAAATAAAACAAAAAATGAGGAGACAATGATAGCAATGATGAAAGAACTCATGAATAAAAATGATGAAATAATAGGAGAAATAAAACAAATGAGGAAAGAACAAAAAGAAAACCGGGAACAATTAGAAGAATTGAAAAAAGAAAATGTGGAAATGAAAGAAAATATGGAAAAACTTCTCGAAAAAATGGAAAAGCAGGAAACTGAACACAACGCAAGAGTGGAAAAACTTGAAAGAGAGAAAAAAAAGAAAAACCTAATAATAACAGGCATAAAAATCGACACAACCGACGATAATATACTTAAAGAAGCGATTGAAGGATTTATAAAAATGGAATTGAAAGTAGAAGCAAAAGTTAGAGGAGCGGCAAAAATAGGCAAAAACATTTGTCTAGTAGAAATGGAGAATCTTACTGAGAAACTTTAAGTCCTGAAAAATAAAAGCAAGTTAAGGAATAAGGAGGATAAAATATATATAAATGATGATCTAACTAAGAAAGAACAAGACATACAAAAAACTATTACGAGCAGAGCTGCCGAAGAACGAACAAATGGAAATACAACTAAAATTGGATATAAGAGACTAATCATCAACGAAACTGAATGGCGGTGGCAGGAAGAAGCCAAGGGACTTGTGCAGTGGACAAAAAACTAAAAGAAGAACTACGGACGGATAATACGGAAACGAAAACAGCAAATCATATGGATAAAAGAAAAATTAAATATTTACTTCAAGGGGGGAAAGCAAGGAACAAAAATCAACAAAAGAATGTAGAAGAAAAGGCAAATATGAAGAGAGAAGTATGGAAATTAGCAACATGGAATGTTAGAGGAATAAAAGAAAAGGAAGATGAACTTGCATACGAATTCGATAGACTAAACATTGATATACTAACAGTAACAGAAACGAAGAAGAAAGGACAAGGAGAGAAGATACTCAAAAAAGGACATTTGATGGTATATAGTGGGGTAGAAAATGACAAACACGCTGCAGCGGGAGTGGCTTGTATAATAAAGAGAAAGCTAGCTAAATATATAAACAAGTGGCAGGCGCACTCGGAGAGAATAATGTCAGTAGAAATTACTAAAAACAAGGAGATATGTACAATAATAGCTGCATATGGACCCAATGAGGATGGAAAGGCAGAAGAAAAAGACGAGTTCTGGGAAGGCATGAATTTGGTTAACGAAAACAGCAAAGGAAAAATATATATCAGTGGTGATTTCAACAGTAGAGTGGGGAAAAGTGATTCACACACAAGGGTAATAGGAAAATATGGAGAGAGTAAGTTAACAAACAATGGTAAAAGATTAATTGAATATTGCTTGCTGAACAATTTGATAGTGACAAACACCTTTTTTTGCTCACAAAGACATACATAAATTTACAAGACAGGGCAAAGAAGCAAAAGATAAATCGATAATTGATTACATATTGGTGGAGAAAGACAATCGAAATGAAATAAAAGACGTAAGAGTATGTAGAGGACCTGAAATAGGTACAGACCACTATATGTTAGTTGCTAAAATTAAAAGTACAAATTGGGAAATAGAAAAACAAGAAACAAACAACATCAAAACTTCCGAAACTATAAAGACATACAAACTAAGAGATGAAGAAACAGCAAGATTATATGAGAAAACAGTTCAGCGAAAAATAGAAGAAAAACAACTAAAAATAGAAGGTACAAACGTAGAAGAACTCTGGAAAATTTATAAAGATACTATAACAATGGCAGCAAAAGAAACATGTGGTATTATAAAGACAAATAGAGGGAAACAACTAACAGTTTGGTGGAATGAAAAGATAAAATGCCTAGTAAAGAGCAAAAAAGAAAGATGGAAAAGGTACTTACAAAATAGAACAGAAGCCAACTACGAGGAGTACAGAAAAGAGAGAAAAATGGTCAATGAAGCAGTAAGAGAAGAAAAAGAAAAAAGCTGGATAAAGTTCGGGGAAAGGATGGAGACGGACAGCAAAGAGAACCAAAAATTGTTTTATAAGACACTCAAGAATATTAGAAAAGATAAGCCACTAAAAAGTATATCAATAAAAGATAAAAACAACAAAATACTAACAAAAGAAGAACTAATCATGGATAGGTGGAGGGAATACTTCGAGGGACTATTAAACGTAATAATAACAAATGAAAAAGAAGTAAAGATAAATCGCAACACGGAAACAAACAACGACAAAGAAGAAAAGGACATACAAACAATCACAATAGAAGAGGTGGAAGAGGCAATATCAAGTGCGAAAAATGGCAAGGCCCCAGGACATGATAGAATAACAGCTGAAATGATGAAAAATACGGGTGTAGAAGGAACAAAACTATTTTGGGAGATATGTAACAATGCATGGAAAGAGAAGAAAATACCGAAGGACTGGCAGACAGGTGTTATAATACCAATACACAAAAAAGGAGACGCAAAAAATTGTAACAATTATAGAGGAATTACACTACTTAGCACAGCAGTAAAGGCATACGAAAAAATTCTGGAAAAAAGGTTAAGAGAAATTATAGAGCCAACAATGGAAGAGTCACAGAGTGGATTTAGAAGAGGGAGAAGTGCGCAAGACCAAGTATTCACTATAAAACAATTAATTGAGAAAACAATAAAAAGTAGAACGAATACCTATTTTGCATTTATCGATATGGAAAAAGCTTTTGATAGAGTAAAATGGAACAAAATTTGGACGATATTAAAAAAACGAGAAGTTAATGAAAACCTAATAAAAGCGATACAGAGTCTGTACACAGAAAACACCAACTATGTTACAACAAGAAATATGAAATCGACCGCATTTACAACAAAAGAAGGGCTGAGACAAGGGGGAGTTATGAGCCCAGTTATATTCAATATATTCATAGACGAAATTACAAAAGAATGCTATCCCAAACTGAGTAAATTACAAATTGGACACTACAAGCTAACACAGACACACATCACAGAATGCGCTTTTGCGGACGACATAGTAATAATGGCAGGAAGTAGCACTGGCCTACAGAAAAATATAGACATCTGGAACGAAAAGCTGAAGAAATACGGGATGAAAATAAATATTGCAAAAACAAAAGTAATGGCCATAACACAAACAAAAGAGAACGTAAAAATATTAATAGACGGAGAAGAAGTGGAACAAGTAGACGAATTTAAATATCTGGGAGTAATAATACAAAACAATGGCAAACAGGAAAAGGATATAAATGAACGAATTGAGAAAACAATGAAACTATACCATGCATTAAACCAAAAATTTATAAGAAAGAAAGAGATAGCGACAGCAACAAAAATGACAATATATAAGACAATCTACAGACCTGTACTGACCTATGGAAGTGAAACTTGGGTAATAAATAGAACACTGAAGAGCCGAATACAAGCAACAGAAATGAAATACTTGAGAGGAGTAAAGGGAATAACTAGAAGAGATAGGATAAGAAATGAAGCAGTTAGGAAAGAACTAAACACAAACACCATAACAGAACATGTGGAAGAAAAACAGTTGGCCTGGTGGGGACATCTGCAAAGAATGGACGAAAACAGACCAGTACGAAAAGTATGGGAATCCAGAATCCAAGTCAAAAGAGGAAGAGGAAGACCACCAGAAAACTGGGATAACATAGTGACAAAAGAAATAAAAAGAAGAGGTAAAACAATTCAAGAGGCAAAACGAACAGCTAAGGACAGACAACAATGGAAGGAATTTATAAGGACAACACATGAAAGGACAAACCCTGACAACTGAAATGAACAGCACATCAACCAAAAACAGACAACAACACCAGAAGAAGGGAGCAACGCAAATGACAAAATGACAGAAAGAAGTGGAAAGAATGGACAGAAAATTACACAAGAATATAAACACACACAATCTCGACACCCTAAAGGGTAAAAGGGATTTTAAATTATTATATATATATAAAATTCATTTAAAAAACAACGAATGTCGTAAAATGTACAGCTTTGGCGTATGTTTGCCTACAAGAAATTATTTTATTATTTTCTTTAAATCTTTAGATATTCGTTGTGTTTTTCTTAAGTTTAATTTGTGGCTTTAAACGAGTGTTTTCCACTCCCAGACTAAGCATGAAGTAAAATTTCGAGTTAAGAAAAGCCCCGTGAAAATTTGTCGAGGGTCGCGCAGCGGCCCGAGACAAATTTTCTGGGCTTTTCTAAACTCGAAATTTTACTTCATGCGCCACGCGTATATAACTCTGATTTCAAGTGAGGTTCAAATATACATAAAATTCATAATATTTTAGTGGTTTATACGCGTGGCGCATGAAGTAAAATTTCGAGTTTAGAAAAGCCCAGAGAATTTGTCTCGGGTCGCTACGCGACCCTCGACAATTTTTCACGGGGCTTTTCTAAACTCGAAATTTTACTTCATGCTTAGTCTGGGAGTGGAAAACACTCGTTTAAAGCCAAGTAAAGTAAAATGAAGTAAAATTTTGAGTTTAGAAAAGCCCCGTGAAAATTTTTTGAGGGTCGCTCAGCTACCCGAGACAAATTTTCTGGGCTTTTTTAAACTCGAAATTTTACTTCATGCGCCACGCGTATAAAACACAGATTCTAAGTAAAGTTCGAATATACATAAATTTGACAATATTATAGTGTTTTATACGCGTGGCGCATGAAGTAAAATTTCGAGTTTAGAAAAGCCCAGAAAATGTGTCTCGGGAACCTCGACAAATGTTCACGGGACTTTTCCTAACTCGAAATTTTACTTCATGCTTAGTCTGGGAGTGGAAAACACTTGTTTAAAGTTCAAATTGAACTTAAAAAAAAACAGGGAATAACCGCAATTGTTGTATCAATGTCTTTATTTTTATAAAATCGCATTACTTTTTCTTAATTATTTTAACTTAGAGAAACGTAAAGTGTTAAGTGTGAACATTAATAAATTTAGAATTTTATCCTTTAGAAAAAAGTAAAACACATTTTGTCTCTACAATAAATAGAGAAGCCCATATTTGAACCCTTTTAAATTAACATGCGATTTCCTATGTTGCGTCCGCCAAGACAACACCCGGCATGTAATATATTTCAATATTTCTTTGAAAGTCCGTAATTTTTTGCATGTTTCGTTTTGCTTTGTAAAATTAATTGGTTTCTTTGAAGAACTACTACATAATATTATTTTTATTGCCAAAGAAGTTATCGACCTTAGTTCTATCCACCTAAAAAATTCTATTCAATTAAGTAATTCATTTTCTAAAATAAAATATATAAAAGAAAAAAAAAATATTGTTTGTTAGTGTGTCTCTTATTAACACAATTCCCCGTTGTCTTGTTTAGTGATTTCGGTCCGTTCAAGATTCTGCCGGTGAACGACTGTTGATTAGGGGCGACCGTCGCCCGCCCTCCTTCCGACCCCCGCCCCTCTCGCTCCGCGTCCCCGGGCCCCAGGCTGTGCCCCCAATGACAAATGTTTAAACGAATTGACCAAACACCAAACGTAGTTACGCCGGCCGTTTCCCGAATTGCAAACAAAACAAACACCCGCCATTCACCGAAATTGCCACAAGAAATGATTTTCCACTCGCGCTGCACGATTCCGTATTAAATTGCCGGCCTCGAACGGGAAAAAGAGGAGAAAAGAACACAACGTGTATAAAGGAGGTCGTAAATAAAAAGATATTTATACGGACGGAAGACAGTTAAATACTAGTTTAATAAAAATATAAATAGTAGTAACTTCAAAACAGTACAAATAAATAGAGCTTGTGTGGATAGTAAGCGTGGTATACAGATTATACAGTAGGCGTGGTTAACAGAGACGTAAACAAATATTTATTTTAACTGAAGACAGTAAAAACAATTTTTAAATAGATATAAATAGAAGTTACTTCGAAGCAGTAGCAATAAATAGTGTTTGTGTGGATAGTATACTATTTGTAAATCACGCCTTAAACATGTAGGCCACACATGTTTAAGGCGTGATTTACAAATGGTATAGTAGGAGTGGTTTACAGAGAAGTCAGTAGGCGTGGAATACAAATAAGTTCGTATGCCTGGTCACGGATAAGGCAGTAGGCGTAGTGTCCCTGTATTTAAGAGAGATGCATTCAGTGAATTTCAAACTGTGTGAGCTGTAGCTCCGTCTTGTTGGAATTACGCACCCCTAAACCCCTCGAGAGCGGATTATTGAAGGCCTGGTCACGGATAAGGCAGTAGGCGTAGTGTCCCTGTATTTATGAGAGATAAATTCAGTGAATTTCGAGCTGTGTGAGCTGTAGCTCCGTCTTGTTGGAATTATGCACCCCCGAACCCCTTGAGAGCGGATTATTGAAGAAGTGCGAAGTGAGTGAACAAGCTGTACAAACGTTTAAGCATAAAAGAAAGCGCGGTTTAGATAGAAGATAAAAAAATAGTCTTGGTATAAAAATACAGAAGTAAGCATGTTTTCTTTATATTAGAAAAGAGTTATAATAGAGATATACTTTAAAATTATAATAGTAGTGTTAGTATGAAATTAGAGAATGGATTATCCATTATCTGAACAAACAAGAGGGCTTTCAGCATTCGAACATGTAAAGTGCATCTAGTCTAGTAGCGACCCCGACTGCCGATTCCAGATTGGTTAAAAGCGCAAATATTTGAGTGTCCGTGGGTAATTTATATTTAGATGGTCACGCGGCGTTCGACACGCACGGACGGCCTTCCTCCACTAGTTTCATCATCAGCCAGCATATAACAAGAAGCGCTCGATGGCCGGCCGGCCGGCGGCCGCGCGCTGAATACTAAAAACCCCTTTTCCGATGGATGATTTCATATCAGCCATTCAGGCCCCGTCACCGTTTTATGCCCACCCCATTAAAATATCGGCCCCGAAAAATCCACTATTTCAATTCCGCGGAATGAATCTCTCCTACCGTGAAAAGTACACACGGGGCTCACAAATGAAAAGGGACGGAAAATAAAAGACGAAACAGACTCGAGAAAAACCAACAGGGCGCGCGACGTGCCGCTCATACGTTCCCGTTGAAAAGTTCGAAGAGAAATGCAGTTTGCAAATATTCTCTTGTTACTAGTCTCTAAACAAAATTGGAATATTTATACTCTGTCCGCATCAACAGTATGTCTGTTTCACTGGCTCGGAATAAATGCATCCAATTCTTGCATTCGCAAATCCACTTCAAACATATACATTAAATAGAATTTCTAAACTCTTAAATAAGTTAGATAAAATGTTACTTCATGATTAATTAAGGAGTGCAAGCACTAGCTAAAAGTTTAAAACTGATTGCCAAAAAAAATGTTGCTCTTAATGTAATTAATATAATATTGGATAGATGAGGCTGTTACTTGGTGAAATTCCATAATATGTAGGAAGTGGCTTCATCAGGCAGATGAGTCTGCCTGATGAAGCCATTGTGTGGCGAACCAATTGTCGCAGTGTTCGACATTAAAAACTGTGAAAATTCTCAAACGATCGTGATTTATTTCCTACTAATTAATATAATATATAAAATTACGAAAATGTTTTTCGTGTATAAGGCAAACAATGTGTCTTAATTAATAAGACAACTTAAGACAATAAATATCCATTGAAACAACTACTTCCCGTGCAAATCACCTCCGGATATTAAATTATAGAATAACGCTCTATCAAAGTATATGTAACATTTAGGCCAAATTCATGCTTACTCTGGAAGTGACTGATTCTCTTTAAACCAACTAACAAATAAAAATGAAAAGAGAAATTACAAGAAATGAAGCGACTTGTATTAAAACTAATGCGTTAGGCCATCTATAGACGCGTTTCGAGATTTATCTCTCTTCAGTATAGCTTAGCTAATGACTTTAAAAAAATAATAGTATAATTAGAAAAAAATAAATTCTATCGTCTAAAAACAAAAAATATAAACCAAGTGATCAATGTAAAATAAGTTTTTTATAGTAATAATTAATAAATATTAAAAGTACACAAATTTAAAGCTTGACTAACATTGCACCCAACTCTAGCGAAAGCGCGCACTTAATTGCCTGGAATTTACCTTTGGCCATTAAAATCCCTTTTTCCCCTTTCGCAGTTCTTGTATTCGTTCTGGAGTGGTGGAAACGTACGTTCGTTTTTTCCCTATATTGCAGATTGTATTTACGGGGAAAAAGTTTACCGTGGGGGTTGAATTTATCCGAGACGCCTTTGTTTCGAAACTCATTACCGGAACTGCAGTTTACAAGTTTAAAAAGCCTCGCAAATAAAAATTATAATTTCCTACTAAGAGCTTTACGCTTTGTTGATTCCATTACGCCGCGACCCGAAATAAAAATAAACCGCCGTCGAGCGGCTAAAGAGTTAAAATCGTAATTTTTATACTAACATTCACCCGGCCACGACCAAGCGAGCTGCGCACTCGGACGTACGTGTGTTTCATTAAATTTCTCCCTTTGATCGTGTTTATACTATTTTTTAATTAATTTAATTCGCGTGCATCATGTTTGCCTTATAACTTACTGAAATTCAAAGTTTTTTATAGTCCTTATTTGACAACGTAGTTCAAGTGCTATACACGCACAATAGTAGGCGGAGTCTTAAGATTGTTAAGTAGGCGTTATTTGCAGACAAAATAGTAGGCGGAGTTAAGAGATTGTATAGTAGGCGTTATATGCAGACAAAATAGTAGGCGCGGTTTATAGTAAAATAATTGATGTAATGTTATAAACCACGACTACAATTGTATGTATATACAGGAAGTTTTTCTTGGAATACGTATACTTAGTATTCCAAATTCAGCCTATTTTCTGTAAATCTTTAGATATTTCTTGTTTTTTTTAAGTTAAATTTGAAGCTTTAAACGAGTGTTTTCCACTCCCAGACTAAACATGAAGTAAAATTTCGAGTTTATAAAAGCCCCGTGAACATTTTCTGGGCTTTTCTAAACTCGAAATTTTACTTCATGCGCCACGCGTATAAAACGCAGGTTTTAAGTGAAGTTCGAATATACATAAATTTGACAATATTATAGTGTTTTATACCCGTGGCGCATGAAGTAAAATTTCGAGTTTAGAAAAGCCCAGAAAATTTGTCTCGGGTCGCTGCGCGACCCTCGACAAATTTTCACGGGGCTTTTCTAAACTCGAAATTTTACTTCATGCTTAGTCTGGGAGTGAAAAACGCTCGTTTAAAGCTTCAAATTAAACTCTTTAAAAAACAACGAATGTCAGAAAATTTACAGTTTATGCATGTTTACCTAAAAAAAAAAAAGTCACTGTATATGTAGATACAACATAAGGCATAGCTTATAGTATAGTAGATGCTGTCAAATTATAAGCCATGCTTAATTCAGTTGAATTTGTATAAAATCATATAAAATAATAAGCGTGGCTTATGGTATAGTGAGTGGGTGCTATGTTATTATTAGCCACGCCCACTATTGTATTTATACGTTGCAGTTATAATAGTAGGCGTGGTTTATAGTATAGTTCAGCAGTATTAAACCTTTTTTAATACGCAATTTACTAGTCGAGTAAATAGAAGCAAATGATAAAACAAATCAAGTGTTCTTTTTTATATATCCTTTATTATAAATAATTAATATTTAGTTACAAAAACAATCGATATAAAACATTTAAATTTGTCGATCGATTCCTGTGCACTATTTTAAATTGTGCACCAAAAATGTGCCTATAAATGTCAAATTTAAACGCACTTAACACCCTCTCAGTCGGTAGTATTCCCCTCGCCTTTAAATCCGCTAGACAATTATATGTATAGATAAGTATAGAAAAGGTTGCAAAACAGTAGGGGTTCCTTCAAAGGCAGTTAATGATAGAAATAGGTTTAGATTAACAAATAATATTAACTGTTCACTTTGTAGAAATTGCAAATCTAAAGCAGGATTTGAAATAAAACACTTTTTCTCCTTTCTTCACAAGTTTATTTTATACCAGATGTACATTTCGGTCACCATGTGACCATTATCAATGGTTTGATACTGAAGAGAAAAATGAAATTACACAATATATATACAAAATGGGGGCGGATTAACTAGTGTTGGTACGGACAAGTAAAGGTTTTTAGCGGAAAACATCATTAAGATTAACAAGTGGCGTAAGTGGGGTTACAATTATTAGTTGACACAAACAATTACGGATTATAATGATAATGGTCACATGGTGACCGAAATGTACATCTGGTATAAAATAAACTTGTGAAGAAAGGAGAAAAAGTGTTTTATTTCAAGTTATTGTCATCTTCACGTAACTCACCCAAACTCATTTAAAGCAGGATTCTTTAGATTTGCAATTTCTACAAAGTGAACAGTTAACATAATTTGTTAATCTATTACAATTTAAAGGTAAAACAGGTTATGAAAAAGTCTTTTTTGTGGGTGAAATTGAAATATCTTGGAGCATTTAGCCCCAATTTTCCGTTAATCGGAAGCACACATCTGGCGTCTACCTTTTATGGAATCTAATTTCCTTGTTCTGGCCGGATGGTCTGTTATTGCAGATGTAAAATAATACCGCAATGATTGCAGGACATTCCGTGAGGACGTGACAATTATACCGAATGCCCGAATGGGAGGGCGGCTCGACCGCCCTGGCCCTTTTATACGGTCACTCACTTGCGCGAAAATGGGCGGAAAAGCGGGAGCCGGGACTCTTTATCCCGTCCCTGACCACTCGCAGAACGGGCGGTGGGGGGTCAAATATAATTACAAGCTCTAGTTGAAACCAACAGGTCGGATTAACGCAATAACGCGCCTTTTCTCTTCTGCAAAACACTAATTTTATTACACCGGCGCGGAATATTGACGTTTTAATGAAAATTTAATTTCGCCCCGGCGGCAGCGCTCTGCGCAAAAATCAAGCACGGCCAGATATATGCTAATTTAGAACATCAAAGTAACCGCTGATCATTTCGTCCGCTTCTAATTTTATTTAATCAGTAGTAAAACGTACATTTTATTTTATAAAAATTGTTGAATTTATACACAAAATATAATATACGCCACCCTACAAAACACTTCACGGAATATGCGACAAACAACATATTTGCAAATACAATATTATAAGCTACGCCTACTAGTGTATCTATATACATATAAGTGTGTAATAGTAGGCGTTGCTTATAGTGTAGTGGATGCTGTACTACTATAAACCACGCCTACTATTGTACACGTATACCGTATATATTGTCGCGAAGCGGATCAACCCGTACAGAAAGTGTAGTGCATCCGGTCCGCAACTGCTTCTGCAAAGTCAGCAGCGTTCATCGTGGATTTCCTCGATTATGTAAAACATATTTTGCTGACTAAGGAGGATGGAGGAAGTCCGCGAGACGCGTTGAAACGGGGAATCGGTGTCCAGACACGGTAGAGTTAAGAATATATGTTAAGTAAGATCCACAATGTATTGTTAATGCATTTACAAATTTATTCGCAAACACATACAATAATCAAAATCAATTTGCAAATAATACAAACACCAAGTTTACTAGTCGTCCTCAAATATCGATATATATGCCAACGGAAGGTGATGTAGTCAAATGCCTAAGGAATTTAAAAAACTCAAAAACTGCTTGAGACGATCAGATCCCAAGTTATTTGCTACGCGATTGCGCGTATGCCCTTGCACCTTCTCTCACTATATTATTTAGCTTCTCCTTGAATACATCAACCTTCCCAGAGTTATGGAAAACAGGTAGAGTGTGCCCTATCTTTAAAAATGGAGAAAGAATAGACATTGCAAACTACAGACCAATCACCATATTAAATAATTTTGCCAAAGCGTTTGAGCAGCTTATCTACAATGGTCTATATACGCAGTTAAAGCCTCATATATCTGAGTTTTAACATGGATTCTTATCTAAAAGATCAACTGTTATTAATTTAGTTCATATCAATTTATTAGTGAGGCTTTTGACACGATGTTGCATATTTGGATTTTTCTAAAGCTTTCGACTCAATTAATCATAAAACTCTAATTGCTAAATTAGATTTATTTGGATTTTCCAATAGTTTAACCCCTTTCTTCAATTCGTATCTTTCCGATAGATACCAATATGTAGCATACAAGGACTTCAAATCACCCAAATATCATGCCTCTTCTGGTGTGCCCCAGGGCTCAAACCTGGGCCCCTTATTGTTTATCATTTATATAAATGATTTAATTGAGTCACTAACGTGTAATGTGCTTGCTTATGCAGATGATTTGAAAATTTTCAATGTAATTAAATGTCAAGAGGACGCAGACAAGTTGCAACAAAATATGAATTACACTCAAGAGTGGAGTCTATCGAATTGTCTTAAACTCAACGAAGCAAAATGCAAAATTATGTCTTACTCCCGCAAGGCGAGTCCTCTATCATGTAATTATTACCTTAATGGCATAATTCTTGAAAGGACTAATGAAATGAAAGACCTTGGCGTTTTATTTGATAATCGATTAAATTTTACATCTCATATTGATAACATCTGCTCTCGTGCCACTAGGACACTAGGGTTCATATTGCGCAACTGTAGACAATTTTCAAATCCTAAAACCATTAGCAACCTGTACTATTCTTAGGTCAGATCAAGGCTTGAATATGCTGCTCTCATCTGGCACCCTCATTATGAGTGTCATAGAAAATCACTAGAAAATGTCCAAAGGCGATTTTTAAAATATATCTACAAACTTAAAATTGGCACATATCCTCCCAGAAATATTGAACATAGTGAATTACTTTTAATTAACGATGATTGTAGTCTTGATTCTAGGAGAATATGTAGCAGCGTCTTAACTCTAATTAAAATTCTACATAATAAAATAGATTCTCCTTACATGCTTTCTAAAGTCAATCTCCACATTCCAACCCATAGTTCTCGATCTCATACACCTTTTTATAATACACCTTCTAGATCAGTTGTAACATCAAAAGCTCCTTTACATTTCATGGTTGAAAATGTAAATAGAATCTTAACAAACACGAGCTGTGATATATTCTCTGATTACGATTGTACAGTAAAATATATCCGTCACTTTGAGCTGTAAATGTTTTAATGTGAATTTTCGTCAACTTAGGAATACTCTTTTATCTTTTATTGTAAAAAAAACTTGTAAGCATAATTATGTTAATATGTCTCTTTAAAGTCAAATATTCACCTGTATATGTATTTGTTTTCTATTTCTTTATTTATTTGAAACTATTTAATGCTGTAATTTTTTAAACGTTTTATACACATATATTGTACTTAATTTTGTCCTGTAATTGGTTATCTGTTGGGCAAATAAAGTTATTATTATTATTAAGTAAGTAATAGAATCTAAGAGTTTTGTGCTGTCCATCTTTGGTTTTCAGGACATAATTAAGGTAAGTAAATATTAGTTTCATATCTCTATTACTACAACTAAAAGGCTTGGTAGTCGCGAATGACCCCCACGCGACAATATATACAGGTACAATAGTAGGCGTGGCTTATAGGTGTACAGCATCTATTATACTATAAGCCACACCTACAATTGTATCTGAATACATATGCATACAAAATCGTGCTCTATTATTAGCCACGCCTACTGTTGTATGGATATGTATTCAGCATCTACTATATTATAAGCCACGCCTACTATTGTATGTGCATGTGTGCAGATACATTAATAGGCGCGGTTTATAATTGTACAGTATCTATCATATAATAAGCCACGGCTACAATATACCAAGAATTTTTCTTTTTGAGTTTGCATATTTATATGGGCGCAAGATTGATATTTAATGAAAATATCATGGATGGCATATATAATGAAATGAAATAGAAATATCTTGGATTATGTTGCGTAATTTTAAAAATGAAGTATTTTGATATTCATTCAAAAAACATATTTAAATTCAAATGTTATTTGTAATACCATCATTTCAAAATGATGTAAACAGTTATTATATTAAATAAAGTTTACTTTATTAGAACTTTAACCCTCAACTGGACCCTTGCAATTGATTAATAGACGTTAGAAGAAAGTAATAGGGCACAAGTAAAGTTAGTAGGCAGTCGCAAAATGAGTTAGTAGAAAATGTTCTTTCTATTGTATTAAAATTGTCTATAATTATTTATCTTTAGGAAATTAAATTGCAAGTTTCAATTCTCATAACTCAAAATCATGATTACGCCTATCCCTTTTTCTCAAGAGTTCAATTTGAAGCTTTAAACGAGTGTTTCCACTCCCAGATTTCAGCATGAAGTAAAATTTTGAGTTCCGAAAAGCTTGAAATTAATTTAATAAAAATTTGGTTCATAATAAATTTTAAACTATATTAGTTATATATTCTAAACTTCGCATCAAATCAGTGTTTTATACGCGTGGCGTATGAAGTAAAATTTCGAGTTTAGAAAAGCCCCGTGAAAATTTGTCTCGGGTCGCTGCGCGACCCGAGACAAATTTTTTACGCGGGGCTTTTCTAAACTCGAAATTTTACTTCATGCTTAACCTGGGAGTGGAAAACACTCGTTTAAAGCTTCAAATTGAACTCTTAAAAAAACAAAGATGTATCTAAAAATGTACAGCACATAATTATACGCGTGGCGCATGAAGTAAAATTTCGAGTTTAGAAAAGCCCCGTGAAAATTTGTCTCGGGTCGCTGCGCGACCCGAGACAAATTTGCTACGCGGGGCTTTTCTAAACTCGAAATTTTACTTCATGCTTAACCTGGGAGTGGAAAACACTCGTTTAAAGCTTCAAATTGAACTCTTAAAAAAACAAAGATGTATCTAAAAATGTACAGCACATAATTAGGATATGTGTAACTTCTTGTGTATTGTTTTTAGTGTGCATGCTTAGAATTCCTAGTTGACTAATAGGTTTATGCGTATTAATATCAGTCCGATGCACATTTGGTTGTCTATATATTGCAACTAGTATACTATAAAATAAATGCAACTTAATATGCATTGCTTACGACCTGTAGGCAACTTAATATACATTGCTTACGAACTGTAGGCAACTTAATATACAGTTCAGTGAATACTTAAGAGTTAAATGAAACATAATTTACGTTTCTCTAAAGTTTACGAATTGTGGACCACTAAATGCACAGTCTTTGAATTTTTGAAAGTTTTTATTTAAAATACTGGGTATTTTTCTTTTAAATATACATATATATCTTCATGAGCTGTAACTTTTCCGATAATCACTTGTTTTTTAAAATAGTTTAATTTGAACGAGTGTTTTCCACTCCTAGATTGAGCATGAAGTAAAATTTCGAGTTTAGAAAAGCCTTAAAATTTGGTTTGGCCGCGTAAACTCAAAATTTTACTTCATGCGCCACGCGTATAAAACTCTGACTTCAGTTGATGTCGAAAATATTCTTGTAAAGCAGTATGCTAAAAACGTGTATTCTAAAAATCACATCACATCAGTGTTTAGTACGCGTGGCGCATGAAGTATAATTTCGAGTTTAGAAAAGCGAAAAATTTGGTTTGGTCGCATAGCGCTGCGCGCTACGCGACCAAACCAAATTTTCAGGCTTTTCTAAACTCAAAATTTTACTTCATGCTTAATCTGGGAGTGGAAAACACTCGTTTGAAAGTTTAATTTGATATTTAAAAAAAATCAACGAATATCTAAAGATTTACAGCTTATACAGTATATTGAGGTATGTATACTTAAAAGAAAAATTCTCTATATATGGATTAATAATTTTGTATATTAAGTGCTCAAATAATATATTGATTATTAATATTGTATATTTAGTGTTCAAATAATATACTGATTGACTGTTAAATATAATATAAAATTTAATTATAAATTAGAGTTTATAAGTAAACGGTTAGTTAGTATAAATGTCGAGAAACACGGTGTGTTTAAGGTAAGCGATGTATTTAATAAATAAGTAAATTGATTAACGCGAAGCGCAGCGGCGTCGCCTGGCTCGGCTGAAATATTTAAAATGATTAAGTTAATATATTCAGTAAGTTAGAGTATAATTGGGGAGACAAAATTTTGATTGCTTTTGCATAAGTTTACTTTTCTATTTCAGCGTGAATACAAAAGCGGGCAACTGTACTGTAAAATAATGTCTAAATTTGCATGACAGGCGCACAACTGTGTAGTTAGTTATAATTTAATTCCGATATTATGCCGTCTCTATGTTTAATTTAGCTTATTATATCGTCATGTTTGTTTTACACTCGAGCTTCCGTCATCCACTGATGAGATTTGCCAGACTCTCTGCTCCTCTCCTTGCTTGCTCGCGCTTGCTTGCTTCCTGTCTCTTAGACAAATACACGAGATGCTCTCTCCTCGGGGGGATTCCCAGCGGCGACTTCAAAATCCTCAAAACTTTTCCACCACCTCGTCCAACTAACAATCATTGTATTAGAAGCTTTTACCTTGATTGTGCTCCATTGTATAATATTTCTACATTCAACATTCGTTTACATAATCTTTTTTTTTATTTGTTGGTTCAAGATCTTGCTACTCCTTATAATTTCATTGCGGTACTTCTCTGAGCTATGCAAAGAATGAAGAAGAATTCTTACTGACAGGCTTAAAAGTTGAGACCATTAAAGTCACATTCATAGTATATAGATCAGTGTTCGGAAATACCATGACATTTATACAGGGTGTCACAGAGTAACTATTCCTAATTTTCAGAAATAGTAGAGGCCACTGAAATAAACATGTTTTATTAATAAACTAGTGTCTGGAAATTTCTCAGTGTCAAAACAATCTGGAAATCTTAAAAACAATCTCAATTACAACAGTAAAGAGTAGTTACTGGGAAAGTAAAAATCGAATTATAGCAACCTTTGAAAAACTACAATTGAGCATTACCGAAAAATGTGGTATCTGACAAAATTTTCTTTTTTAATCTAAGTGTGAAAATCTGTGATCTGCAAAAACAATTGTTCTCGGACAGTCGCACACTGGTCGAAAAGCTCATTCTAGCTGAACATTTCGCTATAAACCGCTTTAGTCTACTTTAAATTGTTCAGAGCCGAAAAAAATATTTGATTAAAAATATAAATTACTCAATATTAAATACTTCTACCCTTCACCAAGGGGTGATCACCATCACATCAAAGCCTTATATAATTTTAACTTTACTGTTAATTAGTGGTTAATACGCGTGGCGCATGAAGTAAAATTTCGAGTTTAGAAAGGCCCCGTGAAAATTTGTCTCGGGTCGCTGCGCGACCCTTAACAAATTTTCTACGCAGGGCTTTTCTAAACTCGAAATTTTACTTCATGCTTAGTATGGGAGTGGACATCACTTGTTTTTAGGAGATTTGAATTGAAGGATCCTCTAGATTACTATACATATTATCATTTTACAAAGACTACAGCTCGAAGGACCAATCATGGTCTTCGGAGACCAAAGGACTACAGAGAATCGAAATGTTTTTTACAAGGAAACAACGAATATCAGAAGGTTTACAGCATGGATAGGAAAGGAAACGTCCAATTTTGAAAAATTATTGGGTTGGTTTTTAGTGCATTTTTAACTTTACTTTCAATCAGTGTTTTATACGCGTGGCGCATGAAGTACAATTTCGAGTTTAGAAAAGCCCCGTGAAAATTTATACGCGGGGCTTTTCTAAACTCGAAATTTTACATCATGCTTAGTCCGGGAGTGGAAGACACTTGCTACTCTAAAATACATCACAACCTTTAAAATATCTATCGTCGTATGCCCATCTTCAGGGGTGATATGTAAGCAAATTATGGCTATTAGGAGTTGTCAAATGAGTGAGTTACTCAACTGTTTCCAAGACACTCTTTACAAAAACCAAAAGTATAAAATTTTACAATAAAAATGTACAATAAACCATAAGTGTGGCACATCATTAAATTCAGAAAAAAATATTCTTTCAATAATATGAAAATCCAAAAGATATTTTACTAGATTAATCTTTAAAAAGTGCCTGTATAATGTCAAAGTTGTAAATGTCTGGATTCAATAGTTTTTGAATAAAGAAATGAAAACGAAATTTAAAAAAATCTGTTTTTCGACAATATTTTAAAAACGAAAAAGAGGATTTTAAATTTGTTTTCAGATTGTTATTGGGCCCTAAATTACACAACTTTGCCCCAATTTAACCGACTCTCTATCTCTTCAAATAACCAAAATTCCCATACATTCTGTTGAAATACGGACACCCTGTATACAGTATAAAGAATCTAGGTACATCATATAAACAATTTACACCAAAGCCAGAAATTATTCGGAGTCAGAATCCTCTGGTAAAGATGCTTGTTCTGGTTGAACTAATAACTTTAACACCTCTGTGTTTAATTTTTGAATGGTAAGCGGCCGAGAAACCTCTGGATTTACCACTAGAACATTCAGGTTGGGGCCTATTTGGTAAACCATCAGTAGAGAACACATCCATTTCGTTTAGCTACTTTGAATATTTATTTTCAAAATTTAAAATTGTTCTATGAGAGGTTCGCCATTTGATTGTCAATTGTGAAAATTATTTATTTTATGTATTAATAAACTTAAATTTTCAGTGTGCGATACAATTTCAATATTCATAATGTCAATCACAAAGAGATAGACTGCTTTATTTTTTGTTCTAGCGTTTTTTGAGCGCGCCAAATATCGAATAATGTTCTCCAAGAAATTGTTACGCTACCTAAAAAAAATCACTGCTTGTAAACGGGCAAAAATGGGCAGCTAAATATTATTTATATATTACACTAATTAGTTATTATGTATAAAAAATAAAGATTCATTACTAAGAACGGCTAAGAATGTATACTTTAACCTTATTCGAGTTTAACTTTGTAAAATTTTACTATAGGATTCTTTACTTAATTTAAATTAGTATATCTATATGTTGACTAAAGTTATGTTAAAAATATTTAAATCCATGTTGTATATATACCACTGGAATATATATTCATCTTTAAATTAAATTTTCAACGAAACACAAATGTAAAAAAATAAATTAAACTTGGGCGTTTGGAGCGCGTAAAATCCACAACTGAACGACGTAAACGATGCGTGCACTTTGGTTACTGATAACTACTGGACCAAAGGTCGGAGGGGTTTATGACTTTACCTACGCACCCTCTGGACAATAAACTGCTCATATTCCAAGAAAAAAATCTGTTTTCTAAACAGTTGATTTTCGGCGAAATGTTCAGCTAGAATCAGCATTTCGACCAGTGTGCGTCGGCTTGAGTTCCGCAGAGCTAAATACAAAAGAGAGAAGAACAACATTCAAGATTATAAAAATAAGAAAGCCAAGATCCTCAGGCAGGCGGGAAAACCTTATTTGTCAAGGAAAGGCATCCCTAAACTAGACATAAAACTTCCGAAACAGGTGCGTGGAATAACATTGTATCTGCATGTAGAGTTGATTTGTACTTGAGGTGCGCGTTTTGGCGGTAAGTTGCGTTTGTATCAGACGTGTTAGTTAGTTTTGAAGTAATTTGATATTAATGAATGAAATATTTGCTTCTAGATTCAATTTTGTAAACCAAATTAGATTTAGTATTCAATAAAAATAAGAACAAAACATCTTTAATTTTTATATTGAATAAGTTGAGTTAACATTACTGCTTACACATTTAGGGTGAACGTACAGCAATTTTTTGGCTGTATAAAGGGAAACTACAAAACAAACTTAAAGATTAAACTAGTTATCAAGGTCGATTTATCAAGCTAAATGAGTAATAAAAAAGCAACCTTTTGCAAAGTCAAATACATTTTTAATTTCTATGTAGGGTGAAGTTTGTTCAGACAAATGTACTAAAGCTAGCCGTACATTGGGATTTGATGTCTACGGAAATCTGCAGAAATCAACATATGCTAATTCCAGTTACGTTCAACAATCAGAGATTTTGAAAGGCTGCGTTAGCAAAACGGATGTAAAGCGCCGCACAATAAAAAATAAGATTAGTCGCAGGAACGCAACGTTTACTCACGTTGTACAAGTTGGAGACAAAAAACAACCAGTTTGCCAGAAAACTATGTATGATATATATAGAGTAACTCCTCGTAGATTGCAAATACTTCAGGATAAATTTAAAAACAACATTAACACCAATGACAACCGAGGTAAACACTGTAATAGGCCTCATGAAATAAAACCAGAAATAGAACAGATTCTCCGTGAACATATTAAAAGCTTCCCAACGTACGAAAATCATTATTCCAGGAAACGTGGTGATAGAGACCGAAAATACTTTAATCCCAGTTTAAGTCTGAAGAAAATGTACAAACTGTTTTGCAAAAAAGATCCAAATATTGTTGTGAAAAATTTGTTATACCATCATGTCTTCAAATCTGAATTCAAACTTAGTTTTGGCCAGCCTCGATCTGATACTTGCAAAACATGCGACAAATATTTTAATCAGCTGCAGATCCATGCAGAAAATCAGATGGAAATGGACAAATTACTACAAGAGAGTGAGTTTCACCACCGTAAAGCCTACAAAACATAAGATTGTGATACTAAGGCAGCAAGAACCAATCCCAACCTGATTGTTTTAGGAGGAGATCTCAAATAGCAAGTGCTATTTATGCCACAACTCACCCATTTTACTATATTTTACCAATGACAGTTTTATTGTTACAACTATGGTATTCACGATGTTTCAACTGGTAAGGCATCAATGATGTTGTACGTGTAGCAAAAGGAGATCCCTGGAAATTGCTTCGTGCTTACTGAAATACCGATATACACCGGTTATACCAGGTCTAGAACGAAAGCTAATCTTGTGGTCAGACAGATGCGTTGGCCAAAATAACAACTGGATTTTGGTAGATCTGTTTATCTATCTAATTCGGAAAAAAATGTTTACTACTATTGAGAAAGAATTCCTATGCACTGGGCATAGTTTTATGCCCTGCGACAGAGATTTCGCGTTGATAGAATCCAAGAAGAGAATGTCAAAAGTAATGCTTCCTTCTCAATGGAAAGGTGTGATTGAAGAGAGTCGTTCTAGTGATCCATTTCAAGCTGTAGAAATGAATTTGGATGACTTTAAGAATTTCGACAGAATTCAGGAAGCACGTACACGACCCGGCAAGTTAAAGATCACAAGTGCAATATACCTGCAGTTGTCGTCTGATGACCCAACAACCATAAAAGCAAGGTCTCACCCCAATGAGTTAGAACCTTGGAAGTAATTTAATCTTCTTCCTTGTGCCAGATCTGGACAACTGAGAAGAGTACAAATTCAAAAAAACCTTCTTGCACTAAAGAACATTGAGCTAAAGAATATGTACGAAATGCCATTACCCATTGAAGAAAGTCGTCCTAGTGATCCATTTCAAGCTGTAGAGATTAATTTGGATGACTCTATGAATTTCGGTACAATTCAAGAAGCACATACACGATCTCAAGTGCAATGTGGCTGCAGTTGTCGTCTGATGACTCAACAACCATAAAAATAAGGTCTTGCCACAATGAGTTAGAACCTTGGAAGTCATTTAATCTTCTTTCTAGTGCCAGATCTGGACAGCTGAAAAGAGTACAAATACAATGAAACCTTCTCGCACTAAAGAACATTGAGCTAAAAAAAATGTACGAAATGCCATTACCCATTAAATCAAATAAGCTTGATGACCTTAAAGACATGTGTCAGTACATGCTACCAGAAGATACAGCCTTCTATGAGGGACTTATAAGATCTAAACGTATATACAAACAATCCAAAGGCAAATTTGCGCCTCAACCAGCATAATCACAGATTTATGGAACAACGTTGTATCTTTCTGGTGCACATACAACGTTGTTCTATTATAAATATCTTTGTTCTCATCCCACATCCTAAATATAATATGTTTTTAATCAGGTATTCCCTATTATTTTAATAAAAATTGTTTATGATCCTATTCAGGTGTAACACTTTTAAAACAGATTGTTGCCAACTATTTTAGTTTTTTTGTAAAATTTAATCTTTGTGGGATACAACGTTCTTCCGGCCACGGGCTAAATTATTTTCGTTGTTGTCATTTTACATTCCACAAATTATTTTTAATTAGAAAAATTTGTGTTCGATTGGAAATGCATCAATTAAATTTGCATGCATCTTGCCTACAGAGCAGCTTACGGTAAACTAACGAAGCTAGGTGAATTTATGTGGAGCAACATCCTGAGAGTCACCTTCCCTGTTTTACATTATTTTCAAGATTGTATCAGCGTTTTAAAATTTATAGTTTTTCTTGACAACGAGAAATTTCCGGACATTAGTTAATTAATAAAAAAAATATTTCTTTGCCCTGTAGCATTTCTGAAAATTAGAGATAGTTATTTTGTGGCAGCCCGTTTAAGTATTGAAATATCGGATGTATATTTATATATTTATCCGATATATATCAACTTCTTGATAATTATTCTTGTTCATAAATATTTATATTATTTATTAATTATAGAGGGTATACATGTCCTAATTACAGCGTAAATGCTGTAAATCTTTAAATATTGGTTGTTTTTTGAATGAATTCAATTTGAAGCTATAATCGAGTGTTTTCTACTCTCAGACTAAGCATGAAGTAAAATTTTGAGTTTAGAAAAGCCCCGCGTAGAAAATTAGAAAATAGAATTTTCACGGGGCTTTTCTAAACTCAAAATTTTACTTCATGCGCCACGCGTATAAAACACTGATTTGATGTGAAGTTCAAAATGTATAACTAATTTATTTTAAAATTAATGATTTTAAAATTATTAAATATTTGTCCAGTGAGGGGCAAGTCACCTCCCCTCCCCTCCTTAGCTATGCCTATGAAAAAAATCCCTAATAGAAACATTCCTTGTGTTTTGAACTTTAAGTTTAGAAAAGCCTCAAAATTTAGTTTCGTCGTGCTTTTTTAAACTCGAAACGCTCGTTGGACACTTTACATTTTTGTTTAGAATAAAAGAAACAGCGAATGGCAGCAAAATTATTAAAATTCATATCAGAATTTAAATAAATCTTGCTGTAAAAATATGTCTAAATATAATCTTAAATATCCTAGTAGTTTATTAGGGTAAGTAAGAGATAGATAATAAATCGTTTAGAACTGGAATATCTCTTCGGGGAATACTTGCGGAGGATTTGTTAAATGAGGCTGCCAATCGCAGGGCCGGTCCCGAATTAGTCCTTCTCCTCCTCCTGTCTGTATATATGTGTGAGTGTGTCTGAATAAGATCCGGGACCAAAAGTGGCACATTGCGGTCTCTCGCCGCCTCCTCCCCGACTACATAAATAACGTCGCGGTTCACTACAACTTTCCCGAACTTCCGACTGACTCCCCGCACTCAAATCTACTTATTATGGCAACAGTCTGCTGCGATCCACCGTTTTCTGATCTCGCCCACTTCCATTATCTTACACAGAGCGTATAAATTAAAACTTTTGCCCGGCAAACAAGTAATAAAATATACAATAAATTCTTTTCATTTGGCGACCGTCGGATTGGATTAATAAGAGAGGAAAAAATAGTCCTGGGTTTTTTTTTGAAGCAATTATCGGGTTTTATAGAGGAAGTTTCTAGACTTTACTAGACTAGGGGTAATAAACACGTTAGATGTAGGGGAAACTATGGGTTATATTGTTATTAGAAGGGATGTTAAAATTATTTGTCACCTCATACATTTAAAAAACCTGAATCGTAAAAATTCTACTAACTTAAATTAATGTAAAATCAAATAAATTAAGTGGGAATAACAATAATCCAGTATTAAAAATACAAAGGATGTTGCTGTTAATGTTAACTTCAGGTATTTTCAGAATTATTTATTGATAGTGGGTACAGAGTACCCGAAATCTACATTTAGCATTTTCAAATAATATCTGAAGAAATAAATATAACTGTGTTTTTATTAAATGATATATATCTTAACGTAACTAATAATAATCTAAATTATTTCCACAATGTTTAAAAGCTAAATATAAGACATTAGCTTTAATCCAAGTCCTTTCACTTCTAATTTTTTATTATTTCTCCTTTCACTTTTAGTTTGTATTTGTTAGTTGGTTTGAAGAGAATTTGACCTAAACGATACATACAGCGTGTAATCGAACTAATGTACATCCTCTTAAGGGCGTATACACAAAATATTTTGACACCAATTGCAGAAAAAATAAAATCGGAAAAAAATTGGATTTTTCATAATTTTTTATGCATTTTTTACTTTTTGAGAACTTTTGGTTACCTGTGTTCATGATATTTTTCGTGGATGCGTAAGTTGTTGTATTTTTTATTTACTTTTACTACTGCGAGGCGCATAAATCACTTCGCACGCACTATCGAGACGTATAAATCACTTAGCACGCACTACACACACACACACTGTCTATAATTACTAGATGAAACTGGGTCACGTATAAAAAAATCACAATAACAACATAGACATAATTCTTCACAATCTGACCCACTTTTCTCTGGATGGTGTAATTCGATATCCAAATCGTTTAAAAACTACCAGTCTATATGGAATCTCTCTTAAAATACGCAATGTGCGCGTATACCAGCTACCACAAACATGTGGCCTATTATTATTAAGTAAAGGTTCATGATATTTTTCGTGGATGCGTAAGTTGTTGTATTTTTTATTTACTTTTACTACTGCGAGGCGCATAAATCACTTCGCACGCACTATCGAGACGTATAAATCACTTAGCACGCACTACACACACACACACTGTCTATAATTACTAGATGAAACTGGGTCACGTATAAAAAAATCACAATAACAACATAGACATAATTCTTCACAATCTGACCCACTTTTCTCTGGATGGTGTAATTCGATATCCAAATCGTTTAAAAACTACCAGTCTATATGGAATCTCTCTTAAAATACGCAATGTGCGCGTATACCAGCTACCACAAACATGTGGCCTATTATTATTAATTATTTTTAATAATTATTTGTGAGCTATCTACTAAAGGTATGGTAATTTCAAATGCAGGTATTGTTTATTTAAACGCTGCCCCTTATGTGGTAGAGAGCCTGTACAGTAGTTCGTTTACACGCTGTATACTTCAATAGAGCGTTGTAACAAATCAAATCAAATAAGATTTTAAATATTTCATTGTATAATTAAATATCTGGGGGTGTATTTGCACGGGAAGTAGTTGTTTCAATGGATATTTATCGTTTTAAGTTGTCTTATTAATTAAGACATTGTTTGCATTTTCACGAATAACATTTTCTATTAAAGTATATGTAACGTTTAAGTCAAATTCTCTTCAAACCAACTAACAAATACAAATTAAAAATGAAAGGAGAAATAACAAAAAATTAGATGTGAAAGGACTTGGATTAAAGCTAATGTCTTAGGCCATCTATAGACGCGTTTCGAGATTTATCTCTCTTCAGTATAGCTTTGCTTATGACGTATATTGTATTGTATATTATAACTATCATGGATATAAATTTGGATTCCACATCATCCAATTCCCCGTTTACGCTTTCCATACACCATGAATAAACAAAAACCTAATCTTTACGCCATCGTAAAAGTAACGATTTGATATTGTTATGAAATTTTACACAGATTGCGTTTTTTTTTTAATTCCGGGGACACGTTCTATAAGGTCTAACCGGAATTACTTGCACGGCACACCGGAGACCACTACGTATTTACACATTTATTTATTTATACTTTCATTTGCATATATATTCGAGTGACTCCCCCGGACGGCATTGTGCGGATTAGGATAAGTGGCGCTCGAATATTTAAAACGGGGCCGAATAAAAATGTTGTTTGTTTTTTGGACGAGTGGGTGTTTTATCTGAAATGAAAACAAAAACTGGTACAACTTTTGAAAATATGAATTTTTATCAAGGATTATATTACTCATCATATATTTAGCCGATATTAATTGAGAATTTTACTTAGTTACCAGGTATAGATAAAAGGATATACCCTTGACGATGTGGTATAATCATTTTGGTTTTTCGGTGGGTCCAACAAAGCAAAAATAATGGATAATAATTTAAATCTAAAGCCATGATTTAATACCTGTCATACCAAGAAATTTTTGTATTTCTCAACAAATGTCAATTAAAATCGCATTGAATCGGTTCGAAAAGCGTTCAGTTTTAAAAATAAGCTACATAATGTATTCTTTCTTTAATGAGTGGGAAGCAGTTTTAAATGCCAAAAACTGCTTCCCACTCATTAAAGAATACATTGTGTAGCTTATTTCTAAACCTGTGAAAAGCAAAAATACGAATTTCTTGAGCAGACTTTGGACGAACACCTGGCAGGTATTCATTATATAATCGTAACGAATACCACTCGAGCAATCAAAAAAGGTGATTATTTTTCACTCGTCACTCGACATAATCCCTAAAATACCACTCGAGCTAAGTCTCGTGGTTTTTCGCAGATTACGTCTTCTTGCTCGTAAAATAATCGATAATTTTCGATGCTCTTGTAATATTATAACTGATTATAATTGTTGAACGATTTAATTTAATATAAAAATAAAAAACAAGCTCCTAGTTTTCAAAGTTCATTATAAAAAGATACATGTGCCGGGAACAAAACTATTCTTGGGTTCCCGGCCAGCGGCGTAACTAAGGGGTGCAAGACACCGCAATGCGATGGAGTGCCCGGAGGCTAGGGGGCCTCCTACCAATGTCGCCTTACAGTATGAGTATAATACGCATTACCAAGCAAATAAAAATCTTAAAAATCTCACACAGACTCTTTTAAACGTTATTTAGAACTCTAAATAAAAAAAAAACTGTCCCGTTTTTTGTATCGCTTTGAAAAATCGTGTAAAGTAAAAACTTTGAGCGCTTGGATTAAACACATATTCTGAACATCAAAAAAGTACTCCAAACAAAATTATACACTTTTCGAAATACTAAAATTGCGTGGACAATATTTAGAAACCTGACAGTTTATGAAGTTAATGAACAGTAAAATATTGTGATGTATAAAATACATCGCTTATGTATTTGATTGGCACTTTAATACACTGTAAAATTGTTTATTTCATGTAAACGAATCTTTTGCTCTTTTGTAACATCTAATGTAACTTTCTTTGAAATGTGTAGGTATACTTAATAGAAAAATCGCGGTGTATATACAGGGTGGGCCATTTAGTGGTTTATTTTTAAATCAAAGGTTATTTTGATACTGACATCTTTTTCCCGCTCGAAATCTTGACAGAACGTCGGTATCATTCCTCCGCGGTACGAAATGAGTCGCTTTACGCTTATACAACGTTTGCAATATTTAAACTTATTTATAAAGTGAGTGCTGTGTAGCCCAAACAGTGCGTTTGATGAAAAGAAGTTTTGGCCGAAATGAATCACCCACCGCGCCTGCTGTACGCAAGTTTGTGCAAAAAGTTCGTGAGACTGGCATGCTATTGGACAACACTCATGGTCCTCGTTCTCGTACGGTGCGCACAGACGAGAATGTGGCTGCTGTAACCGAGAGTGTGAGACTCAATCCACGAACATCAACTCACCGTCGATCTCAACAGCTCAACATTGCACACACTAGCCTGAGGAGAATTCTGCACAAAGATCTCGGATTATTCGCTTACAAGGTCCAATTGACTTAGCAATTGAAGGCGCATGACCACCCGCTTCGTTATCGCTACGCAGTTTGGGCCTTAGAGTAGCTTGAATTGGACAACGATTTTTGGCGAAAAATCATCTTTTCTGACGAGGCTCATTTTCATCTTGGCGACTAAGTTAACAAACAAAATTGCCGCATCTGGGGCTCGGAAAACCCGCACGTTATTGTCGAGAAGCCAATGCATCCCCGGAGAGTGACAGTTTGGTGCGGATTGTGGAGTGGTGGCATCATTGGACCATTTTTCTTCGAAAATGAGGCTGGAATCAACGTTTCGGTCAATGGTGAGCGTTGCAGAGCCATGTTATTCGACTTTTTTTTTAATGAAATTGAAGACATGGATTTGGACGACCTCTGGTTCCTGCAGGATGGCGCGCCATGCCACACAGCTCATGCCACAATCGATCTTTTGCGCACTAAATTCCCAAATCGTGTTATCAGCTGGATTGGAAACCCTAAGAGATGTTTCGATGTTTCGATTTGGCCGAGAATATTCACTCAATTTTTGATATCAGTATTTGTATTCGTATTTGACAAATTTAATTATTTTAGAGTAAACATGTACAATCATCTCTTGTAGAATAAAAATTTCTCAATTTTGACTTATGCTATTATGACCGTTTGCAATGCTTTACATAAACAATATGAATTCATCTATATTCGTTTTTAGGTACAATATAATACTTGAAGTGAAACTGTTTGGAATTATGTAGGAATCTATTTAATATTTCATGTGGTAATTTGTAGGTCGTGGGGGTTAACTCGCGTAAACGCAAAGGGACAAAGGGTAGAAGTACCCAGCTAGTGAGAGAGAGGGGGAGCACTAACGACACACTAAAACTGCAATTAAACGTTTGTAATATGAATGTCTGGCAGCGTACATAAAGTGTATCATTTTGAACCCCTTGGCTTCATTAACGGCGGTGTGTCCCGTTTTTGTGACAGTGACACCTGTTCTGGTGCGGGGGGTCGAGGGGCTTGAGGGGGCCTCTAACGACGGACCATTGTCGAGGGACGGTAATGGGCTCTGGAGGGAAAATAGAAGGGAAAGCGGGAGAGATAGCGTTATCTGTCAGAACCACTCGTCCTTACGGAGGAGGAAGGGAAAGGTCCAAGGGACCAGGGAAGCGCACTTCAAGCTCCTCTCGAGGACCTTTCTTGCGACGTACTAATACATCCGCGTTCGCATTCTTATTAAAACGAATTTACACGAACGTAAATTTCGATAAAGCATATAACGCACTATTAAGGTTGTTTATTTTCCGGAGGACGACGCAATTTCGTAACTATGGCAAAATTAAATTGTGCTAAAGGAACTTTATTTTCCATCTAATTTAACTTCTATGGGATAATTTTATCTTTTGGCAGATTAATTAAACCTTTCTTTTTATACTATTACGCGTATGCGTAAATTACAAAAAATAAATAAATTTATTATATAAACTGAATTCATATCGCTCGGCGAGGTTCGATTCCCGTGCATGGAGAGGTGTTATTTAAAAATAATATTTCGTCATGTCCCTGGGTGTTGTGTGAATGTGTTGTAACGTCCAAATATACATGTTATATCACCTAATATGATTCGAATCACGAATACTCGAATAAAGGAATCGTAAGAAATAAATATGATTCGAATCCTGTTTTTTCGAATCTCGAATACAAATCCTTTAAGAATAAATTTGATTTTATTATATTTTTGCAACCATTAATATATAAATATCGTTACCAGTTATTTTAACAAAAATATTCAAAACATAATTATTTATTATTAACAGTGAACATCGTTGCTAACAGACTAAATATCTGATTTCCTGTTACTCTGATTATAGATGTATTTGTGTGTTTTTGAACTTCACTTCAAATCAGTGTTTTGTACGCGTGGCGCATGAAGTAAAATTTCGAGTTTAGAAAAGCCCGAAAATTTGTCTCGGGTCGCTGCGCGACCCTCGACAAATTTTCACGGGGCTTTTCTAAACTCGAAATTTTACTTCATGCTTAGCCTGGGAGTGGAAACACTCGTCGAATGCCTGAAAATTACGAAAATAAAAAAAAAACACTGAATATCATTAAAACCAAGAACGTCAGAGAAAAGTCATGGAATTATATTCAAATTGACCAAATCAAATAATATAAAACAACATTTTGAAAACTGGATTATTATCTTTAAAAACATTTTTAGTCATTTAATGTTCTTATCAAAGTATTCAGTTTGCAGTTTCGAACGAGCGTTTCCACTCCCAAACTAAGCATGAAGTAAAATTTCGAGTTTAGAAAAGCCCCGTGAAAATTTGTCGAGGGTCGCGCAGCGACCCGAGACAAATTTTCGGGCTTTTCTAAACTCGAAATTTTACTTCATGCGCCACGCGTACAAAACACTGATTTGAAGTGAAGTTCAAAAACACACAAATACATCTATAATCAGAGTAACAGGAAATCAGATATTTAGTCTGTTATCAACGATGTTCAGTGTTAATAATAAATAATTATGTTTTGAATATTTTTGTTAAAATAACTGGTAACGATATATATATATTAATGGTTGCAAAAATATAAGAAAATCAAATTTATTCTTAAAGGATTTGTATTCGAGATTCGAAAAAACAGGATTCGAATCATATTTATTTCTTACGATTCCTTTATTCGAGTATTCGTGATTCGAATCATATTACCGGAGACAAATTTTCTGGGCTTTTCTAAACTCGAAATTTTACTTAATGCGCCACGCATATAAAACAGTGATTTAGCGAAAATTTTAAAAACACACAAAAGACATTTTTCAAGTTAATCCTTACAATTAATTCGAATTATTTTTGACGACTTAAAACCTTTTGTAAGTATTCGAATTCTTTTATAAATATTCGAATCCTTTTATGATTTGAATCGCCCACATTTGGATTCGAGTACGAATCCTCTTAAAAGAATTTAACGAATCCGGATCACGAATCCAGTTGAACTAAAGTATTCAAATGCCTCTTTTGTATCCTCTAAAAGGATCTGAATCCAGGATTTGAATCCAGAATTCGAATCCTGAATGATTCGAATCCTGCCCAGCTCTGTTACTTAGCATAAGTTAAATTAAATATTAATACAAATAGAAATTAATGTTGGCTAATAGTCAAGTAAGTAAAGCCAGGCAAAAGCCAAACCCAAAAAAAAATTTACGCTTCTTTTAGTTTACAAAAGCAATAAATATAATATACAAAATTACGAAAATGTTAGTATAAACTGCAAACAATAAGACCTAATTAATAAGACTACTAAGACAATAATTGTCCATTAAAACAACTACTTCCCGTGCAAATACACCGCAGGATATTGAATTATACAAGGTCCGGCAATTACATTGAATGGTTTTTGATAGCTTGCTGTAAAGGAGCAAATAAAGTATGTAATAAATGTTTTTGGAAGAAATTGAAACTATATTAAGTAAAGTTTACAACAACACTATTGGCATCCAAATATCACATCTGTAAGTTGTCCACTGCCCGCTTCTATGCGTTGCTGTAATCTGCCTCGGAAATTTAAAAAAACGCACTGTAATAGATTTTCATTAGCATTTAACAATAGTATTTTTTTACCGAATTAAGTGTTTTAGCTCTTAAAGTGTCTGAAGACGTCTCTGGTAAACTTTAGACTTCAAATTGCCCTAAAGGAAAAATCGGGAGCAGTTAAATCGGGCGATCTTGCAGGCCAAACAAACGTCTCAGTGTTACCACAATAGATTCGATCAAGATATACAGGGCTATTCAATAGAATGGAAAAGATTTCAAACGTTTATTTCTTTCAAACTACAAAAGTTAGAACCATAATTCGAACGTTCCTGGACAGACAAAAGTTTAAAATTTGAACAGTCCAGGCAGAAGTTCCAACCACGGCCGCATTGGCGCTGTTATGTGTCATGTTGATTGTGGTAAAATGGCGAAACAAAAAGAAAAATAATTTTGTGTGCTGCATTTAGCAAAACTAGAGCCCATTATTGAACGTGCTTTTTGCCGTCAGATTAATGAACAACCGCCTCGTCAAGAGCAGATTTACCAGTTGCATCGAAAATTCGTGGTCGATGGTTGCATCTGCAAACAGAAAAGCACGATGTTCAGGCACATCGAATAAAAATGTCGAACGTACTTGTACAGTTTACGAAAAGAAGCCCAAAAACCTGTCTTGAAAATATGCGATTTCGAATTGTTGAAGCTGTAAATTCTATAACTAGAGACCAGCTGATTCGTGTGTGGCAAGAAATGAGCCACCGATTTGATATTTGTCGTGTAACATATGGTGGTCATATGAATTAATAAAATTTGAACTTTTCTATTTCAAGGAACGTTGGAATTGTGTTTCTATCTTTTGTCGTTTGGAAGAAATAGATGTTTGAAATCTGTTCCTTTATTTAAAAAGCCCTGTATAACTTTACCGCAAATACTCATTGATTAACAAGAGAATTAGCAATAGTGGGTAAAACTTTAGGAATCAATGTACGGATAAATCGTTTTTTGGCAAACACATCAGTAATGTTTCCATAGCAAGCTATAAAAAAGCCATTCAATCTAACTGCCGGACCCTGTACAATGAAATATTTAAAAGCTTATTTGATTTGTTACAACGCTATATGATGGTATTTATAACATTAGGGTCAAATTCTCTTTAAGCCAACAAACAAATAAAAATAAAAAGTAGAAGGAGTGATTACTCTAATTAACAACATTTTTGGACTGTAATTCGATTTAAAGCAGCCTCTACATAGCTAATTCAAATAAGCAATATTTTATATGATTAATTAAAATTGAAAGTGAAAATTGATAAGTATTAAAATTCCTTGTATTTTTACCTTATTTAATTTTAACTTCTATCGCCCTATTATGTTGTTGAAAATGTGAAAAAAGATTCACCTCTTTTGCTGTTTCTGTATAATTTCCAGTATTTCGCCGGAAAATTTTCGGGTATTTTAAAAGTCGACGTTTTACTTCATATAAAAACGTATTAAAATTAATATCGACTTTCTGCAAAATGTGTGTCTCATTGAAACAACTACTTCTCGAGCTAATTAAGAATTAAGGATTGGTTGTCGGGAGGGCAGCCATAGCCCACTTAGGCCAAGTTTTAGGCCGATTGTAGTGCCTTCCTCCTGATCCGGGTCCTTCACGTTTGGGCTGGGTTTCCCTTAACATACTATCCCTTAGTTTTGATAGGGCCGGACACTCGTGAAGTATGTGTCTTGCTGCCTCATCCTCTTCGTTGCATCTTCGGCTAATACCCCGACAGATATTGAATTATACAATCTGTCGGGGTATTAGCTCGAGAAGTAGTTGTTTCAATGAATATTTGGAGACTTATCTCAATAAAACAAACATTTTGCAGAAAGTCGATATTAATTTTAATACGTTTTTATATTTTTTAAATATTCTGCAAACTATTGACAAACTCAAATTTTCTTTATGTTTAATTGTCTTTATGTTTTACTTCATGCCTAATTGAGGAGTGGCGTTTGTTAATTAGACATTTCAAATTGAACGCTTTTTATTTTCATTATTAAACAAACGTCTTTATCTAAAGTTTAGCTCGTGAATAATCATTTTTTCAGGGGGTGAAAGAGTGATTTTCGGATTTAGTGTGGTCTGGTAGGCGCATTTTCATTTTTGCGCGCCCCATTCGAACAAACGGCAGTAATGACCGTACAGAGTAGCGATTTTAATGGGTCAACGAACGACTATGCGGTATGATTACGTGCTAATTCTATGTATAAAGTTATTCAACGAGATTCGGCCCGCAGTTATGTGTCAATTTGGTACAATTGGCACAATGGCGTTAATGCGCAGTCGACCGACGCTCCGCCACAATAGGGAATAATTGCGACGAATCGCTCCACCGACACGACGAGTGTGTCGTCGAATTTGCGAACAATAATTTACGTTCTTGAAAAATATCTAATCTTAATAAATCATTAATGATAATTACGCAAGCCATCATGGAAACGCAGATGTTATAAGTATCAAACTCATAAAATGACTACTCTTACCAATTTATTCTATGAGCACACATAAATCAATGAGTTCCTAACTAAACTAATTTCCTAATATTTAAATAAAGTATAGTTTACTAAAAACCCATACAAAATATCCTAAAAATTTAGGAAAGATCAATTTTCTTAATAGCCAATCCGAAATCAGTGCAGTGAACAACTTTTTTAGGTTCAACTTTCAACTTTCAACTTTCAATTTTCAACTTTCCTTTATTTCGTGTTATTACAAAAGTGTACACTCGTCATGGGTAAGATACATACAAGTAAAATGAATAAATAAAATTTGCGTAAAAAATAAATAAATAAATAAACAATAATAATAATTGATATATATGGATTAAAATGAAAACATTGCATTGTACAATATAAATATAAAACAGTGAAATGTATGGAAGTAATACAATATCGTTACAAACACATTAAAATTCTATTTAAATTCAAAAAGTGAATACCACAAGCAACTAGAGCGTGAACATTCATATGCTAAGGTCTTTATAATCATCCTCTAAGCATTCAGATAAACTGTAAAATGCTTTTTTACAGAGATAGTGTTCGTTAATGAAGAGCGAACCAAACAAGATTTCTCTCTTGTATATCTTTATAATATATTGTGTAAATATTGAGTAATTAAAGCCTTTTTGGGGGGTTTTGGCTTTTGCCTGGCCTTAGTCTCTTGACTATTAGCCAACATCAATTTTTAATTTGTCTCAATATTTATTAAACTTATTCCAAGTTATATAACATGCATATTTAGACGTCACAACACATTCACACAACACCCAGGGTCACGACGAGATATTATTTTTAAATAACATCGAATCGAGAATCGAACCCGTTCTGTGGCTCGAGCGATATACCGTCCGGCGACATTACCGCTCGGCCACCACCTGCCGGATTATGCCCTTTTCAATTATGTAAAAATCCTAAAATACCCAATAAATATATTTTCGGCTTTTTTAATAGAACGTCAAAAAAGTGTAATAAGAAAGCTTGTTAAAATATCGTAATGACATTTAGTTAGAATATAGAGAATAGATTGTTCTTTTAAAATACGTAAACATCCAATATTTTTCCAATAATAGTTTTTACGCTACGTGCATTTCATACAAGTTCAAATGCAAATAGTAAAACAACCATTAATGGGACCATTTATTATTTATATATATATATATATATATATATATATATATATATATGTATATATATGAAGATATACAGGGTGAATTTTTTTTCATGTTCTCATTCCAGTGATGATATAGCCAACTATGGTTTCCATATAAAAAATGCAAGTTTGTGTTGTATCTCGAAAACTAATGTAAATATAAAATATCTGATAAAATGTTATTATTCAGTGTAAAATTATCTAAAACTTTGCCATTTGCAGTTTTTTCTCTTTATTAACTCAGAAAAATCGATTTGAAAAAATCGACACTTTTCTCATTTTTCAAAATATCTATACTATTGACTTTTTCAAAAGTTTTACAATTGTTTTTTATTTAGCTTGTAAAACTGCACTACTTTGCCCATTTAACCGTTTCTCTATGTCATATAGTTTCCAAGATCCCCATAGTGAACTTGAAAACAAAAACTCACCTTATATATATATATATATATATATATATATATATATATATATATATATATATATATACAGAGAGTTTTATGTAACACCGAACATTTTCATTCAATACAATTTGACACCTTCAATTTTTAAGGGATGTGTAAATTGGATTGCCTATATGACCATTACAAATTGTAGCCACTCAATCGCAATTAATGCCTCAACTGGTACATACAGGCAGCTTTTCTTTTAAGTATACATGTTCCAATTACAGCGTATATGCCGTATATTATTAGACAATCGTTGTTTTTAAAATAGTTCAATTCGAAACTTAAAATGAGTGTGTTCCACTCCCAGACTAAGCATGAAGTAAAATTTCGAGTTTAGAAAATCCTGAAAATTTGGTTTGGTCGCGTAGCGCGAAGCGCGGAGCGGCCAAACCAAATTTTCAGGCTTTTCTAAACTCGAAATTTTACTTCATGCGCCACCGGTACAAAACACTGACATATTACGAAGTTTAAAACACACCGCTAAACTTTACATTGAATCGGTGTTTTGTACTGATGGCGCATGAAGTAAAATTTCGAGTTTAGAAAAGCCTGAAAATTTGGTTTGGCCGCTACGCGCTTCGCGCTACGCGACCAAACCAAATTTTCAGGCTTTTCTAAACTCGAAATTTTACTTCATGCTTAGCCTGGGAGTGGAAACACTCGTTTAAAGCTTTAAATTGAATTCTATTAATAAACCGAGCATCGGAAAATGTTCAACGTACGCAAAGGTATACTTGAAAGAAAAATTCTCGTTATGAATATGTTCGGTGTTACATAAAACTCTCTGTATATATATATATATATATATATATATATATATATATATAAGGTGTTTCATTGTTAGGTTGATAAGTATAAGGATACATTAATTGGAATTAATTTCACAGTTTAATAAATAGTTTTGATTCGATATCCCTTGTAAAGAAGGAGAAGAAAAGGCGAAAAATGTAAAATGTATTTATTGTGTTTCTTTTTCAACAAATATATTATAGTAGTAAATATTTGTGCACTGATTTATTAAAGCAATTTTTTAAGAATAAATGGCATGGAATAAAATACGTAAACATCCAATATTTTTCCAATAGTAGTTTTTACGCTACGTGCATTTGATACAAGTTCAAATGCAAATAGTGAAACAACCATAAATGGGAACATTTATTATTTATATATATATATATATATATATATATATATATATATATATACATATATATATATATATGTATATATATGAAGATATACAGGGTGAATTTTTTTCATGTTCTCATTCCAGTGATGATATACTATGGTTTCCATATAAAATGCAAGTTTGTGTTGTATCTCGAAACTAATGTAATTATAAAATATCTGATAGAATGTTATTATTCAGTGTAAAATTATCTAAAACTTTGCCATTTGCAGTTTTTTCTCTATATTAACTCAGAAAAATCGATTTGAAAAAATCGACACTTTTCTCATTTTTCAAAATATCTATACTATTGACTTTTTCAAAAGTTTTACAATTGCTTTTTATTCAGCTTGTAAAACTGCACTACTTTGCCTATTTAACCGTTTCTCTATGTCATATAGTTTCCGAGATCCCCATAGAGAACATGAAAACAAAAACTCACCTTATATATATATATATATATATATATATATATATATATATATACAGAGAGTTTTATGTAACACCGAACATTTTCATTCAATACAATTTGACACCTTCAATTTTTAAGGGATATGTAAATTGGATTGCCTATATGACCATTACAAATTGTAGCCACTCAATCGGAATTAATGCCTCAACTGGTACATACAGGCAGCTTTTCTTTTAAGTATACATGTCCCAATTACAGCGTATATGCCGTATATTATTAGACAATCGTTGTTTTTAAAATAGTTCAATTCGAAACTTAAAATGAGTGTGTTCCACTCCCAGACTAAGCATGAAGTAAAATTTCGAGTTTAGAAAATCCTGAAAATTTGGTTTGGTCGCGTAGCGCGAAGCGCGGAGCGGCCAAACCAAATTTTCAGGCTTTTCTAAACTCGAAATTTTACTTCATGCGCCACCGGTACAAAACACTGACATATTGCGAAGTTTAAAACACACCGCTAAAATTTACATTGAATCGGTGTTTTGTACTGGTGGCGCATGAAGTAAAATTTCGAGTTTAGAAAAGCCTGAAAATTTGGTTTGGCCGCTCCGCGCTTCGCGCTACGCGACCAAACCAAATTTTCAGGCTTTTCTAAACTCGAAATTTTACTTCATGCTTAGCCTGGGAGTGGAAACACTCGTTTAAAGCTTTAAATTGAATTCTATTAATAAACCGAGCATCGGAAAATGTTTAACGTACGCAAAGGTATACTTAAAAGAAAAATTCTTGTTATGAATATGTTCGGTGTTACATAAAACTCTCTGTATATATATATAAGGTGTTTCATTGTTAGGTTGATAAGTATAAGGATACATTAATTGGAATTAATTTCACAGTTTAATAAATAGTTTTGATTCGATAGCCCTTGTAAAGAAGGAGAAGAAAAGGCGAATAATGTAAAAAGTATTTATTGTGTTTCTTTTTCAACAAATATATTATAGTAGTAAATAATTGTGCACTGATTTATTAAAGCAATTTTTTAGGAATAAATGGCTGTAGCCTAAGCAAAAAATAAATAACTGCGCACATCAGCCGAGTGTCTAAACATATCATTCAACCATCTCTCCACCTTCTGACATTTCCTTTTTCTTATTCATTACACAATATTCCCCGCACACTTAAATATGATTTCGTACCGTCTTTAATTTCCACAGCCCTCTTCATCCGCGCGCATATTATTTCCACCGCCCTCCCCCCTCTGGGCTATAAATTACAATGCCTGGTAAATTCAAATGAATCACTGACACTGCAGCTATGCAGGCCTATAGTCGGCCATTTTTTATGATAATCTGATTACGAATTTATTTACGAGCGAAAAATCAAGCGTAAGGAATCGCCCCGCGTGTGCATAGAATATGAAATGCGGTTATTATCATTGATGCACTCGACTATACAATTTATGAATGAATTTCTGAATTTTTATTTATATTTATTACTTCCTGCTCTCGTTGCGTTAAGTACTATTTTTGTAGGGTGGCTTTGTCTTTTCAGTTGAGATATTCAACGAAAAAACACTAAAGTTGCAATCATCAGTAATAAAACATTAACGACAAGAAACATATGTTTTTATTGACCAATGGAAAGTGAATTGAGAAAACTTCAAGCTTACATTTTTAAATGATCACAAGAGTAATGCGACTTTGAATATTTTTTATGAAGTCACTGTTGCTTGAAATTAATATTTTATTTTTCCACAGTCATCTTCAGCATTTAATGTATTAAGTCATTAAATTTCATTTGTAAATAAAACCTTTTAACTTTGTTTAACGCCTGTATTTACACTTAAATTTGTGACTATAGTTTCGACTAGCTAGTAGTCATTCTCAAACAAAAGTAATCATTATCTTGAACAAGTTTCTCATCTTTCACGTGGTGAAACATATTTAAATATGATTTAATAAAGAAAACACTTGGTTAAATTTCACTAATATTTTGGTTATTTATTCCAACTAGTTTCGACTTTGAGTCATTCTCAAGGAGTACACTCCTTGTACTCCTTGAAAATGACTCAAAGTCGAAACTAGTTGGAATAAAAAACCAAAATATTAGTGAAATTTAACCAAGTGTTTTCTTTATTAAATCACAAAACTAATCATTAAATTTTAGTTTATTCTGGTTCGTAGTATAGCGGGCAAAGACAGAAATGTTCAGGAAAACACAAAAATAATTACAAAAGTTACTTTAGACGTTCCCATAAACATATCATACAAAAATAACCATGGAATGTGCAAAAATAATTTACCTAAGAAAACTATTGATATACTCATTCTGTATTTACCTATCAACAGATGCGCAAAATATAAAAGTGACAATGATTAGTTACTTTTCCTTATAGCATTTTAAATAAAAAATAATAGACATTAGTATTAATTTCATATAGACAATTTTTCAGTTGCATTTCACTTTGTATCGAATATGTATCCATTTATCTCAAATATATTTAACATTTAGCAAATACATTTCAATATATACCACTACATTTCACTATATGTCAAAACCTTATCACAGTTTGTCAATTACATTTCACTTATCAGCAAAATAGCTGCAGTTAGTCAAAAAAAGGCATGTCAGCAATGAACTAAGAGGACTTGTTATCCGGAAAATGAATGCTGGCGTAAGTAGTTTTTACATATGTATAAATAAAAATAAAATATTTTGAGAAGAAAGTAATGATTACTGCAAAAATGAGAAACAGAAATATTCAAGGGAAATGAAGTATTTGGTATACCGGGTGTTGACTTAGTGGACGCAACATAGGAAATCCCATGTACATTTTGAAATGTTCAAATTTTGGCTTCCCTATTTATTTTAGGAACAAAATGTATTTACCTTTTTTGTAGAGGGAGACATTCTGAATTTATTCGTGTTAACGTTTATCACTTTACGTTTCTCTAAATTAAAATAATTAAGAGAAAGTAATGTGATTTTATAAAAATAATGACATGGAATTGAAACAACAATTGCGGATGTCAAAATGGCACTCACTTGATTAAAGTAAATGTTTTCGGAATGATTTACACCATACAAGAAAAAATCAAAGTGATATCATGCAGACCACAGTTATCACGATGTTTGCGTAATGTTTTTTTTGTCGGTAATTAAGTAACAGCAATATCCTGTGCTATTTTGACATCAGCAATTGTTGTATTTAGCTGTAAATTTTCTGACATTCGTTGATTTTAAAAAAAGTTCAATATGTAACTTCAAACGAGTGTTTTCCACTCTCAGACTAAGCATGAAGTAAAATTTCGAGTTTAGAAAAGCCCCGTGAAAATTTGTCGAGGGTCGCGCAGCAACCCGAGACAAATTTTCTGGGCTTTTCTAAACTCGAAATTTTACTTCATGCGCCACGCGTATAAAACACAGATTTTAAGTAAAGTTCGAATATACAAAAATTTGACAATAATATAGTGTTATAGACGCGTGGCGCATGAAGTAAAATTTCGAGTTTAGAAAAGCCCAGAAAATTTGTCTCGGGTCGCTGTGCGACCCTCGACAAATTTTCACGGGGCTTTTCTAAACTCGAAATTTTACTTCATGCTTAATCTGGGAGTGGAAAACACTTGTTTAAAGCTTTAAATTGAACTAAAAAAAAACAACAGGAAATATCCGCAATTGTTGTATCAATTCCATGGTATGTCATCATTTTTATAAAATCACATTACTTTTTCTTAATTATTTTAGCTGTAAATTTTCTGACATTCGTTGATTTTTAAAAAAGTTTAATTTGAAACTCGAAACTAGTGTTTTCAACTCCCAGACTAAGCATGAAGTAAAATTTCGAGTTTAGAAAAGCCCCGTGAAAATTTGTCGAGGGTCGCGCAGTGACCCAAGACAAATTTTCTGGGCTTTTCTAAACTCGAAATTTTACTTCATGCGCCACGCGTATAAAACACAGATTTTAAGTAATGTTCGAGTATACATGAATTTGACAATATAGTGTTTTATACGTGTGGCGCATGAAGTAAAATTTCGAGTTTAGAAAAGCCCAGAAAATTTGTCGGGTCGCTGCGCGACCCTCGACAAATTTTCACGGGGCTTTTCTAAACTCGAAATTTTACTTCATGCTTAGTCTGGGAGTGGAAAACACTTGTTTTAAGCTTTAAATTGAACTTAAAAAAAAACAGGGTATATCCGCAATTGTTGTATCAATTCCATGGTATGTCATTATTTTTATAAAATCACATTACTTTTTCTTAATTATTTTAACTTAGAGAAACGTAAAGTGTTAAGTGTGAACATTCATAAATTTTGAATTTTTCCCTCTACAAAAAAGTGAAATACATTTGTCTCTAAAACAAATAGGTAAGCCAATATTTAAACACTTAAAAATTAACATGCGATTTCCTATGTTGCGTCCGCCAAGTCAACACCCGGTATAGTGAAACTCATTTCGTAAATCAGGAAATCTTTTGGCACATATTTGACAAGGTGAAAGATATTTGGGATATAGTGAATCTTATTTGATTAATAGTAAAATACAATGGAAATGTTAAATAATTAGCATATAAAATGTCTAATGTAATAATGATTAATGGAATGATTGAATATTGATTTAATATTATGCCTAGACAGCTGGCAGTTAATTAAAGTCAATATTAATACCAATCAGTATATCAAATGGATTTTCGGGGGCGAAGGTATTGTGTAATACCTTAGGAGGTGGTCTGCAGCCCAAGCAATTAGTGGTCATTAAATCTAAGTGTATTTAACTTGAGCTTATCATTACATAATGTAAATAGATGCACATATGTATATACCTACATCAGCACCGGATATTGATAGGGACAAATCCCTTCGAAATAATTAATTGGTGGGAAGGGGTTGGATATCAAATGCGTGATCCATCAAACTATTCATTGATTCATATTAATACAACAATTATAATAGTGAATTAATATACATATGATAGTGGAGATTAAGGTAAAAACAGAAATTAAAATTAATCTAACAATCAATTGTATAAGAAATGAATAGAGTTAGTATTTAAGTTTTTACATGAATTATTTTGATAATAAAAGCCATCACGATTGCAATTTCTATTTTTTTTTTTTCTGTTGAAAAAATCTTCAAATTTTATTTCATGCACCAAGCGTATAAAACACTGATTTAAAGTTAACGTCAGAAACAAGGTACATCATTAATAATTAGAATAACACGGAATTAGATATTTAGTCTGTTATTTGTTATGGGCTGTGTAAGATTTAATCACGATCGAGCAATTCTTTTTGACACTATATCGAGAAAACTGACTCTCCCTTTCAATTACGCAACAATATTACAGTCAAATGACTTATTTATATATAAACAAATTTTCACATTTTTGGAGACTGTAAAATTGTCAATTTAATTAGTAGTTTGAATGGTATTATGTGATACTCTCCTTTGTAGAATTCCTTTGTAGGGTATCCTATGTTCCGTGGCTTAGCCTTGTTTGTTAAAAAAAAAAAAATGCCTTGACGAGCCCCCAGGCGAGAAGAGTGTTATCCCTGCGTTTTTTCCCAAGTGTGTTTGAGCTGTGTGAATGAATCGTAATATGAAAAATAAATATATGATGTTGGCTAATGGTTGCAAAACCAAGGCCAGGCAAAAAGCCATTTGATTTAAAAAAAAAAGTCTGTTATCAACAACTTTTCGTAATAATAATAAAATGTTTGCTTTTTTCCTTTGCACTTATTGTGAGTGCAAATACCTAAACTGTGTTTGTTCGTCTTATTGTGGCCTTAAATTTGTTTTTAGCGAATGTGGCCCTGAGAAAGTAAAAGGTTGGATACTGCTTTAGACCAAGAGCAAGAGCTCAACTCCTTATCCCAGGAGAGTCCCTAAAAACCTTCCTTATTTATATGAAAAATGGTGATGTGTCCATCGTAGCACTTTTTTCATTAAAGATATGGTGATTTAAATATCAATAATATGGAAAAGTTACCTCAACTAAATTTACTCTACTTTTATTATTAATATTCCAAAACTACTCGCGAAAAAAGTAATTCTTCCATTTTTTCGCTGCATCTCACTTAAAAATGATCACCATCACATCTAAACGTTATATATTTTTAACTTTACTGTGAATCAGTGGTTTATACGCCTGGCGCATGAAGTAAAATTTCGAGTTTACAAAAGCCAGGTGAACATTTGTCTCAGGTCGCTACGCAAACCTCGACAAATTTTCTACGCGAGGCTTTTCTAAACTTGAAATTTTACTTCATGCTTAGTCGAGGAGTCTTACTTTAAAATATGTCACAACTGTTAAAATGTGTATCGTAACTGTCACAATAACATAGCGATCTTATTATTCAAACTTGTACATCTGGAAATAGTATTTTAACCTCCCTGAGAATTCCGTGGTTTAAGAATTCTCCTGTAGGAAAAGTTTGAATTGAACTATAATGGGAATTTAATTGGTTCGGATTAAAGTCAGAATTGGAAGTTAAAAATAGTCTATCGGTGGTTATATTATTTCCTCTTTTAGACAATAATTTTCTTAATAATCTGTAAACAAAATTTAGTTCACGGGTTGACATAGGATATTTTTATTAAATACCTTAGTGGACACTCTGATTCATTCGTTTTGTTTGAAATGAACCACTTGAAATCGGTAAGTTTCTTTGCTCCTTCTTGTGCTCTTTTTGAAATGATTGGATTATATTCAATCCTTCCAGTATAGGTTCCCTTGCTGTCCTGTTCTTCTTTAAAGTAAGTGATTAAGCAATGCATACTTTCTTTGCCTCTCCACACAAGTTCGTGGGCAACCACGTGGTACATTTTTTTGTAACTCCTTTGGCGTAGTTTCATCATATAACTGTACTATTTTATTGTACTTATGATTTAGTGATTGCAGCTGCACTCACTTTCCTTAAATTGGGGTTAATTGGCAACTTTTTTCTCTACGAATCACGAACATTTCTGCTTGTTTTAAAAACAGTATCTATATAGGGATTAATTTTGATTTTTAATGTTTTATAATATGTTTCTTGATACTGCTATGGAGTTCCACCTTTGCTTCAAAACTAATTCTTTATAGTGGGTCCCATTAGACTTCTTCATGTTATACTCCCAATCCAATAAAATATTCAGTTTTTCAATCGGTAGAGCTTCAGTTGTAACATCATAGGATCAGGTTGTTTTTTGATATTACTGTGTTAAATGGCGTACAGTTTTTAACTTCCTCGATGATTTTTTCAAGGCAGTCGGACCCAAATCGAGAAACCATATCTGTTTTGCTATTTTTGCACGAAATTACGAGATGACAAGCAGGAGTGCAACATTTTTCAAACAATTAAACAATTGTTTACTCATCGCCATGACAACCAATGACAGCTACCTACTCAAACTGTTTTTTTTTATTTGTGTTCTAGCGATTGTCTAAACAAATTTCCCTCGTGCAGGCATATATATCCCGCAAAATTTTCCCTTTCTCACACGCGTGTTTGTTGCCCCTTGAAAATTCTCGTTGCAACAAACACTTGTGTGACAGGTCGGAAAAATTTTCGGTAATATACCTGGCACTTGGGATATTGTATATGATAACACTGGTCGGCATGAAAATCGGCCCTGACACCATTCCTGCTGATTCTTATGTAAAATGACCTCCTAAATCCGAATATGACCCCCGTTTTCCCTCATCACCCACCGTTTTCGGGGGAGGCCCCCCACCTATTTTTATCACTTTTCGATAATTTGGAGGGATGAAAAGGATAATTTTAGCCTTTACGTTTCTTCTGAGGGGCTAGAGAGGTGAAAAATTCCAAAACATGAACATTTGTAGCAAGGAGGTAGATTTGCCCCCTTAAATTGTAAAAAAATCCTTAAAAATGATCGATTTTTCCGTTTCTTTCGCAGTGTTTTCACTTATTTTCTACATATTCCAGCTTCCATCCCCCCTCATGCTCCCCCAAACAATAAAAATATTGTAATGGTTGAGCGGGAGGCGGATATTAATTGTTATTAATATACTGTTTATGACTTTAACAGATTTATTAATATAAAAGAATTAGTATAAACGGATTACAAGAGTAAGAGTGCTTTTCGCGATGTCTGAAATAAGACTAACAACTTATTCTAATCAAGCTCTGGAAGAAAGAGATTATAACAAAAGGGACGCGCATAACGTTAGGGGCAATGTCTAATGAGCGCGGTAGAAAACATTTACTTAAGATAATGATTTGAAATAACATCTTTAGTGAAAGTACTGATAAACAAATTGTTATTGATCGGTTTCTGACTATTTGTTGGCCCTAATGTTATCTGTGCGAAATATACATAATAATAATAATAATGAGAAATAATATAATAATAAAATGTAATATAATAATGATGTACAGGGTACATTACACTCCCCCCCTTATAAAAAAATTTACAATGTAAATTTAAAAAGTTTTTTTTTTTTTTTTGCCTAATTTGAAGAACTATAGATAATATAAATATGAATACACAATAGAATGAATTCATTTGTAAATACATATGTACATGAAATAATATAAAAATATATGATACTGAAAATAAAAATACACCAATACCAATAATTGTTTATACAGAAAATGCAGAGTACTTATATACACAACGTACATTTAAATATGGTATTTCTTTGACAATACAAAACAGGTAAAGGAAAGAAAAATATTTATCTTTTGCAAACCCAAGTAATGACATAGTTTTTTTTGTTTTTCTTTTTTTTTTTGACTTTATTGATTACGATTGAATCTAATTCGTTCGCTTCTTCTTAATGGCGGAACTGCAGGAGCATCATTAAGCATGTCTGGAGCTATATTCATGTCTCTAATATTCATTGGTATATTTTCTGGTACATATGCGGCGACTCTGTTATGGTTAGGTCTTATTTGTCTAAATGAATGCAAAATTCTAGTGCGTTTAATAATCTTGTAAAGAATAAAGATAACTATAACAAAAAGCAAAATATATGATAGGAAAGAGTAATGAATTTCTGAAATCCAACTATAGTTCCTATTATTTACTATATTCTCACTAAGTTTTGAAATTTCATCGAGTTTATGACTAGCCATTTTTAGATCATTATTATCAAAGTAGTTAATTTTAACTTTTCCGAAAGATATATTTTTGAAAACATTTAAAACCTTTTTGGAACAACATTCATGGTCTAAAATATTAAAATTTGGCAAAATGTATCTCAGATTGCTTGTGAAGTTATAGGTAGTACTAGAAAAGGTTGTGTCACCTGTAAATATTTTACAATTGCGCGCTACCTGCAAGATTCCGTTATTGGATATTATTAAGTCGAAAGTATCTCTATTATTACAAGCAATAGAAATTGTCTTGTTCGCGGGTGAAATATATAACCAGGTGTTTTTCTCATTAAGTGTTTTCCATAGAACGTTCTTTAATGGTATAAGTCTCGTATTACAATATTTATTAAGTTTTCCGTTAACTAAAATATCTATTTCGCAAATATTATCTTCAGCAATACGTTCGGGTTGTTGTTTAGTTTGGCAAACATATTTGTTGGATATTCTATCTTGTGAAATGGCAAGATACTTTGATGTAGGTTCTATAAAAACGTAGTTATCGTGATTATGAGAGGTTGGTAGAGAAATAGTTTTATATAAGTTGAAAATGTTTTGCGAAATCAATGGGTTGGAAATTATAAAAATTATTTGATTTTTTGAATAAAAAACAGTTAAAGAAGTTACTGCTAACAAATCAACTGCATTTTCTATTTCGAGAGGTAATATGTAGCTTGTGGAGGAAGGTAAATATTGAAGTGTAGTTTGTTGTTCTTGAATTAATTGATCGGGTGTCAATACGATAGGGTGGATTTGATTCGATTTGGCAAAAAGAATTGCGTTAATTAAATTGTCATACTCCCTTAATAAATTATTTACCATTGACGTCAATAAAACAATATGTTCGTCTAAAGCAGTTTTAGTTTCTAGGTCCCACATTTTTTTATTGTAACTCTGAGTATAATTTTGGAAGAGTTCGAAATTTTTGTTAATTGCTTGTTCATTATCATTGAAGTTATTAACAGTTTGGTTCATATTTTTAATAGTTGATTGTACTATTGATGATTGCTCTTGTAGTAATTTGGCCAAACGCCCCTCGTCATTATTAATGGAATTAATGGCATGAGTGTATTTATTTGCATCATTTTCGTCAAGAGTGCCAAAAATTGTTTTGAAAGCTGAGCCGACAATGTTAAACCATGCGCGTTTTTGGCGATGTCCGATAATCTGGTGTAATACATAGCTTTTGGATTCAATTTCTTTGATTTCGTGACTTAATAGAACTAGTGTTGTATTGCAACTTGAAAATATACCGAACAAAGCGGAAGTACAAAAATTTAAAGTTTTGTGATATGTATTGTCAATGCTTGCGGTTTTTCCTTGTAAAGCGGATATGTCTAGGTGAGCAATTAGCTTCCATGATTGTTCTTGCAAATTTAGTTGTCCTAATCCCTCGAAGTAAAGTCCAGGTGAAGTTTGTAAAGGGGTGTTGTTGTAGAAATCGTTGGCCATCACTGTGCCGGAGATTCTAAAACAGTAGCATGTTTTAGTCTATCGAAGTGTACTAATTCATGTTTATTTTTAATTTTAATTGTACAGTTAGTGGGAGAATTGATTTTAATAATTTTGAAAGGACCAGAATATCTGGAAGATAATTTTTTGGAAACTCCTGGTTGAAACTGTTCATTTTGCAGATAGACTAAATCGCCTTCTTGAAATTGGGGGATCGCTGAATTTATATCATAATAGAATTTGTTTTTTTCTTTGGAAATTAATAGATTTTTTCTTGCTATATCGTGGGAATATTGGAAACGTAATTTTAACTCGTCTACATAATTATCATATGTGTATTTAAACTCGGGTTCCCGTGTTAAGTCTCTAGGTGTATTAGGTTTATGGCCAAACATTAGTTCGTAAGGGGTGTAGTTTGTAGAAGAATGAACGCACGTATTATAAGAGAATGTAGCAAATGCAACGTATTTATCCCAATCTTGTTGTTTAGAGGTATAATGTTTCAAATAATCGGCGAGTGTTAAATGTGATCTTTCAAGAGCACCATTACTTTGAGGTCTGTATGCGGTAGTTAGTATGTGTTTAATTTTAAATAATTTCGTCACCTCTTTAAGCAAAATGGAGGTAAATTCTTTCCCTCGATCTGTCAATATACACTTAGGAATACCGAATTTACAGATAAAATGTTCAGTGAATGTAGTAGCAATAGTTAAGGCTTCGTGGTTAGGAATAGGAAAAGCTAGAGAAAATTTAGTTAAGTCATCTTGTAAAGTAAGTATGAATCTATTCTCAAATTCTGTAAGTGGCAAAGGGCCAACTACATCAAGAAATATTTTGTCAAGAGGTTTAATTGAGGTTGTGGTGATTTCCATAGGCGCGTGTTTCTTTTTACGATTTAATTTATTTTCTTGGCAATATTTACAACTTTTGACGTAATCGTATATTGTGGATTTCATATTTGGCCATTTGTAGTTCATTTTGATCCTACGATATGTCTTATGAAAACCGGGATGTCCTGCGCCTGGACTGTCATGATTTTCTTTTAGGATGTCAGGGATATCTTTTGTTTGCGGGAGAATAGCTTTATTATGATATATATTAATTAGTATATCTGTGTCTTTGAAAATATACCTAATAATAGAGCGAATTTTATTCCATTGTAAATTATCGAGAGTTGTGGTAATTTTTGGAATGCTAATAGAGTTAATGTTGTTTTGAATTAATTCGTCACGTAAGATTTGAAGGGTTTTAAAAATGATCTCAAATGTTGAGGAATTCCAAAAATGTTGTTTGTAGAAACAGTAGAAGATGAAATTGTCTTTGTCTTTAAATTTTACAATGTCAAAAACTTTGAGGGACTCCTGTTGGAGTGTGTTTAAATGATTATATTTTTCTATATTTTCTTTGGAATTGATATAATCTAAATTCAAGTCTGTAGAAAGAAAGAATGCCTTATTACCATGAGAAATTGTAATATTTTCATCTTTCTCGACTACGTTTGCATTTTGTATTATTGTGTTCTCTAATTTTTTCAAAAAATCTGTGTAATCTGAAATGGTATTTGTGATATAAGTGTTCGCGGTAGGAATGTTAGTGATGTTCGAATCATTTTTAATTTGAATTCTACTAAGAGCGTCTGCATTGTGATTAGATTTCCCCGGCTTGTATTCAATGTAGTAATCGTATTCTGATAGGCATAAACGCCATCGCAAGAGTCGGGACGATTGGTCCTTTACACTGTCAAGGTATTTTAAAGCGATGTGATCCGTAACTATTTTGAATCGTCGACCAAAAACATAGGGCCTAAAGTGCTTGACAGCAGACACAATAGCTAACAATTCCTTAGAGGAAACGTCATAGTTTTGTTCTGCTCTGCTCATGGTTCTACTATAATACGCGATTGGCAAATCTTGTGAGGGTGGGCCTTGCGAAAGTACGGCACCGATTGCGTAATTCGATGCGTCAGTAGTTATAGTAAACTCTTGAGAAAAATCAGGAAATTGTAAAATTGGTTCACTTGATAATAGGGTTTTTAGTTTTTCAAAACAATCCTGTTCAAGACTGGTCCACCTGAATTTAAAATCTTTTTTCAATAATTTTGTTAAAGGAAAAATTAAGTTACTAAAATTTGGAATGAAACGTCTATAATAGCCTGCTAAACCGAGAAACGACTTAATGTTTTTAGTATTTTTTGGCTGAGGAAAAAGTTTTATACATGATACTTTATCAGGATTTGGGAGCACACCGTTTTTAGTAATAAGATGGCCTAAATAAACTATTTCGTGGCGTAAGAATTGGCATTTCTCCGGCTTAAGTTTTAAATTAAATTTCTCTAAACGAGTAAAAACAGCTCGTAATTTATCTAAGTGATTTTCGAGGTTGTTGGAATAAATAACAATATCATCGAGATAGCACAGACAGCGCAAATGGTTGGGTAGACCCGCTAATGCAGAATTCATTAAGCGTTGGAAGGTTGCGGGGGCAGATTTTAGCCCGAAAGGCATACGTAAAAATTCATAGTGCCCAGAAGGTACACTAAATGCGGTTTTAGGAATATCTTTCTGATGAATATTTATTTGATGGAAACCGGATGTTAAATCGAGAGTAGAAAAGTATTTGGAGTGACCGAGTTGGTCGAGAATTTCCTCTATGTTAGGTAAAGGATAAGCGTCGCCTACCGTAACGCTGTTTAATTTTCTGTAGTCGACGACCAACCGCCAACTTTTGTTTCCCTCGGAATCAGGTTTTTTAGGAACAATCCAGATAGGTGAGTTCCAGGGACTGAAAGAAGGTTTTATGATGTTTTGGTTTAGCATTGAGTCAATTTGATTTTCTACTTCGGTTTGCAAAGACTGGGGGAACCTATAAGTTTTTGATTTTATGGGTATGTCGGTAGAGGTGTGAATTTCGTGGTAAACTAAATCCGTGCTGGATAAAATATCTCCTTCTAAATTAAAAATATGGTTAAACTCGAGACACAGTGAAATTAATGAGTTATATTCTTCTGAATTCAGATGACTCGTCTGTAACTTCTCTTTTAATATGTTTAATCTACTGGAATTATTATTTACGAATTCGGATGGGTTGGATTGTAAATCTTGATTATTGCCAGATTCGGAAATTGTAATTAAAGGCTCAAAGTGGCTATTTGAATGAAAAATATGAATAATTTCGTTATTCGGATTCCCAAAAACAAAGTTATGATTTTCAGGAGTATGAACACATATGCAAATATTTAATTCTAATGCTGCAATTTTAATGACGTCGTCTGTTGCAAAAGCATTAGGAGTTCTGAGTATATTTTCTGCTTCTTTTGGTGACAGACAATTTTTAATATGTTTTGAATTCAATAAAAATATTTTAAGATTTTCTACTGATTTAAAGAAACCCGTTAAGTAAATAATTGAATGGAAAAGACAGTTACCGTCGCTTGGCACTTTTTGTGTTGAAAAATGTTTTGAATGTTGAATGCATTTAGAGCTAAATGTGTAATTTAGAGTAGGTTGAATAAAATTTTCGGAATTACTTGCAACATAATGGAATTTTTCTTTCTCAGGAATATATACCGTATAGTGATGTGGATAGAAGGGGTTATTATTAGAAAAATTACATAGAAAATCTACAATATCGTTGATTGGTATATTAAATAAACCTGTACCTAATAGAATCGTACGAATGTTCAGAGGTTTGTTATACAGTTTAGGAAAAATATCTAAGAAGTTAGTGAATTTTTGTGCCCAATTTGTTGGATTACAGATTAAATTAATACAAATCCCAAAATGTTTCCCTTGTGTTATAGTAAAAAGACGATTGTCAATGGAATCACACTGCAATTTTGCTTCCAAATTATGACTTATAAAATATGATGAACCACAGTCTGACATTATTTCACCTGCAAAACCTGCATAACCAAAAGGTGTGCCATCAGATTTTGTGGTGCGATCATGAATAAAATGAAACGTGACTTTGCTTTGTTTTAAAGAAGAATTTAAAAATGAGAAAACAGGTAAAGAGTGATTAACAGTTTGTGGTTTTAATTTGTTAAGTATATTTAAATAAATATTATAACTTTTAATGTCTTTACTATCGTTCGAATATTCACTTGTATTTATTTTATTTAAAGATAATTGTTTCTTTGTTGACTCTAATGGCTCTAATGTAACAGAAATATTATCGCATTCATAGTCATTATCACTAGTATTTAGCAGTGTTGTTATTGCTGTATTATTTGATTTATCTACGGTGACAATACTACTACATAAGTAAATTTTAGGAAATATTTCTTGTTTATTTACAATTCCCACAATTATTTCTGGGTTATCGATTTTAATCTTAATCACTTTTTCTGTTCTAGCTTTTACAAAAATTTTATCAGAATTTAGTTTATTTACTTCGATGTTTAATGGGGTTGGACTTGTTGGACTTGGCAAGGGTGTTTTATTCGCATTGATTGCATTGATTATATCTTTTTGAAGATTAGGATTTTTGAATACATTACGAGGAATTTTAGGAGATGTTTTCGGTTCACATTGTATTTGATTAGGTTTGGAATTTGGAACAATAGATTTATTAGGAATTTGTTGATTGATTTGATTAGTTCTGTTATTGGGTGTACTTTTCTTTAAAACTTTCTTGATAGTATGTAATTTTAATAAAGCATTTTCAAATTTAATTGTATCATTATTATAATCAATAATAGAATTAAACTTTTTAAGAATATCATTCCCAATAAGTCCATCTTGAGGGATCGGAAAAGAACTAGGAACTATGTGAAACACATGCTCAAATTTATAATTGTTATCAAATTCAAAATGTAAGGTGCAATAACATAAGGTGTGAGTCGGTTTGTTAAATGCATTGATGCCGTGCAAGGTAATTTTCAAATCGTCAAAAACATACACGTGAGGTTGTAGTCTGTTTAATTTTATTAAAGAGACTTCAGCGCCAGTGTCGATTAAAAATGTACCTTGGGATTTTAATTGAGGTGAGATTATGTTGACATAGGAAGAAATTGCGTCGATGTCTATTGAAAAAATTGATGTTCTGGGACTTGAGATGCTGTCCGAAGTTCGTCCGCAACTTCGGACTCCAAAGAGTTTAAATTTAACTGCTGAGAAGAAATTAAATCAGAATTTATGAATCTATTATTAGAATTTTTTGGAAATGATTGATTTTGATGTAAATTATTATCACGTTGCCGAGGTGAAATATCTAAACTACGCGGTTGATAATTGTGTGTTGAATTATTTTTGTTAATATTAGAATGTATGGTTTGTGGCTCTCGGGTTGAGTTATTAAAATTTGGCTGTTTAAGATTTTGTGAATATCGTAAATTAGTATTTTGTTGCTGAGATCTAAAATTTCCTTGTGAGTTGTTATACATTCGTTTGCGACATTCGTTTATAGAATGACCAACATTTTTACAATAATTACATGTGATTGTTGAATTTCCATTGTTTTTGGGAAACGAGTTGTACCTGCAGTTTGCTGTAATATGATCATTTTTGCCACATATTTGACATTGATTTAAATTTATTTGAAAATTGTTTTGAGGCGATGAAAAATCTTCTGAAGATGCAATATTTATAGCTTTTTCTAGTGAATCACAGTTTCTCGCTTTCAAAATAACGCATAAATCTCTATTTAGACCGGCCATAAAAACGTTTAAGCATTGTTTGTTTAACAAATCTGCTTGTGCTTGTAAAACAGCATCATCTAATGTAAGATCTAATGAATTAATTAATTCTTGATATAACTTTTTGATTTTGTTACCGAACATTACTACTGACTCATTACTTTCTTGTTTGATGCACCTAAGTTCTGATTGTAAATGATCGAAGGATTTTTTAACTGAAAAATTCTCGCGAAGCAATTGTTTAAGTTCGTTCCAAGTATTAGTAACACGACCTCTAACAAGAGCACCTGCATCGCCAGTGATTCTATTTTTAATGAAAATTAATAATGTTGCCTGTTGCTCAGCAGTAACCAATGTCGTAGCATTGTTGCACTGACCAATAAAGTCTTCTAAATTTGATTTTTTTGAGTTATCGAATCTAGCTTCGGACAGAGTCAAAAATGCTAAATTTAAAGTTTCCATTATGTAAACTTTTTTGTTTGTAAAAAAAAAAATAGCAATATGAAAAATAATTTAAAAAGATTTGAAACAATTTAAATTCAGTTTTGAAAATTCAATAATTTTGAAAAATAAAAGGTCAATGTGGGTTGCAAAAAAATAAATGAGTGTATTCTTTCCTACCTTAGAATCGAGAAGAAAATTACGATGAGCATTTCGTCGCACGATTTAATCACTCGTCTTCTGGTGGTACGCGCACTTCCTGGTGGGGCTGTGGAAACGGTTGTTGTGTTACCCTCTCGGGTAATCTGCTTAGCGCTTTTCTGAGTACGACGACTCAGTTTTGATATGGTAGCTCGTTGTTTAAATGCTTGGAACTTCACGACGTGGATGGCTTCCTTCTGGCACTCTGTGGATATGATCGTTACAGGAGTAGGACGCTATTGAGATGGTAGCTTGGGAACGGCACTACGATTTTGGCGTCCTTCTATGTGTTGAGGAACGTACTTCGGATTTTATGCACAATTTTGTATTATTTACTCGCGAAAAAACCCGCTAATTACTTTTTACACTTATTTATTTCACGTTTACCGACTGCGCCAGTGTAATGGTTGAGCGGGAGGCGGATAACAATAACAATTAATTTATTAATATACTGTTTATGACTTTAACAGATTTATTAATATAAAAGAATTAGTATAAACGGATTACAAGAGTAAGAGTGCTTTTCGCGATGTCTGAAATAAGACTAACAACTTATTCTAATCAAGCTCTGGAAGAAAGAGATTATAACAAAAGGGACGCGCATAACGTTAGGGGCAATGTCTAATGAGCGCGGTAGAAAACATTTACTTAAGATAATGATTTGAAATAACATCTTTAGTGAAAGTACTGATAAACAAATTGTTATTGATCGGTTTCTGACTATTTGTTGGCCCTAATGTTATCTGTGCGAAATATACATAATAATAATAATAATGAGAAATAATATAATAATAAAATGTAATATAATAATGATGTACAGGGTACATTACAATATATAGCAACAATATATAGCAACAATAATAAAAATATATAGCCCGAGACAAACATTACATCGTACGGAACTGGCCTCTGCGAGAAAGTTTTACTCCCGGTCAGAAAAACGTCGCTCACGATCCTCTGGTCCCGAAGGAAAATATTTACTTGCCGCCTTTGCACATCAAACTCGGATTGATCAAACAGTTTGTGAAAGCAATGGACAAGACCGGTGATGCATTTCAATTTTTGAAAACTAGATTCCCTCGTCTTAGTGAGGCTAAAATCAAGGAAGGAGTTTTCGTGGGCCCCCAGATTAGACAACTTTTCCAAGATTCGACGTTTATTGAACACCTGAATGGAAAAGAAAAACGAGCTTGGATTGCATTCCAAAACGTGTGTGAGAACTTTTTGGGTAACAATAAAAGTGATGATTATGTCGCTCATGTCGAGGAATTGCTGTCAGCGTACAAGGCCATGGGGTGTAACATGTCTCTTAAAGTGCATTTCCTTCAATCACACCTGGACTTCTTCCCTGAAAATTTAGGAGCAGTTTCGGATGAACACGGGGAGCGGTTTCATCAAGACATCTCTAAGTTCGAGAGGAGATTTTCGGGGAAGTGGAATGCGAGCATGTTAGCAGAGTACTGCTGGTTTTTGATTCGAGAAACTTTTACCTCAGGGTACAAAAAGAAAGCAAGCACCAAATGAAGGTACTTATCTTACTTATTTATTATTCTTTACATTTATTATTTTACATTTATTATTTTACTTTTTATTTATTATTCTTTACAGCTAAAATAATCCTTTTCACCCCTCCAATGGATGGGGGAAACGGGGGGAGTATTGAGAGCGCCAGCGTGGTACAGTGAATCTTCCGAACTGTTGCTATATATTTTTATTATTGTTGCTATATATTTTTATTATTGTTGCTATATATTGTTGCAATATATTTTTATTATTTGGGGGTGTTTGGGGAGGATGAGGGGGAATGGAAGCTGGAATATGTAGAAAATAAGTGAAAAAACTGCGAAAAACAACGAAAAAAATTGTTCATTTTTAATGATTTTTTTACAATTTAAGGGGGCAAATCCCCCCCCCCCCCAATCTACCTCCTTGCTACAAATGTTCATGTTTTGGAACTTTTCACCTCTCTAGCCCCTCAGAAGAAATGTACAGGCTAAAATAATCCTTTTCATCCCTCCAAATTATCGAAGTGATAAAAATAGGTGGGGGGGGCCTCCCCCGAAAACGGTGGGTGATGGGGGAAAACGGAGGTCATTTTCGGATTCAGGAGGTCATTTTACATAAGAAACAGCAGAAATGGTGTCAGGGCTCGAAAAAAATTTTTTTTGCAGACCAGTGTAATTTACTAAATGAAATACTAATAAAGAACAGGAAAACTTATGTTTCATTAAATGTTGAATTCAAATAATGGCAATTATTGTATTGATACGATGAGCCCGGGGTAGAATTGGCGTTGACAGTGTATTCTCGTCAAAGTTATCTAACATTTATTAGTGTTCATTATTTGTAAGAGAGCATGAACTGCGTCTCCATTTATTCTCAACCTATTGCAGTAGTTTTCTTTTACAATTCATTGAATCTATAGCTGTTTTAAATTAAATATCTTTAAATATATTAAAACTACGGTGATGTTCTTCATAATATTTTTATTCTAATATTTTGGAAGTAAAGTTCCATATTGTTTACACCGTATACTTCTTATACTCACTGCTGTTCGCTTTTCTCATATTGTTTTCCCAATTTATAAATATACCCAAGCTGTACAAGCGACGTATTTTGATCCAAAACATAATTTATTTCTTAGCAAAACACGTTAAATATCTTGGTGAAATACGTTCTACTAAGCATCGTATTTTTTTAACTTGTATGTATTATCAGCTCCTCGATATCTTTAAAAGTTTTGGACCCAAAACGAGACATTTCTTATTCAAAAACTTAATGACAGTGTCATAAAATCATGACTATCATGTTTTTATAATTTTAAAAGCTACTCGCCTAATTACAAAACATTGTTATAATGCTAAGCTACTCGACCAATTATCGATTTTCTCTTATCGCTCCTATTATTATGTGGTAAATTATCGCTGAAATTTATAACTTAATGTCCCGTTTCACCAACGTTAGTTAAATCTTATTTAAAGATTAAATTTATTTGCCAATTAAAATAAAAATTGTCCATGTCATCAACAAAAAATAAATAGTATATTCTTGACTAACATTTGTTTAATTTTCATTGAAACCCACCTGCACGTATTCGTATCTTGGAATAGCGAGCAGTTTAATCATGGATTCTACACTGGCAGATTGCACACATTAAATGATTAATCACAATCAGTAAGGTTTGATGAATTTTGGTTAGATACTTGAAAGCAATACCTTTCAGAAGTTTACCTACCTTATTTTATTTGAACGCATTATTCTTATTTCTGTAAAACATTGTTCTTACGCCTCATGTATGGGTTCCCTTTTCCACAAAATATTAATCATGTCAATGCCAACCTACCGATACAATTATGTGCTAACTGATTTATAGCAATTATTTCAAATATATAATTCAAAATAGCAGATATTACCAAACATAATAAATAATAACTAAAATATCTACGACAAAAGTGTATATACATTAACTTCTAATTGTTCGATTATTTACAACTTTTCTAAACGAGATTTTTTTATATGATCAAAATCAAAGAAAAATCCGTAAAATGCTAAAAGTAAACTACCTCTTTCGGTTTCTACATTTTTACCAAAAGTTGATCGAATACTACTATTGTAATAAAAAGCTTAAGTTTATAGTATCATCTTAACAGTTTAATCAGTCTTGACTTTATCGTGGCGATAGAATTACAGAAGGACGGAATTACAGAATTACAGACAGAATTTTTCAAAAATGGTCTTTATCAACTCGGGGAACCTCAAAATAGATTCTGTATTGTGGAGGCTTCTACTTCGTTATACATGTTAATTACACAATGAAACACTTTTAACTTTGTTTGTATAACACGTTTTATTTAATGTGACTGCAGTTTCGACAAATTTAGCTTGTCATTATCAAAATAGATATATCCACTCAAATTTTTGATTCAAACATTTTCGCGAAAACAATACTTTCACTTTGGGGGAAAGTAAAAATGTATGATTTGGAAATAAAAAAGAACATGTAAATACGTTTCTCGAATAAGAAACCGAAAGGGTTTTCTCTAGAGTTTACATCGAAATTAGGTGAAATATTTAAAAGGGTTTGAAAGCACCGTTTTAGGGCGCATCCGTCACGTCATAAAATTTATGACAAAGCTTAAATGAATAATGCAAACTCGTCCTTTTTTCCTCCAACAAAAACCGATATTGTAATGTTTCGAGGTATTTCCCTTTTTTTTTTTCTTATAAAGGGATTTGTGAATGGGCAAGCGGAGAAACGATATCGCGAGAGGGCATATTGGAAACGTCAAGTTATGCCGAAAGGGGGCCGGCTATTATGCCCCCGGCCATCCCGTATAATACGCCATCGCTAACTGAAAACACTCCTGGCTTTACGTCATAACCAATTCCGGGACCCTCATCCCGGAGAAAGCCTCAATCACATATATCAGCACCTATATATTCGCCGATGTATTCCGGGCGCCCTCTCTCACCTCCGCCGATTCTTAATATTCGAAAACTTTTATGCGCGCCCTTCGGAGAATCTACACGTCTTCGTATTGTTGGGAAATTGCTTGAAATCATTTCCGTGTATTTCGGTGCGATAAAAGGGATATCTCGCATAAATTACTACGCTATACAGGAATCTATGTAGATCGATATCAGAAGAACCATCGTATGAATATAAAAAAAATGAAAGGTAAAAAATATATTTTGAAATAAAACAACGCAGTTGGGAGGGTTTCACTTTTATTGTTGAACACTGCAACATGTTTCACCACACAGTGGCTTCATCAGGCAGATTATTTCATCTGCCTGATGAAGCCACTGTGTGGTGAAACATGTTGCAGTGTTCAACAATAAAAGTGAAACCCTCCCAACTGCGTTGTTTTATTTCAAATAGTATTATGGAGTTTCATCGTGTATCCGCCTCATCAATTAAATATATAAAAAATATATATATTTTTTTTATTGGCCTCGGCTTTCGCCATACAGCCATCTGCCATTGTATTATTTTTTTTATTAATTAATTAACTAATTCCACGTATTTAATTCGTTTGGACGACACAATTCATTCACACTATATCCATGGACCCGGATGGAATAATTTATTACTCACAAATTATTCCGCTGGACGGGATTCGAACCCGCGACCTCTTGGTCTATGGGCAGGGTCTCTACCAACTCGGCCACCGAGGCCCCAAAATATTATTTATATAAAAGAACAAATTTAAGATAGAAAATTGTGATGTGTCCATTATAGCACTTTCCCTGTTAAAGATATACAGATATAAAAAACCTTCATGTACATGGTGGCGCAAAACTACCGATATGGTTTAAATGTTTAATAACTTTATTTATATTTTTTATTTTTATTTCAGAATTTTGTGAAGAAAACTTGAGGAATTTAAAATTGAACAGTACACAACAGAACAGCGATCAAAAATTGTTGAATTATATTTTGAAAATCAACGGTCAATTGTTTCGACGCAATATAGTCGTTTTTTTTTAATGTGCGTACTGGACCTTCAGCATCAACAATAAACCGCCTCGTTGCAAATTTTCGACAACATGGTACAGTAAGACACCTTCCATGTACCGGAAGACCATGTATGGTCCACACGAAAGAAAATATCCAACGTGTTGTGGATAGTGTGCAGGACAGTCCAGAAACATCAACAAGAAGACGTTCGGCACAACTTGGGCTATCGCGCAGGTCTGTTCAGAGGATTTTGGCCACGTTGCACATTTTCCCGTATAAGGTTCAGCTTGTGCAAGAATTGAAGCCGATAGACTACCAACAACGGATTCATTATGCCATTTAATTCCGACAAAAAGCAGAAGAAAATCAAGATTTCATTAACAATCGTCTGAAAGGATCATTGGTCCATATTTTTTTTAAAATGCACATGGCGCCTCAGTTACGGTTAATGGTGCTGAATATCGAACGATGCTGGACAATTTTTTGAGGTCAGCTATAGAAAACCATCCACAGTTGTGGTTCCAACAAGATGGAGCCACAGCCCACACTACAAGGGACACAATAGCTCTATTACGGGACCTCTTTGGCGAACGCATTATTTTGCGCAGAAGCGATTTCAATTAGCCCCCACGTTCACCGGATTTAACAGCTCCAGACTGTTTTCTTTGGGGTCATTTGAAAGAAAGGGTATACGTAAATAAGCCAGCGACCATACCAGAGCTAAAACAAAACATTCGCAATGAAATTCAAGCCATAACACCGGAAATTTTACGAAAAGTTATGGAAAATGTACTGGAAAGAGCACGAATGTGCGAAGCCGAAAATGGCCACCACTTGGGGGATATAATTTTCCATACTTAAGCCAAAAATATTCCCCAGTAATATACTGTATAACAAAAAAATAATAATAATAATTAACCATTAAATAAAAAAAGATATTAAACATTCAAACCATATCGGTAGTTTTCCGCCACCCTGTATAAGGATACATGGCGGTTTTTTTATCTGTATACATACCAGTACAGGGAATTTTTATTTCAAATCTTCAGAAAATCGTTGTTTTTAGAGGGCCTTGAAGTTAAAGTTACAAAAGAATGTTGTCCACTCCCAGATTAAGCAAGAAGTAAAATTTCGAGTTTAGAAAAGCCTAAAAATTTGGTTTGGACCAAATTTTCAGGCTTTTCTAAACTCGAAATTTTACTTCATGCTTAATCTGGGAGTGGACAACATTCTTTTGTAACTTTAACTTCAAGGCTCTCTAAAAACAACGATTTTCTGAAGATTTGAAATAAAAATTCCCTGTGCTGGTATGTATACAGATAAACTCGAAATTTTACTTTATGCGCCAGGCGTTTAAAACACTAAAATATTGTAAAGTTCAACATATATATCTTTAGCATTCTGCTTTAGTGGTATATTTTAAACTTCATTTGAAATCAGTGTTTTATACGCTTGGCACTTGAAGTAAAATTTCGAGTTTAGAAAAGCCTGAAAATTTGGTTTGATCGCCCCGCTTCGCGGAGCGACCAAACCAAATTTTCAGGCTTTTCTAAACTCGAAATGTTACTTCAAGCTTAGCCTGGGAGTGAAAAACGCTCCTTTAAAGCTTCAATTTGACTTTTTTTTAAATAAAACGAATATCTGAAAAGTTACAGTATATTGGGGTATGTATACTGAAAAGAAATACTCCCTGTATGTTCATCGGTGGACATAAAATGTTGGGTTTATCGGTAAACATAAAATGTTGGGTTTATCGGTAAACATAAAATGTTGGGATAAATCGAAAATAAGGTAATGTCAAATATAACCAAATTAATACCAGTTAAGTCAGGTTTTTTATAGAATGGTTGTAATATAGAGTGACAATATAACTATTTAAATGAGAGGAAAAGAATTGTCTAAAGTTTGAATAATATTGTGTGAAATTCTATATACAGGAAAGTTTTTTATCAGTATCGATACCATCATTGGAAATGAAATGTTGACACACGTAAAAATTGTTAAATGCGTACTTGATAATTTTTACGTGTGTCAACATTTTACTTCCACCGATGGTATCTATACTGATAAAAAACTTTCCTGTATATAGAATTACACAATAATTAAAAATAATTATATACAATACATACAGAGAGTTTTATGTGTTTTATGTAACACCGAACATTTTCATTGAATACAATTTGACATCTTTAATTTTGAAGTTATGTGTAAATCGGGTTGCCTATATGACCATTACAAATTGATGCCAATCAATTGCAATTAATACCTCAACTTGTACATACTCTCAAGTATATAGGTCCCAATTACAGCTTTAGATAATCGTTGTTTTTTTTAAGAGTTCAATTTGAAATTTATAAAGAGTGTGTTCTACTCCTAGACTAAGCATGAAATAAAATTTCGAGTTTAGAAAAGCCTGAAAATTTGGTTTGGTCGCGTAGCGCGAAGCGCGGAGCGGCCAAACCAAATTTTCAGACTTTTCTTAATTCGAAATTTTACTTCATGCGCCACCGGTGCAAAACACTGACTTATTACGAAGTTTAAAACACACCGCTAAACTTTAAATTGCATCAGTGTTTTGTACCGGTGGCGCATGAAGTAAAATTTCGAGTTTAGGAAAGCCTGAAAATTTGGTTTGGCCGCTCCGCGCTTCGCGCTACGCGACCAAACCAAATTTTCAGGCTTTTCTAAACTCGAAATTTTACTTCATGCTTAGCCTGGGAGTGGAAAACATTCGTTTAAAGCTTTAAATTAAATTCGTTGAAAAATCCGAGCTTCGGAAAATGTACTACGTATGTTTATGTGTACTTAATAGAATAATTTAGGTTATGACAATGTTCGCTATTACATAAAGCTCTCTGTATACAATGGCTATCAGCTACCATTTTTGTTGTGAATAAGTGGATTTTTTAACGAAATTTAAATTTGACTGCATCATGATGGATACACACGGAAATAAATATATTTATTTACACTCTTCAACAAAAGAAATCATTACTGCATCAATAACAGAGGAATTGTCAATAATTCACATTCCTCAAACAAACATCAGTCCCGATCTGTACAATACCAGAACTCTTCCAACAACAACAGGAATAGCGAATACGTGCACGCTTAAATAAAACCTTCGCCACAGAAGCCAGAAAGAGGATATTAAGTGATTCCCGGTTTACGTAACCTAAATAAATACAACTATAGTAAATTTAAATAAATATTTTTGTTGAAGTGGAAGGGTGGGAAAATGAACAAGTGGCGCGTTTGCGCTTCGACAGCTTCAGCACAAATCGAGGGGCTTGTTGTTGTTGTTGTTAAAAAAATTAATGATTAATTTTATTCGCCGGGGAATTTTTATTGAATGGAAAGTTTAAGGAGTTTTTTTTTATTGTGGGGGAACTGGGTCAGCTTAAAACAAATATTGCGAAGGCGCGACCATAAATCATAAATTACCCTTATTAGGGTTGTATTGTATTTATATTTTGCCCTGTTGATTGGTTTTCTATAAAAGGTTAGTCTCATTAATCATATTGCTTGCATCCACATTACAATGTTATCTAAATAAAACATTCTATTTAGGTTACACAAATTTAAAAACATAACTCACCACAAATGTAACTCGTGCAATAAACTACGATACACACTATTTAGTCTCAATCATAGGTTCTTAATGTGGGCGTTAACGCCCCGCTCTGGGCGTTCAAGACTTTCAGGGGCAGTAGAAAACCCAGAGAACATTAGGGAGCGTATAATAAAATATTATCGTGGCAATAGCTGTTTCAGATTCCGGACAGATGGTAAGGTAAAAAATTAGGGGGCTATGGAAAAAAATATTCTCCAAGCGAGCGATGGGCAAAATAAGGTTGAGAACCGATGGTCTAAGTTAATAGAAATAAATATCGTTGGTGTAATTCTAATACCTCGTTACCCAATTTTTTTGGATTTTGGGGTTATGAGTTTTTCCCTCAGTAAAAAAAGTGCGCTGAAATAAGTGGCAAATAAATTTTAGTAGGTCGGGCTACAACATTACAACTAATTGCTCTATGGCTTTCGAAGTATTTTCCAATCGATTCAGCACACTTTTTACTATAGGAATAGTTCATAACCGCAAAATCCAAAAAAAAATGGGTTAAGAGGTATTAGAATTACACCGACAATATAAGATTTGAAAATATTGTATGCTGTATATTTGGTGGATGCGCCGGGAATAACATTTGTATAATATATTTAAAAATGAAAAATGAAAATGATAAGCAAGATGAATAGACGCAGAGAATACATAACATAAATCTCCTAAGGCATTTTACTGTTGTAAAAATTATAGTATTTCTTAACTCTTTTAAAATTCTTAAATATTTACATATGTGTAAAGCTTTTATTAAACGACACAATTTTCTTGTACAAGAAAATAGTATACTATTTTCTATCATGACGTAATACACAAAATATGACCAAACGCGAATCTTGTACAGTTTTGTATAATGAAAATAGGACATGTATTATTTGATACACCATGACAGAATATAGTATAGTATTTTCTTGTACAAGAAAATAGTGTCGTCTAATACAAGCTTAACAGAAAAAAAGGAAATCTGTTATATCTTGTTTAAAATTTTATTCTTGATAGACAATCCTAAATCAGTGCAGTAAGTTATGATTTCTCGAAATTTTAAGCGGAGCGACCAAACCAAATTTGCAGTCATTTCTAAACTAGAAATTTTACTTCATGCGCCACGCGTATAAAAAAACACCGATTTATTCGAAAGTTGCCAAGACTGGAGTTAAGGAGAAGAGAATAAGAGGCGCATCGATTAATGGCGAATCCACAACACCGATGGCAATAAAAGGAAAGAAAATGTATTCACATTTTTACATCACTGGACTAGAACCATCAGCAACAATCGAGACATTTGAACAACATATTTCATCGCTCAACATTAAAGAATAGATATGTGAAAAAATGGCATCTAAAAGACCCAAGGAATACACCTCATACAAAATTTCAGTACTGAGATCAGACGCCAACATTATCAAGGATCCAAATATGTGGCCTGAGGGAGTGTATATCAGCCCTTTTTTATTCCATCTGCAACACCTCACCAAACCATAGTTCACTCCAAATTTGGTTTAAGAATTGCACAACTCAATGTCCAATCGTTATTTAATAAACTCGCATTAATTGATGTATTTTTATTTCAGGAAAAGATTGACATCATATGTATATCCGAACATTGGTTTCCTTGTAATAAGCCACTGCCGTCGATAGAGGGTTATAGTATTGGAGGTCAATATGCAAGAAGTGAACACATACACGGGGGTGTGGTGATCTATCTAAAAGATACATTTTCATTCAAAACATTGGATCAATTAAGTAAGGAATTATCAGTCGTACTGCATTTTGAAATTTGTGGTATACAACTAAATTTAGGCCAAAGTAGCGTTGTAATTATAAGTGTATACAGAGCGCCCTCGGGTAGTAATGATATATTCACTGACAAATTAGAATTTGTATTAAGCAGAAATACGTACAAGAATATCAATTTAATTTTATGTGGTGACCTGAACATCGACGAGAAACGTAACACTCGTCACTTTAAACGTCTTGATAACCTGCTCACAGCATATGGTCTTAAGATTGAAAATAGTGAACCAACAAGAATATTCACTAATATTCACGGCTTAACTGGCTCCTCATGCATCGACTACATTATAACAAACCTTGAGACAAAATTGCAAAAAATTGAAGTTCTTAATGCAAATATTGGGGATCATCTCTGCCTCATTGCTTCATTTAATCTTTCAGTCAGAGAAGAAAAACTTACAGTTTTTCAGAGGCAATTAACAGAATTTAATGTTTCAGTGCTCAGTCATAGCTTGCGGCTAGAGAAGTGGGATGTTCTATACCAGGAGAACGATATCAATACTACATTTAAATATTTTCTGGACAACATTATTGATCATATGGACCGATGCTGTCCCTGTACAATTAAGTATATCTCCAATGATAATAACAAAGGGTGGTTAGACAATGTAATTAAAACGAAAAGCAAATCTCTAAAAAACCTATTCTGGATTACAAAGCAGTTAAATGATCCGAAATTGCAAAGAGAATATAAACGGAAAAAACGTGAATTTAAAGCGGATATTCTAACTGCCAAAAAGAATTTTAATCATAAACTGATAGTAAATTCCGATAATGTCATAAAAACAACTTGGGAAATAATAAATAAAATCTTGGGCCGTAACAAGAAAAAGAAAGTACCACAATCAATCATAATGAACAACAAGAAAATATCATTTCCATCTGAAATTGCTGAATGTTTCGCTACATACTTGTCTGATATTGTCCCAGAATTAATACAAAACGCGTTCCAGAATAACCAACCGGAGAAATGCACTACCAGTAAAAATATAAAATTAGCCTCATTCTTCTTCGATCCTATAACGGAGGATGATATACACAGGGTAATTAGCTCATTTAGTAAGAACACTCCTGGACCGGATAGAATTTCGCTTAAAATACTTAAATCTATAATAAATAGCATACTTCCTCACCTAGTGCACCTATTCAATCTTTCGATTAATGAATGTACATTTCCGGAGTGCTTAAAATCTGGCCGTATAGCACCAGTATTCAAAAAGGGGAACATTGAAGAAATAAGCAATTACAGGCTTACAAATGTTACAAAACAATAGTACAAAACAATAGTATCATTAACAATAAGCAACATGGATTCATGGCGCAAAAATCAGTGGAAACCGCTCTTTGTTCGTTTTTGGAATATGTTTTCAATCGTATTTATCTGATAGAAGCTTCTTCGTAGAAATAAATAAAGAAAAATCATCTAGTAAGCACACGTTATATGGTGTCCCTCAAGGCTCAGTTTTAGGGCCACTATTATTCCTGTTATTTATAAACGACCTCCCGGAGTATATAGCGCATAATACTATACTATTTGCAGACGATACTGCAGTAATAGTATCTGCGGATAACCCTAGTGACTTAAACATGAAAATCGAGAATGAAATACTCTCAATCAATTAATGGTCCACCCGCAACAAACTGCTACTGAATCCATCTAAGACAGTATGTATACATATTAGCAAAAAATGGCAATTACCTAAAGACTTCAAAATTAACGTAAATAATCTCGAATACCCACTAACAGATTGTGTGAAGTATCTTGGCGTTTACATTGATCGTAAACTAACATGGAAAAACCATACAGATCATGTTTGCAATAAATTAAGTCAAGCCCACTTTGCTATTCTTAAAATGAAACAAGAAGTTGACCTTGAAACGCTAATGAAATTGTACTTTTCTTTTGCATATTCTGATATGACATACAATATACTTGCATGGGGCCAAGCTTCTGAGGCCGAGAAAGTTTTTATAGCTCAAAAAAAAAAATTAGAACTATGTTTGGCATAAACAGATTGCAAACATGTAAGAATGCATTTATATCCCATAAACTATTAACCTTACCAGGAATCTATATATACAAAACGGTTTGTTACATAAAGCAAAACATAACTAACTTTTCAACACACAGTGAAAATCATAATTACAACACGAGGCAGGGCGACCTGTTATTAACTGATAAACACAACACTACATTAATGAATAAATCATTTTTTTATGAAGAGAAAAGAATGTATAATTCTCTTCAAGAAAGTATCAAAGAATTAGAATTTCTGCAATTTAAAAAAATAATTAATGATCTTTTGATATCAAGAGCACTATACTCGGTTGATAATTTCTTATTCTGACCTTCTCTTGGCGGCAGTGGTATTATATTTATGATATTGCTGTATTAGAGTTAATTGTTTGACGTCCACATCTTACTTGTACCTTGTTTGTAACATTGTACATTGTAGCCTAAGTGAATAAAGTTTAAAAAAAAAAGATGTAAAATTAAATTTTTAGGGCCCTCAAAATTATTAGTTGCTCAGGCCTTCAACATTGTGTGAAATGGTTATAAATATAATATGTAAATTCCTTTACATTGGTAATAAAAAATTGATCATCAACAAAATATTTAATCGTTTATGGGTGATTACAGTTACTTTTGACAAAATCTTATTAAAACAAGCGTTAGTAGCTCAATGGTTAAACCTATGCCAGTAAACAATAAAAAAAAAAAACACGTGTATAGGCTGCGGTGAGTTGGGAACCTATGTGCAAGAGTCTCTGAGCCTTCGACTGTGGTTTACAGACTTATTAATTTGCTTTTTGTTTTATCCGCAATGAAATAAAAATTTAACCAATAATCATTGAATAGAAACCCATCAATCCAAATCCAAAGCCGTATTAACAGGCATCCTTTTTTTGTTTTCGTTCCTATTAAAAATGTACAACCCCACGTCCCAGCTTTTAAACAAATCTTTCCGAATGCGGACGGGTCGCGATTTTTTTCCCACTGCATTTTCTTTTTTCTTTGTTGAATCCGGTGTGCGCTTTTCGCCGATTCCCCCGCCGAATCATTGAATAAAAAATAATAGTGCGACCGTAACATACTTTAAACCGAATCCGCAGCGCGAATAATTTCTGCGCAATTAACCAGACGGACAATTAGGCCTCGTTTTATTACTCTCCGCCCGTACACGTAATGTAAATCATTGGATCGTTTTTGAAACGATTCGGACGTAATTGCCTATTTTGTTTTCCTTTTTTATTAGTTTGTTTTGCGTGCACGTTAAAGCACTTTTATTGGTATACATTTCAAGTTTAAATATGTGGACGCTGGTTATTCAACTTTGTTATTAGTTTAGACTTTCAAATCAAGCATTCTATTTTTGTAAGTCTTTCAACAAGATTTAATAAAATATATTGGTTGGTAAATTTAATTCACTTGGATTTGTTTCACATATATACAGAGAGTTTTATATAACACCGAACATTTTCATAACGAGAATTTTTCTTTTAAGTATGCATATGCATACGTTGTACATTATCCGACGCTGGGATTATTAAAAGAATTCAATTTGCTGCTTTAAACGAGTGTTTTACACTCCCAGGTTAAGCATGAAGTAAAATTTCGAGTTTAGAAAAGCCTGAAAATTTGGTTTGGTCGCGTAGCGCGAAGCGCGGAGCGGCCAAACCAAATTTTTAGGCTTTTCTAAACTCGAAATTTTACTTTATGCGCCACCGGTACAAAACACTGATTGAATGTCAAGTTTATCGGTGTGTTTTAAACTTCATAATATGTCAGTGTTTTGTACCGGTGGCGCATGAAGTAAAATTTCGAGTTTAGAAAAGCCTGAAAATTTGGTTTGGCCGCTCCGCGCTTCGCGCTACGCGACCAAACCAAATTTTCAGGCTTTTCTAAACTCGAAATTTTACTTCATGCTTAGTCTGGGAGTGGAACACTAATTTTAAGTTTCAAATTGAAACAGCATATACGCTGTAATTGGGCATGTATACTTTAAAGAAAAACTACCTGTATGTACAAAATTGTGGCAAGGCCGTAGACTGAAGGGGGGGGGGATATAAAGGTGCAAACCCGCCCAGAACTTTTCAAAATGTGAAATATATTTATGTAAAAGCGGCCTTGAAATAGCGAAATCAATATTTTTATCAGTAACCCCCCCGATTTTTTTTCTAGCTACGGAATGAATTGAGGCATTACCTGCGTTTGATTGGCTTCAATTTGTAATGGTCATATAGGCAACAAAATGTACACATTACCTTAAAAGTAAAGGCGTCAAATTGTATTAGATGAAAATGTTCGGTTTTACATAAAACTCTCTGTATATTTTAGTTTCTACTAGTTTCGGCTTAATGCCAATATCAAGAATAATGTACACTTCTGTGCAATAAAATTAAGCACAAGTCTCATAACTATTTTTCACAATATTCTAGTTGTATAATTTGCATCTGTGTTAATTGCCTAGTAGCAGTTTCAATAAATGATAAAACACCTTAACTTGAAAGTAACACCTTTATTAAAAAACCAAAACTAAGACCTTTTGAAAAAAATGTTCATAATAAATACAACTAAGCCGAAATAGAAAAACCATCTTTTATTTTAGTTAGAGTTCGAATTTTTAAATTGGTGTCTAAATGACGCAGCATTTTGACATAAAGGAAATTAGCATATCTACATATTTTCGTAAGTAGGAAACTAAAAATCATCGTTTTAAACTATAACATATTTTGTGTGCTTGATTTTTTTGCACAGAAGTGTACAAATGAATTTGTTTGGGAATATATACAGTTTTGAGTTTTATTAGGTAATAATAGGAATATCAGAGAATTTCAAAGGTCTTCGTTGTCATTAACCACATTTTAACTCGCCCTTAAGGTATTGAAAGATTTACTAAATTAATAAGGCTGTAAAAACAGCCTTATTACTTGCCTTATTAATACAGCTTAAACGCCTCAAACACAGCCTTATTAATACAGCTTTAACGCAAAAACTTTAAATAGAATCCTCTAAGGCGAAGATTCTAATCGTTGATGTATGTATAGTATACCATATAGAAATATATATGTATCTGCAGTGCGGAATTGAAAATGCCATAAGAACGATGGCCAATCCCAAAGACCCAGAAGTAATTTAAATGGCGATTGTTTGGAAGGGCGCGATTTTTTCGCCGACGAGTGTGTCGCTTAAAATGATGCCACGTAGATGCTAAACTCGGATTATCCGAGCACTTTAACCCGACGTTTCTGTCGCCCGGAACGAGATCGGATTAAGCTTTTTCTCTCTATATGTGCGTGTATAATTTTTTTTAGATCTGGGAAACGACGATCCGATAAAAAGGGTTATTTGAATAAGTTTCGTATTATAATAGCACACACACACACAAAAATGAATAAATAAGCAAAAGATGCAGTAGCTAAGGATTAAATGTAAGGTGATAAATCATAGATGAGACAACTTGTTTCTTTGGACATATACAAATTAACAAACATCAGTAAAATACCAAAACATAAGATGAGAAGGCAAGTAATAATTTTAATAAATAAATAAGCAAAAGATGCAGTAGGTAAATATTAAATGTAAGGTGATAATTCATGGATGAGACAAAACGTTTCTTTGGCCACATAAAAATTAACAAAAATAAGTAAAATACGAAAACATAAGATGAGAAGAAGACTAATAAATTATTTAAGAGGCCATTTTGATTTAGTTACCAAAAGAGGCAAAATTAAGTAAAAATATCGGAAACAAAGTGATTTATGTTGCGATTTATAATTGCCAAAATCCAACGTTTTGGGTAGTCACAAGTTACAGCACCACTAATATTGTGATTACGGTACAAAATTGCATGATACATCTAAATAAAGTTGAAAGTTGTAGGATTTTATTGTCACTAATTTAAAACGATTAAGACACAGTAAAGCTCCCCTAATCTGAAATCCAATAATCTAAATTCTCCAGCAATACGGACAAAATTGAAGTATGAGTTATTTACATTATGTATTCCAAAATCCAGATTACCTGTGATTCAATGATGTGTCAGAATTTCCCTGATAGTTAAAAATCATCATGGCTCCAAAGAGACCACACAACACATTTACTCTAGCGTATTTTTGTGACTTTTAAAAAGGTTTCAATAATCCGGATGTTCCACTAATTCGAATTGCCTCGGTTTTTAAAGATCCTGATTAGCTGAGCTTTACTGTAATTAGTATTTTTTGTAAAAAAAAATCCTGAGAATATACACCATTCCATTTGTTTCTGGATCTCGCCTAGCCATGCTTTCGAGTTGTTATGTTGCAGTATCAACATTTACATTTTTTATTAGTTGCCACTCCTGATTCCTTATTTTAACAGTGTTGCAATAATGTATGATATCATAAGTAATCCTCTTTTTAATTTTCAAGTGGTTTATTGTTAATCTTGCAACAATTATTTCGCCACGCGGTCGCTTCTTCGATCATTTTATTATTAAATCAAATTAATCTAGTGTTGCAATGCTGTGTCAATGTCAAAGTGAAAAATAATTTCAGGCACATATTAAATATTAACATGCCAAAGATTATCTCTGAATCAAAAAGGTTACAAATTCTGAAATCCTACAAACATTTTAGGCAAAGTAATCCAAATCTACAGCATCACAATATTATTACGATTTTAATAGATATTTTTGGGGTATGTCTAGTATTTTAATTATCATATATATTTAATTAAAGATAATTACGTTTCAGGTAGGGAGATCTTCATTACAATTAATTTTACGACAAAGACCTGACGAATTGACATCTACTACTTCTGGCAAACGATCTAAAAACAGCCATTTTTGGAATCACCTAGCTAGAAAAGATCTGCAACAACTAATTTGGCAATATTACTCTAGATATCAGTATTTTACTTTGAGAGATCTTTTGAATGATATGAAAGAAAATTATGAGTTCCATGGGAGTATAACAACACTTTATAGGGTTGTTAAAAGTATAAATAAAAGTATAAATTCAAATTAATTAATGGGCGCAAAATTCTCTGAACAAAAACATGTTGTTGCAGCTAAAATTATTTTCCTTAGAAAATTTTTACAGTATCAAAATTCCAGTGAAGATATCCAATTCGTATACCTGGATGAAACATGGATATATCAGAATGGATCCGTAGTTCGACGCTGGGTACATGAAACTGATATAAAAAGTAATCCAACTAAATTCAAAAATGAAGGCAAACGCTTCACCATTCTACATGCTGGGTATAGGGGTGGGTTTTTGGATGGGTGCGATTTTCTATTACATTCGAAAAACCATGACCGAGATTACCATGCCACAATGGATGGTAATACTTTTCAAAATTGGGTGGTTAATCAACTTATTCCTGCTTTGGCTAAGCTTTCAGGGAAATGTGTAGTTATTATGGATAATGCTGCATACCATTCTGTGCAATTAGACAAAACTCCTTCATTTTCTTGTAAGAAATGCGAAATGCAGGAGTGGTTGCTTAAACACAATGTAAAATTCAATCCAAAATTAACCAAAAAGGAACTATGGGCTTTATTTATACCTTTTCGATCAAATGACAAAATTTACGTAGTTGATGACATTTTGAGAAAGAACGGGCACGAAGTTCTTAGATTACCGCCATACCATTGTCAATACAATCCAATTGAAATGTCATGGGGGTTTTGTAAGACTTACTACAATAAGCACATAAATTCTAAGCAACCATCTAAGGATCGTGTTCAGAATTTATGGCTTGAGTCTCTCTCAAAATGTACATCCGATATGTGGCAAAATTTCTGTGATCATTGTGAAAAACTTATTTCGGATGACTGGACAAAACACATGGGGAACCTTTCTTTTGAAACCATTCCTCCTTTTATTATTTCGCTTGGGGAATCTGGCTCAGAACAAACATCAGAAGATTCAGATGCAGGTTCTCTTGACTAAATAATAAAAGTGGAATGAGGGCTTAAAAATTGTTTGACATGAAAATTATCAGTATCACAAGAGGGTGGGAATAAATTTGCAATTCTACAAATAAATACTGAGGGCCAACAGAAGAGAGAATGACCAAAATTAAGGTGGATGGATGGAGTTGATCAATATGTGTTAACGGGAAGACCCAAGCAATAAATACAAATGGATGACAAAATAAGTTTGCAGAGCCGAATTTATTATATTTGTTATATACAATATTATTGCTGTGTTTGTATGTACAAAAACCAAGTAGTAAATTTTGTTAATCTTAAAACTGCATATTATTATCCTTTTATATCTGAAAATTTGTAAAACAGGTAAGATCACAATAGTCAGAAATTATAACCTTATAATCGAACATCTGACAGTGACATTTAAAAACCCTGATTTAAAACACAACCAGCCCCATTTACAATACTTAAACTGTCACTTTTCCATAGCTAGGCGAGATCCAGAAACAAATGGAATGGTGTATAGCTATTCTTGCGTCATTCATTTGTTCATTTTTAGGCAACAAAAACTTGTGCTAGGTAAAATTTAAGGGTATTCGTAAATTTTGCATTCAATTAGCTCAACATTCATTAATAAAAATCTTTATATCTTACGTTTACCTTTGCATAATGGAAATGGTAATTAGGAGGGTAACACGTCAATGACCTAATCAGATTTAATTTTCAAATCTGATTGGGTTGCGAATTCCTAGATGGCGCCACTATACACTGTGAGAGAGAGAAAAGATGTTTTGTAGTCCTTTCTCTGTCAGTTTTTACAACGCCTGTCAAGTGTATTTTTGTTTTAGTGAGAATAATAATTGTGTTTAGTGTTTTCTCCTGGATCTTATTTAAACAATATATCGAAATCAACTGCAATGAATAATAGGTAGGGTAAAGTTTCTCAATATTCAGAGAATTGTTATTATTTTTACATAACTGAAAATAACATTAGTGTAATGTGTTGTAGTTTCAATTTGGCTGTTAAACTTTAACCATTCATTTCAATGTTTCAATTAAATTCTTTGTTATTAAATTATGAACGGTGGAGGCTTCTACTTTGTTATACATGTTAATTCAATAAAATAAAACACTTTAACTTTGTTTGTATAACACAATATCAACTCAACTCAACTTGCCATTATCAAACGGAGTGATCTTTGTTATTATTTTTATGATTCTTGTAATTGACGTAAATGTATAATTTTGCGGGTAAGTAAATGTTCTTATATGTTCTCAATTTCTCTAATTAATTTCATAATTACTTACTAAACAAAAACACTATAATTAAGGGCTACATAAACATTTTAAACTGTGTTCATCTCTGAATTGCAGTTTTAAATGACATTTTCTATCGTTTATGTCAATTTGAACGCTATTCAGGATAGAACTTAGTTCAAAATATTTATGGAATTGGCCCTAATTATAATCTGTTTAATAACTAGGAGGAGCGTTTTAAATTTCACGCGCCAAAACCTACAACTCTGACTGGCCGAGAGCGCGCCCATTTTACACTATGCTAATTACTTCATTATTAGACGCGACAGCTGACATAACCTTAATTCGAAGCGTTGCCGAGTTGCAACTTTGTCTGTTTCGTAATAACCTTTTGTGCGGTGTTACTTTAGCATAGTTAAAAAAGAGTTTTGTTTATATTGTTGTGATGGATTATAGACCCAATACAAGCTCGGTGATAATATCACTTTCACCTCCAAAAAAGCGTAAGAAGTTGAATTTGGGTCATTTATATCTGTCTGAAAAACAATGCATAATAAATATGTATAAGCAGATGATAACAGATGATCCACACATGAAAATGACTGCTGTTGTATAAAACATTGTTGGTGCAGTAGGTGAGATATCAAATAGCATAAGAATATGCATCAAATAATAAAATGTTTAATTTTTAGGAGTTGTAAATTCTACTGTCTATCGTACCATTAGCGAATATAAGAAATCCGGAGAGATTTGTAGCCCTAAACAGCTTCGAAGACATAATTACAAGTTTTGATGACGTAGTGAAGAGATCCGTGCATAGTTTCTTCTATAAAAATTAACTGCCAACTTTGAATAAAGTTTTAAAAGAAGTAAACGATCATGCAGGCATGCCGAAGATGAGTCAATATATCTTGTATAATTTTATGAAACAAATCAATTTTAAGTAAGATAGAGACAAGAGTTGGGCAGGATTCGAATCATTCAGGATTCGAATCCTTTAAGAGGATTCAAAAGAGGCATTCGAATCTTTTTAGAGGATTCAAAAGAGGCATTCGAATACTTTAGTTCAATTGGATTCGTGATCCGGATTCGTTACATTTTTTAAGAGGATTCGTATTCGAGTCTAAATGTGGGTGATTCGAATCCTTATAAAAGGATTCGAATCCTTGTAAAAGGAGTCGAATAATTATAAAAGGATTCGAATATTTATAAAAGGATTCGAATACTTGACTAAATATCTGACTCCCTGTTACTCTGGTTAAAGAAGTATTTGTGTGTTTCTGAACTCCACTTCAAATCGGTGTTTTGTACGCGTGGCGCATGAAGTAAAATTTCGAGTTTAGAAAAGCCCGAAAATTTGTCTCGGGTCGCTGCGCGACCCGAGACAAATTTTCACGGGGCTTTTCTAAACTCGAAATTTTACTTCATGCTTAGTCTGGGAGTGGAAACGCTCGTTCGAAACTTCAAAGTGAATGCTTTGATAAGAACATTAAACGATTGAAAATGTTTTTAAAGATTTTAAATCTAGTTTTCAAAATTTTGTTTAATATTGTTTGAAGTAAAACTGACATGGCAGTCACAATCTGAAATGTTGAATTTCTCCAAAACTTCCTGGACTAAAGATGTTTACCCTGGCCTTTTAATATAACTTTCTCCTGTGGGAAACCCCTATTCTGTTTAATAGTTTTCATTGTTTTTGCCAATATTTAAGTTAATTTTATAAATTTTTACGTGCTTTGTAATTTGCCTGCTGATTTTGACAAATTTAATAATATCATATGGCTTTTTTGTTAGTGTTTTGGTCAATTTGAATAAAATTTCATGACTTTTCTCTGACTTTCTCGGTTTTAATGATATTCAGTGAATTTTTTATTTACGTAAATTTCAGGCAGTCGATTTTATAATAGAGTTTAATTTGAAGTTTTAAACGAGTGTTTCCACTCCCAGGCTAAGCATGAAGTAAAATTTCGAGTTTAGAAAAGCCCCGTGAAAATTTGTCTCGGGTCGCGCAGCGACCCGAGACAAATTTTCGGGCTTTTCTAAACTCGAAATTTTACTTCATGCGCCACGCGTACAAAACACCGATTTGAAGTGGAGTTCAGAAACACACAAATACTTCTTTAACCAGAGTAACAGGGAGTCAGATATTTAGTCTGTTATCAACGATGTTCAGTGGCAATAATGAATAATTAGGATTTGAATATTTTTGGTAAAACAACTGGTAACGATATTTATATATTAATGGTTGCAAAAAAATAATAAAATAAAATTTATTCTTAAAGGATTTGTATTCGTGATTCGAAAAAACAGGATTCGAATATTCGACTTGAATCATATTTATCTGTTACGACTCCTTTATCCGAGTATTCGTGATTCGAATAATATTAGGTGAATCGGATTCGTGATTCGAATCCTTTGTACGAGGATTTGTCCCAGATCTGATAGAGACACATTATTATATAAATTTTATATTATATTATGAACATAATGTATATATGTTTTATTTCGCAGATATAAGGCGAAATGCCGTATAAGCATTTTAATTGAACTGACGATATCGTACGATGAAATAGAAAATACTTAACCACAGTTAAGAACTACAAAATGGATATTTGATTTTATTTAAAGAGTTCATATGAAATTATTTAAAATTGCCGCCAAATTTATACTGATATTTTTGGTAACTTTATATAGTGTAAATTGGGCTTTGGCACTTACTCCTTCTAGTTTTTAAACAGACTATAGTATCCCTGTATTTAAGAGAGTAGCGCAAACTACTATTTATCTTGACGCCTTTAGGCGCCAAATTCAAACTAAACCAATCATATACTGTTTGACGCGCGTCCTGTTAATTTAATTTAGTTTGAATTTGGCGCCTAAATGTGTCAAGATGGATGCTAGTTTGCGCTACTCTCTTAAATACAAGGACACTAGCTCTAATTCACATACTACTCATGCATGCAAACAGAAAGCGTATACATGTATATGGAACTGTGCGTGTGCGTTAGAATTAGTTTGGTTAAGAATTACTAGATGACGCTCGCTCGAGCGTTTAAACAAGGACAACGGGATGTCGCTACCTGTCTTCTTCCATGATGGTAATATAGGTCTCTCTCACTCTAGCTAACGGCTGGAAAGAGTCTGTCTCATTGAAGTAAACCGCAACCTTAATCATTTAAGCAGAGTTGCCAGACTTTTACAAGGTTTTCTTTTACGTGTAAAACTTCTTCATAATTCATTAATTAATTAAATAGAAAGAATTTATATTTTGGCTTAAATTTGATACTGAAGATGTAATCATATTCCTATATAAATTACTTGGACAAAATGAACGTTTGTAAAATGATTAACGTGACAAAATTTATTAAGGTGACATTAAATATAAGTAGTATATTCATTTACTTGAAATCAATGTTTTTTATAAGTGGCACTTGAAGTCAAACAAAATCTGGCAACACTGACAAGTATGCTTACAATTATTCTCTAAAAATTGCAATCACAATTGTTATTTTTGTTTTCTTAGATTATATCAATAAAAAGAGGATAATTCAGTAACCAAGCACGGTATGATTAAGTTATTTAAATTAGGGTAATTCGCGCTGATTTTCAAGTGGATCGGATAATTGAGTTGTAGTGTAATAGTTTGGGAAAGTTGACTCACGCTTACTTCTATTAGGGTAAGTAATGTTGATAAGGAGCCCTAATATACGTTGCTGTTGCCGCTCAAGATGCAATATATACCTAATTTTCCACCCTTCATCATTACAAGCACTTCACTACTAAATTTTTACACAAACTCGAAAAACTCGAAATTTATCCATAAATACATAATTATTTTGTACAATATATGTAAAATATTTAGCCTAATTTTGAAGACCTATAACATAACTAATTAAATACAAATTTTGAGTATCAGTAGGGATTGTTGATTTACCAATTGTTTCATATATATTTATTCAGAATACAATTAAATACAAATATACAAATTCCAGTCCAAGCGTCGAGGTGTCGACTAAAGGGGGGGGGGGGGGGGGGGGGGCGTTATTGCCAACTAGTGTTCCTGTATTTAAGAGAGTAACGCAAACTAGCATCCATCTTGGTCCCTTTAGGCGTCAAATTCAAACTAAATCAAATTTACAGGACGCGCGTCAATCATTATAAAATATGATTGGTTTAGTTTGAATTTGGCGCCTAAAGGCGTCAAGATGGATGCCAGTTTGCGCTACTCTCTTAAATACAGGGACACTATTGCCAACTCCCTACGTTTGAAAATTACTAGATTTTATAAAGTCTTTTATTTTAACTATACTTACCATCGGTGGACATAAAATGTTGGGACAAATCGAAAGTTGGATAATGTCAAATATCCTTAAATTTATACTGGTTAAGTCAGGTATTGTAGAGAGAGATTTTAATATCGGAGTGATAATGAAAATTTGTCAATACATTTAATAAATATTGAGAATGCAAACATTGCATTTTTAACACTGTATAATTGTTGAAACTTTTGCTGTAATGCAGCGTTGTGGTTTACACGTTTCATGGATATTGAACAAGTAGGGAGTATGTATACATATCTCAATTGTATGCTGTAAATCTTCAGATATTCGCTGTTTTTTTTTAAATGAGTTCAATTTAAAGCTATAAACGAGTGTTTTCCACTCCCAGATTAAGCATGAAGTAAAATTTTGAGTTTAGAAATGCCTAAAAATTTGGTTTGGTTGCGTTGCGAAGCGAAGCGAAGCAAAGCGAAGCAAAGCGAAGCAAAGCGAAGCAAAGCGAAGCAAAGCGAAGCAAAGCGAAGCAAAGCGAAGCAAAGCGAAGCGACCAAACCAAATTTTCAAGCTTTTCTAAACTCGAAATTTTACTTCATGCGCCACGCTTATAATACGCTAATTTCAATTGAAGTTCACTTGTTAACAATATTTTAGTGTTTTCAGAGTCTAAGGGTACTGGGTACTTAGATACTGGGCTACTCCCCTTCTCGACTATACATTACTTATTGTAAGATAGTTTTTTTTTGTTAATAATATATATTTGTATTTTCTGTCCCATTTAAACCCAGAAATAAATATTGCATTAAGATTACGAGAGAAACATTCCTATAACTTTCACTTAATTGCTGTACATCGGGTTGTATACAAGACGGATTTTATGCATTCATCGTATGCAACTTAACATACATATATTTGTATGTTGGATTGCATACAAATAAGAGTAATCGCTCGTGTTGCATGGGCGTTGCTTTGTCAACGGTGCAGCAACATTTTTCTTTGAACGTTAGCATGCAGCGTACCTGCAGGCGGACATTCAGCGTTTATGCAACGTTCGTGCAACTTAAAACGCAACGTTTTGTGTTACGCGGTAACATTGATGCAACGTGTCATGCAACGTGTCATGCAACGTTTCTTTGCTCAGTGGGTATTTTTATCCATGCTTCAGGTATTAATTTTAATAGCAAGAAAAACGTGTATATCTTGCTTTAAAAAAGAGTTCCTTAATCACCGATGAAAAATAATTGAACCCTAATTTTGTATCAATAATTCAAGTATTATTTTTTTAAGCAAGAAATACCAGTTATTAAAATAATGTTTTATTGCCTATGTTATATTTTTATTTTAAATGAGTAATATAAAATTACTTTAAAACCTCTGTGCATAATTTTTTTTTAAATATTTTATAAATCGTGTAACGGGGTCAGTCGAAAAGTCGAGCCTCGAAAAATCCTCCGGGCTCGTGTAATTCACAATCTGTTGCAGAACGAATAGAAGTGAAACACATAATAACCCGAGGCGGATTGCATAAAATTAAGGCAGGCCGAAATTTATGCCGTAGCGACGGCGGCGTCGGCGATGCAGTAAAAGGGTTAAAGGGCTGGCTCGGCATAATGGATGAGCGCCGCGACGCCAGCGCCGGTGCTGCACGGCGTTTTATTAAAATCCGACAGTCGTAAAATTGACCGCCGCGATTGATATTGTTCCACATAAGGTGGAACTCAAATTGGATTTCCTTTAATCCATTAATTTTATTATGACTCAAACAAAACAAAAGATATACTGCGCCATTTGTGAAAATTAGTCAATTTTTTAATAATATATTCGGTTAAATTCAGGGTTGTTAAAAAAAAGTTTTTGTCATTTTAATTAGAACAAACAGTTTTTTTTTAATATAACGTGTTTTTCTCATTGAAACAGCGTTTAAAACATTAACAATTAAAAACATGTTTAAAACGTGTTTAAAACACTCTTAAAACTTGTTTAAAATGGAACATGCAGGGCATTTTTCTTTTCAGTATACACATAGTTACAGCGTTTTCTAAATTTGCGGGAATTAGTTGTTTAAAAGCGGTGACTTTTAGGCTTTTAACGAGTGTTTTCCACTCCCAGACTAAGCATGAAGTAAAATTTCGAGTTTAGAAAAGCCTAAGAATTTGGATTGGCCGCGTAGCGAAGCGGAGCGGCCAATCCAAATTAGGCTTTTCTAAACTCGAAATTTTACTTCATGCGCCACGCTTAAAAACACTGATTTACAGTGAAGTTAATAAAATACACACATACAACAACGATTATAGATAACCTAATATACGTTAGAGTTATTGGGTTGCCTATAATAACTGTTTTAAACAATTTCTTCAGCGCAGAATTTGACTCACGTTTAATTCACATCTACATATTGGATTGCTACCGCCGTATATTTTAAACTTTACGATATCTCAGTGTTTAATACGTGTGGCGCATGAAGTAAAATTTCGAGTTTAGAAAAGCCTAATTTGGATTGGCCGCTCCGCTTCGCTACACGGCCAATCCAAATTTTCAGGCTTTTCTAAACTCGAAATTTTACTTCATGCTTAGTCTGGGAGTGGAAAACACTTGTTTTAAGATACAAATTGAAATCTTTTAAAAAAACAACGAAAGTCGTAAAATTTTCAGTGTATGCATATGTATACCTGAAAAACAAATTCCCTGTATTTAGAAATCACATTTATGCACACACAATTGTGATATTTTATTGTAATAAAATGTTGTGTTTAATAATGATATTTGAAATATCTTCAACAGTTTAGTTAAAATTTAAAAATGTGAACAAAAAATCTTTATGAAGTAGTATAAAATATAATTTAGCAAATTTAAGATACAAAAAAAACGTTTTAAACAAATTTATCATTTAAACATTTTTTAAACAAATTTAGGATTTAAAACATGTCCAAAACAAAACCGTTTAAGACACAACGGCTGTTTTTAAACACTGTTTTAAAACAAAGTGTTTTAAATCTAACAACCCTGGTTAAATTGTTGTAGATTTAATAAACTGATCTTAACATCGAATCTGCCGCAATATAATTATTTTCAAGACAGAATTTTCAATATTAGGAGAGAGCATTTGTTATTCGCAAAAGCATTTTATTTTTGTAAACCTTAAGGCTTGTTCAGACATTTCAATTTTTCGTTTTGCGCAAATTGTCTTGCGTTAAACAGTTGGTGAAAATAAGTTTGACATTCTAATGGCGCATTTAGACATTACAATGTTTTCTGCAATTTGGCTTGTAATAAGCAGTTTGTTCAATTAAGTTTGTAAGTGAAAACCTAATAACACAAACTGGTATTACGTTTACCAATTCGCGCGTAAAAAGAAAATGAAAAGTCTAAACGCGCACAGACCGATAAATACTAGTCAAATCGCGCAAAACATTGAGTAGTCCAAACGCAGCTTTAGGTATACAAAAATTGATCAACTGAATTGCACAAATTGTTTAATTGAGTTATAAAACACTTTTTACTCTGATTAACCACTGAATCTTACATTTAATTGTATGACTAGTTTCGACTATCTAGTAGTCATTCTCAAACTTTAGTTTGAGAATGACTACTAGATAGTCGAAACTAGTCACACAATTAAATGTAAGATTCAGTGGTTAAACAAAGTAAAAAGTGTTTTATTTACAAGTGTATTTAAGATGTACCACAAAGTGAACGCCTACAACACCAAACAGTTAATTGAGTTATTTAGAGTATTTAATCGCAATAAAAAAACTTGTTATTCCTTACTTCACTTTAATGTTTAGTCGTTAGATGTATATTTCAAGTGCTAAGCACTCATTATCAATAACTAGTCAGTTATTAATAATGAGAGCTTAGCACTCGAAATTTACGTCTAACGAATAAAAATAAAAGTGAAGTGAGAAATAAAAAGTTTTTCATTGTGAATTGCACAAACTGGTAATTATAAATTAGTTCGCACAAACATCGATATGTTTAAACTCGCATTTATCTATGGATTGTAAATCTAATTTTTACAATTTTACCAAATCTAAAGTATCCGGTATAGAAAAGTATCATATTTTGGATATCGATATTTTTTATTACGATATTTTGGTATACGATATAATCGATACACAATATCAATACATTTTTCGGGAACGAAACATTTCTTGTTTACTGGTATTACAATTCCTAATAAATGCTGTTGAGAGCGCATGCAACATCGTTTTGATCCTTAGTAAATGAAATGAAATTATGTATTACTTATTAAATTTAACTTGTAAATAAAACACATTTTACTTTGTTTAACCACTGAATTTGAATTCAGTGGTTAAACAAAGTAAAAAGTGTTTTATTTACAAGTGTATTTAAGATGTACCACAAAGTGAACGCCTACAACACCAAACAATTTATTAAATTTAAATTAAATCTTATATATTTAATCTTTTATCTATTCCCTCCTTTTATTTTGATCAAAATTTGTTTATTCAAGTTAATCTGAATCTAGTTCAATCTTTTAATGAATTTAAACATTATTTTTACTCACAAACATTTTTGTATTCCTCGTTAATAAACCCTGTAAATCATCACACGCTTTACTCCAACATCCCCTCACGAAACGTGCAGACTTTGCACTTTTACTTAATGCATTGGATATTTTTTTAACTGCGATTAACGCTGGCTAAGCTCCTTTACACGTGATACTTATTAAATATAAATAGAATCCAGTATTTATGTGACGTAATTCTGATTAAAGAAAGCCAATTAAAAAAACCAGGAAAGTTTTCGCTGAGTGGAAAACGTACAGGATGTAATTAAATTCATTCACGAAAATTGGAAAGTGAAATATATTGTTACAGGATAGAAACATTCCGTTAAATATCTACATAGTTGGTATACAATTTTCTAAAGGGTGATCAACAATGATTGTAGACAAGTTAAATTTCCCGCCGACAAATCTGGGGAATTTGATCGCTCCAAGTTCATGCCAAGAAAAATTAATAAACAGTAACTCGATTTGACATTAGCAGCGTCGTGCGTCGTATTTTGCCATTGTGTTAATTCATTCTTCCAATTAAGTTATTTTTCATTCTGTTTCATAGACATCAGTTCTTATCAGGACTACTTTGTATAAGTCTTTGTTTTGTGGTAAGTGATTTGCTGTTTTTAAGGTTAGAAAATTAGAAAATTTAAGTTTAATCCTAAATTTACAGATTTTAAAAGAATTCGCTTGTGTTTACCGTGATGTTTGCACCACAGCATGATGCTTTCATCCTGAAGGCTCATTATCGAAGTGGAACTATGAATGAAGATGGCACATGGACTTACTCATTACAATCGTGTCTGAATCAATTTATTCAAGCCTTCCCCGATGTCCACATTCCTTATAAAACATTTTCCTCGCATAAAACCCGCATTGTTGACCGTTTTGAGGGAAAGAATTGTATCTGTAAGGGCAAGTCAGCTAGAAGACCGCCTATCTTAGCAGAAGAGGTTGTTGGCGACATTCAACAACGACTTGAACAAAGCCCAACAAAATCTTTAAGAAAACTTACAGCTCAAACGGGTATGTTCTTAATTTTAAGGTGCGCACAAATTTGGGAGTTGCATAAAAGCCGCAAAAAAAATTCTGCATTTGCACCCGTATAAGGTATCGGTAGTTCAACAACTTCAGCCACTTGATTTCCAAAAAAAGAATTGATTATTGCAATTGGTTTCATCAGAATTTAAATGATAATGGTATGTTGGACAAGACCTTTTTTACTGACGAGGCGTGGTTTCACTTGTCAGAATATGTGAACAGCCAAAACTATCGTACGTGGGCTACAGAAAATCCTCAAACTTTTATTGAAACGGATTTACATCCACAAAAAATTGGTGTTTGGGTAGCAATTTCGAGACGTCGGATAATCGGCCCAATATTTTTCAACGAAATAATCAATGCGGAGCGCTACCGAACACTCATTCTAGATGAATTTTTGAATCAATTGCATGATGACGAACAGATAATGGGTTATTTTCAGCAAGATGGAGCCACTCCTCATACTGCGTTGGCGACATTAAATTACTTGAGGGAATTTTACGATGATCGCTTGGTAAGCGACGGATTATGGCCACTACGTTCGCCAGACCTCACTCCGTGCGATTTTTATTTATTCGGGCATTTAAAAAATATGGTTTTTAAGAAGGAACATAAATCCGGAGGAGCTTCAACGAGTATTTCAAAATAAAAAACATTTGCCTAAAAAATGAAGGCCATCATTTTCAACATTTATTATAAAATTAGGGATGCTAATTCTACGTTTATTAAAAATACACAAAACCTTAACTTACTTCAATTTACTTTGTATATTTAATTAAAATTGTAAAAATTTTATATATAGTTATGATTAAATATTTAATTTATTTTGGGAAAAAATGTTTGCTACGCCAATGGAAAAGCAATCTAGGGAATTTTCTTTATATACAATCAGTTGTACCAATATTTTTTTGCGGGAAATTTAACCTGTCTACAATCATTGTTGATCACACTGTAGCTTGACACTGCATAAAAACACTATATTTAAAATATAAATAATAACAGGACTAATCTGCTGAACATATAAAAAGGGTGCGTGATTTGGGTACTTATTTAAATTATTTTTTCTTCGATCGCTTTCGAAAACAGACATATCGTCGCAATACCTCTGTATTGACAGTAGGCAATTGTATATTTATATTTTGACAAGTAATGTCACGCTTGAAAATTGAATATTTAAAAGTTTTGAAACTAAAATCCGCAAACGTCAGTGTCAAAATTAATAAAATAAAATGAGAAGCGACAAACAACAATAGAAATGTACGCCGCGTTTGTTTGGTCGTAGGAAAAGCATAATGTTAAACACGTTCTGCAAGCTACATTGCATGCTCATACCTTGCAACATGCAAAAAAGCTTTTAAAACTTGTCAAACAATCTACTATAACTATATGTATATGCAATGAATTTATCTTTAAGGTATACAGGGTGACCCAAATTCGCTGTTTATATAGGGTATCTCAGTAACTCGAATAGTTAGACAAAATCTAAAGTACACGTCATGACCTCTTTTTCTGAGAAAATAACAATTGCATTAACAGATCATCGCTAGCTCAAAATATGTATATCAATGTAAAGCTAATATTAAATGCTATTTGATGACTTAAAAAATGCAACCTAGCGTTGTACTAGGAAATTAAAAGTTTAAATAAAAAAAATACCTACTCCATTGAATTCTCGTTGAAAACTACACAAATAACTATTTATTTGTATATTTTATAGTTATTGAGAAAATTATATTTATTGTACTACAACAATGGTTTCACCACACTGTGGCTTCATCAGGTAGATAAATGGTCACCATTCATCTACCAGATAAAGCCATAGCGTGGTGGGACAATTGTTGTAGTACAATTAATATAATTTTGAAACCTAAACAAATTAAGTGTTTTATTAAAGTCATTTATATAATTCATTTTATTGCATTTTCCAAATTGAAAATGCTCACCTTTAATTATATTTATGTTCCGGATTCAAAATGTTTACCTGGTATAAATAGTTAAACCTTTTAAGAACTCCCTCTTTTTAAGGTACGATTAAAAGATTGAATTAAGAAACATGTTTTAAATTAAATCAAATTTAAATCTCTATCGATTTAAGTAAAACGTATTTTTTGTATTTTTCATCCTGTATATGGGGTTGAATGACACAGACTATGCAAATCCGTTGGAATAATCCTCACCACCTCGACTCCATTCATATTGTAATAATACCATTGGCCTGTGTAAGATGCTTAAAATTGATAGCTTTGGCAATTTTCCGGAGCGGACGGTTTTCCACGCTGCGCTCCCACTGCGCCCCCCGACCTGCGCAAATCGCAAAATCCACCCTGCGAAAACGGGGGGGTAGGAGGGTCGGTCGGTCGGGGGGATTCAACGGGGGCCCCGATGATGAATGGTACTCTGGATGCGAAACAAATGAACTGGACAATGGCTACCAGTTCACAGTTCATTTGCTTCGGAGATTCGACTCCATCTATGATAGATTTCCAACCTTAATTCCGGCCAACCCTTCCGTAAAAGGCAAAGAGGAAAAGGGTGCCAGATCGAATTACCGACTATTCGGTCACTGCGATGGCCGGACTTCCCTTTTTAACTCTATTCTCTCTCGCTACGCCGCCCCCCTCGATCCCCCCACACCAGGCGCTTCCTTCCACCCTGGATGCAGGAAATAATGAAAGAACTTCATTTGATAATACCCTTACCTCATATCAGTTACCCCTACCTAGAAAATCCTCGCCGGGAGAATCCTTATGTAATTGACGATGATTTGATTTCGGATAAGAGGCTTTTGTTTCCCCATTTTTTTCACTCTGCTTGTTACTATAGTATCCTCGAGTAATTCAACTTTATCCTAAATTACTGTTTTGCTTAAAAACGTAGTGTAAAGACATAGCCAAGCAATGATTATAATAAATAAATAAATACGTTTATTGTCCAACAGAATAAACCAGTTTAGGACATATAAATTAACAAAATTAATATGCTATAATATGTAAAACTAACAAAAATCATATTATATTGATTTTTGTTAGTTTTACATATTATAGCATATTAAACAGTATGACATTTAATAAAAATAAATCGATTAACCTCAATGATAATTGGAAATTACAAAAATTATCCGCAATTAAAGGAATAATTATAAAATTAATTCAAAAAACTATTCAAAACAATTACTTAAACCCTTTCCGCGCACAGACAAATTTATAAATTGAATAAGATATAATTTGTAAAATTTACAAAAATTAAATATTATGTAAATAAGCAATGCAATACAAACGAATAATCAATAGTATTATTTTCAATAACAATATTAGACAATCAAATATTCAGTAAATTATATAAATATATCCTGAAACAGGTTATTAGCATTGCGGCTCATATTAATGGGCGCTCTCAGCAAAATAGTGGTACATGCAATAGGTAAAGAAAAGTCATTATATGTCGCGATGTTAGTCGAGGGACATGAAATTGGACCATGCTTAGCAGTTCAGACGAGTTCACTTCATTGCAAATAATTTTTTTCAAAAATGATGCGCTGCATATATCTCTCCGTTTAGACAAAGACAAGCACTCATGCTGTTCAAGTAAGTCACTATAATCTGTCTGTCTGTCAGGATATATGCCACTAATTTTGTAAGTAAGGTATTTAAGAAAGCGCTTCTGGACTCTTTCAATTACTAATGAATCTGACACATAGTATTACCGAAGCGTACTCTAGTCTGCTGCGTTCAATAGCATAATATAAAATGTTTAATAAGTTGGTATCAGGAAAATGACGTGATGTCCGCATCAAAAACCCCAACAACTTATAAGCTGATTTACCAATCTCATGAATGTGATTGGAAAATGTGAGTTTATAGTCAAATAAGACACCGAGATCTTTAATATTATTTTCACGTCGTATAATTGTATCGCCAATTTTGTAATTAAAAGAAATGTTGTGATGTTTACGAGTATATGATATTACTACACACTTGTTTATATTTAGAGTTAGTTGGTTCCCAATAAACCTCTGACACATAGTACGGGTACCATTTTACCGAAGCGTACTCTAGTCTGCTGCGTGCAATAGCATAATATAAAATCAGTTATACGAGTTAAGTCTCTTTGCAGCAAAGCACACTCCAGTTCTGTGGTAACCGCACCATAAATTTTTAAATCATCTGCATAAGCTAATATCCTACAGGACAAGGAGGAAATTAAATCATCTATATAGATATTGAATAATAAGGAACCCAAATTAGAGCCTTGCGGCACCCCAGACGAAGAAATGAAATAATTTGATTTAAACCCATTATAAGAAACGTAATTATTACGACAATTTAATTACGATGCTAAGAAGTTAACTAGGCTTAAAGAAAGGCCAAATGAGCAAAGTTTATTTATTAGAATTTCGTGATTTATGGTGTCAAACGCTCGAGAAAAGTCTGTGTACAATACATCCACTTGCCCGCGTTTGTCAAGAGATTCGCAGATATGCTGAGTAATGACAGCCATATTTGTCGTTGTAGATCTACCAGAGCAGAATCCATGTTGGCGTGGGGATAGGTAATTAATAATATGATTATAAATAAACTGATAAATAATTTGTTCAAAGATATTAGAAAAATTAGAAAGAATTGAAATTGGTCTGTAGTTTTGAATATCTGATTTGTCACCGCGTTTAAATATTGGACAGATTACAGCTGTTTTCCATCTACTTGGGAAAACCATACGTTTTAGAGATAAATTGTAAATAATTGATAGGGGTTTTGCAAATATATATTTATAATCTTTAATTACATAAGATGGTATACTGTCATCACCGCATACCTGCGAATTTCGTAGTTTGTTAATGCTACCTATGACATCACTTTCTTGAATAGACGGCATTATAAGAGTTTCACGGTTGTTGAGTGAATTGTCAGTTATATTAAAGTGCGTTTTGGTAGTGTAAACACTTGAAAAAATATCGGCGAACGCATTAACGATTTCTTGCGGTGAACATAAAACTTCTAATTTGCATTTTATGATAAGCTAGTTTAATAGAGTCGGAAAGTTATGAAATCATAAACAACAGGAAAATTCCAATGTGTCATAATTCGGTCGAGTGTATCTACTGCTTTATTTAGCATAAATATTCCTCCGGAGCAAACATATACAAGGAGTTTTTCTTTTAAGTATTCGTATTCCAAATTCAGCCTATTTTCGGTAAACCTTTAGGTATTCCTTGTTTTATTTTTAAGTACAATTTGAAGCTTTAAACCAGTGTTTTCCACTCCCAGACTAAGCATGAAGTAAAATTTCGAGTTTAGAAAAGCCCCGTGAAAATTTGTCGAGGGTCGCGCAGCGACCCGAGACAAATTTTCTGGGCTTTTCTAAACTCGAAATTTTACTTCATGCGCTACGCGTATAAAACACTAATATCTTGTAAAATTTATGTATATTTGAACTTCACTTAAAATCTGTGTTTTATACGCGTGACGCATGAAGTAAAATTTCGAGTTTAGAAAAGCCCAGAAAATTTGTCTCGGGTCGCTGCGCGACCCTCGACAAATTTTCACGGGGCTTTTCTAAACTCGAAATTTTACTTCATGCTTAGTCTAGGAGTGAAAAACACTTGTTTATAGCTTTAAATTGAACTTAAAAGAAAATACGGAATATCCGTAATTGTTGTACTTATTCTGTGGTATGTCATTATTTTTTTAAAAATCTCATTACTTTTTCTTAATTATTTTAGCTGTACATTTTTTGACATTCGTTTATTTTTTAAAGAGTTCAATTTGAAGCTGTAATCGAGTGTTTTTCTTTCCCAGACTAAGCATGAAGTAAAATTTCGAGTTTAGAAAAGCCCCGTGAAAATTTGTCCAGGGTCGCGCAGCGACCCGAGACAAATTTTCGGGGATTTTCTAAACTCGAAATTTTACTTTATTCGTCACGCGTATAAAACACAAATTTTAAGTAATGTTCGAATATACATAAATTTGACAATATTATAGTGTTTAATACGCGTGGCGCATGAAGTATAATTTCGAGTTTAGAAAAGCCCAGAAAATTTGTCTTGGGTCGCTGCGCGACCCTCGACAAATTTTCACGGGGCTTTTCTAAACTCGAAATTTTACTTCATGCTTAGTCTGGGAGTGGAAAACACTTGATTAAAGCTTTAAATTGAACTTGAAAAAAAACCAGGGAATATCTGCAATTGTTGTATTAATTCCATGGTGTCATTATTATTTATAAAATCTCATTACGTTTTCTTAATTATTTTAGCTGTAAATTTTCTGACATTCGTTGATTTATAAAAGAGTTCAATTTGAAGCTTTACACGAGTGTTTTCCACTCCCAGACTAAGAATGAAGTAAAATTTGTTAAGGGTCGCGCAGGACCCGAGACAAATTTTCTGGGCTTTTCAAAACTCAGAATTTTACTTCATGCGCCACGCGTATATGACACAGATTTTAAGTGATGTTCGAATATACATAAATTTGACAATATTATAGTGTTTAATACGCGTAGCGCATGAAGTAAAATTTCGAGTTTAGAAAAGCCCAGAAAATTTGTCTCGGGTCGCTGCGCGACCCTCGACAAATTTTCACGGGGCTTTTCTAAACTCGAAATTTTACTTCATGATTAGTCTGGGAGTGAAAAACACTTGTTTAAAGCTTTAAATTGAACTTTAAAAAAAATCACGGAATATCCGCAATTGTTGGATCAATTTCATGTATGTCATTATTTTTATAAAATCCCATTACTTTTTCCTAATTATTTTAGCTGTAAATTTTCTGACATTCGTTGATTTTTAAAAGAGTTCAATTTGAAGCTTTAAACGAGTGATTTCCACTTCCAGACTAAGCATGAAGTAAAATTTCGAGTTTAGAAAAGCCCCGTGAAAATTTGTCGAGGGTCGCGCAGCGACCCGAGACAAATTTTCTGGGCTTTTCTAAACTCGAAATTTTACTTTATGCGCCACGCGTATAAAACACTAATATATTGTGAAATTTGTGTATATTTAAACTTCACTTGAAATCTACTAAAAGTGTTTTCACTGGGCCTTTTTAAACTCGAAATATTACTTTATGCTTAGTCTGGGAGTGGAATACACTCGTGTAAAGCTTTAAATTGAACTTTTTTTAAAAACAACGAAGGACGGGAAATTTACAGCTTATGCATATGTTTACCTAAAAGAAAAATTCACTGAATGTTGCTTGTATTAGGATTTTGTCAAGGAAATTGAGGATACTATATTTATATTTTAAGTTTTTGTGGCAAAACGGTACAAGATATCAAATATTATTAACAGACAGAAAAGCTTTCAAATGAACCAATCTGTGAAGTAATATTTTTATAAGGTGCACCAGTAATAACATATTTTAGTTTTTATGTTGTGGTACTACTGTTGTTTATACTTCTTGTCAATCAATGGTGACCATAATAACTTATATGATATGTTATATTATGATAATCAACCATAATAAATTTCAGTCAAATCGAATATAGCGCTTAATAGTTACAAATAAAATTAATAATATTTTTTTGAACTTTAAAGACTATTTCCGGCTTAGCCGTAAATTTTTAAATATAGATAAGTAGTGTTAAAATATCATATTTTTATCCCAGGAATCTATGGTAAGGCCATTTCCCCCACATTAACGGGACACCCTGTATACATCACGACTTAACCAAGATTCAATTAAAATAATATAATATGTTAAGATATTATCTAAAGCAGTGGTGCACAAACCCTGGGTCAAGAGCAAGTTTGTTGGGGTTGCTAAATTCAAAGAACTGAAACTGACAAAGAATATGAGGCGCAAATCCCAGAAAGAGTCTTAAATTATTTTTTCACTTAACCCGTGGTGTAACATTTCGAACTATAAACAATTAATTAAAACAGAGTAAAACAATGCCAAATGTTTTAATTAAATTTAATACTTCAATTATCCATGGATAGAATTAAATATTAGTTTCCTCATTATTCTTAATCTTATTAATTAAGACATTGTTTGGATTGTCACGAATAGTTTTTTCGTAATATTATAGATTATGTTCCTCATTATAGTTGGAAAGAAAACTTATTACAATTTTTTTCAAAATATAATATGAGGACCCTAGAAGCCAAGGGATACAAATAGATTTGGTGCATACAAATAGATTTGGGGAAAAAAATTTAAAGTTGAGTAAAGAAAGTAAACTAAGGAAAATTTGCACTCAATGTCATATTTAACTAGAATTAACGTTTATTTACCAATATCAGTAATATCCTGTTGCCAACAAATGATTGAATGTATCTAAAAACACATTTCCACACTTGTAACTCCAATTTTATAAAATTTGCACTCATATTCCTTGGCTTCTAGGGTCCTCATATATAATTGTTCTTGTGAACGTAACCAACAAAAAAATAACATAATAAAATGATCGAAGTGAGAAACCTATTAACAAGAAAGAATAGACAAAAACTCGATGAGAAGGAAAAACAAAAAAATCTGTAAACTCGTTGATTAAATATTTTAATTAAATTTAATATATGAATGTGAATAATAATTCTACAAGTGATTACGTATAAACCAAACGGTCTTAGATGCAATCATTTACGGCCCTAAGGGTGATAAAACAACATCCACCCCCCATTCTCGTATAACGCTATCCGCAGTGTAAAATATAGCCCTTACGTCCAGTAAGCAAATTTTAATGGTGATTTAATATCCCTCCGGGACCGGCTTTCTTGCTAATCTCGCTAACAACATTCCTGCAAACTATTTCAAGATTAGCATCAAACAATGACCTCGGGACACTAAATAACTGCATGTATTATACACTCACACACACACATAAACAAAATTGAAAGGGGTCCCTGTTAAGGGCGCACAAATTGAAATGTTGATAGTGAGATTAATTTGATATTTAATTAAAAATTATAACATTCATATTTATACCGTGCGTTTTATTCGAGTATGGTCATAGAGATATACATGGTAAAAATTGTATTCAATGTTAACTTTTGTTATCGTACAAATTTGAAACAATGCTCATTGTTAGATGGACATAAACTTGTTAGATTTATTTGTTTTCGTTTTTAAAAGTCAAAGTAATAACACAAATAACTAAGCCAAAAATTCACCTTGACGAAAATGATAATTAAATGTTGTAAAATCGCACGAAAATTGGTTAATTTACATGTTCAAACCACCTTTGACCATGTAAATTGTGTATGTTTAGGTTTCCGTTTCAGCATTATTATAAGATAATATTTTTCAAATTTTAGTTTACAGAGATATGTACTGAACCTTTTGTAATGAAACGAGGCAAACTTTTTTACATCTATAACAAAGAAATAATTTTTATTTGAAATAAAACAACGCAGTTAGGAGGGTTTCACTTTTTTGTTGAACACTGCAACATGTTTCACCACACAGTGGCTTCATCAGGCAGATGAAATAATGATCATCATTATCATTATTTTATCTGCCTGATGAAGCCACTGTGTGGTGAAACATGTTGCAGTGTTCAACAATAAAAGTGAAACCCTCCCAACTGCGTTGTTTTATTTCAAATAGTATTATGGAGTTTCATCACGTATCCGCCTCATCAATTAAATAATTAAAAAAAAAAGAAATAATTTTTGCTTGAACTTGTATTTCCATAAAAATACTATGTTATTTTATTTCGAAGTAGACCTAAAAACATAAATTATTTCTTCGTTAAATAAAAAGTTAAAAAAAATCTATTTGCCCCGTTTCGTTGCGAAAGGTTGAATACATGCCTCTGTAAAAGAAAATTTAAAAAATATTATCTTATAATAATACTGGAACGGAAATCTGTACATACACAATTAACATGGTCAAACCCCCCTTTTAACAAACTTTCGTGCGATTTTATAAAATTTACTTGTCATTTTTAGCAAGGTGAATGTTTGGCATAATTATTTGTGTTTCATTGAAAAATGTTTAATTTATTAATAAAAACAAAAAAAACGTGTAAACCAAACGGTCTTAGATGCAATCATTTATAGCCCTAAGGGTGATAAAACAACATCCAACCCTCATTGTCGTATAACGCAATCCGCACAGAGCTGGGCAGGATTCGAATCATTCAGGATTTGAATCCTGGATTCGAATCCGTTTAGAGGATTCAAAAGAGGTATTCGAATACTTTAGTTCAACTGGATTCGTGATCCGGATTCGTTACATTTTTTTAAAAGGATTCGTATTCGAATCCAAATGTGGGTGATTCGAATCTATATAAAAGGATTCGAATCCTTATGAAAGGATTCGAATATTTATAAAAGGAAACGAATATTTATAAAAGGATTCGAATACTTACAAAGTGAGGATTAACATGAAAAATGTCTTTAGTGTGTTTTTAAATATCTCGTTGAATCACTGTTTTATACGCGTGGCGCATGAAGTAAAATTTCGAGTTTAGAAAAGCCCAGAAAATTTGTCTCGGGTCGCTGCGCGACCCTCGACAAATTTTCACGGGGCTTTTCTAAACTCGAAATTTTACTTCATGCTTAGTCTGGGAGTGGAAAACACTCGTTTAAATGAAGACAACCTTATACAAGACTGTATCAGTTTAAACCGAGTCGACCTTATACAGTAATGACTTTGATTTTGACGTCATGTGAGGATTTCCGCGCGTGATAAGGTCGGCTCGGTTTAAATCGAGACAACCTTGCACAGTAATGATCTTGTCTTTGACGTCACGTACGACTTTCACCGCGTGACGACATCGACCAAGGTGTGTAAGTAAGTTTGTCTTGATTTAAACGGGCCGACCACGTGAGGACTTCCACGCGTGACGTCATCAATCAAGGTGGTTAGTGTATAAGGTTGTCTTAATTTAAAACCGAGTCGACCTTGTTAGTTTAATTACATTGACTTTTCACGCCACGCGAGGAATTTCATGTGTGACGTCAGAAAAACTCCCTGTATTTCTCGGGGCATAGATATTTCTAATAAAATCAAACTGAATTTGCTATGAAATTCAAACATAATAAGAAAAACCAGTATATTTCCAATTTCACAATATTTCAGTGTTTTATCCGTTTTGCTACACAACTAAACCAAATTTTCAGAATTTTCTAAGCTCTATATTTTACTTCGTGCGTAAACAAGGACAGTAAATCTATGTTAAAAAACAAAAAATAACATTTCTTAAGATAGAAACTTTTTGTCTCGTGTAATATAAGGCGAAAGTAATGTCTTATTATGAATTGGCTGCCATTTTATTAGAAATGAAAAAATTGGGCAATGTTTTGACCGAAAGTTAATTTAAAGGTGTAAAATTGATAATATATAGTTAAAAAAATGATATCGTCAAAATCAACATTTCTTGAGTTGATGTTGATTGTGCTAGTTTAACAACATTTTGAATTGTTGTTCGTAAAACATCTGACCCCAAATTGGTGATTTCTTCTTCAATGTTGGCTTTCAAGACTTGCAAGGTTTGTGGTTTGTTGTGGTAAATACGAAATTTCAAAAAGACACACAGGGAGTGGAAACCCTCGTTCGAAACTTCAAACTAAATGCTTTGATAATAACATTAAATGACTAAAAATGTTTTGACTATGTTTTGACTATCAAATTTCAAAAAGCTCTTAAATTGTTCACTAATAACCCTAATCAAATTTTCTCACATTTGAACCCATTTACACTACTCCCTGTGAATCCAATTGCCCCCAGGTTGTATGGTTTAGATAAAATTCATAAAGAGAATTCACCTATCCGCCCAGTAGTTTCATACGTTAATTCTCCCGGCCGAACCATTTCTATTATTTTAATGCATTCTTTTGGAGGTATATTTGCAAACATATTTGTTACGTCGAATGATACCAGTTTGTAATTTGATTGAAGTTTGAAGTTTGTTAGCTTATTTGTTAGTTCTACGGAATTTTTAATTGAATATGGGTCACTGAAGTTTGTTAGTTCTCTGTATAATGAGTTTAATTGGATACAAATGGTTCGGCCGGGAGAATTAATGTATGAAACTACTGGGCGGATAGGTGAATTCTCTTTATGAATTTTAACTAAACCATACAACCTGGGGGCAATTGGATTCACAGGGAGTAGTGTAAATGGGTTCAAATGTGAGAAAATTTGATTAGGGTTATTAGTGAACAATTTAAGAGCTTTTTGAAATTTGATAGTGGGATCCGATTTCAACTCAATGATCTCCGAGTCTTTTAAGAAATTATTAACTTTCTCTATGTAATCAGGTTTCTCTATGATAACTACTGAATTACCTTTATCGGCTTTGGTTATTATTAAACAAAGAAATTAATACCATAAAACAGATTGCAACTAACAATGGTTACAACTCTAATTTAATTGACAGCATGTTGAGAAAACATAATATCAAGAAAATCGAAAAATTATTTTATGCTGGAAATCCATCAACATTGAAAACACCTTTCCGATCAATTACATATTTCGGTAATATTAGCCTACAAATTAAAAACATCCTTAAAAAACATAATGTTAACGTTGCTTTTAAAACATATTGTAAAACAGAAAACCACATTTTTAATAACAAAACAAAACATTGTAATCTTAGTAAATCCGGTATATATAAACATGTTTGTCCCGATTGTGAAGGAGTATACATTGGTCAATCTGGTCGTAATTTTAGCACTCTGCTCAAAGAACATCAGCGCTCTTTTCGGCTTAATCAAATAGAAAAATCAAATTTCGCCAAACATCTAATCGATGAAAACCATTCTTTTGGCGAGGATGTACTTAAGATCATCCATTATGCCGAAAAGGGCCGAAAAATTAACCTCCTAGAATCCCTGGAGATACAGAAAGCCCGCGCTAATCCGGGAATCCCCCTAATTAACGACCAGGTCGATCTAGTGTATACCCCCGTTTTTAATGCTATTTTGTAAATAACCATTTTGTGTATATATACCTGTACCATACCGTAATTTAAGTTATTCTGTTTGATAATGGCAAGTTGAATTGCCGAAACTGCAGCCACGAAAATAAAAATAGTGTGTTATACAAACAAAGTTAAAGTGTTTTATTTCATCTAATGAAAATGCATGGAGATCGTTGGCTGTAGAGTTCAACGATCAATTCCCTACGCAAAGAACAGCCAAAAGCCTAAAGTGCAAGTGAGATGGTTTAAAAAAAGAGAACACGTAAGGAGTATGCAGTGCTTGTGATAGTGGCTTATAAGGTGTTGGGTGTCATCGGCACTAGTGCAACTGGCTCAACCAATACGTATGACGATAACATTGGTTAGTGATTTTTATTACGAGTCAAACAGTATTTCTCTGTGGTTTGTTAAAAATTCATAACTCAATGTCAATGTTTTCAAAATTCTCTAAAAATTAATTTAAGGTAAGATAAATTCAAATTCAAAACAATTTGAATTCGAGAAAATAAGCTTACGCTTCTTATAGTTTGCACACTTTAAACATAATATAAAAAATTACGAAAAAACTATTCGTGAAAATGCAAACAGTGTCTTAATTAATAAGACAATTTAAGACGATAAATATTCATTGAAACAACTACTTCCCGTGCAAATACACCTCCGGATATTGAATTATACAATGAAATATTTAAAATCTTATTTAATTTGATTTGTTACAACGCTCTATTAAAGTATATGTAACGTTTAGGTCAAATTCTCTTCAAACCAACTAACAATACAATTTAAAATGAATGGAGAGATAGCAACAAATTAGAAGTGAAAGGACTTGGATTAAAACTAATGTCTTAGGCCATCTATAGACGCGTTTCGAGATTTATCTCTCTTCAGTATAGCTTTGCTTATGACGTTTAAAAAAAAAATAGGAATAAAATTAAAACAAACTTACTTGGAAAAAGTGGTGTGTGTGGAATGAACAGGTACACAGAAATGGAATGAGTGAAAATGATGGTCGGTATTTATAGGTAAAAAAGGGGATTATGTCATTAGCAGGTATGAAGAATGTGAGACCTTATTATTTACCTTACGGTACAGTTCAAACAAGATAAATTCAAATTCAAAACTATTTGAATTCGAGAAAATAAGCTTACGCTTCTTATAGTTTGCACACAAATCAATTTAAATAAGATTTTAAATATTTCATTGTATAATTCAATATCCGGAGGTGTATTTGCACGGGAAGTAGTTGTTTCAATGAATATTTATCGTCTTAAATTGTCTTATTAATTATGACACTGTTTGCATTTTCACGAATAGTTTTTTCGTAATTTTTTATATTAATAATTTAAGGTTTTATAAAATTTTATTCAAAAATCTATTTATTATTATTTAAAAAAAGTCCCTGACTTTTTGCAAAACAAACCTAAATTTCTTGACTTTTTCCGATAAATTAAATTCTTCAACTTATCCTAATGAATCAGATTCCCCGGGTCGCCACCCTGTTGTAGCTATTCTGTATGTGTAATCTACACATTACACTTCTAATGTAATTAAAATAAGACATACACTTCATCACCATAAATATATTTTTTTAGAGGCCAAGAAAAAAACAAGGCAGAGGCAGGGCAGAGATCTATTAAGAAAATGACAAGAATGGCAGATTTACGAAAAATTCGCTCTTAAAAAATTGAACTTGTCCAACTACAAATTAATACTTTTAAGAAATAAAGTGTTTAAAACAAGCATTTATATTAGATTTTTAAATAATCATTTAGTTTATAAAAAAATATGTTTTTATGACATTCTTTTAAATCTCATTGTCCTTTTTTTTGTCACATATTTTCTAGCTTATAGACACATAAATGTAATTGTTTTCTGTCGTAGATGGTGAAAAAACCAATATGCTAAATTAAAAAAAAATTGTATTTAACAACTGAAACAATTGTAAAATTTCAAGTCTGTTTGCCAATGGTTTAAACTAGGCAGTACAGTACCAGAGGGTCTACATTACCAAAAGTGTACCTATTGATTGTAAAAGTGGCCCTAAATAGAAGATTTTTTTTCGACATAAATGTTGAACAAAATACAAAAAAATTGGGCATTATTGGATTGAGAAAAATGATGTCTAATGTAATATAATGAAAAAATTATCGGCAGCCATTTAAAAATGTTAAATTGGCAAATGTTAAATTGGCAATAAATAAATTTGGCAATGAAGTTATTATTAAAACAAATTAATATTCATGTTATTTTTTGGATTTAAACGGCCATTGACTTTGGTTTTTAGTTCAATAAAATCGGTCAATAAATAGTAGAGTTATGGCGTTGGGCGTTTATTACACTGGTCGGCATGAAAATCGGCCCTGACATCATTCCTGCTGACTCTTATGTAAAATGACCTGCTGAATCCGAATATGACCCCCGTTTTCCCCCATCACCCACCGTTTTCGGGGGAGGCCCCCCCCCCACCTATTTTTATCACTTTTCGATGAAAAGGATTATTTTAGCCTTTACGTTTCTTCTGAGGGGCTAGAGAGGTGAAAAGTTCCAAAACATAAACATTTGTAGCAAGGAGGTAGATTTAGGGGGGGGGGGGATTTGCCCCCTTAAATTGTAAAAAAATCCTTAAAAATGATCGATTTTTCCGTTTTTTTCGCAGTTTTTTCACTTATTTTCTACATATTCCAGCTTCCATCCCCCCTCATCCTCCCCCAAACAATAAAAATATATAGCAACAATATATAGCAACAATAATAAAAATATATAGCAACAGTTCGGAAGATTCACTGTACCACGCTGGCGCCTCTGCGAGAAAGTTTTACTCCCGGTCAGAAAATCGTCGCTCACGAACCTCTGGTCCCGAAGGAAAATATTTACTTGCCGCCTTTGCACATCAAACTCGGATTGATCAAACAGTTTGTGAAAGCAATGGACAAGACCGGTGATGCATTTCAATTTTTGAAAACTAGATTCCCTCGTCTTAGTGAGGCTAAAATCAAGGAAGGAGTTTTCGTGGGCCCCCAGATTAGACAACTTTTCCAAGATTCGACGTTTATTGAACACCTGAATTGAAAAGAAAAACGAGCTTCGATTGCATTCCAAAACGTGTGTGAGAACTTTTTGGGTAACAACAAATGTGATGATTATGTCGCCTATGTCGAGAAATTGCTGTCAGCGTACAAGGCCATGGGGTGTAACATGTCTCTTAAAGTGCATTTCCTTCACTCACACCTGGACTTCTTCCCTGAAAATTTAGGAGCAGTTTCGGATGAACACGGGGAACGGTTTCATCAAGACATCTCTAAGTTCGAGAGGAGATTTTCGGGGAAGTGGAATCCGAGCATGTTAGCAGAGTACTGCTGGTTTTTGATACGAGAAACTTCTACCTCAGGGTGCAAAAGGAAAGCAAGCACCAAATGAAGGTACTTATCTTAGTTATTTATTATTCTTTACATTTATTATTTTACATTTATTATTTTACTTTTTATTTATTATTCTTTACAGCTAAAATAATCCTTTTCACCCCTCCAATGGATGGGGGAAACGGGGGGAGTATTGAGAGCGCCAGCGTGGTACAGTGAATCTTCCGAACTGTTGCTATATATTTTTATTATTGTTGCTATATATTTATATTATTGTTGCTATATATTGTTGCAATATATTTTTATTATTTGGGGGTGTTTGGGGGGGATGAGGGGGAATGAAAGCTGGAATATGTAGAAAATAAGTGAAAAAACTGCGAAAAAAACAGAAAAAATTGATAATTTTTAATGATTTATTTACAATTTAAAGGGGCAAATCCCCCCCCAAATCTACCTCCATGCTACAAATGTTCATGTTTTGGAACTTTTCACCTCTCTAGCCCCTCAGAAGAAATGTAAAGGCTAAAATAATCCTTTTCATCCCTCCAAATTATCGAAAAGTGATAAAAATAGGTGGGGGAGGGGCTCCCCCGAAAACGGTGGGTGATAGGGGAAAACGGAGGTCATATTCGGATTCAGGAGGTCATTTTACATAAGAATCAGCAGGAATGGTGTCAGGGCTCGAAAAAATGTTTTTTTTGCGGACCAGTGTTATCCAACACCCGGTATACACTGCAAGCTAAAAGTTTGAATACATTCATTAGTTCGTTTAAAGTAAATACCCCTTATTATAAAAATATCTATCAAAAATAAATAGCCCTAATTATAAATATATCTATTAAACAAAGACGCAATTTAAAACTAGAAAAAAACAAAATTTATAACATTAAAAGTACGATTCTTTTCGCAATATACAACAAGTTAGTCTTACAAAGACTATAGCAAACACTCATTGAAACAACTACTTCCCGAGCTAATACCCCCACAGACATTGAATTACACAACAAGTGTTTGATACTGCAAATGTACTGCAAATGTAACAATTTGGGTCAAATTATTCAGGCCATCTATAGACGCGTTTCGAGATTTATCTCTCATCAGTATAGCTTTGCCGTTCCCTCTAAACAATTTGACACCTTAGACTGGTAGCTAGGTTACCTTGCGGTTCAAACATGCAACCAAAAATTGGCAATTTCATTTATACTTATGTTTGAACCGCAAGGAAAAATTTATAACACTCATACATGAAAACAAAAGAAATTTAGTAAATACCATTTTAAAACTATAAAGAAACAAAACTAATAAAACTAACATAGATGTAAACAAATGAAATTTAGTAAATTTTATTAAGATAAATTGAGGATCTAAAACCAATTATATACTGCAAAAAACTTTTGCTTCAGGTAATTATTCTTTGATTTTTGTTAGCAGCCATTATTTTGCCTTTATAATTGTGTTAAATATTTCGTTATAAGATTTAAATATGATTGCAACATTATTAGCTGTTCACTTGGTAAAAAGGAAGTTTAGAAAATTTTTGATATTTGTGATTATTTATAAATATAGATTTAGATCATTTTTAATTTCTTGTGTGTGTTCCTATTCTCTATCCAAACATTTTGCCTGCACTGTAACTAACAATTCTTTTTTAGAAAAACGTTAAACAAATAATAATTATTAAATAAAATAAAAGTATTTGACTTAAAAGTAAATGAGGTTTTATTTGAGTTGAGGAATGTTTTAGTGATTTAAAAATTGTTTACAACATAGCACGAACGTTAAAGCTTCAATCTGTGTGTAACATGGTATTTAAAAAAAAGGCTGAAATCCGGTTCGTGACTTAAAGATTTTATTCTGTGAAAAATAATTAGCCTAAATTGTTTCTAGCAATAATGAGGTGAATTTTAAGTTACTAAGGAGCGTGTCTACTCCTTGATTAAGCGTTAAGTAAAATTTTGAGTTTATAAAAGCCTGAAAATTTGGTTTAGCCGCCTAAAATTTTACAGCGCATGCATCAATACAGGGAGTTTTTTTTTAAGTATACATAATAGAAATAATAGCAGTAAATATTATATTCAGATATTTTTGTAAAGAGTTTAAATTGTAACGTTAAGCGAGTATTTTCCACTCCCAGACTAAGCATGAAGTAAAATTTCGAGTTTAGAAAAGCCTAAAAATTTGGATTGGCCGCGTAGCGAAGCGGAGCGGCCAATCCAAATTAGGCTTTTCTAAACTCGAAATTTTACTTCATGCGCCACGCTTAAAAACACTGATTCACAGTGAAGTTAAAAAACACACACATACATACTATACTCACTGTTTTAAACAATTTGTTCAGCTTAGAATTTGACTCACGTTTTATTTACATCTACATTTTGCCAAAGCCGTATATTTTAAACTTAACGATATTTTAGTGTTTTATACGTGTGGCGCATGTAGTAAAATTTCGAGTTTAGAAAAGCCTAATTTGGATTCAAGTGAACCTCAAAATATACCAGTAAAGCAGTATGCTAAAGTCGTACATTCTGAACTTCACATCAAATCAGTGTTGTGTACGCGTGGCGCATGAAGTAAAATTTCGAGTTTAGAAAAGCCTGAAAATTTGGTTTGGTCGCTCCGCGCTTCGCGCTACGCAACCAAACCAAATTTTAAGGCTTTTCTAAACTCGAAATTTTACTTCATGCTTTGTCTGGGGGTGGAAACACTCGTGCGAAACTTCAAATTGAACGCTTTTATAAAACCGACGAATGCCTGAAAATTTACAACGTATACATTATGTATATTTAAAACAAAAATTCTCAGTATTTAATATAGTAAGTAATACATAGAAATCATAAAAAGTAATTTACCTAAAACCAACTTTTTGTATTAACTTTATAATTGCTCGGCTGCTAATAGGTTAATTACAGCATGAATAACCTACTAATTGTTATTCATGCGAAGACCATAATAGCTGTAAAAATACTTCTTTTTTTAAATAATAAATGAAAAGACAACGGTTATTCTTTTGTTTTACTTTTTTGAGCACAACTGCAAACCTCGTGGTGGTTACAATCATGCCAGGAAATGAGCAGCACGACTATTCCCCGTCCAAATTGCGACGAGAGCCTTTCCCATTTTCTGATTGAACGCGCCCGTTAAAATAAAAAGGGAAAATGGAACGCGGGGGTTTTAAAAAAAAATACATAAAAGACCCTCCGAATGCCCAATGGCCGATGCATAGTGCACCATTATTGTTAGCTAAACGCCCCCGCACAGAAATTGCGCACTTTGACCCAGAACGGTCCTGAATGTTAAGTCCCTCCACTTACATTTTGTGCCACTGCAGTTACAACGTGATGGAAATATAATATTATTATCCTTACACCGGTTAGTTTGTAATCGCGTTTCCTCGATGTAACTTCATCATCTTTTAAACGTGTTGTGCACAAATTTACTTTTTATATTTACTTAGAGAGATGATTAGAAATATAAATATCCTGTCGGGAGCATTATAATTTTCTTTCCATGTATAATGAGGGAACTCAAATTTCAAATATTAAAATAGCTAGAGGCCAATACTAATAAATAGAGAATACATAATTAAAAACATTAAACACAACCTAATAATTTAGTCGATTTCAATAAATCTGACCTTCACACGAGCTTTACACTTTTTACGATGCATCGTGTGAGAACTCGATTGTTTCCTTACATTGGTCCTTGAGGACTTTCTCAGCGCGCAATGTCTTTGTCGTTGGCGTCATTAACAACCGACGTAATACTTTCAATGTTACCCCAGCGGATCTTATCGAGGTCCGGCCTGATCCATAAAACAATTGCAGTTAAGATTAGCACTGGGCGTAAACACCAAGAATTACTCTGTAATATCGAGCTGTTTCTAGAGAGGATGTTCGTTCTCCAGCTTGCGTCTTCCTGGAATCAGCTATTGGTGTGCTTTAGACAATAAGTGTTTGTGATTCGTTATTGCTAACTGCGAATAGGCTTAATTTCAAAGCCAACAATAACAACGAATAATATATGAACGGAACTACTATTACTTTGCAGTAAATGTTCAAGAAAAATTTAAAATGCGATTATTTACGAGGCTAACTACCGAGCAATAATTTAAAATATAAATTAAGTAGGGTTTGAATTTTAAATTAGATTGATACAATTGACTGTTAATACATAGATGTATATATACAGGGTGAGGTTTTTCATGTTCTCTATGGGGATCTCGGAAACTATAAAAGATAGAGAAACTGTTAAATGGGCAAAGTAGTGCAGTTTTACGAGCTAAATAAAAATACGTTTCTAAAATTTTCGAAAAAGTCAAGGGTAAGTTGATATTTTAAAAAATGAGTAAAGTGTCGATTATTCTAAATCGACAAACTCACCCTGTATATAACTACATAAATAACTCGGCGTTCAAAAGTAAAGGTTCAAGGTCACACCGCGGCTTTTTGTTAAGCTGATCAGTGGAGTAGATAGAGGGATTTTAAGGGAGTAATCACGAGTATTTAAAAATAGGAGAATTAAATTAAAGGCCCGTATTTCTGTTAGAGAGTTATTTTATTAATATTTTTATATACATATAGTAAAACATTAGATCATTTTTGTACTCATAAAACTTTCGAAAAAAATAGTCCTATGTTTCGCTTAGATGTAAAAATAACACAAACATAACCTCATAACCTCAAATTAATTCCATGATTTAATCAAGGTACGTCTATTGACACATAAGTATACACATGTGTACAAGGTATGCTTCACCAAGATCTCCCTCGTTTCTAGCAGCCACCTTACCCCGCCCACATAGTTCTCGGGCCCGTGACGTAGGCAATGTGGCTCTCTGTGTGTTAATATCGCGTCATAAGACCGGAGACCCCGCCCCCATTCTATCGCATTCTAATCCAGCGATCCTTATAGACACCAAATACTCGATCGTTCGTAATAAATATATACTCAATGACATTCGAAGCGTAACACCCAGAAGGAGTTATTATTTTAACTTGATTTTTTGCCAGTATTGTAGTCTTACATCAAGAATAAAATGATTACATTTTCAAGAAATTTTATTAAAAAACAATCTAAAAAAAATTAATAATGTGTTTGGCGACCCCTTTGCTGTATACACTCCTGTAGACGTCTGGGCATCGACAAAATGAGATGGTCGATGTCTTCTTGAGGCATCTCGTTCCAAGCAACTTGAATTTCATCGATCAACTGTGCTAGAGTCTGTGGAGGATGGTGCAAAGAGAATATTCTTCTTCCCATGATATCCCACACATGTTCAATGGGATTTAAATCCGGCGAACGGGACGGCCACGCCAAAATATTAACACCAGCTTCATTAAGAAAGTTCATAGTTCGACGAGCAATATGGGGACGTGCGTTATCTTGTTGAAAAAGTACGTCTGGGCGGCCATCTAAATAAGGCAACAAAGTCGGTCGTATGACGTCTTCAACATAACGCGCAGCTGTCATACTGCCTCGAATGAATACAAGAGGTGATCGACTACCATAAGCAATAGCCCCCCAAACCATTACTCCAGCAGTCCTGTGTACATGCCTCTCAATAGCAAACCTAAGATCAGGTCGTTCTCCACGGTAGCGTCGTACCCTTCTACGGCCATCATGCGTGCCTAGACAAAATCGTGATTCATCGCTGAATACGACATCTTGCTATTCTGCCTCCCAATGCTGCCGTTCTCTGCACCAGTCCAACCTTTGGCGACAGTGTCTCGCTGTTAAAGGAAGCACTAATCTTGGACGGTACGAAAGAAGCCCAAAGGATTGAATGCGGCGACATATAAGGTTCGCATACTAACGTGCCTACCTTCTTCTCCAATCCATTGATCACCGATTTGACGCGTAGTAGCGAAACGGTCTCGCAGGGCTATTTGTCTTAAGCGCCGATCTTGACGTTCTGTGGTACGCCTTGGTTGACTAATTGGTCTTCTTCTTGCTCCTCTACCTTCTTCTGTCCATACCTGATACACACGTATTACAGTTGCTGCAGTGGAACCAATACGGCGGGCAATTTCGCGATAGGACATACCGACATCTCGATAAGCAACAACTCGACCCCGGCACAAGGTTGAAATTGTTATCAATGCATGCTTTGAATATAGTCACTCTGTTGCTAAAATATGAATTCAAAAAAATCATTCCTTCTTGGTGTTACGCTTCTAATGTCATTGAGTATACCTACAAAAATAATTGTAATCATGCCATTATTATGAAATAGATGCATACAATTATTTCCGAAACTGGTGAGAGAACTGTTAAATATTTTGAACCATTCTCAGTTGTTGTTTATAATTGATACAATGTCATGAATAATCAGTAAAGAAAATAAAAATATATTTATATTTTTCGTTTTTCTAATATTAACACAAAATTAGAGAAAAAATCAAGTTGAAATTTTAGAACATTTATTTGGACATTCTGTGAAATTTTAATATGTTATTGAATAACTTTGAAATCTTTAGATTTTGTAGAAAAAATAATTAATTTACTTACTTTAAACAACAATTCATAAGAAATTTTATACCTCGCTTGGTTTTTCTGTAATTTGCAGGAAAAATTAAAATGTTGTTCGTGGTAACATTGCATTTTTTACTTTAATTAAATGTGAAGTAATTTAAAAGTTATGTTACATTCATTTTGTTTCTGATCGTAAAAATGTACTTCGTCTGCTGTTTCATTCAATGCAAATTTAGTTCTAGCAAGTGTTTTCACTCCCTAATTAGGTATAAAGTAAAATTTCGAGTTTAGAAAAGCGGAACGACCAAACCAAATTTTCAGGCATTTCTAAACTGGAAATTTTACTTCATGCCCTACGCATATAGAACACTGATTTCAAGTGAAGTTTAAAATATACTGACTAGTTATATACATTTTCAAATCCCAAATAAATTATAGCAAAAAAAAATATTTTTGATTGATTTTCGTGCATTTGGTTATAGCCATTGTATTAATTTACAGTTGCCCCCTTAAAACTCACAACTGATCATCTAATCCATATTTAAGATTTTAGAATCTACAATAACATGTCTAAATTTCACAGTGCTAGAGATTACAATCCAGAAACTAATTTAGAATCTTCAGAGATCAGAGTGGAGCATCTAATCCGATATTATAATTATATTATATTATATAAGATATTAGAGTCTACAATGATAAGTTTATATTTCAGTGCTAGCGATTACAGTCCAGAAATTTATTTAGAGTCTTGGGAGCTCACAGTTGTGCAATTGATATAGAAGATTTAGGATTTTAGAATTTACAATGACATGTCTAGATTTCAGAGTGCTAAAGATTACAGTCCAGAATCTAATTTAGAATCTTTAGAGATCAGAGTGAAGCATCTAATCCGTTATTATAATTATATTATATTATATAAGACATTAGAGTCTACAATGATAAGTTTATATTTCAGTGCTAGCGATTACAGTCCAGAAATTTATCTAGAGTCTTGGGAGCTCACAGTTGTGCATCTAATCCATATTTAAGATTTTAGAGGCTCCAAAGACATGTTTAGATTTTAGAGTGCGAACGATTAAATTTCAGAAATTAATCTACAGACTAATGCTTCTAATTTAGGTCTTAGAGTTTTGTCTTTAGACATCAGTGTCTTGAGTTAAGTGTCTTAAATCCAAAGTCTATGGTTTAAACTTCTAGAAATTAGTGTAGAGTCCATTCCAGAGTAAGAATCTAGTGATTTATCGTTGAAATATTAGAAGGTCAAAATATACTGCTTAAGTTTGATCTACAATGACATGTTTAGATTTCAGACTACTAGAGATTGCAGTCCAAAAACTAATTTAGTCTTTAGAGTCCAGAGTCAACCATCTAATCCTTATTTAAGATTTTAGAGTCTACAATATATCAGATTCCAGAAATTAATTTAGAGACGAATGCATCTCATCCAGGTCCTAGAGTTTAGACATCCGAATATTGACTTGACTGGATTCAAGACGATTAAATTCAAAGTCTAGGAATTCTTAGAAACCAGTATAGAGTCTAATACAAAGTCAGAAATTAGTGATTCAACGTTGAAATGTTGAAACTTTGTAGAGTCCAGTCCAGATAAAGAAACTAAGTGCTAGAGTTTAGAGAAATTAATCTAGAAAATAAGGCATCTAATCCAGGTCCTAGAGTTTAGACAGAGTCTTGAGTTAAACATTTTGAATCCCAAGTCTAGGGCTTAGACTCCTAAAAACCAATCTAGAGTCTAGTCCAAAGTCAGAAACTAGTGATTCAGCATTGAAATGTCAAAACGTTGTAGACTCTAATTCGGAGTCAGAAATTCAGAGTGCTAAAGATTACAGTTCGGAAACGAATCTAGTCTTTATAGTCCAGATTTAAGCATTTAATCAATATCTAAGAGTCTACAATGACATGTCTAGATTTTAGAGCGCAAGAGATCAGATTTAATAAATTAATCGACAGACTAAAGCATCTAATTCAGGTCCTAGAGTTTAGACTTTAGACATCAGAGTCTTGAGTTAAACGTCTTAGATCCAGGGTCTAGGGTTTAGACTATAAGTCCTAGAGTTTAAACTTTAGATAGTAGAGTTTTTAGTTAAGAGTCTTAAATCCAAAGTATATGGCTCAGACTCCTACAAAACCAATCTAGACTAGATTTCATAAATTAATTTAGAGACAATTGCATCTAATCCAGGTCTTAGAGTTTAGACTTTAGACATCAGAGTCTTGAGTAAAGCGTTTTGAATTCAAAGTCTAGGGTTTGGACTCCTAGAAACCAGTCTGGACCAGATTTCAGAAACTAATTTAGATTAATGTATCCTTAGATTTAAGACCAAGGCTGTAGCCAGGGAGGGGGATATGGGGGTTCAACCTCCTCCCCTCCCCGAATTAAATTTTCAAAATGTTAATTTTTTCTAAGTAAAAGCTGCCCCGTTAGGTCAAAAACTAAATTTTTACCATTAAACCCATCCCCCGAAATATTTTTCTGGCTACGGCCTTGTATATACGTATATTTAGAACTTTATACGCGTGGCACATGAAGTAAAATTTCGAGTTTAGGAAAGCCTGAAAATTTGGTTTGGACGCAACCAAATTTTAAGGATTTCTAAACTCGAAATTTTACTTCATGCTTAATCTGGGAATGGAACGCACTCGCTTAAAGCTTCCAATTAAACATTAAGAAAAACAACGAATTCCGTAAAATTTACAGCGTATCCATATGTATACTTAAAATTTAAAAAAATGTATACACTTAAAACAAAATTCTCTGTATATTTAAATGAATTACGTCTTATGTACATTTTTATCTTATAAAATTATTCTCTAAAGCCAAAATGTTTGCCAATTCTGTGGTAAGCTAATTTAATTCTTTATCCATTGTAAAGGCCCTTATATCGAATTTGTAAGGTCTTCATGGTAATGGCATTTTTAAAAGAGTCAAAACGTTTTAGAAAGAATAACGTTTTGTTGAAAAATTGATAATAAAAAAATTGTATCTATATACTATGTGTCCTCGCATAACTGCCCATATATATACTATATACGATAACTTGATTAAATAGAGGTAATTTAATAGCAATTATTTTAAATAATTAAATGTTAAAAAGTATACGAAAAAACATTAAATAAATAAATAATTTCTAAATAATAAAATTGTTTCTATTAAGTTAACATTTTGTATGTAGACTTAATTCTGGATTACAAATTACTTTTTGTTGTAATATTTTCCCCTAAAAATATAATTAGAAGTACTTCTCTCTTATAATACCTTTTGTTTTGCTTAATTTTTAAGCGTTCTCTGTGGTCAAATTAGGATTTGATAATGATAATGTTGCTTTTAAGTCATTCAAAACGAAAAGTCGTTAATAAAAAAATTGTTTCTATCCGGTAACTAATTGAAATATTTGTAAATTGTATTTTATAAGTAATTAACAATCAATCAAATTACCTGATAAAAGATTATCCACAACATAAAATCTTAATAAAAAATCCTAAGCAGCTTGTAAATGAACGTAAAAAAATAGAGCTCGGATAGGGAAACGAGAAATGAGAAATAGTCGAGTAATCGAGTCGATCTCCCTCTCTATCTTTGCCGTTCGTCCCGTTGGGATTCTAATGAATTTTTAAATAATGGCGAGACCAGCTTCTAAAGGCATTGTAATATATGCCATTGATAAAGTTCAGGATTCCTCAAGATTTAATTATCTTGGGGCTCTCCCTGCGCGCGTTGTTCTATTTTGCCTTATTTTTATTTATCCGAATCGGGCGCGTAATCGAGTCGCTCTTTTTAATGAGGTTTTTTTCCTCGGCGCTCTATTATTATAATAAAAATTGCTTGTTCGTCTTTATTGAAGAGGAAAATAATAATCATACAATAAAGGTTTAGCGTATAAATATGATCCAAAGGGTTTACAAAAACATTGGTGCGTCTTAGATGTTTTATGTCACAAATAAGCAAAATAAATGCATGCAAGCTTTTACTCATTCAGATCAGCGTTTCTTAAACTGTGAATCGATGAAATGTTGAACTGTTTGTTTGTTTGTAGATGTCTTTTTCTAGCTAGTCAAGTATCTCTCAAAAAAAATCAGTGCGCAGTGGATGAGGTGGGTCGGTACAGATGGGGTTCCTAAAAAGTGGCTTCCAATGTTTAAAAGTTTCTAATGTTCTGGTTTAGATAAAACATTTTTTCTGCGCTCTATTATTATTATAAAAATTGCTTGTTCTTCTCTATTAAAGAGAAAAATAATAATAATACAATACCGGTTCAGGCTATAATTATGATCCATAGGGTTTACAAAAAATTGGTTCATCTTAAATGATTTGTCACAAATTAGCAAAATAAATACATGAAAGCTTTTACTTATCTAGATCAGCGGTTCTCAAACTGTGGGTCGATGAAAATTTTATTGTTTTTGTTTTTAGATGTCTTTTTCTAGCTAGTCAAGTATCTCTCAAAAAAAAAATCAGTGCGCAGTGGTCGCTACAGATGGGTTTCCTAAAAAGTGGCTCCGAATGTTTAAAAGTTTGGAATGTTCTGGTTTAGATAAAACATTTTTTTAGGGGTAAAAGTTCTTCTAAAGTTTTTATTAACAACGTATTCTATATTTTGATCAACTAGATTTTCAACATGTTCTTCTCGACTCATTTATTGTATTAAAAGACAGAATTTAGTGAAATACATTTTTCTTATATTATAAAACGTTTTATTCCCTAAATAAAATTTACTTTAGGAATAAATTAATTTATTCTAAAGATGTCGGTATTATAAACACAAAATCACTTTATTTGGCTAATAAATCTCCCCACTAAATTATTTGTTTGTTTTTCTATCAAGTAAATTAAATTTTATTCTCTAAATAATTTGACAGTTAAAAGTCAAAAGTGTATTATATGATTATAATTACTTTAGATTCTACTACTTGTATTTATTAATTTCATTATGGTTATCATGTCTACCATATCATCCATGTCAGATTTAAGTTCGCTCATAGTATCTTCCCTAATAGTGATTAATTCGAACCATAAGACATTCTAAGAAGTCGAAGACTTAACCAGGGATTTTTATACTTAAAGCGTATACATGCTTTTTTTAAATTAGTTTCATTTAAAGTTTTAAACGAGTGTTTTCCACTCCCAGACTAAGCATGAAGTAAAATTTTGAGTTTAGAAAAGCCTGAAAATTTGGTTTGGTCGCGTAGCGCGAAGCGCGGAGCGACTAAACCAAATTTTCAGGCTTTTCTAAACTCAAAATTTTACTTCATGCGCCACGCGTATTTAACACTGAAAGCACTGAAATATTGTGAACAAGTGAACTTCACTTGAAATCAGTGTCTTGTACGCGTGGCGCATGAAGTAAAATTTCGAGTTTAGAAAAGCCTGAAAATTTGGTTTGGCCGCTCCGCGCTTCGCGCTACGCTACCTAACCAAATTTTCAGGTTTTTCTAAACTCGAAATTTTACTTCATGCTTAGCCTGGGAGTGGAAAACACTAGTTTAAGTCTTTTATCATTTCTAATAAGCTTTCGTTTTCTTGTTCTGTGTAATTCTGTCCTATTCCACGGTTATTCTCCATAATTATAAGGAATTATACTAAATTTCCAATTTGATTTAAAATATGGAAAATTCAATTTAACAAATTGGTGGTTCTAGCTATGGCCACCATGAAAATGTATAGTTTTGGTCTGTAATCTACTAATTAAATTATTTCTAGAATTGCTGTTTATTTGGTAGGATTGCTTTATAATACGCAATTTTATTTGCCCATTAGTTTACTACGTAAATAAATTTACTCCACAAATGGTTATCTAATGATTTATTAATCGTTTAAAATACCGGGCATTACAATATCAAAACGTTCTAGATGTAAATAAGGTTTACTATGTTTTGTATTGCAGCTTTTTAACCTAACTGATTGTGATTGAATAAAAAAATGTTTTTATTGTCATTGAAATAGACTCACTATACAAATTTTACGATAATCTTACGAAAAGAGTGAATTTCAATTTAATTCAACCCACGTTTATGTATATCCACCATTTTCGCCGAATTGTTTGTAAAATGGCAGAGGAATGGATAAACGCGTCATAATTATATTCATAAGATACGCCTCGTTGAAAAAAAAAACACAGAACGAGAACTGAAAAAAATACGTGCTTTATACTGTGCGGGAAATTGTCGTGAGGGGAAAATTACATTTCCAATTCATGAAACGGTTAAAGGTGGAAGAAGGATAACTTATGGAAAGTCGTGGTTTTCGTTAGGTGAAAATTGCCACCTTTCATCGTTTATGGTTTACGACTTGCGTGCGAGCCCTCCCCAGGAATAATGGTGATCGCGCGCGCGCTCAGCGCAAAGTTTACGCATGTGCTTTAGATTAAATTTAAATTTTAATGTATGCGCTTTTAACTAACGGCGTAATTTGTATGCGTTATGGCTATACGTTAGTTTTCCCTTATACAGTATGTTACAGCTATTTTTGAAAATATCGCGTTTCGCTGGATCAGACCGCTGCACACTGGTCGAAATGCTCATTCTAGCTGAACATTTCGCTATAAGGCGTTTTAGTCTACTTTAAAATGTTTGGAGTAGAATAAAATATTTGATTAAAAATATAAATTACTCAATATTAAATAATTCTTTCCTTCTACCCTACACCACCCCTATTTTAATTTCTTATGAAAAATTGTTAAAATAAAATTTGAAAGTAATTTCACTATTCGCATTGTTGTTATACAATTTTTATGTAAAAACAGTAATTACAGTCCCTGGCCATATTATTAGACTCAGTCATAATATTTATATTTTTCTGTTTTTAAGACACCTAGCGCCCACTATTACAGACACACTATATTTAAGCTTGTTTGGTAAGGGTTATGTTATGTTATCACGGTCGATAATACAGATTTCTAATCAAATGTCAAATTACTTGACATTGTTTGTAATTCCAAGTACAAGTATAGTTGTTTTAAAAGTTCGTTTTTTTGAGTTTAACAGTTTGTTTTCTAAAGGTAAGTGATGAATGACCAAAATATAGTTTTCGTAAATATTACTTTATATAATTAAAGCATTTTTAACTCAATTACTTGTAAGAAAAATTAAAAACCAGTAGTTTGACATGTCGGTGCTATTGTTTTAGATGGGGAGGTGTAAAGATCTTTCTGTAGAGAAAACTTCTTCTATGAGAGCACTATTAATTAATACCAGCCTTAGCAAACGGCAGATAGCGGCAAGATGTGGAGTATCGCAATCCTCAGTACGGCGGTTAAATAAAAAAAAATAAATCTAACCAGCCCACCGATGCAGCTAGGAAAGGTCGGTGTGGTAGAAAACGGCTTCTAACTCCCCGGAATAAGCGGCAACTTCGAAATATTGCCGTAGAATTTCGAAGGGGTAGTCATGCTCAAATAAGAACAAAATTTGAAGAAGCAGGGTGCAACGTGTCTGTCCGTGCAGTGAGGCGCAACCTGTACCATCTTGGTTTCAAATGTCGTAGACCAGTAAGAAATCCAAGATTGACACCAAGCATGGTACATAAGAGATTGGCTTGGGCCAATATTCATAAACAGTTAACTGTTGATGACTGGCGGATAGTATGTTGATTGACACCTCTTAATAATATTTTTTCTTAGCTGTTTTTGCTTTATTACAGACTTGCTTGAGTGACGAGTCAACCTTCCAAATTCTAGATGATAAGTCACAGTGACGACGACCTCACGAAAAATATAACTCCGACTGCGTTATAAAGACCATCAAGCATCCTGTGTCTGTCATGGTATGGTCTGTCATCAGTGGAAAGGGTCTGGGGCGTTTGTACGTGGTCGAGGGAACCATGCGGCAAGACCAATACAGAAAGGTATTGGAAACGAAACTGCTTCCGCAGATGCAGGAATGGTTTGGTGATGGCAGAAAAGTATTTATGCAGGACGGAGCACCATGCCATACTGCAAAATCTATTAACAAAATTTTGGAAGAGGAAAATATTCCACTTTTACCATGGCCGGGCAACTCTCCGGATATGAATCCTATTGAGAATGTTTGGGAATGTTTGAAGAGAGAGCTGGCCAAAGAAACCATAACAACGAAGGTTCAACTGATAGAACGCATTGTATACAATTGGAACCACAATGAAAAATTAAAACAAATTGCTTTAAACTGTGTTGACAGCATGCCAAGAAGAGTTGCTGCACTAGCCGCATCGAGGGGTGGCTTAGCAAAATATTAATTTACCATTCCTTGTGTGTGTATTTTTAAATTTTTTTTATTAATAGTATTCTAGAACATAACATCTATTTATTACTATCACTTACACGATTATTATCTTCGTAATAATAGTTAAATCATCAAAAAAACTTGGATTTGGTTAGTGAGTCTAATAATATGGCCAGGGACTGTATATTGCAACCATTTCTCTTAAAATTAGTAAAAAATAAACATATAAAATTTTATAAGCATGTTATATTTAATTATAAAATTATTCAAATAGAAACAACAAAAGAAAAACTGCACACATATTTATAAATAATACAAAAATACATTTGGTAAACCTTTAGAAGAGAACACATCCATTCTGTTTAGCCGCTTAGAATATTTATTTTCAAAATTTGTAATTGTTCTATGAGAGGTTTGCCATTTGATTGTCAATTGTGTCTTAAAATTATTTAATTTATACATCAATAAACCTAAATTTTCAGTGTGCGATACAATATCAATATTCATAGTCAATCACAAAGAGATAGACTGCTTTATTTTTTTCGAATAATGTTCTCCGAGAAATGGTTACGCTACCTAAAAAAAAATCACTGATTGCAAACGGGCAAAAACGGGCAACTAAATATTATTAATATATTAAACTAATTAGTTATTTTGTATAAAAAACAATGATTCATTACTAAGAACGGCTAAGAATGTATACTTTAACCCTTTTCAAGTTTAACGTTGTAAAATTTTACAGTAGGATTCTTTACTTAATTTAAATTAGTCTATCTATATGTTGACTAAAGTTATTAGAAAAATATTTAAATTTTTGTTGTATATATACCAGTAGAATATATAAAAATGTAAAAAAAGAAAATAAACTTAGCCGTTTGGAGTCCGTAAAATCCACAACTGAACGAAGTAAACGATGCGTGCACTTTCGGTACTGATAACCACTAGACCAAAGGTCGTTGGAGTTTATGACTTAACCTGCGTACCCTCTGGACATTAAACTACCCATATTCTAAGAAAGAATCTGTTATCTATACAGTTAATTTTCGGCGAAATGCTCAGCTAGATTGAGCATTCTGACCAGTGTGCGCTGTGATGAGGAGCAAAAAGTCCAAAACGAAAATTATTACCACGATATAATTTTTATAAATATCGTCATGATTAGAGATGTAAAATCAACAGTAAATTCAAATTGGGTAACATTACAATTATCGTGGTATTAATGGGTAATTTAACGTTAAAAATAATACTCATAATTCAACAGTTTTTATATATATTATTATATATAATTTATACTAAATTACAGAAGCTTAAAGTTGGCCGTAATTTAAAAAAATATAAGAAAATTGTGTTTTATTTTAAGTCTGTAAAAAAATCAGCCAGCTTGTGATAAAACTATCTGATATTGTTAAGAACCGATTAAAATTTGTTTTAATGACAACAAAATTGAGCCAGTCAATTTTGAAATCAACCTAGAGAAACTTAAAGTTGACTGAAATTATAAAAAAAATAGGTAAAATTATATTAATAAAAAGAAATCAGTCAAACAACATTTTAACAGCATGCTAAATGTGTCCAATACATAAAAAAGTGAAATAAAAAGTAAACAATTCGGATAATCAAATCACACCTCGTAAAGTTAGGTTAGGTAGGATGTCACTTTGTCAAGTTAGGTTAAATGTCAATCTGACAAGTTAAGTTAGATAACAATTTGTGTATTGTTGGTTTATGTTGATGGCGTATACAGTGTCGCTAAAAAGTATGGATACAGCTAAATATTTTCAGAGCGGTTTTGTAGAGCTCGTTGAAATTTGAAAGACAGTTAGTGTTTAAACTCTATCATCTCAGATTTTTTTTAATTTTCTACCATCGTTTATTTTGAAAATACAAGGCTAACTTGATTTTTTTTCAATGGCAAGAGTTATTATGTTATTGATTTCGAATTGACACACTAAACTTATTTCACTTGTCAATTGGTTAAATTTAAAACCATTTAACAATAAATTAGCGTTTTATACGCGTGGCGCATGAAGTAAAATTTCGAGTTTAGAAAAGCCTAATTTGGCTCGGTCGCTCCGCTTCGCTACGCGCCCGAGCCAAATTTTCAGGCTTTTCTAAACTCGAAATTTTACTTCATGCTTAGCCTGGGAGTGGACGACACTCGTTTGTTTTATTATTGAAACAATTGAAAATCGACGTAATACGTTTATTGACGGAGAGCGTTCTGTATCGTTAAAACGGAATATCAATTGTAATACAAGTTAAGAGGGTTATAGTTAAATTACAGTCAATTAAATGATGGAATACTATCAAAATGCCATAATAGTGAAATTACTGTCAGAATGTTAACAATAGTCATTTAATGCTAAAATACCATCACAGTCAAAAAGCTAAGTGAACTTAAGACAAAATTTCATAATGGTTAATAACCAATTGACACACAGTAATGTCAAAATATCATGATGGAAACGAAACGCGACTTGTTATCTAACCGAACTTGATATTATTAAATTATATGTTGTCAGAAATATCCTAAAATGTTAAGGTTGGCCAAAACTATCATTTCACGTTGAAAATTTAAAAATTCAAAATTAATAATGACACTTGACAAAAAAATTACACGAAATACTGTAATTTGAGTATATTGACTATATTGGCCTATAATTAAAGTGGCTTGCATTTTATTGTATCGATTATATTGACTATTTTGACAGTACTGAACATATATCGACCGTATATAGACTGTTAGTTGATAGTACCGATTGTATCGAATATGTTGATTATTTTGACATTACTGATTATATTGACAGTTCGGTTATATCGACCATATTGATAGTACTAATTGTATTAACTGTATCCATTATAGACTATTTTGATATTTCTGATTGTGGGGTTTAGCACACCCGTGCAGAGAACCCGCGCGCGGAACAGCGTCGTGAGTAGGGTGACTCACCAGGGAACGCAAGTACACGAGGCGACCCGCGTACACCCCCACGACAACGCGCGCACACAGAAAAACAACCCCACCGCTCGAACCAGCTACCAGGACGGAAACACGATATAAAAACGCTCGTCCAAGCGATAATAGTCAGTCTGCTTGGCTCATTCACCACGTGTTCACCCACAGCCGCGGTAAATTGACCAAACTAACGTGTTCACCCACAGCCGTTAGAAATCAGACATTATAGCGAGTTCACCCACAGCCGCTAAATCCGTCGAACGTTTATCGCAAACACCAGTTACATCGAAAACCGTAAACCAGAATCTAAACTGGAGATCAGGAGCCGCCACGTCCGGAACTTACGAAGAAATGCGCATCGACAGCCGGCGATACCCAGGTTGATATCCCCGCTGCCACCGACGCCGAAGAAGCCACCGCGACCACAGGAAGACCAACCGCTTCCTACATACAGGCACATCCTAACCGCACTTACACACGGAACAGAGCTCCAGAACGCCTGCAGCCACCCAGTCACACCACTGCCGAGGACCCCGCAGAAGGCATTCCGAGTGACAACGCTGCCAGCCAGTCCACCACGATACCAAGGAGTGGACCCCTTTCACATACTGCCCTGTGATCCCCGTCGATATCGCGTTAGAGCCGCGTACCGACGAAGATTGATTACAACTTCAACGTCAAATAAATAACCTTAATTGTAAATATAATGTAAATAAAAACACGCTACGTTAAACACCTCTCTTCTTACTCTCGCATCGAAGTGGTTGGAGAAATTTCTCCACCATACACCCAAAACACCCAAACTGATTATATTGACAGATTATATTGACTGTATCGATTATATTTGCCGTTTTGACAGTACTGACTATATCGCTGGGTCGATAATACAAGTTAACCAAATCATATCATATATACATAATATTTATCTAATACATATAAGATATATATAATTTACATATATAATATATGTGTGTTTGTTGGGGACAGTATCGATTATATTGATTATTTGGCAGTACTGACAGTATCGATTATGTTGACTATTTTTACACAACTGATTATATTGACCTTTTTCACAGTACTAACTATATTGACTATATCGATTATGTTGACTATTTTGATAATACTGACTCTATCGACTATGTTGACTATGTTGGCTATATTAACATTAAATCAGTGTTTTATACGCGTGGCGCATGAAGTAAAATTTCGAGTTTAGAAAAGCCTAATTTGGCTCGGTCGCTCCGCTTCGCTACGCGCTCGAGCCAAATTTTCAGGCTTTTCTAAACTCGAAATTTTACTTCATGCTTAGCCTGGGAGTGAAAGACACTCCTTTTAGCAATAAAACAATTGATATTTGACCTAATACATGGATTCTTGTTTTATTGGCGGAAAAAGTTTTATAATGTCAAAACAGAAAGTCATATTTGACACAAGTTGAAAGGGAAGCAATCGTTTTTAATGTCAGAACTCAAACAACAATTCAGATTCGATCAAGGGACTTAACGTCAAAATACTATAATTGTGAAAAACAGTCAACGTAAGAAACATAGTCAAAATGCTACAATAGTCATTGATTAATGAAATTCTATCACAGTCAAACGACGAAGTGATTTTATCAGTCAAAAAACAATTGACACAGATTGTTTTTCAACTTATAAAATCACTTTGTCTTTTGACTGTGACAGAATTTCATTAATCAATGACTATTGTAACATTTTGACTGTAAGTTTTTTTTACGTCTACTGTTTTTCACTAATATGGTATTTTGACGTTTAGTCCCTTGATCAAATCTGAATTGTTTAAGATCTGACATAAAAAAACTATTGCTTCCTCTTCACCTTGTGTCAAAGTGAACATTCTGTGTTGACATTATAAAACTTTCTACGCCAATAAAACAAGAATCCATGTATTATGTCAAATATCAATTGTTTTATTACTAAAACGAGTGTCATCCACTCCCAGGCTAAGCATGAAGTAAAATTTCGAGTTTAGAAAAGCCTGAAAATTTGGTTTGGTCGCGTAGCGCGAAGCGCGGAGCGACCAAACCAAATCAGGCTTTTCTAAACTCGAAATTTTACTTCATGCGCCAGACGTATAGAACACTGATTTAACGTGAAGTTCAAATCATTCTGCTTTAGTATACCGCTTTAGCAGTATATTTTGAACTACCCAATATTTCAGTGTTTAATACGCGTGGCGCATGAAGTAAAATTTCGAGTTTAGAAAAGCCTAATTTGGCTCGGTCGCTCCGCTTCGTTACGCGCTCGAGCCAAATTTTCAGGCTTTTCTAAACTCGAAATTTTACTTCATGCTTAGGCTAGGAGTGAAAGACACTCCTTTTAGCAATAAAGCAATTGATATTTGACCTTATACATGGATTCTTGTTTTATTGGCGGAAAAAGTTTTATAATGTCAAAACAGAAAGTCATATTTGACACAAGTTGAAAGGAAAGCAATCGTTTTTAATGTCAGAACTCAAACAACAATTCAGATTCGATCAAGGGACTTAACGTCAAAATACTATAATTGTGAAAAACAGTCAACGTAAGAAACTTATAGTCAAAATGCTACAATAGTCATTGATTAATGAAATTCTGTCACAGTCAAATGACGAAGTGATTTTATCAGTCAAAAAACAATTGACACAGATTGTTTTTCAACTTATAAAATCACTTTGTCTTTTGACTGTGACAGAATTTCATTAATCAATGACTATTGTAACATTTTGACTGTAAGGTTTTTACGTCTACTGTTTTTCACTAATATGGTATTTTGACGTTTAGTCCCTTGATCAAATCTGAATTGTTTAAGATCTGACATAAAAAACTATTGCTTCCTCTTCACCTTGTGTCAAAGTGAACATTCTGTGTTGACATTATAAAACTTTCTACGCCAATAAAACAAGAATCCATGTATTATGTCAAATATCAATTGTTTTATTACTAAAACGAGTGTCATCCACTCCCAGGCTAAGCATGAGGTAAAATTTCGAGTTTAGAAAAGCCTGAAAATTTGGTTTGGGCGCGGAGCGCGAAGCGCGGAGCGACCAAACCAAATCAGGCTTTTCTAAACTCGAAATTTTACTTCATGCGCCAGACGTATAGAACACTGATTTAACGTGAAGTTCAAATCATTCTGCTTTAGTATACCGCTTTAGCAGTATATTTTGAACTACCTAATATTTCAGTGTTTAATACGCGTGGCGCATGAAGTAAAATTTCGAGTTTAGAAAAGCCTGAAAATTTGGTTTGGTCGCTCCGCGCTTCGCGCTACGCTTCCAAACCAAATTTTCAGGCTCTTCTAAACTCGAAATTTTACTTCATGCTTAGCCTGGGAGTGGAAAACACTCGTTTAAAGCTTCAAATGTTCGGTGTTACATAAAACTCTTTGTATAACAATTTACCAAATCAACAAAAATGTAAAATTCCAAACGAATAATTTTAAAATTTAGGTTAAATTCCACTAATCGAATTGAATCTAAATTTTAAAATTGTATTTGAAAAATAATTGTCCCCTACCCCTTCTAAAAAAAACTGCTATTTAGATCCACTCCTGGATCCAGTACAATAGAAATTTAAAACAAACTGCTTCACGGCGCAAAAAAAAATTTAAACATACTGTATATCATATCATAAACTTTTGTGTGTGTGTATATTGTATATATTTTATGGTGTTGAAGTGCAGCCAAAATTATTTTAAAAGGCCGCCTTATGGCCGGGTTAGAAGTGGGGGGGTGAATATACATTTCCGAACTTTGCTCGTGCCCAATTACACGGCGTAAAGTTGGGCGCGAGAGAAACAAACGGGCCCCTGCAAAATATAACCGAAAATTAATTTAGACGTTTACAACTCGGCGTTTTCTCGAATTGTATACATAAGCACACTGCCGAAATACACAAATATGTACAAGATTACGCCACCGGCTCGGATCAATAAATTCTATGAGTTAATTACGCAAAGTGTATTCGGGGTCTTTGCGAAAACGGACTCGAAATCAAATCAAGCTCAGTTAATTTTTTGTAAATCACACTTTTTCATCAACTGAAAGTTGAATTAATGTAACTTAAGAATTTCTAACTTTAAGCAATCTTGTTTATCATCTATAGGTTTAAGCATTAAGCAGAATGGGCCTAATGAGGCCTAAGTGCAGTGCAGAAATGCGCACTCCCCAAAGAACCAGAACCAGGGTTAAGCATTGAATAACAAGTGTAAAAATTATGTACTCAGTGGCTTAGGTTTATAAAAAAATGTAAAAATGCGATTGGTGAAAAAAATTATAAATATAAAATTTTCAACATGATTGAACTAACTAACAATTTCGAGCAGTTAGAGCTCATTGCGTCAATTTCGAAACGCGCCCGGCGGAATTTATCAATTACGCGGAAAACGAAACTAATTTGGAAAAAAATATCGATCCTCTGGTGCGCGTAGGTGAAAAACCCACGGGCCGGAAAACTCCAATACCGAAAAAATAACACAATTATGCAAATTTCCGCGGCGCCCTCGGACGGAATAACATTTATAAATTGCAATTACGATCGCGCGAAATGCACGCCGAGCGTCAAACAAATCATTAATACGGCATTAAAATGCAAAACGTAATCAATTAATCACCTCCTCAAAAATAAACAAACAAAAGCGCGCACAAATTAAACCATAAACGCCCACACCGGGTTGTTTGTTTGTATATTGGTGGAGAATTGGAATAAATAATTATGAACACTAAACTAACATAAAAAACGAGTCTATTTCTTCTAATTAATTATTAAAAATTCGTAATACCATTGTTATAATATTTAAGCTTCAAGTCTAACAAATTTTAAGCAATATTTCTTATGGTTGCGGTTTACTAGAGTGAGACAGACTCTTTCCAACCGTTAGCTAGAGTGTAGAGTATTTCCAGCATTAAACGATAAACATTAAGTATATGGGCGCTGCGTTTTTTTAGGAAATTAACGTCGTCATAGAAATGTCAAAATTAGTTATTCTTTTTGAGAAGTAAAAATACAACACAAGTTTTGAATTATAACTCATCTCGTTGATCTCCTTACATTTGGTGATAGTCTTTTCTCCGCGTTTAATGACATCATAAGGTCCAGTATAAGGAAGCTGCAGTGATTTCCGAATTGCGTCATAACGAAGGAAGATTTTCTTACAGCTTTTAAGGTCTTGAAAAATAAATGGTTTCACGCTTGAATGTTGAGAGGCTTCTACCGGGCGAAGATTTTGCATAATATCTCTTAAGCGTGTTACTAAATGTTGTGGGTCATTCATGGATTCGTTTTGTTGAATGAAAATTTCACCAGGGAGGCGCAGAGGCTCGCCGTAAACCAATTCTGCTGGTGAGACATTAGTTTCATCTCTGATTGCAGTGCGTAGATCAAGTAAAACTAGTGGTAATGCTTCTACCCAAGTTGCGTTGGAGTGGCACATCAATACTGCTTTTAGATTGCGATGGAATCGTTCAATGATACCATTGCTGCTTGGATGGTAACTTGTTGTTCGTATTTGCTCAATTCCTAACAACTTATTTAATTTGGAGAAAAGATCGGATTTAAAATGTCGACCTCGGTCTGTAGTGATGCGTAAAGGAGTACCAAATCGAGAAATCCAACAAGTTATTATACCTTCTGCGACTTCTTCTGCGCTGATACCGCTTGAAGGTAAATCTTGAAAATCGGTCTATGACTGTTAAACAGTATCGAAACGATTTTGCAGGTGGTAATGGGCCGACGATGTCCACGTGAATGTGTTCGAAACGATGTGTAGGAGATGTAAAAATTCCAACAGGTGTATGAACGTGTCGATTAATCTTGCTACGCTGAAAGGCGATGCAGGATCGTGCCCAGTTGCGACACTCCTTGTTCATGTTAGGCCACACGTAACTTTCCGCTACCAATTTGGCTGAAGTCTTGGTGCCGGGATGACTGAGGTTGTGTACAGCAAGGAAAATCTGATGTGGTAATCCTGCTGGGACATATGTGCGCAGTTTATTATCGCAAAATAGCTTACAAGCCATGCCTGGTATAGGCATCTCTTGTAGTACTAGACTTGTATCTCCGCGTAGAAGTGATTGAAGTTCATCGTCATTCGCTTGAGCTCTTGCAATACGTTCGATAATATCCGCATCGCTTTTTGTTTTAATTGACTCGATACGAGAGAATGAGTCAGCAACGACATTTGCGTCACCGTTGACGTAACGAATGTCAGTTGTAAATTGAGAGATAAACGATAGTTGGTTAAGCTGGACAGGTGGTAGTTTATCTGATTTTTGCTGGAAAGCGAAGGTAAGAGGTTTATGATCAATGTACACAATGACATTTTGACCTTCAACCATGTGACGAAAATGTTTAATTGCTGAGAAGACTGCGTATAGTTCTTTGTAGTAGGCTGGCCATTTTGTTTGTCGTGGAATAAGTTTTTGGGAGAAGAAAGCAAGTGGTTCCCAAACTCCATTCTCGTATTGCTGGAGACTAGCGCCTACGGCGAGATTTGATGCATCGGTAAACAGTGTCAGCTGCAAATTTGGGTCTGGATGAGCGAGAAGCGTAGCATCTTCTAAGCAGTTTTTACAATAAATAAATGCTTTCTCTAGCTCTTCTGTCCATACGATTGTCTGGATTCCCTTAACCATAGCTAGAGTTAAATGTAGCGGTACTTGCTTTTCCGCAGCGTTGGGGATAAAACGGCGGTAGAAATTGAGCATTCCAAGAAATCTTCGCATTTCTTTTGCCGTGTTCGGGCGAGGATAATTTCTTAATGCAGTTATTCGGTCGGATAATGGTTTCGTACCTTTCGCGGAAACTTCGTAGCCTAAGAATGAAACAGATGTCTTAAAAAAAAAAAGATTTTTCTGTGTTGATTATAATTCCGTAATCTGTCAAGCGAGTGAAAACTGTTCGCAAGTGAGCTTTATGTTCTTCGTTGTTTGAAAAAATTGAAATGTCATCGATGTACGCGTAGCAGAAATTTAATCCAAATAGAACATCGTCCATAAATCTTTGAAAGGTCTGACCAGCATTTCTGAGACCAAAAGACATAAACGGAAATTCAAATAATCCAAACGGTGTGGTGGTGGAAGTTTTCGGGATGTCGTCGGGATTTACTGGTATTTGAGTATACGCTTTCACTAAATCAATTGTCTAAAATACTGTCGAACCACGCAGTTGTTGAGAAAAATCATGGATATGTCGGACAGGATAACTATCTGGAATTGTTCAGGAATTTAAACCACGATAGTCACCCCATGGACGCCATCCATTAGGTTTCTTCGGAACCATATGTAATGGGGAGGACCAGGGACTGTCGGAACGACGGGCAATTCCTTCTGTAATCATGTTGTCGAACTCGTTTTTTGCTATTCGAAGCTTTTCGGGATCAAGACGACGTGGCCGGCTGGAAATTGGATGTCCAGGGCTCGTTTTGATAAAATGAATGGTGTTGTGCTTGACTGACCTTGGCGTTCCGACTGGGCGTGTTAATGAGGGGAATTCTTTGACAATTTCAACTTGCAAGAAAACGCTTGATTGGTGGTGGCTTCGTTCTCGGCATGGAATCGAAAGTTTGGTGATCGAATCTATTAGTTAACGTTGGCGGCAATCTGGTATCAATCCAAAATGTGCTAAGAAGTCGGAACCAATGATATGGCGGCTGCGTTTTTTAGAAAATTAACGAAATGTAAAAATTAGTTATTCTTTTTGAGAAGTGAAAATACAACACAAGTTTTGAAATATAACTCATCTCGTTGATCTCCTTACAAGTATATTATTAAATTTATTACTAACTTTAATTTATACTTTGGTCAATGTTCGAGCGGCAAAAAACTAACTATAGATAAAGACAACATTTCCAAGGCTAACAAAATTTTACATTTTTCAAAAGTTTGATAATTTTCTTCAAAGTTTTGATTAAAATAAGGTATGCATGTGTTACATCACAGAACTCGAAAGAAAATTCTCTTTTCAAATGTTGTCGATTTATTCACAGTTTGTTATTATATTAAATGAAATTTTATTATTTAATAAATACTGTTTTTCTTATCAATAGAATATTAATTCATTAGGGGCCAAGCAAATTATAAAGTTGACTATAAAAGTTGATTTTAGGTAAAATTTTGCATGTTATTTTAATTTCAAAGAATGATTTATCATATTACATACGTTGATTTTATAAAAGAGTTAAATTAAAAGTTCGAACGAGTGGTTCCACTCCCAGACTAAGCATGAAGTAAAATTTCGAGTTTAGAGAAGCCTGAAAATTTGGCTCGGGCGCGTAGCGAAGCGGAGCGACCGAGCCAAATTAGGCTTTTCTAAACTCGAAATTTTACTTCATGCGCCACGCGTATTAAACACGGAAATATTGGGTAGTTCAAAATATACTGCTAAAGCATTATACTAAAGCAGAATAATTTGAACTTCACGTTAAATCAGTGTTTTATACGTCTGGCGCATGAAGTAAAATTTCGAGTTTAGAAAAGCCTGATTTGGTTTGGAAAAGTCTGCGTCATTCTGCATTTGCTGTATTGCCCACTGACAAAACATTTGCCGTTGTTCATGATCCTGTTCACTTAATGCCTGGTTCAAACACACGTGGTACGGGTGATACTTCGAGTGTTTTAAATATCTTCTCGCAGTCTCTCTCGGGATGCCAATTTGGTGCTGTATTTCGCGAAGTGATATCTGGGGGTTCAAATGGATCATCGCTAAAACTGTTAAAATGCGCGGATTCATACGATGATCATTGATGGGGTTTCGCTGTCGACGTTGACTATTTCCTCTCCTACATCTCGATTCAATATGACGAATCGCTGAATGATTGGGATGATGCTGCCGTTGGGGAAATCGTCTTCTGTATAATGCCGCAGCTCTTCGATAAGAATGGCGACATTCTCCTAGGACAAGCAGAATATCCACCGTTTCATTCGGAGAATAATCGCTCATTCCGGATTCTTCTACAAAGCGTTCTCAGTTCTCACGTCACAAGACATCGAGGTTTGTGTACGAAGTGTCAGAAAAACTAGTCGGAATTAAAATACCCAAGCAAGCGTCGTCGAATTGTTTGTTTTGATTTTTTGGAGGCAATTTTTCATTTTTTCCGGAAACGTCTTCATTTTTGCGACTACACCGCCATCTATCAAGAATTCAAAAAAATGTTTTGGATAAAACCTACATAATATTTGCCGTAGAATCCGAATCAGAAATACAAAATAGGGGTTCCTATTTAAGAATTCAAAGTTGCCCCCCTCCTCCACCCCCGGGAGGGTAGTCGTGGCGAACATTTCATGGGATCGGATGGCCACCTCGAAACCATTAAACTTTTGTTCGAGACATTTATTTGTACGATGCATATTTGTCGAGATAATCTAATGGATAAATTAAGCGAATACAGCGCCATCTATCACGAATTCAAAAAAAATTCTCGTATAAAACCTACGTCATTTTTGGTGTATAATCTGAATCTGAAATAAAAAATAGGGATTCCTATTTAAGATTCTAAAGTTGCCCCCCTCTCCCACCCCCCGGGGAGTGGGGGTGACGAACATTTTATAGGATCGGTTGGCCCCCTCGAAACCATTAAACTTTTGTTTGGAATATTTTTTTCTACGATGCATATTTCACAAGATATTCCAGTGGATAAATTAAAATGGGTCACCCGGTATATATATATTATATGTATTAGATAAATATCATGTATATATGATATGATTTGGTTGGCTGGGTCTATATAGTCAGTACTCTCAAAATAGCAAATATAATCGATACAGTCAATATAATCTGTCAATATAATCAGTATTATCAAAATAGTCTATAATGGATACAGTTGATATAATTAGTACTAATTAGTACTCAAAATGGTTGATATAATCGAACTGTCAATATAATCAGGAATGTCAAAATAATCAACATATTCGATACAATCGGTACTATCAACTAACAGTCTATATGCGGTCGATATATATTCAGTACTGTCAAAATAGTTAATATAATCGATACAATAAAATGCAAGTCACTGTAACTATAGGTCAATATAGTCAATATACTCAAATTATAGTATTTTGTGTTATTTTTTTCATCAAAGTTTAAACATCCGTCAAAGTGTCATTAATAATTTTAAAATTTTACTTCATACTTAATCTGGAAGTGGAAAACACCCGTCTAAAGCTTCAAATTGAACTCATTTAAATAGAACGTATGCATATCGTCCATTCCATAAATAAGTGCACACTTTTTGGGGGTACATCAGGGATTTTAGCGAATTTCACATATATTATAAAGGCTATCAAGACATGGTTTTTGGTTGTTACTAGAGGTTAAACAAATGATTGTTTTAAAAATTATAACAATGTAAACTTTTAGTACACTTTTATTTTGAACTCAAAAATATCGTAAACCGTTACTGATACAAAAAAACTTATTCTATTCTATTCTATTGAAAGTGAGTGGGTAGTTATGCTATCCTCCACTGCGACCGCAAGGATCTATTTTGGCTCACAATTAAGGTCGAACATCCGACCTTACAGCTCACCTTCTAAGTCCATCTTCTTGATGAAGTCAAGGATCTTGTCAGGTGAAGTTTTTTCCAGGTCCTTCAGGTATAGCTTCGGTGTGCCAAACACCGTGGTCCTGATCTGGTCGCCAGCTGGACAGGCACATATGACGTGCTCTGCTGTTTCATCATCCTCTAGGCATAGGCGGCACTCAGTAGTGTCGCTCAGTCCTAGTTTATTAAGGTGATGCCTTAGACGGCTGTGTCCAGTGAAGAGAGCAGTTAATGTGTGAACATCTCATCTGCTCAGCTTCAACCATGAGGCCGTCCTGGCCGCAGATGGTCCACTTGTTACCGCTCTGATATGTCTCATCCCAGGGCGGTTTTGCCAGAAATCCTGTGCCTCGTGTCTCATCCATCCGTTGTTACGGTCTCTAGCTGTTGATCTGGGTATCTGGGTATCCCCTCTCTGGCTAGGGAATCGGCTAATTCGTTTCCCTTCACGCCAGAGTGGCTTGGCACCCACATCAGACTGACCCCGTTTACCTGTGCCATTTGGCAGAAGGCTTCCTTGCAGTTCCGTACAGCCAGCGAGGAGCATCTAGAAGATGCCAGGGCCCTAAGGGCCGCCTGGCTGTCCAAACATATTTTTATTGTCCTGCCCGCCCAACCCTTTGAAAGGATTTCGTGGGCGCACATTTCAATGGCGTATATTTCAGCCTGAAGTATGGTAGCATACCTGCCAAGGCTGTAGTAAAGTTCAGTCCTTGGTCCGACGACTTAGGCTCCTGTTCCAGTGGACAGTTTTGAGCCGTCAGTGTACCAGTAGGAATAAGCCTTTTTTGGGGTGATTTTGTGTCGCTTCCAGTCGTCCCTGCTTAGGAACAGGACCTTGTACGGCTGATCCTCGCAGTAGTCCGTGACTGCGTGGTCAGTCCTCATACTTAGGGTGTCATCCGCCTCAATGGCAGTTGACAGCCCATTTGGTATGAAGACTATCACCTTCGGATCCAATAGGGCCGCGTGGTGATATCGATACGTTGCTAATCTGGCCTCGCCCTGTATTAGGATATGCAGGGGGTGAGGTTCAGTAGCATTTCTAGAGCCGCTGATAAAAAAAAACTTATACTTGACTTGTTATGCTTAAATGTTCAAAGTTTAAAATGATTTTTTTTTCCAAAACGAAAAAACGTTATTTCACTTCAAAACACTTTAAAACTTTTTGAGTTATGATTTTTTACTGGAGCAAATATCACAAAATTATCAAATACTCATGTTTTAATTTTTTTGAAAGAAATATATGTTATACCCCAATCCTTCCTAAGAGCATTTCCGTTTTCAAAAAGATGGGCCCTTTAAAACTTTTTGAGATATGATTTTTTTACCCGGGCGCTGCATTGACGCGAGGCGCTTACCGCGATCCGGGCCATTACACCATTGGCGGGAGCGCCTCATGTCAATGTAGCGCTCTGGTAAAAAAATCATATCTCAAGAAATTTTAAAGTGCCCATACTTTTGAAAACGGAAAAATTCTTAGGAAGGACCAGGGTATAATATATATATTTTTTAAGAAAATTAAAACATGAGTATTTGATAATTGTTTGAGATATGTTTTATTTAAAAAAAAAATCTATATAAATAAAGTTTTTTCGTATTGGAAAAAAATATATTTTAAACTTTGAATATTTAAGCACAAAAAAGTATAGAATAACTTTTTTTTGTATAGGTAACGGTTTACGATATTTTTGAGTTGAAAATAAAAGTGTACTAAAAGTTTATACTGTTTTAACTTTTAACACAATAATTTGTTTAACCTCTAGTAACAACCAAACACGATTTCTTGAGAGCCTTTATAATATATGTGAAATTCGCTAAAATCCCTGATCTACCCCCAAAAAATGTGCACTTATTTATGGAATGGCCGATATGTATTCTTAAGACAAATTCCCAGTATATACAACTCATCTGTTTTGCGACACGAAAAAAATAGAACAACTCACACTGTTTATAAAATCAAAGAGAAATACTCTAAAGTTCATTTATACTTTATCGCCCATTTAAATTGTATTTGCCAATTTTGCATTACAATAACACACTCTGCCATCCTTTCAACAACTTACAGAATGACTTTCCATAGAAAACGATATTTGATTCCTGAATAAAATTACAAATGGACAGATAACGAATATCTGGTGTCGTGTTTGAAAGATATCGCAGCATAAATTTTTGAATAGTTTAGAAGTCTGGGCGGAAATGAAATCCACTATTCACGTGCACCGTTCCGTTTCTCTCCGCGAGAAAAATGCGCGCGCTAAGTGTTCGCAGGCCCGTAAGAAAACTGACAGACATTTTTATGAGAATCGCGACTCGTGAAAAATGGAGCGTGTTTCTATCAAAATATTGCCACGTCGAATGGACGATTAGTTATATTCCTGCAACGCTTCAATCCGTCCTCATATGGTGTCGACGATTCTATTAGAAAACAAAAATGAAACTGATATAAAATATAGTAAAATTGTCAAAGATATTTTTGTTGGAGTTAAGTGAAATGTTAGTTTTAGATAAGTACCGTGCGATCATTTAAATTATGATTTAAAGTAGGCCGAATTATTGATGTTTGGTTGCTCAGAATGCTAATTTAATGATGGAATAAATTAGAGGTTATGGTAAACTATGTGTTAGCAGTCAGTAATGATAATCTAATTTAAAATTCAAAGCCTACTGTCAATCATGTTTAAAACGATTGCACGCAAGTAGTTATATACTTTTATCTTCACAATTTTATTTAAATTATGCATGCACACTTCTGTGCAATAAAATTAAGCACAAGTCTCATAACTATTTTTATTTGTCTCTCATTTGTAAACGTCAATTTGTCAATAAACAGTATTAAACAAGTAAGGTTATGTTTTCAAGCTACTGACTTGTAAAATTTTAACAAGTCAGTATACTAACTTGTTAAAATTTAACAAGTTAGTACTGGAATAGTAATTTATAGTTTTTCGTGAATTGAATTTATTTAAGAAAAATACAATAAATACTATTATTCTTAAAATAATAATTAATTTAATCAAATTAACAACATAAGTATCCACGGAAATGTTTCATAACTTACTACATATTTTTTTGTAATTCCAATTTGATTAAATTTACCAAATAATTGTATTTTAATTAATTACAAATGACTAACAAATAAAATATATAACAATATACGCAAGTTAACGGGTTTTACTAGCTCCAGGAGGTGACTGGCTCGTCTAGCGACTCGCCAGTCATATCCTTCTGTCCGCCAGTAAAAACCGTTTTAACAATGCTAATAATGTTAAATACTATTACAATATTTTAGTTGTATAATTCGGGTCTGTGTTAATTGCTTAGCAGCAGTTTCAATAAATAATAAAACACCATAACTTGAAAATAGAACCTTTAATTACTAACCAAAGCTAAGACCTTTTAAAAAACGCTCGTAATAAATACAACAAAGCCAAAATAGAAAAACAATCTTCTGTTTTAGTTTGAATTCGACTTTTTTAACTGTTGTCTAAGTGACGCGCATTTTGATGTTAAAAAATTGACATATTTACATATTTTCGTAACTAGGAAACTCATCACGTCCTTTTTAAACTATAACATATTTTGTGTGCTTAATTTTATTGAACAGAAATATACATTCCAGGCACTGTGCCATTTTTTCAGAGATTAACATGTTTATTTACGAATTTGTCAAATCAGTTGATTTATTGATATGGTGTCTGAAATGTACATAAAAAATTTAAATTAATTAGTAAAGATAAAGGAAAATAACAACTACTTATCTATACATAAATTGGTTTTAACTTGGAAATTGATCTACAAAAATTGAAACACGTAAAAATACTAAATATATCTGTGGCACTAGCGAATCCCCAGGGGGTTGAATACAATTAAAAGTTTTCAGTTTTACCAGATTTTGTTTATTTTTTTCCTCTATCTACTAAGCTAAATGATATATAGCTAAATTCCCTTGTCAATCAAACTCCAAAATTACACAGATAGAGACAAACAACTTGGTGATATACTTATCTCGAATTTGCAGACTAACTAAATTTCGAGTTTAGAGAAGCCTGAAAATTTGGATTGGCCGCGAAGCGGAGCGGCTAATCCAAATTAGGCTTTTCTAAACTCGAAATTTCACTTCATGCGCCACACGTATAAAACACTGAAATATCGCAAAGTTTAAAATATACGGCTTTAGAAATCCAATATGAAGATGTAAATAAAACGTGAGTCAAATATGCGCTGAACAAATTGTTCAGAACAGTGATTATACACTTCACTGTAAATCAATGTTTTTAAGCGTGGCGCATGAAGTAAAATTTCGAGTTTAGAAAAGCCTAATTTGGATTGGCCGCTCCGCTTCGCTACGCGAACAATCCAAATTCTTAGGCTTTTCTAAACTCGAAATTTTACTTCATGTTTAGTCTGGGAGTGGAAAACACTCGTTAAATGCCTCAAATTAACCCCTTTTGAACAACGAATTTCCGCATATTTAAAAAACGCTGTAGTTTTCGAGATATGTATACTCAAAGGAAAAATGCCCGGTTTATTTATTATAGACAACTAAATAACTCTAACGTATATTAGGTTGCCTACAATCGTTGTTGTATCCGTATGTTTTTTTAACTTCACTGTAAATCAATGTTTTTAAGCGTGGCGCATGAAGTAAAATTTCGAGTTTAGAAAAGCCTAATTTGGATTGGCCGCTCCGCTTCGCTACGCGGCCAATCCAAATTCTTAGGCTTTTCTAAACTCGAAATTTTACTTCATGCTTAGTCTGGGAGTGGAAAACACTCGTTAAATGCCTCAAATTAACCCCTTTTGAACAACGAATTTCCGCATATTTCAAAAACGCTGTAGTTTTCGAGATATGTATACTCAAAGGAAAAATGCCCGGTATGTTCTGTTTTAAACATGAGCCCCGTGTGGGCGCGACCCTCGACAAATTTTCTACGCCTGGTTTTTCTAAACTCGAAATTTTACTTCATGCTTAGTCTGGGAGTGGATCGTCAAGATTTTTAATTTGTCGATATTTTTGATATTTCTAGATTTTTGTCGATTTCTAAAATTAATTAGAAAAAATATAATGGAGACGGAGACTTAATCGTAGAATGTGTATGTAATTAATTTTTTATTAATAAAATATGTTCGTGATTATATTTTGCCAAACATTTATTTGGCTTCGTCAGTGCAAAAATTCTAAAATTAAAAAAAGTAAACAAGCAATATTAAATAAAAAGATTATAGCAAAAACGTAAAATACTTACAATGTCGGGCATTGTAAAAAGGTGTCAAGTTGTAGAAATTATGTAAGTATTCAAATTGTTTATTTATAAAAAAATATTGTATAGCTGAGGCTGTTAGTTGTTGAAACTCCATAATATCACTTAAATAACACACTTAATATGTTTAGGTTTCAAAATAATGTTTATTGTACTACAACAATTGTTTCACCACACAGTGGCTTCATCAGGTAGATGATGTTGTAGTACAATAAACATTATTTTGTTGGAGTACAATAAACATTATTTTAAAACCTAAACATATTAAGTGTGTTATTTAAGTGATTTTATAAAAAATGTTTATAGAAACAAAAGGAGACATTGATTATATGATAAAAATAATAACATATGTTATAATAATAGATAAAGATTTATATTATGATTTATTTAATTTTAAGCCATTTGTATTTGTTTTAAAGTTCATGCTAGAATTTTGTTTATTAATGTAGAACCTGGGTTTCCAAACTTTCCAGCCTTAGGGCCATACTGATTACTCCAGTAAGTTCCGAGGGCCAAAACCATATTATCATTGTTGCCGGTGGTAAAAAGTAAAATAGTCCCCTGATGACAAAAAATGTCCGAAAATGTACGCAACGTTTAAAAAAGGCTGCAAATCGGACTAAAGTCCGCAAAACGGCAACACTGCATATTATTAATTTTCCTGTCATTATCTGTAATTTCTAGATTGGTCGTAGAATACGAGCCATGAGGAGTAACGTGACACGACATCTAGTGGACACAAGCGGAAATAGGTAGTACCTTCTATCGCTAACAGATGGCGCCAATAGCACGTACAGAATAATCTCGTTGGTTCGAGAAAGTTCTGGTGTCTTCCACTCACTTCTAGATGGCAGTAATTGGAATATATAAGAAGGCTAGTGGCGCAACCAAAAGTCAGTTCCTATGACACTGTTGTGAAATAAAATAGTGCGTACCTCCTTAAAACGTGTTTGTGCGTGTTTAAGTTTAAGACATCTTTGTAACAGTATTTTGATTTGAATTGTTGCTTTTGTGTGTGATTTAGTAGTATGGAAAAGAAGCGAAAAATTGATAGTGAATGCAGAAAATTCAAAGATCAGTGGAACATTCAGTATTTCGTAATTGAGTCCAGTAACAAGGCGCTATGTTTGATTTGCAATGAAAGCATAGGCCGTTCTCAAGGAATATAACATTAAGCGTCATTATGAAAAAAAAATCTAAGCTATGAAGCCCGGATTGAAATCGCAGCAATCTTCATTTACAAAACTCAAAACTGAACAAAAGGCTGCAACTCGTGCCAGCTTTCGTGTGGCTCTTGAAATTGCAAAACGTGGAAAACCATTCACCAATGGAGAAATGATCAAAGAATGCATAATTGCAGTAGCCGAAGAAATGTGCCCTGAAAAGGTAAATTTATTAAAAACAGTCAGTATGTCAGCAAACACTGTGGCTCGAAGGGTAGAAAACATCGCTGAAAATATATCCTCTCAACTGTTCGACACAAATGGACATGTTGAGTGGTTTTCTTTGGCCTTGGATAAGTCAACGGATGTGTCAGATACTGCTCAGGTGTTGATTTATATTCGAGGAGTAGATAAAAGCTATGAAGTGCATGAAGAACTTCTTGATATGTATAGTATTCATGGCACAACCACTGGTACAGATATTTTTAAAGAAGTTGAAATGGCCATTAATCAAAAGAACCTTCGATGGAAAAACTTGAAATATATTACAACTGATGGAGGCAAAAACATGAGTGGGAAAGATAAAGGAGTGGTCGCTCTTGTGTCAAAAGCTGTAGAAAATGACGGTGGTTCAAAACCATTAGTCTTACATTTTATCATTCATCAACAGTCTTTGTACGGAAAATGTTTGGATATGTCTGAAGTTCTGAAACCAGTCATATCAACTATTAATTTTAGCAGATCTATTGGGCTGAATCACCGACAATTCCGACAATTTATTGAAGAGATTGGAGAAAATGACTTACCTTATCATACTGCCGTACGTTGGCTTAGTTGTGGGAAAGTCCTTCAGCGCTTTTTTGAACTTCGAGCAGTGATCGAAATTTTTTTGAATTAAAACATCGTCCTCTTACTGAATTACAAAACAACGCATGGCTGTGGAAGTTAGCATTCTATGTTGATTTGACAAAACATGTGAACGAACTGAATTTGAGATTGCAAGGAGAAAACCAGCATCTTCCTGATTTATACACTAATATCAAATCATTCCGGAAGAAATTGATACTGTTTCAATCACAACTACGAAGTAAATGTTTTTCACATTTTAAAACATGTGAAATATTCAGCCACACCACTGAGACTGAGTTTCCTATCGATTTTGCAATCGAAACTTTGAGTGCTTTGAAAAAAAAATTTGATACTCGTTTCTCGGACTTTGATGCCATTGCGAATCAAATTAAGATTTTTCAGAATCCTTTTGATACTGACATGGAAACCCCAGCCCCGGAACTTCAAATGGAAATGATTGATCTACAGTGCAGTGATATAATTAAGAACACATATCAAAACTCATCTTTGTTGAAATTTTATAAGGGTCTTCCACTGACACAATTTGATAATTTGCATAAATTTGCTCGTGGGCTGTTTTCTGTTTTTGGTACTACTTATTTGTGTGAGAAGACCTTCTCCAAAATGAAGTACACAAAAAAAGTTTACAGATCTAAATTAACTGATGAGCATCTTAAATCTCTTTTAATAATTGGTACAAGTAAAATTAGTCCACAACTACAAACTATTGTCAGTGGAATATCTCAATTACATAAATCTCATTAGTATTTCATATGTCATTATGCTTGTTATAAGTTATGTTTTTATTTAAAATGTATAAAATGTTAGTTGGATTCATTTCAATAATTCGTTAGTTATTATATACTGAAGTTAAATTTTCTGCATATTATACATGTCTTTACTCATTACAATTCTGTGTTTCTTTATCCAACTTATCACAAAAACAATAACAATAAGCCTACAACAATGTTATGAGTAGTTAGCCCATGACCATATCAATGTAGATGTCATATTAATAATTATTTAACAAAATTAGAATACTTCAGTAAACTAAATTTAATTTGCTATAAAAAATATGTTCTCTAAAAGGAGTTTTCAAGTATGCTAGCTCTCCGCGGGCCGGACAAAATCTGTCCGCGGGCCGGATGTGGCCCTCGGGCCGTAGTTTGGAGACCCCTGATGTAGAACATTAATAAAAATAGTCTTGCTTTATAATTTTTTTCAAGAAGTTCTGAGTTTATGGTTAATATTGTTAACTTGACGGCAAAATAAGAAAAATGTCAGAATTATAGAAATTCACTTTATGTTACACAAAATGTCTAAATATGTCAAAATCTAAAAAAATTGCCAAAAATGTCAAAAGATGTCATAATCGACTAAATACGTCGAATGACACAGAAAATGTCTTTATATGTCATTATATGAAAATCATCGAAATCTTGAAAATTAATAAAAAAATCGAGAGATCATGATAATAATTGTAATCATCTTTATTTTTAAATGATATTATTTGATGAAAAATAATGATATGAAATGAAGTTTTCATAAATTTATCAGAATGTATACATTTTTTGATGAATTTATCTAAAAGGAATTGTGTTGTCAATGGAAATAGTAAAATTTTGTATGAAACGACAGAATTTTAAAATATGTCAAATCTAATGTAAAATATTTTAATATGTCGGATTGAACACCAAAATGTGGAAATATCTCAGATTTTATATAAGTCGTCGAAATATGTTAAAAAAATGTAAAAAATCGAAATATATCAAATGTGACAGACACAAACGTCAAATGTCGGAATGAACGTGTTAAATAAGACAGAAAATTCGAAAAACGTTAAAATAAGTCGGATGTCAATAAATGCCAAAATATGTCATGAGATTAACAAAACGCATCAAATTTCGAAATATGTCAAAAGTGTCACACGTGTGACATAAATTGTCATCCGAACTGCTGATGTGACATTTTTAATTAGTAAAAAGTTGGCAGGTTTTTCAACTGAAAAAATATGTCAGCTTTTGCAGCCAAACTCACTAGAAATATAGAAAGATTTGCATCTGACTAGGTTTTTGATAGCTTATTTTAAAAGATTTATGCTCGTTTGCACCCAGGCGATTACCTTAACCGGTGATTAGTATTTCTTAAAAACACAGTAATTTCATTTATAAATTGTTTACACAATCGCATATTGATTAAAGTGCCTAATTTAGCATACCTTACAAATTTATATCATTCTTATATTTTATAATTTTGACTTGATCAGAGGTTGAATCAACGATTAGTAGATGATTAAAATTAATCAGTCGGGGTGAAAATAAGCCTTAGGATGAGTTTTGAAGGTCGATTTATTTGTATAAGTGTAGCCTGAGACGAGTAGCATCTAAGGATATCAAAACCTCAAAATCGACAAAATAGTCGTATGGCTGGTTTTGCATCTGGGCAACTCAAGTGTCTTTCTATATTTAATTAAATTTTAACCTATCTGTAATTGAGTCGGTCATTTTGAAAAAAGGTCATCTCAATTTAAAAACATATTTCTTTCCAATATAGAGGTACTATTGCAAAGAAATATGTTTTTAAATTGAGATGACCTTTTTCCACTTTCGTGTACTCCACATGAAAGCGGAACAAAACAACTATGTTTATGATGCTATATAAACGTAATAAACCTACATTAACTTATCTAATAATGAATGGCACTTAAACAGTTTTTTAATTAATCAATATTGAGAAATGTTTCAATGTGTTATACCACTTTATTTTAATATTTTTACGACTCGAGTTTCGACATATTTAGTGTCATTTTCAAGTTTGACAAGTTTCCAATGTTTATATGACTTAAAAGTATTAATTAGTGATGAATACAAGACATCCGTTTGTTCGTTGATAAGTTTTTTAATTGAAATATAAATTATGAAATTGCCGAGATAGCCCCTTCTCAAAATTACATATTCAATTAAAGAGAGCTCTTTGTCTCCTAATATGAAATATTCAAATTTAAAAATCATCATTTTTAAGTACACACCATTCTTTTCTTCTTCTAATAATTTTAATTGCATTTATGTAATTATTAATGTATGCAGAGGCAGAAGTCAAGGCAATCAATAAATAATTCATTCAGTATCCGCACTGAAAATCATAAAATAGAAAATTGTACGTGATCGGGGTTTACTGCAAGGTGGGTTATTTACGATTTGCTGCCGATTCTTTTTTACAGAGCATTTCCGATTCATTGCGTAAGTAAAACATTGATTTCCTAGGGCTCAGAGGGGACCCGTTTTCCCCTTTACATTCCCCACCTTAAACATCAAATCGAATCACCGATGGGAAAAGATTACAACGTAATGAGCCAATATTGTAAATTGTAGGCATTCTAAATTTCAAGAATAATAAAAATAAATAAATATTAACATTATATTAAAAAATTTGGTTAAAACACTTTGTTTTACAAAGTGTATTAATCAAAGATTCTATTATTTTAAGTGTACACGTAAATTTTGAGACATTTGTTATTTATAGTTTAATTTGAAACTTCTAAAAAGTTTCCACTCCCAGGTTAAGCATGAAGTAAAATTTCGAGTTTAGAAAAGCCTGAATATTTGGTTTGGTCGCGTAGCGCGAAGCGCGGAGCGACCAAACCAAATTTTCAGGCTTTTCTAAACTCGAAATTTTACTTCATGCGCCACGCGTTTAAACACTGACTTAACGCGACGTTCAAATTATACGGCTTTAGCATACTGCTTTAGCGGTGTATTTTAAACTTAAAAAATCGGTGTTTTATACGCGTGGCGCATGAAGTAAAATTTCGAGTTTAGAAAAGCCTGAAAATTTGGTTTGGCCGCTCCGCTTCGCGGAGCGACCAAACCAAATTTTCAGGCTTTTCTAAACTCGAAATTTTACTTCATGCTTAACCTGGGACTGGAAACACTCGTTAGAAGTTTCAAATTAAACTATAAACCAAATTTGTAAGCTTTTCTAAACTCGAAATTTTACTTCATGCGCCACGCGTTTAAACACTGACTTAACGCGACGTTAAAATTACACGGCTTTAGCATACTGCTTTAGCGGTATATTTTAAACTTAAAAAATCAGTGTTTTATACGCGTGGCGCATGAAGTAAAATTTCGAGTTTAGAAAAGCCTGAAAATTTGGTTTGGCCACTCCGCTTCGCGGAGCGACCAAACCAAATTTTCAGGCTTTTCTAAACTCGAAATTTTACTTCATGCTTAACTTGGGACCAGAAACACTCGTTAGAAGTTTCAAATTAAACTATAAACCAAATTTTTAAGCTTTTCTAAACTCGAAATTTTACTTCATGCGCCACGCGTTTAAACACTGACTTAACGCGACGTTAAAATTACACGGCTTTAGCATACTGCTTTAACGGTATATTTTAAACTTAAAACAAAACAGTGATTTATACTCGTGGCGCATGAAGTAAAATTTCGAGTTTAGAAAAGCCTGAAAATTTGGTTTAGCCGCTCCGCTTCGCGGAGCGACCAAACCAAATTTTCAGGCTTTTCTAAACTCGAAATTTTACTTCATGCTTAACCTGGGACTGGAAACACTCGTTAGAAGTTTCAAATTAAACTATAAACCAAATTTTTAAGCTTTTCTAAACTCGAAATTTTACTTCATGCGCCACACGTTTAAACACTAACTTAACGCGACGTTAAAATTACACGGCTTTAGCATACTGCTTTAGCGGTATATTTTAAACTTAAAACAAAACAGTGATTTATACTCGTGGCGCATGAAGTAAAATTTCGAGTTTAGAAAAGCCTGAAAATTTGGTTTGGCCACTCCGCTTCGCGGAGCGACCAAACCACTTTTTCAGGCTTTTCTAAACTCGAAATTTTACTTCATGCTTAACTTGGGACTGGAAACACTCGTTAGATGTTTCAAATTCAACTATAATCCAAATTTTTAAGCTTTTCTAAACTCGAAATTTTACTTCATGCGCCACGCGTTTAAACACTGACTTAACGCGACGTTAAAATTACACGGCTTTAGCATACTGCTTTAACGGTATATTTTAAACTTAAAACAAAACAGTGATTTATACTCGTGGCGCATGAAGTAAAATTTCGAGTTTAGAAAAGCCTGAAAATTTGGTTTGGCCACTCCGCTTCGCGGAGCGACCAAACCAAATTTTCAGGCTTTTCTAAACTCAAAATTTTACTTCATGCTTAACTTGGGACTGGAAACACTCGTTAGAAGTTTCAAATTAAACTATAAACCAAATTTGTAAGCTTTTCTAAACTCGAAGTTTTACTTCATACGCCACTCGCTTAAACACTGATTTAACGCGACGTTCAGATTATACGGCTATAGCATACTGCTTTAGCGGTATATTTTAAACTTAATAAAAATCAGTGTTTTATACGCGTGGCGCATAAAGTAAAATTTCGAGTTTAGAAAAGCCTGAAAATTTGGTTTGGCCGCTCCGCTTCGCGGAGCGACCAAACCAAATTTTCAGGCTTTTCTAAACTCGAAATTTTACTTCATGCTTAACCTGGGACTGGAAACACTTGCTAGAAGTTTTAAACTAAACTATTAACCAAATGTTTAAGCTTTTCTAAACTCGAAATTTTGCTTCATGCTAAATCAAGGAGTAGAATCACTCATTAGAAGCTTCAAATTGAACGCTTTTTAAAAACAACGAAATCCTGCTAACCAAGTAAACGCTGAAATTATGGAGTTATATATAATTTAATAAAAAAAAATTGTGTATACAAACATATAGAAATCTAATATTATATATATATATATATATATATATATATATATATATATATATATATATATATATATATATATATAATCTTTATTCATAAATAACATACACATAAACATATACATATACAACGTAACAGAATCGAAATTATAAAATTGTACATAGATGTTTATTTTATTATAATTCATTAATATTGTAGATTTCTTTGTCCACCAGATAAGTAAGTAATTCTTGCTTAAAACGTTTCAATGTTTTAATATTCTGTATATATTGTGGCATTTTGTTGTTAAATTTAAGTCCGTTATATATGGGAGATTTTTCTGAGAGGGTTAGCCTGTGTACAGGATAAGCATACAAATTGTTATTCCTCATGTTATAATTGTGGTTAGTTATATAGGCTTGAAATGTTGGCTTGTATTTAAAATTATATATATATTAAAATTTCGTAGATATTGTTAATATACCCAATCTTTTAAATTGACTTTTACAGGTTTCATTGTATTTCAATCCTAATAATATTCGAACAGCACGTTTCTGCGTAATAAATAAATTATTCGCCATGGTACTATTTCCATAAAAAAATAATACCATACCTCATAATTGACTCAATGTTGGATTTATAAAACATATAAAGTGCTTTAAAGTTAACCAATGGTTTAAGTACTCTCATAGCGAAACACAACGAGTTTACTTTGGAATGTAATTCCACGCAATGACCTTTCCAATTTAGTTCACTGTCCATGATAATTCCGAGTACTCTACAGCTAGAATCTAGCGAAAGATCAAAAGTTCCAAGATTTAATCGACTTAGTTTTATATTCGTACGTTTTTTATGAAACTGTATTGCATTAGTTTTATTTTCATTCAAAATTAATTTACTTTGTAACATCCAGTTTTTAGTAATGCCGACAATTTTAGCTGCTTTGCTCTGAAGATCGTTAATATTTTGGCTAATAACTAATAAATTAGTATCATCTGCATACATTTCAGTAATTCCATCATTCTCCTGAACCAAATTGGGAAGGTCATTGGTGTAAATAACAAATAACAAAGGGCCCAAAATGCTTCCTTGGGGCACCCCAATATTAGTTTTTCCGACCGACAAGTATGTTCTATTACAACCAGTATTTTGGCGGCGATCTTTTAGGAATGAATTTATTAGATTTAGACATACTCCTCTTACTCCATACATGTCAAGTTTTGATAGCAATATTCCATGATTCATGGTGTCAAAAGCTTTGGAGAGGTCCAGGTATATTCCAATGGAAATTTCTGACCTCTCCAAAGCTTCGACAATATGCTGTAAGTAATTAAATAAAGCCGTTCTGGTTGATTTCAATTTCAGAAAACCGTGTTGAGATGAACTAAATAAATTATTATTATCAAAGAAATCGACTAATCGATTAGCAATAACTTTTTCTACAATTTTTGGAAAAACGCTTAGTAACGATATTGGTCTATAGTTGCTCGGATCTGATGGATTACCTTTCTTATAAATTGGGGTAATTAATAATAATTTAAGGCATTCTGGGAAAATGCCGGTTTCCAAGCAACCATTTACTAGGTACGTTAGAGGTTCAACCAATTCTATAGCCGCAGCTTTTAATAATTTAGAATTTATCTCATCATATCCACTACTTACATTATTTTTCATATCATGAATGATGTTAAATATTTCAGTCGGCGTAGCTGGAGTAAGAAATAAAGTACTACTATTTTTTTTAATGTTCCATGTACTTGTTGTGTTTTGATTGATATGTTTAGTTAATTGAATAGGAATGTTTATAAAGTGATTGTTAAATTTATTCAAATCTTCTGTATTGATGCAATTTATTTCTTTTGGTTTCCCCCAAATGTTGTTGATAATTGACCACGTGGATTTCATTTTGTTATCACTTGTCAGTATGGTACTTTCGATACTGTTACGTTCCGCTTCTAATAAAAGTGAGCTATATTTTATATTTAAAGCATTATATTGAATTTTAGCATCTATATTAAAATGTTTGACTACATATAAATAATCGAGTAGTTTTTTACATTGGCGTATTTCAGCTGTTGCTGGTTGTTTATGGTCTCTTTTTTTATTAAAATTTTTTTTATAGGACAACTTTTGTTAAGACTAACATTTATGATATAGAAGAATTTATTCCATTGGTCATCCGTGTTATCATTATTTATATTAATTATAATTGAGTGGTCTAAGTGCAAAACTCACATTCTCTACTTTTGAAAACTTTTGGCAAATTGCAAAAAACACGTGAACTTAATGCGGACATAAAAGACCGCCAACTTAATTTTCACGAAAAGTGGAGAATGTGAATTTTGCAGTTAAACCACTCATTTATAAGTATTATTGATATTTATTTTATGTGAATTATTTTTAGTTAGAAATATTAATTAGGTGAAATAATTTGAAATAATAATAACCTAAGACCACTTCTATTTAAATCCTATTGTGACAATAGCAAAGATCCTAGACGTTGTTTAATTAAGTTCTACATTCTAGTTATTGCGAATTAAATTATAATTAGCGTGAAATAATTTGACTAGAGGCAGATGTTACCAGAATAATTAAATTAATTTTGTCTGGCTATGGGCCTATCATGTGGCGAAGTCGAAAACCACATTACACGTTTTAATGCTAACAATTATAATTTAAATATTTATTCCACGCACATTTTTTCCTGTGAAAAACTAAAGAGAGGGCAAGATATTAAATTATGTATTGCATTGAAAGACAAAGATTTTTTCAATTAATATGATAAACGTTGATGACTCCTTTACAGTTATTTGAGAAGTTGCATTAGTCAGTTCAGAAAAACTGGAATAAAATTTGAATAAATGTAAATCCAAATTTTTGTTTGCATCTGTTGTCGGTCTACTGGTCATTATACATAAGGCTATTAATTGAATTTTAGCTTTAATAAATAAAACTATACTCGGTGAATATTAGAACCCATGGTATAAACGCTTTTTGCAGATTGCTGCTACCTCTTTTAACTTTTAACTATAAACATTGTTTAAGACTTAAAAATTGTGCTTAGAACGAGCGGTAAAAAACAAATTTAAGGGTGTTTATTGATTTTTTTTATGTTGATTTTAAAAGTCTAGTCGAATTATTACATAATTTACATTTAATAATAAACTGTTCATACACAAAAATAGTTGTACAATCTAATTTAACGAATAAAGCACTAATAACCTTTCTTCGCACTTTTATTTGAATTACCAAATGTGCATTTCCTACTCAAAGTGACCATTATCAATGGATTAACACTAAATACAAAACAGAAATTTTAAACTATATATAGACAGGCAGATTATAAAACAAAGGCGGTGGGAGTGCAAAAAGGGAAAAAACGTAAATTATGAGGTGAGCCGAGGGAATGAGGATGGGGGTACAACCAGGTAAAGTGGATTAGGGGAAAAAACACAGCTTAAGGAGGTGCAATTAAATCTAATAATGTATTGTGATGTGGACTTAAAATCAAAATTCAAAAATGTATTTTCCTGTTTTATTATTTCAATCTCTTCTAACATGTTTAATCGATAATTTGATGATTGTTTTAATAATTTTATGTTCTTTATTGTGATTTTGTGGCCGGTTTCTAGTAAATGGTTAGCCACTGCAGATTTTTCATAATTAAGATATTTGGAGTGTGCTAAGTGTTCTTTGAATCTGGTATTTAGATTACGCTGTGTTTGACCAATATAAACTTTATCACAATTACAACAATCGATTGAATAAATACCAGATTGGTCACCTTAATCTGTGTTTTTTCCCCTAATCCACTTTACCTGGTTGTACCGCCACCCTCATTCCCTAGGCTCACCTCTTAATTTACGTTTTTTCCCTTTTTGCACTCCCGCCGCCTTTGTATTATAATCTGCCTGTCTATATATAGTTTAAAATTTCTGTTTTGTATTTAGTGTTAATCCATTGATAATGGTCACGTTGTGTCCGAAATGTGCATTTGGTAATTCAAATAAAAGTGTGAAGAAAGGTGATTAGTGCTTTATTCGTTAAATTAATTTGATCTTCACGTAACTCACAATCAATTTATTTAGTTGTACAATCATTTTAAATATATGTTGATTTTTTTAAGTATACTTATCTCGTTTATACGCTGTAAATTTTCTAACATTCTTTGATTTTGTAAACATATTAAATTTAAAGCTTCTAACGAGTGTTGTTATACAAAATGAAATATTTTTACAAAAATCCGAAAAATTAAACACAGACTTTTATTGGTATTTTATTAGTATTTCCTCAAGAAAAAATAATTCGTTTAATAAAATACTAATAATTCGTCTAATAAAAGTACTAATAAAATACTAATAAAAGTACTAATAAAATACTAATAAAAGTCTGTGTTTTTTATTTTTCGGATTTTTGTAAAAATATTTCTTTCTGTATAACAACACTCGTTAGAAGCTTTAAATTAAACATGTTTACAAAATCAAAGAATGTTAAAAAATCCATAGCGTATAAACGAGATAAGTATACTTAAAAAAAATCAACGTATATATAAAATGATTGTACAACTATTTTTGTGTATGAACAGTTTATTATTAAATGTGAATTATGTAAATGAATCAAATTGAAAATCCGCTAATATATTCCGAAGAAAATATATCCTAGCGATTAAAGAGAAAGAAAAAGAAAACGCCTTGAGTATCTGTTTGAAGATGATATCTGCAATTCAGATTAAACAAATATAATTTCGAAAAACGCAGACGAGGGTTTGCCGAAGCCTTGGAGAAAAGGGAATGGATTCCCATCATTTGTGCGGGCGCGCGAGGGGAGAAGGGGGAGCGCCCTTATTTGCCTAGCGCCAAAACCAACATTTTTATGAGATCGTTTCGTTTCACGTCGCTGCGATCCTCCATAATTCAGCGAATTGACACCCAATCAGGCCCTTTAAAGTTCCTCATCGTCATCATCAGCGGCAGTGCAAAGGAGCTAATGGACCAAAGAGTGGCCGCTCCCGTAATTTTCTTTCAAACTCGCCCAGACAGTTATTCCCGCCATTTATCCACCCCGCCTCCACGTGGAATGAAAAAAAAACCCAATCTAGGGTTTTATCTCTTTTCTTTTTATTCAGAAAGCGTTGCTTTTTAAAGGCGATTATTCTTTCTGCGTCCGGTGTGTAAGGTGTGCTCACTTCGGGCATATAAATTGCCCTTTTTAAAATGTTTTCTTAAAGCCACATAATCACTACACAATATTTATAGAAACTGAAATATCTAGTTTTTTAATTTAAATAAACTTTAAATAAAGTAGGTTATCACTACTAGAACATACTGTTAAATCAAATTATTGATTTATCTGCCTGATGAAGCCATTGTGTGGTGATACATGTTATGGTGTTCAATAATAAAGTAAAACTTTCCCAACTCTTGGTATTTCAAATACGTGTAAATTATTGATACTTTAGCAAGTGAAAAAAAAATACATTGCAAGAAACATTTAGAACCAAAAGCTCGAATTTCGTTGAACTTTTCGACATTCCTTTTAAAAGTTAAAAGGAATGTCGAAAAGTTCAACGAAATTCGAGCTTTTGGTTCTAAATGTTGTTTGAGTGATCAAAAAGAAAATATTCTGAACTTTGATAACTAGTAACGTAATTCACAACACTGTTGTAAAAATAATGTCAAATCATTGAAAAAAACAATAAAATATATAAAAATTGTATTATTCATTCATAGTGAATGCGCCGGGTAAAGCCCCTCCTTTTTAAAATTTTGGAATCAAAACTATTGCACCATAAAGGCCTTAAGTTGCACTGTAAATATTTAAAGTTGCACCAGCAAGGAAAAAAAGTTGAAACGGATTGAAATTTAGGGGGGCTAAAATAACGCTAGCCCTCTTATTTCAAATTTTTCAATATTTTATGTATGGAATCTATTTTATGAAAGTTGTACTATCGAAACCACTAATTTTCATAATTTAGCTGGCGCAATTTATGAAAATTAGTGGTTTCGATAGAACAACTTTCGTAAAATAGATAAAGTGATGTTCATAAACACTGCTAACGAGATAACCAGCGCTAGCAAGACAGTGGGGTACCTGACGATTTTTTTTTATTCCTTGATAATTTATATCTTTATACCTGGGGAACTAACTATACAATTTTAATATTTTTCTCGGTGTTAGAATACCTAAAGTAATGTCCATTACCACTAGCAACGAGATAGCTAGCGCTAGCAAGACAGTGGCGTACCTAAAAATTGTTTTCAGGCTTTTCTAAACTCGAAATTATACTACATGCTTAATCTTGGAGTGAAAAACACTCGTTGGAAGTTCCAAACTGAACGATTTTCAAAAACAACGAATACCTGAAAATTTACCAAGTACACATCGGATTATGTATGTACCAACACTTGCATGTAAAACTCACTATATGTTATCTAACCAACCAAATCGTAGCATGGGTATTTTTTCGATATTACAAAATTGTGATTTAGCTCCTTTAATTGCTATTCAATTTACCTTATTTTCATTCTAACATAATCTTTCTCAATATCCTAATTCTACAATATACATTCTTTATAGTATACGTATTCCAGATTCAGCTTATTTTCTTTAAATCTTTAGATATTCGTTGTGTTTTTACAGGAATTAAATTTGATGCTTTAAACGAGTGTTTTCCACTCCCAGACTAAGCATGTGTATTTGAACCTTACTTGAAATCAGCGTTTTATATGCGTGGCGCATGAAGTAAAATTTCGAGTTTAGAAAAGCCCAGAAAATTTGTCTCGGGTCGCTGCGCGACCCTCGACAAATTTTCACAGGGCTTTTCTAAACTCGAAATTTTACTTCATGCTTAGTCTGGGAGTGAAAAACACACTTTAAAGCCTTGAATTGAACTCTTTTAAAAAACAATGAATATTATACAATATTAACAATATTATGTTGTATTTAACTTAAAAATTATTAAGTAATTACTTATATTAAGTTTAAGATTCATTTCTTGCGACTGACGAAGGAGCAACTCTCTAAGCAAACCTAAATATCTAATCCATGTTACATATTAAATATTTAGCTTATATGTTTTGAAAGTTATTGTTACATTATATGGCTCAGTCAACTTAGCCCCCGAACTTCGAATTTTTTGAAAAAAACTTGTCAGTTACGCTACTATCTTCTAGGCATTATCGCCGAAATATTCCTTGGAAGCGGTATTTTATATGTATGATAAACATGATTTTTTATTGAAATTCAGCAAGTAAATGGTAATACGCATACAGGATCTGAAAGCTCTCGCATCAAAATTTGGATGTGAATATTTTTTTACCTGATATTTTTGAGATAATATTTTTTTCATATTCTGCTGGTGCTAGCTCTAAGCTATATTTTCCATGCAATTTGATTAAAAAAATCTCATTTCGGGGAGCTAGAATTCAAAATGTTTTATCATTTTTTGGGGTTGTGGGGGTGGCGATAGCTTTTAAATTGGTAGCGCTAGCTGGAGCAAGCTCTGAGGAATCCGAATAGTGTAAAAAAACTTGAAAATTCCAAACTACCTTGATGCTAACCCCCCAAAAGTTCAAACCCCGTAACTATCTTGTCTAAATGGCGCTAGCTCTAATTTTTGTGGCGCTAACTAAGACTTGTCTAGCGCAATAGTTTTTTTCAATAAAGTTGAACTTCGGGGGGCTAAGTTGAGTGAGCCCTAGATGCTATATTGTCAAGATACCGTTGATAGAGTGAATGAATGTGAACATACTGTCATATACTACTACTACTACTACTACATAGTCTTAAGCCAACCGACTAGGTGAAATAAAGTCAAAATTCCGTAATAGTCGAAGTACTGTACACAGCGTGATTTAATATAAAGATACTTGCATCGTCTAAAGACATTTGGCCTAGGAATACAGTCAATATACAGTCGACACAGGTATGAATGCGAAAATATTGTCATAGTTAAAATACAGGGTGTCCCGTGTGGAATCTGCCAAACTTCAGGGGTGTATTATTTAGGTCATTTAGAGCAAAAATAGGTATATCAACATAGGCCCGATTCGGTTAGTAAATTATGGCTAGTTGAAGAAAAGTTTTTAAAACTGTATAGAGTAGGCTTTGAAAAGCATTGCTTCGCAATTATTTGTTTTGCTGTCACTTGTAAATTAACCTAACTGGTAAATTTGATTATTTTTAACACGCCTTTACCTTCAATCAATGCTGAATATACAGATATTCAAACACAGAGTTCATTTAGTCAGTTATCAACAATTATTAGTGTTAATAATAAATGTTTAATTTTACTCTTCACTCATTGTGATTGCGAAAATGTGAACTGTTTTTTTTTTGCCCTTCACTTATTGCGGCCTAAGACAACTTGTCTTTGGCAAAGGTAAAAGGTGAGTTACAAAGTTTCAAATTGAACGCTTTTTTGAAAACAACTAATTCCTAAAATGCGAATAACACTGCAATCATCAAGATATGCATACTTAAATGAAAAATTCCCGATATAACACTTTGAGCATTATACGTGTAAATAAATCTATTATTATTGAAATCAATCTGTTCATCAGATTATACTAAAATTGAAATATTTATTTAGCACAGAACAGATATTTTTTGATGTTATCTGAATAGAATGTAAATTAAAATAAAATGAGGAAATTTAAACGCGAAAACCCTTCCCGTTATCCTAATCCCATCAAATCCATTGATGTTTATCAAGCCGTGCCAATATCAATTTACTCCGAACGGCCCCCGGTTAATGCGATCCCGCTTAAATTTGCCCCCTTTCTCCCTGATAAGACCGGGCGACAATAAAAATGTACCTCAGAAATTTGAATTTCTTGTGTATGTGCCGGGTGGGTATAAAGGGCTTATTTTAAATTTAGATGCCGCCTTTTATCGGGTATGGAATGGGGGGCGGGTTGTCTGCCCTCCAACACCCCCGCTTACTTCCAATCCGTCAAAGAAACTCATTTAACCCCGTGAATGGCTGCCTGTGAGTCAATCTTGGCGCGATTTAGATAAGGAAGTGTCTAGAATAAGAAGATAGACCACCTTTCGTGTCTTCGGGTATATCCTCTCTTTTATGTGTAACCAGGTTTAATCTATTTTTACAGTTTTGATTAAACTTACGTTATTTCTAATAAATTATTTTAAAGTTTACTTGATTTTTAAACGTTTTTATTATCTATTAATTAAATAATTATTTCTAAACATAGATTAATCAAAACTATGCTTATTTATGCAACCCCTGATTTACTTGATTAAACAAACAAAACTTTTTCGAAATTCTAGAAATGTAATTACTTATTGAGTAATAATTGTATGCCAAACTTTATTTTACTCTTCAGTACCTGTAATTATACTCAATTTAAACTTACCGGTAATCAAAACCTGCCGGTTCCACAAATACTCAAAACTTAAACTCTGAGTACTTTTTATGTACTTAATACTCAGTGCCTTACTCAGTCTGTTATTTTATTTTTTTAACATAGGTTGATTAAGCCTGAAGTAAAATTTCGAGCTTAGAAATGCCTGAAAATTTGGATTGGGGCGCGGAGCTTTTCTAAATTCGGAATTTTACTTCATGCGCTAGAAGTAAAATAAAACTGATTTAACCATTTCACTACGAGGACCGTATGTATTCAAAAGCCTGTAAATCGTGAGCAGAGAGCGTACGAAGTTTGGTACCTCTTCAATGCGCAGTCTACACAGTGTTTAATTTAAAAAAATCAATGGCCAACTTTTGTTTGTTTTGTTTTTGTGCATTTTTGCAAAAAATCTGTTATAGGCAGCTGTATAATATCTTTCATTTTTCATTTTTATTCAAAAATAGAGCCTCTACAGCTTAGGCCCTTTTTCGTGGGACACACGGTATATGCTGGTATGAGCCTGTGGTGCGAAATACGTACGGATACGCATTGTGTTTTCGAGCACTGTACACGGAGCACGCATTTGAAATTCAAACGTAGCGAAAGGGTTAATGTAAAGTTTAAGTTTACTATTTATAATTTGTATTGTTATTTTGTTATTAAGTTATGCCTAAATTTTTAAATTGCATTAACCCATTAACGGCCTAGCAATTATAGAGTTAACTCTAAAAGTGAATTTTAGATAAAATTCTACACTTCTTTGTATGAGTTCTACGAATGACTTATTGTGTTGTACATTCTATGAGTTTTTCTTTTAAATATAAATAATGTATACCCTGTAAATGTAAGGCGATCGTCGATTTTGTATAAAAACGTGCAATATAAAGTTTAGAAAGTGTGTGTCCACTCCCAGACTAAGCATGAAGTAAAATTTCGAGTTTAGAAAAGCCCCGCGTAGAAAATTTGTCGAGGGTCGCGCAGCGACCCGAGACAAATTTTCACGGGGCTTTTCTAAACTCGAAATTTTACTTCATGCGCCACGCGTATAAAACACTGAAATATTGTAAAGTTAGAAATGCACTGCAAACATTTTATTTAAATGAGTAATAATCAAGATATTTAAATAACAAAATATTTAAGGTTTTCTTCATACATTGTCAAGTCAAATAATATAATATTAAAAAAATTAATAATGTTGCGTGTATGCATCAATGGCACACAATGGGTTAATAATAATTTCGGAAAATTTATATTACCTGTAGTTTTGTAAATAATGAAAATCTGACCTTTGTTTATTTAACTTATTGTCTCCAAATGAGCCTCCAAATAATATGGGAGTTGTTTCTTACCTATTCTGAATTACCCTGTATAATCAGCAACAAATGTTCGAACTCAACAAAATTTTTTTCTGTATTTTTGGTTGACAGGACCGGCGTCAACCAAAAATACAGAAAGAATTATATTTTTAGTTAGTTCATGTGTTGCTGATTATCAGAGTGATTTAGAATAAGTGAGACAAAAAATCAGATATTGTCTTCTAGTTTTGCTGGACTGCAGGTGTTAAAAGGCTAAAAATAAATTTGTTTAAAGTACGTTTTAAAGTAATAAATTGTCAAAAGTTGGTTTATGTTACATGTCGCTTTGTGAAGTTAGGTTAGGTAAAATATCATTGTGTGGACTAAATATCTTTTGACGTAATAAATTGTCAAAAATCTTGGAATATATTCGTAAAAATTTGAATTAATGTAATGTTTGGGCACGTTGCTTAAATAAGATACGATACGCAGTTTCTTAGGTTAGGTTAGATGACAGTTACAAAAGTTAGATTAACTCGATCTAACCTAACTAATACAATTTGTCACAAAATGTGCAGACTACATATCTTCTGACGTGATGAATTATCAAACATCTTGTAATGTATTCTTGAAAATTTAAATTATTGTATTGTTTGGGCACGTTACTTAAGTTAGATACGATACGCTGTTTCTTAGGTTAGGTTAGATGACAGTTACATAAGTTAGATTTACTCGACCTAACCTAACTAATACAATTTGTCACAAAATGTTCAGACTACATATCTTCTGACGTGGTTAATTATCAAACATCTTGGAATGTATTCTTGAAAATTTAAATTCTTGTATTGTTTGGGCTCGTTACTTAAGTTAGATACGATACGCTGTTTCTTGGGTTAGGTTAGATGGCAGTTACATAAGTTAGATTTACTTGACCTAACCTAACTAATACAGTTTGTCACAAAATGTGCAGACTATATATCTTCTGACGTGATGAATTATCAAATATACTCAATGACATTAGAAGCGTAACACCCAGAAGGAGTTATTATTTTAACTTGATTTTTTGCCAGTATGGTAGTCTTACATCAAGAATAAAATGATTACATTTTCAAGAAATTTTATTAAAAAACAATCTAAAAAAATTAATAATGTGTTTGGCGACCCCTTTGCTGTATACACTCCTGTAGACGTCTGGGCATCGACAAAATGAGATGGTCGATGTCTTCTTGAGGCATCTCGTTCCAAGCAACTTGAATTTCATCGATCAACTGTGCTAGAGTCTGTGGAGGATGGTGCAAAGAGAATATTCTTCTTCCCATGATATCCCACGCATGTTTAATGGGATTTAAATCCGGCGAACGGGGCGGCCACGCCAAAACATTAACACCAGCTTCATTAAGAAAGTTCATAGTTCGACGAGCAATATGGGGACGTGCGTTATCTTGTTGAAAAAGTACGTCTGGGCGGCCATCTAAATAAGGCAACGTCGGTCGTATGACGTCTTCAACATAACGCGCAGCTGTCATACTGCCTCGAATGAATACAAGAGGTGATCGACTACCATAAGCAATAGCCCCCTAAACCATTATTCCAGCAGTCCTGTGTACATGCCTCTCAATAGCAAACCTAAGATCAGGTCGTTCTCCACGGTAGCGTCGTACCCTTCTACGGCCATCATGCGTGCCTAGACAAAATCGTGATTCATCGCTGAATACGACATCGTGCCATTCTGCCTCCCAATGCTGCCGTTCTCTGCACCAGTCCAACCTTTGGCGACAGTGTCTCGCTGTTAAAGGAAGCACTAATCTTGGACGGTACGAAAGAAGCCCAAAGGATTGAATGGGGCGATATAAGGTTCGCATACTAACGGGCCTACCTTCTTCTCCAATCCATTGATCACCGATTTGACGCGTAGTAGCGAAACGGTCTCGCAGGGCTATTTGTCTTAAGCGCCGATCTTGACGTTCTGTGGTGCGCCTTGGTTGACCAATTGGTCTTCTTCTTGCTCCTCTACCTTCTTCTGTCCATACCTGGAATCAATACGGCGGGCAATTTCGCGATAGGACATACCGATATCTCGATAAGCAACAACTCGACCCCGGTCAAAATCGCTCAAATGGTGATATTGTGGACGTCTTCGGACTCGAGGCATTTTATTTAAGCTTAACACACTCAACGGAAACACGAAAACTAAAAACATCTGTACTAAACAGCTCATATAAATAGTTTTATCAAAAAAGAAAAAGTGAAATATTTTTTTTTTGCACAATAAATATAAAAGGCACAAGGTTGAAATTGTTATCAATGTATGCTTTAAATATAGTCACTCTGTTGCTAAAATATGAATTCAAAAAAATCATTCCTTCTTGGTGTTACGCTTCTAATGTCATTGAGTATATCTTGGAATGTATTCGTAAAAATTTGAATTCTTGTATTGTTTGGGTACGTTACTTAATTTACATAAGTACTTATTCTTGCGTTGGTACTCGAGTACCTTTTGTATATACATATATTATTCTGAAATGAGTTTTGTCGGTAATTTTGCATTATTAATAGCGCAATATGAATTTTTAAAATTAGGTATTCAGTGTTAACAGGTGCTAATAAATCATCGATTTGGCGATGGAGGGCCTTTCTCGCCCTTTGAAGGCAATCGGATGATGGATGGACTACGATAATCGTCAAGTGTTTACCGTCTAGTCTGACAGTGATGTCGTTTAAAGCTCGTCTTATACGCAGAACCGACGATTGATTTCATTTTAATTTCCTCCGAGAAACCAATAGTATTTGATACAGTTGTTGTGGAAGTTTTAAGTAATCTTTACTTGCAGCAAAAAAGAGATATGAATGTACATTTAAATTAATAAAAATGCTCGTTGCAAACAAGCAGTGGCGTATATAGAGGGGGGGGTAGGGGGTTATAACATTATCCCAAAATTTTAATATTTAATCGTAATTATAAGGTCTTTTCAGTTTCCGATGCAATTTGTTAGTTTATTAAGAGGTCATAAGCTTAATATATAAAATTACGAAAAAACTATTCGTGAAAATGCAAACAGTGTCTTAATTAATAAGACAATTTAAGACGATAAATATCCATTTAAACAACTACTTCCCGTGCAAATACACCTCCGGATATTAAATTATACAATGAAATATTTAAAATCTTATTTAATTTGATTTGTTACAACGCTCTATTAAAGTATATGTAACGTTTAGGTCAAATTCTCTTCAAACCAACTAACAATACAATTTAAAATGAAAGGAGAGAGCAACAAATTAGAAGTGAAAGGACTTGGATTAAAACTAATGTCTTAGGCCATCTATAGACGCGTTTCGAGATTTATCTCTCTTCAGTATAGCTTTGCTTATGACGTTTAAAAAAAATAGGAATAAAATTAAAACAAACTTACTCATTCCATTTCTGTGTACCTGTTCATTCCACACACAACACTTTTTCCAAGTAAGTTTGTTTTAATTTTATTCCTATCTTTTTTAAACGTCATAAGCAAAGCTATACTGAAGAGAGATAAATCTCGAAACGCGTCTATAGACGGCCTAAGACATTAGTTTTAATCCAAGTCCTTTCACTTCTAATTTGTTGCTCTCTCCTTTCATTTTAAATTGTATTGTTAGTTGGTTTGAAGAGAATTTGACCTAAACGTTACATATACTTTAATAGAGCGTTGTAACAAATCAAATTAAATAAGATTTTAAATATTTCATTGTATAATTCAATATCCGGGGGTGTATTTGCACGGGAAGTAGTTGTATCAATGGATATTTATCGTCTTAAATTGTCTTATTAATTAAGACACTGTTTGCATTTTCACGAATAGTTTTTTCGTAATTTTATATATTATGTTTAAAGTGTGCAAACTATAAGAAGCGTAAGCTTATGTTCTCGAATTCAAATAGTTTTGAATTTGAATTTATCTTGTCATAAGCTTATTAAGAAGTCATTCTAGAACATACATCCTTTGGGCATCAATACATCATTTTTCTCAGTTTTATCACATGTAGAAATCCTCCAGGAAGTCCTAGACTGGCATGCCGTTCAGTGCGCGCGTCACGGCATCTTGTACGAGTTTAACCTATTAACGGCCGAGCAATTATAGAGATTACTCTAAAAATTGATTTTTGGTAAAATTCTGCACTTCTTTTTATGATATTTATAAATGACTTATTGTATTACTTACTCTGAATATTTCTTTTAAATATACATGATGATATGCTGTAAAATTTGAAGCATTCGTCGATTTTATATAAAAATGTGCAGTATGAAGTTTAGAACGAGTGATTTCACTCCCAGACTAAGCATGAAGTAAAATTTCGAGTTTAGAAAAGCCTGAAAATTTGGTTTGGTCGCGTAGCGCGAAGCACGGAGCGGCCAAACCAAATTTTCAGGCTTTTCTAAACTCGAAATTTTACTTCATGCGCCACGCGTATAAAATACTGAAATATTGTGAAGTTAGAAATACATATTCATTATTTTTTATAAATAAGTAATAACCGAAATATTAAAATAACAAAATATTTACATTTTTCTCCTTACATTTTGAAGCCAGGTCAAATAATATAATATATTAAATTAACTTATTTAGTAATATAATTAACCAAACATTTATAATGTTGCGTGTACGCATCAATGGCGCTTAATGGGTTAAAAGTGTCAAAATGTTGTCTTTTTAACTTGAATGACAACCTAGAAAACAAATAGAAGCCAAACAGAAGCAGATCTGGGCTATAGAAAAATTTGGCCAGCGATATACTTTTTAACCAAAATCCCTTACCAATAACAACGAAAAATGTTCCGCAGTGTCGAGATTTAGCACACTCTTAGAAGATCTGCAATTTTGTTGTAATAATTTCATGCACAATGGATTTTGAGTGCTTAATTTATCTACTAGCAATCTGAAATGTAAATGTCAATAGCAGTTCAAAATTGCTTTAATTTTAGTTACATTTTCTGAAGTGAACTAAACAATTGCACTCTTCCTTATACATTCTCCAAGTATGTTTTTTAATTGATGGCAATCATTTCAGTTGCTTTATTTTAACACAAAATGTTATCCCGTATCAATTTTGAACCGAGACGCGACTCCTGAACTTTACTTTGTCGTCGATGCACACTCTGTAAAAGCTCAGAGGTTGGAAAACTGGGTTAAACCATTTATTTAGCTAATACTCTCCGCCACTAATTACACACGAAGATTCCACTTCCAGACCCTTTGGCTTGGAGCAAAAAAAACGTTTTCATTACTTTCCGGACAAACCATGTATATTAACTTTGTCAATAAATTAAGTCCAATCCGAAAAAACTGTTTCTAAGCTGAAATATATTAAGGAATTCAATATCAAATAGTAATTTAGATGTTTTTAAGCTGATGTCATGTAAATACAAGATTTTGTGTAATCTTGACACTGGTATGTAAAGGGCCTATAATTGATTCGATACTTAATAGATTATCGGTAGATCCAAGAAGCATTTTGGTAGATCGGTAGGTAGTCATAAAATTCGGTAGATTTACCGAAAAATTGGTAGACGGAATCACACTGGTTAAATGTCAGTTGTGCCAATCTGATAACTGTATGTTTTTGAGTTTACGTGAAGTGATTACTACACTAAAAAAGACGGAATAACAGTCTTACTTCACTTTTTACGTATAAAGTGAAGTAAGGAATAACTGAATTTCAGAGATGGCTTGGAGATAAATAAAGCAATAAAATCGGGAAAACATGTGGTCAATGACAATGACGAGCTATGGATCTCCCCAATAAGGAACGCCCTTATTACCTGATTTTGTATATAAATATCGTGTAAAAAAGTATTCTCTGTACATTCCTTGATAATGGCTAATGGCTAAAGCCGAAACTAGTCGGAATAATAAGTAAAACGTTAGTGAAACAAACCAAGTGTTTTTATTTCAATTTTTTTTTTTTTTAGTTTGTCAATTTAATTTGAAATTCAAAGCGTATTCTAAATTATGTTTAAAATGATCGCACTGTATATTTTATCTGTAAACTAGTGTAATTGAACAGGGTTCGATAATTTAAACAAATTATTAATTAATATGCATCTCACATTTTTTAAGTAATTTTTTACTTATTATCTCATTTACATATATCATTAATAAAAATATCCGTATTTTCATCCCCCTATACTTATTACCATTGTTGGAAAATTAATGTTTAAATTAACCGGAGGATTAATCTGTTGAGTAATCAGCGTGTCGTATTGTGCGGAGGCGACCCCAATTTCAGCGTGCGGCCCCCCAGTTGTACATTAATTTTATACAATTGCTGAGTATGCACACATGATCAGAAACTGGGATTAGTGTAAACGCCGGCACGCACGTTTGCCGTTCGCCGTTTTAACATTGACAATCTGGTAATTGGAAGGGATTATTACGTGGTCCAATCACGTCTGCACAGACACTAGGCGAAATCATAAATTGAACCCACCGCCCTCGATAACGAACGTAATTTGACGGATGTTAAGATATAATTAACATTTACATTAAATAAAATGAATAAGTAAACAGTAGTCATTATTTATTCGTTCATAACTTTTTTTACAAAAGCTGTCAATTTAAAAGTTCTAACAATAATTAAAAAAAAGAAAACGCTTGGTTAAATTTCACTAATATTTTGGTTTTTTATTCCAACTAGTTTCGACTCTGTCACTCTCAAGAATTTAACCAAGTGTTTTCTTTTTCAAATCATAGTTAAATATATTTCACCAGGTGAAAGATGAGAAACTTGTTTAAAACAAGTTCTAACAAGTTCCACTTTACTATCTTTACAAAAACGTTTAGACTTTACTACATAAAAAATATTACTCAATAAAAACGAGTAAAAACACTCGTTATAAACTTCATATTAAACGCTTTTCAAATACAACGAATGCGTGAACATTCACAAAAAAGATCCCTTATTGGAATGTGCCCGGGTCCCCCTTTAGATACCAAAAATCATATATTTTAAAATTGTTGCAGGGAAATTTGACGAATGAAGCACTAATAACCTTTCTTTACACTTTTATTTGAATTATCAAATGTGCATTTCGGTCACAAAGTGACCATTATCAATTGATTAACACTGTGTTAATCCATTGATAATGGTCACTTTGTGTCCGAAATATACTTTTGGTAATTCAAATAAAAGTGTAAAGAAAGGTTATTAGTGCTTTATTCTTCTCGTAACTCACAATCAATTTGTTGCAGGGAAGTTTTCACCAATTAAAATAAATAATTAATTACCTAACGATTAAAAAATAAAATGTTTTTAACTAAGGAAATTATCTACTTGAAAATTGAGAAAAAGCTGTCAAAATTTATCAAAATTTATAAGTAGAATTAGTATTTATAATCAGGTCAGAAGTTCAACACAATGTGTCAACCAACCGAATATAATAAAAGCTAGTATTTTTTAAACTTTACGATATTTCATGTTCTATACGCGTGGCGCATGAAGTAAATTTTCGGGTTTAGAAAAGCCCCGTGAAAATTTGTCTCGGGTCGCTGCGCAACCCTCGACAAATTTTCTACGCGGGGCTTTTCTAAACTCGAAATTTTACTTCATGCTTAGTCTGGGAGTGCAAGACACTCGTTACTTTAAAATATGTCAAAAGTGTTATAATGTGTATCGTAACTGTCAAACCAAATTTTCAGGCTTTTCTAAACTCAAAATTTTACTTCATGCTTAGTAATAATAACGAGTTGTTTATATTTTCACGAACCAAAATGATCGAGATTATCATTTAGGTTACGAATAAAAGTTTAGATTTTTCTACGAAAATTAAAATAAATAATTAATTATTTTCCGATTAAAAAATAAAATGTTCTTAGCTAAAGAAATTATCTACTTAAAAATTGACAAAAAGCTGTCAAAATTGATCAGGTCAGAAGTTTAACACAATGTGTTTAAACTTTACGATATTCCAGTGTTCTATACGCGTGGCGCATGAAGTAAAATTTCGAGTTTAGAAAAGCCCTGTGAAAATTTGTCTCGGGTCGCTGCGCGACCCTCGACAAATTTTCTACGCGGGGCTTTTCTAAACTCGAAATTTTACTTCATGCATAGTCTGGGAGTGGAAGACACTCATTACATTAAAATATGTCAGAAGTATTAAAATGTGTGTCGTAACTGTCAAACATAATTTTCAGGCTTTTCTAAACTCAAAATTTATCTTCATACTTAGTAATAATAACGAGTTGTTTATATTTTCATGAACCAAAACGATGAAGGTTGACATTTAGTTTACGAATAAAAGTTTAGATTTTTCTATCAACGTCTAATTTTTCATTAAAATTATGTCAACTACGATGAAACTGTCTTTAAATTTTCCTATATTTTAATTACACCATCGTGATCATAATTAATTTCTTCTCGCTCACTATTTAGTTCATGATAAATCAAGCGGGAGCGCTGCCACCAAGTAAAATTTAATTACATCTTCCTGCGAGGACAATTTTTCAAATATACAGGATTTAATTATTCGCATCTGCGACATATTTAAATCCTCCCGTCCCGAGGGACATTGGTTTAATCAACGTTAGCAAGATGCACATTCAATACATCTTTCATCATTCAATAAAATTATTTTCTTTTAAATTAATTTAGTAAAAAAAACTTATATAATGCTTGGAAATATTAAATTACAATAAATTAACTTAACATCCGTAACTAGAATTTGTATTCTGTGGGGCAAATAATAAAATAATAATAATATTATTAAAAAAAACGTATATTTTTAATAAATAAAGGAAACAGAATTATTGCCTTTCAAGGTTGAATTATAAACTTATAACCATTGGGATTTAAGATAGAAAATGCCGGGTTTACCATCCCAAAATGTTGTTTTCACAAAGAGGAAAGGCTACGATACTACCATACGATCGATAAATATATGATTTAGAGTAGGCTTTGAATTTTAAATTAGATTGGCAGTACTGACTGTTGACACATAGTTTACCATAACCTCAAATGTATTCCATCATTCAATTAGCATTCTAGGCAACTGCACAAAAAGATGCGGCAAAATTTACAAACGTCTATTTATTCAGCTCGTAAAACTGCACTACTTTGCTCATTTAACCGTTTCTCTATCTCTTAGAATTCGAGATCCCCATAGAGAACATGAAACAAACTCACCCTGTAAATACTTATTGATTTCTTAAATCAATGAAGTAACGAATGAGAAAAAAATGTGAGCGTAGATGTAAAATCGCGCATCTGGGAGCATTCCGAAACAATATTTCAGGTAAAGCGCGGAAACTTTCACAAGGATCTACAAGTTAGTTCAAAACGTTCCTTCTCGCAAGAACATCAAAACAACATTAAATCCCAGAATGCGTTTTAAAAACCGTCTGTGTTCTTCTAAAGCTTTGCTCATTTTTTTTTGTTCGAACTGATTCTGAAATAATGATGATCGAAAATAATATTCTTAAGAGTATATATAGGGTTTTCCATTAAGAGGCCCTATTTTAATTATTTAAAACAATATATTTTTATGAAATAGTGCCAGCATGTTTATTTCAAAACAAAGTACAAACTCCACTATTAGTTGTGAAAAATACCATCTGGTAAATGGCTACCTCGGCTTCTTCTGCAAATGGCTATTCTTTTGAAAAAGTTTTGCATTACATTTTAACATTTTAACTCTGGCTCTATTTGACCAATAACCGCTCAAATATTTTGTTTGACCTGGCGATACGAGTACGAACGGATAATTTTACATCGGTATTTTGTCCATTTTGCTCAAAATTTATACCGACCGAAAACACGACGAACTGTCTAGGCGAAGTTTTCATCACATTAATAATGAATTTTCACTATTTCTCTACGTTGTTAGAGCGCATATCATTTCAGTTTCTCATATTGTACACTTTTCACTTGACAAGTGTGTCACACTTGTTAAGTGAAATGTCTTGAGTGGTGGCTTGGTTTTGGTTCATTATAAATGTTAGAGGGGTATAGATACGAAGAAAATTTTTGAATTGGATAGGAAAGAGGATAGGTGGCGGGATTTACTTCTGTTTATATTAAAATCTTCTATAATTATGGTGTTTCAGTAGAGTGAAGCTTTAATAAATATGGTGTCATCTGTAGGAGAGTGAAGGTGAATATAAATGAGGAATATATGCAGTTAGGCAATTATTAAGAGGATAGTTGATTCTAGGGGGGTTGCTTTCACAAATGTTTAGACTTAGGTGGAGTGCTGCGATTAAACCTTCCCGAGGGTTTTGGTTATGGATGATAGGGGGGATTTGGATATGGTTTCATTTGTAAAAGGAGAATGGTTTCTTAGATTTAGTTTCGACCAACAGACATAAATATACCGGGTTATTGTTCAGATAATTAAATAGAATGTGAGATTTGTTATTGGGCGAATTTATGCTGGTGTAAATAAAGGAAAGGTTAGCCATTTTCCAATTTACTAATTTAACGGCAAATCTTTAAAATTTTTCTCTAAGTTTAACGGTCATTTGCTGTTCTTACCGGTATTCTTGGAAAATTGGTAAAGCTATTTAACCGCGATTTTGTATCTCTGTACATATCCCCTATGAATACCTGAATAAAATGCTATTCAATTGCCTTAAATCAATTTTTTAATACAGTGATTATAGGAAAGCCAATACCGTTATTGTATTTTGGGTTGCCTATAATAATTGTTATATGTGTTGTACTTCACAATTCATGAAGTAAAATTTGTAGTGTAAATAATTCTAAAACTTTACTTCATGCTTAATCAAGGAGTACAAACCCTCGTTAAAAGAATTTAATGATTTTTACATCTTACAACGACGATATTGTGATTTATCGGAAAATTATTGGTTTTGATTTAAACTCTGTTTTTTTTTTAAATATGACTAAGCTTAGGGTGCTCAGGGGCTTAGTTGCAGTCTTGCTTTAACAGTAAGGTATTTTAAACATAAAATTTTGAGATGTTGGTAAATGATTATGAATATGACAAATAAATCATAATTTGTCAAATAAATTGTCATTGTTGCAGAGAGTTTCAAAAAAGAGAACGCTACAACTTGCAACGTTACAACACATAAAGTTGCGAGAGAAAAAAAAAAACCAGTACAATAGGGAGCTTTAGCCACTTCTAAAATATCGTATTTTTTTTTTCTTGTGAAACAAACTTGTCATGTACAGGTTAACAGCATTTTGTTTTCTTGGATAACAAATCGGTGCTTTTGTTGACATGCACTGTCTTTAATGCTAATACCGACTCTAAACGGTTGAGGCATGTCGACGTTAATTAAATTTCGTTTGACATATCCGCCGATTTGTCAATTTGATTGATAATTCGAAAAATATAAGTAGGTGCAGTTCACATAGATAAATATTTTGCTCTACTAGTTTTTTTCTCTAGCAACTGTACACGGATTTTTTTTTTACATATTATATAATCATTTGTAAAATTATTAAACATGAGATCAATACTAAGTAGTATATTCTGACCTTCACTTTAAATCAGTCTTTAATACGCGTGGCACATGAACTAAAATTTCGAGTTTAGAAAAGCCTGATTTGGCTTGGTCGTTCCGCTGCGCTACGCGACCAAGCCAAATTTTCAGGCTTTTCTAAACTCAAAATTTTACTTCATGCTTGATCTGGGGTTGGAAACACTTGTTAGAGTCTTCAAATTGATTTTTTTTAATGAGATTACGAATGTCTGAAAATTAACATTGAAATATCGTAATATATATAGCTAAAAAAAAATTCCTTGTTTTTAGACATTTTTCAAAATTTGAACTTATAAATGGGAAGATAATGAAGAATACAGATTCTCTTGAGCAAGGAGCATTTACCTGATCCTCAGAGACACTTTATTAAATTGGTAGTAGATACAAATAATTTGAGGCGGTGATATGTACATTTGTAATTGTAATCTTTGTTAAATGAATTTTCTATTGTATGAGTTAATTGAATTGTCAAATTACTGTCAGGTTTTCCTTCACATAACTTAGCAATTAAAAGTTTATTCACAACATAATATGTAATTAATCTTGTAATAACCTAAAACACGCAACCTGCATCACACCAATAAATTCTTGAAATGTCAAATTTGTTAAAATTGGTCATATTAAAAAAATGAGCAGAATATACATTTCTCGGTCATTAAAACAGTCAGTGAATTTACAATCCCTAGTTTAGATACCAAAATTAAATTAAATGATCTTCGAATTTGTTAATACTGAATGATAAGACGTGAGTGAGCGAAAGCTGGTGAGTGGGAAAAGGAGACGTCAAAGGCGTTTTAATAAAAATCGGTATAAAGGAAAAGGAATTCGGACAATGGCCGACAGAATAGAGTTCCATATGAGTGAGTTTACTATTATTAAAACATCACAGAGGCGGCCAAAGTATCTGTAATACTTCATTGAAAAAGTGCCGATATGAGGCTTTGAAGTCCTTTACCTTTTTCTCGACACTCGAGTCTGCATCGTGTAGATTAGACACAAGTAAGAATAGGGAAAAAAGATGCGGGAAAGGGAAAAAGTTTTCTGACGGTATTTTATACTTTCACGTTTTAAATGCCGTTTGAGTTTATTTTTTTCACTTTATATGAAAGTGTTCATATTTGTTTTGGTAATTCTAATAAATTGTAATTGTTTTAAAATAACCAGATTTTTGTTAATTTAACCCATTAACAGCCGAACGATTATAAAGTACCCTCTACAAGTTGATTTTAGGTAAAATTCTGCACTTCTTTCATTGATTTCTATGAATGACTTATTATACTACATACTGGGAATTTGTCGTTTAAATATACATAATGTATACGCTGTAAATTTTTAGGTATTTTTCGATTTTATAAAAGTGTTCAATTTTAAGATTCGATCCAGTGTTTCCACTCCCAGATTAAGCATGAAGTAGAATTTCGAGTTTAGAAAAGCCTGAAAATTTGATTTTTGAGCGGCCAAACCAAATTTTCAGGCTTTTCTAAACTCGAAATTTTACTTCATGCGCCACGCGTATAAAACACTTAAATATTGTGAAGTTAAAAATACACTTTAAAATACTTTTTTAAAATGAGATATAATAAAAATATTTAAATTTTTCTACACATATTCCCAAGTCAGGTCTAATAATAAGAAATATCAAATTATTTAGTAATTTAATTAACAAAAAATTAATAATGTTGCGTTGCTGCACCAATGGTCCTTAATGAGTTAAAATTGAGGAAATCATGAGTATTAAATATTATAATTTATAAAATATATTTAAGAAAAATCCTACTGAAAAACCACATTAAATTAAAAAAGCATTACATTAGTAGAAAGATTTCCTGTAGAAAACAATTTTTAGATTTATAGAAAACGCTTAATAACGTCAAAAAAAGTTTCTTTGAGAAATAAATAGGACCCAATTCTGGATATTAAATTAATACACTTGGTTTGCTTCCAGTGTTTTATTTAAATATCCAGAATTAGATTCAAAAATGTTATACCACGGGATAAGTAAGAAATTCATTAAACATAATAAATAGGACTACTAAAAATAACTAGAAACTTTGAAAATTATAAATCCCAACCAATTTTGTATATTTTCAGACTATTTGAAACCCACAAGTCACTATTTGCAAACATTGGGTTTTTATTAATTAGGATGGAATATAATTTAACTTGGTTTTAGGAACGTATATTTCTAGAGTTTAAATTGTGTTTGTAGTGGAAGTTCAAATACGAATACAATACGTGTAAATTGACTAATTATTCTCTTCTGTATATGTGACGTATGTAAGACAATTCACTTTTTTTTATTAAAATCAGTGTAATTAATACAGTTAATTTTATTTTGTATATTTAAAAAGTAGTAAAAAAAGGATTATATAAACTTTAAATTGATGTGCTAGGCGTGTTTTTTAATACAGGAACGATTTCATGTTGGCAAAATTTAAGTAGACTATTTATTTCTATAGCTTTAGCAATTTCTAACATCAAGTAGAACATTTGAGATTTATTTCCGATTTAAAATAAATAAAAATGTTAATCGAGCATTCGTAATTTTGCAAGGGGTAGTTATGAAATAGGCTGGTATTTAAATACGAACTATTCGAATAAACAAATATGAATACTTCAAATCTTGTTTATGTTTCTATATCTATAATTTTTGCTTCAGAATAAAAATTCTATATATTTAATTTTTATTATTAAATATTTACAAATTGCTATCGAATAAAATAAATAGTTTTTAAAATATCACTACCCTTTTTTCGCATTCGATATCCCTTTATACAAATATAAAAATGTGCATCCCGTCGAATAGTACGTTTATAAATAATACATAAAATCGCGCATGCAAAATAACGCTCATACATATTTCGCCGACTAAAATTCAAACGCAAAGAAGCCTTCTGGATGGGAGCTAGAGTGAGCGGCGCACACCGACTATGAAATTGGTATGTAAAGAGTTATGCCGGATGCACTTATGGTATTGATTTTATTCCATCTCTCCGAAAGCCGACTTTCTTCGCCTTTATTGATATTTTACGTGCATAAATATTTATCGATCCGCCGTTTCGGGCACATCTATCCGAAAAATATTCCGACACTATAAAATAAACGTACACACACACTTGAAAATAGAATGTAACTTGTTGAAACTGAATTTCTACAAAAAAAGTACGAAACGCCCCTGTGCTATTTTTATGCCAATATACTAAAATTTTCAAACACACACTAGTTAGAACAAATTCTTTCAAAATTTTAATTTTCAACAATTTTCAAAAACAACGAATGCCTGAACAAATTCAGCATAGACATTAGATATGTATACTTAAAAGAAAACATCCCTGTACATTCAAATTATCATCAGGAAATTAACTTTAAACGGACGATCGTGTTATTTTATTAAATCTAATCAATTAATTAATACTCGTGGATTTCTGGAATGTGCTCCGTTTCGAAAGTTACCTTCGTTAATTGCGAGCCATTAAAGGTTCGTGCGAGCATACATGCCCCTTTTCCTAGTCCACCAAGGAAAACGAGCGCCTTCATTAACACCGAAAATTTATCTTGTTAAACTTCCGTAATTACTGCAGATAAAGTGCTCCTATTCCGAATATAACTTTTGCCCCGACTTGAGAATTATTACTAAACCGTTCCTAATGATTGTATCTACAAATAATACAAAAAATAAAATCCTCTATTATTACTATTATTAAACTTCATTTCCTCACTTTAGAAAATTGCATTTTTTGTAATTATCTTCAATGGCTTTCACTAAAATCACGTGCCTTAAATATCAGAATTATTATATTATACATTTTGTTTTAATTTTAAATAATTTACAGCAATTAATTGAATAACGTGAAACTGTCAAATGTGAATTATGTTATTATCAACCGTCAATAATTGTACATGTGGGAATTTAACTTGTGGGTCGCGCCTGAACTGGTTAAATCAATCAGTGGATGTGATATGAATATTTAAATAAACCACAAACAACACCTTCATTTATGCAATTAACTAATTACGACGAAAAGGACAAATCGACCCGTTTACGGAATTAATTCACACACAGTGGAATTAATTATGAATTCTGTTATTGCATGTAAATTAAAACGAGATTAATAAACGTTAATGTTAATTATATATTTATATAAATTCACTTTAATTACAAATAATTAAACAAAAATGTGTGTGTGTGTGTGTAAAATTGAATTAACTGGTGTTTGAAAATTTGCAAATCGTGTGCAAAAGCCCTAGTTCACACCAGTAGCGTAGATAGGGTTTACTTGAAAAATAATGTCTTATATGCGTAGCGCATGAAGTAAAATTATAACAAAATAAATCACAAACAGCAAAATAGCCATTTATTTCATTTTCTTAATTTTTAAGGCCCATGGGGGGATTACCCCCCTAAATGAGGGGGATTTAGGGGGGGTTATCCCCAAAATGGGCCTTGAAAATTAAGAAAATGAAATAAATGGCTATTTTGCTGTTTGTGATTTATTTTGTTATAATTTTACTTCATGCGCTACGCATATAAGACATTATTTTTCAAGTAAAGTTCACTTGTTTACATTATTTTAGTGTTTTGAGTGTTTAATAAGCGTGGCGCATGAAGTAAAATTTCGAGTTTAGAAAAGCCTGAAAATCTTATTTCAATTTGAAGCTTTAAACGAGTGTTTTCCACTCCCAGACTAAGCATGAAGTAAAATTTCGAGTTTAGAAAAGCCCCGCGTAGAAAATTTGTCGAGGGTCGCGTAGCGACCCGAGACAAATTTTCACGGGGCTTTTCTAAACTCGAAATTTTACTTCATGCGCCACGCTTATTAAACACTAAAAACACTAAAATAATGTTAACAAGTGAACTTTACTTGAAAAATAATGTCTTATATGCGTAGCGCGTGAAGTAAAATTATAACAAAATAAATCACAAACAGCAAAATAGCCATTTATTTCATTTTCTTAATTTTCAAGGCCCATGGGGGGGATTACCCCCCTAAATGAGGGGGATTTAGGGGGGTAATCCCCCATGGGCCTTTAAAATTAAGAAAATGAAATAAATGGCTATTTTGCTGTTTGTGATTTATTTTGTTATAATTTTACTTCATGCGCTACGCATATAAGACATTATTTTTCAAGTAAAGTTCACTTGTTAACATTATTTTAGTGTTTTTAGTGTTTAATAAGCGTGGCGCAAGAAGTAAAATTTCGAGTTTAGAAGAGCCTGAAAATCTTATTTCAATTTGAAGCTTTAAACGAGTGTTTTCCACTCCCAGACTAAGCATGAAGTAAAATTTCGAGTTTAGAAAAGCCCCGCGTAGAAAATTTGTCGAGGGTCGCGTAGCGACCCGAGACAAATTTTCACGGGGCTTTTCTAAACTCGAAATTTTACTTCATGCGTCACGCTTATTAAACACTAAAAACACTAAAATAATGTTAACAAGTGAACTTTACTTGAAAAATAATGTCTTATATGCGTAGCGCATGAAGTAAAATTAGAACAAAATAAATCACAAACAGCAAAATAGCCATTTATTTCATTTTCTTAATTTTCAAGGCCCATGGGGGGATTACCCCCTAAATGAGGGGGATTTTGGGGGGTAACCCCCCCATGGGCCTTTAAAATTAAGAAAATGAAATAAATGGCTATTTCGCTGTTTGTGATTTATTTTGTTATAATTTTACTTCATGCGCTACGCATATAAGACATTATTTTTCAAGTAAAGTTCACTTGTTAACATTATTTTAGTGTTTTTAGTGTTTAATAAGCGTGGCGCATGAAGTAAAATTTCGAGTTTAGAAAAGCCTGAAAATCTTATTTCAATTTGAAGCTTTAAACGAGTGTTTTCCACTCCCAGGCTAAGCATGAAGTAAAATTTCGAGTTTAGAAAAGCCCCATGACCCGAGATATTTTTTCTGGGCTTTTCTAAACTCGAAATTTTACTTCATATGCCACGCATATAAAACACTAAAATATTGTGAAATTTATGTCTATTCGAAAATTATAAAAAATAAATTTATTAATCAAATTATAAATTAATTAAATTATAAAAACCATCAAGCACGCTTGATTGATGAAAAATAAAAATTAATCCCCGCAAATCATAACTCCTTATTCCCTACCGCAAAATCAATAATTGTCCATTTATTATCTCCATTTCAGAAAACCAAATCCACTCTTCCTCCCATACAAAATATCTTGGATTTATTTTCGACCAACTTCAAATGTAACATAAAATGTAAAATAACAACTCGGGCGAAACTGTTGAGAAATGCAACTTATAAGCAAGCAATCTGGTATAAATACCAAAACAGCTGTAGTCATCAATAAAATGATATGTCATCCCCTGATTGATTATAGATCCATCCTATTTTCCACATCTTAAAATCCCACCATCTACCATATCCAAGTTAGTGAGAGAGCATACCTAAGAACCCTTACCAAAATTCGCCACCCCCTAAATCCGCTACATAATCCATCTAACCAACTCCTCTAGATAACCCCCATTGAAAAACTCCTCCAATTCCTTTCCGAAAATGTTTCAAAAAATCATTTTAATTACTGTACCATTTCCCAGTACTGTTTCTATCGAAATCCCACTTTACTTCCCAAATATAAAAAAAAAAATATTTGAATTCATTTCATCATTTCACCCGTCCACTCATTAAGGACTGACGTACGACACTAGTATTAATCTAGGCAGAAAGACCTCAGGTCGATAGCCATTTGACAGTGACAATTACCCTAACATTAATTCATTTAAAGAACACATCTCAAATTGCTGTGAATTTACTGTAAATATCACTTAACTGTCAATATAGATGTTATTATAATTATCGGTAAACTTGTAACGAACTTTACTTGCATCGATTGTCACAGCTGATAAATGTGAGATTTATGGGTTGGCAATCGATGCTAGTCCATCTATATATTATTAACTTTATGAAAGTGTACGTCTTTATTTTAATTTATCTATTTCACAGATAATGCCTGAAATTTACAATAAGTTGGCAACACTTTGTTGCCTGTCTTTAATTTAATAGATTTATGGGTCCGGCTATAAAAATAGTTGCCGGAGCGCTCTGAAATCAGACTGCGCTGGGATTTCAGCTAAGCATAAGCGATCTTCCAGAGTAGCCTCCTAATTGCATCTCTGCTATGCATAAGCGAGTTGAAATTAGACCGGCTAGAGTACCGAGATGTTTCTGCTATGTATAAGCGATTCCTCCTCGTTAGAACATAGCATTACCTGTACCCGTTCCGATGAATTCCAGGAGAGTCCTGCTACGTATAAGCGTTCTCTCTCTGTTGAATTCAAATACCCGTACCTGTTCCGTTGAATCACAGAGGAGTTCTGCTATGCATAAGCGTTCTCTCTCTGTTGAATTCAAATACCTGTAGTGGAGGAGTTCAGCTACGTATAAGCGTTCTCTCTCTATCCCGTTTGAATCAGAAGTCGCCGGAGTTCAGCTACGTCTAAGCGCTCTCCGGATCCCACTCTGAGCTGTATTACCCGTATATGTGTGCCACTGTTATCGCAGCGGAAACGTGTTAGTTTGCGCGTCTGCTACGCATAAGCGACCGCTAACCAACACTGGAAGTTGGCAGACCTTCCTACTACTGCTGCTACGCATAAGTGCTACAGTAGGGAGGCCTGTAATTGTATATAAATATATTGTAGATATTTACTTATTGTGTTTATTTAAACTTAAACCCGCATAATTAATTATTGGTATATTTTCTCCTAATAGAGACACCTGACGGTCCAGAACCGAACCCGGAGCGGTACGAGGAGAAGACCGAGCCAGAGTTGGAATTTATATGTACATAGGGTTGCGTTTTGTCTATTTTAAGATTATTTTTATTTTGTATTATTTTATTTTTTACAAAATATTGTTACATTATTTCTGCACTAACAGGGACTCTGATTAAACCTGAACCTGGACTAACCCGAGGTGTACCCTAAAGGAGGGTTAAAACCGTTACAAACTGATATATTTTGACTAGAGATTGTCATACTGGCTTCTAATCCCTTATTGAAACACATTGAAGAACTAAAAAAGCAAAAAATTCGAGATAGATTCAATACATTTGCAGAAACTTTTATATTATTAATGCGTAATTCATGATTATTCTACTTTTGTTATTATTAACAATTTCATATTTAATTTCTCATTGTTGTTGTTTACTATACAATAAATAATTTTGTACAATAATTATGTTAGCATATAATTACTTTTTTGTATCACTAAATAATTTATTGTACGTGGGGGTAGAAGCGCATTTTTTTCATTATATATAAATCTATTGGTGATAGGGGGGACAAACATGCCATAAGAAAAGATTCTTACACTCCTAAGATATGAAAAGAGACAGCCAAGGGCTCCCAGTGTTCGTGGGGGTGAGCCAAACTGCGGTAATAATTTAATCTGGATCTATCGAAAGCATAACAGTAAACTAAGACGTATAGACGATTACCCATTACTGGTTTATTTATGGTGTTTTGTCTGCTCTTTTATTTTGTTTTAGGGGAGAGAGAAGCTTTGTCTTTCACCATTAAAATTAATGTGTATTAATCTCGAGAAAGTGAAATATTGAATCTTTTTATAGAGAATCAATGAAAACCTATTTTTTTTATTAACCCAATTAGAGTTAACTCTAGAAGTTGATTACAAGTGAAATTCGGCACTTTCTCTTATGATTTCTAACAATGACTCATTATATTATATACTAGGAATGTTTCATTTAAATTTACATAATGTTATACCCTGTCATTTCTAGGCATTTGTCAATTTTATAAATGTGTTCAATTTGAAATTTCGAACGAGTGTTTCCACTCCTAGATTAAGCATGAAGTAGAATTTCGAGTTTAGGAAAGCCTTAAAATTTTCGTTGTTATTTTAAAAAGGTCCATTTAAAGCTTTCAACGAGTGTCTTCCACTCCCAGATTAAGCATGAAGTAAAATTTCGAGTTTAGGAAAGCCTAAAAATTTGGTTTGGTCGCGTAGCGCGTAGCGCTACGCGACCAAACCAAATTTTAAGGCTTTCCTAAACTCGAAATTTTACTTCATGCGCCACGCGTATACAACAGTGACTTCAAGTAAAATTCTTGATGTACTTTTAAAACAGTATACTATAGCGGTATATTTTAAACTTTGCTTGAAATCAGTGTTTTATACACGTGGCGCATGAAGTAAAATTTTGAGTTTAGAAAAGCCTGAATTTGGTTTGGTCGCTCCGCTTCGCTACGCGACCAAACCAAATTTTCAGGCTTTTCTAAACTCGAAATTTTACTTCATGCTTAATCTAGGAGTGGAGAACACTCGCTTAAAGCTTTAAATGGATTTTTTTAAATAACAACGAATACCTAAAACTTTTACCCTAAATCGATTTTTAAATTAAATCTATCACACACATCGTAATATTTCTTGCAGCAAAAAAAAATAAAGTAGCGTTTACAGGATATATATATAAAATATAGGGAGAGAGAACCTGTCTCCAAAGTCCGAAAATGTAAAGCCGACCATTCTTCTTTCACATGCCATCAAACTTTCCCGAACTGAGATTGAGAAAGATTGTTCGTATAGTTTTAAACAAGAACGCTGGGCCCGATAGCCCTCGCTCCCACCCCTCCTTCGCCCTCTCTCTCTTTTTATTTCATTTTTATCAGTTCTTTTATCATAACGTTCCGCTGTTTACGGTTCCCATGCCCACGAATAATCTATTCAGCGAACAAAATTATACCCTCTATAACTCTTACTGAGTGTATTTTCTTGTAGCCGTGAGATTTTCCAGCGCTCCTGCTGTTCTACTTTATTATACACTTCTCTGAAAGTTTTTTTTTACGTTTGTGTGTGTGTGTGCTCATTGCACATTTCCTTATTTCATGTGTGAGCTTTATTTTATTCACACTGAAAAAAATACAGCCATATAAATATAGATACAATTAAAATCATCGTTAAAATAAAATTGCGAAAGAAAAAGAACGAATACAGCAAAATATTTGGCTGTGTAAACTGGACTGCTTTAGCAGCTCATCTTGAAATGTCAAATTATCATTCAAATTGACAAATTTGCGGAAATTTCAAACGAAATTAAGTTAGTAAACTGGACTGCTTTAGCAGGTCAACTTGAGTAGTCAAATTATCATTCAAATTGACAAATTTGCTGAAATTTCAAACGAAATTTAGTTACCGATGTTAAGATAGCCATAGATTTTCCAGCGACGGATTTGCCCGGCGCATCCACCATCGATCGTAAATTAAAATTAATGTTTTTCTTAATTTAAGGCATATTATTAATGAAACAAAGAAAACTAAACTAATTCCAGCCTTAAAATTATAGCTCATCCAAACTTAAATTTATTTTCGTATACAGGCTTTATCAAAGACAAATAGATAGTCCTCCTAAAAGCATGTAATAAAATGACCAGATTTCAAACCTCAATTAAAAGTATGTAGTTGGGATTAAAATTATTTCTTTTAACTCTGACTTGTAGCGCAAGGCCTAACTAAGCCATTTAAGCAATAAAATGTTGGCAATAATGTTAAATACTTTTTTTATTAATTTTTTCCATCCTAACGACTCTAATAAAATTACCAGATTTCAAACTTAAATTAAAAATATGTAGTTGTGATTAAAATTATTTCTTTTAACTGTGACGTGTAGCTTAAAGCCTAACTAAGCCATTTAGGCTATAAAATTTTGGCAAAAATATTAAATGAATTTTTTATAAATTTTTTCCATCCGAACGACTCGAATAAAATGACCAGATTTCAAACTTAAATTAAAAGTATGTAGTTGTGATTAAAATTATTTCTTTTAACTTTTAGGTATATCTTAGAGCCTAATTAAGCCATTTAAGCTATAAAATTTTGGCAAAAATGTTAAATGAATTTTTTATAATTTTTTTCCATCCGAACGACTCGAATAAAATGACCAGATTTCAAACTAAAATTAAAAATATGTAGTTGTGATTAAAATTATTTCTATTAACTCTGACGTGTAGCTTAGAGCCTAACTAATCCATTAAAGGTATAAATTTTTGGCAAAGATGTAAAATGAATTTTTAATAAATTTTTTCCATCCGAACGACTCGAATAAAATGACCAGATTTCAAACTAAAATTAAAAATATGTAGTTGTGATTAAAATTATTTCTTTTAACTCTGACGTGTAGGTTAGAGCCTAACTAAGCCATTAAAGCTATAAAATTTTGGCAAAAATGTTAAATGAATTTTTAATAAATTTTTTCCATCCGAACGACTCGAATAAAATGACCAGATTTCAAACTTAAATTAAAAATATGTAGTTGTGATTTTATTTCTTTTAACTTTGACGTGTAGCTTAGTGCCTAACTAAGCCATTAAAGCTATAAAATTTTGACAAAAATGTTAAATGAATTTTTTATAAATGTTTTCCATCCGAACGACTCGAATAAAATGACCAGATTTCAAACTAAAATTAAAAATATGTAGTTGTGATTAAAATTATTTCCTTTAACTCTGACGTGTAGCTTAGAGCCTAATTAAGCCATTAAAGCTATAAAATATTGGCAAAAATGTTAAATGAATTTTTAATAAATTTTTTCCATCCGAACGACTCGAATAAAATGACCAGATTTCAAACTAAAATTAAAAATATGTAGTTGTGATTAAAATTTCTTCTTTTAACTCTGACTTGTAGCTTAGAGCCTAACTAAGCTATTAAAGCTATAAAATTTTGACAAAAATGTTAAATGAATTTTTAATAAATTTTTTCCATCCGAACGACTTGAATAAAATGACCAGATTTCAAACTTAAATTAAAAATATGTAGTTGTGATTAAAATTATTTCTTTAAACTTTGACGTGTAGCTTAGAGCCTAATTAAGCCATTAAAGCTATAAAATTTTGACAAAAATGTTAAATGAATTTTTTATAAATTTTTTCCATCAGAACGACTCGAATAAAATGACCAGATTTCAAACTGAAATTAAAAATATGTAGTTGTGATTAAAATTATTTATTTTAACTCTGACGTGTAGCTTAGAGCCTAACTAAGCCAATAAAGCTATAAAATTTTGGCAAAAATGTTAAATGAATTTTTTATAAATTTTTTCCATCCGAAAGACTAGAATAAAATGACCAGATTTCAAACTTAAATTAAAAATATGTAGTTGTGATTAAAATGATTTCTTTTAACTCTGACGTGTAGCTTAGAGCCTAACTAAGCCATTTAGGCTATAAAATTTAGGCGAAAATGTTAAATGAATTTTTTATAAATTTTTTCCATCCGAACGACTTGAATATAATGACCAGATTTCAAATTTAAATTAAAAGTATGTAGTTGTGATTAAAATTATTTCTTTTCACTTTGACGTGTAGCTTAGAGCCTAACTAAGCTATTCAAGCTATAAAATTTTGGCAAAAATATTCAATGAATTTTTTATAAATTTTTTCCATCCGAACGACTTAAATAAATGATTTCAAACTAAAATTAAAAATATGTAAATGTGATTAAAATTATTTATTTTAACTCTGATGTGTAGCTTAGTGCCTAACTAAGCCATTTAGGCTATAAAATTTTGGCAAAAATGTTAAATGAATTTTTTTATAAATTTTTTCCATCCGAACGACTCGAATAAAATGACCAGATTTCGAACTTAAATTAAAAATATGTAGTTGTGATTAAAATTATTTATTTTAACTCTGACGTGTAGCTTAGAGCCTAACTATACATACTTTTAATTTAAGTTTGAAATCTGGTCATTTTATTCGAGTCGTACGGATGGAAAAAATTTATAAAAAATTAGTTTAACATTTTTGCTAAAATTTTATAGCTTAAATGGCTTAATTAGGCTTTAAGCTACACGCCAGAGTTAAAAGAAATAATTTTAATCACAACTACATACTTTTAATTTAAGTTTGAAATCTGGTCATTTCATTACATGCTTATATACGAAAATAAAATTAAGTTTGGATGAGCTATATTTTTACTGCTGGAATTAGTTTAGTTTTCTTTGTTTTATTAATAATATGCCTTTAATTAAGAAAAACATTTATTTTAATTTCCGACTGATGGTGGATGCGCCGGGCAAATCGGTGGCTGGAAAATCTATGGCTATCTTAACATCGGTAATTCAGTTAACGTCTACATGCCTCAATTAATTTCAACTCAAATAAACATCATATGCATAATAAATGGTAATCTCCAAATGATAAGTCTGTTTTACAAATAAAAAAAAGACATTTTAGAACTGGCTAAAGCTACCTGCTGTATTGGTTGTTTTCTCTCGCAACTGTACGTATTATTTGACAACAAATTGGACTTATTTTTATCGTCAAAAAATTTTAGAAGTTTTATTAAATAATCATTATAATCACATTAAAGTTGAAAATCAGTAAAATCCAATCAGAAACTGAGTTAATATCAATAATTAAAAAGAGTTACAAAAGATTTAATATATATGATTCAAAAAAATCAATATTGATGTCATCGTTTAGTATTTAAACTGCCATTCACTTTGGTTTTTAGTTCAATTAAAGTGGTCAATAAATAATAGAGTTGGGCGTTTTTTATCGAACACCCGGTATACCTCATTTTTCTGTGCACGCCATTTTGATTGTTCGGGATTTTTTACATAACTAGAAGCTAGAAAAACAAAAGAAATATTTATTTTTTCAAACTCTACAACTTTACTTAAAACATTTCTCAGTATTTTCAATATTTGCTTTGAGATAGAATACACAAAATGTTACATTTAAAAATAATTGTTCCTAAATTAACATCTTAACGGTTGTATGTGTATATATCTGTCTGTGTTTGCAATATAGTTGTAGAATTTATAGGGATTTAAAAAGCGGGTGGGGGGGCCCTTCGCATAAAACGGATATTTTAGTGCGTGTGTCCGGAAGGGCCGCGGAGGTTGCAATCGTCCCACCCCTCTCTATAACATTTCTACAGACCGCACATTTCAGTCCTGGAAACTTCTTAACCGAGTTTCAACTTTCGTCCAGGCCCTACATTATAAGATGTTTTCGGGCATTCTAATTTAAATTTAATTAAGTTTGCCGAAGAAAAATTCCCAGATAGAAAACTTTATCACTTATATAAATTTCTCGCTGTGTTCGACCCCCTCCTACCCGTATTTTCACTGAGGAGGGTATTAATTGTTGAGGAGATAGGGTTCACTGTTTTTATAATGTTGAAGATTAAATTACATTTTAATAATGAAATATAAATAAATTTATATTTTTAAATACCATTTTATTTAATTTATTTCTGCATCTTCATATTACAATTTATTATGGTGATTTATTAATAAATAGTCTAGTATTTTTCCGCGTTTTCTCAGAAGGTCTTAACATATGTTATTTAATTTGTGTACTTTTTATTATCCTTTAAAAGACAGTTTTAAAATTTAGGTTAAATTCCACTAATCAGTTACTAGTCTAGAGCTCCTCGCTGGCTGTACGGAACTGCAAGGAAGCCCTCTGCCAAATGGCGCAGGTAAACGGGGTCAGTCTGATGTGGATGCCAAGCCACTCTGGCGTGAAGGGAAACGAGTTAGCCGATTCCCTAGCCAGAGAGAGGGCGCGTACAGCCTACATCGGACCAGAACCCGCTCTGGGGATACCCAGATCAACAGCTAGAGACCGTAACAACGGATGGATGAGACACGAGGCACAGGATTTCTGGCAAAACCGCCCTGGGATGAGACATTTCAGAGCGGTAACAAGTGGACCATCTGCGGCCAGGACGGCCTCATGGTTGAAGCTGAGCAGATCAGATGTTCACACATTAACTGCTCTCTTCACTGGACACAGCCGTCTAAGGCATCACCTTAATAAACTAGGACTGAGCGACACTACTGAGTGCCGCCTATGCCTAGAGGATGATGAAACAGCAGAGCACGTCATATGTGCCTGTCCAGCTGGCGACCAGATCAGGACCACGGTGTTTGGCACACCGAAGCTAAACCTGAAGGACCTGGAAAAAACTTCACCTGACAAGATCCTTGACTTCATCAAGAAGATGGACTTGGAAGGTGAGCTGTAAGGTCGGATGTTCGACCTTAATTGTGAGCCACAATAGATCCTTGCGGTCGCAGTGGAGGGTAGCATAACTACCCACTCACTTTCAATAGAATAGAATACTAGTCTAGAACTTTGGTTTTATTTGTTATTTAATTTGAGTACTTTGTATTTTCCTTCAAAAGACAGTTTTAAAATTTAAGATACATTCCACTAATCAGTTACTAGTTTCGAATTTTATATTTTTGTTCATTTGGTCAAAGTTTACATCAATTTGTCCCAATTTTTACAGTTCTGAAGTTTTTATAGAATTTTATGATTTGTGTTGGTTTTGACAATTTTATATCATACAGAAATAATTATTTCTAATTTGTTATTTCTGTTGAATATTGATATACAGGCATTATGTTTTTAAAAATACTTTCACATATTCTATACTAACATTTGTAAAATTAATAAACATGTGATCAAAACTAAGAAATTATATTTTGAACTTCACTTTAAATCAGTGTTTTATACGCGTGGCGCATGAAGTAAAATTTCGAGTTTAGAAAAGCCCCGTGAAAATTTGTCTCGGGTCGCTGCGCGACCCTCGACAAATTTTCTACGCGGGGCTTTTCTAAACTCGAAATTTTACTTCATGCTTAACCTGGGAGTGGAATCACTCGTTAGAAGTTTAAAATTAACCTATAAAAAAACAAATGCTTCAGCATTTACATGCATCAGGATATATGTAAAATTTTGCATATTTTGTACAATTTGAACTCGCTTGGTCCGTTATTTAAGCTATAAAAAAAGTTAAGTCTGTTCAGATACCACAAATTGTAAGTGATAAAAGCAGATCCAATATTTTGCAAACCAAGTATAGACTTAATTGACCTAAAACATATTATTAACCAAAAAACAACGTACAATAAGCGTTCAGTATTGTATAAAATATGTCGCTCACATTTAAAAATACATTCGTATTACACTAAATTTAGAAGATATGGATATGTAATAAGGTTGGCTATGTTGGCTTTGTTGGCTTTGTCATAAAAGAAGACGGCAGTTAGACATGCTTATGCGAAGAAACGCTCGAACTTCTATTTGACTCCTACTTCCCGGGGGAAGAACTAGGTGCGATAACTGCCGCAGCAGACCTATATTCTCAATGCCCCGTCCAAACGATAGTAAGCAGAGAGAAGCTACTATAAAGCATCAAAAGCTTCAAACCTTTCAAATCGGCCGGGCCTGACGGTATCAGCCCTGTTGAATTGCAGGAAGCTTCGGAAATTGTCACTCCATGGTTAAAAACAATGTTCATGGCTTGCCTCAAACTTTCCTACATTCCTAAGATGTGGAAAGAGGTGGAGGTTGCCTTCATCCCTAAAAGCGGGAAGATTTCCCACACTAAACCTAAGGACTACAGGCCTATAAGCCTGTCCTCATTTTTGCAGTTACATAGGAGGGAGCTTAGATCCCCATTTGCTATCAACCTCTCAACACGCATATTCCAAGGGAAAATCTGTAGAAACAGCTCTACACTCCTTGGTAAGCCAAATTGAAGGAACTATGAGACACAGGAAGTATACACCGGTGACCTTCCTCGATACAGAAGGAGCCTTTAATAATATACACCCTGAATCCATTGAGTCCGCTTCATAAGAAAGTTGCTCTGCGAAAGGAACATCTCCTTTAAACTCGAGAACTCTTATTTTAAGAGACGAGTTAGCAGAGGGGTTCTATCTCCGCTTCTCTGGAACCTTGCACTCAATGAGTTACTCCTTGGACTAGGAAACTCGAGGTGCAATGCAATTGCTTATGCCGACGATGTGGCCATAGCCATCTCGGATAAGTACAATAACAATGTTGCAATTAATACAGCAGGCATTAACTAAAGTAACCAAATGGTGCACAAGATGTGGCCTAGGGGTCAATCCACAGAAGACTGAGCTACTCCGATTCACAAAGAAGCACAGTATACCCTGTTTTAGACTGCCAACCCTAAAGGGAACGGTCTTGGAGATCAAAGCCCAAGCTAGATACCTAGGTATCATACTGGGCCCGGAAGTTTAGTTGGAAACCCAACTCTCAAGAGAGAGTACGGAAAGCGACTGTCGCACTGTACTCTTGCAATAGAGCGGTAGGTAAAAGATGGGCTATAAAGCCTAACATCACCTAGTGGCTCTACAAAGCCGTGGTAATGCCCATACTCTTCAATGGTGTCTTTATTTGGTGGACTGCACTCGATAAGAGGATCCACCAATAAGCATTTGGGAAGGTCCAAAGAATGGCGTCCCTTATGATCACGGGTGTCATAAGAACATCACCCTCTAAAGCGTTGAGACGATTCTCAACCTGACCCCTGTAGATCTCCTCGGAAAGCAGATCGCAGTAACAACTGCCGTAAGACTAAACACTACTAGCAGGCTAAGACTAAACATGCAGGGCCACACAAAAATCCTTAAGGAATTTGCCGATGTCTCGCAGTGCCTGCTTTCGGCAATATGTTCTCTTAAGTATAAATGAAATTGCCAATTCTTGGTTGCAGAATACTTCAAACATTAAAAGTGCGATTCTTTTCGCAATCTACAACAAGTTAGTCTTACAAAGACTATATCAAACACTCATTGAAACAACGACTTCCCGGGCTAATACCCCGACGGACATTGAATTATACAACAAGTATTTGCTGTTACATACAGTAACCTACTGCAAATGTAACAATTTGGGTCAAATTATTCAGGCCATCTATAGACGCGTTTCAAGATTTATCTCCCATCAGTATAGCTTTGCCATTCCCTCTAAACAATTTGACACCTTAGACTGGCGGTCACGTTACCGTTCAAACATAAGTATAAATGAAATTGCCAATTCTTGGTTGCAGAATACTTCAAACATTAAAAGTGCGATTCTTTTCGCAATCTACAACAAGTTAGTCAGTCTTGTTACATTTGCAGTAGGTTACTGTATGTAACAGCAAACACTTGTTGTATAATTCAATGTCCGTCGGGGTATTAGCCCGGGAAGTAGTTGTTTCAATGAGTGTTTGATATAGTCTTTGTAAGACTAACTTGTTGTAGATTGCGAAAAGAATCGCACTTTTAATGTTTGAATATGTTCTCTTCCTGGATGCCCACTAATATGGATTGGGAGGAAGGCAGAATACCGGATACAGGCTCACTCAACGTCTTCACGGACAAGTCTAAGAGAGACGATAAAGTAGGGGGAGGTATCTTCAAGCTGCTATTAAAACACTAACAGGTGTAATCAGCACCAAAAGAGTGGTATCCGACTGCCGGAAGGTATTGAATGAGATGGCAGCTCGGATACAACTTTAGTTCATCTGCGTACTAGGACATAGCAATAACCCAGGTAACAACACAGCAGACGAGCTAGCAAAAAACGGAACGAAATTACACTCGTCCTCGATTAACCAACACCCAGGCATCCCATTTGCTAGAAATAAGGCGATTCTCTATAAAATTATTTCAAAGATCGCCAACAATAGGTGGGGAAATGAGAGCACCTGTAGCACCGCCAGACAGTTATGGCCTCGAAGAGAATAAAAGCGTTGTGCACTACCTCTATCAATGCCCCTCTCTAGCTGGGATAAGAGGTTCATACCTAGGCTGTTCGTACCTGGTTGAACTCTATGACCTCGAGTCGCTAGATGTTAAGAACCTTCAAAGTTAGTTATCAGCTCCAAATGGTTCTCGTAAGAGAATGGTTAAACCGAAGTATCACAATGGGCCCTCTTCCGGCCTAAGTGTACAACTCCTTGTGCAGTGCAACCACTACAAGCTAACCTAACTTATGTTGTTCAATCCCAATTTGATTGTTTTGAAACTGACAGCTAATCCCAATTTTAAACTGCTTATTATTGATTAGTCTAAAATTAAAGTTGCAAAGGTATAGAATATTATATTATGTGTTTAATTTTAGTTACTCTGCGATTTTTGTAGTTATAATTTGATACATTTTTTACAAATAAAATACGTAACATTGATGTTTATTAATTAAAGTATACATTCTGCAATTATTAAATCAATAAAGGATTTTTCTGTGATTTCAATTTTTTTAATGTAAAATGTAACTCAAATATGAGAATAATGAAAGTTGTGTAAGGTGGAGATGCAATTGTTGGTGAAATTGGAAATTGCCGGCTTTAAATTATTAACGTTGCGGGTTTGCGATGGGGGGCGGTTTATTGAAGACGGTAAATCCCCAGCGATCCGCCAGCTAGTTAAAAGTTTAAAGAAGTATTATAGGAGATTTTGTATTGTAATCGAGTTGTCGAGTACGGACATAAAATATTTATTCGCGATGATAAACGACCGAATGTACTTTTTTTATATATAGATATAGATATTTATATCCGAGAGACAGAAGTTTTCATCCGGGACGAAAATAAGAGATCACCCCGCACGCGCGCTAAAAATTCAAAGGGGGTAGAGCTCATATTTCGTGCTCCATTGATCTCGAAAACTACATTCTGTCTATGAGGCGCCCTCTTAAAATCACAGCTAAATGATGTGTAAGGATGGACGTTAAATATATCTATCAGATTTTTTACTTACAAGAATATACTATATAAAGTAATAATAATACTAGCTAAATAAACTAGCGTAGCGCTACGCGTCGTAACTAAGGAGTGAAAACATTTGTTGGGAGCTTCAAATTAAACGCTTTTCAAATCAACGAATGGCTTAAAATTTACAGAGTGAACATCGGAGTAAGAATACTTGAAAGAACATTTTATGTTCATGTATGTATCATTAAATTCTGCATTCAAAATGCATCTACATTTTAAAAACGAAGTTTCGGATTAATTTTTACGTATATGTAACAAATTTTACATTTAGGTTCCAGCTTCATATAAAAGCAGTAAAGAAAGAAAATTAAAAGAAAAACAAAAATCAGATAAGAAAATCCTTGATAGCAATTTAGTGGGCATCGAGGATACACACAATTTTCACTTCCTTTATATCAAGTACGTAAATTACGAATCCGGTCGTAAAAGTCGATTCTGTGTAAATTCCGGTAATAATTCGGTCGAATTTATTGGTGGGTGGTAATGGGGACAAAAACTTACCATAAGTGCTTTTGGACCCTCCGCATCCTGCCCTATTATCAAGAGCTTTCTTATTTTCACCACTTCCTCCTTTACCCCCTCGACTATTTTCGACACAGTGCACCCCCATATTACCGCAAATTATATACTTATTGCAGTTTGTAACGTGATGTTTTTTGTGGAAAACATCCTCTGTTTAATAATTGTAGAAAGGGTTGAAGAGAACAAATATTAACACAAGAAATATTGATTTTTATGCTTAAAATATGATTTGATCGCTCCACGAAGCAAAGCGACCAAACCAAATTTTCAGGCTTTTCTAAACTCGAAATTTTACTTCATTCGCCACTCATATACAAAACTGAAATGTTGTAAAGTTAGAAATATACTAAAAATAAAGCAATATGGTAAAGCAGTATATTTTGAACTTCATAATATTTTTGTATTTTATACGTGTTTAGAAAAACCTAAACATTTGGACATTTGGACATAAACAAAGAATTGGGCAATTTGAGCCGCGGGTTGGACACTGTTATACCTGTGATGGAAAAACCAAGTTTTAGATGAAAATGTATCGCAAGTTAAATTTAATAATCTCAAGCAACAATTTGATACAATGTTTTATTATTTCATTACACAACATAATTTCGTGTATGAGGGAGCCTCAGTAATTAACGAGCAATAAATCGTCTGCAGCGTAATTGGCCCCTTATATAATTCCACCCCCGCCCTGCGCAACGTTTAATTTCGAATTTGATAAAACTAAGTTGACTGCAGATGGCGGTTTATCATCCTCACCCCTTGACTATTGCCCGGAATCATGTTTTCCCGTGGCGTTAATGCACCGTCCCCCCGAAGTCGGTAATCCTGCTGATTTATGCCCGGCCCCCAACTATTCCTCCGGCTCCGCTCTGCGTCTGAATTTATGTCGCTTGAAATCAATTATTGCGGAAAATTTTGCCGGAAATATATATATAAATTTCGGGGCGGGCCATCAATCACTAAATACCGCATCAGCGGGCGACAATTCTGCTGCTGTTGCTGCCGGGCGCCGCTGATGCGAAACGGATGAGATATTAATTATGAGCGGAATTTGGAGGTGGCCCGAATTATATTTTCGATCTTTGAAATTATCGTTTAATCACGTGCCAACTTTGCATTTTACTCAAATTATTTAATACTTACTACGCACACTAAATACCAAAGCAATTGCATTTTTGTGGCTGCGCCGGGATATAATAGTAATCTTTATTCCTATAAATAAATAAACAACACAATGATATGCACATTACTATCAGCCTCTTAATAATAGAAATTGTCAAAAATAATAAGATTTAAATCACAGCAGAAAAATGCCTCTACTATATACGGTTCAATTTACCGCAAAATTTCTTTCAAGTATGTTTTATATTTTACAAGATTGTTCCGTTCTTGTATAAAGGGTGGGTGATCTTTTGGTTGAATTATGAATTACATGTTTCCAACGATGCGGTCAATTTTCGTGCCACTATTACATAAGAAAAGTTAGGTTCGAAACCAATGCAGACAAAAGTTGCATCGCTTTACTTTGGAGCAACGTTTTGAAATACTCTGAAACAGCGCGAAAATTGGTGACTCAAATTTTAACCAAAAAATAATCGACGAGGCGCACTTCGATTTTAGTGGCTTTGTAAACAAACAAAACTGCCGCATTTGGGGATCCAAAAATTCACGAGAAACCAATGCATTCACTGCGAGTTACCGTTCTGTGCGGATTTTGGAGTGGTGGGGCCATTTTTCTTCGAAAACGACGATGGAGCCGACGTTAATGTTACAGGAGATCGTTACAAAGGCATGATTACTGTTTTTTTGTTTCTCGATTTGGAGGAACTCAATCTACGGCAGCTATGGTTTCAACAAGATGGGAAGAAATTCTATACTGCACTTGCCACTATCAATCTTTTGCGTTATCAGCCGTTTCGGTGATGTGTATTGGCCGAATCGCAGCTGCACCGCTGATTTTTTTTTTGTAGGGCCCATTGAAGGAATGTATACTGACAATTCACAGATAATTGACCACTTGAAGCAGAACATTTACGAGTCTATCGCCGAACGCATACCTAATCGGAATTTACACTCTCTGAAATAAAACAAAAATAATTGAAAAATAAGCCGTTCGTTTTTTATCCCATACATTACATTATACATTAAAATTTAAACTCAAAGATGGCCCATCCTTTATATTGATAGTTTATTAGAAAATTATAAGAACGAGTAATGAACAGCCCGCCAAGTTAGTTTAAATAAATAAATTCGAAGGGGTAAATAAAAAATAATGCCCCATCCCCGTTCCCCTGAAAGCTTGATACCGGTCTTATCTAAAGTAAAAACCCTCGTTTACTCCCTGCGAAGACGGACTGGAGAGCACTCGTGAGATTATATTGCATACTTTAGATGAAATTTACTTGCAGCAATTAATTCCGAACGTTATACAAGGCTTAATTTATATACACGTGTCTGGGTAAAACTATTTAATAGGCTGCTGATGGAACTAATATGCCGCTTAAGAGACCCAGTCCTCAAAACTTAAAATGAAACAAATAACGTGTGCTCAGTTGGATTCGGTCTCTGGAGAAATTAACTTAAGTTCGACAGTCAAATCCAGACGGAGTTTGTTAATTACACTTTGCGAGATTGTTGGAACAGACAAACACATGACTGAATGGACATCATCTCAATATGACCAGTTACCGAATAGTTCACAATGCGCGCCGAATGTTACGAGGCTAAATACGCTAAATTCCCATTCAATTAGAGATTTGAATACAAACATGAAGATATAATGCGAAAATGACTTGAATATTAATTACAAATACAGATATATCGTTTAATACATGATTTAGAGTAGGCTTTGAGTTTAAGATTAGATTGGCACTACTGACTGTTAACACACTTTAGCATAACCTCAAATTTATTCTATCATTCCATAGATGTTTATGTACAAGATTTCTATATAAAACATCTATAGAATGATAGAATAAATTTGAGGTTATGTCAAACTGTGTTAACAGTCAGTAGTACCAATCTAATCTAAAACTCAAAGCCTACTCCTACCAGGGTGGGTAAAAAAAAAACGTTATTTTTTTCATTTTAATTAAAACAAACAGTTATTTTATAAAACGTGTTTTTTTCATTCGCACAGCGTTTAAAACATTAACAATGAAAAACATGTTTAAAACATGTTTATAACACGTTTAAAACGTGTTTAAAACAGAACATATAGGGCATTTTTCTTTTGAGTATACATATCCCGATAATTACAGCTTTTTTTTTAAATTTGCGCGAATTCGTTGTTTCAAAGCGGTTAATTTGAAGCTTTTAACGAGTGTTTTCCACTCCCAGACTAAGCATGAAGTAAAATTTCGAGTTTAGAAAAGCCTAAGAATTTGGATTGGCCGCGTAGCGAAGCGGAGCGGCTAATCCAAATTAGGCTTTTCTAAACTCGAAATTTTACTTCATGCGCCACGCTTAAAAGCAATGATTTACAGTAAAGTTAAAAAGCACACACACATACAACAACAATTATAGGCAACCTAATATACGTTATAGTTATTGGGTTGCCTATAATCAGTGTTTCAAACAATTTGTTCAGCGCAGAATTTGACTCACGTTTTATTCATATCTACTTATTAGATAGCTAAAGCCGTATATTTTAAACTTTACGATATTTCAGCGTTTTATACGCGTGGCGCATGAAGTAAAATTTCGAGTTTAGAAAAGCCTAATTTGGATTGGCCGCTCCGCTTCGCTACGCGGCCAACCCAAATTTTCAGGCTTTTCTAAACTCGAAATTTTACTTCATGCTTAGTCTGGGAATGGAAAACCCTCGTTTAAAGATTCAAATTGAAATCTTTTAAAAAAACAACGAATGTCGTAATATTTACAATGTATACATACATATGTGTACTTGAAAGAAAAATTCCCTGTATTTAAAAATCACATTTACGCACACACAGTTAATAATGTAATTTGAAATATTTTTAATAATTCAGCTAACATTTATAAACGTAAACAAAAAATCTTAATGAAGTAGTATAAAATATAATTTAGCAAATTTAGAACAATAATAGAAACGTAAACAAATTTAACGTTTAAAATATGTTTTAAACGAATTTAACGTTTAAAATATGTTTTATACAAATTTAACGTTTAAAATATGTTTTAAACAAATTTAAGATTTAAAACATGTTTAATACAAAACCACTTAAAACACGACGGCTGTTTTGAAACATGTCTAAAACATTGTTTTAAAACAATGTGTTTTAAACATAACCCTGACACCTACCACTAATGTTAATAATTACCTTCTTTAAAAAAAGCATTTTCTTTGAATTTTTTTATTGCTTTCACGAAAGATCTTTATATTTTCATCATTCCGTTTCTGGCATGAAGAGAGCCGCGCTTAATTTGAATAATAATTTCCAAGTTACCACACACACACACACCGCATTATTTCACGTTGCCGTTTTAAATATTTCAAGCATACATTCCGCACAATAACGTTCGCGTTATGAATACGTGTTTGCGGGGAATTTAGTAGACATTTTCACTTATCATCACTCCCTCCCCCGCATGATTTATTTTGCACCCCGCCTCAACAATTATTTACATCCTCGGCCATAATTTAATATCAATCAACATTTCTAATGTATGGAATACGAGCCGGCGGTGGCGTTTTGTGAAATTATGGCGATTTTGTGATGAATAGTTGTTTTAGAGAGAGGGCATGCGTTTTCGGAGATTGCTGGATTTATCGGTGTGTTGCTATTAGCAAGCTTTGGTAGTTTGATAGATAGATGCCTAAATCGTGTTTAGGAATTTAGTGGAATTTGCTTTGGAACTGACAGTATTATGGACCTGAATTGATACTATATTAATTCGAACATATTTGATGGGATATGGATCGGCCACATCGCAACCACTTTGTACTATTATTATTTTAACCAGCATCATTTACACTAATGACTTATTGCTTTATTAAACAGAAACATAACACAGAAACAAGTATTAAAATTGCGAGATCATTTGTATAAACCGCAAAAATGTATTAATTAATAATACTACAAAGACAATAAATATTCATTGAGTATCCACAACAGTGGCGTAGATAAAGGGGGATTTAGGGGATCAATCCCCCCAACCCCCTAATGAGTCTTGAAAAATATACAAATAAAATAAAAGGCTATTTTTCTGTTAGCGACAGAGTTGTTATAAAAATGATTTTTGTTTTAAATCAAAACTGTTTTTTTGTCTTTGTTTTATATACAAAACGTGTTTTTTTAATTAAAATAAAACAATAGTTTAAATTAAAAATGAACCTTATATAACAATATATATCCATGATTATTAATTTAAATAAAAATCACTTGGTTTGTTTCACAAAATATTTGACTTATTCCCACTAGTTTTGGCTCCTAGACATTATTAAGGAATGTACAGAAATTACATTTTTACAAACTATATATACATAATCAGGTAGTAAGGGCGTTTAATATTGGGGAAATCCAAAGTTCGTCGTTGTCATTAACTACGTGCTTTCCGGCTTTTATTGCTTTTTGTATTTCCAAACTTTCTCTAAGATTTAGTAAATGGCCCTTATTTTATAACAACCCTGTCACTAAGAGAAAAATAACCTTTTAGATTCAAACAATGAAAAATTACTAAATTCTCATTATTAAAATTAGGAATAATCATTAAATTTGTAAATAATTATTGAATTTTTAATAATTGGATATTCTATTTATCAATATATTACAAAGTCTCTCAATTTTGATTAAATTTTATTTTAAACAAAATCTGTCAGCCTTAAAATTAGAAATTGCCCTATTTTTTCAACTTTGGTTCAAATAGATTAAATCAGCTCAGATATTTTAACCCAATAACGGCCGAGCAATTATAGAGTTAGCTCTAAAAGTTGATTTTAGGTAAAATTCTACACTTCTTTTAATGATTTTTACGAAAGACTTGGTGTATTACATACTGTGAATTTTTCTTTTAAATATACATAATGTATACGCTGTAAATGCAAGGCATTTGTCGATTTTGAATAAAAACGTACAATATAAAGTTTAGAATGAGTATTTCCACTCCCAGACTAAGCATGAAGTAAAATTTCGAGTTTAGAAAAGCCCCGCGTAGAAAATTTGTCGACAATTTTTCACGGGGCTTTTCTAAACTCGAAATTTTACTTTATGCGCCACGCGTATAAAACACTGGAATATTGTAAAGTTAGAAATACACTGAACATTTTATTTTTTAATGAGTAATAATTGAGACATTTAAATAACAAAATATTTACGTTTTTCTTCATACATTTTCAATTCAGATCAAATAATATAATATATCAAATTAATTCATTTAGTAATTTAATTAACATAAAATTAACAATGTTGCGGATATGCATCAATGGCGCTTAATGGGTTAAATATAATATTTACTAATTATTACAGTGATCTTAAATAATTAATATATAAACACTTTTAAAATGAACCGATTTAACGCAATTGATGCAATAATATTATTTGTTTGCTTATTAAATTACTAACTTAATTTGATACATTGACCTATCATGTGGACATGTGAAGAAAAATGTGAATATTTTCTTATTTAAATATTTTTATTATTACTCATTGTAAAAATGTATTTTTAAGTGTATTTCTAACTTTACAATATTTCAGTGTTTTATACGAGTGGCGCATGAAGTAAAATTTCGAGTTTAGAAAAGCCTAAAAATTTGGTTTGGTCGCGTAGCGCTACGCGCTACGCGACCAAACCAAATTTTAAGGCTTTTCTAAACTCGAAATTTTACTTCATGCTTAATCTGGGAGTGGAAACACTCTTTCGAAACTTCAAATTGAACGCTGTTATAAAATTGACGAATGCCTGAAAATTTGTAGCGTATCTAGTATGTATATTTAAAAAATAAATAATTCCAGTATGAAATATAATAAGTCATTCATAGAAATTATAAAAAGAAGTGCAGAACTAAAAATCAACTTTTAGAGTTATTATCTTCTAATTTTTTTGATAAAATGTCAACTAGAGATTCAATGTAATAGAATAAATTAATTTTACAACAAAATCTTAGATTTTTTTTTATTATTGAAAAGTATTTATTTTGGTAAAATTACAAGGTTGTACATATTGTTTATTATTAATATATTATTTGTTGTTGTTGTCGGTTGTTGTATTGTATTTCTCCTATGTGTAGTCCTGCTTTCTCTCCTATCTCAATACCACATTGAATTGGGTGATTTTCTCAACAAAATTGCAACATTGGCACAAAACGTTTATTAGTGATTATTTATTTCAGTGTATTTTTAGGTTGTTTATAATTTTCAAAATAAATCAAGAAAGCATTCTTCAAATGATATGTCTAATAAAATCTGGCGATTGTTTGACGAATGAAAGTTTAGCTCAAAATTACAGAAAAATCAGCCTAGAACTTTGAAATATCTTTGCTGATTATTAAAATGCTCCTAAAATTGTCAACATCAAAGTTTTTACATAAAACCAAAATATTATAATATCTGTGTATTTGACCACAATTGGATAAAATTAGTAAAACAAAATTAGTAAAATCTAAAACCCCTGGCTTATAATATGAATAAACATCTGTTAATATCCAATTAACAAAAACATATTATTACCGATTATCTATCATCTGAGTCTAATAATCTGGCCAGAAATGTTTAATATTTAATATAAAGTATAGTTCTAGGCTCAACTATAGTCCTTTTTATACATTGTTTTCGTATAAATAATCTAATAAACAAATTAAGCACAAATAATATTAATAATAAGAGAAAGAAGCATAAAATTCATTATATTTACAGAGAAATTAATAAATCATTTGTAAAGAACGCTTAAACTGAGATATTTTAAGCACAAATAATATTAATAATAAGAGAAAGAAGCTAAAAATTCATTATATTTACAGAGAAATTAATAAACCTTTTATAAAGGACGTTAAAACTGAGATATTTTAATACGCGTTTTCTAAATTATTACAGCAAAGTTAAAATTATGTAATAATATCAATGAATTATGGAGAATATTTCGTTTGAATTAAAATTTGTGTTATTGAAGAATATTTCGTTTGAATTAAAATTTGTGTTATTGAAGAATATTATGTTTGAATATTAATATAAGAACATAATTTCATGAAAACTGAATTATATCGTTACATTAATCATATGCATGTATATTATCATTATTATTATTTAATTCTGAATTTGCTCTACAAAATACTATTCCAGTTAGAGGACAACAACAAATAAATTATAATAAATTGAATTACAATAGAAGTAAAAATAATACAAAAGAACATACTTATAACTACTCGTCATTTTTGCGCTACATAATTTTGATATATGTTCACAATATTATTTTTTTAGTTTGAATTAAGTCAATTTTCTTAATATGTGTGAAATTCTATAAATTATAGGTTGGATTTAAGTATATTTGTCAAATTTTAGCTACTTTCACATGTCCTTAATTTCTCTTATAAAAAACAGAAATTGTAATTATTGAAAATTATTAAATCTATTAGAATATTTACAATAGAATGAATATTCAAAATATGTTAAAATTAGTGACCTAGTTAAAATAATCGTGAATTTGAAAAAAAAATCACTAAAGCTAACCTAATATATTGTTATTGAAGTAATTAATATCAGGATCATCTTCCACTCCCAGATTAAGCATGAAGTAAAATTTCGAGTTTAGAAAAGCCTTAAAATTTGGTTTGGTCGCGTAGCGCTACGCCACCAAACCAAATTTTCAGGCTTTTCTAAACTCGAAATTTCACTTAATGCGCCACGCGTATAAAACACTGATTTATTGTAAAGTTCAACAGCAGCTCGTTCATCTTTTATTGTTGCCAAAATTGTATTTAAAGAAGTTAAATAAATATGCAGGATGTTAAAATATGATAACAGTTTCATGGGATCCAGATTAGACTATGTATCATTTAATATACATTTTATTATTTAAAAAAAAAACATTTAAACAAATAATAAATTTAAAACAAAACCCTTTAAAACACAACATTTGTTTTTAAACATGTTAAAACGCAGTTTTAAACCAAAGTATTGATACTAAGTCAAACCCCTTATCCCCTATCCATATAAGTCCAAGTATGATGTACTAATGTGTAATAATCATCATCCGGTTAAAATTAGATTGAAGTCTTCAACAACAATTTTTTTCGACTTACCCAATGTCTCAAGCGAAGATCGCAAGAGTTAACAGTAATTAAGAGCGCATTCAATACAAATATTGTAATAAAAAGATTCGTAATAGTGTGTTCACAAGTAAATATTTCGAAAATTCTTTAGATAAGAAAATAAATTGTAATGCAGTCCCAATAATATCTTCCAATGTATTTAATCTTATTTACAATATAATAAGCAATGTGTATAATTTTGGTAATATGATTTTATTTATATATTTATATTTTATATGACCAACTGGTAATAATAATAATAACAATAAAGATTCCAAACTTCCGCCATTAGCGTGGATTCAAACCTTACTTTAAAGTTTTATCCGATTGTGCTCCACGCTCTTAGTTCATCCAGCTGGCCACCGGGATCGCTAGTGGGCGTTTCTATAGATTAGTATCGGATCCAGCCCTCTTATAAATTAATTTCTCTATGCGCTTTTCGTTTTCAAATTTAACGGGAATTATTAATCAGACGCTATCACTTTTTACGGATTCTAAGAAAGGGAAAACATTTCTATTGTAACGAAAAAAAAATCAATTGGATATAACTTTAATAAACTTAAACGCGATAAAACTTAATGCTTCCCTTTTGCAATTCCTGCAGCTACTTTGGGTTAAAATATTCTTAATCGGTTTAAAATTGGGTATAAGGGGAATTAGCGCTGCAATATATACCTCTTTCTTACCTCCTATCCCCGTTTCCAAGGGAGGGAGCACTGCCAAAGTTTAATTAAATTTTAGCTCTGATTATATGCGAAAATAGCAAAGGCAGAAGCGATTACCGACAAATATTACTTGATTAAATTAAAGCCGCTTTTCTTATTTTCGTCTACGTATAAATTCGCTTACAATTGTTATATCATCTCTTTAAGATCTCATAAGTAATTTACTAATTTCAATCAACAAAATAATCATCGAAGATTTTGTAATCCAAACCACGTGTGTATTTACACACATATTTATATTTTTGCAAAAAATCCCAAAAATTCATTAACTCTCTTATTAACGCATTAACGGCTAAGCAATTATAGAGTTGATTTTAGGTAAAATTCTGCACTAATGTTCATGGCTTCTATGAATGACTTATTATAAAGGGTGTATCAAAATTAACACAAGATTTGAATTAAATAAAAAACACGGTTTTTACTCTTTAGATTGTTATTTTTTTATTGAATCATAAAGTACATAGGATTTATAGAATAACACATCAGGCAAGTGGCCTCCACGGCTTTGCTGGCACATACGCACTCTTTTGTCAGAATTGCCTATGACCATTCTGCGTAAATGTGGCTGACTTTTGTTGATGCAGCGTTTAATTTCCTCCTGTAGTGCACGCATGGTTGTGGGCTTGTTGAGATAAACTTTTGACTTCAAATAACCCTATAAGAAGAAATCTAATGGTGTTAAATCACACGATCTAGGGAATCAATTCTGATCACCAAAACGAGAGAGTACACGACCAGGAAATGTCTCACGCAGTAATTGAGTTGTTTCACGGGCTGTATGGCATGTGGCACCGTCTTGTTAAAACCACATACTAGCCATATGAATATCATCGAATTTCGGGAGAAAGAACTGTGTTTTCATGTCACGATATCGAGCACCAGAAACAGTTACTGCTTGACCAGCCTCATTTTCCAAAAAGTGTGGTCCAATGATGCCTCCAGCCCAAATTCCGCACCAAAGTGTGACACATTGTGGATGCATTTGTTTTTCGACAAACTCATGTAGGTTCTCAGAACCCCAAACACGGCAATTTTGGCGATTAACAAAGCCATCAAGATGAAAATGTGCTTCATCGCTTAGGATGATTTTGCTCGAAAAATCAGCATCCACGTGTTGATGTTCAATAATCCATTTAACGAAATCTCTTCTCTGTGCATGGTTATTAGGCTTCAATTATGTTAATTGAATTTTGTAAGTACGTAAACGCAGATCTTTTGTGAGTATACGCTGTAGAAAGCTTTTTGAAATTTGCAATTCTTGTCCACAACGCCGAATTGATGTTCTGGGATGTTCACCAACACTCTGAAGCCTTGCTTTTAAATTGACATCTGAACGGCTTGTTTTTGGACGACCAGTGTGTTTAGCGTCTCCAAGTTATCCAGTCTCCCTGAATTTTTTAATTAATCTCTTCACAGTTGACGAAGTTAAAACACTATTCCGACCATATTATGTATGAAATTTTCGAACTGTGGTCGCCAAACTTTCATTATTTTTGAGATATTGTTCAATAATGAAAACACGTTGTTGTATCATGTAAGGCTCCATTTTTACTAACCCTAAACTCTCAGCTTTCAATTTTTTTTTTACATATTGAGAATTATTCTTTTGAATGTACATTTTAAGGATTAAGGGTTGGTTGTCGGGAGGGTAGCCGCAGCCGCGTCCACTTAGGCCAAGTTTCAGGCCCATTGTAGTGCCTCCCTCCTGATGGTCAGACCCACTCCACACTATTGCCAATTGCCAATACTTGTGCGGCTGACAAGTTCCATCCTGGTCCTTTACATTTGGGGGGGGGGGGTTCCTTTGACATTGTATCCCTTAGTTTTTACAGGGCCGGACACTCGTGAAATAAGTGAATTGCTGTCTCATCGTTTTTGTATCATCCTCGGCATATGGTATCGTTGGTGATTCCCATTTTTGCTAAGTGCTTTTGGAAACTGTAGTGTCCGGTGATATAGCCGGTTAATGTTCAAAGGTTTTACTTGGAGAGTTCTAGAAACTTTTTTGTTTTTTGCGGTTGGGTAGTGGTAAGTATGCCTTGGTTATGCCGCATGTTGTTAAGTTACTCTATCTGGACTTGTGTTTTGCTGCGGCGAACTCGCGCATGTCTACTCAAGGACCGGGGAGATAGTCCTACTTTTGCATAGTTTATTGCTGTTGTTGATGCTGCTTCACGCTCAAATTCGTCCGCGTTGTTGTTTCCCTCGTTATTATGATAGCCTTTCGTCCATGTTAATGTTATGCGGTTGAGTGTCGCTGCTATATTCAGTGGCTCTACGCATTCGTATATTAGTTCTGATATTATTTTGAACTTATCTAGTGCTGCCAATGCAGCTTTGCTATCGGTGACGGTAGTTGTGTTTTATTTCCTCAGTTGCTTCTCTGAGATTTGTCTGGCGCTCTCCATGATTGCGTAGATTTTGGTCTGTGTTGCGGTAGCATGGTTCTCTATGGGAAGACATTTGCGGATACAGCCTATTTTTGTTTTGCTTCCGTCTGTAAGCATCAAGTGGTCTTTCGTTTGTGTTTGCTCATTTGGGTTTACAGTGTATATCTTGTTGAAGATGTATTGGGGGATCGTCTGGTTTAGTATGCCGCTTAAATAGGGCGGGCCCCATTTGAGAATGCTTCCGTGTCCTGTTTAAATATACGAGGGTGGTTTGAAAAGTCCGTAAAAAGTCCGAGAGATGGCTCCACCGGCGCGTATCGAGGTCATGTTTAGTTAGTAGCATCTCTTGAATGAACGCACACCAAGTTTCAGCCATAATGGTTTCTTTGTGTTAAGTAGTCGTGTGAATCAAGGAAGTCGAGTGATTTTCAAGAAATGGACGAAAAAGAATTCTGTGTGGTGATTAAACATTACTTTATGAGAGGAGAAACGCCTCAGGACACTAAAGAGAAACTTGATAAACATTATGGTGACTCTGCACCTTTGATTAGAACAGTGTATAAGTGATTTCAACATTTTCGGACTGGCCATATGGGCACAAGTGACGCTGAACGTTCTGGACGGCCTGTCGAGGTTACGACTCCAGATATCATTGATCAAATCCATGATATGGTGGTGGATGACAGAAGAGTTAGGGTGCGTGAGATTGCTAGTGCTGTGGGCATCTCGACTGAACGAGTACATAATATTTTGCATAAACATTTGGACATGAGAAAGCTATCCGCAAGATGGGTTCCGCGATTGCTCACGCTTAACCAAAAACGGAATCGTGTGAAGTGTTGCAAGGATGATTTGCAACTGTTCCAGAAAAATCCGGAGGACTAAAAGCGTCGTTTCGTCACTGTGGATGAAACATGGATACATTACTATACTCCTGAGACCAAACAACAATCTAAACAATGGGTTACCAAGGGGGAATCTGCACCAAAAAAGGCGAAGACCGTTCCTTCGGCCGGAAAGGCTATTGCGACTGTCTTTTGGGATTCGCAAGGGATAATCCTCATCGACCATCTGGAAATGGCTAAAACTATTACAGGTAAATATTATTTATCGTTATTGGACCGTTTGAAAACTGAGCTGCAAGAAAAACGCCCGCGATTGGCCCACAAGAAAGTCCTTTTCCATCACGACAACGCACCAGCACACACCTCAGCAGTTGTGGTCGCAAAATTGATGGAAATGGGATTGCAACTCGTTTCACATCCCCCCTACTCTCCAGACTTGGCTCCCTCGGACTACTATTTGTTCCCCAATTTGAAGAAATGGCTGGCGGAACAAAGATTTTATTCAAACGAGTAGGTAATTGCAGATACTAATGGATATTTTGCAGACATGGACAAATCCTATTATTCCGAAGTGATCAACAAACTAGAACATCGTTGGACGAAGTGTATAAGCCTAAGAGGAGACTATGTCGACAAATAAATAAGGTTTACCCCAAACACGTTAGTAGTTTTTATTTTTGCACGGACTTTTCAAACGCCCCTCGTACATAATGTATATGCGTACATTTTCAGGCATTCGTCGATTCTACAAAAGCCTTCAATTTGAAGTTTCAAACGAGTGTTTCCACTCCCAGATTAAGCATGAAGTAAAATTTCGAGTTTATAAAAGCCTGAAAATTTGGTTTGAATCAATTTCAGAACCTCGTGCTTTTTTAGACTAAACAAACATACTTTTCTCAAGTGTTTAAACATTATTATTTACTTGCTCTTGTTTTGTTACTGAATGAGTTTGTCTAGTTCTCGAAAGAATTTACATGCGTGCGTTTTCATTTGGGTCTTCTAATTGAAAATTTGATTGGGGGCGCGCGAAAGTTTAGCTTATCCGGCTTGCATAAATTCCGGGCGCGGTGAGACGGTGCAGCTGAGACTATATTTGTCAACCCTTTAAATCAAATTTTATAGAGCGGACCGACTGGCGGCAGCAGCAGCAAACGAAATTAACACGCGTGTGTGCACACATAAGTGTTTACCTTCCTTGGAATTGATAATGAGTCAACACTCGAAGCCCTGAATGTATGAAGCCACGGCCGAGAGAATCTGCTGTTAATTTTCAAATGGAATTAATTAATTAGACAATTTATAAAAATAATTAACAATATATATAATAGCACTACACCACATGTGGAGTGTGGCTGCTTCTTTTCTGAAGCTTTCATGATCCGGTTTTTGTGGGGTGGATCAGTCCCCATTTTACCAATTGTGTTGTATTCAATTTTGATTTTTAAAATTCTTTTAGCTGTATCTACTACTTTTCTCCATTCATTTCTGTTGCTTGTCCTTGTTTTCCAATTATTAATCCCCATCTTCTTGAGATCTTTCTCTACTTCATCAATCCACCTAGATCTGGGCCTTCCTTGTCGTGTTTTTCCTCCTGGGTTCCACTCAAGGATAGTCCTTATTGTTGCAGTAGGGTCTGCTCTCCACACATGTCCGAGCCATTTTAGTCTTTGCCTCTTTATGTCGCTAATTATGTCTTTATCTCCTAATTCTTCGCGTATTTCCCTGTTTATCCTTCTGCGATATTCATTTTCGTTAATTTTTATAGGTCCAAGTATTATTCTCCTTATTTTCCTTTTCATTATTAGTAGTTCCTGTTGATCTTTTTGAGTCATCGTCATTGTCTCGGCCGCGTAAGTCATAATTGGTTTGATCATGGTTTTGTACACATCCGTTTTGATTTTTTTTGTTGCTGTCTTATTCCAGAGTATCTTTTCATTAGCATATATTGCTCTATTGGCCGCTTGTATTTTTTCTTTAATTTCTTCCTGTCTTTTTCCTATGTTTATTAAATGTACTCCCACATATTAGAATTTATCTACCACTTCAAAAGTATGTGAACCAATTTTTACATGTTCTCTTGAATTGTCTTCACATATCATATATTTAGTCTTATCCGTGTTAATTTCCATTCCCATTTTCTTTGCTTCTCTTTTAACTTCGCTGAGAACTTCTACCATGAGTTTCCTTTGCTTGGTGATAATCACTATATCGTCTGCATATGCTATCATCTGAATACCCATAGTCCTCGAAGTCTTTTTATCAACTTTTCTGAGTATATAGTCCAGTGCTAAGTTAAGTTCCTTGTCGTAATCCCTGATTTGTAGAAAATTCATCTGTCTCCCCATGGTCTTTTTTATTCGAATGAGTTTTCTCAGCTTTCCTCCAATCTTCATTTCTTTCAGGGCTTTCATTAATTGGTCTCTTTTAATTGTGTCAAAGGCTTGTTTAAAGTCAATGAAGAGTATTTCTATTTTAATGTTATGCTCATGTGTTTCTTCTAATATGTGTTTGATGGTATGTATTACGACCATTGTCGATCTTCCTTTTATGAAGCCACATTGGTAGTCTCTAATAATAGTTGTAGCCTCTTCTGCCAATCGTTTCTGAATTAGCAATAATCATATTTTATAAATTAAATATATTTAATTGTAGAATTGACGATTTTTTAAACGAAATTCAGAATGAGGAAATGAGAAGACTTTGGATGAGAAGATTCTTAGGAGGTTCTGAAAGGAGCAACAGTACTGCGGAGTTTGAATGGAAACTAAAAGGGAAAACAGCTGAATAGAAAGACACTGACAAGTCTCTTACAAGACACTGAAGAGTAATGAGAGGCAGTTGTGGCTTGTGAGAATTATCATTGGTGGGGTGCAGATATAAATAAACAGGAAAGTTTTCTTTGAAGTATACATATCTTGATATGTGTGCATTTTTTGACAGCGGTTGTTTGTTCAGTAAATTTATTTTGAAGTTAGTAACGAGTGTTTACAATTCTTGATTAAGCATGAAGTAAAATTTCAGAAAAGGCTGACAATTTTCAGGCTTTTCTAAACTCGAAATTTTACTTCATGCGCCACGCGTATAAAACACTGATTTTAAGTGAAGTTAGAAATATTATACTAAAGCAGTATATTAATAACGTGTATTCTGAACATCACATCACATCAGTGTTTAGTACGCGTGGCACATGAAGTAACATTTCGAGTTTAGAAAAGCCTGAAAATTTGGTTTGGCCGCTCCGCGCTTCGCTCCACGCGACCAAACCAAATTTCCAGGCTTTTCTAAACTCGAAATTTTACTTCATGCCTAATCATAGAGTGCAAAATACTCGTTAAAAGCTTTAAATTAAAAGTTTTTGGAAAACAATGAATGTTTGAACAAATACGATATGTACAATCGATGCAACCCAAATGTGAACGCTCTTTGGTTGTCATGGTATTTGTTACTAAAATTCATTCCTGTAATTCTGACTTTGGCCAGTGGTATTGCAAACAGAGGGAAGAATATTGAGAGCAGAAATACACAGAGTTTTATGTAACACCGAACATTTTCATAACGAGAATTTTTCTTTGTAGCATACGTTGCACATTTTCCGATGCTCGGTTTATTAAAAGAATCCAATTTGAAGCTTTAAGCGAGTGTTTCCACTCCCAGGCTAAGCATGAAGTAAAATTTCGAGTTTAGAAAAGCCTGAAAATTTGGTTTGGTCGCAAAGCGCGGAGCAAACCAAACCAAATTTTCAGGCTTTTCTAAACTCGAAATTTTACTTCATGCGCCACCGGTACAAAACACTGATTCAATGTAAATTTTAGCGGTATGTTTTAAACTTTGTATTATGTCAGTGTTTTGTACCGATGGCGCATGAAGTAAAATTTCGAGTTTAGAAAAGCCTGAAAATTTGGTTTGGCCGCTCCGCGCTTCGCGCTACGCGATCAAACCAAATTTTCAGGCTTTTCTAAAATCGAAATTTTACTTCATGCTTAGCCTGGGAGTGGAAAACACTCGCTTAAAGCTTTAAGTTAAATTCTTTTAATAAACCAAGCATCGAAAATTGTGCAACGTATGCATATGGACACTTCAAAGAAAAAATCTCGTTATGAAAATGTTCGGTGTTACATAAAACTCTCTGTATATTACTTTTATTATTGCCGTTTTGTTGAATCGGTCTTATCTACATTAAATATGCAATAATAGAATTAAAACAATTCAAAACTACAAAAACCATTTATTTTAAGAGACAATCAAAGGCTATAGCAAAATTGGAAGAGTGTTATTAATATTTTATTGCAGAGCCATTAGCTGCCACAACACTTTCCAATCTGCTTAGCATGGACAATAATTTTTGGGAGCTGTCAAATTGCGACAAACGACTATGATGCAAAGTGTAAATTACACAATTAAATTTTGCCGTTCAGATTTGGGTTGCGCCGTCTGTAAACTTATAAGAAAAAATCCTGTATTTAGTTAAATGAAAACCAATTATAATTAAATTATCTCAATTGCTAATTCAAATGTTTCCATCTTTTTAATCAGTTACTATAAAATCATTGAAACGAACGAGTTAAAGCAAAATTGAAGGACGCAACACTGAATCCATCCCGCTTTCCCTTCAATAGAAACCCTGCTAACAACAATGAAGGACGCGAGCCCGTATTTTTTGCTCATTAACTAAGCTCAGAAAAAGTATTGAATGCCGGAATAACAAGCCGCCTTTTTTACCTCATTTAACCTCCACTCTGTATTTTCTTTATTTTTTTTTCTCTCTCGAAAATTCCGATTCGATTATGAAACAGAATTGATCCTAATTAATGCAACGACAAAGGAACTTTAACGATAATGAATTTCCTCCCCCGCGCGTTGTTGTTTTATTAAAATTATATTCGCGGTCGGCTCGAGTGGCCACACACTTGACAGTTTCAGTTTTAGTTTCGGTTTCGGTTTTCGAAAACCTGAAAGGGACGAGTGCCATCGAGATACGCGCGCGGCAAATATGTTTCCGGGTTCCGGTATGCGAGCACCGTACGGAAGTTTCCCCCCTTTTATGCTATTATTAGTAGTGTGCTTTTATGAATTTACTAACTATGATTATACGGTAACGATTCTGCCGGTTATCTGTTTTAATTTATTATGCTTCAGAATGTAATATGAATAGAGTTGTTTTTTTGTTTGTGTATTTATGCGGCATTCTGTAAAGTACGTGGATTTTATCCCACAAGAGCCACTGCAAAAGTAATTTGTGCTGTTATGAAATATTTTGCCTTCTTATGATTTTATATCATAAATTAAAGCGATGAAAGAATACTGAAAAAAACAAAGAGCTCGAAAAGACACAAAGAACGCTCTGGAAATTACTGAGAAGTTGCTGAAAACTACAACAAAAAAACACTCTAAAAGGGCGTCCGCAGATTATTCTCAACATAAAAGGTTCTGTTTTTAATATATAATTATTTGAAAATTAATTTTTTATATCCTTTTGTTTTTAGAGTCTTCAATTGTCAACCTGTCAGCGTTAAAATAATCTATTTTGTTGTTTTTATATTTAGTTTTCATATTAGACATAACGAATTATACATTTCTAGAGAATGAAAAAAAATCTCTTTTCAATGGTACCATAGCCAACTATGACCCCCATAAGAAAAAACAAAGTTGACCCTTGTAACTCAAATATGAAAACAATTTTCAAAAATCTGAGTATACTAATTCCCATTAAAAAGATGCTATAAGAACATGCACATTAAACTCGACATTCTCTGAAAATAAATGAGCTATAACAGAAAATGAAAAAATCAAAAATGCACCCAACTACATAAAATATTAAATGTTGTTTTATGGGGTTTAGTGAAATTTTAGCTAAGGAGTATTTCATCCCATTTAAGCAAATCTCTATATGTTATAATAACGGAGATCCCTATGTTGAGAATGAATCCGAGCACACCCTGCATACTGAATGTATTTTAAGAAAACAATGAAAAACACTACAGTGAAGATGCAGAGAAGACACATTGAGTCGTTCTGAAAGTTAAAGTCTCTGGTAAAATTTTGAATAGACACTGAAAGAATAGGTATCGAGAAGACACTGAAAAAACTCTAAAAAAAGAAGATACTAAACAGATTTTAAGAATACATTGCAAAACATTGCAGAGAAGATACACTGAGATCTTTTGAATTCAGACGTTGCTGGGTAGATTTTGATTAAACAATTGATCTCTATATGTTATAATAACGGAGATCCCTATGTTGAGAATGAATCCGTGCACACCCTGTATACTGAATATATTTTAATAAAACGTTGAAAAACACTACAGTGAAGATGCAGAGAAGACACATTAAGACGTTCTGAAAGTTGAAACCACTGGAAAAATTTTGAATAGACACTGAAAGAAAAGACATCGAAAAGACACTAAAAAATTCTGATATAAAAAATACTACACAAATTTTAAGAATACATTGCAAAAAATTGCAGAGAAGATACACTGAGATCTTTTAAAGGTAGAAGCTACTGGGAATATTTTGATTAAACATTGAAAGAAAAGACATTGAAAAGACATTGAAAAGACACTAAAAAACCTTGAAAGAAATGATACATAACATTGCAGAGAGTATATACTTAGATTTTTTAAACGTAGAAGTGACTAGGAAGATTTTTAATAGACACTGTGGGTCAGTGAAAATATACTAAAGATGCATTATAAACAATAATCCGAGTAGACACTAAAATATATTGAGATGAAATGCACTCGGAAAACTCTAATTCAGAGGCTAAGATTTACGGAAAGAAAATACATAATGTAAAGTTGAAAAGTAAATGGAAAGATTTTGAAAAAACACTGGTATACACTGAAAGAAAAGGCAGTGAGCGTAGGTTTCAGCCGCCCGGGGTGGAGGCCAAATTTTCCGCCCCTTCATTTAGGTATTTAAATCTAAGACTCCAAAATGTACAGCAATTATAAAGTTCTTTACGGCAAGAATACATTTAATAATAAATGAATCAAGTAATCCTTTTTATAAGCTGGTTTATTTTAATCACCAGATGTACATTTTGTTCACCTGGCAGGGTTCGGAAATATCATGATCTTTATATAAATATCAAAATATCGGATATATATATATCGATATGTACCCGATATACAGGGTGGGCCACGAATAACGCCCATTAAAAGTTTTCGGGATTCCTGACAGAGGAAAAATTTGAAAAAATTCTACATTGCACGGTTGAATGCGATCACCTCATGGAAAATATTTCGACTTTCTATCACTTCCGGTTGTACCGGAAATGGCTACCAACTTTGTTATTTTAAATAGAACATTCTATATATTAATTTTTTTTAGATTCCCCGTTCAATTGTCTACCCTCTCATATGAATTTATGTCCACTTAACTCTTACAGTTTTTGAGTTAAAAATTTATTTGTCAAATATTGACCTCAAATAGACGTTTTGAAAAATGCCTATAACTTTTAGTAGGGACAAGATAGACAGACGAGCGGCATCTTGAATTGTTACTCATAGATCCCTCTAGAATTAAAAAAATTGACATCTGTCAATTTTGACAATAGGTATTTCAAAAATGTCAATATTTCAGTGCCCACTTACAAACATCATAATTCAATGTTTTCAAATGGAATGACCAATATTTTATCTGATATGGTGATTGGCAAGACAATTTGCAAAATTAAAGTATTATGTCTCCCTATATCTAAAGCAAATAGTTTTTGAGTTATTTCGAAATTTCTTTCCTCCCAGAATGCTTGCACAATTGAATAATTCCTGTACTATTCAAAATTGACAGATGTCAATTTTTTTAATTCTAGAGGGATCTATGAGTAACAATTCAAGATGCCGCTCGTCTGTCTATCTTGTCCCTACTAAAAGTTATAGGCATTTTTCAAAATGTCTATTTAAGGTCAATATTTGACAAATAAATTTTTAACTCAAAAACTGTAAGAGTTAAGTGGACATAAATTCATATGAGAGGGTAGACAATTGAACGGGGAATCTAAAAAAAAATTAATATATAGGATGTTCCATTTAAAATAATAAAGTTAGTAGTTATTTCCGGTACAACCGGAAGTGATAGAAAGTCGAAATATTTTCCATGAGGTGATCGCATTCAACCGTGCAATGTAGAATTTTTTCAAATTTTTCCTCTGTCGGGAATCCCGAAAACTTTTAATGGGCGTTATTCGTGGCCCACCCTGTATATATATATATATATATATATATATATATATATATATATATATATATCAACTTCTTGATAATTATTCTTGTTTATTTCTTTCTTAGTTATTCAGAAAGGTTTTGTTTTTTGTATACATATTCCAACTGTATGTTGTAAATCTTCAGATATTAATTGTTTTTTTTTAGGTGTATAACTTAAAGCTTTAATTGAATGTTTTTCAAAGAGTTCAATTTGAAGCTTCAAACGAGTGTTTTTCTTCGATTCTACAAATGCCTTTAATTTTAAGTTTCGAACGAGTGTTTCCACTCCCAGATTAAGCATGAAGTAAAATTTCGAGTTTAGAAAAGTCTTAAAATTTGGTTTGGTCGTGTAGCGCGTAGCGCTACGCGACCAAACCAAATTTTCAGGCTTTTCTAAACTCGAAATTTTACTTCATGCGCCAAGCGTATAAGACACCGATTTCAAGTGAACTTTGCGTGTTCACAATATTTAAGTGTTGTTAGTATTTAATACGGGTGGCGCATTAAGTAAAATTTCGAGGTTAGAAAAGCCTGACATTTTACTTCATGCTTAACCAGGAAGTGGAAAACACTCGTTTGAACCTTCAAATTAATACCTCCTAAAAAAAAGTACGCATATTTATACTTAAACGAAAAATTTCCTGTTTGATACACATACTTTATTCATTTCATTTTCATTTGCTGCAAAAAAAGGAAGTGGTTAAGAAATTGAAAAAAATTAACATTTAAGCTGCTTTTAAATTGTAAAAATATTTGGTCCCAATCTGAAATGTTAAATTTCCCTGACTTTCCCTGATTTAAGTTTTGTCTTTCATGACTTTAATTTTTGGTTAATCATTTGTTGTTTAAGATAATTTGAATGATTTTTTTAAATAATTTAATATTATATAATGTGCATATTTTAAAGATTTCTGTCATTTCTAGTTAATTTTATCAATTAGTGTTCGTTCGATTTTATTATAAGCATTTACAGAACTTATTGTTGTCATTACTATTTTAAATATTGACAATTTTCATTATTATTTTCAGTATAAATTATATAAATTTAGACAATAACGATTTCTATAAATATTCTCAAATTTTATTCACTTTAAGAATTTTTCAGATTTCTGTAATTGTAGACAACATTGGAATTTTTCATGATTTTATATTTTAATTTACTTTGACAATATTGGTAACTTTTTAAAATTGTGTTTATGATTTTTATGATTTTATATTTTAATTTACTTTGAAAATATTAGTAACTTTTTAATTGTGTTTATGATTCTTGTAAATTGTCATCAATTTTGATATTTTGTATAATTTCTTTATATTTTGTTATTTTTTAATGTTCAATTAGTTTTCAGGCATTCGTTGTATTTCAAAATCGTTCAATTTGAATGTCTGCTAGATTAAGCATAAAATCAAATTTCATGTTTAGAAAAGCCTGAAAATTCGAAATTTTACTTTATACGCCACTCGTATAAAATACTGATTTATCTATAGACACTATAAAGCAAAACTCTCATTATTGTAGCCCTGATTAGTCATTTAAAGACCAAAATCTAACTATTTTAATCATTCTTAGTCGTGTTAAAGCTAAAATATGACGATTATAGTAGACATAATTCAATTTATACGTAAATTCTGGATATTATAGTCATCTGTACATACTTTAATATCAGCATTTGACTATTATAGTCAGTATAAAACCTATATACAACAATTATACTTATTTTAAGTCCATTTAGTATGATAATCTTCCTAATAGAGTAATCTGTACCAAATTAAATGCAAAAATCTCACTAGTATCGTAAAATTGATCATTACAGTAATGCGCAGTCAATTTAAAGTTAAAATATGCTTATTTTACTAACTTTTAGTTACTTTAATAGCCAAATTTGACTACTATTGTGATCTATATTATCTGTAACTGACTATTCTTTTATCTATAGTTATATTAACGTCAAAATCTGACAATATGATATGTGAATGAATTTGAGTTACGTGATAATGATAATAACTTGAAATAAAACACATTTAACCTTTCTTTACAAATTTAATCTTTACCAAGAATAAAGAAAGAATAAATTTGTGAAGAAAGGTTAAAAGTGTTTTATATCAAGTATGATATATGGTTACTTTAATGTCATAATCTTACTATTACAGTCATTTGTGGTCACACTAATCCAAAAATCTGACTGGTTTAAGTCATCTATATTTATTTTCAAATACTTTAAAGTCAAAATATAATTATTCTAGTCGTCTCCGGTTTTAAATCATTTTTTAAAATTTGTGTGGGGTTTTATTTTACGTAAACTTGTCAATGTTGTATTTATTACGAACTGTGTAATAAGTTTGCTGAAAATGTTTGTTACTAGTTTTTAGTCAAGTTTGGTAATTTTATCATAAAAAATAATATTGTCCAATTTTCCTGCTAAAATATAAATTTTTGTGTTTTTGTCAATTTGTGCTAATTTGAACAATTTTGAAGATTTATATTATTGTTTGCTGGTTTTACAGATTTTTTTTAAAATACTAATAAATATTATTTAAAATTTGAAAATATTATTTTAATTAAAAATTTATGATTTTTGTACATTTTTAAGATATTTGTTTTTTTAATTTGATTTATTTCGAAATTAACTATGTTAACGTTTTGTTTGGTTTCAATTCGATTTATTTATTTTATTTGATTCAATTTATATATTTTATTATATTATATTATGTATTACAATATGTGCTTAATATTATGTTCTGAGTTTAATATTGTACACACATGTTATCTGCTTTGTTTAAAGGCGTTTTCCTTAAATAAATAAATAAATAAATAAAAACAGATTTCACCTTTTTACAACAACATAATAATAATGATATCAAAAAATAAACTAAATCCATGAAAACATAAGATTACATAAAGTTAAAGGATAAATTAATTAAAGGCACTTAGTTTGTTTCACTATTTGTTATTTAACAAAGAGTGCAACAATCCAAGTGCTTTTAATTTATCCTTTAATATTATTACAAAATGTTTCACCAAGTGATAAATGAAAAAGTTATTCAAGAAATATAAGATTACATTATTTTTTCTCTAAAAAAGGCGTCAATTATTTTTAAATTACCGAAAATTTACTAGGAAACTAACAAAACCTCATTGTTGAAAATTCCCGAAAAGTAACATTTTTAAAATTCATGAAACTGTATTTTTTTCAATTAGTGATAATGATGCAAATTCACTAAAACTGCAAACATTTTAAAGATTGACGAAAATCTTGATGTGGTGTACCGGTGGTAGGTCAAATAACTCCACCGCAATAAACTTAACAACGCTTTATTATATATTTAATCTGTACATACATCGATACACATCGATTAACGGTCGGACACATACTGACGATCACCCCTGCGTGCATCGCCGATCTCATTGACGCATACACAAAAAAAACACTATATAACCTACTTAAATATACAATAAATATAATTCAATATACCACAATACCTTCCTCCTAACAAAAAAACATATATTTTTGTTACAAGTTTTACAAGTACATAATAAACTTTAAAAAAATCGTAAGTTAACCTAGAGGGTTTTTTAACTACGCGTTTTGGCCGTTCACTGAAATTATCACTTTGCACTGCAGTCGTTATATCACTCTCCGTATTTTCAGCGACTTCTGGTACTTTATTATCCTCTACAGGAATTTTATTTTGTTTAAAAGGCGCAAATTTCCTTATTTGATTTGTATGTCTTTTACACATCACATCAGAATCTTCATGTCTTACTTTGTATAAACATGAACCAATTTGTTTAATAATAATGCCTTTCACCCATGCTGGTTTAGTTACATTATTTCTATAATCTCGCATTAATACAATTTCGTTTAATTTAAAAGAAACATTTCTACTGCCTTTAAACAATTTTTTTTTGCTTTTCTTGTCCATTTGCTATATTACTCGTTAAGTGTGCAAACTATAAGAAGCGTAAGCTTATTTTCTCGAATTCAAATAGTTTTGAATTTGAATTTATCTTGTTTGAACTGTACCGTAAGGTAAATAATAAGGTCTCACATTCTTCATGCCTGCTAATGACATAATCCCCTTTTTTTACCTATAAATACCGACCATCATATTCACTCATTCCATTTCTGTGTACCTGTTCATTCCACACACAACACTTTTTCCAAGTAAGTTTTTTTTTAATTTAATTCCTATTTTTTTTTTTTTAAACGTCATAAGCAAAGCTATACTGAAGAGAGATAAATCTCGAAACGCGTCTATTGATGGCCTAAGACATTAGTTTTAATCCAAGTCCATTCACTTCTAATTTGTTGCTATCTCTCCTTTTATTTAAAATTGTATTGTTAGTTGGTTTGAAGAGAATTTGACCTAAACGTTACATATACTTTAATAGAGCGTTGTGGGCAGCTTGGTGGTGTAGTGGTTAGAGTGTTGTACTGCCACGCCACGGACCGGGGTTCAAATACCGGCCTAACAAGTTGTCTGCATTTATATAGGTTAGGATAAAAATGCCAAACACTCCGTCTTCTCGGATATGACGTTAAATGCATGTAGGACCCGTGTACTGCCTGGATGTTGCGTGCACGTTAAAGATCCCTACCGGTGGGTTGGAACTCCCACCGGATTCGGCAAAATTCCCGGATAGCTGAAGACCTAATCTCCGGCGTCATGATTGGCCTTAGCAGCGGAAATAGATGACGTAAAACCCAAAAAAAAAAAAAATAGAGCGTTGTAACAAATCAAATTAAATAAGATTTTAAATATTTCATTGTATAATTCAATATCCGGAGGTGTATTTGCACGGGAAGTAGTTGTTTCAATGGATATTTATCGTCTTAAATTGTCTTATTAATTAAGACACTGTTTGCATTTTCACGAATAGTTTTTTCGTAATTTTATATACTATGTTTAAAGTGTGCAAACTATAAGAAGCGTAAGCTTATTTTCTCGAATTCAAATAGTTTTGAATTTGAATGTATCTTGTTATAATAGTAACAGGTGAAAATCCTGTAGTACAATGAGTAATATTGCGATAATCGAAAAGAAAATTGTTTAAAACTAGATTAAGATCCAAAACTTTATTTTGATCTAAAGCCCTTTTTAACGCAAATTTTACCGTCTTTACTGAGTTTTCCGCTGCACCGTTTGATTGCGGATGATATGGCGCGCTCGTCTTGTGCCTAATACCATTTAGTCTCAAAAAATCTTGAAACTTTTCTGAGGTAAATTGCCTACCATTATCGCTTACGATTAATTTTGGTAGACCAAAACGAGCAAATGTGGTTCTCAAAATTTGCACTGTCACTTCAGATGTAATATTTTTAATAGGAAACACTTCCAACCACTTTGAAAACGCGTCTACAATTATTGAATAGTACACATTCCTAAATGGTTCCATAAAGTCTATATGGATACGTTCCCATTTATCCTCTGGTATTGGCCATGGATTCAATCGTACTTTTGGTGACTGGTTGCGTAATTTGACGCAACTTTCACAATTATTAACTACATATTCGATTTCTTTATTCAAACCGGGCCACCAAAAATATGATCGAGCCAGACTTTTCATTTTTACCGTTCCTAAATGTGAGGTATGTAACTCCCTTAATAATGCGGGTCTTAAACTTTCTGGTATGATCAATTTATTGTTCCACATTAAACAATTATTTTCTTCTGACAACTCATTTCTTATTTTGTAATATGATTTTAAATTATTTTTAATTAAATGAAATTTAGGCCAACCTACTTTAAGATATTTTCTTAATAATAAAATATTATTATCATTTTTACTAGCATTTTGCACGATTTTGAAATCTATAGGAAAATTTACATCCATATTAAAAAAATGTGCATAGTCTATATCTGCGTTGTCATGTATCTCCTTATTGGCAATAGGCAGGCGAGATAAACTATCCGCCACATTATTTTCTGACTTAACAAATTCAATTTTGTATTGAAAACTAGATAAAATTTTAGCCCATCTTTTGAGTCTATTTGCTACATACTGTGGAATTCCCTTTACAGGACTGAAAATTGCTAACAACGGTTTATGATCCGTTACTAATATAAATTGTCTAGCATACACATATTGATAAAACTTAGTTAAACCAAAAATTATCGACAAACCCTCTTTCTCGATTTGAGAGTACTGTTTCTCGGCTGCTATTAAAGTTCTAGATGCATATGCGATTGGCCTGTCTGTGCCATCCTCCATAATGTGAGATAACACCGCACTAATCCCATAAGCAATAGCATCTGTAGTTAATTTTAATTGTAAATTTGGATTATAATGAACGAGTACCTCATTTTCTGATAATAATTTTTTAGTTTCTGTAAATGCCCTCTCACACTCTTTATTCCACTGAAATCTCACATCTTTTTTTAATAGACGATATAATGGATATAATATAGTTGAAATATTTTTAATAAATTTACTATAATAATTTACTAAACCAAGAAAAGATTTCAGTTGGGTTATATTTTTAGGTACAGGTGCATTAATCATTGCCTTAATTTTATCTTGCGAACAATGTAATCCTATCTTATCAATAATATATCCCAAATAGCATACTTCCTGCTAAAAAAAACTACATTTATTTAATGAAATTTTTAAACCTGCTGACTGCAGTCTGCTTAAAACTAAATGTAATCTATTTAAATGTTCCTTTTTATCTACTCCCGTGACTAAAATGTCATCCAGAAAACAAGCAACTCCATCCACCCCTTGCAAAAGTGAATCCATTATCTTTTGAAATTTACTTGGGGCACAAGAAATTCCAAATGGCATTCTAGTATATTGGAATAATCCCTTATGAGTGGATATAGTTACATATTCTCGAGATTTATCATCCAAGCAAACTTGTTGATAAGCTTGTGATAAGTCTAACTTGGTAAATTCTTGACCCCCCTGTAATTTAGTAAATAATTCCTCTATACGAGGTAAGGGATATTTATCTACCTTCAGTGCTGGGTTTATGGTTACTTTAAAATCCCCACAGATCCTGACTGAACCATCTTTCTTTAAAACTGGTACAATCGGTGTACCCCATTTGCAAAAATCGACGGGAATAATGATTCCTAGATTTTCTAATCTCATTAACTCTATTTCAACTAATTTTCTGAGAGCAAATGGTATCGGCCTTGGACGAAAAAATTTCGGTGAGTAGTTTTCCTCAATTTCTAAGGTAATAGTGCCCTTATTAAAAGTTCCCAGTCCGGGGTTAAATCAATCTTTAAATTCCTTAATATGAAGGTTACTGGAATTTGCTAAATAATTAATTGGCGCAATTCCAAGTTTAAATAAATTTAAGAAATCTCGGCCTAATAAAGGATTTCCTCCGTTTTTAATTACATACACTTTTAATGTAAACATTTTATCTCCGTATTCAAATCTCAATGGACAAATTCCGAGCGGAACAATTTTATTTCCGTTATAACAAATTAACGTTTTATCCACTGGATTTAAACTGAATTTATTAAAATATAACTTATAACATTTGTCATTAATAGCCGTAATACTTGAGCCTGTGTCCACCTGGCAAGTAAATGAAATATTTTCAATTTGTACATTAAGTGTTACTGGCTCATTATTGTTATTATTGTTCTTCGCAAAAATATTTAATTTAGACATTTCGTCAATAAAGTTATGGGAATTTCTATCTGAGTCTTTACTAAATGGTCTCTTACCAGTACATACGTTCGCTAGGTGTCCTTTTTTATTGCATTTGTGACAAGTGCGCTCGCGAAAATGACACTCCTTTGTTTTGTGATTTTTCCTGCCGCACACTTTGCACTTTTCACTAAAACATGCTGCGTTGCTCGTACTGTGTGATGATTGGTGCTTCGTTGGTGACGTCATTAATGTCTGCCTCCTGCTTGGCTGGTGTCGAGTCACATGACTGTACTTTGTTTCCGTTTTCACTTCGGTGGTCAAGTTGACGTCCGTGTTGAACTTTGCCGCCATCTTTAACTCTGCAATTTCCACACACTTGGCAAACGTGACATCTAATTTCTCCTCGAAAAGTCGATCTTGCATAGCTCCTTTCTGAAACCCTATTACGAATTGGTCTCGCATAGCCTCCTCGATCCTTGCATTTTCGAAGTTGCAATTTACTGCAAGGCTGCGAACACGTGCTGCCCACAATTTTGCAGTTTCATTACCTTTTTGAGCTGCGGTGTAAAACCGATATCGAGCTACAAATGCACCCACACTGACTTTGAAATGATCATCCAGTTTTTCAATCAATTTATCATAGGTACAATCCTCAGGCATGGAAGGTACGCATAAGTCATATAATAATTTATATGCATCTTCTGATAACGCATTTAGAAGTATGGCCCTTTTCCTCTCCATAGCGGTGATGGAATTTGCGAGAAAATAATTGCTCAATCTTCTTTTGTAGATTCCCCAATCTGCTGATGTCGGCACTTACTTCGTCCGTCATTTTGTGTTCTCGAACAACGTGCCGAAATGTTTACTTCGCCGATTATTATGAACCGAACTTTCCTTAGCACCTCACCACGTTCGCTTTTAATCCTCGTCGCCACTGTGGTGTACCGGTGGTAGGTCAAATAACTCCACCACAATAAACTTAACAACGCTTTATTATATATTTAATCTGTATATACATCGATACACATCGATTAACGGTCGGACACATACTGACGATCACCCCTGCGTGCATCGCCGATCTCATTGACGCATACACAAAAAAAAACACTCTATTTTTAACCTACTTAAATATACAATAAATATAATTCAATATACCACACTTGACAACAATCAAGTTCTTATAAAACAACTAAAAACTTGAAAATGTATCGATCATTCTCTAACAACACCCGTTCAAAAATATAAGTATATGAGTTCTTATAAATTAAATTTTCTGACAGTTAAATTTTCTATAATTTTCAGTAGAAATTCATTATAAAAACCTGCAATAAATTAAATTTTCCTTATCCCATTGATAATTAACGTTCCTTAAGATTATTATTTACACCCTCCAGTTCTCCACAACGCAAAAGAAATTGAAATCAACCGGAATTGCGCTTACCGCAGTCGGAATTCATTCAAAAAGGTGATTTATACATTTTAATCACCCGCGCGCTGGGTGATTAAGGTGTCTGATTTCCGGTTGTAATTTGTCAAATGCCGGAATCCGCGGCAAATAAAAGAAAATTTAGTGGTCCAATTAAAGCGCTTAACCCAAAAGATATATGCATTAGAGACGTTCTTTAATTAATAAACCGAATGAGGGGATGATCTTGCCCAATCTCGCGCGCCGATCGGAAATCTAATTTTAAGATTGATTAATTATTGCGCGCATACCTCGCGGCCCGAGTGGTTTCAATGACCTTTAAGATGGGCGGTTCGGTATGTCTAATGAATTTTCAGTTAACCACTAATTTCCGGATATCCTCCTTCCTTCATTGTTCACTCTGTTTTAATCATCCCTATCAAACTACAATTGGAATTCACGAACCAATATCTCCCTTTTTTTATTCTTAATACAAAAATACAAATTAACGTATAATTACAGAGTTTTTCTGTTGCATTTTACTTTACATCGGAAATGTATCCTTTTATCTTAAATATATTTCCTATTTATCAAATACATTTCCCTATATACCGCTACAGATCAAAACCTTATCACAGTTTGTCAATTACATTTCACTTCTCAGCAAAATGACTGCAGTTTGTCAAAAACTGCATCTTAGCAATGAACTAAGAGGATTCCTTATCCGGAGAAAGGATGCTGGTGTAAGTAGTATTACATACGGTGAATTTTTCTTCTAGGTAAACATATGCATAAGCTATAAATTTTCCGACATTCGTTGTTTTTTAAAGGAGTCCGATTTGAAGCTTTAAATGAGTGTTTTCCACTCCCAGACTAAGCATGATGTAAAATTTCAAGTTTAGAAAAGCCCCGTGAACAAATTTTCTGGGCTTTTCTAAACTCGAAATTTTACTTCACATAAATTTCATAATATTTTAGTGTTTTATACGCGTGGCGCATGAAGTAAAATTTCGAGTTTAGAAAAGCCCCGTGAAAATTTGGCTTTTCTAAACTTGAAATTTTACTTCATGCTTAGTCTGGGAGTGGAAAACACTCGTTTAAAGCGTCAAATTGAACTTAAAGAAAAACAAGGAATATCTAAAGATTTACAGAAAATAGGCTGAATTTGGAATACGTATACTTAACAAAAGAAATTTACGCTTTAAACGAGTGTTTTCCACTCCCATACTAAGCATGAAGTAAAATTTCAAATTTAGAAAAGCCCCGCGAAAATTTGTCGAGGGTCGCGCAGCGACCCGAGACAAATTTTCACGGGGCTTTTCTAAACTCGAAATTTTACTTCATGCGCCACGCGTATAAAACACAGATTTCAAGTGAAGGTTAAATATACATAAAATTCACAATATTTTAGTGTTTTATACGCGTGGCGCACGAAGTAAAATTTCGAGTTTAGAAAAGCCCAGAAAATTTGTCTCGGGTCGCTGCGCGACCCGAGACAAATTTTCACAGGGCTTTTCTAAACTCGAAATTTTACTTCATGCTTAGTCTGGGATGAAAAACACTCGTTTAAAGCTTCAAATTAAACTTAAAAAAAAACAAGGAATATCTAAAGATTTATAGAAAATAGGCTGAATTTGGAACACGTATACTTAACAAAACAAACCCTTGTATGTATATATACAAATTAAATATTTCCAGGAGAAAGTTATTGTTGCTGCAAAAATGTTCAGCAAAAATATTATAGGGAAAAGTGTTTCCTGTATAGTGAAACTCAATTCGTAAATCGGGAAATCATTTGGCAAATATTTGACAAGGTAAAAGATATTTGGGATCTAGTGAATCTCATTTGATCAATAGCGAAATGCAATAGAAAAACCCTGTATATCAACAATATTCTGATGTAAAAACCATACTTGTTATCTAAACCCAAACGATTTAAAATAAATTATTTTGCTTATATTTTACGCCATCATTTCTAGTGGAAAAATGCTAGAAAATTCAATTTAGACCTGTAGTACCTACACAAATTAATATCTTATTTGAAATACAGAACCAGTCAAAATGTTAACCAATGCTTCAAATTTCTAAGTAGAATACAAAGCAAGTCGCAATGAATAAACAACTAGGTTAATAATAAAAGTGAAACAATTGTTCAACACTTATCAAATTTAATCGCACTTACTAATTAAAAACGATTCTATCAAGAATGCTTTAAATTCTCCGCTGCAGACTACGCAGAATACAGAATGAGTCAAAATGATTAAAGATGATTTTAATTTCTTACCGCGGACCACACACCCTACAGAGTTAGTCAAAATGATTAAAGATGATTTTATTTTCTCGCCGTAGACCACACAAAATACAGAGTGAGTCGAAATGATTAAAGATGATTTCAATTTCACGCCGCAAACCACACAGAATAGAAAGCGGGTCGAAATGATTTTTATTAATATAGATCTTATTAAAAGTAACGGCGCGAATACAGAGGGAGTCGAAATGATTTTTATTGATGTAGATCTTATTAAAAGTAACGGCGTGAATTTGAAATAATTGTTCATCTCTTCACCTACTTTCTAGTTGTAATCAATAACGAAGCATAGAGCTTTAAGAATTCTTTGAGCTACACCATTAATTTAATCCCACTTAACAATTAATCATTTTTTCCTCATTATTCTTAAGGCGTGTAAGTAATTATATCTCAAAAACGATTCTATTAAAACCCGAACAAACGAAATATATATAAAAAAAAGAAAAACTTCTCAGTTATTTATCACTTCGGACAATCCTGCGGATTATACTCATAACGTTAGTGTTATTGTTGCCTTCATTGCACTAAAAGCATCGATCACATAACATTTCCTGGCCAATGATTCACACGTTCGGACACAAAAGCGCGAACACCACATAAAGAGAAAATCCATTTGTGCGGCGTTCTTTTATTTATTTTATTTTTTTTTCGTTTTTCCTTGTTGTTGCTATTCTTTCGACGCTCGGACAATTATATGCTTATTAAAATAAATTGGATTAATTAAAAGATAAGCGCCCGCGCTCGGGCTCTGTTTTTCGGCGGCGGTTTAAGGACCTTTCAAAGAGGATAATTATGTGAGTTTAGATTAGGGTAACCGGAATTTTACAAAAAATACGCGTGTGCATAAAAATGCGATAAAAACATTTTTGTTGTCGTTTTTTGTATGAGTTTTCTTGAATTAATTAATTCTTCATCTGACACTGAAACACGGTGAAACTAATCAGTCGGAACGATTCGAATCACGAATACTCGAGTAAAGGGTTCGTAAGAGAAAAATACAGGGAATTTTTCTTTTAAGTACACATCTCGATGTACTTGCGTAGATAGGGAAAAGTTTGAGTTGAGAAAAGCCAGAATTTGGATTTGGACCAAATCCAAATTCTTGAAAAAAAAAATAACGGCCAAACCAAATTTTCAAGCTCTCCTGAATTCGAAATTTTACGTCATGCGCTATGCGTATAAAACACTAAAATGTTGTGAAGTTAAAAATGTATATCTTTACGATACTGCTTTAGTAGTATATTTTGAACTATTTTTGAAATCAATGTATTATACGCGTGCCGCATGAAGTAAAATTTTGAGTTTAGAAAAACCTGAAACTATACTTCATGCTTAATCTGGGAGTGAAAAACACTCGTTTAAAGCTTCAGTTTGAACTTTTTTCAAATACGACGAATATCTGAAAACTTACAGTGATATAAATATTACAAATATATCAAAATATGTTCGCATTTCAAGAGTTGTAGTTCTTGTAAGTGAATTTTTAAAGACTACGAACTGACGTGGGACGGGGCTACGCCCCAGCGCAAATTGTTTTTTTATTGCTCATTATTTCTTTTGAGTAGAACCATAAAAGCCATTCTGTTGCTCTTCACTTACATTTGACACAAAAGATATATTTAAAACCTTTGTTGTCATATGCCTATATTTTATAGAACATAATCTTAGTTCTCCACTCATTATCCTCTTACGTGTATTTCAATATAATTTACAAATATTATTTACCTGTACAATTTATATACTCGTAGTTTCTATGTTTTCTATTTTTTAAACAACGTTGGCACCAATAAAATTTTTGTAGAAATTTTGAAATAAATCTCTTCATCATATTATTAACTATGTATTAGAATATGATTTTTTTTTTATTTAACCACATTTTTTTTAAATTTTGCCAAAATCGTTAATATATTTTACAAGTTTTATTAAGAATACGCAAATTTTCTCTAAATTAAAAAGTTTAATAAACTTTGAACATCTTTATGACTTGTTGTCACTTTACCGCTTCAAAGCGACAAAAACCCTTTGTGCTCGCTTCATAAATCGATTTTCGAGGAATTGTCAAAAATTCTTTCATTCATTCAAGTTAATAATATAATGCATGGTTGTCAATAATCAAGAATACTTCAGTATTCAGCCAAATTCAATGTGAAAAATGGTTAATAAATGGTGGAGAAGTACAATTAAGTTACAAGGTATGGTAAAAAATGTTCTACTTATTCAAGTATCTAAAAACACATTCGCACTTTATTTAACTCGTTTTTGGTGAATATGGCCCAATGAAGGTAAAAGGTTGGACAGACCTGCCTTAACCTGTACGCTATGAAGTGCACTGACATTTGAAACACTTTTTTTATATTATACGGAAAAAAAACCGACGAACAGCAGACAGCTTGACAGACTTATAGAATTTATTTGAAGAAACAAAAGTAAATGTGTTCATCGATTAAGCATTAAGTTTGATTATCTTCTTATATGGCTTCATATTTATTAAAGCATTTAATATTATCCTACAACGAGTGTTTTGCTCGTAGTGGTTTTTCTAAACTAAAAATAGTTACTTTATGTTTAAGCAAAATCTTAGATTTAAATCAATAAGGAACACAATAGTTCATCATTAAAAAGCATGCAAATATTTTAGAAGGGAAAATTACTGGAAATTGTAATGAAAGTGAAATTGTAATATATAAAGTTTTCAGAGAGGGTCGGTCGATTTGGTGTTCACGTTTGGAGAAGACACAGTGGCAGCAGCCAGCTTAAATAAAGGGTTAGCGCCGCAGTGACAGTCGGCAGAGTGGCAGGATATAAATCGGCAGAGTAAACAGCCCTTTGTGACTTCCCGAGTCGAACGAATAAGAATGAGTTTTCGGGCAGAGCTAAATTGAAATCACGCTTTCGGATTCAATCCGCACAGCGTACGTCCAAACACTCATTACTGAAACAATCATCTTTCAGACACTTGAGCCCCTCCCCTTTCTTTTTTTTTAATAAACACAGCTACTTGCAGAAATACAGTGCGATCATTTAAAACATGATTAAGAGTAGGCTTTGAGTTTTAAATAAGATAGTTAACACATGGTTCAACATATAACACGTAGTTCAACAGTCAACAGTTCAACACGTAGTTCAGCAGTCTGGGCAAAAAAATGCCGCCTAGTCTAAATAATAATTTAGATGATCGCACGGTATATATATATATATATATATATATATACAGAGAGTTTTATGTAACACCGAACATGTTTATAACGAGGATTTTTCTTTTAAGTATACATTAACATACGTTGTACATTTGCCGACGCTCGGTTTGTTAAAAGAATTTAATTTAAAGCTTAAAACGAGTGTTTTTCACTCCCAGGCTAAGCATGAAGTAAAATTTCGAGTTTAGAAAAGCCTGAAAATTTGGTTTGGTTGCGTAGCGCGAAGCGCGGAGCGGCCAAACCAAATTTTCAGGCTTTTCTAAACTCGAAATTTTACTTCATGCGTCACCGGTATACAACACTGTTGCAATGTAAAGCGGTGTGTTTTAAACTTTGCAATATGTCAGTGTTTTGTACCGGTGGCGCATGAAGTAAAATTTCGAGTTTAGAAAAGCCTGAAAATTTGGTTTGGCCGCTCCGCGCTTCGCGCTACGCGACCAAACCAAATTTTCAGGCTTCTCTAAACTCGAAATTTTACTTCATGCCTAGCCTGGGAGGGAAAAACATTCTTTAAAGCTTAAAATTAAATTCTTTTCATAAACCGAGCGTCAGCAAATGTACAACGTATGTTTATGTTTACTTAAAGGAAAAAATAAACTCATTTAGAATAACAACGGTTATCTAAAGATATACGGCATATAATCTATAATTAGGACATGTATACTTGAAAGAAAAACTCCCTGTATGTACAAGTTGAGGCATTAATTGCGATTGATTGTCTACAATTTGTTATAGTCATAAAGGCAATCCAATTTACACATAACTTGAAAATTAAACGTGTCTAATTGTATTGGTGTTACATAAACACTCTGGTGTTACATAAACACTCTGTATATATATATGTATATATATTTATTTATTTATTTATATATTTATTATCCAACAGTTTACAAAAAAAAACTAATTACAGGAAAAATTAAAAAATATATATTCGCGCTACATAAATTAGTGTAATATAATAACCAAATTATTAATAACCTAACAGTGCAATTCAGAATAATACTCCAACTATAATAATGGCCAAGGAATAGGAGCAATTTAATGATTTATTTTAAATTGTAAATACATATTCATTATGCTACTGTTAAGTTTTGTTTCTTGACAATCCACTGGCAATTTTATCGTATGAATTAATACGATCAAATTTCAAAGCTTATTATGATTGGACATTTTCTGAACCGCCCGTTATATAACATTGAATAAGTGTATATTGACAACAAAAAACTTAAAAAATGGAAATCTAGATTAAGTAACAAAAAATAATTATTATAAATGTAAATGACACAGGAGACTTGGAAGATCTACATTAAAGATATCAATGTCATTGGAAATCGAGTTTACAGTATTGCACATTGATATGATGGGAGAATTAAGATGATGAGTTAAATTTGTCCTATCACAATAAAAGGTATATTTGTGTCTGCTTGCTTTCCTAGGAACATTGAAATTTAATTTTGACAAGATGTAGGAGTCTCGTATGTCATTATGTACAATCTTATATATGAACATACTTTCAGCTATTCTACGTCTTTGTGCAAGAGAAGGAATATTAAATTCTTTTTGTAGTTCATGATTCGGGTAGCCTTGTATGGGGTAGTGATTATGACGTTTGTAGTATAATGCCTTTAAAAACTTCCTTTGAATATTCTCAATTTCGCAAATTCGTACATGGTGATATGGATTCCAAATTATGGAGCAATATTGAAGTTTGCTTCGAATGAAAGCATAATAGAAATTTATGAGTGAATCTATACTTGTAAAAGGTTTACCATTTCTTAAAATAAATCCTAACTCACTGTAGCTCGATTTGCACAAATATGAAATGTGATCATTGAAGTTCAATTTGTTATCGAAAAATATTCCCAAGTCTTTAAAAGTTGTTACAACTTCTAGAAGTGTTGAATCTATATTGTATGAATATTGAATGGGATTTAGCTTGCGAAAAAATGACAATGATTTACATTTGGCAATATTTAAATTTAAGTCGTTATTAATGCTCCACATGTGAAGATTAGTCAAATCACGTTGTAGATCCAAACAATCGCCCGCAGTATCGATTTTTTTAAATAACTTTAAGTCGTCCGCGTATAGTAGACAATTTGACTTGAAACCGATAACTATGTCGTTGATAAAAAATAAGAACAATAAAGGTCCTAGATTTTAGCCCTGGGGAACACCACTTGAACAAACAAACTTTTGAGATTTGACTGACTGGTAATCTACATATGCTACTCGATTATGCAAATAACTGTTAATGAGTTCTACTAAATTATTATCGAAACCAAAGTTGTGTAATTTTTTAATGAGTTGTCTATGATTTACTTTATCAAAGGCTTTGGTGAAATCGGTATAAATCACATTAACTTGAGAACGTTTATCGAGTGCACTAGACACAAAGTCAGTGAAATTGCACAAGTTTGTTGCTGTAGATTTATATTTTACGAAACCATGTTGATTTGGGATGATATGTAAGCTACCGTGATTGTATATGGCATTGTATAACATTATTTCAAATATTTTGGCAAAGTTGCATATCAGTGATATAGGCCTGTAGTTGGTAATTTTGTCAATTTCCTTTCCTTTGTGAATCGGAATAATTTTTGATATTTTCCAGGTGTCGGAAAAGACATTTGATTTTAATATTAGGTTGTAAATATGCAAAAGCGGTTCGGCCAAGATACTTCCACAATCGCGAACTATAACTGCAGGGATTTTGTCAGGACCCATTGTTAGATTTGCTCTGATTTTCTTGAGTGCTTTCGTGTAATTATCTAGAGTGAAGGATTTAATACTGAACATATTACATTCAGTGAAGCTAATTTTATCAGTTGAGGATGAGGCATGAGATGTATATACAGATGAAAAGAATATTGCAAATGCTTCGGTTATCTGCGCGGGTTCATTAAAATGCTGGTTGTCCAGTTTCATTCTTCCCGGTATTCTAGTAGTAGACTTTCTGTCATTAATAAATGACCAAAATTATTTAGGATCTTTTTTAATTTTTGATTCCGCTATTTGGACATAAGTATTGAAATCATTTTTTATATTATTTTTGACAATATTGCGATGTTTAGCTAAGTGGATTTTATTAAATGTAGTTTTACGTAATGTGTACTTTCGATACCAGTGTTTTTTCCGCCGGATACTACTTATAGTAAGTTTTGAAAACCATTTAGGGAACTTACTGGGTTTTTGGTGTATAATAGGAACGCTTTGAGTAATATGTTAATACAAAATGTTATACAATTCAACACATGCGTTATTAACGTCGGTATTAGTTATTATTGATGTCCAGTTGGTATCGCAAATTAGTTTGTATAATAAACTGATATTTGCTTTCTTGAAGTTGTATTTTGAAGCATCACATTCAAACGCTTTTGGTGATTTTGCAGTAAATGAACAGTTAGCGGTTAAGGCAGGGTGATAGCTAACTTCTAAGACTAGCGGAGAATCGCAATGAGATTCCGAACAGGTAATATTCTGAGAACAAATAATTAGGTCTAAAAGCCTTTCTTGATGATTATGAACATTATTAGATTGAAATGCAGAATTGAAGTTGATAAAATTTGATATTACATGCGATTTAGGGCATTGCATTTGTGGGAAGTTAGGTACGTAAAATCACCGAAGATTATAAAAGGCCTATCTAATGCTAATTGATGTTCCAATTCGGCAAATACGTACTCATATACAGTTATTGGCGTTTGGGGTGGAAAATATAAAGTTAACAAATAAAAAGGCTTATTGTATAGATAGGCTTGGATGCAGATGATGTCTATGTTGGAGTTGTTGGTAATACGAAGTTCTTCCGCCGCAATTGTATTGGAGAGTGCAATAAGTACGCCGCCACCACGGCCTGCCCGACGATCGGTCCTAAATACCTGGTAAGATGGTGGAAATAACTCCGAGTTGTGCAGTGATTCGTTCGCCCAAGTTTCGGTCAAAAAAATTATGTCAACTTCGTCTGCTGCTAGTATATTGTTGTAAAAAGTAAACGTTTTGGTGTTTAACCCCCGTACATTTTGATAGTAAAGTTTTACATGTTGCTGTTGGATCCTTGTACGTTTTTTTGTTTTATAATTTGAGGGATACCATTATAATATTATAGGAGTAATTCTTCGCCATTGTTTTTACGTAATTTAAAATCGCGTAAAATGCTCTTCTTTTTTTTCATGTTCACGGAGAGTAAGATCACGGTTTATATATACACCAGTACATTCGGTGTGTTCCCTTAATAGTTTGGAGTTATAAAGAATATTTTGTGCGATAATTGCAGATTCCAATAGAACCTTGACTGGACGAGGTTGTGAATCATTTCTTCTGGCACCTAGACGATAACACTTTGCTGTCCGTATTTGATAAGTTGGCGCATGCAGTGCTTTATACATTTCTACAAACATAGCATGTTACGGAACTGGGCTCGTTTATTACTTGTTTGCAGCACTTGCACTCCATAATGTTATGAAATGGAATACAATAAAGAAGGAATTAGGAATAGACAGTATTTACGATTCTTCTGCACTACGGGGCCCGTCGTAGTGACTGTTAATAAAAAAACACAGGTTCAATTAGGCCACGGATGGATAAACAAAAGAGTACAGAGGAATGAATTTTTTAATAATACGCGACCTTCGATACCCAATCGACACCAGTTATTTTTGTACGAATATGATAAATTTTCTTATCTGTGAACGATGGATTATATTAATGTATGTTAATCCAAATAATTGTTGATTGAAACTAAATAATTGCTTAACGCAATTTTAATTATACCCTGAGTGTAAAGTAGTCAGTGATCATGTACGAGAGATTTGATAATTTAAAATTATGTTTACCACTCGTACCTTAGGAAACCATGGAGTACATGTAGTACGTTCACGATACTAAGAATTCGTCTTTTTAGTATACATCAGTAGCGAAGTTAGCCTTCCAATTTTGGGAGGGCTCAAGCCTCAGGACCTTGGGAATCTACAGACGCGTTTCGAGATTTATCTCTTGTCAGTATAAATTACTTTATCTTTCAATACAATAAAATTTAAAATTACTAACAAACAGAGAAAACTTACTTAGGAATGGTGAAGTATGTCGTTCAAACATTTAACCTGTTCAACTCTTTAAGAAATAATTGGGATATTTTACTCAAACAAATCGTGTGCGTCTATCGTAATACTGTCCCCCTGTTTAATAATATCGAATGTTTCATACTAAAGTTGTAAATTTGTAGTAATACTTAAAATCGAGTAGTATCATTATACTTTACAATTTTGGTAGGGGTTTTTGAGTTCTCAGACCGGTACCAGAGTGAAGAGAATGCAATTTTATATCAAATGATTCCTTCTGGCCCTCTGAAAGCAGCGATGACCGCGCAAACTTTTAACAATTCTGGTATCTTGTCAAATTTTCATCGGTCATTGCGAATTGTGTTATAACTCATTAAGTATTCGAACTACAGAAAAGTATAACGTATAAAACATTGAGTTAATGTGAAGTTAATAAAGACGCACTTTAAATTTAGTTAAAATAACACAAGATCAATAAGTATCAAAATTATATTGTTTTTTTTGTTTCACCTGTGAATAATCACTAATTAAATGTTGATTTTTTTTAATTACACAATATTTGGCTTGCATCTTTCGGAAATTTAATGGCCTGCGATTCAAAGTCTTGTCCACGTTTTATTATCATTTGAGACACATTAAAAATAACGATGAATATCTGGATTTTTACGTCCTCTCTTACAAAATTTTAATTTTTTGATGAAAATATTCACTTTTTAAAAAGACAGTTAATATTCTCAGATGATGTTAGAATTAAACCTGCGACCTAATTTTTGTATAAAAGAGTACTACCGCATTAACCCATTAAGCGCCATTGATGCATAGACGCAACATTATTAATTTTTTGTCAAATAAAGTACTATATAAATCAATTTGTTATATTATATTATTTGACCTGACTTGAAAAGGTATGAAAAATGTAAATATTTTGTTATTTAAATATTTTGATTTTTACTTATTCAAAAAAAAAAAATGTTAGTGTATTTTTAACTTCACAATATTTTAGTGTTTTATGCGCGTGGCGCATGAAGTAAAATTTCGAGTTTAGAAAAGCCTGAAAATTTGGTTTGGCCGCTCCGCGCTTCGCGCTACGCGACCAAACCAAATTTTCAGGCTTTTCTAAACTCGAAATTTTACTTCGTGCTTAATCTTGGAGTGGAATCACTCTTTCTAAACTTCATACTGCACGTTTTTATATAAAATGACGAATGCCTGAAATTTTACAGAATATAAATTATGTATATTTAAAAGAAAATTCACAGTATGTAACACAAAAAGTCGTTCATAGATATTATAAAAATATGTTCAGAATTTTAGCTAAAATCAACTTATAGAGTTATCTCTATAATTACTCGGCCGTTAATGGGTTAATTTAATCAACGAAGTGAAGAAAACATATGTCTTAATTGATTTACCGCAATACCAGAAAAAAAATCAGCAAAATCCCGGTATATTTTAAAGAGCATTTACCTCGTATTCCAATCCCTAGTGACCAAATGCCGAGTTTTATACGTTTAAACTGCGATCGACTTTCATTTAATTTTTAAAAGTGTTCCCTCAAGTGATGTAAATAAATAATCAACCTTTATTTTTAAGAACTTTTTGTATATTGTATGAATAAATTATTGAGATAAAACATCTCTTGGAAATTGTAATATTCCCGAAAATTCAACAAAAGATAACTCGCAAAATTACTGCCCCGACATAAATCCCGCAACCCTATTCAAATAATTCTGGCGCGATAAAGAATGGTTTATGTGAATTAATAATTACGCGTTCGATTCGATTTAAATCACGGCCGATATATTTTGTACGGTCGCGTTTCGAATATCCCAGTGTCCCGGCATGTATTATAAATAAGTGGGAAACAATTCAAGGATAGATTAAATCGACCCTATAGGAGCGAGAACGGCCGTAGGGAAACAAGGACGCCCCTACCAAAGACTATGATGCAGGATAAGGCGAGGACTTCTGAGCTGAAGGCGAAAGGTCTCTGAGTCTAATTACCTCTCCAGAGATTCATTAATCACAAACTCGCGTAATTACATTCGCTAAGTTTATACATATTATAGCGCGCTTCTCTGCCTTAGACTTAAAGTCCCACTCGCGCTCTCTCTCTCTCTCCCTAGGCCTTTAGTATTCTTATTCACGCCGAACAGACTATTTCCAATCTGATAAAATGGATAACAGGTTTTCTTTCTAATTTAGTTTAATCTACTAAAATACTATGCTATTTTTTGCAACTTACAAAACTAATTAACACAAATTTATAACTTGGCATTTTTATAATATAAGATTTATTTTTTCATTAAAATATAATGAAATGCCAACAATACTTCATTGTAGAATATTTTAAAAATAGTATAAGCCCGTATTTTTCACAATCTACAACTTTTTTGGAACTTACAAAACTAATTAACACAATATCTATAATTAATTTCTTACTTAACCCGTGGTCAAACATTTTTAAATCTAATACTGGATGATTTAAATTAAATTTACATTAAAATACTTGGTTTGTTTCACTTATTTATATTTTCTCCGACTAGTTTCGACCATTGTTCATCTTCCTCCTTGAAGATGACCAATGTATTAATTAACACAAATTTATAAATGTTCTTCATTTAGTTACGTGAAGTGTTTTCTAATAATGATTGTAGTAATCTCTTTCTTCACTGATTAGTTTAATTTACTAAATTTACATTGCGAACACTATGTGTTCATTCTCAATAGTAATACAATTTATAACTTGGCATTTTGATAACATAAGATTTAGTTTTAGCATATTTTAACCCACTGAGCAAAAAACAAACAAATAATGTTATATCAACATTGAAGCAACATTTAACGTTGTTTTAATGTTGATGAAATATTACCTAATTGCTCAGTAGGAAGCTTCACGATATTCCAGCCTTAATTGTTTTTATACAAAAATATGGTGAATGCGCCGGGATTTTTGGTAATTTATACTAAATCTAACGTTCTTATTACAAACAAATCATGCCCTGAATTTCTTAAATTAGAAACACAAGTGCCAATTGCTTTTTGTATTTAAGAATTAAATATTTATTTCCCTCGCTGAAAATCAATCCCATATTTACAATACAATGCACACGAACAACCAAAACACGTTAAACTGTAATAAGTTAACAAACTAAATTTACATATCCCAGCACACCCACAACAACCAGAGATTCCTATTGGGGCCCAAAACTTGTAACTACAACATGTAAATATCGCCCGCGCGAGCGCTGTATTCGATAATAGAAACCCTCACCCCCTCACACCTAGACGCACACACTCAAACAACCTGCAATTAATTAGCGAAAAGGGCAATAAAAGTAATTATCAAGCTTGATAATCAAGCCGTAAATAATAATAAATAAGAATTTCTCGCAGGAGAACGTAATTTACGCATAATTTATCATGGTGGTTTGTGCAAGGGGTGAACAGGGCGGTGGAAAGGAAGAGACAAGTTCACAATTACAACGCTGTCACTTGAAAGTTTTCTTCTTCGGGAAAACTTAATTTACGGACTTTAAATTGTCGCCCCCCTGAGAACTTTTCAGATACACACGTACAAACAATCGATTGTCGTTTTGTTCGCCCCCAACCCCTAGCAAATAAAGATTTGTAAAGTTTTATTTTTGGGGTAAAAGGGGTGGTGATTCATGAATAAACGCGTTCATCACTTTTGTTTATTTATGCTTTTACATACATTCTTTTCAACATGTACAAACAACGTATGTGTTGAATCAATCTTTAGGATATATTAAAGTATCACTTTATTATTTGCAAACAAATTTTTATCAAATGAAATTATATTTATGAAATGGTCAATACTAAACAGAGCTGGGACGAATCTTCGTGAAAAGGATTCCAATCACGAATCCGAATCACCTAATATGATTCGAATCACAAATACTCGAATAAAGAATTCGTAGGAGATAAATATGATTCGAATCAAAGAATCCTGTTTTTTTGAATCACGAATACAAATCCTTTAAGAATATATTTGATTTTATTATTTTTTTCAACCTAATTATTTATTATTAACACTCAACATCGTTGATAACAGACTAAATATCTGTGTTACTCTGATTAAAGATGTATTTGTGTGTTTTGAACTTCACTTCAAATCAGTGTCGTGTACGCGAGGCGCATGAAGTAAAATTTCGAGTTTAGAAAAGCCCCGTGAAAATTTGTCTCGGGTCGCTGCGCGACCCTCGACAAATTTTCTACGCGGGGCTTTTCTAAACTCGAAATTTTACTTCATGCTTAGTCTGGGAGTGGAAACACTCGTTCAAAACTTCAAATTGAACTCTATTTTAAAATCGACAAATACCTGAAAATTATGAAAATAAAAAATTCACTGAATATCATTAAAACCGGGAAAGTAAGAGAAAAGCCATGGTATTTTATTCACATTGACCAAAACACTAACAAAAAAGCCATATGATATTATTGTATTTGCAAAATCAACAGGTATAAAAATTAATTAAATTAAATTTTTGCGATTACCCAAACACCAATCGCAAATTGGCAGTGACTGTCAGATTCTCATTTAACTTGAGCGTTTTGAGAATGATATTCTAAAATCTTTTACAAATAGAAGCAGTTTCAAGCAGAATTACCAGGAGATCAAATGGAATGATTAAAATACGAAATAATTAATTCATGAAATATTTCCAAAATGTTAAATGGCTAAGTACTAGTTGATGGCGGTACGTTGATGGCGTAGAGTGTGCATGTATCGGAGCGGTAGTGAAAATATTAAGTGGTTAGCAGTGCGAGTTTTTGAGGGAAAAGCGTGGGAGAGTGTTACAAGTTTAGCGAGGACTAGGGGCGCGAGTAATTAGAGTGTGCGAAGAGTCTTGTATAAGAACAGTAGAAACGGTGAGCGTGCACGTGGACATCGGGAAGGCGAGATTCGCGTGCGCGGCGGACTTGGTGGAAAAGAGGCGCGCGCTGCGGGTGTGAGTGGAAGGTGGAACGGCGGGAGTGTACGAGGCACGTATAGAAAGTGTTTAAAAAGCCCATTCATACTTGTATCTCGCACGTGACGGCCGAGACGCGGAATCAATGTCCAATAGGGCGCGTACGAGCAGTTGCGGCGATCTAAAACAATATTTCGAACAAGTAGGAAAAAAAGAAAAGCAGAGGGAAAAGGGTCAGAAGGAATGGAGGCGAAATTGGACAGAATTTTGGATAAATTAGCAACGTTGGAAAATAGAATGGAAGTTTCCAATAAAAATATAACGGAATTAAAAGAAGAAATAAAGCAGAAAGAACAAAAATGGGAAGTAGAAAAATCATCTCTTATAGAACGAATTGCTAAACTGGAAAAGGGGGAGGAGAGTAGGGAGAAAGAAAGAGGAAAAATAATATTATTATTAATGGAGTAGAAGATAGGGATGATGTTAAAGAAGTGGTGAAGAAGATGGCAGAGAAATTGAATGTCCCAGATTTTCAATTTGATGATGCATTTAGGCTAGGTATAGAGAAGGGGGCAAAAAAGCGACCGATATTGGTGAGGCGAAGAAACGGCGAAGACAAAAAGAAATTAATGGTGAAGAAAGGCGTATTAAGAGATACGAAGAGTGATGTGTACTTTGACGATGATTTGATGAAGAGCGAGAGGGAGGTACAGAAGAGGATTAAAGAGAGGGCAAAAGAGGAAAGAATAAGAGGCAACCAAGTCCAAGTGTTCTACCAGAAACTGCGCGTCGGAGACGAATGGTGGAGATAGCACAAGGAGAAAGATATGTTGATAAAGGAGGTGGCAGGTCCAAAAAACAGGGCGAACAAATAACTCAAAGAGTAAAAGCAGGGGGGGTGGGAAAAAAAAGAAGGGATAACGATAGGGTTTTGGAATGTGGCGGGAATAAAGTCGAAAGGACAGGAGTGCAAGTGGAGGAAAGATTTTGAGGAGTGGGTAATCGTTAAGGACGTAGTGGGGATAGTGGAGACCTGGATGGTAGAGAAGGATTGGAGGGAGGTGAAAGAATGGTTACCAAAGGGGTTTAGATCGGAGATGAAAGAGGCGACCAAATGTGCGAAGAAGGGAAGGGCGAAGGGGGGAATGATTGTTGGATGGAAAGAAGACAGGAAAGGGAGCAAGGGGGAGATGATGGAGGGATGTGAACGACTGGTGTGGGTGAAGTACCAACGAGGGGGATACAAGATGAATGTGGGGGTGTTATATGTGAGTAAAAACTGGGGAGACGTAAGGAGGGAGATTGATGAAAGAGCAGGAGCAGGAGGAAGGTGGATGGTGGGGGGGGGATTTCAACGCGAGAATAGGAGAAGCGGGGGGGGGACTTAAACGGGGAGAGAAGGAGAATGAAGGAGTGGGTGATGGAGGAAGGGTGGGAACTGTTAAACGGGTGCACGGAGGGGGACTGGGAGGGGTAGAAAACGTACATAGGGGCAAGAGGGGCATCAGTGATTGACTATGTAGTGGTGAAGGGAATAGCAAGAGGGGAGATAAGGAGTATGGAGGTAGAGGAGGTGTTGGGATCGGATCACCTACCGTTAAGGGTGGAGATGTGGATAGAGGAGGGACACGGGAGTGAAACGGAGCAGGAAAGTGAGGTTCTGGAGTGCGGGCTAAAAGCCATGGAGGATATGAGGAGAAAGTTGGGGAGGTCGGCACGATAGAGGAGATGGAGCGGATAATAGTAGGGTGTGGAAGAAAGAGAAAGGAGGAGAGAAGACGGGCGGATGCATGGTTTGATGAGGAATACAGGCAAAGAAGAAAGGAGCTGAGGAAGGCGGTGAGAGAGTGTGTAGGAGGCGAAGGGGAAGAAAGGAGAGTGGCGGAGGTAAGGAGGAGATATGAGGAGGTATGTGAGAAGAAGAAGCTAGAGGTGGTGGAAAAAGCGAGCGAGGATTTGAGGGAATGTAAGAACGAGGCGGAAATGTGGAGAATTTTGAGGGGAGGGGAGAGAAGGAGGCAGGTAGGGGTTTCGCTGAGGGAATGGACTAGGAAGTGCAGAGATGGAAGCGGAGTACCAGGGGAGATTGGAGAAAGCAGAGGTGGAGACAGAGGCTAAGAGGTCACGGAGGAGGAGGTGGAGCGGGCGTTCAAGGAAGTGAAGAGTGGAAAGGCGGCAGGGAGGGATGGTCTCAAGGCAGAGATGTGGGAGGAGATTGGGCAAAAGGGGAAGACGAAATTTAGGGAACTGTTGAATCAGATGTGGAGGGGGGAGGTGAGCTTGCCGGAAGAATGTGGGGTTGGGATGATGTGTCCGGTGTATAAGGGAGGGGATGAGAAGGAGGCCAGTAGTTATAGGGGTGTAACGATCACAAGTATTGGGTATAAGCTAGCAATGATGATAGTGAGGAATCGGATGGAGGTGGAGGTGGAGGAGAAGGGGATACTGCCAGAGACGCAGGGGGGTTTAGAAGGGGGTGGGGGACGAGGGAGCAGGTCTTTACCCTGGCGCGAATGGTGGAGAGAGTGATGGAAGAGAAAAGATGCATGTATGCGTTATTTGTGGACCTGAAGGCAGCATATAACTCGGTGCCGAGGGGAAGCTTGATAGAATGTTTGAGAAGGAGAGGGGTGAGTGAGGGGATGGTGGAGTGGGTGAGGAGAGTGTATGAGGAGACATGGGTGGTGGCGAAAGTAGGGAAGGAGGTGTCGGGGTGCTTTAGGACGTGGGAGGGTTTGAGGCAAGGGTGCCTGCTGATCCCGATGCTATTTAATGTATACGTAAGTGAATTGGAAGAGGTGATGAGGAAAGGGCAGGCGGAGGGAGTGGTGATGGGTAAAAGGAAGGTATGGATGCTGGCGTATGCGGATGTTGTGGTGTTGGTTGCAAGAGAGTATTAAGGGGTGAAAGAGATGTTGAAGAGAGTGGAGAGGTTAATGATAAAAGGGGAATGAATGTGAATGTAGTGAAAACGAAGTGGGTGAAGTTTAGGAATAAAGGGAGGGAGGGGAAGGTGAAAGAATTGGAGTGAAAGGGGGTAATTATTGAGAGGGTGAAGAGTTTCAAGTATTTGGGGTTTTAGTTTAAAGAAACGGGAGGGTATGAGGAGCATGTGAGGTGGGTGCAGGGTAAGGCGAGGAAGGCGTAGGGAATGGCGTGGGGCAAGTGGGGGAAGTGGATGGGGAACAATGTGACTGTTGCGTGTAAGATATGGGATGCGTGTGTAAGAGCGGTGCTAATGTATGGAGTAGAAGTGTGGGGGACGAGAGGCTACGAGGTGATAGAGAGGGAGCAGATGTGGTTCCTGAAGCACATGTTGGGGTGGAAAGGTCCACGCCTAGCTACATAGTGCTTCAGGAGACCAACAGAGAGAGGCTAGAGTGGGAGGTAATGGTGAGGGTGGTGAGGTACGAGATGAGAATGTGGGAACTGGATGAAGAGAGATTGGTGAAGGATGTATGGATGACGAGTGTGGGTGGGGGTGAGGGTAGATTGAGGGGGGAGAGGAGGAAAATGTATGAGAGGGTAGGGCTGTCGGAGGCGAAGGTAATGGAATGGCTAGGAAATGGGTTGAAGATGGATGAGTGGGTGAGGGGGAAAGGGAAGGAGGTGGAAGGGCAGGAAAGGGAAGGAGGTGGAAGGGCAGGAAAGGCAAGGGTGTATTGACAGAAGTCAGTATAATGATATGTATGGGAGGTGGCAGGTGTATGGGAGGGTGCCGAAGTATTTGATAGAGAAGGGATGGGATAGAGAGGATAGGGTGATTGTGGCAAGGGCGAGGTGTGGATCGGTGGAGAGAGGAAGGAAAGTATGGATGGGGGAAGAATATGGAAGGTGTGTGTTGTGTGGACAGGGGAAGGATACGTGGGGACACTTGGCGGACGAATGTGAGGGGGTGAAAGAGGAGTGGCTGGGAGCGAAAGGGAATAAAAGGGTAGTGGAGTGGATGAGGGAGGATGGGAGCGGGGTAAGGACGTTGGAAATGCTGGGGAGGGAGAGGGAAAAGAGAAGGGAGGGTAAGAGGGATACGGGAGTGAAATGAGGTAATCAAATGTAAATGTAAATGTAATGTAAAGTGTGGAGATATGCCAATAAAGGTCTTTTTTTTATAAAAATTACATAATACGTAAAAGTTTGATACATTTTTACGTATTATGTAATTTTTATAAAATAAGAAGACCTTTATTGGCATATCTCCACAACTTAAATATTGACAAAAACAATGAAAACAATTTAACCAACTGGGGGTTTCCCACATAAGAAAGTTATATTAAATGGTCAGGGAAAAAAATCTTGAATCAGGGAAATGTCGAAAAACTTTAACATTTTAGATTGTGGCTACCATATCAGTTTTACTTCGAATAATGTTAAGCAAAATTTTGAAAACTAGACTACTATCTATAAAAACAAACAAAGTCATTTAATGTTCTTTTCAAAGCAATCAATTTGAAGTTTCGAACGAGCATTTCCACTCCCAGACTAAGCATGAAGTAAAATTTCAAGTTTAGAAAAGCCCCGCGTAGAAAATTTGTCGAGGGTCGCGCAGCGACCCGAGACAAATTTTCACGGGGCTTTTCTAAACTCGAAATTTTACTTTATGCGCCACGCGTATAAACAGTGATTTAACAAGAAATTTAAAAACACACAAAACAAATATTTCATGTTAATTTGAATTATTTTCGACGATTCAAATCCTTTTTTAAGTATTCGAATACTTTTGTAAATATTCTAATCCTTTTGTAAGTATTCGAATCCTTTTATAAATATTCAAATCCTTTTATAAGGATTCGAATCACCCGCATTTGGATCCGAATACGAATCCTTTTAAAAAATGTAACGAATCCGAATCACGAATCCAGTTTAACTAGAGTATTCTAATGCCTCTTCTGAATCATCTAAAAGAATTCGAATCCAGGATTCGAATCCTGAATGATTCAAATCCTGCCCAACTCTGATACTAAATATACGTAAATACACGTCGTCATTAGTATTAGAATAACACGGAATCAGATAGCCACACTAAACCAGTTGTTTAAAACAATAATTGAAGGCAACTTAATATTTAATGTGTGTTGCGTTGTTGCTGCCGTTATGTCACTGTCAATTGAGTTGCATATAATCACTGTTTTAAACAATTGGTGCACAAGCACAAGCAAATTGACCGCAATTGATGTTCTTTAGATTTTACTTCATGCGCCAGGCGTATAAAAAACTGATTTGTGTGAAGTTAAAAGTGTACTGCTCAAGCTAGGTTAGTGTACGATTCATGGAAAATCGATTAAAAAAGGTCGTCTACTCGATTCTTACAAATTACTTCAACTGCTGGATTGATGCTCACTCGATACTGCACATTACTAATAAATATACATTCAACATCTTGTGACGCGACCCATAAAATATTAACTTACGACCTACAGGGGGGGGGGGGTAACTGGGGGAGCTTATAATATAATATTTGAAAAATAATAACGCGTATTTTGAACGGTTTATTTTATTATTATCGGTGTTCATGAGGGAACAAGAGTGATTAAAAAGAATACGTTTTTTAAACATCTCATTAAATCAGTGTTTTATACGCGTGGCGCATGAAGTAAAATCGAGTTTAGAAACACCTGAAAATTTGGATATTTTGTTTATTGTATAATCAAATTTAATAATTAAAATTGATGATTATTTAATACATATATTGTCTTTGGAATTAACGCCTACAATTTATTGTTCCTATATAAATATTCTTGTAATGAAAAATATTAAAATTAAGTAAGTATGTAATATGTGGCATGTTTAGCTTATCTCACAAATTTATTATATTCCTGAATCCTAGAATTTTGACTCAATCAGAGGTTTAATCAATGAGTAGTGGATGATTAAAGTTAACCAGTCAGGGTGCAAATGGTCCTTAGTGTATATCAAATGCTTTTAGTCTCTATAGTGGGCGTGTCTGTAACACTCTAGTGGGTGTGTCTTTAGAATGTATATATAGTAGGTCAATCTATAAACAAATCGCCAATGATAAAAGTCTTTCAACTTACAACATTCTATATTTTTGTATAAACACGCAAAAAATAAAATTAATACAGAAAACCGTTCTTTCCTTCACCCTTTCTCCGTTCCCGATATCTCGATTGAATATTTATAGCCCTGGAAAAGAAAATTCTACCCCTTTTTTTTTCACCGATAATTCAATACACTCTCCTTTTCAATATTTATCCCCCGCTAATCGTAAATTTAAATTTATGGACCTGAACGATTTTTTTTTATTTCGTTATTTAAGGGTCGTTTTAAAACTGAGAAATGGCAAGTGCTTTCCAGAGGTGGTCCCGGATTACGGGAAGTTCCTGAGGGATGCGACGGTATGCGTGCATGTGCCGCTTAAGACGCTATATTCTCACGGAGGATCTGCTCGGGGAGCGCTAGGGGGGGGGGGGAGGGAGGGGGGATATAAGCCAACAACTACAGAAACATCCATCCATCCCTTCGTTTCTTAATGCGCTAGGGGTCCTGTATGGTAATTTCTGATACACGCCCGTATCCTGATCTTAAAGGGTTAATTTATTTCTTCGAGCATGTCTATGATCTATATATTTCCACAGAAGTAAATAACGCAACACGAACAACTCATTTGTGTGTTTCGCTGAAATACACTTTGTTTTTGCACGTGTGTTCAATTTAAAAATTTTAAAAGTATTGTATGCATTTTGGTGCCTGAAAATACATTTTGTCTTTGCTCCTGTGTTCAGTTTTAAGTTTTTATATTGATTGTATGCATTTTGGTGCCTGGAAAAAAATACAATTCTTGATATAACATGCATGTAATTACAGTAAAAGCAACTTTAGCACACCTACTATTCCTTTACACACTATAGTGGTCGTGTCTTTAGATACTATAGTGATCAGTCTATAAACACTATAGTGGGCGTGTCTTTAGTCACTACAGCAGGGCTGTGGAATCGGAGTTCTAAAATGCATTTTGTTTTTGCTCGTGTGTTCAGTTTTAAGTTTTTTAAGCGATTGTATGCATTTCGGTGCCTTGAAAAAATTACTATTCTTAATATAACATGCATGTAATTACAGTGAACGCAACTTTAGCACACCTACTATTCCTTTACACACTACAGTGGACGTGTCTTTATACACTCTAGTGGGCGGGTCTTTAGATACTATAGTGATCAGTCTATAAACACTATAGTGGGCGTGTCTTTAGTCACTACAGTAGGGCTGTGGAGTCGGAGTTTAAGCATCTGTTGGAGTCGAAGTCGTGAAACGTCGTTGAAACTCCAATTATTGCAATTAAAGTTGGTATGTGCTTTTAAACTTTAGACGAAATCAGTCTTTTACCGCGCCTGGCGCATGGCGCAAATATTGCTACTTTAGAAATCCTTGAAAATTTGGATTAGTGTGCAAAGTCTTCTATTAATTTTGTATAATAGATTTTTTGTGAAATTTTTAATGTGAAATATAAAAAAAATATGTTATTTTTAATATTTACCCTTTCGGCCCTGACAGTAGCGTTTGCCACCACTAAAATTGGGTAAACATATTGGAAATTTTTCTTTTAAATATACATACATGTATGCATGAGCTGTAACTTTGCCGATAATCGTTTGTTTTTTTAAAATAGAATAATTTGAAGTTTTAAACGAGTGTTTTCCACTCCCAGATTAAGCATGAAGTAAAATTTCGAGTTTAGAAAAGCCTAAAAATTTGGTTTGGTTGCGTAGCGCGAAGCGCGGAGCGACCAAACCAAATTTTCAGGCTTTTCTAAACTCGAAATTTTACTTCATGCGCCACGCGTATATAACACTGATTTTAGGTGGAGTTTAAAATATTCTACTAAAGCAGTATGATAAAAACGTGTATTCTGAACATCACATCACATCTGTGTTTAGTACGCGTGGCGCATGAAGTAAAATTTCGAGTTTAGAAAAGCCTGAAAATTTGGTTTGGTCGCGTAGCGCTACGCGAGTTAAGACGATACTCAAGGTTGCTGCCCACAACAATACGATGTACTACGTACCATCATAACAACAGTCAGCATTTTCGCTATCAAATAAAGTATTATATATTTTGTGTTTATGAATAATAAAAGTTAGTCTTGAGAAGTAATTCATTCTTGTAGTTACTCTTTTCAAACTCGCTCTCAAAGATTTTTTTTTTACTTTTAAAAAAATCAAACGGCAATTAACCAACCAAAACTGGCGCAGTCGGTAGGATCGTTGAAGCAGATCAATCGGTTAGTTCGGTTAATTCGACAAACGAATCGAAACAGTTCAATCGTGAATCTGGTCCGTTAATCGGTTAGTTCGACGAACGATCCGCAAAACAAACATTTCGGAGTGTTAGAAATCTTCAAAGGACAAGAATCGCCGGAAGTACCTGCATCCGAAAAGAAAAGGGATATTGTCAAGGAGAGTTTAGGATTAGGAAGACCTGGAATTCCGGACACACATCGCTGGTTTCTAGAGGCATTAGGATAAGAAACAAAAACAAACAAAACAATGAAGAAATCCTTAATTACAATAATCATATTACTCTGCTCATATGCAACCATAGAATTGAAAACACCGACATTTTATAATCTAAACGATAATCCTGGATTGTTACCGTTAAAATTAGGCACAGCTCAAAATATAATCGACAACTGGTCCTTCGTTCAAATTTTCGATATTTCCAATATAATTGATGAATTCCATTCCATTCCATTCCATTCATACAATGTTATATCTAACATTGAACAAACTATTATCAAACAGATAAATCAAATAAACCCTATACTGAATAAACGAACAAAAAGAGGTTTAATAGACGGATTAGGATCAATAATCAAAATTCTAACAGGAAACTTAGATCAAAATGACGCTAAAAGATATGATGATGCTATTACAGCAATAATTAAAAATCAAGGACAGATAAAAATAATAATTAAAGATCAAATTACAATACTGCATTCAGCAATTGAAACATTCAAAAACAACACTAAAAAATTGGCTCATAATCAACAAAGATTAGAGGCTCGTCTTATGAAAGTGGAACAAGCAGTAAAAACAAAAACACTAGAAAATTCGGATATGTACGAATTTATATTATTCCATACAGTTATAGCTCAAATTCTATCATCAATGCAGATAATACATAATATATTAGAAAAATTAGAAACAACGATCACATTTTCAAAATTGAATATAATTCATAATTCAATTTTAGAACATTTAGAATTATTATATGAACTAAAAGTTATTAATAAAAATCTTGACCAAAACAAATTGCCATTTGAAACAAAACTTGAAAACATGTTACTATTTGAAAAAATAATGAAAATCCAAAGTTATGCTAAAGGGAATCAAATTGTAATAATTATCCAAATTCAAATAACCGAACCAAGAATATATAATTATTTTCACTTATATCGTTTACCAACACCATCCAAAAATAAATTTAAAATAATCCCTCCTAAATCAAAATATCTTATCCTACATGATAATACTTACTCTCAAATGAACGAGCCATGTGAAGAAATCACCGCTGAAGAATTCCTATGCTACAAATCAAATTACGAAGAGATTAACGAAAACTCTTCCTGCGAAATTCAAATAATCAAATTTTCTGATAATCTTAAAAATTGTCAACAAATATTAACACATTTAAACTCAACACGAATTCAAAAATTAGAAGATAATAAATGGATTATAATAACACCCATGGAAAAAATAGCAGTACAAACATGTGGAAAAACAACAGAAAATATCCCCATCAAACAAACATATCTACTAGAACTTGATCCACCATGTCAAATTAATTTTAACAGAACAAGATTAAAAGTGTATAAAAATCTAAAAACAAATTTTAAAGAAATTAAACTACCTAAACTAGTGTTTAACGATCAACGAATATCAGAAAAGGAATTAAAACTGAAGCCTATAAAATTAGAAAGTTTAAACTTGGACAATTTTGATAATCTTCAACATTTATTAAATAATCAAAATGAAGCTATTAATAAAGTAACAAATGAACAATTATTAAACTACAAAATGAGCATATGGACTATAATTATCTATATCATTCTCGGAGTAATAATACTGTTCCTGATCTACAAGATCATCAAGTAATGGAAATCCAGAAAAACCAACATATTGGAACCAATCCAGAAAGAAAACATCATCATTTAATCTCGCCTTCCCGGAAAGCTCGAACTTCGCCCGGAGGAGTTAAGACGACACTCAAGGTTGCTGCCCACAACAATACGATGTACTACGTACCATCATAACAACAGTCAGCATTTTTGCTATCAAATAAAGTATTATATATTTTGTGTTTATGAATAATAAAAGTTAGTCTTGAGAAGTAATTCATTCTTGTAGTTATTCTTTTCAAACTCGCTCTCAAAGATTTTTTTACTTTTTAAAAAATCAAACGGCAATTAACCAACCAAAACTCGCGCTACGCAACCAAACCAAATTTTTAGGCTTTTCTAAACTCGAAATTTTACTTCATGCTTAATCTGGGAGTGGAAAACACTCGTTTAAGACTTCAAATTATTTTATTTTAAAAAACAAACGATTATCGGCAAAGTTACAGCTCATGCATACATGTTTGTATATTTAAAAGAATAATTCCCAGTATGTTTACCAAATATTAGTGGCTACACGGCCAAACCAAATTTTCAGGCTTTTCTAAACTCGAAATTTTACTTCATGCTTAATCTGGGAATGGAAAACACTCGTTTGAAAGTTTTATTTGAAATATTTGTAAAAGCAACGAAAATCTGAAGATTTACAGCATATACAGTATATTAACATATGTATACTTAAAAGAAACGCTCTCTGTATATTTGAGATAGTAATATATAATATACAGTGTACAAAGCATTTATTTGGGCACTAGAAATATTACAGAGCTGAAAGGGGTAAAACATTCCTTAGACACTATAGTGGGCGTGGCGTTGACAATATAGTGGGCGTGGTATTATATAATCTAGTAAGCTTATAATTAGACAATCTAGTAAGCTTATAATGAGCTGGTCAGTCGTTAGACACTATAGTGGGTGTGTCTTTAGACTCCATAGTGGGTTAGTATTAAGATACCTTCTTGTTTGTGTATACCAGATGTGTCTTTGAAAAGTATCGTAGACGACCTAGTAGGCATATTTTTGTACATTAAAGTGATTTCTAAATAATAGGTGTGTCTGTTGGATATTATAATAGGCATGCTATTTTTTTAATATCATTCTAACGAAAAGTTTTATATTCGACTATAAAAAAAATGCTAATCCAGCAAATATAGTTAACCTTCCCATACGGAAATTTATGCCCTCACACTTGGCGCAATTTATTTTCAAAGTCGTTACGCGCGCACCAGGCCGCAAGTTTATATATTTTTACGGCACTCGCCTTTAATTTTATTCATTGCCCGCATAAATATCGCCGGATAATCAGGTCTCGCCCACGAAATATCAAATACGCGCGCATCAATTTCAACCCCCCGAGAAATTTCGGCAAACATTATTCCTTTATTCAAATTTAGTTTTCCGCTCGAAATCAAAAATATTTTTCAGGCCTATAGAAGACAAAGAATTAAAAAAAAACAGCGGATCCTCATTTGTATAAAATAACTGGGGTGTTTATAAATGCAGATCACAATAGGAATGTGGATTTTTCGAATAAATCAATTTGAAATAATTAATCAAAAATAACAAATAGCCGATTTGCAGAAATGTTGTGAATGTAACAATTTTATTATGATTAAAAAATAATACATGGATAAATTTAAAAAAGATGTAACATATCACTTGTTTTTAAAAAAAATTGATCGATGAGGATGATAATTGTTGAAGGGTTATCTTTACTTTCATGTAAATAAAACAATTTAAAACACTTTCAAATATATTTATAGGTACATCATATATAAACGAGCCTTTATTTTCTACATAAAATGTTGGTACAAATCGAAAACTGGATGATGTCAAACATAACCAAATTTATAACTGTTAAATCAGGTTTTTTAAAATAAGGTTATAATATGGATTGAAAGGAATTCCAAAACCCCTAAATCGATTTGAAAACAATGGATTTAGGGGTGTTTGGTTTTTACATGTATTAGTAGAGAAAGCACTACAAATCAGGGAAACCATGGGACACCTCTCGTGAATCATACCTTACATTTGAAAGTGTTTTCAATTAAAACTGATGTTGTTCTAACTTTAAGTTTCACAAAACTACCAATAAAAAGCATGTTAAAATATGATTATTTTTCTATAAAATCGTAAAACCTGTGAATTGTAAATCAAGACCTCGAGAATGTCAACAAATGTATAACTTAATAATTAATCCTCACTATTTTTTTTATTGCGATATTCGATATTGCGATATTTTAAATATTTGCAATCGTAAAACGTCTGCGCTTCGGGGGAATATAATAATTGGTGCAAAATTTAAATGGCTTTAATTAAAGTTCGACCTTATCTGAAGCACACGCGAAAATCAATATCGAGTTTTAGAAGTTTATTGCAGACGCTGTTTATTGCCAACTTAATGAACTCGCTCTAAGTTTAGCAATTATCCAGAGGTGGAAAATTTAAATTTATCCACACGCAATTGATTTAATTTCTTTTTTATTCTTTCATTTCTAGCACAAACAAAACTCAACCCAACAAAAAAACATCACTATAAACATAATTATTTGTGTAGGTACAAAAATATAAGTTAAAAACAAACGTTAATTAGTTTGTTTATCAACAATTTAATTAATACACTTAACTTTGTTTTACCACTTTTATTTTACTTTTCAGTGACTATAGTTTCGACTACAAGCTAGTTATTATCAAACTAAGTGCCTAAAATTATCAACAAACATCAACACTTAATTTGAGTTAGCTCTGATGTCACATGTGGAAATGCCATGTAAATAAATTAACACGAGATTAATTAACTAATGTCGGTGCATTTGAGAATTAGTCAAGCAGTTAACACATTTATTTGAAGTATATTAAAAAGCTTTAAGTATAGGGTGCGGCAAAATATACCCAGCCAAGTTTTTTTAAATTAAAATAAAAATTAGCGCAAAATATATATATATATATATATATATATATATATATATATATATATATATATATATATATATATATATATATACATATATATATATATATATATTTATATATATATATATATATATATATATATATACATATATATATATATATATATATATATATATATATATATATATTGATGTAAACTATTTATTAAAACATGTAAAATTATTTATGAAAAACAACATAGAGTAAATGACCGCCACGACAAGCCAGACAATGACCAACTCTACTTTGAGAGTGTAGCATAACTTTGCGCAATATTGCAGCTGGAATTTGCGCATTTTCTTCACAAATATTAGTCTTCTAACATCTGTGGGCGATGAATATAAATATAAACTTTACTTTTTAAGTATCCCCACAAGAAAAAACCTGGTGCTGTTAAATTAGGGGAATGAGGCGGCCACTCAATATCTCCATTTTTTTAGAGCAGCCTAGCAGGGAAAATGTCTCTTAGAAGATCGACCGTTTTACACGCTGTGGCGCTACATGCCACAGCGTGTAAAACGGCCATCCTGCCGGAACCAATAATTTTCTATGCCAGGTTCTTCCAACTGTGATTGCTGAAATACTCGTATCATTGTTAGATACCGTTCATCATTAACAGTAACTGCATTGCCCGTGGCATCTTCAAATAAGAAGGGTGATTTGTTCCGAACAAACACACCAAACAACGACTTTTTGATCAAACTGCATGTTCTCTTGAATAAAACTAGGGTTTTCTGTTCCCCGAAAACCATTATTTTGCTTGTTAATGCGACCAGAAAGGCAAAAATTTGCTTCGTCGCTCATTATCAAATTTTGTCAAAAATTTGGTTCTGTTTCCATTAAGTGTGTAATGATTTGTGGGTATTGCAAACGTCTTTGAATATCAATTGGCTGTAGTTTGAACACGGTTTGAATTTTATATGAATACATATGCAAGTGTTAATACAAAATTTACGTCTTCTTGTGGAAGTTTTTGGTTCTGCCTGAACATCAGCCCGAACAAGCTCAATATTTTCATTTGAGCGACCAGAACGAGGTCTTCCTCTGCTTTATATCTCTAAAAGAGCGTTGTAACAAATCAAATTAAATAAGATTTTATATATTTCATTGTATAATTCAATATCCGGAGGTGTATTTGCACGGGAAGTAGTTGTTTCAATGGATATTTATCGTCTTAAGTTCTCTTATTAATTAAGACATTGTTTGCATTTTTACGAATAACATTTGCGTAATTTTATATTATTATGTTTAAAGTGTGCAAACTATAAGAAGCGTAAGCTTATTTTCTCGAATTCAAATAGTTTTGAATTTGAATTTATTTTGTTTTGTGCTTTATATCATCACTTACTGTGCTATTTTGTAAAAAAGCGTTTGCTAAACGTTTAATTGTTTCTCCGTGTCAAGTTAAAATTGTCGAAGAAGTTTTCGAAATACAATTTAACAATTTCTGTGCGTTTTTGAGGCGAATAACGCTCCCTAATAAAATTCTGTATCTTTCTACTTTGTCATAAAACTTCACTTTTGACTGTTGTCAAATTTAGAACATTCTTATATTCTAGAATTCTGGCTTAATCAGAGGTTTAATCAATGATTAGTGGTTGATTAAAGTTAATCAGTCGGAGTGCAAATGGGCTTTAGTAATTTAAATCAAATACTATAAAATATTAAGTTGCGATTTTAATTATACATTTATGTATATTCTGTGTTGTCGTGGATAGAATAAAAGAATGCAAGAAGCATCAACAACTGGGCCCAATAAATTTTTGTTATCTGAGCGAAAATTGCGACTTCTGTTTTTTGTTCGCAGAGATTTTAAGTCCCCTGAGTGCGCAATAATTCCTTCATTAAACTTTTCGCGTCGTTAATAAATCAAATTTATAAGCAATTTGCTTTCCGCGGGATTTTAGACAATCACCCAAGTTTTTCCACGACTTTTCATAATTACCACTTAATATTTTTTATTTGTCTGCTTAAAGAGATATGGTTATTCTTATATTATTATAAAAAAAATATTTTTTTATAAGAGATATTTATGTTATTATTAATAAATAGAAAACATGTTGTAAAATATAATAATAATAGTATATTATGTAACGAGAGTGGTATGCAGCATATTACATATGAGCGTACATGTTGCGCACGAGCCGCGCAGCAGCGAGTGCAGTATTCCGCGAGTAATTATGTAATTGCCATACCACTCGAGAAACGTATCGTACTTTACCTATGCCCTAACAAAATAAACAATGAGCATGAAAGAAGAACTTATTTATTGTAATAATTTTTAATAATACCATGACAATGATGAAAACTAAATTACTACTTGATCAATATACAGGGAATAAAGCTGTACATTTTCCGACATTTGTTGTTTTTTTTTTTAAATCCAACTTGAGCTTTAAACAAGTGTTTTCCACTCCCAGACTAACCATGAAGTAAAATTTCGAGTTTAGAAAAGCCCCGTGAAAATTTGGCGAGGGTCGCGCAGCGACCCGAGACAAATTTTCGGGGCTTTTCTAAACTCGAAATTTTACTTCATGCGCCAGGCGTATAAAACACCGATTTCTAGTGAGGTTCAAATATGCAGAGAATTCACAATATTTTAGTGTTTTATACGCGAGGCGCATGAAGTAAAATTTCGAGTTTAGAAAAGCCCAGAAAATTTGTCTCGGGTCGCTGCGCGACCCTCGCCAAATTTTCACGGGGCTTTTCTAAACTCGAAATTTTACTTCATGCTTAGTCTGGGAGTGGAAAACACTTGTTTAAAGCTCAAATTGGATTTTTTTTTAAAACAACAAATGTCGGAAAATGTACAGATGTACAAATGTTCACGGGGCTTTTCTAAACTCGAAATTTTACTTCATGCTTAGTCTGGGAGTGGAAAACACTCGTTTAAAGCTTCAAATTGAACTCTTAAAAAAAACAACGAATAAATAAAGATTTAAAGAAAACAAGCTGAGTTTGGAATACGTATAGTTTAAAGAAAAACTCCCTGTACATCAAAGAAATGTCATTTGGTTGTAGGGTAAGCAATCAGCTGTTCAGCTGTCAGCACGTAATGTACTTGTTAAAGCTATTACGTGCATGTGTACGAAATGTCAATCATACTTGTCAAGATGACAGTGTGGTATGATGCGGTTACTAGATAGGGCGTAGATAAATAATTATAACATACCCGAAAATGTCCATAAACACATCGTAAATATCTTTAACCACTTGTAAATAAAACACTTTTTACTTTGTTTAACCACTGAATCTTACATTTAATTGTGTGACTCGTTTCGACTATCTAGTAGTCATTCTTAAACTAAAAGTACAACACCAAACAGTATCTTTAACCAAATAGTATCTTTAACCACAAACAGAATCTTTAACCACATTTACAACACCCAAATTATCCCAAGTGAATGGAAACGAGGCGTAATAACCTGCATCCCAAAACAAAATAGTAATTCTCTCCTAGTATCCAGTTATCGCCCTATCACACTACTCCTAGTCCTCGGAAAAAATTTCGAAAATATTCTCAAAACCAAACTCCTACAACATATATCGGACCCAGCGGAGCGCGATCCCAACCTCAAATGTTGTGTTCCTTGGAGCTGTGACCGACCCTGAAGTTAGGCTGCGAGCCGTCGCTGATCGGACCACATCCCACCCTACCAATTCGGCTTCATGGAACACCGCTCTACCATTCTTCCACTATCCATCCTAACCTCTAATGTTCAAACGGCCCACCTAGAAGGTAAAAAGTCAGCCATCTTATTTTTAGACATTCAGAAGGCCTTTGACTCCGTCTGACATCGGGGACTTCTGTCTAAATGTAACTCCCTTAACGTCAACCTTTTAGATAATTTCCTGTTCAATAGATCCCTAAAAGTAAAAATCCGCAACTCATTTACTCTCTCATTTACTCCCCAACAAGGTGTGCCTCAAGGCTCTATCTCCGCTCCTCTACGATATATACGTTCATGATCTATATAATCCTCACCCCCGAAACCTCAAACAAATTATTATATCTCTTACTGTACGCCGATTACACTGCTTTAATTTCCCATGCACCTACATTACCTAAAGCCCTTAGTACTCTCCAGGGTCTGATCGACAGCATTCAACTTTGGTTTGCTAAATAGAGAATAGGCATCAATCCCAACAAATCACAACTCCTAATACCTTTTCATCGACCCAACAACTCACCTTTCATAGTCTCCATAAATAATCACAGCATCTCCCCAGCTAATACCGCTAAGTATCTTGGAATTACATTTGACTCCAAATTCTCCTTCAAACTATACTCCCAAAACCTCAAAGGTAAAGTTCGAGCAAGGGCAGGACAATTCAGAGCATTAACGTACCGTAACGAAGGTATTACTACCTAAACAGCAGTTAAAATATACAAGATGATCTGTTGTCCTTTGCTCGACTATGCTTCATCACAATCCTCTGCCCTCAGTCCTCCAAATTGCTGAACGATCGGCCCTAACAGTACTCACCAAAATAAGACATCCACAGAACCCGTTACACAACCCTTCCAATGCCCTCCTGTACCAAATATAAGAACCCCATAGAACAACGAATCATCCAGATATCCCAAAAATTTGCCCTAGACCCTTATATCTACGAACTAATCAGCCAGCTATGTATCCCACGCAATCCCAACACAAGCCCTAAATACAAACATCCAATCACAACAACTCATCAATTCATATCATCATTTTGTAGAGACAACGACTGAATAACTGACATAGACAACGCTGACAATATGACAAGTAATAAGCATAGCGCGAATCTTTGCTGGGATCGCTAGTGAACCGTTGTCGCCCAGTCGAGTTAAGCATATAAATACACAAACGGACGACTGCCTCACCAGACACAGCCGCAATCATTCACTTGTGCATTCGACGCACAGTCGCGCGCGTTATATGCCCAACTCAACAGAGCGGCCCCGATTCATGAACGATCCCTGCCAAAATCCGCGCTATGGTAATAAGACAACGATACTAATGACAAAGACAGGCTGAAAGACCGCAGGTTGATAGCCGATTTACAGAAATATATTTTGTTTTTATATTTAATCTAGAATAGATGATATAATAATAATAATAAGTATTTATTACCCAACAGGAAATTTCCCAATTACAACACAATGATAATACAATAAACAATGTATGTATGTACATAAATAAATTTAAATCTAAACAATATGAAGACGCTCGTGAGTGTGACAGCTATTTGACAGATTGTTCATCAACAATTTAACAGAGTCGTGCAGAATATCACAACAGGGTGGTAAGTTATTACACATGCATGACATGATAACAATAGGAGATTTTAATCTCACGTTAGTCCTATGGTTTGGGATGCTAAACATAGGTTTTTGCCTGCTGCAAAAAACTGGAATATGCAGCCCAATCTGATTTAATAATTCTGGTGAATCTATTTCATTGTGTAATAATTTATTTATATTTATACAACATGTTTGTTAATTTTCTGTAAGTAAAGATATTTATATACATAATTATAACATGTCTATTTAAACGAATAAATAGACTGTGTACTTCGCGTTATGTATAATTTTTATTTTCTTTTTAAACTAGTTTCGGCATGACGACATCATCAGTAAAATGGACACATACATTTATTTTAATTTAACTTAAATGGCAGTATTTTGAATTATCTTTCAAAATTTCACTTTGTTGAGCTTAAGTTTAAGTTTTATTTATTTTCACCAAGTAAAATCAACAGGTTGTTTACAATCATTACAACTAACATTACAATGAATATTTCACAAAATGATCCTACCAGGCGGAAAATAAAAAGGTATGAATTCAGCGCAATCGAAGTGCGGCTGATCTTCCATTCAACCAATAAATTACCGTAACAAATGTGATGGATTCAATATAACAAAAAAAAGTAAATAAAAATCATAAGAAATAAAAATTGAAGAAACTAATGATATATTTTGGATTACACAGCAGTATTAACCGTGTTGCTGAACATAAGTTCTGAGTCTAGATTTGAAAAGTGGGACGTACATTGTCTTAAAGTTCCCTGGAATGTTATTATTAATTTTTGTAATTACATAGGAGTACGTTCGCATAAAAAGAGCTGAACGAAAGTTTGGGGGTGTTAGTGTTCCCTTAAACCTAATATTAAGACTATGAACGTCTGTGCGAAACTTTATTTTATTGTAGAGGTAGGGCGGCTTTTTATTAATTATAATAGATTGAAATTAGCACGCACTATGTAAATATCTTCTGTTCTTCATATTTAACCAATTTAGATCCGTGAGTTTATGACTAATTCTGTTATGCTTCCTTATTCCAAAAATAAAGCGCATACATACATTTTGCACTCTTTGTATTCGCATAATATCTACGCAATCAATACATGGATCATAGAGGACATCCGCAAAGTTGAAATGTGATAAGACGATCGACTCGCACAACATTTTTTTGATCGGATAGATAAGAGGCAGCGATTACTGTATACATTTTTTAAGTTACTACAGGCATTTCTAATACATTGATTTACGTGTGATATGAAGCGAAACCTGTAGTCAATGGTAACCCCTAGACTCTTTACTTCATTGCTATATGGAAGCACAGTATTATTGATCGTTACTCTGAATAAATTGTTTTGCATAAGGCGTTCTCTAGCTTTTTTTGGGCCGAAGACAATTAATTTCGATTAGTCAGGATTAACATAGAGACTATGTTCTGTTGAGGCTTTAACTAAATTTGAAATGTCTTCATTGACTTGACTACACGCTAACACTGTATTGCAGCTATGATAAGAATAAAGCAGCTGAGTATCATCAGCATAGGAGTGGGTTTCGCAGAATTTAATAGATTTATGAAGAAAGGAAGAATATATTAAAAATAACAGGGGTCCCAAAATGGATCTCTGGGGTACACCTGAGGGAACTGGTAGGCTATTCGAGAGATTTTCTTCAACTTGAAAAAAGTTACAGGCACTTCAGCTAGCCCAATATGCCTTAGGATAAGTAGCATCGTATCGTGATCGATTGTATCAAATGCTTTGCTATAATCTAGCAATACCATCACAGAAAGCATGCCATTATCCGTAGCTCTAATAATGTTGTCACACATATTAGATAATGCGGTTGTGCAACTATACTTAGGGCGAAAACCTGATTGTGTTAGAGGTAAGAGGTTAATAGAAGCGATGTAATCTCTTAACTGAAGGTCAACAACTTTCTCTAAAATTTTGGACATAACTGGGAGCACACTAATAGGACGCAGATCCTTGAACTGAAGGGGGGTTTAAATTTTAGGAATTGGGGTAACTATAGCCTCTTTCCAAAGTGCCGGAAACTCACCTTTCTCTAAACACATATTTACTATATCAATGATCTGTGGCAAAATATGCGGACAACAATATTGTATCATTTTGATACCAATGCCATCACAACCGATTGCGTTACTTTTTATGTTATTTAGAATTTCACTAATTGATTCTTCACTTACGGGCTGAAAGTTAAAAGAAGAATTGGATAATTGGGTTTTTTTTATAATACTCTTTAAGGGTGTTGTTATTCCCACTTTTGGGTATAGAGTCAACGAAATAGGAGTTTATTTCATCAGGATTTTTTAGAAATGTCGGAATATTATGCGTATCCTTTCTTTTAATTATTCTCATTGATTTTAATGTTCGCCATGTAGTTTTGTAATCTCGAGTATTAAGAACATTTGTGAAGTTTCTTAGTGGTATATAATATTCCCATTTAGCTGCGGTTGGATTAGATTTATATTGTCGTAAAGCGTTATTTTGAAGCGATTTCATAAATTGTAAATTGTCGGTATACCAAGGTGTCCAAGGTTTAGAGAATATCCTAGCCATTAACGGTGCATGAGTATCAAATAGAGTTAAGAGTTGCAATATTAGATAGTTGACTTTATCATCAACATTATTAATGTCATAAATTAGGAAGAAAGGCACGGAGTATAAATCTCCCAAGAAATGATTGTAGTTAAAGTGTCTAAAATTTCTAAATGTTACCAATTTTTGCTGTATTTCATTATTTTTTATTTTTAGTACTGTATAGATGAGTTTGTGATCGCTAATTTCCGGTACGTTAACAACTCCAGTACTGACGACCAGCGTTTCATCTGAAATACAAAAAATATCAATTAATGTTTCAGATGAGTTAGTTACTCTAGTAGGTTCACAGATTATCTGCTTTAATTTGTAAAATTCCAGAACATCCATAAGGTATGTTAAACTGTTGTTCATTGTTAAAAAATCTATATTAAGGTCACCAGTAATAACACACAAATCATACAAAGGGCTGATGTGAGAGAGAGTATCTTCGAGAGTATTGACAAAATGTTTTACATTAACATTAGGAGGACGGTAACACACGCCCACTGCAATAGAATAACGATCAATGTAAAGTTTTATCCATAATTGTTCAATTGTATTAGTAGTAGGAATGCGTTCGAAGCATATACCATGTTTAATATAAAAAGCCAGTCCCCCACCTTTGCCTTCTCTATCACTCCGTCCACATTATAATTATGCAATGTAACAACTTCGTCCTTAATTTCCTGCGATAACCATGTTTCTGATAGCGAAATTATATGATAGTCTAGTGGTGCCACAATCTCAGTAAAATCTAAAAAGGAAGAAATTAATGATCTAGTATTTAAATGACACAAAGTTATATTATGCAACATCCTCAATCGTATGTAATCCAAGATAATAGTAGAGTAAAGTAAGTATATATGCACTTTGTCCATTCGTGTCACTGACGATGCCACTATGAAGCATTAGATGGCGTTAGCTATCGAAATCATTAAGAGTTTTCACATATTGGCTGGAAATAGTCAGAAATGTTCAGTATTCCTCAGCACTGGGTCGGGACCACACTGAAGAGGACCTTGAAGTCCTAAACGCGTCTGTGGGTACCTGGTGCCGGAATACTGAACACAAATTCAATTTTGATAAGTAATTTAGATTATAAAAGTAATAAATCTTTTTTTTGTTTTTTTTTAACTTTTTAAATTAATATCACAAAGATCCGATTATTTAAACAAAGTAGAACAATTTATTTCTTCATCTAATATCCAAGAAATTAAAAAAGATCCTACACCACAACTTCAAAAAGAAATCAGAACATTTATCACTAATCCTAATTCCCTCTTTTCACCCTCTGATAAATATAAATTAATTCCTATGAACCCTACAGCACCTAGACTCTATGGCCTCACAAAAATTCACAAAGACAACATTCCCATACGCCCCGTAGTGTCCTATATAAATTCACCAACACGACATATTGTAATAGAACTAAATTCCATTTTTAACACTATCACTAACTTTAGCGACCCCCATTCTATTAAAAATTCTGTAGAACTAACCAAGTCACTAGAAAACATAACATTAGAGAGTAATTGTAAACTTGTTTCCTTTGATGTCTCCAACATGTTTGCAAAAATCCCACCCGCCGATTGCATGGACCTAATCATTAAACACTTAGATAAAAGTAATGTTAACCCCATAGTAAAATCAGATTTCATATCATTATTAGATTTAATAATTAAATCAAACTATTTTTCATTTAACAATAAATTTTACAGTCAACATGAAGGCTTAGCAATGGGGTCCCCGCTGAGCCCATTGCTAGCTGAAATATTCATGAACAATATTACAAATACCATTCTAAATTACACGTTAGATAAAAAACACATATTTCATTGGTTTAGATATGTAGACGATGTTCTAGCATTCTTTAAAGGTACAGATAGACAACTCCAGCAATTCCTCAATTTCCTTAACACAATACACCCTTCAATAACTTTTACAGTAGAAACAGAAACCGATAACAAAATTAATTTTCTAGACCTAACCATTACAAAAATTAACAACAAATTAAATTTTAATATATATAGAAAACCGACCTATACTGATTCCGTTATCCCTAACCACTCCCGCCACCCACAAATTCATAATAAAGCTAGTTTCTATACAATGATAAATAGAGCATTTAAAATTCCGCTAAATATAAATGATAGAAAGAAAGAGATCAATACAATAAAGGAAATAGCATTGAATAATGGCTACACAACTTCACTAATAGACAATTTAATTCATAATTATGAAATGAAAGAGGTGCAGAAATTCTTCTACCCTAGAATTAGGTCAATAGATAATCAAAATTTTAAAACAATCAGCTACTATGGTACAATAAGTTGTAAAATTAAAAGCATCCTTAAAAAATGTAACATTAATGTAATATTGATATTACACTTGGTTTGTTTCACAATTTTTTTTTTTTACTTTACTATTTACTCGACTAGTTTCGCGTTTTACAGCATTATCAGGAGTGTCAATATCAATATTTAAAAATGTTTCACCAAGTGATAAGTGAGAAAATTATTCAAGAAATATTAATGTAATATTAAAAACGCCCCATAAACTTAATAATATAATTTTCAACCCAAAAACAAAACTTAATCCCCTAGTTAGATCAGGCATTTATAAATTGAACTGCGAAAATTGTAAAGGTGTGTACATTGGACAATCTGGTCGTAGAATCGAAATAAGGTTGAAAGAACACGAGCGAGCCTTTAGATTAAAACATAATAGTTCTACCTATGCTAACCATCTTTTAGAAGAGAATCACACTTTTGGCGAGGATGTACTTTCAGTAATCCATTTTGCCGAAAAAGGTCGTAAAATGGATTTACTGGAAGCACTAGAAATACACAAGGCCCGAATTAATCCCGGAATTTCCCTTCTTAATGACCAGGTTGACCTAATGTACACCCCTCTCTTCGAAGCCGTATAAATAGTTTTTAACGTGTAATTTGTATTTACTTTAGTTTGAGAATGACTACTAGATAGTCGAAACTAGTCACACAATTAAATGTAAGATCCAGTGGTTAAACAAAGTAAAAAGTGTTTTATTTACAAGTGTATTTAAAATGTACCACAAAGTGAACGCCTACAACACCAAACAATTAATATCAATAAATTTAAAGTCAAAATTAATATTTGCTTAGTAAAATAAAATTAGAAATTAGAAAAAAGATACGACAAAGTTTAAATTGATACAAAATTGGATAAAAATCATGACAACTTCAAGCCGTAATTTCTTTGTTGATTATTGTTCACTTTATTAAACAAATATCAACAAAGAAACGACTGGAAATGATTAAAAAAGATCAAGATTGAAAAAATTGTCTGAATTCAAAGAAAACAAAAAAAATGGGTTTTTATAAATCCAACAATAAAGGCACTGAAAATTATTAAGTAATTTACATTATTTTTCTTTAAGAATTGAAAAAAACGTTAAAAAATATTAATAAATACAGTACAGAAATATTGAAATCAATAAAATGAAAAGATAAATTCAGCGAATTTTTATTTTAGGTATACATATAATAATTTTTAGATGTAAATTTTCAGACATACGTTGTTTTATTAAAACTTTCAATGTGAAACCACTAACGAGTGTTTCCAATCCCAGACTAAGCATGAAGTAAAATTTCGAGTTTAGAAAAGCCTGTAAATTTGGTTTGGTCGCTCCGCGAAGCGGAACGACCAAACCAAATTTACAGGCTTTTCTAAACTCGAAATTTTACTTCATGCGCCACGCGTATAAAACACTGATTTAAATATTAGTTCAAAATATGCTGCTTAAGTTTTATCACATGTTCATTAACTTTTCAAAATGTTGTTGAAAATATGTGAAAGTATGCTTGAAAGAAAAAATCCCTGAAAGTGAATATTCAAATCAAAAATGTTAAATAATTATTACTATTTTAAATAAAATCGCTAAAACCAACACACATCATCAAGATTGTAAAATTCGTCAAAATACAAAGAAAACAAAAAAATGGATTTTTATAAATCTATCATCAAAGAAACTGAAAATAAGTAGTCAGCTTTTTTTTTAAGAATTGAACAAAGCGTTAAAAAATATTAGTAAAAATAGTACAGAAATATTGAAATCAATAAAATGAAAAAATAAATACCGGGAATTTTTCGTTTAGGTAAACATATTACGATTTTTAGATGCACATTTTCAGACATACGTTATTTTCTTGAAAACTTTTAATTTGTAGCCACTAACGAGTATTTCCAATCCCAGACTAAGCATGAAGTAAAATTTCGAGTTTAGAAATGCCTGTAAATTTGGTTTGGTCGGTCCGCGAAGCGGAGCGACCAAACCAAATTTTCAGGCTTTTCTAAACTCGAAATTTTACTTCATGCGCCACGCGTATAAAACACTGATTTAAGTTGAAGTTCAAAATATACTGCTTAAGTTTTATCACATGTTCATTAGTCTTACAAAATGTTGTTTGGAATATGTGAAAGTATACTTAAAATACTCAAAATTGAAAGAAAACAAAAAACACTTGAAAGAAAAAATCTCTGAAAGTCAATATTTAAACCACAAATTATAAATAATTATTACTAAGGCCAATACACAGCATAAAATTGATAAAAATGTATAAAGTTACTAAATCAAAAAAAAAATTTCAAACGAGTAATTGATTAGTGGAATTTAACCTACATTTTAAAACTGCCTTTAAAAGATAATTGCCTAGGGCCGGCCTTAGATGCAGCTAAACCACTGGCTTTAATCAATTATTATCACTAAAAAAAACTAAAAACAAAACAATTAGCAAATCCCACTTTCATTTCATCCCTTCTTGCGTACAGCGAACGAACAATACCTCCAAATAAAATCGTTTCGAGCTGAAAAAAAGCGCTTAATCGCCATTCGAATGAAAGTATAAACAACGGGGTATTATAGAAATTATTTTCAATTGTTGATATTTTCACCTAAAGCACACACGCACATTTCAGTTCTCGTCTGTTCTTGCGGGGGTGGATAACAATGCGGGTAATGTGAATTTTAGGGGGTTGTAAACCGCAACTTGGGGGCGCGCTGTGTCAAATGTTTAGGAGGGCACATACGTGTGTGTGTATCAACGCGTTTCCGCAATCAACGAGGTGTGAACGGTTGTCCTAACGTGCTGCTTTAATTATTTTGTTAGTCGCAAAAGTAAATATTAACACGTTGTATCGATAAATTTGTTGAAGCTGGCACTAGAACGGGTGGGTAATTCGTAAAAATATTATTGCGAGCGAAGAAGCGATTCTTCGCTTGTTTAATATTAATTTTTCAGAATTAACATATGCAACTTGTTCGTCCTTTTGTATGTAAATTGCCGACAAAATCTCACCCTTAACCCATTATGTGCCATTGATAAATATACGCAACATAATTAATGTTATGTTGATTAAATTACTAAATAACTTAATTTGATATACCGGGCTTTCATTAATTCCCGAACCCCACGTGACCAAAAATAATAGGCAACCAAATGTACAAGGTGGTATGGCTCACACAAAAATTCCCTAGATTTAAAAATATTTATTCGCCGGCGTATTTTTATGACGACTGAAAATATTATATTTAAAATGATTAAAAAATTAATTAATTAATTTTAAATTTAGTCACGTGGGGTTCGGGAATTAATATAAAGCCCTGTATAATATTATTTAACTTGACTTGAATATGTATGAAGAGAAACGTAAATATTTTATTTTGTTAAATATCTTGATTATTACTCATTTAAATAAAATGTTTTTAGTGTGTTTCTAATTTCACAATATTTCAGTGTTTTATACACGTGGCGCATGAAGTAAAATTTCGAGTTTAGAAGAGCCCCGTGACAATTTGTCGAGGGTCGCTGCGCGACCCTCGACAAATTTTCTACGCGGGGCTTTTCTAAACTCGAAATTTTACTTCATGCTTAGTCTGGGAGTGGAAATACACGTTCTAAACTTTATATTGCACGTTTTTAAATAAAATCAACGAATGCCTTACATTTACAGCGTATACATTATTAATATTTAAAACGAAAATTAATAGAATGTAATACAATAAGTCATTCGTAGAAATCATATAAAGAAGTGTAGAATTTTACCTAAAATCCACTTTTAGAGTTAACTCTATAATTCCTCGGCCGTTAATGGGTTATTGCATAATATACAAAAATAATTGTGAATAGCGGCTAAAACTGGTTTCATTTCTAGTCAAAATTCAATTTCTCTAAAACGAAAATACCCAGAATTTATTACAAGTTTGTTTGTTTAATACTCGAACAGAAAATAGAGATACAATTACTGGACTCGTATTTACAGCACCCATGCAAAATGACGTCATTTTACTCTATTCGGTTTGGTAAATTCTTCCCAAAATTACGTCATTTCAGTGCGACTTCTCCTCACCGATGACAAATTGCATCGGTACTGTGAATAGGGCCCCTAGACATTCAACACAATTTTATAAAAGCAACGATTGAACATTTACAAATGCATCAAGATATGTATCCTTAAAAAAAAAATTCCCAGTATATGTTTATTTAATTCATGGGTAGCTTAATGTTTGCTCATACATTAATAATGTTACGGGGTGGGGTGCTTCGAGGTTGGAATTTAAATAAAATCTTCGTTAAACAATTGAGGTGTTAAACGAAGACCCACGTCGCAACTTCCGGCTAGCTATTTAGTCACTGAATAATAAAATTATGCTTACCAGGGAAATCACTTCACTGATTCTAAGTCAAAAGGTAAATAAAAGGTTTGAAATTGAACTTTAAAAGTAAATGAAAACTTTAGTCAAAGAGTAACAAAATGTATTAACACGAAACAAATTAAACAACGAATATAAATTTACAAATGAAGATAGAAAAATAAACAAGCAAAAAAACAAGAAATACAATTAAAAAAAATAACTTACGTACGACCTCTGGGTCGTAAAGAATACTTGTAAAAACTTTCGCGGACGCGGACGCGGACTGAAATTTAGCGTAGTGACGATGCACGGTTCGAAGACTTTTTCGAAGTGACGTTGACAGGTCAACAGATTTTTTTGAAGTGATTTTAGCCCTTGAGGCCGGCGGTATTTATATGGTTTTTGGTCAACCCTCTTCCTTTCGCACCCCTCGCGACCACCAACTTTCGTTGACCGAAAGAAAAATGGTCGAAATAAATATTAAATATTAATATTTTGAAATACAAAATATGTCATTATATGCGCGATTTGATTCTGCGCCCGGGCATATATGATATATTTTGATTCAAGCTAAGAACGGGGTTTAATAGACGTTTAATTTAATTAAGCCGAAGGGGTTGACCGACTTTGCCTAAAAGTAATACCAACGATGTGGAATGATAAAGCGCATCGTTTGGTATACCTAGCAACAATATGCATAAACAATTACGCCTACCAACTCCAAAAAACATATAAACAATAGGGGTGTTATGCCTGGACTTCGAAAATGTATAATAATAAGAAAAATACTGAATAGAAGTTTATGAAACTTCGTCCAAGCATAACGGGGAGCATAGTAATTGTTTATACATATTTGTTGCTATGTGGAACCTCGTCTAAAAGCAAATTAGTAACAATTAAATATCATGACAGCTCGCGGTTTATATCCTTCTGGTTCGAACTAACCATATCGTGTTTGGTGTCGTTCGAATCGTCTTCTTCTCAGTTATCCGATGAGGGTTGTGACGTTCGCGTATGTATTCTACATACGCGAACCACGTAGGAGATGTTCCTATTCCTTGCATTCGGCGGTTTTATAACCCCTGACGTCATGCCCGATTCTTTTGTGCTTCGCACGTACGTTTCGCTCGCGCGATCGGGCCGGTCGCAGGTAGCGGCGTCCCATCGCAGATGTGGCGAACTCGGGGATAACCGGGAAATCCGTATATATTTTGGACAACCCTGGAACTGGAAATAGCGGATGCCGTAGAGTTCTATCCTTGGATGGCCAAGAGGAGTTTTGAGCTGAGTTGAGCCGTCTGATGTTCGAGGGCGCTATTTGACGAGATTCCACTAGGCAACCTATCTAACTTAAATAATATCAATGTATGGCGCGAACTTTACTCATTTGTAAAATAAAAGAGAATGAAGCAATATTGTGTACTGAAAAATAGAATGAGGTGAATTGGGACCGTTGTTCCGAATATTAAAATATGTAACAAAATAACGCCCGTGGTTATGTTGCAGCTGAAATATTGCTGAATGAATAAGTTGACGACGCTTACGGAAAAGCGCCGGTAACAATAAATGTTCAAAATCAGAGCACCTGAGACACTTTACTCCACGCCTCTGATTAGAGCTAAATTCATGTAAACGTACATTTCTCAAAGCGCAACAGGCAATTAATGCATAATTTAATTAAACGCAAAAGGCAGCGGCAATAACAATCAATTAAACGTCAAAGAGCATTGTTGTAAGGCCCTTATCCTCCCTGAGATTTAACTGTTGTAGTTTCAACGATAGGGTTATTACACATTCCTCAGTCTGGACGTTACAATACAATAAAACTCGAGGACTTTCTACCAACAATGTATTGACCATTAAATACTTGATTTAATTTCACCGTTCTAAAATTTACGTATTTTAATTGAATAGTTGATCTGTAAGGAAATAGAATAGAATAATAGAACGTGTGTGTGTTAGTGTGAGAGTTCGTGAAATCCCCGTGGAATCCGTGACCTGTACAAGAATACGAATTAAATTTGCATGCTAGATAACGTTAACGTTTCACTCTATACAAAGCACTTACGGCGCGAGGGCATTAACATGAATATTTCTGCTGTTAAGGCCGTTTTAATTGCTAATATCTGCCCCGGCCATGGGGATTTTATTGTTTCAATCGGCATTCGGGGAGGTTTCAACTTTAAACTATAGCTAGCAATAAATCCGTACAGTTGTTAATTAACAGTTGTATACCCAGCCATTATATTCTCCAGATTAATATTACTAGCAATTAAATATTCTATATCAAATAACTACGTTAAATATTCTAGGGTTATGTAGTATGAGGCTGAAAAGATATAGTTTCCATTTGATAACAACACGAAACGTTGCGTTATCAATTGCATGAATGTTAAAAAAAACGTTGAATAAACGCTGAATGTTCGCCTGCAGAAACGTTGCATGCCAACGTTCAAAGAAAAATGTTGCTGCACCGTTGACAAAGCAACGCCTATGCAACACGAATGTATGTATGTTAAGTTGCATACGATAAAGGCATAGAATTCGTATTGTATACAACCCGATGTGCAGCAATTAAGTGAACGTTATAGAAATGTTTCTCTCGTAATCTTAACGCAAAATTCATTTCTGGGTTTAAGTAGATCAAAATATACAAATATGTATTGGTAACAAGAAAAAAACTGTCTTACAAAAAGTAATGTGTAGTCTAGGTGAGACAGTACCCCGGAAACTAAGTACCCAGTACCCTTAAACCCTTAAAATATTAAAATATTGTTAACAAGTGCATGAACTTGAATTGAAATCAGCGTCTTATACGCGTGGCGCATGAAGTAAAATTTCGAGTTTAGAAAAGCCCAGAAAATTTGTCTCGGGTCGCTGCGCGACCCTCGACAAATTTTCACGGGGCTTTTCTAAACTCGAAATTTTACTTCATGCTTAGTCTGGGAGTGGAAAACACTCGTATAAAGGTTTCGGTTAACCTCTTTTAAAAAAAAACAACGAATATCTGAAGATATACAGCATATAATTGTGACATGTTTACTTTAATGAAAAACTCTATATGTGTTCAATGTCCATGAAATGTGTAAACAACGTTGCTGCATTACAGCAACAGTTTCAACAATTATACAATGTTAAAAATGTAATGTTACCATTTTTAATATATATTCAATGTTTACAATACAATGTTCCATAAAAGTCAAATTGTGATGATTATATAACGTTGTGGTACTTTGCCGCAATATTTTTGAAACGTTGTAAGACAATGTTAAATTTTAGTATCATTTTTAACGTTTAGGTAATATAGATAAAGCAATATTGCACGGAAAACGTTTATACAATGTTAGTAACGTTGCTAAAACTTTGTTGTAATAATTTTAATACAGTTTTATTTTAGTATAATGTTCAATACTCGTGCAATGTTTTAAATGTTTCCGTATTTAGTGGGCAGACTTCACAATCTCAACTCCTGTATTTCACTTAAAGAATGACGTATATGATTCAAATCTAAACAATATTAGATTACTAAATTTAAGATACATTTGAATAGTTACAATTGTTTTCCATATTGATTATATCTTTCCACACAAATGATTTAACTAGAAACCTAGATTTATAATTACACATTAACATTATAATTGTATAAATCTGTAAAACATACGAGGGGGGTCCGATATTAAAGGTACAGGCAAAAATTGACTAATATATATTATTAAAGAAAATATTTAATACATTCTACAAAAAAACTATATACTTTTGTTTATTTTTCGACATATTCTCCATAAATATTGAGACATTTATTCCAGCGTGACAATAGTTTGGACATCCCTTCATAATAGTGTTGCCCCTCAAGTCGATTAAAGTAGTCCACAATGGTGTCTTGCAATTTGTATTGATTGGCAAAGCGTTTCCCCGCCAAAATTTAGTCCAAAACTGTGTCTTGCAATTCCTGTTGATTTATAAAGCGTTTTCAAAAGAAATTTGGCGGGGGAAATGCTTTGCCAATCAATAGAAGACACAGTTGTGGACTACTTTAATCGACTTGACGCACTACCATGAAGGGATGTTTAAACTATTGTCACGCTGGGATAAATTTCGCAATCTTTATGGAGAATATGTCGAAAAATAAACAACAGTATATAGTTTTTTGTAGAATGTATTATTATTTCCTTTAATAACATATATTAATTAATTTTGGCCTGTACCTTTAATATCGTACCCCCCTCGTACATTAATATAATCAAATTAAATAAATAAACGTACGTTTAAATAATACGAACGCAACTTTGTACATTCAAACTAATTTGTTTGAGTGGATGCGGGAATTTTGCAAACTACATGGTCGAAGTTACGAAACACGCTAAGAGATGGCACTAGAAGTCCAACATATTCAAAGAATTAAATCTGCGTTATTTAAAATAACTCATATTTGGGCGGATTCTGCAAGCGAAAAGTTGAATTTAACGTGTATGTTTTTTCATTACTTCACCTACTAAGCGAATTTGGTATTTTTTATGTATACTTACAATGTGAGGTGAAAAATAGCAAATACAAGTTATATAAATTTATTATTTCGCTTACAGAGTCGGCTTGATTATTAGAATTAATTTGTTATCCCACAGTCAATTTAAGAATTAAAGATAAATACATAGTTACTTCATTGGGAAAACAGGAGGACGCCCAGCGAAATCTCTCAATTTTATGAGACCTATAAACCCATTTTTGTCCGAACTGAATATACTATTTTTCTCCGAAAGCGTTTAACTTATTTCTCATTGATCACATGGTAAATCAATAATGCTCAGTTTCACCAAAAACGTTGATCTTTGTTTATTTCTGAACTCGAGTTCGAAATGATTGTTTCTATTGTTGTAATGTCACTTTTTTTATTATAAAATTAAATTTTATCTATGATTTTAATTTTAAGCTTCGCTAAAACTCTAAGAGATGGCAGCACGTACTTTTCATGATAATAGAAATTTTAAACTAAAATATTAATTAAATTGATGATATTTATACCACCAGCCAGGATTTACTAATTTAATGCATGCCCGTATTCGATATTCAGAAATGAAAAACATTGGTTTTAGATTTAATCAATAAATTAATTACAAGCAATTGCCCCTTTCTGATATGAAACAATGTTAAAAATAGAATAAATTCGTATCTTCCAATGAGCTTAGCATAATATTTAATTTACGAACCAATATTAAACCCTAAACATTACACATTTATTATTAAAAAAATAAATTTGCTTTAGGAAGTTGACGTAAATCTTACCAGATGCCACCACCTATTCTAAATTATAATAAATTGACTCGATTAATTCTCTAAAACCTAAAGAGATGTCACTACGAGTATTTTATGAAAGAATACATATTTTACTAGAAATAAATTAAATCTACATTTTTACTAAATCAGAATACGTTTTTAGATTGATTTTGTACATCCCATACTTATATAAACATTAATGTCGAACATGTATTGTTATTAAATAAATATATAACAAGAGTTTGAATAAACATTCACGAGATGGCGATGATATTATACCGCTTTAAAAATAAATTAAATTAAATTATCCGCATTGTTGAATTGAAATTTGAGTACCCAACATTTCTACAATTATGATAAATAAGCGAAACACATTTCTTTCAAAAATTCCAATGAACCGTTATTTACCCCCCCTCTACCGTATCAAGTTTCCATGTTTTTCTTTTCAAATGTCAATACAAACATAACCCACTTGTGTTCATTGTGTTTTTTTAATTGTTTACATTTTTAGTGTTAAGTTTTAAAGAAATAGTGTTTTACTTGTATATAAAAGTGTTTTTAGATTTTATTTTAATCGAATCGTGGTTACAAAATGGAGCAGAGGTATTTAAGTGTGAGCAAACAACTTGTTGAATTGGGTTACAAGTATACGTTGAATCCAGATTCACTTTTGTTGGTGGAAAAATTGCTGGGAGATTTGATCGAGACAACTGAGAATTTGAGAAAGTATATGAAAATAGCTCAAGATGCTGTTGAGGTACGTTCATTTAAATAATCATAATAAATTTAAGAAATAATTAATTAAACTTATTTTAAGTTTAATCAAAGTTGGAAGAAGAATTCATTAATAAATTAAGAACTTAACTTAATCAAAGTCTTTAGAATTAAATTAAATTTTGTCAATGTTCATAGAGTTAAATTAAATTGTTAAAATAACAAATATAGTAGTTCATAACATGTTGTGTTTGTTTTGTGCTCATCTTTTACCTTTCAATTTTGTAATTTAAACAAAACTTTTTGAATAATAGGTTTTATTGTTGTAAAGCAATATTATCTGAACTAATATCTTTAGAACTGCAAATGATTAATTAAAGTCTATATTAGAAGGTGTTTTAGTGGGCTATGAAATATTTTGTTTTCCGTCATTTTTTCTTTGATTTAGGTTAATTGCCTTTCAGGAACGAGACAATTTACGTTTCGGGGCCGAGCCTTACAAATGCGACAACGCCAAATTGGTGAAAGAGTGCAACGAGCTACACTTAGCGTTTTTGCAAATTAAGGAAACCAATGAGAAACAACAAAAAGGTCAGTGTGTAATATTAAAAAAAAATACACTGATTTTAAAGCTACCGTTATTAGTTTTTGAACCTTCCTTAGTTTAGTGAACTTTTGTACGTAATTATTGTAAAAAAATTTTAGAGCTATCGAAAAAACTCACCGTGCTAGAAAGAGACAAACGTGAATTGATTGATAAGCAAAAGAAATTACGAGAACGCGTTAGGGAATTGGAATTGGAGGGTGTGAGGAAAACTGATAGGCAATTTCAACACCAACTGAGGCAGTCTTCTGGACGCTCAAAGTCGACATCGGTGCTGACGAAAAGTTCTAAAAAGGAGGGCTCTGAAGTAAGCTCCACGATGGTTTTGGCCGAACAAAAAATTGCCAACTTGATGAAGGAGGTCGGGAAGTTGAAGGACAAACAATTGGAGCTCACTGCACTTAATTGCGACTTGAAACACAAAGTAAGTTAAAAAAACAATGGTCCATATGATTTCCCTTCTGTTGAAGTTAAAGACCGTTTATTCCTCTCTGTTATTTATGTAAATTTTGAAATGTTTATACTCACTGTAAACAATTATTTAGTTATCAATAGCATTAACGAAAGGGAAATCATACATTATGATCATAAAGTTAACTATAGCTCCATCATCTATAATTTTTATAATTAATATTTACAAAACTTTTCAAACAGGTAAATACAAGAGAAAAAGAAATTAAACGGTTAATGTCGATGTTAGAAGGTGGAAGACCTACAGACGCTTTAAACTCGGATTGTTGTTACCAAGATGTGAATGTTAAACTGTTAAACAAACAGGATGAGATTAATCATTTGCAAAAAACTAGGTTGGACTTGGAGGTTAAGCTCAAAGGTTTGAGAAAAGTCGGAATTTTTTGGTTGAAATGTTGTCGAGTTTTATTTTTCTAGAGGCGAGGTGTAAACAGCACGAGGCGATGAAACATGCGCTTAGTTTAGCCGAGAGAAATAATGTTTTGGAAAAGGAGTTGAGGGATATCGATGAGATGGCTTTGGCGGTCGAACAAGAGTGTAATACGACAGTAAAAAATAACAGTCAGAAAGTTAGAAGGTAACTGAATTACATTTTAAAATGAGAGTTATTTATTTCCAGTTGTTTAAATATTCTGAACTTATTTTATTTGGTTTCATAAAAATGTATTCTATGCAATTTTTATTTCCTCACAATCTACACGTATTTTAATTAATTTTATAATGTATGTAGATTGCAAGAAAGGATGCAAAATTCGATGTTGGAATTGCAAAAATTGGAAGCCGAGGTTTCCTCTCTGAGGCGTGATAAGCATTGTTTGGTGGCCGATCTGGAGGCTGTTCAGATCGAAAAGAGGCACTTGCAGTCGGTTCTAGAAAGGACGATGGAGGATAAAAAATTGTTAACGGACAAGATAAATAAGTTCACGATTATTGAGAGGGATCTGAATAACGAGATTGACCGGTTGGTGAGAAATTCTGCGGAGCAAAAGAGGGCCTTGGCCGAGCTGAAGGGGCAAGTCATAACTGAACGGTACGAAGCACCGGGACGTGACTACGGAATGATGAAGGTTAAGATCATAATAATAATAGGTGCTTGTGATTTTGTAATAATCATTTTTAATCCTGACATTTAATGTCATTCGTGATGTTGCCTTATTCAATGCTTTGATTTTTTTTTTCGTAAGAATAGAAAAGAACCCCTAAATTTTTGTGATTTATAAACACTAGAATGTATTGTTGTCAGGTATGAAATATATTTACAGTTACATTATTTATACAAATATTTACAATTCCAATAATGTTTTAGTATGCCCAGGTCTGGGCTATGACCATTGGTCTTTCTGCCCTGAAATATTATATATTACAATAATAAGATTTGTATAGAACAGATTTTATATTGAGATTGTTAAAGAATGAGGAAACCAATCTACATTTTCCAAATAGTTGCACTTAAACGCTTTTACCTTTAAAATAATGATGTGTAAAATACGAAGTGTGAAAATTATTTTTTTAAACTCTTAAGATTTTCAGATAATATGGTTTATTTTGTTCATTTTTCAGTCTTGCACCTGTCAAGCCATCGAACCTCTCTTAGAGCCCCTTCAGCCGGCCATGGCCAACAATCGGACTTTGACTTCTTCTCCAACAAAATCCTCTAAAAAATCCAACGATGTCGGCAGAAAATCAACAGATGTCGGCAGAAAATCAACAGATGGCAGAAAATCCACTGATGTCGGCAGAAAATCCGCTGATGTCGGCAGAAAATACACTGATGTCGGCAGACAATCCACTGATGTCGGCAGAAAATCCACTGATGGCGGCAGACAATCCGCCGATGTCGACCACAGAATAAGTATCGAAATCGATTCTCCCGACACGGTCAGAACTTCTTACAAATCGATCCAGCCGGTTTGTGATCCTGACAAATGCATGCAGAAATTGAAGGAAATGATCGACGAGGAAATGTCGAAACGATATCCCAACAAAACCGATTCTCTGGAACGAGTAAGAAACGAACGGGACTTTTACATAAAGGAATATCAGGCTCTGATGGAGGAGCTCAAAAACGTGCACAATAAATCAGAAGATGTAAGTCTGTAATCAATCAAGATATCTTTAATTTAAAAGTATGAGTTGTTAAGTACTAGGGAAATCCAGAAAAATGTATTGATTTTTACCAAGGCTAGGAATTTTAAAAATTTCAGTATGGGAATATTCTGTGTAAAACATTCAAATATTAGAATTATTCGAATGTTTTAATTACAGTAGAGCGTCGATAATCCAGACGTGAAAAATCCGGACTGTCGATAGTCCAATTCAATTCCGGTGAATAAAAGTGGAAGTGAATACACACAAACATATTTGTCAAACAAAAGCGTTGATGCGACAGGCTGGGCATACCATTAAAAAACATTATAAGTTCATATTAATTAATTAAACGCCGTTTTTTTCATTTTGAAAACCCGGACATTTTAATAATCAGGACAGGGTCCGGTCACAGAAGCTCCGGACTAAAGAAGCTCTACTGTATTCAAATATTCGAATATTTCAAATATTTAAATTCGAATATGTTTTTGAATGAATATCCGAATACTTCAATTTTAAAAATTCCCAGCATTAATCAAAACTTGTATCATTATTTTACTTAGGGGAAAAACATGATTCAGTAATTTTTCAGTTTTGTTCGTTGTTGAAAAAGTTAAACGAAAAAGAGGACCTGCTCACTGAATTGCAACATAAAAACGAGTCGCTCGCTAAAGAAAAACATAATTTGATGGCCCGTTTAGAGAACGTTAGGGATTTTAATGATGACGGGGATAGTTTAACAATCAAGGTAAGTGACTGATATTTTTTCAACAAGATTAATTTTGATTTGTTATTTGTTTTTATTTCATGTGATAAATTTTTGTTATTTATTTAATTAATTAATCGATTCATGCTAACTTTTAATTAAATCCAGTCATCGTTGAAACGGTTGGAGAGGGAACGTGATCTGCTCAAAGCCGACTTGGACAGAATGGAAGAGGAAAGAGATTCAATGAAACAAAGAATCAAGGTATTTTTGTTGTTTTAAAAAGTTAAATAATGAATAGATTAATAATACTATGTTTTATACCACTTTGTATTTTTAATAAAGTAACACTACTTAAGTTTCGACATTTTTAGTGTCATTTTCAAGTCGGTGTGAGAAACAATGATAAAACCATCTATTCATTATTCGAAATCGAATACCACATAGTAAAAGTTGTGAATTGTGTACATACCTATACACAATTTCGACATTTTTAAAGTGAAGATTTTCTATTTCAGGTGGCTAGTGAATTGCACGGCTCGGAGGTCGAGCGCTATCAAAAATCGATAGCCGATCTCGAAATGCAGTTGAGCAAATACGAGAAGGAGAGGCACGATTTGTTGCAAAATCAAGGATCGCGGAGGGCCACGATAACGACATTGGAAGATCAGTGCGAGACCCTGAAGGAACAGTTGAAGAGTACGCAGGCCGACCTGACGCATCATAGAACCATTTATTCTCAACTGAAGTGAGTCATGTGTATATTCAAGGATATTTGTTTATATTTATTCCCAACTGAAATGAGTGATGTATAATTATTCAGTTACATTTGTTACGAATTTATTGTTTATATTTGCTCACGAATTTATTTTTTATATTTGCTCATGAATTTATTGTTTTTATATTTTCAATGCCCTCTCTTAAAGTTGTTATTTGATAAAGTATAAGTGAATTTGTCAATTATTTGCAGAATAAGTACAATTTCAAAAAATGCTTAACCCCTTAAAGCGTAGCCCCGTGTCTAGAATGAGCAAGGGCTACTTTGCAAATGTTCGCATATTTTAATCGGGATATTATTTTCATACGTGAAAGAAGCTTGGAAATAATTGAGTCGCCTATTTCCAAAAACCACTAAACCCCTGTTTTTAAATGGATTTAGGGGTTTTTGGAAATAGGCGACTCAATTTTAAATGGAGATTAAATAGTTTCAGAGTATACTATCCTATGTTCATTTAAAAAAAAACCTCTAGAGTGCTATAAAAAATATTGGAAGTTGGCAACTCTGAAATTTGATATTATAATTATCATGTTTGACGTTTTATATGTCAATTCCTAAGGGGTGTAGCCAACTTAAATTTAATAATAATTAAAATCACGGCACTCTAGAGCTTTTTTTTATTGAACATACTATAGATATATAGTTGGTCATGGTATTCTAAATAATTACGTTAAGAAAAAAAAAGAAAATGATTTTTGTTTTGCCAAAAATATCTCATATTAAATGATCCTTAAGGGGTTAAAAGTAAGACAAATAAAGTATATTGTTATCACTATTATTTATTTTGCTTCCTAGAAAGCGAAAAAAATCACGTTTTTTTTTATATTATTATTTGATGTTTTTAGAGTTTTGCATGAACAGACTGACAGAGCTTTGGCTGACTCGCAAGGGCAGTTGATGCAGCTGGAAAAACAGCTGGCCAACCATCAGCAAAAGAGCAACATGCAAGATACCAATACAAGCACTCTGACCAAGGAAATTTCTAATTTGAAAAATGATGTGGCCGTTATGAAACAGACGCTTTCCGAAGTCGAAATGGACAATGATGGCCTGCTGGTGAGTCAAACTAAATTTAGTTTTATATGGAAAACTTTGGATCAATAATTTATTAATCATGTAATAATCTATGCAACTTAATACACAGTTATTTATAATTTGAATTTAGGGTGAGAATTTTTGAAATTTAAATTTTTGAATATATTTATTCAAAAACATTTTCAAATATTCGAATTATTCAAATTTGAATACTGAAATATTTAAATAGTTCAAATATATATTTGAATAAAATTTGAAAATTCCAACATTTAAATATTTGAGTATTTGAATATGGTTTTGAATGAAACTCAAAGATTAAATAACAACGGTTTGTGTTTGTTTTCCATTTTCTCTATGAATTTAGTTAGTCATTAAAAGTTTATATACTATTCTGACGAGTGTTTTGCACTCCTTAATTAAGTATGAAGTAAATATTTCAAGTTTAGAAAAGCCTGAAAATTTGAATTGGTCCCATAGCGAAGCGGATTGACCACTCCAAATTTTCATGCTTTTCTAAACTCGAAATATTTGGTTCGTGCGCCAGGCGTATAAAACACTAATTTCAAGGGAAGTTTAAAATATACTATTCACTCTAGGAATTTCTCAAATTTATTTATTCAAATATTTATACAAAAGCATATTCAAATATTTTAATAATTCCAATATTTAAATATTAATTTAAAAACATATTCAAATATTTGAATATTCGATTATTTAACATTTGGATAATTTAGTGATTGAAATAAATATTCATATTTGAATATTTGAATTATTTATATTTGAATCGTAGTCTTAGTTTAAATTATTTTATTCATATATTTTATTACACCCTGTTCATTAAGTTGCCTATATCGTAACAGCATTCGTTTCACTTAATGTGAATTAAGTTGCATATATCATTAATGTGCTTTGGGATTATGTTTATACAATCCATACGCGGAATTTCACATTGAATAATTTCCGATATATAGTTTTCTTTTCTACTTATTTTGATTAGTTTTACGTAAAATAAAATTCAACAAATCGAAAATCCGATCATTTAAAAATAGATTATATTTGGTATACAGAGTGTTCCAATAATTTTTGGTTGATAGAACTCTTTGGTAACCATTGTCATCATATCAATTATTTAAATGAATATTTTTGCTTATTTAACAATATAATTATATTCTTTTAAGATTAAACTAGATGAAAAAACAGAAACAATCGCGTCCCTGGAAGTGGAGCTCCAGAAGAAGGACTGTAAAATGAGTCAACTGGAGCATAGCCTGTGTGAATTGAGGAGTAAAGTAAGGTAAGTCAGTCAGAAACAAGTTAATAAAACATTTATTGGCACTTCACATATACACAAAAAAAAAACATAAATACACTTCCAATGCGTCAATTTTTAATTTCAGTTGTGTAAAAATCAACTTTTGCATTGAAAATTCCTTTCTGACATTTTGAATTTTGGCAATCAAAGTCTATTTAACCAAGTCGTGTGTAGAGTGCAAGGATGTTATATAGTTATAATATCCTTAGTAGAGCGACTTTTGTTTTTTTACATATAATAAAATATGGCTGCATTTATTAGTTTAAATAATTAAATTTCACACACTCACTAATCAAGTTTGAGCGTCACCTGTATGACTATACGCGAAAAAGTTTTTGTTGAGATAGTCGGCTAATAAAACAGTCGGTGACAAACACTCGGCGATCACACGATTATTGGAAGTCCGAATCATTTTCGTGTAACCCGGCATGCAATCACAGTAGCCCTCCCTTCGGTTGACCGGCGCGTCCGGATCGGACCAGATCAACTCTTTCTTCCGGCGTTTCGGAATCAGCCATGCGCCGCGCGCGCACGGTCCCTGCGAGTAAAGTTTGTAGCACTTGCTCCGGAAGAACACCATGTTCGCCTCGGTGTCGCAGGTTTCCACCTGGGGAGAAGTGCAGTTGGTTTTCGTGGCCTTTTCACAGCTGCACAGGCCGTTGTAGGAGAGGCCGTCGACGGAAGGGCGCGTTTCGAAGTCGAAGGTGACAACTTGGTTTTTCGGACACGGGCCCTGGGTGCCGATTCTGTAGCATTTTTCCTGCCCGGGGAAGTAAAGGTGGCTTTTCTCGCAGGGGAGCGTGATGCAGGTGGTGGAGTTGACTAAGATTTCGCCCAAATCACAAGGGCCTTGCGTGTAGGGACGGTAGCACAGGTTGTTGTCCTCGTAGCGGATGTAGCCTTTTTTGCAAGTGCACGTACCTTTTTGTTTAGAGGAATCTAATTGGAAGTATTCGCCTATGTTACAAGGACCTATTGTACCTAAAAAAATGAGTATATAATAATATTAAATTTATTTTCAGTGGATATACAATTTTACATATATGTACAGGGTGGTCCATCCAGCGGTTTTTTTTGCAGCCTTTATGGACGAGCCGCCATTACCTACATTAAAGCTACTTTTTGATATTAACAAAATTTTATATGGAGAAATCAACTTTTAAATATTGTATGTAATTACCTATTTCAAAACACAATTCTGTATCCTCGTGATAGTGCGGTAAGAATTTATGGCAGCCGCACGTCTTATCAGGGAGAAACAGATGTCCCTTTTCCTTGCACGGACCCCGCGTGAAATGCTGGAAGCAACCGTGCTTGCTCCCATAAAAGTAATCGCTCAACTCCTGCTTGTTGTTGCACTTGCACGTAGCCAATTTGTTCGCATCTAACGTCAACAGCTGACCTTTGGAGCACGGTCCTCTTGTCAATTTTTCGTAGCACTGGCCCGTCGGTGGCCAGGAGATCTCGTTGAAATTGCTACACTTTGCAGCTTGTTTACACGAACCCCATTGGCGTTTACTCCTAAAATGTATTTGTTAACTGCCCGCCGGGGAATCTAGGTTAGCTACTTACGTAGAATTCGTTTCGTATGAAGAATCAGGGGCAAAATAATGTCCTTTGTCGCATGGACCGCTCGTGAACAATTCGTAGCATCTTCCGTCCCTTGCAGATTGCGCCGTTTTCGGTGGGCACTTGCATTCAGCCGAAAGCTCTTTTTCGCTACCGGAACCCACCGCGCTGGGGCTTAATTCCATATCGTCTGGACATGGATATCCCATCTAAAAAATATATATTATGGAACTTTCAGGTTTAGTGTGCATTTTTTAACAATCTTCTGTTAATTTAGGGGAATCAATTAGATAAACGAAAAACAAAATTTCTCAATTTTAGAAGGATATGTTTTGTAAAGATAAATTAAAGATTTCAGAATTCTCAATCAACATTTTTTATTTGTATTTCGGAAAATTAATCAAAGCAATTTGGATGCATTTCCTCCACCTTGTTATTTAATTTAATGCGATAATATTCTTTATTCTACAAAAATTAAATGAATTTTTGGTACACAAAGAAAATGTTTGATACTTATTATAACACAAAATTCATATATTCCATATAAACATTTGTAAAATTAATGAACATGTGATCAAAACTAAGTCGAAGTATATGTTGAACTTCACTTTAAATCAGTGTTTTATACGCGTGGCGCATGAAGTAAAATTTCGAGTTTAGAAAAGCCTGATTTGGCTTTTCTAAACTCGAAATTTTACTTCTTGCTTAATCTGGGATTGGAAACACTCGTTAGAGTCTTTAAATTCAATAGTTTTTAATAACATCACAAATGTCTAAAAATTTACATTGAATAATCGTAACATGTATACCTAAATGAAACATTCCTTGATTTTAGAACTTTTTCAAAATTTGAACATATAAATGTCCAGATAATGAAGAAGGCAGATATTCCTGAGCAAAAAGCATTTACCCTATCCTCAGAGACACTTTATCAAATTGGTAGTAGGTACAAATAATTTTAGGTGGTGATAGGTACACTTCTCTGCAATAAAATTAAGTACACAAAATATGTTATAGTTTAAAACGGACATGATGAGCTTCCTAGTTACGAAAATATGTAAATATATGTCAATTTCCGTAATGTCTAAATGCTGCTTCATTTAGACAACAATTCTAAAACTCGAATTCCAACTAAAATAGAAGTTGGTTTTTGTATTTCGGCTTTGTTGTATTTATTACGAGCGTTGTTTTTGAAAGGTCTTAGTCTCGGTTTTTTTCATAATGGCTTTATTTTGAAGTTAGGGTGTTTTACTATTTATTGAAACTGCTGCTAGGCAATTAACACAGACCCAAATTATACAACTAGAATATTGTGAAAAATAGTTATGAGACTAGACTTGTGCTTAATTTTATTGCACAGAAGTGTACATTTGTAATCGTAATCATTGTGAATTAATTGAATTGTCAAAATACTGTCAGATTTCTCTTCACATAACCTACAAATTAAAAGTTGATTTACAACAAAACATGTGATTAATCTTGTTCTAACCTTAAACACTTAACGTGCATCACACCACTAAATTCTTGAAATGTTAAATTTGATTGGTCATATTAAAAAATACAGATTATACAATATATTCCATGACGTTCCATGATAATAATCTTTACGTCACACACTGCGTCATCATTAAATGCATGCGTCTGGCAGCGAAGTGAGCTCACCTTTTTATTTCTTTTGTATTTTAGTTTCGTATGAAATTGGCCGACAGCCGCTTTATTGTTATCAAACACTAAAGACTTACGTGGTTTTTATTTCGTTATCAAATTGATTTTCCGTAAATTAACGATTTAGTCGTCGCAGTAAACGTTTTGTAAAACGCGTTGTTAACGATGAATATTTAACAAAATGCAAATCACTCGCGGAAATAATTACCCGCGCCGTTTTATTGGTTTATAAATAAAACGCAATTAAGGCGTAACCACCGTAAAAAATCTTTCACTTACACACAGACAAACAATAGCTCGGAAATATACAACGAGCTCTCGTTCAATACAATCGATATTAGATTTATATATTAACACGTTGATCACCACCTTTATAACAATAAAAATTTTACCTCGGGGCCCTACTTAAGTTTTTGTTTCAATTATGCAGAATAATAAAGCAAACATTTGAAGGGACATAAACGTTTTTAAGCGTTCAGGCCACCTAGTTATATATATATATATATATATATATACATATATATATATATATACATATATATATATATATATATATATATATACATATATATATATATATACATATACATATATATATATATATATATACATATATATATATATATATATATATATATATATATATATATACATATATATATATATACATATATATATACATATATATATATATATATATATATATATATATATATATATATACATATATATATATATACATATATATATACATACATATATATATATATATATATATATATATATATATATATATATATATATATATATATATGTGTGTGTATATATATATATTAGGCTGTGCCAAAAAAAATCGACATTTTTTGATTTCGCTCTTCCTCTAGTATATGATTCCCCGTTCAAAATCCGGCGGGTTCCCAAAATCTGAAGTCAATCGGTTGATATTTAGAGGTGCATCAAGTCTAAAACGTGTTTTTAAAATTTTTTCCTCGATTTTCGAGAGGTTTTAGCTTACTGTTCTAAAATAACGGGATGTTTGACGCCTGAGACACATCATTACATTCCAATACAAAGTATTCCATGCGTTTCAGTCGCCAGATCTACTTTCGGAAAGATATATTGGCCAAAAAACCCATTTTTGTAAGGCCTAAAAACCGTGACTTCAACTTTCAAGTTCAATAACTTCATATTTTTAGGTCCGCGATGCGTCAATTGTTGTTTGAACATAGTCTAGTATCACATAGCATTATTTGAATTCAAAATTCCAGAGAAAATCGGCCATCAGTTGAAATAATCTTCACTCGAGGGAAAACACGCACTACTTGAAAATGGACCAAAATGACAAAAATTCAGATTGCAATAACTCAGCTGTGTTTAGTCGAAATTGTATGAATCTTTGAGTTCTAAATAGGTTGGGATCTTCCGTTTAATGGAATGCATATAGCGAAATCCATTCCACCACCTCCCACTCCGATAAGAAAAAACTTTTTCATGATTTTAACTTACAAAAAACAGCTAATAGGTAGTGCCAACAAAATCGTGGTTTCAATCAAACAACAGAGTAATAAGTTTCAGTCATTTTCCTTTCAGTTCCCTAAAATGTCCAGTTTCTAAGATGATTTGGTGCAAAGTTATGAATTTAAAAACAAGCTGCATCTTGCTCTTTTTTGGCCACAATTTTACTAATTTTGCACCATAATTGTTGATTTTTAGTAACAATAATCGACAAATAATCAAATCAATAAAATGTATTGAACACAGAATTTATTCGAGTATTTACAAGTATATTACAGGAACGCTTTTTTTGTAACGCTTGGCATTCACCAATTAAAGTGCAAAATTGGTTAAATTGTAGCCAAAAAAAGCTACACGCAGCTTTTTTGGAAAAATTAGTAACTTCGCTCCAAATCATCGTAGAAACTGGAAATTTTAGGGAACTGAATAATTACTGAAATTTATTGCTGTGTTGTTTGATTGAGAGAACTATTTTTGAAAAAATGTTTTTCTTATCGGAGTGGGAAATGGTGAAATGGATTTCGTATCACAGTGATATGCATGATATTTAAAGGGAAGATCCCAACCTATTTAGAACTCAAAGATTCATACAATTTCGACTAAACACAGCTGAGTTATGGCTATCTGAATTTTTGCCATTTTGGTCCATTTTCAAGTAGTGCGTGTTTTCCCTCGAGTGAAGATTATTTCAACTGATGGCCGATTTTCTCTGGAATTTTGAATTCAAGTAATGCTATGTGATACTAGACTATGATCAAACAATTGACGCATCGCGGACCTAAAAATATGAAGTTATTGAACTTGAAAGTTGACGTCACGGTTTTTAGGCCTTAAAAAAATGGGGTTTTTGGCCAATATATCTTTCCGAAAGTAGATCTGGCGACTGAAACGCATTGAATACTTTGTATTGGAATGTAATAATGTGTCTCAGTCGTCAAACATCCCGTTATTTTGGAACAGTAAGCTGAAACCTCTCGAAAATCGAGGAAAAATTTTTAAAAACACGTTTTAGACTTGATGCACCTCTAAATATCAACCGATTGGCTTCAGATTTTGGGAACCCGCCGGATTTTGAACGGGGAATCATATACTAGAGGAAGAGCGTAATAAAATATATATATATATTCCATTTTCTATATATATATATATATATATATATATATATATATATATATATATATATATATATATATATCAGAGCTGGGCAGGATTCGAACCATTCAGCATTCGATTGGCGGATTCGAATCCTTTTGGAGGATTCAAAATAGGTATTCGAATACTTTAGTGAAAACGGATTCGTGATCCGGATTCGTAACATTTTTTAAAAGGATTCGTATTCGAATCCACACGTAGATGATTCGAATCCTTATAAAAGGATTCGAATTCTTATAAAAGGATTCGAATCCTTATAAAAAGATTCGAATCCTCATACACGGATTCAAATCCTCCCAAATAATTCGAATCATCGCTATTAAGGCTGGGATTCGAATTCGATTAATTCAAATAGATAAATATTCTAATATGAATATTTAAATTACTAAATTATTCCTATTTGAATATAAATTTTTAAATTTTCAAATAATTCAAATATTTGTGAATTACTTTACCATAAAAAATTCCCAACCTTAATAGTATATTTTTAACTTCACTTGAAATCAGTGTTTTATACGCGTGGCGCATGAAGTAAAATTTCGAGTTTAGAAAAGCCCCGTGAAAATTTGTCGAGGGTCGCTGCGCGACCCTAGACAAATTTTCTACGCGAGGCTTTTCTAAACTCGAAATTTTACTTCATGCTTAGTCTGGGAGTGGACAACACTCGTTCTTAGAAGTTTTAAATTGAAGGATCACTCTAGATTACTAAGTTTATTACCATTTTAAAATGGCTACAGCTCGAAGGACCAATTATGATCTTCAGAGAAGGACTACAGGGAATCGAAGTTTTTTACAAGAAAACAACGAATATCTCAAAGTTTACAGCAAATATCGAAGTTGGGTTTGTTTTCAGTGCATTTTTAACTTCACTTTAAATCAGTGTTTTATACGCGTGGCGCATGAAGTGAAATTTCGAGTTTGGAAAAGCCCCGCGAAAATTTGTCTCGGGTCGCGCGCGACCCTCGACAAATTTTCTACGCGGGGCTTTTCTAAACTCGAAATTTTACTTCATGCTTAGTCTGGGAGTGGAGAACACTCGTTTGAACTTTAAATTTAACTCTTTTATAAAACCGACGTATGTAATATAATAAATCATTCATTGAAATCATAGAAAAAGATGCAACATTTTACCTAAAATTAACTATTAGAGTTAACTTTATAATTTAATGGGTGAATATTCTAGCCCTAAGAAAAACCGTATTTATTTAATATTAAATTTTTATTTAATATAATAACAAACTGTGAATAAATCGACAAAAATCTAGATATATCGAAAATCTCGACATGTAGAAAATCTTGACGGTCCACTTCCAGACTAAGCATGAAGTAAAATTTCGAGTTTAGAAAAGCCCCGCGTAGAAAATTTTCACGAGCGCTTTCTAAACTCGAAATTTTACTTCATGCGCCACGCGTATAAAACACTGATTTAAAGTGAAGTTAAAAACGCACTGAAAACCAACACAACTTCAATATTTTTCAAAATTGGATGTTTTCTTTCCTATCTATGCTGTAAATCTCCAGATATTCCTTGTTTTCTTGTAAAAAAACTTCGATTCCCTGTAGTCCTTCGGTTTCCAAAGACCATTTATGGTCCTTCGAGCTGTAGCCTTTGTAAAATGGTAATAAATTTAGTAATCTAGAGTGATCCTTTAATTTAAAACTTCTAAGAACGAGTGTTGTCCACTCCCAGACTAAGCATGAAGTAAAATTTCGAGTTTAGAAAAGCCCCGCGTAGAAAATTTGTCGAGGGTCGCGCAGCGACCCGAGACAAATTTTCACGGGGCTTTTCTAAACTCGAAATTTTACTTTATGCGCCACGCGTATACAACACTGATTTAAACTGAAGTTCAATAACACATAGATCTTCATTATTTAAAATCATTATTTAATCAGATATTTCGTCGGTAAATGAACATTTTTGTTAATAGAAACTGATGGAATAAAATGTTACTAGTTGCAAATAATAGATTCAAATTTATTTTTAAAGGATTTGTATCCGTGATTCAAAAATGAGGATTCGAATCTTTGATTCGAATCATATTTTTCACTTACGAATCCTTTATTCGAGTATTCGTGATTTAAATCATATTAGGTGATTCGGATTCGTGATTCGAATCCTGCTTTTGAGGATTCATCCCAGCTCTGAATTATATATGTATATATATATATATATATATATATATATATATATATATATATATATATATATATATATATATATATATGTATCACTGTTTCTTCGGGTTTGGTCCCGCGTATTTTCTTGGCTCTGGTCCATTTTATTTTCGTTCGATATATTATATATATAGATATAAATTGTTATACTAGTTCCGCGGCACGGGCAGCACAATGCTTTAATAGTTGTTTCTGGATATGCGGCACAAGGTACAAGGGGCCTAAACGCAAATTTAACTGCGGCACAAGTGAATGCCGTCGTGATTTAAATCATATTAGGTGATTCGGATTCGTGATTCGAATCCTGTTTTTGAGGATTCATCCCAGCTCTGAATTATATATATATATATATTATATATATATATATATATATATATATATATATATATATATATATTATATATATATATATATATATATATTATATATATATATATATTATATATTATATATATATATATATATTATATATATATATATATTATATATTATATATATATATATATATATATATATATATATATTATATATATATATATATATTATATATTATATATATATATATATATATATTATATATATATATATATATATATATATATATATATATATATATATATAGATATATATTGTTATACTAGTTCCGCGGCACGGGAAGCACAATGCTTTAATAGTTGTTTCTGGATATGCGGCCTAAACGCAAATTTAACTGCGGCACAAGTGAATGCCGCGCGGCGATCAACGTGTTAAATAGGACAATTCAACATGCCGTGAGATCCGTATTTCTTTACTGTACTCTAAAAATCTTTCGGAAAAATTCAACCAGAATTCTTGATGAACATTGTATTGCGATAATTAAATGATTTCCTTAAAATAAATCCGATTTATTTGGGTGTCTTACAACAACTAATCCTTAAACAATTGTCTTATTTCTAGAGAATCCGGATATACTTTGTGTCCGTGCAATTGTTTGTGTTTTTTTTTTTAGTATAATAAATGTTATTAACATTTTCTCGAGTTATTGAGTGCATCGTTTAATAACATCATTCTAGGCAAGAAATGATTGTTATTACCGCGCAATTGTGGGTTTTATTCAATGCCGAGAAATAGGAAATAATCATCGTTAATGTCGACGTGAATTACAACCTGTGCTCATGATGACATTGTGTGTGTCTTGTTTAGTTTTCTTTCACACTATCGTAATAATATTTTTCCAGTCGAGGTTGTTTATTCATAAATGCGCATGCATTAATAAAGTCACACGTTTTTTTTTTGTAACAAGAGCTAGAACAAAGTGGAATTATTTCATTATTATGAGTGAAAATTATAACTGAAAACAGATAAGGAATTGATTCTTAGTTTGCTGTTTGAGCAATGATCTGAGAATAGCCCGCTGGCTTATCTTTACCAGCCCGCCATATGTTGTTTTTCTTTTAAGTACAGGGTGTCTACGCTAAACCGTTCGTTAAAAGTTTATGGGGTTGCCGTTGCACTAAAAATTTGAAAAAAATCCTTGTCATACGGTTGAATCAGTTCTCCTCATGTGAAATATTTTCAACTTTATATCACTTCCGGTTCCTCCGGAAGTAGCACCAAATTTGTTATTTTAAATAGAACACCCTATATATTAGTAATTTTTAGAATTCCTCGTTTAAATTGCAACATATTCTATTCGAACATATGTACACTTATCTCTTATAGTTTTCAAGAAAAAAAAATATTTCTAAAATTTTGACCTTTAAAAGGCATCTTGAAATCTGTCTGTAACTTTTCTTAAGAATGAGATAAAAATATGATTTATATCTCTACTTATACCTAGTATAATAATTGAAAACTGTCAATTTTTACAATAAGTGTTCTTAAAATGTCAATATCGAAGTGTCCTCTTCAATATCTCGTAATTCAATTTTTTTAAATGGAATGACTCATTTTTTAACATGGTACGATTGGGGGGAAGATTTCCCACAAAAAAGTATTAACAACTATACTCCTAAAGCAAGTGGTTTTCGAATTATTTGGAAGATTCGTTTTTCGTCGCATTTATGCAAGGAATAATGCGCGCATAAGTCTCAACTGAATTTTAGTAGGCAAGTAGTAATGCTTTTGTTTTGCAAACGGCAACCTCATAAACTTTTAACGAACGGTTTAGCGTAGACACCCTGTATATCCTGGGAATTTCATTACATTTAGAAACGACGACTGTACATTTTTAGATATTCGTTGTTTATTTTTATAGAGTTTAATTTGAAGCTTTAAACAAGCGTTATCCACTCCCAAGTTAAGCATGAAGTAAAATTTCGAGTTTAGAAAAGCCTGAAAATTTGGTTTGGTCGCGTAGCGCGAAGCGCGGAGCGGCCAAACCAAATTTTCAGGCTTTTCTAAACTCGAAATTTTACTTCATGCTTAGCCTGGGAATGGACAACACTCGTTAGGGATAATTTATATTAATTTTTCACATTCTTGATTTATGAGTTACGATTTCTTCTTTAAATTCAATTCACACAAAAATCAGGTTAAAATAACAAAATTTTGACTTTGAGTGGAAATAACTTAAAGACTACAGAAGGGGCATTTTCTAATTTTTACATATTTTGAAAAAGCATAGTTTTCTTAACACCCGCAGAAAGTTTTATGTAAATTCATGCTTGGTTTTTTGAGTTGTGATGTTTTTTAAATACAACTTCTTCAAAAATCAGGATGAACAATACTATTGTACATTTTTAGATATTCGTTGTTTTTTTTTTTAAAGAGTTTAGTTTGAAGCTTTAAACGAGTGTTATCCACTCCTAGGTTAGGCCTATTAAAATTCAATTGCGGTTTATGCGCGCATTATACCCTGCATAAACGCGACGAAAAACGAATTTTCGAAATAATTCGAAAACTACTTGCTTTAGGAGTATAGTTATTTAATACTTATTTACAAGAAATTTCCCCCCCCCCCCCCCAATCGTACTATGTGATAAAAATAGGGTCATTCCATTTGAAAAAATTGAATTACTAGATATTAAAGGGGGCACTTAGATATTGACATTTTTAGAATACTTATTGTCAAAATCGACAGTTTTTAATTAATTCACTCATAGAGGCATTCTCTAGGTACAAGTAGAGGTGTAAATCATATTTTTATCTTATTCTTAAGAGAAGTTAGAGACAAATTTCAAGATGCCTTTTAAATTATATTACTGTGTTACCAAAATAATTTTGTTTTTTCATTTTTCTTCTTATTTCTTTTCTATTCTTTCTCTTCTTGGATTTTTATATGTTATCTTATTTACTAGTTAATAAGAAAAATAATAATGAAGTCTCCTCCGTCTCTACAAGCTATTAGCTTCGAGACAAGGAAGCTACTAAATTACAATACTTTGGAATAAGCGTTTATTTTATTTTAATTACCATACTCTGTTATATAATTGTATAAGTTATTGGGAAAATAAATGTTTATGAATAAAAAAAAAGGTCAAAATTTTAGAAATATTTTTTTTTTCTTGAAAACTATAAGAGATAAGTGTACATATATTCTAATAAAATATATTGCAATTTAAACGAGGAATCTAAAAAATTACTAATACATAGCGTGTTATATTTAAAATAACAAAGTCGATGCTACTTCCGGTGGAACCGGAAGTGATATAAAGTTGAAAATATTTCACAAAAGGAGAACTGATTCAACCATATGACAAGGATTTTTTTTAAATTTTTAGTGCAACGGCAACCCCATAAACTTTTAACGAACGGTTTAGCGTAGACACCCTGTATACATATCCTGATGCCACACAGTGGTCTGGCCGACAAAACCCTACTTATTTTCAATTTTTAGGATAGCTAACTACTGCATTCCAGTTACTCAAGTCGCAGAATTTAATATTTTTATTATAGATATCACTTTTCAAAGTTCACGATTAGAATTAACAATTTTAATAATGATTTTTTTTTTTATTTCATAATTTTGTACACATTAACGTGATGTTAATATATTTTTATCATATTTCTAGCATATCAATGTATGTCAAAATCTACTCAAAAATTTGAAATACATGTTTATCAAAATTTTCATAATTATTGAAATATGTTGTAAAACGATGGCACTTACATAAAGCGTAACTGTTAAGTGCAGGCTAGCGCAGGTTTCTAACTTGATAAAGGACCTAACCTAAGCTCCAAAGAAAACAAATTGATGAGTTTTAGGTGCCACGACCTGCAACCTTAAGATATAACTGGTCATTCAAGCCACCCGTGCCAGACATTTGTTTTTGAATTATTTTTAACCTTTTCACTTCGAAAAAAAATCATTTACAAAACCTACCCGAATATTTCAACGAGACCTTACCGCTAGGGGGCGCATCTGCAATTATCATTAAAATGTTAAATATAGTGGAATTCGGGAGAGATGTCCTATGACTCATTGATGTGGAATGTGTGGTTTAAATGTTTTAGAGAGTATGTCGACAGTTGTATCTGCAACGATATTTCCTAGTTGTCTCAAATTTTGACGTTACATGATAATGTCGTACTGTTTAGGTCGCGAGTATATTAGTGTTCTTACTTTTAGAAAAGCTTTAAATCATAATTTCTTTTACATTTTTTCTTTTGAGTATACATATACTATATATAAAATACTTAAAACCTTTCTTCAATACTTTAAGATAGGTTCTAAGTATTTTATTCAAAGTTATAATTATCTTCAAGTAACTCAATCAATCTAAATACATATACTAATTACGTGTTGTAGATTTTTAAATATTCGTTGTTTTCTTAAAAGAGGTCAATTTGAAGTTCAAACGAGTGTTCTCCATTCCCAGGTAAAGCATGAAGTAAAATTTCGAGTTTAGAAAAGCTTGAATATTTGGTTTGGTCGCGTAGCGCGAAGCGCGGAGCGACCAAATCAAATTTTCAGGCTTTTCTAAACTCGAAATTTTACTTCATGCGCCACGCGTATAAGACACTGATTTCAAGCGAAGTTTACTCGTTCACAATATTTCAGTGCTTTCAGTGTTTAATACGCGTGGCGCATGAAGTAAAATTTCGAGTTTAGAAAAGCCTAAAAATTTGGTTTGGCTGCGTAGCGCATCGCGCTACGCGACCAAACCAAATTTTCAGGCTTTTCTAAACTCGAAATTTTACTTCATGCTTAGTTTGGGAGTGGAAAACACTCGTTTTAAGCTTCAAATTTAACTCTTTAAAAAATAGCGTATGCATATGTATACCTAATAGAAAATTCGCTGTATGTATACTTAAAAGAAAAATTCCCTGTATTAACAGATTAATCCGATAACTATTTGCCAAATCAACTGAATGCGCATTCGATTCAACTAATATTTTCGTTTGAGCTTACACAAAATCAACATAATTGCATTATTTATTTCTGTAAATATCTGAACTATTTAGTAGATGTGGAAATTGGAAGTATACCACTTACACTCACATTCAAAACGATTGTGCACGTTAATTAAAATAATTTGTGGCTGGGTTTTTGCAGATTTAGTTTTACGAAGACATTGTCAAAATGTGACGTTTAACCTTAAAATTTTAAAGCTGCATACCGGAACATACATTTTCGCATGTTCCATCTAAATAACCATAGCAGACATATTATTAAGTTTTCTATCTCTTTTCACACACGTAATCTGATGACAACTTATTTCGTATTACATGTATTGGTGCAGAATGCACTACAAATCAAGGAAACCATGGGACACCTCTCGTGAATCGTACCTTATATTAACTTTTGCACTTGTATTTCGATTTCTACAAAAGAATAAATAAAAAAATGAAGGGACAATCACAATTATTTGTGAATCAGGGCGTCACAGTTTTGCCAATGATGACAAAATTATTTTTATTTTGGCCGGGGACACACTTTAATTTTTGTTTTAATCCGGGCCACCATTGAACTTTAAAGTTTGCCCATGACTGGTTTATATTATAATTAATTACAAAAGATGAATCAATCAATTTTTTTAATCTTCATTTTCTTAATTAATACCATATTTACACAGATAAGACTAAGAATCTTATCTGTGTAAATATGGTATTAATTAAGAAAATGAAGATTAAAAAAATTATTTAAAATAACCAAGTTAATTGCTTGATTGTGTTTCTGGAGGATTTCATTTCACTGTGCGATTTGAAGCATGACAACACATATTTTCCCCCCGAGTTAATCTTATCGTGCAAAATTCGCTAATTGCCTCTAAGGCTTTCACTTTAATCGCACGATCGTTTGTTATTATTGTTTTTACTGACCAATTAAATAAATAGGTTGATTCACTCATCGCGCATCGGCCAAGGAGAAGTAAAACAATAATCAATGTGAAATTTATTAAATTTCGATTAATAATTGAGAGGATACAATTCGCGCTTATACAAAAATATTTATATTTTGAGAACTAGAGAAATGGACTTCTCTGGTTCTCAAAATATTTTTTTATAAGCGCGAATAGTATCCTCTCAATTATTAATCGAAATTTAATAAATTTCACATTCATTATTGACTGGTCTTATTGTCAAAATATTAATGTGTTTGAATAATTTTCAAAAATTATCTTTTTCTTATACAAGCTCAACAATGTGTAATATCGACGATATTGCAATAGCCCTCCCCAACTTTTCTAGTTCTCAATACATCAGTATTTTTGAATAATAATAGGTGTAGTAAAAAGCAGAGCTGGGCAGGATTCGAATCCTGAATTCGAATCCTTTTAGAGGATTCAAAAGAGACATTCAAATATTTTAATTCAACTGGATTCGTGATCCGGATTCCTTACATTTTTTTTAAGAGGATTCGTATTCGAATCCAAATGTGGGTGATTCGAATTATAAAAGGATTCGAATATTTTTAATAGGATTCGAATACTTACAAAAGGTTTTGAATCGTCAAAAATAATTCGAATTAATTGTAAGGATTAACTTGAAAAATGTCTTTTGTGTGTTTTTAAATTTCTCGTTAAATTGCTGTTTTATACGCGTGGCGCATGAAGTAAAATTTCGAGTTTAGAAAAGCCCGAAAATTTGTCTCGGGTCGCTGCGCGACCCTCGACAAATTTTCACGGGGCTTTTCTAAACTCGAAATTTTACTTCATGCTTAGTCTGGGAGTGGAAACGCTCGTTCGAAACTTCAAACTGAATGCTTTGATAAGAACATTAAATGACTGAAAATGTTTTTATAGATGATAATCTAGTTTTCGGAATTTTGTTTTATATTATTTGATTTGGTCAATTTGAATATAATTCCATGACTTTTCTCTGACATTCTTGGTTTTAATGATATTCAATGAATTTTTTAATTATGTAATTTTCAGGCATTCGTCGATTTTATAATAGAGTTCAATTTGAAGTTTTGAACGGGTGTTTCTACTCCCAGGCTAAGCATGAAGTAAAATTTCGAGTTTAGAAAAGCCCCGTGAAAATTTGTCTCGGGTCGCGCAGCGACCCGAGACAAATTTTCGGGCTTTTCTAAACTCGAAATTTTACTTCATGCGCCACGCGTACAAAACACTGATTTGAAGTGAAGTTCAAAAACACACACATACATCTTTAATCAGAGTAACAGGAAATCAGATGTTTACTCTGTTATCAACGATGTTCAGTGTTAATAATAAATAATTAGGTTTTGAATATTTTTGTTAAAACAACTAGTAACTATATTTATATATTATTGGTTGCAAAGATATAATAAAGTTAAATTTATTCTTATAACATTTGTATTCGTGATTCGAAATAACAGGATTTGAATCATATTTATTTCTTACGAATCCTTTATTCCAGTAATATATAGGTATTTGATTGAAATTCACTTGGTTTGTTTTACTAATAAATTGTTTTATTTTCAACTAGTTTCGGCTTAATGCCATTTTCAAGAATGGTGTACAAAAGAGCAAAATTGATTATATATACTAGATGTCGGCATTTCAGGTAATAAGCGCTTTAATTATCGGGGAATTCCAAAGGTCCTCGTTGTCCTTGACCACGTTTTTTCCCGCCTTTATGGCTTTACTTATTTCTAAACCCTCCCGATAATTCAAAACTAATCCCTTATTACCCGAATGCAACATTTTACAGTCGTTTGAGCTGAAAAAGTGATTAGCCGCGATGCAATGTTTTGCGAACCCCGTGGTCTGTTTATTATCTAGAATATCTTTCCTATGTTCTTTTAATCGCGTTTCAAAAGACCTGCCCCTTTGTCCTATATATATTGCATCGCAGTCATCACATTTCAGCTCATATACTCCGCTTTTTTTAATATGACTATTGTCTGTTTTAATTTTATTATTCACTAATGTTTTCCCTAAGTTAACAGAATTAGTCAAAATTATGTTATTGTCCTTTCCCTTAACTGTTTGTTATTCCAGTAGGTTTCCTCTATTTTTGTCACACTATAAAAATACTTCCGCAATTGTTGTAATAAAATATCCGATGCAAAAGTTAGAACAATTGCCAAATGTAATATTTCAAAACTAATTACAAATCACAAAAAATCGCATTTTAAAAATAAATTCCGTAATTCAGATAGCCAAACATTAACTAATATAAAGAATAAACTAAAAAATAATAACCTAATTCTGTGTAAAGCTGACAAAGGGAACACCGTAACCATAATGAGTAAACCAGAATATATTTAAAAAACAGAAAACTTATTGAAAACAGATATTTTTAAAATCAGAAAAATAGATCCAACAATTAAATATCAGACTGAATTCAAAAAAGCATTAAGACAAAGCATAAATTTAATTTCAGATAGGGATAGACAAAAACTAACAGTAATGAACCCTAAAGCACCGGTTCTTTATGGATTACCTAAAATCCATAAGGAAGGTGTACCAATACGACCGGTAGTTTCATATTTATACGCTCCGACTTATAAATTATGTAAATTCTTAAATAATTTAATTCCTTCGTTCATTAACTTCAAACCTCAACATTCAATAAAAAAATCAATAGATTTGGTAAATAAACTAAAAGAAGTGTCATTTCCTCCAAATGCTAAATTAATTTCGTTTGACGTGAAAAGTCTCTTCACATCAATACCGACAGAAGAGTTGAAAAATATTCTAACCAAAAAAATTCAAAACACTGCCAATCTAGAATCACATAAAAAGGAATTAAAATGTTTAATAGACATTTGCATTAATCAATGCTACTTTGAGTTCAATGGGGATATATATATATATTCAATCAGATGGACTACCAATGGGATCACCGTTGTCCCCTTTAATGTCAGAAATCTTTATGGATGATTTCGAAAGTAATTTACTAAGCAACCAGAAAGCAAACATATTCAATTTTGGAAGAGATATGTAGATGATATTTTCTGCATATGGACAGGGTCAATAAGACAGTTAGAAATTTTTACAAAATATTTAAATTCATTAAATAATCAAATTCAATTTACTATAGAAAAGGAGCTTAACAATAGTCTTAACTTTTTAGATTTAACGATTACGAAATCATCCAACAATACACTAATAAATACATTAAAATATTTAGAAAAGAAACATGTACGGATACAATAATACCTATAAACTCAAACACACACAACCAAATTAAATATAGTACTTTTCATTCATTTATACACAGATTAATTAATATTCCACTTAGTAAAATAGATTATCAAATCGAACTAAACACAATTAAAACAATAGCAAAAAATAACGGTTATAAACAGGCATTAGTTGATCAAATGATTAAAAAGAAAAAACAAAAACAATTGCGGAAGTATTTTTATAGTGTGACAAAAATAGAGAAAACCTACTGGAATAGATTAGAATACGTCAATAACCTCTCACAGAAAATTAAACAAACAGTTAAGGGAAAGGACAATAACATAATTTTGACTAATTCTGTTAACTTAGGGAAAATATTAGTGAATAATAAAATTAAAACAGACAATAGTCATATTAAAAAAAGCGGAGTATATGAGCTGAAATGTGATGACTGCGATGCAATATATATAGGACAAACGGGCAGGTCTTTTGAAACGCGATTAAAAGAACATAGGAAAGATATTCTAAATAATAAACAGACCACGGGGTTCGCAAAACATTGCATCGCGGCTAATCACTTGTTCAGCTCAAACGACTGTAAAATGTTGCATTCGGGTAATAAGGGATTAGTTTTGAATTATCGGGAGGGTTTAGAAATAAGTAAAGCCATAAAGGCGGGAAAAAACGTGATCAATGACAACGAGGACCTTTGGAATTCCCCGATAATTAAAGCGCTTATTACCTGAAATGCCGACATCTAGTATATATGTATAATCAATTTTGCTCTTTTGTACACCATTCTTGAAAATGGCATTAAGCCGAAACTAGTTGAAAATAAAACAATTTATTAGTAAAACAAACCAAGTGAATTTCAATCAAATACCTATATATTAATAGAAATGTTTTACCAAGTGATCAATGAGAAACATGTTAACGCTTTATTCCAGTATTCATGATTCGAATCATTTTAGGTGATTCGGATTCGTGATTCGAATCTTTTCTACCACGATTCGTCCCAGCTCTGGTAAAAATAAATCCATTATTATTCTAATAGATGAATTTAGTGATTTGTATCTCGGGCTGCAGAAGTCCAATCGGGTTACACTTTATGGCGTTAGAATGACGAGATCTCGTACAAATATTGTCTCTGACAGTTTTGTAATTGGTTACATTAGTTTTGTTTGAGCGCGCGTTAGAGATGGAGACCAGCAAAGAAAAAATACGCCATATTTTACAGTTTTTCTTCGATAAACGAGAACGCAAGCCAGACGACTGAAAATGTGAATAATGTTTATAGTCCTGATACTACAACAGCCAATCACGCGCCAATTTAGTTTCGTTGATTTCGTTCCGATAATTTCGATGTCAAAGATACACCATGTTCTGGAAGGCCAACTGCCGAAAATGTCGAGAAAATCATGGAATTCCTTATGTCCGACCGTCATGTAAGCACTGTTTCGATTGCCCAGGAGCTAAACATTGCACAAAAAACCGTTTGGAACCATTAGCATAAGGGTGGATACAAAAAGAAGCTCGATGTATGGGTGCCACACGAGTTAACGCAAAAAAACCTTATACACCAAATTTCCATTTGCGAATCGCTGTTAAATCGCAACAAAATCCACCCATTTCTGAAGCGGATGATGACTGGTGATGAAAAGTGGATCACTTACGACAACAACACTGTCACTGTCAACAATTGGACCGTCTGAAGGAAGCAATCGCCCAGAAGCGGATAATGACTGGTGATGAAAAATGAATCACTTATGACGTCAACACTGCCACTGTCAACAATTGGGCCATCTGAAGGAAGCAATCGCCCAGAAGCGATCAGTCTCGGCCAATAGGGGAGAAATTGTGTTCCATCAGGACAACGCTAGGCCACACACTTCGATAGTGAATCTCCAGAAATTCCTGGAGCTTGGTTGGGAGGTTCTTATGCATCCACCTTATAGTCCGGACCTGGCACCAAGTGATTACCACCTGTTCCTGTCCATGGTGAACGATTTTGCTGGTGAAAAATTTGCCTCGAGAGAGGCTTGTGTAAATTGACTGTCCCAGTTTTATACCAAGAGGGACGAGGCACAATGTGCCAAATCAGAGCGCGAGCGCCAGGGGGGGATTTTGAGGAAAAAAATTAAATTAAAAATTTCGAGAAAAAACCATATCCACTCCATTGTAGATACATGAAACCCTTCTAATCTTGCATGTTTATATTTTTCAACCCCCTATATTATTAACAATTAACGCTTAAAGTTAAGCGATTTAGAAAACATCAATTTTACGGCATTTCACTCGCAAGTTTAAATAATTTATTACATGGATAGTAGGCGTACTATCAATATAACATTATACTCTATTGTTAATAACATAATACTGTATATTATGGTTGAAAAATCAAGTCTCTAAATATTTTAGAACAAAAGTTAAAAAAAAAATTGAATATGAAATATATTTTAAATATAAATTTTAACTTTAGAAAGTGTTATAAAAAAAATGTCAACTCGATGAGGTCTAGGACTATCACTAAAAATTAGTTCTATGCTTTCTCTAACTACCCTCAACATTTCGTATCTCTACCGGTGCGTTTTTGGGGTCTTTTTAATTTTTTTATTTGACGCCACCAATTAAAATTGGGTCGGGCGAGGTCCGTGTGCGGTGAGTATCGTGGAGTCGAGCGCGCGCTATTCTCGAGCAGCACGCAACATGATTTTTACGTTGGCCCCGAACAAAAAATAATAAAAACGCACTTAAAACGCACATGTAAAAATTCAAAAAAATTAGGGCGGTTACAGAAAATATTAACAAATGTTTATATGATAGTCACAGTTCTTCCGGTTTGCAATCTTCTAAAAAAAATAATATAATAATAATTCAAGGCAGCAAAATTATATACAATTGTTATAAACATTACATAGGTTGTGACTTTCACCAAAAAATGTGGTATGTTTTTAAATGCCCTAAAAATTTCGTATCTCTACATGCGCGTTTTGTGTCAGGTTTTTGCGAATGACCGAGTCGATTTTTATCGGCTGCGCCTAATAAAAAATAAAGCACCTCAAAACAACGTACAAATGTGAAAAGTATCTGCTGTAGTTTAAAAATAATTTAATCTGTTGTTTAAAATATGAATTTTTAATCAGAATATACATTACATTTTTCTGATTTTGCACAACGAAGTTATGTATTTTATACTGTTTTATTTACTTACTTTTTTAAAATGAAAAATTGTCAGTATCCTCATCAGTCTGTTCGTCTTCGCTGTCACTTGTGTCCGTTTCACAAATAACTATTTTTTTAGCGTCTGCAGGTAGTTATTTTTTAAGAATTTTTACATCGCTTCTCAAAGAAGAAATTATTGGATCAGAACATACAAGAAGCATATTAAATAAATCTCGAATTGTATTAAGCCTAGAGTTTTTCCTAGTATGGTTTTCTCTAACTCTCTCATATATTTTATTGGTTCTTTCTGTGCCTCTTCCGAAAGTTCTCCGATTGGTAATAGACATTGTCCAATTATTTTGCTCCCGTGAATTAAAATTTTATGGACACTAGGAGGCATTCTATACCATCCATATAACGAGGTGTAAAGTCGGGCCTTATCTTCTGCATATTTATCAAACATCAATACATTTATTTTACGAGAACTCGACATTGTTATAAGAATTGTATAAAATCTGTTCAATAATTCTTCATTCAATTCAGTGATGACAGCTACTTTCTCATAATTTCGAAAAAATATTCGAGCAACGTTGCCAGTATTTGAAGTACCTCCTCCTTGCACAACAATATCAACCCTTATCCCTAACTCTTTACGTAATAGTTTTTGTATTCTAGATTTCCGACTAAATATATTATTTTTCTCTTCTATCGTACATCCGTGAGTAGTTGTTTTCTTTAAATCTAATTTATAGGAGATATGAAGAACACATTCCATAAACTTAATCCATGCATGGAGGGAAGAAATACCATAATTTAAATTATCTTCGATAATAGGAATATTTTTAATTCTTTCAATATCATTCATCTCCTTCGGAGAACATTTGCATATAAAACAATTTGAGCTCGGAGTATTTGTTAAGGTATTTATTATAACTTTGCCGTCGATCATTGTAAGCAACAAATTAAATTTTACCTCTACATGGTTACCATTAATATAAATTTGTTGTTTTTCCAATAAATTTACCTCTTGCCTCATACTCTTAACTTCATCTAGAATAAGCTGCTTTGTTTCTTTAGCATAAATAAATTTTATCGGTCTACATATAAAATAACACTTTCATCAGAAAATAATCTAAGTGGAACCAGTGAAAACACAAAGACACTCTTCTCTGTAATTTCTTCTTCATCTGTACTGCTATCATCAGATGGCTTTTGCATATAAGTAGAGTGCCCTGAGCTGCCATCGCAACCATATTTACACAACAAAATTAATTTACTAAATGATGTATCTTGAGGAAATTTAATTGTTGATATTAATCTACATAAAGTATGCTCAAGAAGGCTCTGCAAAGGTACTGATGCTCCATTTTGAGAAATAGAAATATTAGCTGGGTAACACATTGTCTTCATTATTTTAATTTTATTGTAAGATGGTAAAAGGTCTTTTGCTCCATGAGAACGTAGTTTTTTTCTTAAATTTTTATAACTTGCTGCCGTCATTTTTGAATCAATAAAAATTGATAGAGCTTCTTCATCTGTAAATTTTTTTACAGTTTCAACTTCATTTGTTTTAAAATAAGTTAAGACTTTTTTTATTTTTTCCTGTCAATCCGAGGAAGCACTTTCCACTAATTTGGCCGCTGGTATATTTCCTTTATCGCGTAACATTTTTTTGCTGCTGAAAATATTTGTTCTGGTGTATTTTGGTGATCAATAAATTAGTTTGTCTTCTTTTAGATGTATTACTTTGTATTGTGAACTATGTACCTGATGTACTTGGTATTGGTGAAATATTTTCTATATTTTCAAAGAGGTTTGTATTTTCAATTAAGGCAGAACCCTCGTTGTATTTAAAAGGCAGCAGTAACCAATTTCTATTTTTTTTTAATGAAATTGATATGAGATCTTGAGCACATTTTCCACTTTCTATTAAGAGTACTGCAGAAACCCTTAACTTTTTAAAGAATGTCATCATTTTCACTATTGTTTTTCGTCGAAACATTTTCAATATATTTTATTAAATAATCAATGGTATTACTTGACTGAATAAGGTTTTTAGGTTTTAGTTCGTACCATACCTTATATAAATCACCGTTTGTAATTTTAATGTTCTCCATTATCACTCAGCGTTTTGGATTAATTAAATTACACTAACACTAAACACTAGTTGAATTAAAGTAAACTATTAAACACTAAACTAAACTATTTTATACACAAAAAAACACTAAATCAAAGAAAGAGTATATAGTCAACAAATTAAATAACACTTAACACAAACTTAATTAATAACTACTTTATAATGTTCAATCGTTCGCTTAAGGATCAGAAAAATATGTGAACTGTTGGAGACTTCGTTCAACACTAAACGCATATTTTACTTTCAAGAAAATTAAGAAAAATCCATTTCAGATACTTAAACCGTAAAAACTGTGTGACAAGAATGCCATTTGTTACGGTAAATGACAGCTCCAATCGGACCCCTAATAAAAATGTAAACACAAACCAGATGACCTTTATCAGTAACAGATGTACACCCTTATATATCAATAAGAAAATAAACCCATAAAACTATTTTTGTAAATGTGATTTAAATGGTGCAAAAAATACTCAGAGAAGAAATAATTTCACTATGATATATACCTGTATATTAGAAAAATTGTAGATTGTGAGGATTATGACTATTATATAAACATTTGTCAATATTTTTTGTAACAGCCCTATTTTTTTTGAATTTTTACATGTGCGTTTTAAGTGCGTTTTTATTATTTTTTTGTTCGGGGCCAACGTAGAAATCATGTTGCGTGCTGCTCCAGAATAGCGCGCTCGACTCCGCGATGCTCACCGCACACGGGCCTCGCCCGACCCAATTTTAATTGGTGGCGTCGAATAAAAAAATGGTGATGTGTCCATCATAGTACTTTCCCCCGTAAATTGCGTATTAAATCACTTTTAAAATATTTGTAGCATTATTATTTTCAAAATGTCTTCAACTTTTTGATAACTACAACTTTTATTTGAAACATTTTTCATTTGGATCAACACATACCGACGCAAACCAATGACTAGATAAAAAACACTATTTATTGAATATCTCAAAAACTAAGAGTGCCATGACAAAAAGTAAAGATACAAAAAATCTTTAATATCCTATTACCTACAACTTTTATTTGAAACATTTTCCAATTGTATCAACACACACACTGACACAAATCAATGACTAGATAAAAACACTATTTATTAAATATCTCAAAAACTAAGAGTGCTATGACAAAAAGTGAGCCCACAAAAAATCTTTAGTTTTTTATTTCCTACAACTTTTATTTGAAACATTTTTCAATTGTATCGACACATACACTGTCACATCAATAACTGGATAAAACACACAACTTTTGAAATATCTCAAAAACTAAGAGTGCTATGACAAAAAGTAAGTGAACAATACATCTTTATTTTGTTATTATCTACAACTTTTATTTGAAAGAATTTTTTGTTTGATAAACATTTATTGAAAAAATCTGAAAAAACTGAAAAACGCTAAGAGTAAAGTACCACTTCCGGTTTTCCGATTTTCACCAAAAGCTTTTCAGTTCTTCCGATAACAAAAAGCTTAAGTTTCAAGTTTCATCTCGATATCTTTAGCGGTTTTTGCGGTACAGCGCACACAGACACACAACACACACACAGACAGACAAACAGACAGACATTTTTCAAAAATGGTCTTATTCGACTCAGGGGACCTCAAAACGGATATTTCCGCTAAAATTTTTGATTCGAAAATGTTCACGAAAACAATACTTTCCCTTTGTATTACATACGGGGGAAAGTAAAAATTAAAAAGACCCCAAAAACGCACCGGTGGAGATACGAAATTTTGAGGGTAATTAGAGAAAACATAGAACTAATTTTTAGTGATAGTCACAGACCTTATCGAGTTGTCATTTTTTTTAAAACACTTTCTAAAGTTAAAATTTATATTTAAAATATATTTCATATTCAAATTTTTTTAACTTTTTTTCTAAAATATTTAGAGACTTGATTTTTCAACCATAATATACAGTAATTGTTTGATTTGAGTTATGTGGAGTATTTAATCACAATGAAAAAAACTGTTTTTATTCCTTACTTCACTTTTATTTTTATGTGTTAGATGTACATTTCGAGTGCTAAGCACTCATTATCAATAACTAATGCTCTTACAAACTAGGTGCGCTATTATATATACCTGAACAAAAATGGTGGAAACGGGAAAACCTAAATATAATTACATTTGTGTCGCAAGGTTGAATAACATTAAGGGGATTACATTATGGACAGTTGAGGGGATTACGATTTTTCGGGTTTTTCAAGAGATTTAAGAGTGGATTGTTTAACGGGCTTAAATCGAAATTCAATAATTTATCTTTCTGTTTGTGCATTTCTATGGCCTCCAACATATTTAATCGGAAATGTGATGATTGTTTTAGTAATTTAATATTATGTTTCGAAAAAGAATGTCCTGTCTTTAAATTATGGTCAGCTAAAGCGGATTTATCTATGTTTCTAGTTTGTAAGAGCATTAGTTATTGATAATGAGTGCTTAGCACTCGAAATGTTCTTCTAACACATAAAAATAAAAGTGAAGTAAGGAATAAAAACAGTTTTTTTCATTGTCATAATATACAGTATTATGTTATAAACAATAGTGTATAATGTTATATTTATAGTACGCCTACTATCCACGTAATAAATTATTTAAACTTGCGAGTGAAATGCGTTAAATTGATGTTTTCTATATTGCTCAACTTTAAGCGTTAATTGTTAATAATATAGGGGGTGAAAAAATATAAACATGCAAGGTTATAAGGGTTTCATGTATCTAGAATGGAGTGGATATGTTTTTTTCTCGAAATGTTTTTCCTCCAAATCCCCCCCTGGCGCTCGCGCTCGGATTTGGCACATTGTGCGAGGCCTTCTATCAGAGAGGCATAATGAAATGACCTTTAAAATGGCAACAAGTTATCGAACAAAACGGCGCATATTTGACCTAAATCGCATCATTGTAACTATGATAGGTAAAGGCTTCAATTTCATGCAAAAATTATGGATTTCTTTTTACTAGACCTATTATTTAAAAATCCTAGTTCTTACACAAGTTGAACAATTTGCTATAAAAAACACTTTTATTCCTTACTTCACTTTTATTTTTATTCGTTAGATGTACATTTCGAGTGCAAAGCACTCATTATCAATAACTAATGAACAATTTGGAATATCGACGATATTGCAATAAAGATTGCAAGGCATACCTTTAAAACAATTTTAGTTACATTTTTCCGAAAAATAGGTACCCCATGAAAAACGAAGATTGATTTCATTTTGTAGATCACGTTGCGTATGAAGTTTTTGTGTCTCTTTACATAAGTATATTAGTAAACATAAGCTGGACAATGACAATAAATCAGTCAGCCTGGATGCAAAAAGAACTCTACTTGATTATTCTTAAATAATATTTTTTTTGTATGAATTTAAGCAAAATTTAATTGTTGAACGTAAATTGAATTTATGACCTACTAAATCAACTGCAATTACGCACACTGTCATTCTACTCAACAAAATTAGAACTTTGTCTCATTCGTTTCTTTACGTAACGAAATTACGCCTCTCGTATAAAACATTGAAATATTATAAAATTCAATATATTCTTGTCTAGCACAATATTTTTAGTCCTACTGTAGCTGTTTTTTTAAATACTAATTTAGCAGTGTATTTGTAAGTTCAAAATATTTCAGTGTTTTATATGCGTGGCGCATGAAGTAAAATTTTGAGTTTAGAAAAGCCTGAGTTTGGATTTGGACGCTTCGCGTCCAAATCCAAACGCTCAGGCTTTTCTAAACTCGAAATTTTACTTCATGCGCCACGCGTATAAAACACTAAAATATTGTGAAATGTATGTATAGTCAAACTTCACTTAAAATTCGTGTTTTATACGCGTGGCGCATGAAGTAAAATTTCGAGTTTAGACAAGCCTGAGTTTGGATTTGGACGCTTCGCGTCCAAATCCAAACGCTCAGGCTTTTCTAAACTCGAAATTTTACTTCATGCTTAGTCTGGGAGTGGAAAACACTCGTTTAAAGCTTCAAATTGAATTTAAAAAAAATACGTATGCATATGTATATTTATGAAAAAATTCCCCCCATATCCTTTATTTAACTGTATGTAAAATATTATTACATAATTTCCGTTCAATCTTGAAACGAAAATTTCCCACTCCCAGACTAAGCATGAAGTAAAATTTCCAGTTTAGAAAAGCCCCGTGAAAATTTGTCGAGGGTCGCGCAGCGACCCGAGACAAATTTTCTGGGCTTTTCTAAACTCGAAATTTTACTTCATGCGCCACGCGTATAAAACACTAAAATATTGTGAAATGTGAGTATAGCCAAACTTCACTGAAAATTCGTGTTTTATACGCGTGGCGCATAAAGTAAAATTTCGAGTTTAGAAAAGCCTGAGTTTGGCTTTGGCTCAGGCTTTTCTAAACTCGAAATTTTACTTCATGCTTAGTCTGGGAGTGGAAAACACTCGTTTAAAGCTTCAAATTGAACTTAAAAAAAAAACGTATGCATATGTATATTTATGAAAAAATTCCCCCCATATCCTTTACTTAACTGTATGTAAAATATTATTCCACAATTTCTGTTAAATCTTCAAACGAAAGTTTTCCACTAACAGACTAAGCATGAAGTAAAATTTCGAGTTTAGAAAAGCCTGAGCGTTTTAGTATGAATTTAAGCAAATTTAATTGTTGAAAGTAAATTGAATTTATGACCTACTAAATCAAAAGCAATTACGCACACTATTATTATACTCAACAAAATTATAACTTTGTCTCGTTTCTTTACGTAATGAAACTGCGCTTTAATTTCTTGTAATAATACGGAATTGTCTTGTTGAGTAGTGGTACAATTGTCGGGACTAATAGAATGCGTAATTAATTATTATGCAGCGACGTTTAAAATTCATGCACAAAGTCTCCGAGTGTGCGTTTCCTGTGTCTGTCTGAAACGCAATCGTTATGCAACTCAAAAACCTGATTCTCGATTGAACAAAGATGATTACGTAAGAGTTACTACAATAGCGCTTCAGGTGATTTAAGGAGAGAAAGAGACATAATACGAGGTATTGTATTGAGAATTTTTGAAAGGGAAGTTGAAGTAGTTGAAAAGATGGAAGGAATAAATACTAAAGTTGCGATTTATATCGCGCTATCATTTTGTCGCATAGTTGAATGGAAATAAATGTGCTTTACTATTTGTTTGTTCAATCTAAGGCTTCCAACTAGTGTTACGATTCCTTGATTAAACACGAAGTAAAATTTCAAGTTTAGAAAAGCCTGAAAATTTGGGTTGGTCGCCTACCGAAGCGGAGCGACCAAACCAAAGTTTCAGGCTTCTCTAAACTCGAAATTTTACTTCATGCTCCACGCGTATAAGACACTGATTTATGGCGAAGTTCTCCAATATATTGGTTAAACTTGATCTCAGGTTGATACATATTAAAAATTCGAACAATTTGCTTTGGAATATGTACTTATAATCAAAAGAAAAATTCTGAAAGCAAATTACCCCAGGCGCTTGAAAATTGAAAGATTTGATTATACGAAATAAACGTTTGTAATACTTATTAACGTGAGATTAAACCTAAGTAGCATATTTTGAACTGCACTTCAAATCAGTGTTTTATACGCGTGGCTCCGATAGATTTATGTCGGCTGACGGCGACTCATGTCAAGTTGACACAATGGACCAAACGCCGACTTTTGTCGTCTTAAGTCAAGTTGACAGTATATAGAACCGTACCACCTTAAATCAGTGGTTTATACGCGTGGCGCATAAAGTAAAATTTCGAGTTTAGAAAAGCCCCGTGAAAATTTGTCTCGGGTCGCTGCGCGACCCTCGACAAATTTTCTACGCGGGGCTTTTCTAAACTCGAAATTTTACTTCATGCTTAGTCTGGGAGTGGACGACACTCGTTACTTTAAAATATGTCACAGCTATCAAAATGTGTGTCGCAAGTGTCATAAAGAAAAACAATAACATGACCATCTAATGAAATATTTTAAATAATAGTTGTCTTAAATTGAAAATAGTCCCAATATCGGCTGACGCCGATTTATGTCAAGTTTGATACATTAGACTAAATGTCATTTTAAGTTGACAGGATAGGCTTATGTCGGCGACTCATCTCAAGTTGGCACAATGGACTAAACGCTGACTATCTTCGTCTTAAGTCAAGTTGACACGATAGACTAATGTCAGTCTCAAAGAAAGCAAGTCTATGACATGATTACATCGTTGAAAATCCCATGAAAATCCCTCTTTAAAAAGTATTAATTACATTTTTTGGTGCTATTTAAAAATATGCCGGGTGACGTCATTACAGGCAGATTGTAGCAATCAACACCCGATTTTATACAGAAACATACAGTTATATATATTTTGTTCATGTTTATTCAAAAATAAAGCCGTACAGCTTGAGCCCTTTTTCGTGGGACACACGGTATACGTATGTGTGGACAAGTTTCACTTTGAAAAACCTTGTACATAATTCCAACCACTGTCGGTCAAGTTCTTATCTAGAGTAATAAACTATAAACCAAACCAAATTTTTAGACTTTTCTAAACTCGTTTGAAGCTTCGAATTGACGGTTTTATAAAAACAACGAATTCCTGAAAATTTATTAAACACTTATCATTAATGTCAAAATGCTGCGTCATTTAGACAATTCAAAAATTTGAATTCTAACTAAAATAGAAGATGGTTTTTCTATTTCGGTGTTATTGTATTTATTATGAGCGCTTTTTTCAAAAGGTGTTAGTTTTGTTTTTTAATAAAGGTGTTATTTTCAAGTTATTATGTTTTATCATTTATTGAAACTGCTGATAGGCAATTAACACAGGCGCAAATTATACAACTAGAATATTGTGAAAAATAGTTGTGAGACTTGTGCTTAATTTTATTGCACAGATGTGTACATTTCAAAGAAAAATGACCAGTATAATTTTTTTTCTTGTTATCTATTAACTACATCAAGTGTTGTTTCCCTTTCTAAATAAAAATCTCCGCGATTCGAATCGCAGGCACGTTTCAGGGTTAGGATCTGTGTTTCTCTTGTTTAGCCCGTCCATTTTTATCGGATTCAGAAAATAAACATGACGAGCGAATTATGTAAAAAAAACTTTTGAAAAGTCAATTCTCTGGTATGTTTGCAGCAGAAATTTCATAAGTGTAAATGGAAATGTAATGAGTCACAACTAGAATAAAAATGATAGTAACTGAATGGTTACTACTAGAGATGCAACTGATAATAATTTTGGCCGGATACCAGATATTCGGAATACCAGATAGTAACCGGATATCCGTTAAATCTCTGGTTACTACTATTCAAAACTTTGTTTTTTATCATTCTCCTGTTATTAATTGATTTCTCTTTCAACTTCTGTTAACTTATTTGTAATTTTCATTTTCCTAATCTTGTTATGATTGTTATATTTTTGACATAACAATTGATCAATAAATTGCTGCCGAAATTACAATTTCACTCTCTTCTCCTCGTGCGCGCATAATGAATCATATATAAACACTGTCGGAATCGCTTAAAAGGATGTCGGCGTGGGTTTGTGTCTGTGTTTGCGCGCGCGCCGCTAACTGAATTACAAATGAAAGAAAGCTCTCGACAATACCTGAAATATTTTGTAACACTGTCCATCTGGAGGCCAGTACAACAGCTGCCAGCCGCCCGGTTGATTAGCGCAGGGATTCAACTTCGGATTGGCCCACGGAGGTGCAGCAACGGCGCTTTCCACGATGGCCGATTGATCAAGTAATTCCAAAATCCATGATACCTATAAACAACAATAATAGCAGAGTTTAAGAAAATATGTTAACAACTTAAATAAAAGAAATGTTCCATGAAGCAGCTTCTAAGAATTCAGACACAGCATTTAAAGTCCATATGAAATGGCTTAGTTTTGTGATAACAAAATTTGATGCATTTTTATAACACCGTGCTAATACAGCAGATTATTTTTACCAAGTTTTTACTTGAATTACAGTTTTATTTATCTTATACAGGGTGTCCCATTTTAATCTGATCAGGTGAATATCTCGAGACACGTGCGTCCAGTTGAAAAACTTTCTGGATAAAAATTGGATGATTCGGAGGGGGACATCCGATGCTGTAACAAATTTCACCCCCCGACCTCTAGGGGGGTGGATAATAGGGGTGACTTATCTTAAATAGGAACCCCTATTTTGTATTACAGATTCGGAAAGAGAAAAAATAAACTATGAAGGTTTTATTCGGGAACTTTTTTTTTATGTGCGATAGGTGGCGCTGAAATCGATAAACTGTGTTTTTCTAGAATAAGCCATCAAATAATTGTTTTCATGACAATTTGTTATAAAAAAACAGGTCAGATTGATAAAAATTTAAACACTTTCAACAATTTAAAATTTGTAATTGAATAAATTCACATTCAGAAATTTGAAAACTGGAAAATATTTATTTTAATGCAATAAATACGTTTTTTGAATATTCTTTGTTATTAATTCATTAGCATTAAGACTGACAATAACACGTTACTCATACGCAGTCATTCAGATTCAGTTAAGTTTGTGTTACCATTATGAAATATCAATTACAAGACTTCAGAAAATAATATTAGAAAAAAATTATATTAATAATATTAGAAAAAAATAATTTTGTAGAAAGTTTTGATAGTTTGACACTTCTCCGCCTCCACGAAGTTGAAGGTGTGTACATTTTTATCAATCTGTTCCTGTTTTTTATCACAAATTGTCATGAAAACAATTATTTGATGGCTTATTCTAGAAAAACACAGTTTATCGATTTCAGCGCCACCTATCGCACATAAAAAAAAGTTCCTGGATAAAAACTTCATAGTTTTTTTTTCTCTTTCCGAATCTGTAATACAAAATAGGGGTTCCTATTTAAGATTTCAAAGTCACCCCTATTATCCACTTCATAGTTTTTTTTCTCTTTCCGAATCTATAATCAAAAATAGGGGTTCCTATTTAAGATTTCAAAGTCACCCCTATTAACCGACCCCCCTAGAGGTCGGGGGGTGAAATTTGTTACAGCATCGGATGTCCCCCTCCGAATCATCCAATTTTTATCCAGAAAGTTTTTCAACTGAATGCACGTGTCTCGAGATAATCGCCTGATCAGATTAAAATGGGACACCCTGTATAATATCCATCGGTATTTATTTATTTCTTTCTTCTTCTTTTGTGTGAATTGATTTCGTTCATCTAACATGCGCACACTTACTATTTCAATGTATTCTTCTTTTGAGTATACATATCCCGATAACTACACCGTTTTTCAAATTTGCGGAAATTCGTTGTTTCAAAGTAGTTAATTTGAGGCTTTTAACGAGTGTTTTCCACTCCTAGACTAAGCATGAAGTAAAATTTCGAGTTTAGAAAAGCCTAAGAATTTGGATTGGCCGCGTAGCGAAGCGGAGCGGCCAATCCAAATTAGGCTTTTCTAAACTCGAAATTTTACTTCATGCGCCACGCTTTAAAACACTGATTTACAGTGAAGTTCAAAAAACACGCACGTACAACAACGATTATAGGCAACCTAATTTACGTTAGAGTTATTGGGTTGCTTATAATCACTGTTTTAAACAATTTGTTCAGCGCAGAATTTGACTCACGTTACGTGGCCAATCCAAATTTTTAGGCTTTTCTAAACTCGAAATTTTACTTAGTCTAAGAGTAGAAAGCGGTCGTTTAAAGATTCAAATTGAAATCTTTTAAAAAAAACAACGAAAGTCATTAAATTTACAGTGTATGCATATGTATACGTGAAAGAAAAATTCCCTGTATTTAAATTATGATGCATACATGTGTCTGGGTAGAAAGACAAATGGTCGATAGGCCAGACATGGACGTACATACCGGGAGTTTTTCTTTTAAGTATACATGTGCCAATTACAGCGTATTTATTGTAAATCTTCAGATATTGGTTGTGTTTTTAAACGAGTTCAATTTGAAGCTTTAAACAAGTGTGTTCCACTCCCAGATTAAGCATGAAGTAAAATTTCGAGTTTAGAAAAGCCTAAAAATTTGGTTTGGTCGCGTAGCGAAACGGAGCGAAGCGGAGCAAACAAACTAAATTTTCAGGCTTGTCTAAACTCGAAATTTTACTTTATACGCCACGCGTATACAACACTGATTTCAAGTGAAATTCTAAATATACTATATATACTATACTACCAAATATACTATATATACTGTACTACTAAAGCAGTATGGTAAAGACGTATATTCTGAACTTCACATCAAATCAGTGTTTTATACGCGTGGTACATGAAGTAAAATTTCTAGTTTAGACAAGTCAGAAAATTTGGCTTGGATGCCTTTTTCAGGCTTTACTTAACTCGAAATTTTACTTCATGCTTAATCTGGGAGTGGAAAACACTCGTTTAAAGCTTTAAATTGAACTTTAAACAACGAATGTCGGAAACTTTATTTCGTATGCATATGTATACTTAAAAGTGAAATTCTCTATATCTAAATAGATATTTTAATGTAAATAATATGCTTGAACAAAGATGATGTATACATAAATACACGTTTATTTAGGTATATTGAGAAGTAGATACTTTATTTACTTATTAAAAACTTATATTATATTTAAAAGAAAGCAAATATATAGAGCCTGCCCTAAGACCAATTTCAGTTTTACCATTGATAACTTTTTACTTCTTAACATTCCTACCATCGTTTTACCTTCTAATGATCATGTTTAAGGTTAGTTCCTTGTAATTGTCTCCATTTCTCCCGTTTGCGTGGGCTCATTTGGAATATCCGGATCGGATTTGTATATTCATCAAAATGCGAGACAATACCAGAACGTGAGGTTCAAGATTACACCAACGCCATTTGTTACGGGATCTCATTACTTTCTCCTTGGCCGTAATTTTTAAGATGCGCTGCTGACTCCTAGCAGCAGACAATAACAAATTTCGATTTCATCATCGCGTTACGCAATCCCGAAGATGATTCCCGTTACAGAAAATAGAATTGAAGAGCGATTTACAGTAAAAAAAAAAAACGGATCGAACTTTTAAAAAGTCAATTTTCTTAAGCTGAAGTCTCTAGTTTAAGGTGAATGTAAATGAAGTTTTGAAATTGTCTGTCGAGAGTTTTAGAGAAGCTAAGGTCAATTTTGCTAGATTTGAGCACATCAAATAATCAACGTTCTTAAATTAAAATTATCTAATCTTTTCTTCTCTAGACTTTGTGAATGTTAGCGATCTTAGACCTAGATACATTTCATAAGTTAGGTATTGCGTATGTATACATTCTTTAGAACGCTCCATCAAAACAATAATGACATACCTTCTTCAATTTGATGTATATATAACAAGTGCCTTGAGCTGGAATCTCGGAATTTGTGTTACAACATTTGTAGTTTAAGGCCCAGTTGCACTAAAAACGTTGAACCCGAGTTCAAGCTGAACTTGAGTTCAAGATGACAGTTCCTATTGTTCTAATGTCACTTTGAACTGAAATTCAAAGTTGAACCAGTTCAACTTGTTTGGTGCAACTGGCCTTAAGTGTGAGTTCGTCAAATCGTTCTATCATAATAATTACAGCTTAGAACGTCCATTTTTGGCTAAATGTTTCTAATTCACAACTAGACCAAGAAACAATTCATTTTCTATGATGACTAGTTATTATCATCCAAATTTTAGTTATTTTTTAATTGTCATGTTAATTAAAAATCTGCTCGTTGATCTTTCTTCCGATTATCATGCGCCACGAACAATGGATTTTGCCGTTCACGGTTTGCTGGATTGGATAATGTGTTTAACAAAGCCGCGCTCTCGATGGTAAATTACCACTTTGCGCCATTATCCTGACCAAGGCTGGCTATGGAGAATAGGCATTTTTGTGACTCGTAAAATCGGTTTCGAAATTGAATCGTTCTCCTCTTATGGACTGTTGAGCATTATTACAACAACCGCACGAAATCACTCCTTTCATCGAAATGCACGAAATTGTAAATTTCTCTGAATTTTTGTTTTGTTTAATTGAATAATTGAGCAGCGCATACGTGGTCATTGATCTTAGCTTCACTTAATACCTTTACATTGAACCTTATCCTTTAAAAATAACATGCATATTTCCATTTTTCTGCCCTCCAGCTTTTAATCTATATTCAATATTTCATTCCAGTTTCTTGATTATTATTAAATCCTTATATTCATTTCAAAAGATTCAGCGTTAGTGCCTGAATGATTGTTCAAACATTTACCAATAATACAAACAAACCAAAACCAATAATATTTTTTTTAAATATACACCGAATTTTTCTTTGGAGTATACATATACAGCGAATTTTTTTTTGAAGTATACATATCCCGAGGCTTATGCATTTTGAGGGAGGCATTCTTTGTTTTTTTCTTTTGTATGAGTTTAATTTAAAGCATTGCAGCATCACATGCCCTCCCCAAGAGACAGAAAAATAGAAATATACATGTTATTTTTAAAGGATAATGTTCAATGTAAAGGGATTCAGTTAAGCTAAGATCAATGACCACGCATGCGCTGCTCAATTATTCAATTAAAGAAAACAAAAATTCAGAGAAATTTACGATTTCGTGCATTCGATGAAAAAAAAAAGCTACTGACGAGTGTTTCCACTTCCTGATTAAGCATGAAGTAAAATTTCGAGTTTAGAAATGCCTTAAAATTTGGGCTGAGCAAACCAAATTTTCAGGCTTTTCTAAACTCGAAATTTTACTTCATGCGCCACGTGTATAAAACACTGAAATATTGTGAATTTCAAAATATTCTTGGTTAACAGTATATTTTTAATCCTGCTTTATTTTAATATTGATTTAGCAGTATATATTTAATTTCACAATATTTCTATGTTTTATACGCGTGGCGCATGAAGTAAAATTTCGAGTTTAGAAAATCCTGAAAATTTGGTTTGGTCGCCCCGCTTCGCGGAGCGACCAAACCAAATTTTCAGGATTTTCTAAACTCGAAATTTTACTTCATGCTTAATCTGGGAGGGGAAACACTGGTTCGAAACTTCAAATTGAACGGTTTAAAAAGAAGCATTGATTTAAAATGAAATTTAAAATATACTGCCTAGATTAGTACGTTTATGATTCATAGACGACTTGTGTAAAACTTTTTCTTTTTCTTTAACAATATGTTCTATTCTCTATTAATAATACAGATTTTTTTATTAAAAAGAAAACACCAATATTTATATATATATTTTGTAAATATTCTACAAACTATTGGTAAATTCATTTTTTCTTTATGTTAAACACCAACTACTTGGTCTTCAACTCCAATCGTTTTTTAATAAAGTAAGACAGATCATTTCTCTAGTTGTCCTCATTGATGGAACAATGAGGCTAGACAAAGAGGGAACAATCCTTAGTTAAAAGTAGAAGAAGAAGGGGATCATTCTTTTAGAAATATTTCCTCCCTAATTTTGTTGAGCTTTTGCTTCTCTTGCATGTTGTAAAATATCCCGGAAATTCTCAACTCGACAACCTATTATAAACCAAACAATGAAAGCAAGTACCCACATTTTCGTGATGATGCACAATTGATTTAAAAGAAGAAGAAAAACTACTTCCTTGTGCACATCCCGAAAACAATGGACGGCGCAGAACACACACACACTCACGAGATGCCTAATAATTATAATAAAATGGGTTCGTTTTACACTCTCGTGTTATTGACTTTTATTTGCTACTTGAGAACTCCAAACAATACATTTATTTCATACTAATGTTATCACTTGAGAACCTCAAACCATAATTATTTTACACTAGAGTTACGACTTGTATTTACCTGAGAACCTCAAACCATAACAATTGTCGGAGAAAATATAAATCAGTGAAACAAACCAAGTGTTATAATTAAATATCCAGACTTAGATCCATAGCAATTGTTTTACACTAGTTTTTTATGAATAATGAGCACTTTATGTCTCGAAATGTACATCTAACGATGCAAATAAAAAGTGAAGTAAGGAATAACAATCTTTTTTAGTGTTACACTAGCGTTATGACTTGTATCCACTCGAGAACCTCAAACCATAACAAATTACGAAGATACTTTTTTCTTTAATAAAAGATATCGATAATTACATAATTTTGAACTGACTTGACGCAAGCAAATCGTGAATTATTGTGTAAATTGCAATCCTAAAAGTCGAAGAAAGCGTAAATTTGAAGGTCCATTTCGTTAGAGCGTAATGCAATTTTTTTGGGAATTTGAAGGTCTGTTTCCTCGCATTCTTTCAATTGTGAAATTGTTTCACTAACACATGAAAGTAGACAAAAAATTGTGATTATATAATCTCTTGTGTTTGTTTTCTTTAAACCCGTTCATCAAAATGTTCAACATTAAACATGTTTGGATTTGTTTGTGATGTATGTTGGTCTCTGATGAACGGTACTCAGGTCGGTTTATTTTGCACGATTGCAATAATCCTAAACACGTTCACGATTAACAATCCGGTCGTCAGAGAATTCCCCAACAGTTTGCAGTAAACTCACAACTGTTGTCTATGATGAACGGGCCCAATGTCGACCTGTGTGAAGGTTAAAGCGTTGGGCCTAAAACCGATCCCTGAGGAACGACAGATGTTGCGAAAAATTAATTATATTTGTATCCACTATAATTGAGTCACAGAGCGGAAAACCGCTGGGATTAAAACTGATCCCAGACGTTGAAAAAATATAAATTAGATGCTATTTTTTTTTTTGTTGGGGATTTTGAAGGTAAGGTAAAATTCTGAAATAGCTATACTAATACAAGAAAGTAGATAACAAATTTATATTATATAATACCGTGGGTTTATTTTCTTTACACCTTGAATAATGTCAGCATCTATGAAGGCAAAAACGATCCTCAAGGAACACCAGACGTTGGAAAAAATAAATTAGATATGTATCAACTATAATTAAGTGTAAGGTCAAATTTTGGATAGGTCTAAGAAATGCATATACAAGGCACATGTTTCACACAAAACAGCTCTTCAACTTCTAGCTTTTCACACTTAAGTAAGACACGGAAATAGTTTCTTGATTAACACTTGCGTAATTTTATCAATTTCTGCACTTTTATCCGCCAATCTATTGGCAATTAATCCAAATTATCCTGTAAGATTAAACACTAAAATTCCGGACTTCTCCTCAACGAGCAATCAGAATTATCCACCTCCCCACTGCTAAAAATACTCCTCCCACCAAAATAGTTTGTATATAGATAAATAGTCATAAGAAATCTGTACATTTTGTAACTCTCTTCGCCTGAAGAAGCAATAAATTTGCGAAACAATTGTAGTGAATAAACATTTCAACTTTTGAAAATCAACTAGTTTATTCTATAAAATAAATAAAGTTGTAAGATTAACTCTGTGACATGTTTTTTAACTATTTAAGTTGATTTTCAAGCAACTTCATATCATTTTTATGCTTTTTGATTTTATTTCAAGCAACTTCACTTCTGTTCATGTTACTTATTTTGATTTTCAAGCTACATTAGTTGCATTAATTTACAAGCTATTTGATTTGATTTCTAAGCTACTTCGCTTAAAAATCAAGTAAAGTATCTTGAAAATCAAGCCAAGTAGCTCAAAATTGTAAGCTACTTGGCTTGATTTTCAAGATACTTTACTTGATTTTTGAGTAACTTCACTTAGTTTTTATATTATTTGGCTTAATTTTCAAACTGATTGACTTGAATTTTAATCTACTTCACTTAATTTGTATGCTGCTTGTCTTGAATTTCAAGTGACTTTAGTTAAATACGGAGCAATTTGACTAGATTTTAAGCTACATATTTATGATCCTTGACTTGATTTCAAGTAAGTTCTACACTTAATTTTTATGCTATTTGGCTTAACTGTTAAGTTACTTGACTTGAATTTTAACCTACTTCACTACATTTTTATGCTGCTTGGCTTGAATGGTAATTTGACTGGATTTTGAAGCTGGCTTAATTTTCAAGCTACTTGACATGACAAAATCCATAGTGGTTCATTTTATTAATAATGCACAGTTTGGCTGCGGAGTGAAAGACGCCGACAGTAACTTTATTTTTATGCTATTTGGTTTATCTGTTAAGCTACTTGACTTGAATTTTAATCTACTTTACTTCATTTTTATGCTGCTTGGCTTGAATGGTAATTTTACTAGGTTTTTAAGCTACTATTGGCTTGATTTTCAAGCTACTTGACATGGCAAAATTCATAGTGATAAGTAAAGTCATCTGAATGGGTGATTGTTACGTAAGTTGTAGTTTAAGGCTTGAGGGAGAAGCCAAAGTTTGTGTTTTATCGATAGAGTGTTTTTTTCAATAACACGAATTAATAATAGAGCCGGCACTGGTCTCGGGTACTGTGATTATTGAGAACCAAAGTTCAAAGTGTTGAATCGAAGATTTGACGTTGAAGGTCAAGCTTTGTTGCATCGAATCATCACTATTCATGAAATGTGGGTTCGAGACTTTGAACTAGAGTTAAAATCACAGTCTACCAAATGAAGAGGTCAATCATCCCCACCTCCAAACAAATTTTGTCGATCTCAACCTAAGGTCAATCAAATGATGATCTTTGCTTATAATTACCATGGAATCAACATGACAGACAGATTTCCATGTGGATGAAGTGTCACAGGAGTATATTATTGTGATTTCATTCAAAATCTGAACCGAAAAATGCAGAACACCCGACCTCAGTTGTCTCGAGGCTGGGCTACTTAACATATTCTTTACAACAACGCATGCCCACACATTCCCAATGTCTTAGATCCTGGGTCTCCAAACTATCTTCTTCGCGGGCCACAAATACAATTCTACATAATAAAGTCGGCCAAGATCCGATTAATTTTATAAAATTATGAAAAATTTAAGGTACAATTGTTACAATATTTCAAAATATGACATTTACAAAAAAATTACAAACAATGGCGGGCCGGATTCATGCAAGTCGCGGGCCGTAGTTTGGAGTCTTAGATGAAAAGCTGTGCGATTACAGTTGGACCTCATCCACCCTAGACATTGACATAAATCAACTAGACTTTGACTTATTTCCAAAATTAAAACAACCTATGCAAGGATGTCGTTATTCATCTCTAAAAGAGTTTTGTGTCGCCGGTACCCGAGACATTTGTCAGCTGAAGACAGATGACGTATTACATGGATTGTAAAGCTTCCCAGACGTTCAAACTCGGTCATTGGGAAGCAGGGAGATTATGTTGAAGAATTGTAAAGAGATTATATCGAAAAAAATAAATATTCAAGGAAATAAAAAATTATTAGAATTATTTATAGAATGAATCTCGTATTCAGGCGCGCACACAGAAAGTGGTCATAGGGGGGGCTCACGCTTCTTGGGGGGAGGGCTCACGCTTCTTGGGGGGAGGGCTCATTCCTGTCTTAGAGGGGGCTAACGCATTTAAACCTATGTATACACGTCAAAATACTACAATTTATTTAGTCTTGGGGAGGGGGGGTGCTCAAGCCCGCGAGCCACCTCCCTGGGTGTGCACCTGCTATTATCAAGTTAAAATTATATCAATTACTTATAAATAAAAACTATTTTTAATCTTTACATCAAACCTATTATTCCTTATTCCTCTTACGTAATCCCGTGCGCATAAATAATTTGATTTCTGTTACAAAAAATAGTTTCTCACGTTTCTTTGAGTCGTGATATAATTATTCGGAGAGAAGGAGCAGAAGAGAAAAAAGGGGAAATAACATTGTTCTTGCTTGAACTCTCGTGTGAAGGAAGCGGATCATTTTCCTACATAAGTGACCCGCTTTGGGTGTTGAATATTTTTCGTTATATAATCCTTTTGCATTAATTGGCTGGCGTGTGTGAGTGCGAAATTGGTTGCAAAACTACAGCGGAGACCGTATTTTTTTATGTATATGGATTGCATTATGCGAAAGAAAATTTTGTAATTATTTCGAAACCAAAAAAAAAAGACAACATGATAGTAATAAAAGGTATGAGTAATGATGTTTTCAAGAATAGTTGCACCGAAATAAAACCATAAAATACAGCAATTTTTTCTCTTACGTATACATATCCTAATGTATACGTTGAATATTATCAGGCTTTCGTTGTTTTTAAAAAGCGTTCAATTTGAAGCTTCAAATTAAATACTTTTATATAAACAACGAAAGCGTGAAAACGCGTGAAAAACGCTTAAATTGAGATATGTATACTTAATAAAAAATCCCTGTATATACATATTAGTTTTTTTAAACAGTTAGATAATCATAATAATATATGATAATAATAAAAATAAACGAGTAATGCTTTTTTCAGGAATAGTTGCACTAAAATAAATGAATAGAATATATGAATAACACTTTAAATTGAAAATCACTCGGTTTGTTTCACTAACAATTTAGTGAAACTGAGCAAGTGATAATTTTGTATTTATTATTAATTTAGTTACCTCTCTTTGTAATTCAAACTTATTTCAAATAAATACCTGATGATACAGTTAACCCTTTCAGCCCTTGAATTTTGCTGGTGCCCAAAATAATGTTTTGTACACTGCATACTATTTATTACTATCTCAGATATACCGACAGTTTTTCTTTTAAGTATACATATCTTAATATACTGTACACGCTGTAAATCTTCAGATATTCGTTGTTTTTACAAGTATTTTAAATTGAACTTTTAAACGAGTGTTTTCCACTCCCAGATTAAGCATGAAGTAAAATTTCGAGTTTAGAAAAGCCTGAAAATTTGGTTTGGTCGCGTAGCGCGTAGCGCTACGCGACCAAACCAAATTTTCAGGCTTTTCTAAACTCGAAATTATACTTCATGCGCCACGCGTACTAAACACTGAGATGTGATGTGATGTTCAGAATACACTTTTTTAGCATACTGCTTTAGTAGAATATTTTGAACTTTATTTAAAATCAGTGTTTTATACGCGTGGCGCATGAAGTAAAATTTCGAGTTTAGAAAATCTTGAAAATTTGGTTTGGTCGCGTAGAGCTACGCGCTACACGACCAAACCAAATTTTCAGGCTTTTCTAAACATTTATTTTAATTTTTTTAAATTTTACTTCATGTTTAATCTGGGAGTGGAAAACACTCGTTTAAGAATTCAAATTTGACTATTTTAAAAAACAAGCGATTATCGATAAAGTTACAGCTCATGCATACATGTATGTATATTTAAAATAAAAATTCCCAGTATGTTTACCAAATTTTAGTGATGGCAAATGCCACCGTCAGGGCCGAATGGGTTTACCAACTCTTGATTAAATTTTGCATACTTACCAGAAATAGTTTCCACACCGTATACATTCCTTCCTTTTTTCTAAGAAAAGTCCGATTATCCAAAAGAGGAATCACAAAAACGTCACCATAATTCACAGCCCACAGTCTCAACTAAACCAAAATTCTCTGGTCATTTCTTATTTATTTAGTTTTAAACACAAACTGAAATTGATAATCGAACGTAAAGGAACGCACTTTTTAATTTATAAATTAACACAATCACTGATTTTCTTAAAAGTTACACTTTGTTGTTAGCCATGGGTAATTTGTTTAAAGTTAAAGAAATTGCGATTTTCTGTAAACTGTCGGTGATTTTCTTAAGAATGTAGTTTTAAATTACAAATAAGTATAATAGGCAATTTTTTTAAATAGCACACTTTATTTAAAGAGTTACAAATAAATTGACCTAAAAGAGGCGAATACACTAGCTTTTAAAATAAAACACGTTATTTAAAGAGTTACTAATGAATAGACTTAAAAAAGGTGAATAAACAATTTAAAAAAATAAAAAAACACTTGTATTTAAAAGTTACAAATGAGTTGACTTGACTGTATTTATTAGAACACTTTATTAAATGAGACTAAAAAATGGTGAATATATATTTTTTTAAGATAAAACACTTTATTTAAAGAGTTATAAATTAGTAGACTTAAAAGATGAATATATAATAGAATGTTTGTAAATAAAACACTTTATTTAAAGTTACTGTCTTTTAACTTGAACAGCCGATATTTTGTTTAATTTTAATTTCTTCCTTTATTTAAAGTTACTGTCTTTTAACTTGAACAGCCGGTATTTTGTTTAATTTTAATTTTTTTCCTAATAGTAAAGGAAAGGTTATTTACGTTGCCACACATACACAAAAACTGTTATAAACTCTACAGTAACATTTATTTTAATTTTTTAATTTTTGATCGCGTTCACTTCCGACCGCATCGAGCGATTGTTTGCAAATAACGCGCGCCGCGCGTAACCGCAAGAACCACACCACGCGAACGAGCCGGCAGCCGGACCGAAACCGGTCATTCATTGCACCACGTGGTGGTTACCATAGTAAGTGCGCGAGGTGGGAATTTTCAATGTCATCACCGTAAAGTTCAAATACTTTCACTCTTTCTTGTACGAGTGTGTGTGTTTTGTATTCACGAGGTCGCGTCGCGTCTTCTCCCTATTCTGTAATAAACTCCGAGATCGAAAGTGAATCTGAAATTAATTTGAATCGATTTCCTGCTACCACAAAAAACGCTTGAAAGTTCAGATAATTAAAATCTTCCTGAGTTCAAAAGTCGTTATGCGGTTTATTTTTCAAGATGTGGTCTATGATATGTACCTTTTATCTTCTTGAGATCAAAAGTCGTTCCGTGTAATTTTTGTTTAACCCATTAAGCGCCATTGATGCATTTACGCAACATTATTAATTTTATGTTAATTAAATTACTAAATAAGTTAATTTGATATATTATATTATTTGACTTGACTTGAAAATGTATGAAGAATAACGTCAATATTTTGTTATTTAAATATCTCGATTATTACTCATTTAAAAAAATGTTTTCAGTGTATTTCTAGCTTCACAATATTTCAGTGTTTTATACGCGTGGCGCATGAAGTAAAATTTCGAGTTTAGAAAAGCCCCGTGAAAATTTGTCTCGGGTCGCTGCGCGACCCTCGACAAATTTTCTACGCGGGGCTTTTCTAAACTCGAAATTTTACTTCATGCTTAGTCTGGGAGTGGAAATACTCGTTCTAAACTTCATATTGCATGTTTTTATACAAAATCGACGAATGCCTTACATTTACAGCGTATACATTATGTATATTTAAAAGAAAAATTTACAGTATGTAATACAATAAGTCATTCGTAGAAATCATAAATAGAAGTGCAGAATTTTACCTAAAATCAACTTTTAGAGTTAACTCTACAATTGCTCGGCCGTTAATGGGTTAACCCATTAATGACCGAGCAATTATAGCGTAAAGGGTAAAAGTTGATTTTATGTAAAATTCTGAATGGCCTATTTTATTACATACTGGGAATTTTTCTTTTAAATATACATAATGTATACGCTGTACATTTTCAGCCATTCGTCAATTTTATAAAAGCGTTTTGAACTTTTGAACGAGTGTTTCCACTCCCCTCTCTACCCCCCCCCCCCCCTCCCCCTGCATTTGATCGCAGAGAGCGTCTTCAAATTTGCCACCTACTATAATAGCTAAGTCGTCAGCATAGGCTGTCACAAAGAAGCCTAATTGCTGAAGTTGTTCTAGAAGGCTGTCCTGCACCATGTTCCATAGTAAAGGAGATAAGACACCTCCCTGTGGACAGCCTCTGTCAATCTTAAGATGATACGTTCTCCACCTTCCTCCACTGTGACCAAACGGTTGGCAAGTGCATTACCAATCCAGACACACAGTCACACATTTTTAATGGTACTCCGCGCGTGACCAGACCAAAATCTCTAAAATCTTCCGATTTCTATCTCTTTCCTAAAATATTGAAGGGTAAGGGGAAAGAGACCGAGCACTCAAGGGGTGATCCATTATGAACACCAACCGCATTGTTTGGGTGTCAATGTCAACCCGATATTAGCAGGTAATAAGAAGTCCATCTGTTTTCAGCCGGCGCGTGGCGTTATCTTTTATTCGGTTTGGGGTGGTTTTGATAGGAAGATTTTTTTGATATTCATGGAATTATTTAAAATGGAATTATAATTAGTACGACATTTGTAAAATAAAATTAATAATATAATTAGTTAAAATATTTTTTGTTGTTTTGTAACAATAATTTTTACAAATAATATACCTATACTAACCCAACATAACCAACTGAACTAACTTAATAAACTTAACTAACGTAACTAACTTAACTAAAATAATTTATGGATGAAACCACCGTTGAATTTCCCCTGCAAACAAAATTAGGAACAAATTATAAATATTGGCATTGAATAAATATTAAAAATTTATAAAATTATGAGTGACTAGTGATGTAAAATTACAGGTAATTTAAAATTGGGTAATATTTTCAGTAATATTACTTAAAAAATGATAATAATTGGTAGTTTTAAGTTAGACATAAAACTACACGATCGCGTTTTGAACTTCACATTAAGCCATCATTAACGCGCCTGTCGCATGAAGTAAATATTTTAAGTTTAACAAAAACCTGAAAATTTGAATTGGTTGCTTCGCTACGCGGCCAATCCAAATGTTCAGGCTTTTCTAAACTCGTAATATTTACTTCATGCTTAATCAGGGAAAGCAAAACATTCGTTAAAAAATCAAAATATTAAAAATCAAGTTTACCCAACATATGAATATATCAATTATTTTCTAAGCTAATCACATTGACTGTCATCATCAATATTTACAAAATAACAATTTTAAAGAAAAAATAATTTAATCTTATATTTGCATTGAATTTAGTTTATTTTTTATATCATTATTATTAATATGTAAGATGAAACCCGTTAAAATAAATAATAAATATAATTCAAATTGAATCCAGACAAAATGTAAGCATTAATATTGCGAAATTGCGAAATCAATAAAATTAAAAAAAAACAAATTTCATACGTGATAAAAGTCACACATATTTTATTATAATATTGTGATTATTAATTTAATAAAATCATTAAAACCGACAAACATCATCAAAATTAATAAAAATCTTCACAATTGTCCAAATTTTCACAATTTGACAAAAACGCAAAAATATTATAAAATAACCAAACTTGACAAAAAAATAAACTTATTACACAATTCGTAATAATTAAAAAAATCAACAAAAATTGATTTATATACGTAAACTATACAAATACAAATCGTCAAAATTGATTTGTAAAATAAGTTAAAGTCCTAAATGTAATAAAGTTAGCTAACTAAAATCGTTAAAATTTTGAATTGTAACAAAATTTGTGGAAATTGATAAACTCAATATAAAATGATAAAAATCTTTATAATTTAAAATTACCTAGAAATTTATTTACATTTGACATAATGACTTGTCTTTAACTCATTGGTTAAACATGATATTAAATTTTGAGTTTATAAATGTCAGAAATCTTGGGTTTGCCAAATTTTCAGGCCTTTCTAAAATCAAAATTTTGCTTCATGTGCCACGCGTGTACGCCGATTTGATGTGAAGTTCGAAATAGACTGTTATTGATAATTTTTAAATAAATCACTTTAATGATTATTATCATTATAACAGTAAATAAAAATATAATGCGGCCATTCCATAAATAAATGCACACTTTTTGGGGGTACATCAGGGATTTTAGCGAATTTCACATATATTATAAAGGCTATCAAGACATGGTGTTTGGTTAAACAAATTATTGTGTCAAAAGTTATAACAATATAAACTTTTAGTACACTTTTATTTTGAACTCAAAAATATCGTAAACCGTTACTTATACAAAAGAAGTTATTTAGTACTTTTTTGTGCTTAAATGTTCAAAGTTTAAAATAAATTTTTTTCCAAAACGAAAAAACTTTATATAGATTTTTTTAATCAATAAAACATATCTCAAACAATAATCAAATACTCATGTTTTAATTTTCTTTAAAAAAAATATATGTTATACCCTGAAGAATTTTTCCGTTTTCAAAAGTGTGGTCACTTTAAAACTTTTTCAGATATAATTTTTTTTAACCGAGCGCTACATTGGCATGAGGCGCTTCCGCCAATGGTGTAATGGCCCGGATCGCGGTGAGCCCCTCGCTTAAACGCAGCGCTCGGGTAAAAAAATCATATTTCAAAAAGTTTCAAAGTGCCCATCTTTTTGAAAACGGAAATATTCTTAGGAAGGATTGGGGTATAACATATATTTCTTTCAAGAAAATTAAAACATGAGTATTTGATTATTTTGTGAGATTTGTTTTATTTATTGAAAAAAATCTAACTAAATAAAGTTTTAAAGTGCCACATCTTTTTGAAAACGGAAATATTCTTAGAAAGGATTGGGGTATAATATATATTTTTTTCAAGAAAATTAAAACATAAGTATTTGATTATTTTGTGAGATTTGTTTTATTTATTGAAAAAAATCTAACTAAATAAAGTTTTTTTTTTGGAAAAAAATTATTTTAAACTTTGAACATTTAAGCATAAAAAAGTCAAGTATAACTTTTTTTGTATCAGTAACGGTTTACGATATTTTTGAGTTCAAAATAAAAGTGCACTAAAAGTTTATATTGTTATAATTTTTAAAACAATCGTTTGTTTAACCTCTAGTAACAACCAAAAACCATGTCTTGATAGCCTTTATAGTATATGTGAAATTCGCTAAATCCCTGATGTATCCCCAAAAAGTGTGCACTTATTTATGGAATGGCCGGGTTGAAATTAGAGTAAAAAATGCAATTTAATGATATACATATCTTTGTATGTTTCCATAAGAGAAACAAAAGATGGAGTGTAAAAAATAAAAACTAATCTTTCTGAATATTTTAAACGTTTACCATTCGATAAATCATTAGACGTGCTTTACGAAAGTTTAAATGAAATTTGAAAAAAAAACTGAGATATGGGTAATTTTTAAATATCGAATATCAGTTTTTTTCCGAATAACTCGGAAGAAATTGGAGGTGTTTTAAATGTGAAAGCAGATTATTAATATGCACTACAGTACGCAACTTTGCCCCTATTTAATTTTATTTTTTTTATTTCTTCGAATAACTGAGATCCCTATAGTGCCGCCCGAAAACAATTACTTCCCGAGCTAATACCCCGACGGACATTGAATTATACAACAAGTGTTTGCTGTTACATACAGTAACCTACTGCAAATGTAACAATTTGGGTCAAATTATTCAGGCCATCTATAGACGCGTTTCGAAATTTATCTATCATCAGTATAGCTTTGCCATTCCCTCTAAACAATTTGACACCTTAGACTGGCGGTCACGTTACTGTTGAAACATAAGTATAAATGAAATTGCGAATTTTTGGTAGCAGAATACTTCAAACATTAAAAGTGCGATTCTTTTCTCGATTCTTTTCGTAACAGCGAACACTTGTTGTATAATTCAATGTCCGTCGGGGTATTAGCTCGGGAAGTAGTGGTTTCAATGAGTGGTTGATATATAGTCTTTGTAAGACTAACTTGTTGTAGATTGCAAAAAGAATCGCACTTTTAATGTATAAGTAATTTTGTGGCGCGGTTTACACTTATTTTTCAACTTCAGACTTTGGGAACATGATGTATTTACTAAAAATAATCGTTTGAGCAGGTCCTGCATTCAAAAAATTAAATTTTTTTATAGTAATAACTAATGACCACCTTATTGTATATTTAAAAAAATGAAAAAATGTAATATTTCCTATCATGAAATAATTAAAATAAATAAAAATTCCTATCCGGTCAGCATCCCGGGAACACACTTTCCCTAAATTCAACTAAATAAATAAATAAAACTAATTAAAAATATAAAACTTAATCCTTACGAGTGTGAAATTAGCAATATATTTCAGCAATAGATTTTCAATTTCTTTTTTTAGCTTAATTGACCCCAATAATCACTTTTAAAAAGCAAGACGTCTATAACTATAATCAATTTGACTAAGTATTATGCATATACCCCTTAATTTTAATTCATTTTTATTTTCACCAACAACTATTAGTTAAATATTTTGCGTTATTTCGGCCAACCGCAAACTTTCATAAAAAAAGTTAATTGCAGATTCGGATTCCTTACACTTAAATCTAACAAATTCACTAATAAAATATGAAAATGAAAAATAAAAAAATGAATATTTTTTGAGGGTAGATTTTTTTATTCTATCATCTTGAAGTGAATATTCTTTTTTTATTAGTGAACAGATTAAAGTATAAGGAATCCGAATCTGCAATTTACTTTTTTATGGGAATTTGTGTTCCGCCGGAATACGGAATATGTTTGACAACTAATAGTTGAGGGTGGTAACAAAATGAGTTTAAATTAAGAGGTAAATGCAAAATACTTAGTCAAGTTTATGATATTTATTGTCGTTTTCCTATTTAAACGTGATAATTGGGGTCAATTAAGCTGAAAAAAAAATCTATTGCTAATTTTACACCCGTATAATTCTTACCTTGCCGATTAATGCTTTGCTCTTCTAAAATTATACTTCGGTATCTACGTCCGCTATCCTGGCTTCTTAGCCTTGCTTTTAGATATTGAATTTTTTCAATCTCCTGTTGTACTACAAGATGATTATGCATGCGTCCAACCACAAACTCCCCGTTTTTTTATACGGCCACTACCCGAACACGCTTGATCTCTACACCGGAGATAAGTGACATTATTTATTACATTTCTTTTTTGATATATGTACATATCAAAAACAAAATAGGTTCTTCCGATCTCACGAATAACATCCATGTTAACACCACGGCAAACAAGAAAATGGTGATAGGTTTACAAAAAGTGCATGAAGTGGAATCTTATCCTTCATTTTAATTTTTTAATAACCGCAATAAATATTAAAAGCGTGTGTATACAGTTGACCAAATGTCTATTGAAACCAGGAAAGATCGAAAAGCGGGTTTAACCCAATTACCATATTTTTGAAACCAATTCGGGTATTAGACTTTCCATAAGATTTCCAAATGTTTTATTATTTGAAAAACCAACAAATAATTCATCTGCACGATATTGTAAACGGGATAGACTGCCGTTTACAATTTACATTTTTTTATTTTTATTCTCCAATTTTATAACCTTTAATAACATTTTTGTAAATAAAACACTTGTTTAATAAAATTATCGGTATTCACACTGTACATTTATTATTACATGGATAAAAATACGATTTTATGAATTGAGAAGGATAAGCGAGCCCTTTATGAATCCTAATAAAGGAAGCTGTGTGATTGTATCAGCGTTAAATTTAATGGTAAGGTTTATAATAAATTTTAAGCAAATAATGTATGTACTATTCAATTGCAATCTGCTAAATAAAATTAAACTAAGTAAATATCGACCCGTTAATTACTCACATTAAACAACATTTCAACAAACTGTACCGTGTATTCCCGGATTACTGCCCGATTAGTAGTATTTTTTTTCGACAAGTAATTCTATACATTATTAAATCTAAAATTTAATATAGTGTTCAAAAATTAAAAAAAAAACAGAATGTGGAACAAGCTCTAATTATAATTTTAGATGTAAAATTTTATTGAGAAAAGTTATATGCAATCGAAAATTATGTCTACATTTTAGGTCAATAGGATTTTTTTAAATGTATCTGACGTTTAATTGTTCAAAATAAAGCTATTGGTAGTTTTTTTCTGAATGTAATTAATAAACTTAAGTTGCTTATTACAAGCTGAAATTAATTTTTTTGTAGTAGTTCTGATACAAGGAATATATTCCTCTAGGTTCGTTCTAGAGAAAACTGTTATGGCCAAATGTTGCTAAATCATTATTTCTAGTAGTATTCGTAATTTTAAAATTAATATATAGAAAACGTAAATTGCAAGTTTTTTTGTATGAACAAAAGTTGTTTTGTTTGATATTTCGATTAGAATGCGAAGAGTTCAGTGAGTAATGCTTAACAATTATTTTGGATTAAACCAATATTTTTTGAGAAATTTGAAAATTGTTTGCAGATCTTTTTTTTTAAAAACCAACAAGATTATGATTGGCATACTAAACGTATTTCACTTGTTAATTGCTTGGTTATAAACCATTTCACACTAAATCAGCGTTTTATACTCGTCGCGCATGAAGTAAAATTTCGAGTTTAGAAAAGCCTAATTTATCTCAGTCGCTCTGCTGCGCTACGCGCCCGAACTAAAGTTACAGGCTTTTCTAAACTGAAAACTTTAGTTCGTGCTTAAACTGGGATTGGAAAGACTCGTTAGATGATCAATCATAACCTTATTTAGCTTTTTTTATTGCTAGATTAGCATGTTTTATTAAATCGATTTGATTAAAGCGTAACCAAATAATACCATTGTATAATATATTGATTAATTAAATTGTTGAGTCATCAAGTAAACACCGTTTAAAACGCTTCAAAAAGGGGAAAAAAGGGAAACTACCTGCCATTCTAACAGATAAGGTCATAAATTGTAACATCAACACCCCATAAATTGTGGTTTATTTTCTTCCATTATACTCCCGCGCTTGTAGAGGGTGTCTCTCTTCAAAATTTGCTGGTTTAGAGATTTTGTAGAGGCCCTCTCCGCGCTTGTTTAGCGCGTTTTTCATCTTCGGTATGGTCGTTTTATCAAACGCACCTTCAATATCAACAAAAATACCCAGGGCGGCTTCTTTGTTATTCATTGATCTCTCGATTCTACTCCCTACGTTATGTAGGGCCGACTCGGTGGATCTTCCCCGTGTGTAAGCGTGTTGCGATGCTATCAACGGTTGACTAGTTTATGCTAAAAATCTCTTCAATCCTTATACATACATCTTTCTATTTTAAAGTTAATCCTTGAGTCAGGATTCATGCCACAATTTCCAGGATGTTTATAAATATTTTAACATACTTATATGCTTATGTGCAAATTGTAGCAATTGCATTAATTAATGCGTGGATTTTTCATTTTTAATAACCAGAAAGTGTATTTGGTACATTTAATTTTACGCACTTTCTGGTTATTAAACTGTAAGTGCATCCTAGATATATATTTTTTGATGAATACTCAGATTTTAATTTACACTTATGAACAAATTTCATTGCACTTCTCACCTAATTGTAGCTCGTTGAATCGGCGAAAGTTCTCCTTAAATACCACATTTCGATCAATAAAATCACACATTCCCCATCATCAATTTCAAAATCGGCACTAAAGCCAACGGTTTCGAAGATTTTAATTTTAATTAATAAAACCCGTTCGGTTTTCCCTAATTTTTTTAACTTTATTTAACTCATCTTCTTATATTTAACAAGTTGTTTAACGCACGTAAGTTTTATTTAAAGTATTTAAAAATTTAAATCCTTCTGCTGGACTCAAGATTTCTCAAAAAGAGATTCAATTATTTAATAGAATATTTAAAATGAGTCGCCCAAATGCAAAGCCAGTCATACCTGTTTTGAAAAATTTGTGGCAAAATGACAAAAACCGATTTTGCAGCGTCTTTTAAATAAATCAAAATAGTGTTGAAGGAGCGTTGTATCGAATGGGAACAAAAAAAATTATATAAAACTAAGTAAAAAGTTGACAGGATTTGCAACTGAAAAAATATATCAGCTTTTGCAACCGAGAAATGTAGCAGGTTTTGCAGTCGAAAGGATTTTTCAAACATAATTTTAGAGGTTTAAGAAGGGTTTTAAAGATCGATTTTTTTTTTATAATTGTAGCCTGAGACGAGCAGAATCCAGGGATATCAAAACCTCAAAATCAAAAAAAAGCTGTATGGCTGGTTTTGCATCTGGGCGACTCAAATATAATAATGAAATATTTAAAAGGCCTATAAGATTTTATTTTCACAAATCGTATAGATCTTTTAAATTATTGTTTGTATTCAATTATGAAAAAACATCTACTACCAGCTGCAAATGTTGGTAGAGAGCGTACATAGACGAAATATGATTTTTAATTGTAATTTCTTCATAATAAATTAAAGGATTATACAGGGTGTAGATAACCCTGCATAATCTTATTAGGTGTTGAAAAACTCTACTCAGAGGTTAAAACTTCAGGATGTTCGAGTAGATGTTGAATAATCTTTACAAATAAATAGTCGCTAATAATTAATATTCATATAATTTTATAATCAAACGAGAATTGTTGAATTGCGTTATGTAAGCGACTCGTTTCGCATTTTTTTGTGAATAATGCAAAGGTTAAGAATTTACATTAAACATGCACCGTATCTCAGGAAAATCCCGAAATTACGCAATCCCACAATCTTGAATGATAAATAGAGGAGAAACGACTTCAATGCCAATTATCAGAAATAACAATAAAAACAAAAATAATATTAGTAATAATTTATTAATTCAGAAAGCGCGAGATAAATTCTAAAACAAATTATTTGTAGATTGCGAAACCATTCACACTTTTGGTATTTTTAATAATTAATTAATTACGAGCTATCTATATTTACATATTATACAGGGTGCTTCACCTAAAACTCCCCAGACGAATTAACAAGAAACTAAAAATGTTATTAAAGTTTTGTTTGTTGTAATGAATAAATGTTATTCAAGGCTATATCTTGAAAATATTAACTATTATCGACATATGTATCAATTTTCACAAGAACTGTCAGTTATAATTAAGTTATATTATTGTTATTATCCGTGTTTTCTAATTTTTAATCTATGTGTCAATTTTTACAAGAAGTGTCGGCTATAATTAAGTTATATTATTATTATTATTAGTGTTTCATAATTTTCAATCTATGTTAATAATTTTTATTTGATATGCTAGTTTTTAGCAGGGTTGTTATGTTTAAAATACTTTGTTATAAACATGTTTAAAAACAGCCGTCGTGTTTGAAACGGTTCTGTTTTAAACATTTTTTAAATCTTAAATTTGTTTAAAACATGTTTTAAACGTTAAATTTGTTTAAAACGGTTTTTTTATTATTAAAATAAATATTTGCTAATTTTTATATTTTATATTACTTCATTAAAATTGTTTGTTTATGTTTTTAAATTTTAGCTAAATTGTTGAAGATATTTCAAATTACATTATCAAACACAACGTTTTATTACAATAAAAAATCATAGCTGTGTGTGCCTAAATGTGGTTTTTAAATACAGGGAATTTATCTTCCACGTATACAAATGCATACACTGTAGATTTTACGACATTCTTTTTTTTTTAAAGATTTCAATTTGAATCTTTAAACGAGGGTTTTCCACTCCCAGACTAAGCATGAAGTAAAATTTCGAGTTTAGAAAAGCCTGAAAATTTGGATTGGCCGCGTAGCGAAGCGGAGCGGCCAATCCAAATTAGGCTTTTCTAAACTCGAAATTTTACTTCATGCGTCACGTGTATAAAACACTGAAATATCGCAAAGTTTAAAATATACGGCTTTAGCAATCTAATATGTAGATATGGACAAAACGTGATTCAAATTCTGCGTTGAAAAAATTCTTTAAAACAGTGATTATAGGCAACCCAATAACTAACGTATATTAGGTTGCCTATAATCGTTGTTGTAAGTGTGTGTTTTTTGAACTTCACTGTAAATCAGTGTTTTTGAGCGTGGCGCATGAAGTAAAATTTCGAGTTTAGAAAAGCCCAATTTGGATTGGCCGCTCCGCTTCGCTACGCGGCCAATCCAAATTCTTAGGCTTTTCTAAACTCGAAATTTTACTTCATGCTTACTCTGGGAGTGGAAAACACTCGTTAAAAACCTCAAATTAACTGTTTTGAAACCACGAATTCCCGCAAATTTAAAAAACGCTGTAACACTGATATATATTTGTTTGTATTATTTTGTTAAAAAGGTGATTCCGTAATAAATTATTATTATCATTATTATTATTAATTATCGGGATATGTATACTCAAAAGAAAAATGCCCTGCATGTTCTGCTTTAGCGTGTTTTAAACACGTTTTAAATATGTTTTTAATTGTTAATGTTTTAAACGCTGTTTCAATGAAAAAAACACGTTTTGTAAAATAAACTACAGTACTCTCTCGCTAATCCGCCACCATAAAATCCGGACCATCGGCGGATTACTGGAAACGGCGGATTATAGTGTCTAGGAACAAAAAAATAAAAAACATATGTAGATATTTACTCATATGCAGATATATTTTGTATTAGTATGTAGGTTTACAAAAATGAATTGAAATTAGAAAATAAACTGACACGTAACTGATTACTCAGGTTTTGAAAAATACTGGTCTAGTTTGGCCTGTTTTTTGCCATAATAAATCTTCGTAATTACTTGATCACGCATTTTACGTAAATTTCTAACCATATCGTATGTCATTCCATTTTCCTGAGCCCATTTAATGCAAGTGTCAACACTTTCCAAAGCGTCCTCTGATTTGACAGTGCAATCTACATGTACCGACATTTCGTCTGATGAGCTATCAAAGGATGAGTCAAATGATTCATTTACAAGCTCATCTTCGGTTAAACGTGGCTCATATATTTCTGGGTTTTCTTTAAACCAATTTTCAACATCTTCACGTGTTAAACCTGCATTAGGATTTGTTGCAAACTGTATCAATTCCTGTAATGGAATTAGATCCTCTTCTTCCCAAGTGTCATCATCTTCACAAATTCTAGGCCACAATTTTTTCCATGATGATTTGATTGCTCTTTCTCCAACTTCGTCCCAGGCATCAGAAACTGTAAAAACTGCATCTTTGATATTCAACATTTTCAGAGTTTCAGAAATGTTTGCCTCTCGACTTATGGCGTTAAGTAAAATCTTCTTTTTGTAATTGTTTTTCATCATTTGTATCACATTTTGATCCATTGGTTGGAGCAGAGGCGTACAATTAGCAGGAAGGAAGAGTGTTTTTATACAGCCGTCACTAGATGATAATTCGTCATTTGGGCCGTGTCCAGGAGCATTATCAAGCACAAGAAGAGCTTTCTGTGGTAGATTTCGCGACTTTAAAAATTTTTTCACCTCAGGCACGAAAACATGATGAAACCAGTCGTAAAACAAATCTTTGGTTACCCAGGCTTTATTTTGACTCATATAAACAACCGGGAGATATATGTTCTTGAATGGCCTAGGGTTTTTAGATTTTCCAATAACTAAGAGTTTCAACTTATGACTGCCACTTGCATTTGAACAAGGCATAACGGTTATCCGCTCCTTGGATACTTTTCTGCCTGGAGCACACGTTTCACTTCTGTGAACATACGTTTTATGTGGTAAAAGTCGCCAAAATAAGCCAGTTTCATCGGCATTGTAAACTTGATCCGCCGTCAAATTAAGCTCTTCAATTTTTTTCATAAAAACTTCAAGAAATGGTGATACAGCAGCCTCATTGCTGGACAATTTCTCTCCAGTTATGGACAGCAACCTGATTCCAAATCTTGCTTTAAATTTTGTAAGCCATCCTTCACTAGCTCTGAAATCATTTTTCTTATAAATTTTCTCATAGAACTGGAGTGCTTTCTGTCGCAACACTTCAGCAGTTATCGGTGTGTGACGTTGGCGCTCTTGTAAAAACCACGAAAAAAGTGTTTCTTCCAACTGTGGATATTCACCAGTTCTCATCGTTTGACGTTTTCCTATTCCAGACTCGGCGTTAGTGACATAGTTTTCGATCTTATTTCTGTTCTTCCGAATATCGTAAACTGTTGACCGCCCAATATGAAACTGATTTGCTATGTCTGTAAAAGGCACACCACTATCCACTTTCTTTAAGATTTCCATCTTTTCCATTAAAGTTAAAGTTTCGTGCTTTCGTTTAGTAGATCGCGATTGTGGTGAAGAAGCCATTTTTTTGCTAATGAACAACAAGAAAGACGCGCGACCGTTCGTTTTTGTTCCTAGTGGTGGACTAACGAGTAGTTGTTTACGACTAAACGGCGATGTATAGAACATTCCAGAAAAAAAAGAGAGGGAGGTGATTGCGGCGGCGGATTACCGAACCAAACTCGTTCAATAACGGCGGATTACAGAGAGTCTATAGATTGGATCAACTTGCGAAAAAACGGCGGATTATAGTAGTTGTCGGATTATGGAGCGGCGGATTAGCGAGAGAGTACTGTATTTGTTTTAATTAAAACGAAAAAAACTGTTTTTCAACAACCCTGCTTTTGAGATGTTGTACTATTTTAAATATGTGTATTAAAATGGCCAATGCAATTTAAAAAATGCAATGACAAAAATGTTTTAAAATATTCTATTCTTTTAGAAAAAGTAACTTTCAAAGTTCTGATTAACGAATGACATTTTCTCACGCGTCTGAAAGCGAATCCGCCATTATGAGTGATACCAATTCCATCTTAATTTGAAGTCTTAAATAGCATCTATTGATTGCAATAAACAAAACTTTTATAACATTTTTAGTTTCTTGTTAATTAGTCTGGGGAGTTTTAGGTGAAACACCCTGTATACAATGACGATAATGTTCGTATTAACTGCAAGAAGCGTAATTTCAAATGGTTTTGAATTTAAAATATTCATGTTTATCTATATACAGGGAATTCTTTTTTTTAGTATACATATGCATACGCTGTAAATTTTCCGATATTCGTAGTTTTTTTTTAAGAGTTTAATTTAAAGCTTCAAATCAGTGCATTCCACTCCCAGATTAAGCATGAAGTAAAATTTCAAGTTTAGAAAAGCCTGAAAGTTTGGTTTGGTCGCTCCGCGAAGCTAAATTGATCAAATTAATTAGTCGGGGTGCAAATGTGCCTAAGTGAATTTAAATTAAATTAATTGATCTCGAACAACTCTACCGTTATCTCTATAGAAACCTTTTAAGGTATTTTTTTGTATTTTAATTAATTAATTATTCGAAAAGAAAGGAAATTTTAAGGATAAAACAGAAGCCGCGTGTTTTTAGAAATGGAAAGTGAAATTAATCGATAAATAAATGTCAAAAAACGGGCGGCGAATGAAAAGACACGAGAGTTGCATGTCAATCGGGAATATAATTAATATTACCATTTTGAAATGTATGTCTGTTGCGGCATAATTGAAACATACGTTTCTTTGTAAATAGAAAAATTTATGCTGCACTTGTTTTCGTTTTACTTTCCCTCCAGGGGCAATAATAAATGATTTACATGCTGCATGAACAATCGGAATGAGTATTAATTACTAATTACAATCAGTTACTTATTGGTAAATTTTTGAAATTTAGAAACGCATAAAAAACAATTATTCAAGTCACATTTAAATAAAATGTTTTCAGTTTGAAACTTCAAACGAGTGTTTTTCATTCCTTGTTTAAGCATGAAGTAAAATTTCGAGTTTAGAAAGGCCTCTAAATTTGGTTTGGTCGCGTAGATCGTAGCGCTACGCGACAAAACCAAATTTTCAGGTTTTTCTAAACTCGAAATTTTACTTCATGCGCCACGCGTATAAAACACTTAAATACTGTTCAAAATATACATCGCTAATCCAAATTTTCAAACTTTCCTATACTTATTTTATATTTGGTTTTACGTTAATAACTTTTATAAAAACATCACGAGCTTAATAACAGACGTTAGTAGATATTTTTACAACTGTAGTAAAATCTTTATACTTTCTAATAACTCCACAATTTTTGTCTTCTACTTTGTCTATGTTTTTCTAATATTTACTAATTACATTACTGAAGCCTTACAACTATTTACTATATCAATTTGAATCTTTAAACGAGGGTTTTCCACTCCCAGACTAAGCATGAAGTAAAATTTCGAGTTTAGAAAAGCCTGAAAATTTGGATTGGCCGCGTAGCGAAGCGGAGCGGCCAATCCAAATTAGGCTTTTCTAAACGCGTATAAAACACTGAAATATCCCAAAGTTTAAAATATTAAAGCCGTAATCTAATATGTAGATATGGACAAAACGTGATTCAAATTCTGCGTTGAAAAAATTGTTTAAAACAGTGATTATAGGCAACCCAATAACTAACGTATATTAGGTTGCCAATAATCGTTGTTGTAAGTGTGTGTTTTTTTTTAACTTCACTGTAAATCAGTGTTTTTGAGCGTGGCGCATGAAGTAAAATTTCGAGTTTAGAAAAGCCCAATTTGGATTGGCCGCTCCGCTTCGCTACGCGGCCAATCCAAATTTTTAGGCTTTTCTAAACTCGAAATTTTACTTCATGCTTACTCTGGGAGTGGAAAACACTCGTTTAAAACCTCGAATTAACTGTTTTGAAACAACGAATTCCCGCAAATTTAAAAAACGCTGTAATTATCGGGATATGTATACTCAAAAGAAAAATGCCCTGCATGTTCTGCTTTAGCGTGTTTTAAACATGTTTTAAACACGTTTTAAATATGTTTTTAATTGTTAATGTTTTAATCGCTGTTTCAATGAAAAAAACACGTTTTGTAAAAAAATATTTGATTTTACGTTAATAACTTTTATAAAAACATCACGAGCTTAATAACAGACGTTAGTAGATATTTTTACAACTGTTGTAAAATCTTTATACTTTCTAATAACTCCACAATTTTTGTCTTCTACTTTCTCTATGTTTTTCTAATATTTACTAATTACATTACTGGAGCCTTACAACTATTTACTATTGTTTGTTAATCAATTTTAATGCTCCACTACAGTTTTTATATTTTCTGCTAGTCTAATCTATTAATATACCTTGAAACTGGCAATCATTTTTTGAATAAACATTTTATTTACAATGTTTAAGTTATTAAAGTGCTATTTTTTAAAAAAATCTCTCAGGCATGTGATTATGTAATAAATAACAATATTGCCGAGTTAACTTCCTAGATGTTTAAGATCGAGAATACTCGGAAAATCGTGTCCTTTTTAAAACGCTTGTAATTCTATTTACAAACAAGCTGTCTATATAAATTTTAATGGTATCATTGAAATTGTGAATGCTTCGCACATCTTCCGCATTTATTTATGTATTTCCTTGTAAACATCACGATTAAAAAAACGTTTGAAATTATTACAAACAAATCTTCTTATTTAAGAAGATATGTTAATGTTGTTCATCACCATCCAGACATTTTAGAGATTAAAATGAAGGAGAGATGAAATATTTAGTAATTGCTATAGATTAAAATGCAGGTTAGGCCAAATATTATATACAGGGTCTAGCAGCGTTACCTGGCGGTTTTTAAAATAGCACAACTTAGAGCCGCTTTTACGATCCATAGTTACACCTCTGTTAACTTAACCCAAGGATCAAACCTTTGGTGTCTATTTTACAATTGCGAGGAAAAGCATTGTTGTGTGTAAAGTTGAGTTACCTCACTGTCAGTCTGCCCCGTGCTTCGAGCTTGGGTTAAACCTGTGGTGGGCCGTTTCTATGGATATAGATTATTAGATTTGTTGTGACAAATTCATTTTCAGTTTTGAAATTAGAGGTTAGCTTAGTATGGATAAATCCAAGAGACAGACGCACGCGCCCAAATAAATAGTTATGTCAACTGAGTAAAAAATCTGTAGGTGACAACTGAAACAATTGTAAAATGGAAGGCCGTTTACCAATAGTTTAAACTAGGCATTATAGTTCCAGAGGGTCTACATTACCAAAGGTGTAACTATTGATTGTAAAAACGGCCCTTGATCAATTTTCAAGATATTTTATTAAATTTTTTTTTTTGGAAACAGGAACATTGAGAGTTTATAACGTTTATAAAATCTTAGAATCACACGAATTTCTCGCTGAAAATGATCACGCATTTGAGCCAAATTTTCTCCTAGAGCAGTGGTGGGGAAACTTTTTTTAAGACGGGCCATTTGTAATAACCAGACAATCGTAGCGGGCCAAAGAATAATGCTTAATCGTAGGTAGGTAGTTTTTATTTTATGCGGGTCGTCACATTACGAAGTAAGAACGCGTTCAAACATTCTCACCACGGCACTCTTAAACGGGCCGGATTGAACCTTTCCGCGGGCCGTAGTTTCCCCATCACTGTCCTAGAGCAACTTTGCAAGGAGTGATGACTAACTTTACTACTTGACTTCAGCTGTGCATCGAAAACGGATGTCATTTACCTGATGTTATTTTCGCTACTTGAGGTTTTTTTCTAAGTTTTTGTATACGTTATAAACTTCCAATCTTTCTGTTTACAAAAAAAATTAATAAAATAAAATATCTTGAAAATTGATTAAGTTGTGCTATTTCAACAACCGCCAGGTAACGCTGCCGGACCCTGTATTTAATTATGTTTCACCAAATAATTCGTGTATTAATTTTTGAGATTAGGTTAACTAAAGAAAGTAACAAATTAGATTAGATTATAATCAAATGAATCTCATTCTTGCGATATTAATGTTTTTTTTATTAATATCGCAATAATGAGATTAACTTAATTTTAATCTTAAATGTAATTAGTTAAATCTAAAGTGAATTGAACTTGAATTAAAAATAATTATATATATTTGCAGTCGACGAAATGAAAAAAAAAAATAAATGCGGAATATATTTTTCCAATGGTTTAACAATTTTCTAATCCGATCGCAACACAACATAAAAACGGAATTAAGTGAAATTCATAAAAAAGAGGCAATTTCGCCGAGACGAGGAGAGAGCAAGCCCGCGCTTAATCACAATTTATCGTGCTTTATTAAAAAGAATTAATAATTATAATAATAAGTGGTGAAATTTACGATAAAAATAAACGTTAAATAACTTAATGTTTTCAAGAATATTAAAGGTGCAATTTCGTTCATATTTTAATTTCAGAAATTGTAATGTAAGACGATTTTTGTGAATCACTGAGGGCCAGATTGATAAATAATTTGAACTGAGTCAAAACTTGATTTTGTACTATTGTTTAGAAATGAACAACTGTACAAAAAATAATAATAAATTTGTAAACATTCCCTGCGTTTATAATAGCGTTTAATTTGAAACCTCTAACGACTGTTCTCACTCCCAGATTGATCATGAAGTAAAATTTCGAGTTTAGAAGAGCCTGAAAATTTGGTTTAGTCGCGTTTCGGGCTTTTCTAAACTCTAAATTTTACTTCTTGCGCCACACGTATAAAATACTCATTTCTAGTGAAGTTAAAAATGTACTGCTTTAGAATACTGCTTAAGAAGTATATTTTAAACTTCACTTCAAATCAGTGTTTCATACGCGTGGTGCATGAAGTAAAATTTCGAGTTTAGAAAAGTCTGGAAAACAAGATTTGTAGACTATTCTAAACTCGAAATTTTACTTCATGCCCTACCTGAGAGTGGAATCACTTGTTATAAGCTTCAAATTGGTCGCTTTTCAAAAACAACAAATGCCTGAAACAATTATTTTTTTTATTTATACAATTTATTCAATACTTATCAGCGTCATCGAACAATTTGTTGTTCCAAAAATCATTTACAATTCGCTACTACTATCAAATCTTTATTACTTAAAAATGTACATGCAATTTTTCTTAATAGAATACATGGAATTTAAAGTAATTGATACATACATACAGAGAGTTTTATGTAACATCGAACATTTTCATAACGAGAATTTTTCTTTTAAATATACATAAGCATACGTTGTACATTTGCCGACGCTCGGCTTGCTAAAAGAATTTAATTTGAAGTTTTAAACGAGTGTTTTCCACTCCCAGGCTAAGCATGAAGTAAAATTTCGAGTTTAGAAAAGCCTGAAAATTTGGTTTGGTCGCGTAGCGCGAAGCGCGGAGCGGCCAAACCAAATTTTCAGGCTTTTCTAAACTCGAAATTTTACTTCATGCGCCACCGGTACGAAACACTGATGCAATGTTAAGATTAGCGGTGTGTTTTAAACTTTGTAATATGTCAGTGTTTTGTATCTGTGGCGCATGAAGTAAAATTTCGAGTTTAGAAAAGCCTGAAAATTTGGTTTGGCCGATCCGCGCTACGCGACCAAACCAAATTTTCAGGCTTTTCTAAACTCGAAAGTTTACTTTCTTAGTCTGGGAGTGGAACACACTCATTTCAAGTTTCAAATTGATTTTTTTTAACAACGAGTATCTAAAGATTTACGACATATACGGTGTAATTGGGACTTGTATACTTGAAAGGAAATCTTCCTGCGTGCACAAGTTGAGGCATTAATTGCGATTGATTAGCTAAAATTTTTAATATTCATACACCCAACCCAATTTACACATAACTTAAAAAATAAAGGTGTGAAATTGTATTCGGTATTACATAAAACTCTCTGTATATAGACCAAAATTCTGCCCATTGACTTGATATATTTGGAATTTCAATTCAAGGTTGGATATTGGGATGTAGAGAGGAAATATATTTAAATAAAGTGATGGGAGGGTTTTTGTATTTCGGAGGTATATCTCTCTGCTACCTGGAGGTTATTAAGGATGGACTTACAGAGGTTAATGTATACGATTGAGCTGTAGTCAAAGACGGGGCGGCACTGATTCCTTAATTTTTTTAGGTGAGGCAGCGGAAATATTTAGCTCTTTTTCTAACCTTTGATTTTCATTAATGATGTGTACTTCTTAAAGGAGAATTTAGGGTCCAAATGAATACCAAGGTATTTACAAATGGGGGAAGGGGTGAGTATTGTTCCGTTAATGGATACTGTTAGAGGATTTGGTGGTATTCGATAAGAGGGTAGGAACAGTTGGGATTTATTAGGGTTTATTTTGGGTCTCCATTCGAAGAACCACCTGGAACTTTTATCTTTTATTTTTGGTAAAGATTCTAAAGCTCGTACCAGGGTAGAAGAGTGGTACACGCGACCAGATCGTAACCTCTAAAAGTCGGTAGGACCCCCTACCGCTATGTAATGGATACATTTGTGCGGGGGATGGGCCCGAATTTCACGCCTTATTATAACATCTGGCGTTCCGGAACCGAATGCAAAATAGGAAAGGGTCTTGAAAGGGAAATACTACCTGATGCCATTGACACACTTTTACTTATATGAATTGTAATTACTACAATTAACTTAACATAAGTTAATAAATTCCTCATAGTAAGTTAAATATAACACATAATTCGTTTCATATTTAAAACCTAATATAAAGAAAATGAAAAAGGAAGTGAGCAACGAAAACAACAAAAATGCAGATTACGGGTAATGAAAAGATATTGATTTAATAAAAAAATAGCGGACCGGCCGAGACAAATTCGGGCTTTTCTAAACTCGAAATTTTACTTCATGCGCAGCCGAGCGTATTAAACGCTGAAATAACTGAAATATTGTGAACAAATGAACTTTACTTGAAATCGTCGTTTTATACGCTCGGCTGCGCATGAAGTAAAATTTCGAGTTTAGAAAATCCCGAATTTGGCTCGGCCGCTCCGCTGCGCTGCACTACCACGCCAAATTCTCTGGGCTTTTCTAAACTCGAAATTTTACTTCATGCTTCGCCTGGGAGAGGAAAATGCACGTTTGTAAATTTTCTGTAATGTGAGAAAAATAATTCCTCGAACTACATGAAAGAGACTAATAAACCACATACGGGATTTGCCAGAGAATGAGTAAAAAGCTTTGCATAGCACTACTCGATAATCAAATTTGATTAAACCATATTTAAATAAAAACATAAAAAACTAAAAAAATATACCGTGCATCTCGCTTAAAGACGCATCATAGGGAGTTTTTATCTCTATTATTGAACTAAAATGATCAGAATAAAATTCGAATAATTCCGTTGCCTACTAGCATTCATTTCTAAGTTTAATTTTTGTTTTCTCTTTAGTTTTATTTGAAATATCGCATAAAAACAGTGATAACTACCTGGATAGATATAACTTTTTTATTAAACATTTTTCAACAAAAGGTTATTTATAAGAATTTACCTTATAAGAGATGTCACTTAAATTAAAATTTTTGAGAAACATTTTTAAAGAAAAAATATATATACCGGGTGACCCATTTTAATGGGTCACCCGGTATATCATATATTTAGATTAATTCCGCCATTAGAATTAATCTAAATGTATAATTTCAACTTGATATGAGTATTATGACTAACTTAGGTTTTTTCTAAGAAGTTTACAAAAGTATAAAATGTTTATGCCATGTTGGTTTTTATTGGATTAAGTTAATTGTAGTAATTACAACTCATATAAGTAAAAGTGTGTCAATGGCATCAGGTAGTATTTCCCTTTCAAGACCCTTTCCTATTTTGCATTCGGTTCCGGAACGCTAGATGTTATAACAAGGCGTGAAATTCGTGCCCATCCCCCGCAGAAATGTATTCATTACATAGCGGTCGGGGGTCCTACCGATTTTTAGAGGTTACGATCAGGTCCTTGGTACACTAGGGCGGTATCGTCGGCAAACTGGAGGGGATAGCGATTCAAGATAATGAAGTTAGGTCGTAGCAATAAATATTGTACAGAAGTGGAGATAGTGGGGATCCTTGGGGCACACCTTGTTCGGGGTAGAATGTAGAGGATAAGGTTTTTCGGATTCGGATTTGTAGTGTACGATTTAGAAGGAATTTTTGGATAAGGTTTTATTTGGTAGGTTAAGGGTACTGCACTTATATAATAGTCCGCGATGCTATACGGAATCGAGGGCCTTGGCTATGTCTAAAAATAGCACGGCGGATTTTTTTCCTTCTAGGTGGTTTGGCAGTTGGACGTCAGGATAGTTAAAGGATTTCGCCATTTATTTTGAAAATCGCTATTTATTTTGAGAATCGCTATTTATTTTGAAAATCGCCATTTATTTTTAAAATCGTGTTTTTTTGTTGCACAAATACAATTTATAAAATTTAATTAAACATGCGACATGTGCATCGGTCAAACAATAAGACGCACGTCCTAAATAAAAAATCAGCCATCCTCGCGTTTAAAATCCTCATCATAAATTACTACTCGTAGAATAAAAAAAATACAAAGATTTCCTAATCATAATGGTGCGATAATGAAACGTGCGTTACTTGACCCAAATGAAGAATAAGGTTTCGATTTCACAATCATCTTTTTTTACTTCATTTCGTTCCATCGGTTATTACTCAATGCGCGCGCGCCTTCGTTTTCGGTGAAATGATTTTTCGTCGTTGCATAAACTCGAGTCATGATTATGTTATTTTATGTAATTAGAATATTGTTCACCGTCATGCGTTTTGCTTATTATAAGAAAATTTGGATAATTGGGTGAAATTTGGACATAGAAAAAATGAGGGGATTAATTTTATTGTCTGCGCATAAAGAATTATTTCCTCGGGTTTTTGATAGAAATGGAAAGTTATAATGGGTTTCCATTATTCTCGTAAGTTGAGAGTTACATAGAAAAAAAATAATGTTCGAATTAGGAAAGTTCAAAACGTTAAAATGTATCTATTGATCTCTTTTTATTTTCTTACTTACATTGTAAACACATATTTTGTAATTAATTTTGTCCTTTGATTGGTTATATGTTGAACAATAAAATTATTATTTTTATTACCATGGGTGTTGCACAAAAAGAAATCGTATATATTCGACGTTTCAGATAAAAATAATTGACTTATGATATGTCAATTATTTTCACCTGAAACGTCAAAAATATACGATTTCTTTGTGTGCAACGCCCATGGTAATAGTAATAATAATTTTATTTTATTTCATTTTAACAATTTTGTTTCTTTTGTACATATTTTGACTCTTTAATTTTATGTGCGGCGCATAGTACGCATAGTGATCCCGATTACCAATTAAGTGATAAACAATCGAAAATGTCATATTTTTATTCAAAATTTTTAAATTTGATATTAATTTTTGTAAAAACAAACACCACAATATGGTGGACTTAAAATTACAAAATAATTCGATTTTAATTAAAATTAGGTTATCCTGCATTTTGAGGTCTACACAGGATTTTATAAACGAATACGATTCTTGAAAAAACTATTAATTATTATCTAACGAGTGTTTTTCAATCCCAGATTAAGCATGAAGTAAAATTTTGAGTTGAGAAAAGCCTGAAGAATTTGGATTTGGACGCGCAGCGTCCAAATCCAATTTCTAGCTTTTCTCAACTCAAAATTTTACTTCATGCGCCACGCGTATATAACACTGATTTATAGTAAACTTAATTATATACAGCCTATTTAATTAAAAAAAAACTATCTCATTTAGTTTCTGAGAAATGTTATGTTTAGAAAACCACTACAAACGTTTTTTTTTTTTTTAAATGCCGAATACCTATAAATTTTCGACTTAGACCGAATGTTTTGTCAATAAACTAACATTCATTTTTAACAAGGAATCTAAAAGTTAATAATATATGGGTCTCCCTTTTAAAATACCAAAGTTGTAAGGCGTCCAAATTTTGGCTTTTCTCAACTCAAAATTTTACTTCATGCGCCATGCGTATAAAACACTGATTTATAGTTAAGTTAATAATATACAGCCCATTTAATTTTCAAAAAAACTGTATTTCATTTAGTTTCTGAGATATTTTAGGTTTAGAAAAGCACTACGAGCGTAATTTTTTCAAAAAAATGTCGAATATCTCCGAAATGGTATGAGAGACCGAATGTTTTGTTAATAAACTAACATTCATTGTTAACAGGAAATCTAAAAAGTTAATAATATATGGGTACTCGATTTTAAAATAACAAAGTATACAGGATGTCTCATAATACCTGGGCTACTTACAGCCCAGGTATTATGAGACACCCTGTATATGCGAAAATAATTTTATGTTGTGGAGAAAATGAACTCATGCAACTTGTATCTGAAAGATTGTTTCGTATTTTAATATTAAGAGAAATATCGAGCTTTTCAAAGCACCCTGTATACTATTTATTCAATGCTTATTCCCAAGTAAAAATTCAAGCGATTTGCATTTGCAATAAGTATACCTATTTAAAAGAATAATTGTGGTGGCAAGCGACTACGATTCACGAAGCACATTGATCAAATTCAACGTGAATCAAACGACAGCCAAAACGAAAATTCTCTCAACTTTGTTGTTTTATATTAATCATAGTCTATCAACCGTTAGATGTAAGACTGTCTCTTTTTACCGTTTATAAATGTAGGTAATTCGTTATTCGTCTTTTAGTTATGTGAAGTGTTTTCCTATTAATTATTGTAGTAATTCCTTTCTTTACTTTATTTTTATTATGCTAAATGTGTATTAATTCGTATTCGTATTCCTTTTTCCATAATTAATTTTCCTTTTTGTTTTGTCGTAAGTAAAGGACGAGTTTGATTATCCTTGAAGTTTAATTACTTTTAATAATGTCACTTTAACAACTTTTCCTTGTTCCGCGCCCAACGGCGACTTACACATAACGGAATCCACCCAATAATAATACCACAGTTATCGTTTACCTTTCTACTTTTTTCGATTTTTTTTTCAAAATCCGCGTTAGATTATTTTTACCGTTATTAATGCTCTTAATTCCGTGCATTCGAGTGCAGACAGTGAAAGTTTCCCCGTCTCGATTTTCCTCACATCCACGACCTCCGACCTCTCGTAACACGAGAGAATTCACATTTAGGATTTTTAATTTAATTCAGCAAGACGACAAATGGTCACCGTAATGGATCGGACGTTCTTGCGTCATTAATGGATTTTACGTAATTCTTCGGTTTTCATTTTCACACTTAACCTAAATGCAATTCCAATATGTGAGATGCGACAATTACGCAAAAGCGTTAGTTTGTTTTAAATTTTAGTAGTGATTGTATTTGTTAGGATCTTCTTAACAGGCCATCGACCGTGAGGTCCTTCAGTCGTGTAAAGTTGTGTGTTTGTGCCTGTGTAACTGAGCTTGTTACTTTAGAGCAGTGGTCTCCAAACTACGGCCCGCGGGCCAAATCCGGCCCGCGACTTGCATGAATCAGCCCGCGATTGTTTGTATTTTTTTTTTGTAAATGTCATATTTTGAAATATTGTAACAATTGTTCCTTACATTTTTCATAATTTTATAAAATTAATCGGATCTTGGCCGACTTTATTATGTAGAATTGTATTTGTGGCCCGCGAAGAAGATAGTTTGGAGACCCAGGCTTTAGAGAATCGCCCCCGTACTCTAAAGCAGGGTTTTTCAACCGGAGAGCACGCCACATTAGGGGGACACGGCAACATTTAGGGGGGGGGGAAGATTTCCTAAAGAGTAGGTGACATGAAATAAGGCTATATAAGGTGTTTCAATCTAACTAAAAAAAAAGCAAATTAAACTAGGGAGGGGGGGGCGTGGAGTTATGAGAGGGGGCGCACCTAAAAAAGGTTGAGAATCCCTGCTCTAAAGCGTCATTAATTGTATCACAATGACCAATGGTACCGGTCACCCATCCAACTTCAGACTCGAGCTAACGTTGCTTGACGTAATCGGATGCGCCAACCCCCGGCGATTTTCAAATGTTATTAATGCCGGTTTAACGATTTACAGCTCAACGGTTGAAGAGAAAAACACGAAGGAGTTCCTCTTGAAAAACACCTCGTGCGAAATCCAGAGTTTGAAGAACGAGCTTCAGTGCGCCTTGAAGGCGAAGGAGTCGGCGCTTTGTGAAAACCGGTAAGTCAAAAATTTACGTAAGTTCAAACTTGATCTCAAGATAGATTGCTCAATCAATCATGCAATTACACTGATTGCATCACTCTTATGTAATTGGTTCATTAGGAGGCTTCAAGATGATTTGGCTGCTTGTACGTCGGACGCCAGAAGAGCCAATAGCGAATTGGATATTGCGAGAAGGCAAATAGAAGATCTGAAGAGGCAATTGCAACATTACTGCGCTGAAGTGAAAAGGATCGAAGATATGATGACGCAAAAAGTGAGTGAGACTTTTCTGCCTTATTAATAGACGTAAGCATACAGTTTGAACACTGTACTAAGGATGATACACTGAAAAAAATAAATAATAACTTCAATCAAACTAATATGTTTATATACGAACCAAGTAACGTGTTTCTGTCAAACATTCTAATTTCTTTGAATGTTTGATTCAAACATGTTAAGTGTTTATATCAACATTCAAACAAGTTAGAATGTTTGACGAAAACACGTTACATCTTTACTTAGCAGGCTCGTAAATTTGTATAGTGTCTTAACGTGTTCGTATTAATGAACCATTTTAGTAGATTACTATTGTTAGTTTACAACTAATAATTGAATAACATCGTACTCCTAGTTTAACCCATTAACGGCCGAGCAATTATAGAATTAACTCTAGAAGTTGATTATAGGTAAAATTCTGCACTTAATTTTATGATTTCCATGAATGACTATATTGTATTACATACTATGAATGCTTCTTTTAAATATACATAATGTATACGTTGAAAAAATTCAAAAATATGTCGATTGCATATAAAAACGTGCAATATGAAGTTTAGAACGAGTGTTTCCACTCCCAGACTAAACATGAAGTAAAATTTCGAATTTAGAAAAGCCATAAAACTTGGTTTGGTCGCTCCGCAAAGCGGAGCGGCCAAACCAAGTTTTCAGGCTTTTCTAAACTCGAAATTTTACTTCATGCGCCACGCGTATAAATCACTGAAATATTGTGAAGTTAGAAATACATTGACATTTTAATTTTTTTTTGAAATTAGTAATAATTAAAATATTTAAATAACAAAATATTTACATTTTTCTTCATACATTTTCAAGTCAGGTCAAATAATGTAATATATCAAATTAAGTTATTTAGTAATTTAATTAACAAAAAATTAATAATGTTGCGTATATGCATCAATGGCGCTTAATGGGTTAAGGCACGTGATCCGTGTTATACATAACCTCAAATGCCATGGCAAAACAAATTTTTTTACTTATATTGCTATGATTGATTTAAGATTTATAAATGTACTTACCTAAGCAGTATATTTCGAACTTCAGTTAAAATCGGTGTTTTATACGCGTGGCGCATGAAGTAAAATTTCAAGTTTAGAAAATCCTTAACATTTGGATTAGTCGCGTAGCGCTACGCGACTAAACCAAATTTTAAGGCTATTCTAAACTCGATATTTTATTTTATGCTTAATCTGGGAGTGGAATCATTCCTTTGAAATAAATTTCAATGAAATAATTTAGCGGAAGAAACATTTTCACAAACATAAGTAATGAAACATAACCTCTAAATGGGTAAAATGTAATTAGAATGAAGTTCATGAAGTACTAAGAGAACTAACATGACTGATGATGGCGCTGGCGTCGCACCCAGCGTTACCATGAGTAAAGATATTTCACCACAGGTGGTGAAAATGGCGTTAAATTAAAACGGTGTGTTGAAAATGTGGTGATGTGGGCATTTTGTTTTCAAAATACACGCAAAGTGGTGAATTTTTGCAAATTATTTCCAAAGTATTTTGAAGATGAGAGAATAAAGTAATTTAACCCATTAACGGCCGAGCAATTATAGAGTTAACTCTAAAAGTTATTGTATTACATTCTGTAAATTTTTCTTTTAAATTTACATTATGTATACGCTGTAAATTTTTAGGCATTCGTCGATTTTATATAAAAACGTGCAAAATGAAGTTTAGAACGAGTGTTTCCACTCCCAGACTAATCATGAAGTAAAATTTCGAATTTAGAAAAGCCTGAAAATTTGGCTCGGGCGCGTAGCGAAGCGGAGCGACCGAGCCTAATTAGGCTTTTCTAAACTCGAAATTTTACTTCATGCGCTACGAGAATAAAACACTGAAATATTGTGAAAAAATACGCTGACATTATTTGTTTTTTTTTTTAATGAGTATTGTAATAGGTCAGTAGGGGTCATGTGCAAATATTATTTTTGACGAAATTAAATTAAAATATTAATACAAAAATCACCCAAGAAAATAATAAAGAAAAATCAACATTCAGTAAATACGAGAATAACATTAGTCGATCAAAATTTTTTATCTGAAAGAAATAACAAATGCAGCATCGCCTTAAAATAATAAACAAGTACCGGCGCGTGGAGAACTGCTAAGACATACAGAAAGATTCAGTTCAGGGTTTAACGAACACAAACACAACAAGTGTGCAAAGTCAGGGAAATGAAGTTGACGTCAGAGAGGGAAGGGTTTTGTGACCATATATGGTAGTAGATAAAATTTAAGCAAAAAAATTTGGGGAGGGGAGAACTTTGAGAGCAGTAAAGAAACGATTCTAAAAATCAGTTAGTTTTGGGACCGGGACGGGGACAGTCAGTATCTGAATGTAAATGGGGACAGTTGAAAATGGAAAGTTTTTGAGTCAAGAGTGAGGGGAGTCAAGAGTCAGGAGAGTCAAGAAACAGTTCGAAAGAAGAACATCACGAAAAGCACCACAAGTTCCAAATCACAGAGGGAAATAATAATAATACAACAAAAATCAAAATTATACAACAAATATAAAAACTATACAACAAAAAAGAATACAAAACAGTTAACGGGTGTGGTCGAGCTGTGCGTGGAAAACGGAGGAGTGTTCCCGCTAGTTAATTGCCTGAAAACAATTAACGGGTGTGGTCGTCCCGAGTTAGTACTGCAGAGTTATGTTCCCGCTAGTTAACAGCACAAAAAGCAATTGACGGGTGTGGTCGAGCTGTGCGTGGAAAACGGAGGAGTGTTCCCGCTAGTTAATTGCCTGAAAACAATTAACGGGTGTGGTCGTCCCGAGTTAGTACTGCAGAGTTATGTTCCCGCTAGTTAATAGCACAAAACCAGTTGACGGGTGTGGTCGAGCTGTGCGTGGAAAACGGAGGAGTGTTCCCGCTAGTTAATTGCCTGAAAACAATTAACGGGTGTGGTCGTCCCGAGTTAGTACTGCATAGTTATGTTCCCGCTAGTTAACAGCACAAAAAGCAATTGACGGGTGTGGTCGAGCTGTGCGTGGAAAACGGAGGAGTGTTCCCGCTAGTTAATTGCCTGAAAACAATTAACGGGTGTGGTCGTCCCGAGTTAGTACTGCAAAGTTATGTTCCCGCTAGTTAATAGCACAAAAACAATTGACGGGTGTGGTCGAGCTGTGCGTGGAAAACGGAGGAGTGTTCCCGCTAGTTCATTGCCTGAAAACAATTAACGGGTGTGGTCGTCCCGAGTTAGTACTTTAAAGTTATGTTCCCGCTAGTTAATAGCACAAAAAAAATTGACGGGTGTGGTCGAGCTGTGCGTGGAAAACGGATTAGTGTTCCCGCTAGTTAATTGCCTGAAAACAATTAACGGGTGTGGTCGTCCCGAGTTAGTACTGCAGAGTTATGTTCCCGCTAGTTAATAGCACAAAAACAATTGACGGGTGTGGTCGAGCTGTGCGTGGAAAACGGAGGAGTGTTCCCGCTAGTTGATTGCTGATCACAATTAACGGGTGTGGTCGTCCCGAGTTAGTACTGCAGAGTTATGTTCCCGCTAGTTAATGACACAAAACAATCAACGGATGACGTCGGGATCTGCTTGCTAATCAGAGGAGTGTTCCCGCTAGTTGGTTGTCTGGTAAGCTCCGAGATGGTTTTTGTGGGTTTCCCATCTCGTAATGCAAATGCAGGGGTTATTTAATTTTGCTCCCACAAGTAGAGTCATATACTTTTTGAGTTTAACTAAAATGCACATGGCTTCTAAGTACAAACGAAAATAAAGTATTTCGAGAATATAAATAATTTAAGAAACACAAATTAATTAGAAATGTCATAATTGAGGTCAATAAACTTTGCATCCGTTAAACTCACATCCTGTTTTATTTATTGTCCACACATACTCCTGGTCATTAAAAGGGAAGAGAGACACAGTAATTCCGATAATGCATATTGACACAAACAACGAATCTGTTAAATAAACAAAAAGGGTTACTACATACACAACACAACGTAAATAAGATACAAATTATAAATTTGTATAATACCTAGGGTCGAATCATTACAGTATTAATCGAAATATTTAAATAACAAAATATTTACATTGTTCTTCATACGTTTTTAAGTCGGGTAAAATAATATAATATATCAAATTCACTTATTTAGTAATTTAATTAATAATTAACAAAAAAATTTATAATGTTGCGTGTATGCATCAATGGCGCATAATGGGTTAAACTAAAATTAATTTGTATTTCTTCTTTCGACACAACACTTAATTCACTTATTAAAAAATAATCTCCATTTCATTTGTTAATGCAACACCGATGCAAAACATAACATTCAATTTTATGCACGGTTTGGAAATTTATTGATGCTAAGTGCCATATTTCAACCTGCTATGTAATTGCGCTCCTATAAGCAACACTTTGGCCCCGAGTTTACACCTTTTGTTTTTAACTTCAATATTTATGAGACAAATAAAACATAAAAAAACACTCTCAATACACACACGTTGTTTATAACAGTACTGCTTTCTCTAATATTTTTTCCTGCCACCAGGTGGCGTATTCGAACGCGTTAGTTCTCAATTCTATCAATAGTTCAAAACTAAGTAATAACATGTAGGATTTGTTCTATTTATTCGTAATTATTGTAATGTTGGTACGGGTTTCATATAGATTAACTAGCATTAAACCATAATGAAATTAGTGGCAATTCTATTAATAAGGCTAACTAACTAATAACATGTAGGATTTGTTCTATTAATACGAAATTATTGTAATGTTTGTACGGGTTTTATATAATTAACAAGCATTAAACCATAATGAAAGTAGCAATTCTGTTAATAAGGCTGTTCGTGTTTAATTCAACTTTCTTGAAAGTTAATTTAATTTTTAATGTACTCAACAATCTCCACAACTCCTCTTATTGTTTATTTCTTTATTTTTTTGAATCTTTTGCGTATATTTTAGGAAGTTGAACGCAGTGAAATGTTGGATCAATTTAGGAATTTGTCGCACGAAGCCGTCGCCCTGGAAAACAACAATCACAGCCTGGAGAACGAGGCGACCCAATCAAAAGTCCAGCTGTCCGTCGCCCTGGATCATGCGAGTGATCTCGAAAGACGGCTAGATGAACAAAGCTGCTCCATCAAAACTTACGAACGACAGGTAATGATAAAACTGTATTTTCATTAAAATAACTAAAACTTACTGAATGCTCCTATCTATGGGAACTATATGTAAGTCTATTTTATAGTATCTGCTCTAGACAATTTTTTCAACTTTTATTTTGATTGTAAACTTTGTGACTTGTGTAAAACTACTCGATTTTGACAGCTGTCAAATGAATGGTAGTTTCTCGGTTTCGTACTAAACAGAGGCGATTGATGATATCATGAATGTGTAGGATAGATGCAATATTTTGCAATAGTTGGATTATCCATTGCTCAGTGGGGATTACTTTTGTTATTTTTTCATGCGCGTTGGAGGGATTATGAAGAGAATTATTGGGGAGTTGGATTTTTGTAAGGATTCTGAGGGGCTGAACGTTCTACAACTCTGATATAATTTAGTATTGGGAGGCAAGTGCTATAGACTATTTTAAATTTTAGATTTCAGAAATGAACTGTCAGATAGCGAATCTCGAGATGCAGATAAAGCACTACAAAATGCAGTTGGATCGATCAGAGTCGGATCTGGCGTCGATGCAGGATCTGTGCGTCAAGTTGGACAAACAGAAGGAGGAATTGCAGCGGCAGCTTTGCAATCATGAAGGCGTCAAAATGCAAGTAAGTTGAAGGTTTGTTTAACGTGTGTTTTTATGTTCGTGACTTACAACAGCAATTGTTTTGATTTTGTTCGATATGAGGGAAAGTCTGTAATTAGACCACAAATAGGTATTAATAAAAAATGCAGAGAAATACTTAGCCGAAAATAAGTTTTATTTACTTTATTATACCGTGCGATCATTTAAAATATAAATTAGAGTAAGCTTTGAATTTTAAATTAGATTAGCACTACTGACTCTTTACACATAATTTATCATGACCTCAAATTTATTTGATTATTCAATTAGCATTCTGGGCAGCCGCACAAAAATAATGCAGTCTACTCTAATTTATAATTTAAATAATCACATGATACAAATTATTATTGTTATACAAAGTCTCATAAAGCTCGATCGTGAGGCTACTTAATGAGAAATTTGGAAATAGCTTTTTTCAGCTTTGCCACTTCAGATTTTGTGACTTATTTACTGATTTTCCTTCGTATTTTCAGCTTCCACCATTTGATGAATTAATTTCTCACCTAACCCATGGTGAAACATATTTAATTAATATTATAACATTGATGAAAACACTTGGTTTCTTTTACTGAAACAAACCCAGTGTTTTAATTAATGTTCTAATATTTTATTTATAATTGCGTCAAAGTTTTGCAATCATGTTTCGTACCATTGCACTTTTCTTCTATCAACTTTTATTTGATTTGTTTCTACTTTTTTTGGTGATTATCGTTTTACCGTGCTCTTATGATTTTCTGTTTTATTCGATTCCTTTTTTTCACCTCCAAATAAATGTATGTTCTGCACCATTTTTGTTTGAACTTCAATACAGTCTGTATGATTAATTATCTCTGACAACAACCAAATTGTCTTGATTCAGATGCCGCCAACTGATGAGAGGAGGTCTTACCGCTGTGGCTTATCTGAGCCTATAAATTTAAGAAGTGCGGAAACGATTCCGATAAATGTTAACATAAATATCGACTGCTGAGAGTCAACTCGTCATCGTTTACCTATTTCTATTTTTCATCACCATAAGTGTTCTACAAAAATTCGTTAATTAAACTAGTCGTATTAAAAAAAATCAATTAATACTCTCTAAAATTTTTACATAATCCTCCCTTTCAAGGCCGTAGCCAGAAAAAAAATTCAGAGCAGGTTATGGAAATTTCGGGGGGAGGGAGGCGTTTAATTGCAAAAAAATTGTTTTTGCTCTTACAGAGCCGCTTTTACTTACAAAAATTTAACATTTTGAAAATTTCAGGTGAGGTTTGAACCCCTATATCACCCCCCTGGCTACAGTCTTGCTCCCTTTGCTCTCTAAATAATAATTCATTACAATTTGCCTTTATGTATAATGTTGAATACACTTTATGCAAAAGGACAAATTATAGATTTTTTATTGTGTTTTATTTGATTAAATTTTCAAAGTGCCATTTTTTGCAATCTACAACTAAATTGTCTTACAAAGGCTCATTCAGTCATTAAAATAAATACTTCCCGGGCTAATACCCCAACATACAGGTAATTTTCCTTTTAAGTACATATCCTGATTTGTAAATATTTGTAGATATTCGATGGTTTTGAAAAGTACTCAATTTGAAGCTTCCAACGAGTGTGTCTACTCCCAGGTTAAGCATAAAGTAACATTTTAAGTTTAGATAAGCCTGAAAATTTGGTTTGGTCGTGTATCAAAGCAAAGCGACTAAACTAAACTTTCAGGTTTTTCTAAATTCGAAATTTTACTTCATGACTCACACATATAAAACACTGATTTTAAGTGAAGTTCAGAAAGTATACTTATAAATAAGTGAGCTGAAGCAGTATATTTTTAGCTTCACTTTAAAACAGTGTTTAATACGCCTGGCGCATGAAGTAAAATTTCGAGTCTAGAAAAGCCTAAAAATTTGGTTTGGTCGCTATGCGACCTTTTCTAAACTCGAAATTTTACTTCATGCTTAACCTGGCAGTGGAAACACTCGTTAGAAGCTTCAAATTGAACGGTTTTCAAAAACGAGTGCCTGAAAATTTACAATGTATATATCAAGGTATGTATACTCGAAATAAAAAAAAAAACTCCTGTATATTGGATTATACAATAAAATATTTGCTATTACAATTTTAGGTGGAAAGAGATATTGAAAAGTATAAACGAGATTCCGAATCATTGAGGAAAAACGTGCAAAAGGATCAGGAAACAGTGGAAAACCTGGAGCGACTTCTGGCGGATAATCGGCAACAGACCGTCGAACAGCGCCTCCTCAACGAAGACTTGCAAACGGAAATCGCCCGACTTAAGAGCCAGATTAAAGACCTCGAATGCAACCTGTAAGTAACAACAAGCAAAGTGGTATAAAGCCAAAATACTGTTGGGTAATTATTCGTTAGTGGAAACGGAGTTATTTTTATCAACATAATTAGTCTAGTTATTGGTTAAGTTTTAAGTTTGTTTTGTGTCCACCGTTTTGTAGCGCCGCAACCACCGAAAGGTTGGATATTTACCAGGAAAAGGCTCTCGAATACAGCCAGCAAAACAAACAGCTCCGCAGGGATTTGGCTAACGAGAGGTTTTTGCAGTCGAAAGACGATGATTTCCACAAAAAATATCCCTCTTTGTAAAAAAAATCGCTACACTTATAGGAAGTTTTAGTTTATTATTTTATGAAATGCTTTAACGCTAATATCTAGACTAAACTGGCTTGTTGCTAGGTAACGCAGTCGGTTAGCGGGCAACAAACCAGTTTAGCGTAGGTGTTAGCTTTACCGTATATTGATAAACTAAAACTTTTTAATATCTTTTCCTGCGTACTTGTTCCACGTAACCTTTCTATCATTGTAGTTATGTTTCTTCTTCATCTACGTCGGTTGGATGGTAAAAGTCATTAAAAATTACCAACTCCTCGTGTACTTACTGAATATTACCTACATACTGACGATAATTTGTTTTTTTATTTCTCTGTTGCTTCTTTAGAGTCCAATCTACATTTTCCTAAAAATTGTTTAATTGGTTTTAATATAACGTAAACTTTAGAGCAGGAATTTTATAAAATTTTATTAGACACTTATACACCCCTTCACTTTTAATACCCGTTTGTACCAGTTTCCGTTAAAGTATTCGTTAAGTAACGACAACATAAATTTAACTATAGCATAAATTTAAAGTATGAGTTAATAAAACAAGTTGCCATGGTTAAATTTCTATGTAAACGTCATTTTGAAAACAACTGACACATATATTCAGTTTTTTTTATTGGTCAACCAAATTTGGGATTTTTTTTTTTTAGGTTTTTTGTTTATTTAGGTGTCCCTACGTCTGTTATGTAATTGATTAATTATTTTACAGAAAAGTGGTAATAACATGCTGAAAGTAATGTTCCGCCACTTTAATCCTATTAATAATAGTATATTGTTCAACGAGTGAGAAAGTTGGCCATTTCCACGAGGATGATGTTTGCGTAACGAGCCGAAGGCGAGTGGAGCAATTCATCCAAGTGGAAATGGCCATTTCTCACGAGTTTAACACTATACTTTTTCTATTTGTATTAAAGAATCAAATATTAACAACATAAGTATATTTAATTTATTATTAACATACAGATTAAGCGTACCATAGTTATTAATAGTAAACGGAGGCGACGTTATATCTACAGGAGTATCAATGTTTACGTTTGTCTTGCTGGTTATGTTATTATTCACTGTAGGAATTTGCGTACTGGTGCTGGCTGTTTGAATTGCATTGATGATTTTGCTGGCTGATTTCATCTTGTTATTCATGGAATCGTCGATATAACCTTCCGCTACTGACGTAGACTTCCAGCCCCCGTGTCTTTTTAAAGTTGTTATATCGGCTCCTGAATCTACTAATATTGTAGCCGATGTTCGTCGGAAGCTGTGTCCAGTATACTTCTCAGCTTCCGGTAGTTTTAAATAGTTGGCTATTTCTCGTCCCATGTGAGAAATGTTATTGATACCTATATTTTGAGCAGTACACTTGCCTTTTTGATAGTTTAGGAACAAGTTATTAGTTGTGACATTTAGCGGACGTAAATCAATATATTTTTTAACAATATCATAAAATTTACCAGTTATGGTAAATTTCCGAACAGTTCTGGTTTTTGTAACAGGGACGGTGACTGTCATTATCTTGTTTATGTTGGAAATATCATTTACTTTCATGGCATGAATTTCATTCGTCCTGCAAGCACCCATAATGCCCATTATAAGAACGACCTTGAAAATATACATAATTATTTACGCATAAATATTAATAAAAAGGTGAAATATTTATTACCTTTGTTGCAAGATATATGTTATCTGGAGAGTTGCATAAGAATTCATCAATTTCCTTGGGTGTGAAGGTTTTTAATTTTGTAGCTTGATAGCCCTCAGACTTTCTTTTCAAAAATGCGCGTAATTTTGGATAGGCTTCAATATTTATATTGTTATGAATATTCAGAGTGGGTCTAAGCATTGAATATTGAGACCATAATGTCGAGGATTTGTACTTATCTGCTAATTCGGAGAAATAAGCCAAGATAACATTTTCGGAGAACGAATTTGTATTCTTTGTAGTGCGCCAATCCATGAAAGTTTTGTAATTTAACTCGTATTTCTTTCTCGACTTTTGTGGCAAGAGGTTAAGTGTTATAAGTTTAGCAGTCTCTTGCAGATCTGGCGGGGTACAATTCTCAATATCATCATCAATTTCCATTATTTTATATTGTATGATAACTGATGACAAATCTAAATTACTTTTCGGAAAAATAATAAACAATCATTTAATCGTCATAGCAACGATATATGCCATATTCAGGGTTGTCCAAATTTTTCAGGGTTGTCCAAACTTTCCAGGGTTGTCCAGATTAAATGCAATCCGTGGAGAAAAGTAAAATCTCGTCATATCATTGGCTAGTATCCGTGGAGAAAGCATTCAATTTTCTCCATAGTTGAAGAATGAGTAACTTTCTCAATTAAAAATGCATTAGAAATATACAAATTCTTTAATATGATTAGAAAAAGTAATTAAACACATGGTAACCATGTGGAAAACATAACCTTAAATGTATTTTGAAGGCAAAAGTCAGAATTACAGCCAGAGTATCTAACCAAATGTCCAAAATTATAAAAAAATCACTAGATCTGGATGGCCAATAAAAACAAAAACTGAATATACATATAATCTGTTTTTTTTAATGTGACTAATCAAATTTGACATTTCAAGAATTTAATGGTGTGATGCAGGTTGTGTGGTATAGGTTAGGACAAGATTAATCACATGTTATGTTGTAAATCAACTTTAAATTTGTAGGTTATGTGAAGGGAAATCTGACATTAATATGACAATTCAATTAACTCACAAAGATTACGATTACAAATATATTTACCTATCACCACCTCAAATTATTTGTATCTACTACTAACTTAATAAAGTGTCTGAGGATCAGGTAATATTCCTTGCTCAGGAATATCTGTCTTTTTTATTATCTACTCATTTAGGTGTTTAAATTTAAAAAAACTTCTAAATACAAGGAATTTTTCTTTTAGGTATACATGTTACGATTTGTTTATGTACATTTTCAGACATTCATGATCTTATGAAAAACTTTTAATTTGAAAACTCTAACGAGTGTTTTCCACTCCCAGACTAAGCATGAAGTAAAATTTCGAGTTTAGAAAAGCCTGAAAATTTGGCTTGGTCGCGTAGCGCAGCGGAGCGACCAAGCCAAATCAGGCTTTTCTAAACTCGAAATTTTACTTCATGCGCCACGGTATAAAACACTGATTTTAAGTAAAGTTCAAAATATACTGCTTAGTTCTGATCACATGTTCATTAATTTTACAAATGTTTAATGGAATATGTGAAAGTATCCTTAAAAGGAAAAATCCCTGTATGTGTTGTAAAGTTGCAAGTTGTAGCATTCGCTTTTTTGAAAATCTCTGTATCATTTATTTAACAAATTATGATTTATTTGTCACATTGATAATTATTTACCAACATCTCAAAATTTGATGTTTAAAATACCCTACTGTGAAAGCAGGACTGCAACTGTTCACAGTAAATACACCCTAAGTTTGGTCATAAAAAAAACACAGTTTACATTTGTGTATTCGTTTAACCTAACCTATGCGGTGCATAAATTTATGACAGAAAACCCCTTGAAGTGGCATTGCTAGGTATTTTGCCATTTAACTGCAACATAAATTAACGAGGACCTTAACAAGAACCGGTGCAAACGCACATAGGTAATTCAAATCTATATTGTTGTCAATAAATCTATATTGTTAATGTTAATCTCTTTCTAAAATTGATTCTTAAGTTCTCGCTATCATTTAATCTTCTCCTAAAATATGCCCACAAAGGAAATTGTAGAATGCAGATTTATTTGATACGTTTATCAAATAAATCTGCATTCTACAATTTCCTAAAATTGGTTCTTGAGTTCAACTTTCTTGTCTCTAACTTTCAATCTCTTCCTAAATGAATCCAACATGTGATGTCTTCCATCATTCCAATCCAGATACTTTTTGTTTTAATTTAGGTGTGTTTTGCGAAATAAAACTTATCCATGCGACGTTCCTAAAAAATGTTGCGTTTGCAACGATTACCCCACTGGATCACCCAGCAAATGCGCTTGTTGTAAACCCGAATGTCCCCAATCCCCCCGGAAATCGTGTTTACACAAAACCAAGGCAGACGTTTGGCGAGAGGACAATTTTAAACCGAAGCCCGACTTTAATTTCTGTAAAAACAAGTCCAGAAATGACGGTTTCGATTATTGCAAATTGAGCTCGCCGAATACTTCGTACTGCAAGGAAAACGAGCGCAAGGAGAGCCTCGTCGAGGCCGTTAATAAAATCTTGAAGAAGAATGAGAAGAAATGCGTTTGTAACAAGGAGAATGAGGTCGGGTTTAAGAGTCCCACGAGGAGTCGGTATTGTTTGGAGGAGTTTTCCCCTTCACCCAGAAGTGAGCGTAGCGCTAATTTGAGGTGGGATTGTTAGGCACTGTGTTTGTTTATTTTTTCAGTAATTTTTGTACCTAGTATTAATATTTATTATTGAGAAGCAAATAAAAATTATATTATTTTAATGAATAAAACGTTTTTTGTTTTCTCTTTTTAGGCATCTAGAAACATTTGTGAATTACCTTGTAAGCGAGCCTGTTTTAAATGTTCACATCGCATAAGCTCGATAATTATAATTTTTTAATATTTTAGCAGATATAACCTCTGGACCATGAGAACACCACCTGTGTAGCTACGCCACTGGCATTCAATTTGTTCTTTAAATAAATAAGAGAGCTAAGATAGATCCTTGAGGTACCCCATGAATGATGTTTTTCTCTTGTTTCTAGATTTCTGCTTTGTTGTCTTTAACTTTCAATTTTTTTTTTCTTCCTAAATACTTAAAACGTGTCGTTTATTTTTTGTTAGGTGTCTAGAAATGTGTGCAGATGACTTTTATTGCTCTTTACATTTAAACTAAGTACAGATAATTTTTGTTTTAAGTATACACATTCCGATGCATGCGCTGTAAAATTACAGGCATTCATTGCTTTTTTTAAAACTGAACGAGTGTTTCCGCTCCCTGATTAGGCATGAAGTAAAATTTCGAGTTTAGAAAAGCCTAAAATGTGGGTTTGTCGTGTAGTTAACTGGAGCGACCAAACCAAATTTTCAAGCTTTTCTAAACTTGAAATTTTACTTCATGGGCCACCCGTATAAAACACTGAAATATTATGGAATTGGGGGAAGTAGATGGGAAACAGTAAGGGTGGCGTGTAAAGTATGGGACGCATGTGTGAGGTCAGTGTTAATGTATGGGGGTGGAAGTGTGGGGGACGAGAGCGTATGAGTGTATGGAGAGGGAGCAGTCGTGGTTCCTGAAGCGTATGATGGGGGTAGAAAGGTAATAGAAGAGTGACGGAATGGATGAAAGAGGATGGGGCCGGGGTAAGGACACTGGAGAAATTGGGGGAAAAGAAGGAAAGCAGGAGGGATAGAGGGGGTAACAATTAGTTTGTGGCAGAGCTGGGCAGGATTCGAATCATTCAGGATTCGAATCCTTTTAGAGGATTCAAAAGAGGTATTCAAATACTTTAGTTAAACTGGATTCGTTACACTTTTTTAAAAGGATTCATATTCGAATCAAAATGCTGGTGATTCGAATCCTCATAAAAGTATTCGAATCCTTATAAAAGGGTTTGAATCCTTATAAAAGGATTCGAATCCTCATAAAAGGATTCGAATATTTATAAAAGGATTCGAATAGTTACAAAAGGATACGAATCGTCAAATATAATTCGAATTAATCGTAAGGATTAACACGAAAAATTTGTTTTGTATGTTTTTAAATTTCTCATTAAATCAGTGTTTTATACGCGTGGCGCATGAAGTAAAATTTCGAGTTTAGAAAAGCCCCGTGAAAATTTGTCTCGGGTCGCTGCGCGACCCTCGACAAATTTTCTACGCGGGGCTTTTCTAAACTCGAAATTTTACTTCATGCTTAGTCTGGGAGTGGACGACACTCGTTTGTAAGTGATAAAATCAATTAAATTAATGATTTGTGTCAACTTTAACGTTTTGATAAATTTTGATGATTTTTGCCAGATTTGAGATTTTTAATTGTTTTTCGGTAATTTTGCCAAATATAACATTTTGATGAATATGAATTGACAATCCCAAACAAATTTTTACACTTAACATGTCGATTTATAACATTTTTATAAGATTTTTAACAAATCTATATTTTCTCAAAATTATCATCATTTCGAGATTGTCGTCGATTAATCAAATTTTTATCAGATTTAGCAATATTTCCTTAATTTTCCTTAATTTATCAAATGTTGATGAAATTTTCAATATTTCGAGATTTTTAATTTAATTAATTTATGTAAATATTTATCAGATTTTCAACATATCTTGATTTTTGATATTTTGTCATTTTTATCGATTTATAAAATTCTGATGAAATTTTCGATATTTCGAGATTTTCTCGTCAAATATATAAAATGTTTATATGTAAGATTCTCAATATTTTTATTCAGATTTGTAACAATTTTCAAAAATTATTGAATCATTATTTGAACACACAAATACAAGACATAATTAATAATTTTTGACATTAAATGACATTTTTGATATTTTTTACCTTTTGAGATGACATTTTTGACAATTGATTATATTCTTGATATTAGTCTACGTTTTTTGACATTAGATGACATGTTTCACATTAGATGTTACTTTTGATAAACAATGAAATTTTTTACTTTTTTACTATTTCTGATGTTGACATTAAATGACGTATTTGACATTAGATGGCAGTTCTGACATTTTATATTTTTTTACTTTTTTGACATTTGATATTACATATTTACTTGTTTTACATTAGATAACAATTTTTATATTATCAGATAACTTTTTTAACATTATTACTGATTATAACAGAAATGTTCGTTTTTGTAAGAATGTTTTTGTCAAACTGTCACGTACTGACATTATTATTTATTATTATTATTACATAACATGAGTAAATATATTTTCAACAAATTAACATCCGTTCTATAATATATTTCTTTTATATTGAGCAGTGTTCTGCTCAACGTAATGAATATCCAGATGTAACAATAATAGTTCAAAGCACCTAAGTGAGTGAACACTTGTAGCGTGCTGGCATGAAGTTCTTAGAAATTTTGTGCAATATATGATACATAAATGTTGTTTTAGTTTACATAATGAGTACGGAAAAATAAATATATGATATGTGTTTATTATTCTAATATTTTTGAGAATTGAGGATAATTTTCGAAGATATAAGATTTTGAAAGTTGTGAGAATTTTTTTTTATTTTGTTTGATATGTTGGGGAAGGAGAGTATAGGTTTTGGGGATTGTGTAGGTGAATGATCTGAGGCTAAAGGCTGATTTGCAATTAGGGATATAGTGTCTAGTCTTACTTCGTGTGTCATGGTTTGATCTCATGTAGTTTAAGGCATTACGATGTTTATAAGCATATGTACAGAGACTGTGGAAGTACAGGCATCTAATATTGGGTACATTCACAGAATATAATAGATGGGATGGGTAGCGTCTCTTTTGTTTAAAAATAATCTTAAGGATGTACTTTTGAATTATAGTTAGTTTTTAAAATGATAATTTTAACGTAAATCGATTTCATCAACACGCCGAATTTTTTACTTTTTGATATTTTTTATATTTACGAGATGACATTTTGGTCATTTTGATGTTTTTGGCAATTTTAAATAATTTGGATATATTTTGATAACTTTTAAAACTGAAAACAGTTTTAATACGTTTTTATATTTTTAACTTTACTTGAAATCAGTGTTTAATACACGTGGCGCATGAAGTTAAATTTCGAGTTTAGAAAAGCCCCGTGAAATTTCCTACGCGGGGCTTTTCTAAACTCGAAATATTACTTCATGCTTAGTCTGGAAGCGGAGAAACTCGTTCGTAAATTTTCAAATTATCATAAAGTTGTGTATTTATTTTAAAAAAAAATCTTTCTCGGTTTATTGAACAAAAACAAAAGAACTGAGGTGAAAAGTGTTTAGGTAAAAGTGGTTTATTTTTTCGTTGGCTACAACTTTTGTTTGAAACATTTTTTGATTTAGACGTCGAACGCCATAATCGGTGAGTTGTTGATCTCCACTAGATTTTTTAGTTTCTAATTCAAAAACAAAAGAGCTGAGGTGAAAAGCGTTTTGGTAAAAGAAGTATATTTTTTCGTTGGCTACGACTTTTGTTTCAAACTTTGACTTTTTGTTTTTGACTTAGACGTCGAAAGCCATAGTGAAATTTGTTTAATAAAAAATCATCTAATGATTTCTGGTGATTTTTAACACAAGACTTTTAGACATTTGATGGTATAATTAATATTGAATTACTGAAATAAGTATTTATTTTTAATATATTCGTAAATATACGGTAAACAATGTAAAATATTTATTTAATTAAAATATTTAGAAAATAACAATACAATATATTTTATATTATTATTATTATACTGGGTGTTCGTATTTCAACAGAATGTGTGGGGCTCTCGGTTATTTAAAGAGATAGAGAGTCGGTTAAATTGGGGCAAAGTTGCATAATTTAGGGCCTAATAATAGCCCAAAAACAGGCTTGAAATATCTTATTTCCTTAATGAGATATTGTCAAAAAACGTATTTTTTGATAATTCGTTTTTATTTTTTTATTCAAAAACTATTGAATCCAGACATTTACAACTTTGACATTATAGGCACTTTTCAACGATAAACCTAGTAATATATTTTATTTTAAGATAACTATAACATTTACCTAGGACCATAGCTAACTTTTGTTTTTCTTATAGGCGCCATTTTGGATTTTGATATTTTTTACTGAATTCCATGATGTATCGCACTTATAATTTATTGTACATTTTATATGTAAAATTTTAATCTTTTGGTTTTTCAAAGAGTGCCTTGGAAACAGTTGAGTAACTCACTTATTTGACAACTCCTAGGACCCATAATTTGCTTACATATCACCCCTGAAGACGGGCATCCGACGATACATACTTTAACAGTTGTGACATATTTTAAAGTAACGAGTGTCTTCCACTCCCAGACTAAGCATGAAGTAAAATTTCGAGTTTAGAAAAGCCCCGCGTAGAAAATTTGTCGAGGGTCGCGCAGCGACCCGAGACAAATTTTCACGGGGCTTTTCTAAACTCGAAATTTTACTTCATGCGCCACGCGTATGAACCATTGATTTGAAGTGTAGTTCAAAAACACACAAATACATCTTTAATCAGAGTAACACAGAAATTTAGTCTGTTATCAACGATGTTCAGTGTTCATAATAAATAATTAGGTTGTGAATATTTTTGTTAAAACAACTAATAACGATATGTATATGTTAATAGTTGTAAAAAAATAATAAAATCAAATTTATTCTTAAACGATTTGTATTCGTGATTCGAATCTTTGATTCGAATCATATTTATCTCTTACAAATCCTTTATTCGAGCATTCCTGATTCGATCATATTAGGCGATTCGGATTCATGATTCGAATCCTATTAACGAGGATTCGTCCCAGCTCTGGTTTGTAGCTAGTAAACTGTAATGCAGTATGCCATTAAAGGTTTCTTTTTTTATTATTGTGGAGTTAAAAACATACTACTTAATCAGTATTAAAAGTAAACTGCTAGAGCAGGATTAAAAATATACTCCTAAATGAGAGTATTTTACATTTCACAATGTTTCAGTGTTTAATACGCGTAGCACAAGAGTACTTCATGCTTAATCAAGGATTAGAAACACTCTTCATTAGCTTCGAATTGAACTCATAAAAAAATAACGAATGCATCAAAACACATGTGTATCAAAATATATGTACCTAAAAGTATAATAAAAGTATGAAATTAAGCCATATAAATTCTTTATTATTTAAACATTTAAAACGTTACATAAATGCGAATATTTTCGAAAAAAAAAAAGTAGGTAAACAATAAATGCTATTTATATAAAATGTAAATAAAAATTCCAACAAGTCATTTAATTGCATGTACGGTTGATATAAAACGGACTCGGCACTATTTAGAAATTTTGTTCACTCCCCTTTTTAGCCCAGCGGTAGAAAAATATGTTTTTCAATCACTCATCCAATAAAATCCATTCGGATTATCTACAACTTATTGCTGATTATGGCGAAAGCTTCCCCCTTCTCCTCCTCCAACTCGTTCCCGGTCTTCTCCATCATCTGCTTTGAGAAATCGTTAATCTCCAACCCTTGGACGATGCTCCATTTCCCGTCTTTGATCTTAACTGGGAATGAATAGACTACGTCTTTCGGGGTGCAGTAGCTGCCGTCGCTGATGACCCCCATGGAGACGAACTTTCCGGGTTCCGTTCCAATAAACCAGTCCCTCATGTGGTCAGCAGCGGCTTTCGCCGCCGACATCGCCGAGGACATTTTCCTGGCAGAGATAACGGCGGCGCCTCGTTTCTGCACGGTTTCCAAAAACACGTCTCTAAACCATGCGTCGTCTCTGACTTCCTGCTGGGCGTTTAGTTCGCTGCCGTTTTTTTTGACGATCGAGTGCGAGGCATCAGGGTACTGCGTCGAGGAGTGATTCCCCCAGATGATCACGTTGGACACGGTCCCGACGGGAACGCCTAATTTTTGCGCGATTTGCGCTTGCGCCCTGTTTTGATCCAATCTGGTCATAGCGGTGAAGTTCTCTTTAGGAATGGAAGGGGCGTAAGTCGCGCAAACCAGCGCGTTTGTATTCGCAGGATTTCCCACAACTAAAACCTTAACATCCTTTCTGGCGAATTTATCCATAGCCTCGCCTTGCACTTGGAAAATCTTCACGTTAGCGGCGAGCAAATCCTTTCTCTCCATCCCTTGTTTGCGGGGCATGGCTCCCACCAAGAAAGCGGCGGAAACGTCTTTGAAGGCGACTTCCGGATCGGCGGTCGGGACGACGGAGCGGAGTAATGGAAGGGCGCAGTCCATCAACTCCATTACAACACCTTCAAGGACGCCCATCATGGGTGGGATGTCCAAAAGGTGGAGGACGAGCGGTTGGTCGGGGCCGAAAACATCACCTTTGCCGATTAGATAAAGGAGGGAATAAGCAATCTGCCCAGCTGCTCCTGTTACTACAACTTTAATTGGTTCCGGCTAAAAAATATAGTTTTCATCAAAAAAATATCAAATAATAAATCGGTGGTGCTATTTCAAAATATGGGTATCACTGGATATTTTTACTTTTTTCTCTGTCTAATGGGCTAATCGATATGATTATTACAAAGAAAGATATTCCTTGTGAAAAGGGGGCTCAAGCTCTAAAATTAGACAGGAAGAAAGACAAGGTGGTACACATAACTCGAAATCGTACATAACTCCTATTCACAGGGGACCACAGAAATATAGTCTACTATGGACTTCGAATATTAAAATCTTCATTAGACAGCATTAGTGGAAAGTCTGTCATCTACCCCCAGATTCTAGTTGCCATTGACTGCGGCTTATGTATCACGACGCCAAATTGTATTCTAGCATAGGGTCGATAATCGACTGTCATGATATGTTATGCCTCATGTGAGTAAACTAGAATCAGAGGGCTAATCTATCGTGTGTAACATAAATTACATTACATATAATTTGCTTTTTTTAATATGACCAATGAAATTTAACATTTCAAGAATTTAGTGGTGTGATGCAGGTTGTGTTCTAGGTTAGAACAAGATTAATCACATGTTATGTTGTAAATCAGCTTTTAATTTATAGGTTATGTGAAAGTAAATCTAATATTAATATGACAATTTAATGAACTCACAAAGATTACGATTACAAATGTATTTACTTATCACCGCCTCAACTTATTTGTATCTACTACCAATTTAATAAAGTGTCACTAAGGATCAGGTAGGATAGCAGGATCAGGTAATATTCCTTGCTCAGAAATATCTCTTTTCTTTATTATCTGCCCATTTATATGTTCAAATTTTTAAAAAGTTCTAAATACAAGGAATTTTTTTTTTAGGTATACATGTTACGATTTTTCAATGTAAATTTTCGCACTTTCGTAATCTTATTAAAAACTTTCAATATAAAAACTCGAACGAGTGTTTTCCACTCCCTGACTAAGCATGAAGTAAAATTTCGAGTTTAGAAAAGCCAAATCAGGCTTTTCTAAACTCGAAATTTTACTTCATGCGCCACGGTATAAATCACTGATTTAAAGTGAAGTTGAAAATATACTGCTTAGTTCTAATGACATGTTCATTAATTTTACAAATGTTTATATGGAATATGTGAAAGTATCCTTGAAAGAAAAAATCTCTGTATGTGTCGTATAGTTGCAAGTTGTAGCGTTCTCTTTTTTGAAAATCTCTGCATCGTGACAATTTATTTGACAAATTATGATTCATTTGTCACATTAATAATCATTTACCAACATCTCAAACTTTGATGTTTAAAATATTCTACTGTTAAAGCACAAGGCTGTAGCCAAAGGGGGGGATATGGGGTTCAACACCCCCCTCCCCTCTCCCGAAATTTTTAAAAATATATTTCGGGAGAGAGGGTTGAACGCCATATCCCCCCTCTGGCTACGGCCTTGTTGAAGCAGGACTGCAACTGTTCGCAGTAAGTACACCCTAAGAAGTTTAGTCATATTAAAAAAAACCAGAGTTTAACTGTCATCTAATCTAATCAACTTAATTGTTATCTAATCTAACTGTTACATAAGCTAAGTTAGATAACAATTAACTTGATAAGGTTCTAACTCAACCCTCAAAGCTGTAATCTAATCTAACTTAAGAAAGTGTCATCTAAGTCAGTGATTCCACACACTTTCTGCTACAGACTGTTTCTGCTGCCCCCCATATTTAAATTGAACCTACACTTTAGAATATTTTTTGGAGGGTCCTATAAAATTATTAAGTGCAATAGATGGTCACAGACCAAAAAGTTTGAGAAACGCTGATTTAAGTGACTGATATCTAGCTTATGCTTAAGGTCGCTTAAGTAACGAGTGTCTATAAACTGTCGGCATCTCAGTTGCTTTGAGGAACAAATTACATATCTTAGTTGTCATACGATTCGTTGAATCTTGGAAACGTCAAATTAATTTAATTATATGTTTAATTACGACGTATGTTTCTGAAGTCAGAACCTACTAGGATTCCGACAGTTTATAGACACTCGTTATAATGGTATAGAAGGTTATCTATTGCACGGGACTAAACATTTCCCGCAGCGGTCTAAAAGGCTTAGATCTCGTGACATAAACAGGGTGTCTGCACATTTGTATGTCATTTTATAGTTATTTTCTTATTGAAAATGTGAGTCTCTAGATAACCTTCTATACCATTATACTTAAGCGACGTTGGCTTGTGCTCACATCGATTAAAGCTGTCTGTATGTTTTTCAGTTTACGTGAAGTGATTATTACACTAAAAAAGACTATTCCTTACTTCACTTTTTATTTTTATCGTTAGGTGTACATTTCGAGACACAAAGTGCTCATTATCAATAACAAAAAACAGTTTTTTGTTATTGATAATGAGCACTTTGTGTCTCGAAATGTACATTTAACGATAAAAATAAAAATTGAAGTAAGGAATAACAGTCTTTTTTAGTATAAAGCTAAGTCTATGTAGTCTACCCGAATTTATGAACTTCTGGAATATTGTTAAATTGAAGGGAAAAAAACGATTAAACCATCAATTTGTTACTTCCATATTTTTCTCAATTCCTCGAACAGCTAGTTTTGTAGCAGATCGAAGAATTTCCATTAATTGGAGGCCGGGTAATTATTTGTTGCACTACTGGTCATTAAAAGGTGGATTACCGCTAAATTAAAATTATTTTTATATAGAATAAGCATGAACTACAAATATTGAGTATCTGGGTACAACTCTTAGAAACTCCGAGGTTCACTGGATTCTAGGATGTCAAGTGTCTAATGATGGGCCCGTTCATCAAAGACAACAGTTGGGAGTTTACTGCCAACTGTTGTGGAATTCTCTGATGACCGAATTGTTAATCGTGAACATGTTTGGGATTATTGCAATCGTACAAAATAGACCAACCGGAGTACCATTCATTAGATATCAACATACATCACAAACAAATCCAAACATGCTGAATATTGAACATTTTGATGAACCGGCCCAATGTTCAAACAAAATGTTCCACATCACCCACTATGGAAAAGTTTGTCTGATCATTATCTAAGAGTTCATTAGACACTTTATGTCCTCTTAGAATCAAGTGAAAGTTATTAAATTTGAATTTAGAAAATAAAGAATTTCGATTTCTACGATGCTGAATATATTCAAAACCTCACACATTTTAAGGTTATGTTCACTAAAAACATCCACATAAATCAAATTAAAACAGCAACACCCCCAATAAAACCCCAGTTATTCCCCAATACGCAACGACTTTCACGAAAACTTCCAACAATGCATAATCAGCGTAACAAGGGCGAATCCTCTCAAAGCACCAGCGAAATAATTGAAAACACCCGACCAACTCACCATATTTACTCCAATCGATTGAATCCGTTACTGCAGCGAGAATTATTCCTCAGCACCCTGGTTATCCCGTTCGTCCTACAAAACTTTCTCAAGGTGGAATGCGTTGAACACTGTAAAAAAAATCACCCAATATTCCGCTGCCGGAGTGTGACGTTTAATCGCCGTCACGTGACCAATTGAAATTGCGCGGGGAAAACGTTTCGGCCAATCGCGCCGCTCTATTTTCTAATCAGACACTTGTGGCTCGATTTTTCAAGAAAGCGAGTTGTCCGATTAATAAATAGGCACAAGCCTAACGAGGAAGATGGACTGTGTTTACTCGAAGTTATCACGTGATTGTTGCACTTGACGTCGCGTTTTGATTAAAATTATCATTTATGATGGTACTGTAATCAGAAAAATTAACATTGCATAATTATCTTTGGGGGTATTGTGAATGAATCACGTTGACAGAAAGTGATTGCTTTTTCGGGTAAACAAATTGTATTGATTAAGATTGCTTTAATTCTTGTGGAATATTTCTGTGAATTAAATAAAATGCGACCCTGTTATTTGCGTTGCTCAAAGTCCGAGGTTGAAATCACAATAAACACGGAGTAGGGAAGAATTCTCTTACTCTGTGCTATAAATAAAATATTTTGTTTTGAATATACAATAACTTAGATAATAAAAATAAGTTGAGTAGTGAAATAAAATATAAATAATATAACAATCGCTGTCTCACTAGAGAAATATACAGGGATTTTTGTAAAGTATATTTTCACATATTCCATATGAATATTTGCATAATAATGATCATGTGATCAAACCTAAGCAGTATATTTTGAAATTCACTTTAAATCAGTGTTTTATACGCATGGCGCATGAAATAACATGTCTAGTATAAGAAAGCCTGAAAATTTTACTTCATGCTTAATCTCGGATTGGAAATACTCGTAAGAGGCTTCAAATTGAAAACAACGAATGTCTGAAAATTAACATCGAAAAATTCCCTGTATTTAGTTTCCATCAACACAACGCTTCCCGGGCCTGTATTCATAGCCCCGATGCATTTATTATCGGTGAGACGTCATTTTGGGAAGAATTTACCAAACCGAACTGAGTAACATGACGTCATTTTGGTGCAAGTTCTCACGAGTATACGGTAAGAAGGATCGACAGAATCGAAGATTTTGGAGTGGGGGTAGAGATCGCTTGCATCACAGATACGCGCTGAATTTAAATGTGGTTACTTCATGGTAAACTTTAGGTAAACATGCATAACTTGTGAATTTTCTGACATTCGTTGTTTTTGAAAAGAGTTACATTTGAAGCTTTAATCGAGTGTTGTCCACTCCCAGACTAAGCATGAAGTAAAATTTTGAGTTTAGAAAAGCCCCGTGAAAATTTGTCGAGGGTCGCGCAGTGACCCGAGACAAATTTTCTGGGCTTTTCTAAACTCAAAATTTTCTTCATGCGCCACGCGTGTAAAACACAGATTTTAAGCGAAGTTCGAATATACATACATTTCACAAAATTTTAGTGTTTTATACGCGTGGCGCATGAAGTAAAATTTCGAGTTTAGAAGATCCCAGAAAATTTTCACGGGGCTTTTCTAAACTCGAAATTTTACTTCATGCTTAGTCTGGGAGTGGAAAACACTTGAATTGAAAAGAAAACAGGGAATATCTAAAGATTTACAGAAATTCGGCATATTTTTTTAATTTAATTACACCTAACACAATCTATTATTATAATTATACTTAACACTAACACAAAGTCTTATTTTAATAACACTTATTTTTAACACAAAATATTAAAAAATCTACCTATGAAAGTACAGCGAAACCGGAAAGAGAGGTTATGATAGACTCAAAAACGTAACCAAATACAACGTCATTGTTCTCTCTGTCAGAAACCATGGCCTGCGGGGAAAGGGGTAGGGAAAACCATGGAAAGATCCAACTCTGTCATACCTTGTTACACATACAGAGAGTTTTATTTTATGTAACACCGAACATTTTCATAACGAGAATATTTCTTTTAAGAATACATATGCATTCGTTGTACATTTTCTGACGCTCGGTTTATTAAGAGAATTCAATTAGAACTTTAATCGACTGTTTTCCACTCCCAGGCTAAGCATGAAGTAAAATTTCGAGTTTAGAAAAGCCTGAAAATTTGGTTTGGTCGCGTAGCGCGAAGCGCGAAGCGGCCAAACCAAATTTTCAGGCTTTTCTAAACTCGAAATTTTACTTCATGCGCCACCCGTACAAAACACTGACATAGTACGAAGTTTAAAACACACCACTGAACTTTACATTGAACAGTGTTTTGTACCGGTGGCGCATGAAGTAAAATTTCGAGTTTAGAAAAGCCTGAAAATTTGGTTTGGCCGCTCCGCGCTTCGCACTACGCGACCAAACCAAATTTGCAGGCTTTTCTAAACTCGAAATTTTACTTCATGCTTTGCCTGGGAGTGGAAAACACTTGTTTAAAGCTTCAAATTAAATTCGCTTAATAAACCGAGCTTCGGAAAATGTACAACGTATGCATACGTGTACTTAAAAGAAATATTCTTATTATGAAAATGTTCGGTGTTACATAAAACTCTCTGTATGTGTTTATATGTGTTACGCCTATCGACGTACCTTGGTGAATACAAGCCCTGTTGTAAATCAACCGTTGGCAGCGACGACTTGCAGCCTAACTTCAGGGTAGACCAGAGAGGTAATAGAGGTAATAGAGGTAATAGAGGTAATAGAGGTAATAGAGGTAATATGTAATATGTTATTGAAAGGCGATTTCGTTGTGCAGTTCCTTGTATTTATGAAGTGCGATCCCAACCAGTGTTGCCAACCCTACCGATTTTTCGGTAGATCTACTGATTTTTAGGTGATTATACCGATCTACCGATTTGCTTCTAAATTCTACCGAATTCTTTATTTTTTTCGATTTTGTAGTATTCTGTATTTATTTTTGAAATATAGTTCATAAGAGGCCAGTGAATCCCCTTATGTATTGATATAGAGTGCGGGGAATTACTTAAAATGGTCTTTTCGCAGACGGGGAATTATTTCCCTCGGAAAATCGTAGTCCGGTCAGTCCGATGTTGAACTTGTGCTAAGTTTCGCTTAGAAAGTGTACTTTGTAATTTAACATGAGTGATTCAAGTAATAATGGTGACGGTTCAAGTGCTGGAGTCATTAAGAAAAAGAAGTATTTACAATTTTATAAAAACGAATGGGAAAAGATACCCGAGTATAAAGAATGGCTAACAAATAGAATGAAAAGGCGTACAGTATGCAACATGTAAATCATGTGACAAAGATATTAATATAACAAGTGGTAAAAATGCATTGTTTATACATAATATTTCAACAACGCATCAGGCAAAAGTGAAAAGTATGTTAAAGCAATCTACATTGACGGCTTTTACCACTACAGGTTTATCGAAAGCAAAATGTGACGAGGATATTAAAAAAGGTATATTATAATGTCGGTTCATTTTTATAAACAATTGTCAGTTTGTAACGTAGTCTCATTATCATTCATTATTATTAAGATTTGTTATTACTTACCTATTATTATTAACACTCTGTAAAAAATCGATTTTCGTAATTTGAAAATGTATTTGCCAACCGAAATGTCAAAATAATGATGAAATAAATATTACGCAGTGATAAATATTAATTGATGAATTATTATTTAAAAATAAATAAATAGTTAAAAAAACGTGCCACTATTGGCCATCAGGTTATAAACGCAATTGATCGCGTATTTTACGCATATTGAGTATTATAAAAAATATTGTATTCTTTTCCACAGCCGACATGCGACAGGCATGTTGCGTATAAATCAGTCAAAAATCTCTTTTTAAATAAAAGAAAAGATTCGTTCCTTACTTCACATTTTATAGACTGTTTGATATTGGCAATTGTTTATTAAAAATAATAGACTAGACTAAATTAATTGTTAATGTGGTTACTATTTCTAGGAGAAATATGTTTAGCAGCATTTGGTGCAGAACACAATTTGTCATTTGTTGTTATGGATCATCTAGTCAAAGTAATTGCTGCTGTTTGCCACGATTCTAATATTGCTAAAGGTTTAGCTTGCGGCAGAACAAAAACTACTGCAATAGTCAAACATGTTCTAGGAAAAGAAGCCCTGGATTCACTTTGTGAACATCTTCGCCACAATAATTTTTCCTTAATAGTAGATGAATCTACGGACAGAAGTACAACAAAGCACTTGTGTTTAACGGTAAGAACTGTTTTAAATGATAGTGTCTCTGACATGTTTTTGGGTTTAATTAAACTTTCTGGGGCTGATGCCACTACACTGTACAGTAAGATTGTAACATTTTTTAAAAAGAATGAAATACCATATAAAAAGAATTTAATCGGTTTCGCTTCTGACGGTGCAAATGTAATGATGGGGGAACATCATTCGTTCATGTCGTTATTGAAAAACGATATTCCCTTATTATATGTTATTACACATTTCATTTGTGTGCCTCGTATGCCTGTAGAAAAGTTCCAAGGTTTGTAGAAGATCTCACAATAGATATTTATAATTATTTTGGTTCGAGTCCTAAACGAATTTCAGAGTTTACAGAGTTCCAAAATTTTTGTAATGTCAAAGTGCACAAAATTTTACACCCATCCCAGACAAGGTGGTTATCTGTTCTATCAGTAGTATCAAGAATTTTGAAACAATATGATGCTCTGCAATTGTTTTTTACAAATGCAGTCAGTAGGAAAGATGTGTTAGCTGCAGAGAATATATTAACAAAATTAAATGATCCAGTTGCAAAATTATTCCTACAGTTTTTAGAATTCGTATTGACTTTTTTTAATAATTTGAATAGAGAAATGCAGTCAGAAAGTCCAAAGTTACATCTTATTTATAGTAATATTTGCAAAATTTTAAAAACTATTTTTGACTGTTTTATTAAGAGAGATTATTTGCAAAATACTTCAATTGAAAATATTGACTTTAAAATTTCTAAAAATTATTTAAATATTGATGACATGTACTTTGGTGCTAACGTAATCCAAAGAATTGCTAAAGAAGAGATTACTGATGAGAAAATAAGTCCTTTTAAATTAAGATGTTTGGAATTTTATGTAGAGAGTTGTAATCAAATAGTTCAACGTTTTCCACTAAAAAACAACCCACTAAAATTATTTAAGTTTCTTGATCCTGTGGTAGTTAAATCTGGTTCTGTCCATTCGATTTCAGACGTGGCCATATTATTTCCAAATTTAATAGATCACACAAATTTACAAACATTGGACAGTGAGTGGCGATTGTTGAGAAATACTGATGAGATACATTCATTATCCAATGATATGCAAACATTTTGGAATGACGTTCACAAATTTAAATTCGGTGATGAAACTTTAATGTTTAATTCATTAACAACTTATGTGTACAACTTATTATGTCTTCCACATTCATCAGCCAGCGTAGAAAGAATTTTTTCATCTATAAATTTACTAAAAACGAAACAACGAAATAAACTGGAAACAGACACTATTGTAGGATTATTACATACTAAGCAATATATAGGTGACCAAGAATGCCATAATTTTAAAATTGAAAAAAAGTTAACATCACTTATGAATAAACATAATTTGTATGAAAATATTAATGAATCTCAAGACTGATAAATTGCCCCATTGGTTCCCTATGGATAGAAATTATTAGTAAATATTCATATTATTTATTATAAACTATTATTTTTTGTATAATTCTTTTTGTTCATTATTTATATAAGTATAAAGATTAGTTACATAAGAAATGTTTAAAAATTTTTGTTTAAAATTGTTCGCAAATGCATTTTATTTTTGTTGTATTATTTATAAAAATGTAATTTTAATAAATTTGTAAGTAACAGGACGGACGGACAGGACGGACGGACAGGACGGACGGACAGGACGGACGGACAGGACGGACGGACAGGACGGACGGACAGGACGGACGGACAGGACGGACGGACAGGACGGACGGACAGGACGGACGGACAGGACGGACGGACAGGACAGGACGGACAGGACGGACAGGACGGACGGACGGACAGGACGGACAGGACGGACGGACAGGACGGACGGACAGGACGGACGGACAGGCCAGACAGACCAGACAGACCAGACAGACAGGACGGACGGACAGGACGGACGGACAGGACGGACGGACAGGACGGACGGACAGGACGGACGGACAGGACGGACAGGACGGACGGACGGACAGGACGGACAGGACGGACGGACAGGACGGACGGACAGGACGGACGGACAGGCCAGACAGACCAGACAGACCAGACAGACAGGACGGACGGACAGGACGGACGGACAGGACGGACGGACAGGACGGACGGACAGGACGGACGGACAGGACGGACGGACAGGACGGACGGACAGGACGGACGGAGACGGACAGGACGGACGGACAGGACGGACGGACAGGACGGACGGACAGGACGGACGGACAGGACGGACAGGACGGACAGGACGGACGGACGGACAGGACGGACGGACAGGACGGACGGACAGGACGGACAGGACGGACGGACGGACAGGACGGACGGACAGGACGGACAGGACGGACGGACAGGACGGACGGACAGGACGGACGGACGGACAGGACGGACGGACAGGACGGACGGACAGGACGGACGGACAGGACGGACGGACAGGACGGACGGACAGGACGGACGGACAGGACGGACGGACAGGACGGACGGACAGGACGGACGGACAGGACGGACGGACAGGACGGACGGACAGGACGGACGGACAGGACGGACGGACAGGACGGACGGACAGGACGGATGGACAAATATTTGCCGGATCGAAATATACTTTTACCCACATATTCTAGACATGTTTAGCGACAGGACGGACGGACAGGACGGACGGACAAATATTTGCCGGATCGAAATATACTTTTACCCACATATTCTAGACATGTTTAGCTTTGATTTCACACAAACAAAAAATCGATTTTTTGAAAAAATTACCAAATGCGTTAAAAATTAACTTAAGGGGGTCTTTAAGTTAATTTTTAACGCATTTGGTGGATTTCTAAGATTTCTAAAATTTCTAAAAATTATTTAAATATTGATGACATGTACTTTGGTGCTAACGTAATCCAAAGAATTGCTAAAGAAGAGATTACTGATGAGAAAATAAGTTCTTTTAAATTAAGATGTTTGGAATTTTATGTAGAGAGTTGTAATCAAATAGTTCAACGTTTTCCACTAAAAAACAACCCACTAAAATTATTTAAGTTTCTTGATCCTGTGGTAGTTAAATCTGGTTCTGTCCATTCGATTTCAGACGTGGCCATATTATTTCCAAATTTAATAGATCACACAAATTTACAAACATTGGACAGTGAGTGGCGATTGTTGAGAAATACTGATGAGATACATTCATTATCCAATGATATGCAAACATTTTGGAATGACGTTCACAAATTTAAATTCGGTGATGAAACTTTAATGTTTAATTCATTAACAACTTATGTGTACAACTTATTATGTCTTCCACATTCATCAGCCAGCGTAGAAAGAATTTTTTCATCTATAAATTTACTAAAAACGAAACAACGAAATAAACTGGAAACAGACACTATTGTAGGATTATTACATACTAAGCAATATATAGGTGACCAAGAATGCCATAATTTTAAAATTGAAAAAAAGTTAACATCACTTATGAATAAACATAATTTGTATGAAAATATTAATGAATCTCAAGACTGATAAATTGCCCCATTGGTCATTGGTCCGTCCTGACAGGACGGACGGACAGGACGGACGGACAGGACGGACGGACAGGACGGACGGACAGGACGGACGGACAGGACGGACGGACAGGACGGACGGACAGGACGGACGGACAGGACGGACGGACAGGACGGACGGACAGGACGGACGGACAGGACGGACGGACAGGACGGACGGACAGGACGGACGGACAGGACGGACGGACAGGACGGACGGACAGGACGGACGGACAGGACGGACGGACAGGACGGACGGACAGGACGGACGGACAGGACGGACGGACAGGACGGACGGACAGGACGGACGGACAAATATTTGCCGGATCGAAATATACTTTTACCCACATATTGATGACATGTACTTTGGTGCTAACGTAATCCAAAGAATTGCTAAAGAAGAGATTACTGATGAGAAAATAAGTTCTTTTAAATTAAGATGTTTGGAATTTTATGTAGAGAGTTGTAATCAAATAGTTCAACGTTTTCCACTAAAAAACAACCCACTAAAATTATTTAAGTTTCTTGATCCTGTGGTAGTTAAATCTGGTTCTGTCCATTCGATTTCAGACGTGGCCATATTATTTCCAAATTTAATAGATCACACAAATTTACAAACATTGGACAGTGAGTGGCGATTGTTGAGAAATACTGATGAGATACATTCATTATCCAATGATATGCAAACATTTTGGAATGACGTTCACAAATTTAAATTTGGTGATGAAACTTTAATGTTTAATTCATTAACAACTTATGTGTACAACTTATTATGTCTTCCACATTCATCAGCCAGCGTAGAAAGAATTTTTTCATCTATAAATTTACTAAAAACGAAACAACGAAATAAACTGGAAACAGACACTATTGTAGGATTATTACATACTAAGCAATATATAGGTGACCAAGAATGCCATAATTTTAAAATTGAAAAAAAGTTAACATCACTTATGAATAAACATAATTTGTATGAAAATATTAATGAATCTCAAGACTGATAAATTGCCCCATTGGTTCCCTATGGATAGAAATTATTAGTAAATATTCATATTATTTATTATAAACTATTATTTTTTGTATAATTCTTTTTGTTCATTATTTATATAAGTATAAAGATTAGTTACATAAGAAATGTTTAAAAATTTTTGTTTAAAATTGTTCGCAAATGCATTTTATTTTTGTTGTATTATTTATAAAAATGTAATTTTAATAAATTTGTAAGTAACATTTAATAATTTTACTTTTAATCCCTAAATAAAGACAAAATAAATTAAATAATATACAAAATTTAAATCTACCGATTTTTGTGCGTAATCTACCGAAAAATTACGGCGATATCCACCGATGAAGCCTTGCCGAGGTTGGCAACACTGATCCCAACCTTAAATTTTGTGTTCTTTGGCGCTGTGGCCGACCCTGAAGTTAGGCTGCAAGCCGTCGCTGACCATTGGGCCCGTTAATCAAATTGTTCAACATTCAACATGGTTGGATTTTTGTGTGATTATGTTGGTAACTAATGATGAATGAATGAATTTGTAAAAATCCCAGACACGTTTACGATTAACAGAACGGTCATCACAGAATTCCACAACAGTTGGCTGTAAACTCCCAAGTGTTGTCTCTGATAAACCATTTTTGCTTTGTGGTGTAAACATTTTATTAATTTGAATTTAAGTTTGGGATTTTATTGTACCATAAGTAAAAATTATTAAGCGCTCAACTGATGATGTCAAATGACCTTTTTATCACACCATAGCAACAATTTCCAATTCAAATAAACCTTACGCAATATAAACTTGGGCGGCCTTGTAATTATTATACCTCAGCAGCCTTGGTTTGTATTTTCATGTATTATATTAGGCAACTTGTTCTCACGGTGTGCAAGCTTTGTTGCCTAACTTGCAATGTTGATGAAATTTAAATGGCCAGAATTCTTGAAGTGTACTAATAATTGTAAATTAAAGATATTTTTAATGTTCGTTAATATTATTTTATTAATAATATAGTTGTAGTATACCGAAAAGTTATTAAATACATGGAAAATAATTAGCATTTAAGGGGGTATTACCATTCGGAAGTTTTAAAAAATTGATTTTTTTTTTGCATGTATTGATACTTGATAGTATCTAGTTTCATGCCCGAAAGCCGTTTTACAATAGGCGAATTAGTTAGTTAGATTTTTGCTTGTTGAAGTAAACAATGCTGAGTAGGTGGCTGGGTGGAAATACGCAGAACTGAAACGAAAGTTTGAATGCTTGTGTCTGGAAGCTGGCTTCGAAGCACCTCAACTGTGGTGCAAAAACCGTCGCTATCGCGTCTTTCATAGCTACCAGCATTTTCAACGACGGATACTCGGCAGTTTTTAAGACGATAGAGACACTGGGAATCCATATCGGCCTGCAAGCCAAGGCTTTCCGGTGCGGACCGACGCGGAGCGCGAGATGTGGGACGAATTTTGCCTGACTCCAGCAACTCATAAGGCCATCCAACAACGCTGGCAGGAGTAAATCATTCAAACCCAGTTTTTAGAGGAAGAGGAGGGCCTAGTGTACGGAGCTGGCATAGCTGACTAAAGCCAAAAATCTCCAAAAATAGTTAAAACTTGTGTCAAAACTTTAAACGCGTTTTTCTCGAAACCACTTTTTTTCGCTGGCCGGAAACTTTCTTTTCAAACTATGAAACGGATTGACTTGAGCTTTTGGTGTTCGGTTCTCCACATTTTCCTCTGGAGTTTGAACCACCGTCATTCAAATATATTAACATTTGATATTTTTCATAGAGCCCTAAAGTCAGAAAAAGGGGGGCAAAAAGCGACCACTTTTTTCGAATGGCCTCCATTTTGTTATTTATCGAGATTTTTTATTGTCGGTGGTTCAAACTCCAGATAATTTAATACAGATTAATGACTACTACTTCATTTTACGTTTCAAATAACAGAATCGAAAAAATCTTTCCGGCCATGAGGAAAAACACGGCGGACACGGCCTTATTTGAGGCCAGATTTAGAGGTTTAGCCGGACGATTGAAAAGAATTAAAATTCATTTTTTATAGTTTATGAATCTATAAACAAGTTGCAAGAAACCGCAAGATCGCATGTATTAAATTTCCCAAAAATAAAAATTCTGAAAAACCGTAAAAAAAACGCTGTCCTAGTGGTAATACCCCCTTAATAACTTACCTTAAACTAGAGTTTTCAAAACTCGACATTTTATTGCATGCGCCACGCATACCAAACTAATTTAAAACACTGTTTCTAAAAAAACGTTTTTTTCATTTTAATTAAAACAGTTTTATTACAAAATGTGTTTTCTTGATTTAAAAAACAGCCTTCCTACTGAGCAAATTCATTTAAGTAATGCTTGATCAACATTAAAACAACGTTTAATGTTGCTACAATGTTGATATAAAGTTATTTGTTTGTTTTCTGCTAAGTGGGTTACAACGGCGGCTCACGGCCTAACTTCAAGGTAGGCCAGAGACCCAAGGTAATATGTATCCGTTATTGAAAGGTGACTTTATTGTGCAATTCTTGTATTTATAAAACGCGATCCCAACCTTAAATTTTGTGTGCCTTGGCTGCGAGCCGTCGCTGGTGGGTTAGAAACATTAACAATTGAAAACATGTTTAAAACACGTTTTAAACTTGTTTAAAACAGAACATGTTTAATATCTCATGACATTTAGATTATTATTACAGTTGGCTTTCGTGATATTTCTTAGTTTGAAATGCCAATATCTTCACTTTAAATCAGTGTTTTGTACGCGTGGCGCATGAAGTAAAATTTCGAGTTGAGAAAAGCCCGAATTTGGATTTGGACGCTGCGCGTCCAAATCCAAATTCTTAGGGCTTTTCTCAACTCGAAATTTTACTTCATGCTTAGTCTGGGAGTGGAAGACACTCGTTTAGTTTTTGAAATTTTTTATGTATTCTCAAGATTTTCGGAGTTTTCAAAGTTTTAGTTAATTTTTAACGCATTTTGTAAATTTCTAAGATTTTCTCTAATTTTCAAAATTCTGTTGGTTATCCTAAATTTTCGGTAATTTGAAACATTTTGATACCTACTTTTCATAAGTTTTTATTTTTTAAATTCTTGGCAATTTTCATGAATTAACTAAATATTCTTTACGTTAGAAAATGTTAAAGTTTTTATGGAATTCTAAGATTGACTTCATTTTCTAAAATCTAATGGTTTTCCTGAATTTCTAAAATTTTCGGTAATTTTGAAATATGTTACACTTTTAATGAATTTTTGTAGATTTTTTAAATCTTAGCAGTTTTCGTAAATTTCCTTAGTTTTCGTTATATTTAAACATTTTGATACTTTTAATGAATTTTTAATTTTAATTTTTTCCTGATTTTTCATCTTATTTTTAATTTAGATTATTATTACAGTTGGCATTCGTGATATTTCTCAGTATGAAATGGCGATATCTTCACTTTAAATCAGTGTTTAGTAAGCGTGGCGCATGAAGTAAAATTTCGAGTTGAGAAAAGCCCGAATTTGGATTTGGACGCTGCGCGTCCAAATCCAAATTCCTAGAGCTATTCTCAACTCGAAATTTTACTTCATGTTTTGTTTGTTAGTGGAAGACACTCGTTTAGTTTTTGAAATTTTTAATCTATTTTCAAGATTTTCGGAGTTTTCAAAGTTTTAGTTAATTTTTAACGCATTTTATAAATTTCTAAGATTTTCTCTAATTTTTAAAATTCTGATGGTTTTCGTAAATTGTTATTAATTTGAAATATTTTGATACCTACTATTCATAAGTTTTTAGTTTTCAAATTCTTGGCAATTTTCATGAATTTACTAAATATTTTTTAATTTAGAAAACATTGAAGTTTTTCATGAAATTCCAAGATTTACATTCATTTTCTAAAATCTTACGGTTTTTCTGAATTTCTTAAATTTTCAGTAATTTTGAAATATTTTACACTTTTAATGAATCCTTGTTGATTTTTTAAATCTGGCAGTTTTTGTAAATTCTCTAGTTTTTGTTTAATTTAAACATTTTGATACTTTTCATGAATTTTTAATTTATATTTTTAACGTGATTTTTCATCTATTTTTTTACAGTTGGCATTCGTGATATTTGTCAGTTTGAAATGCCAATATCTTCACTTTAAATCAGTGTTTTGTACGCGTGGCGCATGAAGTACAATTTCGAGTTGAGAAAAGCCCGAATTTGGATTTGGACGCTGCGCGTCCAAATCCAAATTCTTAGGGCTTTTCTCAACTCGAAATTTTACTTCATGCTTAGTCTGGGAGTGGAAGACACTCGTTTAGTTTTTGAAATTTTTTATGTATTCTCAAGATTTTCGGAGTTTTCAAAGTTTTAGTTAATTTTCAACGCATTTTGTAAATTTCTAAGATTTTCTCTAATTTTCAAAATTCTGTTGGTTATCCTAAATTTTCGGTAATTTGAAACATTTTGATACCTACTTTTCATAAGTTTTTATTTTTCAAATTCTTGGCAATTTTCATGAATTAACTAAATATTCTTTACTCTAGAAAATGTTGAAGTTTTTATGGAATTCTAAGATTTACTTCATTTTCTAAAATTTAATGGTTTTCCTGAATTTCTTAAATTTTCGGTAATTCTGAAATATTTTACACTTTTAATGAATTTTTGTAGATTTTTTAAATCTTAGCAGTTTTCGTAAATTTCCTTAGTTTTCGTTAAATTTAAACATTTTGATACTTTTAATGAATTTTTAATATTAATTTTTTCGTGATTTTCATCTTATTTTTAATTGAGATTATTATTACAGTTGGCATTCGTGATATTTCTCAGTTTGAAATGGCGATATCTTCACTTTAAATCAGTGTTTAGTAAGCGTGGCGCATGAAGTAAAATATCGAGTTGGGAAAAGCCCGAATTTGGATTTGGACGCTGCGCGTCCAAATCCAAATTCCTAGAGTTATTCTCAACTCGAAATTTTACTCCATGCTTTGTTTGTTAGTGGAAGACACTCGTTTAGTTTTTGAAATTTTTTATCTATTTTCAAGATTTTCGGAGTTTTCAAAGTTTTAGTTAATTTTTAACGCATTTTATAAATTTCTAAGATTTTCTCTAATTTTTAAAATTCTGATGGTTTTCCTAAATTTTCATTAATTTGAAATATTTTGATACCTACTATTCATAAGTTTTTAGTTTTCAAATTCTTGGCAATTTTCATGAATTTACTAAATATTTTTTAATTTAGAAAACATTGAAGTTTTTCATGAAATTCCAAGATTTACATTCATTTTCTAAAATCTAACGGTTTTTCTGAATTTCTTAAATTTTTAGTAATTTTGAAATATTTTACACTTTTAATGAATCCTTGTTGATTTTTTAAATCTGGCAGTTTTCGTAAATTCTCTAGTTTTTGTTTAATTTAAACATTTTGATACTTTTCATGAATTTTTAATTTATATTTTTAACGTGATTTTTCATATTTTTTTTACAGTTGGCATTCGTGATATTTCTCAGTTTGAAATGCCAATATCTTCACTTTAAATCAGTGTTTTGTACGCGTGGCGCATGAAGTAAAATTTCGAGTTGAGAAAAGCCCGAATTTGGATTTGGACGCTGCGCGTCCAAATCCAAATTCTTAGGGCTTTTCTTAACTCGAAATTTTACTTCATGCTTAGTCTGGGAGTGGAAGACACTGATTTAGTTTTTTGAAATCAGGCGAGGAAAGAAGGAATGAAACCCAAGGTACCAACTACAATGAGGCGCAGATGAATACAAATAATTTTAACTTATGTTACTATATAGGTATATATATATATCATTGTAATTGTACGAAATAAACTCTTCGGAGTTTTCAAAGTTTTAGTTAATTTTTAACGCATTTTGTAAATGTTTAAGATTATCCTAAATTTTCAAAATTCTGATGGTTTTCCTACATTTGCATTAATTTGAAACATTATGGTACCTACTTTTCATAAGTTTTTAGTTTTCAAATTCTTGGTAATTTTCATGAATTTACTAAATATTCTTTAAGTTAGAAAATGTTGAAGTTTTTCATAAAATTCCAGGATTTACATTCATTTTCTAAAATCTAACGGTTTTCCTGAATTTCTTAAATTTTTGGTAATTTTGAAATATTTTACAGTTTTAATGAATTTTTGTAGATTTCAATCTTGGCAGTTTTCGTAAATTCCCTTAGTTTTCGTTGAATTTAAACATTTTGATACTTTTCATGAATTTTCAATTTAATTTTTTTTCGTGATTTTTCGTCATCTTTTTTTTTAATTTAAATTATTAATACAGTTGGCATTCGTGATATTTCTCAGTTTAAAATGCCAATGTCTTCACTTTAAATAAGTGTTTTGTATGCGTGGCGCATGAAGTAAAATTTCGAGTTGAGAAAAGCCCGAATTTGGATTTGGACGCTGCGCGTCCAAATCCAAATTCTTTGGGCTTTTCTCAACTCGAAATTTTACTTCATGCTTAGTCTGGGAGTGGAAGACACTCGTTTAGTTTTTTGAAAATTCTTATAAATTCTTAAGATTTTCAGAGTTTTTAAAATTTAAGGGGGTCTTCCGGTATAATTGACCCAAACTTTGGATTTTTTTTCCAGGGAACTGGTAAGAGTTAGAGACCTGGTTTTTTTTAAAATCTTTATTCATCCTTGCTCTACAATTGGGATTTTTGTCGAGTCGAAAAAATCAAAATGGCGTCCAATATGACGGCTGCCCGGCGGAAATGTTCCAAAACTGCGAGCAGCCTAGGGGTCGCTATTCGTCACCTAGAAACAAAATCAGCTCAGTTTCTTGAAGAGTATAGTTCAGAGAATGGAATGAACTACGAAATTTTGAAAAAACTCTAAATTTGACAAAATAGCGGGCATTTGAAAAAAAAGTCGTGTTTTTCGGTCGATTTTTTGACTTTGACAGGCTGTAAAAAATCTTTAAAATTGCAAATTGCACCGGGAGGTTAGTTCATTCCATGAAGAAAAGTGTTTTCAATAACGGAAGCAAAGAACGAAGTCAATTGGTTGAACCGTTCAAACGCTAGAATGCTCGCAGTTTTGAAAAATGGTGATGTGTCTATCATAGTACTTTCCCCCGCAAATTGCGTATTAAATCACTTTTAAAATATTTGTAGCATGATTATTTTCAAAATGTCTTCAACTTTTTGATAACTACAACTTTTATTTGAAACATTTTTCAATTGGATCAACACATACTGACACAAACCAATGACTATATAAAAAACACTATTTATTGAATATCTCAAAAACTAAGAGTGCTATGACAAAAAGTGAAGATACAAAAAATCGTTAATATTTTAGTACCAACAACTTTTATTTGAAACATTTTCCAATTGTATCAACACACACTGACACAAATCAATGACTAGATAAAAAACACTATTTATTAAATATCTCAAAAACTAAGAGTGCTATGACAAAAAGTGAGTCCACAAAAAATCTTTAGTTTTTTATTTCCTATAACTTTTATTTGAAACATTTTTCAATTGTATCGACACATACACTGTCACACATCAATAACTAGATAAAACAAACAACCTTTATAATATCTCAAAAACTAAGAGTGCTATGACAAAAAGTAAATAAAAATATATCTTCATTTTGTTATTATCTACAACTTTTATTTGAAAGAATTTTTTGTTTGATGAACATTGAATAAAAAAATCAGAAAAAACTGAAAAACGCTACGAGTAAAGTACCACTTCCGGTTTACCGATTTTCACCAAAAGCTTTTCAGTTCTTCCGATTGTGACAAAAAGCTTAAGTTTCAAGTTTCATCTCGATATCTTTAGCGGTTTTTGCGGCACAGCGCACACAGACAGACAGACAGACAGACAGACAGACAGACAGACAGACAGACAGACAGACAGACAGACAGACAGACAGACAGACAGACAGACAGACAGACAGACAGACAGACAGACAGACAGACAGACAGACAGACAGACAGACAGACAGACAGACAGACAGACAGACAGACAGACAGACAGACAGACAGACAGACAGACAGACAGACAGACAGACAGACAGACAGACAGACAGACAGACAGACAGACAGACAGACAGACAGACAGACAGACCAGACAGACCAGACAGACCAGACAGACCAGACAGACCAGACAGACCAGACAGACCAGACAGACCAGACAGACCAGACAGACCAGACAGACCAGACAGACCAGACAGACCAGACAGACCAGACAGACCAGACAGACCAGACAGACCAGACAGACCAGACAGACCAGACAGACCAGACAGACCAGACAGACCAGACAGACCAGACAGACCAGACAGACCAGACAGACCAGACAGACCAGACAGACCAGACAGACCAGACAGACCAGACAGACCAGACAGACCAGACAGACCAGACAGACCAGACAGACCAGACAGACCAGACAGACCAGACAGACCAGACAGACCAGACAGACCAGACAGACCAGACAGACCAGACAGACCAGACAGACCAGACAGACCAGACAGACCAGACAGACCAGACAGACCAGACAGACCAGACAGACCAGACAGACCAGACAGACCAGACAGACCAGACAGACCAGACAGACCAGACAGACCAGACAGACCAGACAGACCAGACAGACCAGACAGACCAGACAGACCAGACAGACCAGACAGACCAGACAGACCAGACAGACCAGACAGACCAGACAGACCAGACAGACCAGACAGACCAGACAGACCAGACGGACAGGACGGACGGACAGGACGGACGGACAGGACGGACGGACAGGACGGACGGACAGGACGGACGGACAGGACGGACGGACAGGACGGACGGACAGGACGGACGGACAGGACGGACGGACAGGACGGACGGACAGGACGGACGGACAGGACGGACGGACAGGACGGACGGACAGGACGGACGGACAGGACGGACGGACAGGACGGACGGACAGGACGGACGGACAGGACGGACGGACAGGACGGACGGACAGGACGGACGGACAGGACGGACGGACAGGACGGACGGACAGGACGGACGGACAGGACGGACGGACAGGACGGACGGACAGGACGGACGGACAGGACGGACGGACAGGACGGACGGACAGGACGGACGGACAGGACGGACGGACAGGACGGACGGACAGGACGGACGGACAGGACGGACGGACAGGACGGACGGACAGGACGGACGGACAGGACGGACGGACAGGACGGACGGACAGGACGGACGGACAGGACGGACGGACAGGACGGACGGACAGGACGGACGGACAGGACGGACGGACAGGACGGACGGACAGGACGGACGGACAGGACGGACGGACAGGACGGACGGACAGGACGGACGGACAGGACGGACGGACAGGACGGACGGACAGGACGGACGGACAGGACGGACGGACAGGACGGACGGACAGGACGGACGGACAGGACGGACGGACAGGACGGACGGACAGGACGGACGGACAGGACGGACGGACAGGACGGACGGACAGGACGGACGGACAGGACGGACGGACAGGACGGACGGACAGGACGGACGGACAGGACGGACGGACAGGACGGACGGACAGGACGGACGGACAGGACGGACGGACAGGACGGACGGACAGGACGGACGGACAGGACGGACGGACAGGACGGACGGACAGGACGGACGGACAGGACGGACAGACAAATATTTGCCGGATCGAAATATACTTTTACCCACATATTCTAGACATGTTTAGCTTTGATTTCACACAAACAAAAAATCGATTTTTTGAAAAAATTACCAAATGCGTTAAAAATTAACTTAAGGGGGTCTTTAAGTTCATTTTTAACGCATTTGGTGGATTTCTAAGATTTCCTTTATTTTTCAAAATTCTGACGGTTTTCCTGAATTTTCGTTAATTTGAAACATTTTGATACCTACTTTTCATAAGTTTATAGTTTTCAAATTCTTGACAATATTCATGAATTTACTAAATATTCTTTATCTTAGAAAATGTTGAAGTTTTTCATGAAATTCCAAGATTAACATTAATTTTTAAAATCTAACGGTTTTCCTGAATTTCTTAAATTTCCGTTAGTTTTGAAATATTTTACACTTTAAAACATGTTTAAAACACGTTTTAAATCACATTTATGCACACACAATTGTGATATTTTATTGTAATAACATTTTATGTTTAATAATGTAATTTGAAATATCTTCAACAATTTAGCTAACATTTAACATTTAAAATTCCAAATAATGATGTATATAAAATCCAAATAAAATACAGTTTAGCAATTTTAAACAAATTTAACGTTTAAAACACGTTTTAAACAAATTTGACATTAAAAACAAAACCCTTTAAAACACGACGGCTGTTTTAAACATGTTTAAAACAGTGTTTTGTGTTTTAAACAAAACAACCCTGATTTAAAGTGAAGTTTAAAATATACTCCTTCAGTTTGAACTCATGTTGATAAATTTTACAAATGTTTATTTCGTTTAATAAAATATTGCTCTATCAAAAATCGATCAATTTGTTTTGGGGTATGTAAGTACCGGGCGATCAAATGAATTTCTAATTGGAGTAGGTTATGTTTTTTAACCTACGCCCTATCTAGTAACCGCATCATACCACACTGTCATCTTGACGCGTATGATTGACATCACTTACACATGCACGTAATAGCTTTAGCAAGTACATTACGTGCTGGCAAGTAAACAGCTGATTGCTTACCGCACAACCAAATGACATTTCTTTGATGTATATTGATCAAGTAGTAATGTAGTTTTCATAATTGTCATGTTACTATTAAAAATGATTGCGTTAAATACGTTTCTTTCATACTCATTGTTTATTTTGTTAAGGCGTCGGTAAAGTATTGTACGTTTCTCGAGTGGTATGGCAATTACATACTCGCGGAATACTGCACTCCCTGCTGCGCGGCTCGTGCTCAACATATCCGCTCATATGTAATATGCTGCACACCACTCTCTTTAAATCTGTGTTTTATTCAAAGTAAAATTTCGAGTTTTGAAAAGCCTAATAATTTGGATTGGTCGCTCAGCTTCGCTGCGCGGCCAATATACATTTTTAGGTTTTTCCAAATTCGAAATTTTACGTTATGTTTAGCCAAGAAGTACAAACACTCGTTTGAAACTTCAAATTGAACGCTTTTATAAAAACAATGAATTCCTGAAAATATACCTCACTCTGTAATCACCAAAATACAGGGTGGGGCAGAAAAACCTATCCGATTTTAAAACGTTATAAAATTAAAACCACTCAACTTGACAAAAAATTTTTTTACTAACATATCGAAAATTTTATGCCATTTTTAAATTTAAGTTTTGAAAAGCACATCACTCAAATGTCGTCCTTGGGAGCGGATACACTGATTTAGGCGCTCGCGGTAGCTTTCCATGACTTTGACCGTCATTTCCACAGGAATTTCTTCAATTGCCCGAGCAATTTCCCTTCGTAAAGCAAGAAGGGTCCTTGGTCGATGCTGGAATACCTTCGATTTGAGGTAACCCCAAAGGAAGAAGTCACATGTCGTGAGATCCGGTGAGCGCGGCGGCCAGCCAATATCACCTCTCAGAGAAATGAGGCGTCCGGGAAACATTTCCCTGAGAATGTCCATTGATCGTCGCGATGTGTGGGCGGTTGCACCATCCTGTTGAAACCACACATTTTCCACGCCATTTTCTTCCATTTTGGGTTGAAGAAAAATTTCCAGCATGAAACAATAGTGCTCGCTGTTGACCGTTACGGTTTGCCCATTTTCTTCAAAAAAGTTAGGCCCCCAGACGCCTGGGCGAGATAGAGCACACCACACAGTCACTTTTGGGCTATGGAGAGGTTTCTGATGGATTTCCCGAGGATTTTCGTCACTCCAATATCGAAAATTCTGCCTGTTTACGGCGCCACAAAGGTGAAAATGGGCTTCGTCCGCGAAGAGCACAACATCGTCTATTGGGAGTTCTCGGAGATCGCGACACAGGTTCATACGGGTTTCAAAATCCCTTTCAATTAATTCCTGTGCAACAACCATTTTGTAGGGATGCATTTTGAGGTCCCGGTGCAAAATTCGCCGAATACTGCGGTTGGAAATCGCCAAAGTGAGCGAATGTTTTCGTGCCGAACGACGCGGCGAACGTTCAATCGCGGCTCTCACATTGGCCACGTTTTCAGGTCCTGTTGCTGTCCTGGGACGTCCAGGCGACTTCTTTTGCAATGCTGAACCCGTCTGTCGAAAATTTGACACCCACACTTTAATCGTAGCGTGATGTGGAAGAGGATCATGACGCCCGAGTCCGAAATGAATTCGAAAAGCACGTTGTGTAGCAATTATCGAACCGCCGTTTTCGATAAACCGCTCAATAACAAAAGCACGATGTTCACCAGACCAAGGCATGTTGACTAATGACAAATGGCATAAGACCGGCTTTCTAACGCGTTTTACCCCACTACTCTACCTGTTCCCTCTTCTGAGAAAAAGGGATTTGAAATCGGATAGCTTTTTCTGCCCCTTCCTGTATCTATACTTAAAATATGAATTTACTGTATCTTCTTCGATACTGATTTTTAAGACACTTCAATTCGTAACAAAACAATGTGTGTCTTCATAAAATAAACTCGCTCACTTCCACAAACCATAAGATTTTTACCCCCATCCTAGAATACCATCATGGGTCATCTTACACGACTATGATATTTAGCCACTGAGCAAAAAACAAACAAACAACGTTGTATCAACTTTATAACAACATAAAACGTTGTTTGAAGGTTGATCAAACATTATTATATTACATTGTGTTTGCTCAGTGGGCATACTTACAATATTAATTTCCTGTATCTTCTTCGATGCTGATTTTTTAAACACTTCAATTCCTAACAAAAAAAAATGTATCTCCATAAAATAAACTCGCTCACTTCCACAAACCATACGATTATTACACCCAATCTAAAGTACCATCATGGGTTATTTTACACGACCACTATAAAATCTTATAGTTTTGGCCATTGCGGGGGTGAATTTAAGACGAGTTTCTCTCTCTTTCCAGCCGAATCGATCGCGTCTGCGTTTCCGTTTTCTTGCATTTACATTCCGTTAGGCGAGTTTTGATTAAAGTTGGCCCACTGCTCCACTGCTCTTTCCTCCCCCACCCCCCGCGACAACCACCCGTGTTTCTGTTTGTGGCACTAAATTTGATTTACGATTTCGAACCCTGCAAATGTTGTTGTTGTGTACATACCGCGCATCATTCACACACGGATTACCTTCATGCGCGTCTGATACTGACATATTTGATAATTACAAATGGAAAATAATCGCAATCATACCGGGAATTTTTGTTTTAAGCATACATATGCATACATTCTAAATTTTCCGACGTTTGTTGTTTTTTAAATGAGTTCAATTTAAAGCTTCAAAAGTGTTTCCACTTCCAGGTTAAGCATGAAGTAAAATTTCGAGTTTAGAAAAGCCTGAAAATTTGGTTCGGTCGCGTAGGGAAGTGGAGCGACCAAACCAAATTTTCAGGCTTTTCTAAACTCGAAATTTTACTTCATGTGCTACGCGTGTAAACAAACATCTCATTTAACCAAATCTCTATTTATTATAATAAAGAAGATCCCCATGCTTAGAATAAATCTGTGGACACCCTGTGTAAATATATCTTAAATTGAAAAAATAAATCATAAATTTTACATTAAAATATTTTATAAAGTATAAAATTACGAGAATATTTGTATAAACAGCAAACATCAAGTCTTAATTAAGAAGACTACCAAGCAATAAATATTTGAATATTCTCGTAATTTTATATTTTATATGTAAAGTTTTGTAAACTAAAAGCGATTTTTTTTCGAAGGCGAAAAATGCAAAATATAGTTATACAATATTTTATTCTGAAATTTTATATACGTGCAATAATAAATATTATTATATTTATTTTAAATAAAATTGTCAAAACCAACAAATATCAAATATCCAATATCATCATTAGTTAATTTAATTTTAAAATGTTATCTTTTTAATGTATGTTTTTAACAGAGCTGGGCAGGATTCGAATCATTCAGGATTCGATTCCCGGATTCGAATCCTTTTAGAGGATTCAACAGAGGTATTCGAATACTTTAGTGAAAACGGATTCGTGATCCGGATTCGTTACATTTTTTTAAAAGGATTGGTGTTCAAATCCAGACGTAGATGATTCGAATCCTTATAAAATGATTCGAACTCTTATAAAAGGATTCGAATCCTCATACACGGATTCAAATCCTCCTAAATAATTCGAATCATCGCTATTCAGGCTAAGATTCGAATTCGATTAATTCAAATAGTTAAATATTCTAATATGAATATTTAAATCACTAAATTATTCATATTTGAATATAAATATTGAAATTTTCGAATAATTCAAATATTTATGAATAGATATTTGGTTACTTAACCATGAAAAATATCCAACGTTAATAGTATATTTTTAACTTCACTTGAAATCAGTGTTCTATACGCGGGCGCACGAAGTAAAATTTCGAGTTTAGAAAAGCCCCGTGAAAATTTGTCTCGCGACCCTCGACAAATTTTCTACGCGGGGCTTTTCTAAACTCGAAATTTTACTTCATGCTTAGTCTGGGAGTGGACAACACTGGTTCTTAGAAGTTTCGAATACTTTAGTGAAAACGGATTCGTGATCCGGATTCGTTACATTTTTTTAAAAGGATTCGTGTTCGAATCCAGACGTAGATGATTCGAATCCTTATAAAAGGATTCGAATTCTTATAAAAGGATTCAAATCCTTATAAAAGGATTCGAATTCTTATAAAAGGATTCAAATCCTTATAAAAGGATTCGAATCCTTATAGAAGGATTCGAATTCTTATAAAAGAATTCAAATCGAATAATTCAAATATTTATGAATGGATATTTGCTTACTTAACCATGAAAAATATCCAACGTTAATAGTATATTTTTAACTTTACTTGAAATTAGTGTTCTATACGCGTGGCGCATGAAGTAAAATTTCGAGTTTAGAAAAGCCCCGTGAAAATTTGTCTCGGGTCGCTGCGCGACCCTCGACAAATTTTCTACGCGGGGCTTTTCTAAACTCGAAATTTTACTTCATGCTTAGTCTGGGAGTGGACAACACTCGTTTGAATTTTAAATTTAAATGTCTTAAAAAATCCACGTATGTAATATAATAAATCATTCATTGAAATCATAGAAAAAGATTCAAAATTTTATCTAAAATTAACTTTTAGAGTTAACTTTATAATTTGGTCGGCTCTTAATGGGTGAATATTCTATTCCTAAAAAAACCGTTTTTATTTAATATTAAAGTTGCATTTAATACAATAACAAACTGTGAATAAATCGACATAAATCTAGAAGTATCGAAAATCTCGACATGTAGAAAATCTTGACGGTCCACTCCCAGACTAAGCATGAAGTAAAATTTCGAGGGCTTGAGCTTGGCTACTGAGCGCGTCGGCAGGTGGTGGATAGCCGAACATCCTGAGTCGCCCTCTGGACTTTTGCCGGGGGACGAAGCAGGACAGTCTCGAATAAACTGAATAAGAGACCGCGAACCAACTCCCCCAGCTCAAGGTGTCATGCGACCCGTGCCGAGGAGCTAATGGCACCCGGGGTATAAGGGTGTCTCGCACGGAGCCTCCAAGGTACAAGGCGCCCCCTTGGAGTAAGTAGCCTTACCTCGCTAATCGGGTCACTGGCGGGATGGACCTCTTAGATACCCGGTACTCGTGGAAACTACATGGACAAAAACAAAGAAACAAAATCACAGCAGAAAGGGGAACTTCGCAAAGAAGAAGACCCTACCGCTAAACACAATCCCGAAACCAGCGCCGAGGCAGGGACAGTGGGGGTGGATGCCCAGCATCGAACCCTACCTCCCCAACCCAGCGGATCGAAAGCCCAGGGCAGCCAAGCAAACCCGGGAATTACCGAGGCTACAGTAGGAGTATCCAAACTCCAGCTGGAACCGAGGCTCTCCGGCTCCCAAAAGAGGAAAGCCGCGATCAATTTGGCCAAAGCACGTGGGGAGCCAATCAAACCCAGGAAGCGTAGGTCAAATCGACAATGGGTTCGCGAGGAAGAACGTCGGGGAGTTCGTCAAACCCGACTGCAAACTCCCTCACGAACCCCACTTCAAACCAACAAGAGGCCTCGCTCGGAAACCAGCACACCCTCTACTGGAGGCAAATATAAAACTCCAGCCAAGAGAACGCGCCCAGCCTTGGGCATGACCGAGGTGAGACCCAGCACTACAGCTGGGGAGACCTACAGTCAGGCACTAGGGGCGGCGCGAATGGCTGTGGTACTCGAAGAGTACCCAGAACAAAACCTCACGGAGGACCAGGGAAAATCCGTACAACGGACTATCTTAACTGAGGTATGGAAGTGCGAACCTTCCAAAGGTCCACAGTTCACCAACAGCTACTTCGAGAAGGGGGTTGTGTACATCACGTGTGCCAACGAAACTTCCAAGGAGTGGCTGCTGGATAAGATCCCGACAATAAAACCATGGGAGGGCGCTGCTTTGCGCAGCGGAACTGCCAGGGAAATTGTCAGGATGACCAAGGTTGGAGTCTGGATACCAAAGACGGACCTAATCGAGGCCAAGGATACGGCTGACCTTATCAGTTTGCTGAAAACCCAAAACTCTGGGCTCGAAACAGCAAAATGGAGAGTAGTCAGCCGAAAAGAGGAGGATAAAGGAACAACCCTTATACTCTACATAGACGAGGGTTCACTGAAGGCTCTGGAGAAGGTAGGATTTAAAGCCTACCTGGGTTTCTCCCAATTAACCTTCAAGATCCTCGGAAGGTAGCCCGACACCCTGGAAGGCAATGGAGGTAATACAGATTAACCTCCACCACTCCAAGGCGGCCACCGCTGCCCTGTGCCGCCAACTCCAAACAGGGAAATACGGCCTGGCCCTTATACAAGAACCCTGGCAATACAGAGGCGTTGTAAAGGGCCTTGGTAACACCGGAGGTAAGTTAATATATGACACAAACTCCGAAAAGGTCAGATCCTGCATTTTTGTACGGAACGACATAAACTTCTTAAAACTGCATAACCTCTGCTTCCCAGATCTTGTCGCAGCGAAGGTGAAACTCTGGGGTGAGGGAACCACACTCGAGGCCGTTATAGCCTCAGCATACCTCCCCTACGACTCCCCGCAGCCCCCACCTTCCAAGGAACTTGAGGAGCTAGCGACCTACTGCAGGACGAAGAAACTGCAGCTGTTGGTAGGTGCGGACGCCAACGCCCATCACCAACTCTGGGGCAGCTCAGACACCAACAAAAGAGGTGAGTACCTATTAGATTTCTTAATGTCCTCGGACTTTGAAATTCTCAATCGGGGAAAGGAACCCACTTTTGTTACCAAACAACGTCGCGAAGTGATCGATATAACGTTTGCGTCGCGAGGTGTAAGTGCCCAACTAGTGAAGTGGTATGTGTCGGACGAACCATCTCTCTCCGACCACCGTTACATCATTCTGGAGATTGGTCAAACCCGAGAAACCAAAATCGAGTTCCGAAACCCACGAAGAACATGCTGGGAATCATACCTTGAAGACCTTGGCACCTGCCTTAAGGGTACCAAGGAAAGCATCAAAAACAAACTGGACGTAGAGCTTGTGGCAGAGCAAGTCCAAGAGGCCATCCTAACCTATTTCCAGAACAACTGCCCTACAACGAGGAGATCTTCCGGCAAAATAAAAAACTGGTGGAATGAAAACCTCGAAACACTAAGGAGGGACACACGCCGGCTCTACAACAGAGCGAGGAAATCTGGTGAGTGGAAGGAATATTCCAAAACACTAACGGAGTACAGCAAGGAGATCAGGAGGGCGCGCCGGGAGGCGTGGAGGATATTCTGCTCGGAGATTGACCAAGTCCCCGAGGGAGCAAAACTCAACAAAATCCTAGCGAAAACCTCCGACACCTCTTGTGGAACCCTGAAGAAACCAGATGGATCATTTAGAGAAACCGGCAAGGAAACAGCGGAGATCCTCATGAGAACCCATTTCCCCGGACCTGAAATCCTGCAAAATGGTGCAGACACTCACTCAGTGCTTGTAACCCCTGGTAAGGCGGCAACACAACAAGACTGGGAAATCTCAAAGAAAATTGTAACCTTTGAACGAATCAGGTGGGCGATAGGTACATTCCACCGATACAAATCACCGGGACAAGATGGGATCTATCCAGTGCTCTTGCAGCAAGGGCTGGACCACCTTCTACCGGTGCTATGTAAACTCTTCAGGGGCAGCCTGGCACTAAAACACGTGCCAACTACCTGGAAGAAAGTCAAAGCGGTCTTTATCCCTAAGTCTGGGAAGGACTTAACCCAGCCAAAAGGTTACAGACCAATTTGTCTGACATCGTTCCTACTTAAGACGATGGAAAAACTAGTTGAAAGACACATAAGGGAAACCTCACTTCTAGAGAGGCCGCTCCACCCCTTTCAACACGCCTTTCAAGCTGGAAAATCATGCGAGTCTGCCTTACACCAACTGGTAGTTAAGGTAGAGGCCTCGCTGAAAAACAAAACAGTGGCTTTGGCTACATTTCTCGATATTGAGGGAGCGTTTGACAGCACCTCTATCAGAACGATCGTAAGAGCAGTCGAAAGTCACGCTGTGGAAACCACGATAAGCTCGTGGCTACAATCCATGCTGACGGACAGACTAGTAATTACGGACCAATTCCAAGAAAAAATCAGCATAAAAGCCAAAGGTGGATGTCCTCAGGGGGGCGTTCTATCCCCCCTTCTATGGGACATGGTGGTGGATGAGCTACTTACGTTACTAAACGACTCAGGATATTACGCCCAGGGATATGCGGATGACATTGTCATTCTCGTCACGGGAAAATATCCAACTACTATAACAAGCATCATGAACAATGCCTTGAAAACTGTAGAACGATGGTGCGGGGAGGTGGGGCTAAGCGTTAACCCCACCAAGACTACGGTCATCCCCTTCACAAAAAGAAGGAAATGCGCGGGCCTCAAACCCCCAACCTTCTTTAACCAAACTCTACAACGAACCAATGAGGTCAAATATCTTGCTATCTACCTAGATACAAAACTCACATGGAACCGTCAATTAAAGCACACAACCGACAGAGCAACAAGGACGCTAATGACAACAAAGCGTGCTCTGGGAAAAACATGGGGCCTTAATCCAAAAATGACCATGTGGATATATAATGCAATAGTAAAACCCATGATCACCTACTGATGCACCACTTGGTGGCCGAAAGTAGAACAAAGTACTGCGCAGGCTATCTAGAGTACAGCGACTAGCCTGCTTATGCATAACTGGCGCACTGCGTACAACACCAACAGCCTCAATGGAAACCCTACTAAACCTCCAACCGCTGGACCTAGTGGTTGAAAGCGAGGCCAGACTAGGGGCATATAGGTTGAGGACAACTGGAAACTGGCACCCCACAGGAAACCACTCCAGAATAGAACAGGTAGTTACCAAACCTCTACTACAAATGGGAAGTGACTAGATGATACCACGCTACTCCCTGAAGAGACCCTTCACAATAGAATGTGAGGGGGACAACGAAAAGCGCAACCCTTCACCTGGAACCCTGATCTGGTACACCGATGGGTCAAGAAGAGAAGGTGGAGCAGGCGCTGGGATTCACGGCGTAACCCCAAAATGTGACATCTACGTGTCTCTGGGGAGGATGGCAACTGCACATCAAGCCGAGATCTTCGCGATCAATCAATGTACCATGGAAAATCTGCGACGGGGATATAAGAGGCAAAAGATTCTGATCCTCACCGACAGCCAAGCCGCTCTAAGAGCACTCAACAGCTATAAGATCCAATCTGAGCTAGCATGGGAGTGCATCCAAAACCTGACGAAACTGGCGACGGAAAACACCGTAACACTACGCTGGACGCCGGGACACACAGGGGAGGATGGCAACGAGAAAGCCGATGCTCTGGCAAAGATTGGATCACGCAGACCCTACATTGGACCAGAACCAATGCTACCGATTCCCAAAAAATCAATAAGACCAAGCGCAAAAGAGTGGACCCTAGAAAGACACACCGAGCGCTGGAAAAACCTGACAGGGCATAGACACAGTAAACTACTGATGGAAAAACCCTGCCAAGAACTAGCAACTGAGGCCCTCAGACTCAGTAGAAACAACCTTAGAATAGTCACAGGACTGATAACTGGACACTGTACCCTAAGGAAGCACCTGCATAACATGAAACTGTTCACAGAAGATCCAATATGCAGACTATGCCTGGAAGAGGATGAAGACGCCTCACATGTACTATTCGAGTGCGAGGCACTTTCCACCTGGAGGGAAACAAACCTTGTCCAAGGGAATCCAAGCCACTTCCCGAAGGGAAAGATGATCGAAAGGCTGCTGGGACTAGCCAAGGAGACAGAGCTTTTTGATTAACTACGGCAACGGAAGAAGTACAATAAGCCACACGGCTGCGGTGCTAGGGCAGAAATAACCCTAACTTCCGTTCCCTGCCCCTAAAAAAAAAAAAAAAATTCGAGTTTAGAAAAGCCCCGCGTAGAAAATTTGTCGAGGGTCGCCCGAGACAAATTTTCACGGGGCTTTTCTAAACTCGAAATTGTACTTCATGCGCCACGCGTATAAAACACTGATTTAAAGTGAAGTTAAAAACGCACTGAAAGTTGGGTTAACTTTGATATTTTTTCAAAATTGGATGTTTTCTTTTCTATCCATGCTGTAAACCTTAAGATATTCGTTGTTTTCTTGTAAATAAACTTCGATTCCCTGTAGTCCTTCGGTCTCCGAAGACCATGATTGGTCCTTCGAGCTGTAGCCTTTGTAAAATGGTAATAAACTTAGTAATCTAGAGTGATCCTTTTATTTGAAACTTCTAAGAACGAGTGTTGTCCACTCCCAGACTAAGCATGAAGTAAAATTTCGAGTTTAGAAAAGCCCCGCGTAGAAAATTTGTCGAGGGTCGCGCAGCGACCCGAGACAAATTTTCACGGGGCTTTTCTAAACTCGAAATTTTACTTCATGCGCCACGCCTATAAAACACAGATTTAAAATGAAGTTCAATAACACATATATCATCATTAATTAAAATCATTATATAATCAGATATTTAGTCGGTAAATGTACATTTTTGTTAATAGAAACTGATGGAATAAAATATTACTGGTTGCAAATAATAGATTTAAATTTATTTTTAAAGGATTTGTATTCGTGATTCAAAAATGAGGGTTCGAATCTTTGATTCGAATCATATTTTTCACTTACGAATCCTTTATTTGAGTATTCGTGATTCGAATCATACACTGGCGAAAGAAATTAACGCTTCACATTAATTTTTTTAATTTAAAAATAAAGTTTTGATGTTTAAAAACAAAAAAAATAACAACAAAACCAACTGAACTATAATAATGATTTTCAACACATTTTCTTTCATTAATGACTAAAATAATGTCATAAATAAAAAGAGGAAAAAAGTTAACATGTGATTATAAGACTTAATATCTAGTGTTTCCTCCTCTTGCTCGAATAACTGCCTGACAGCGACGGCTCATACTGTTAATTAATGATCCAATTTCATCCTGGTTAATATCTTCCCAAATTTCCTGCAATCTTTGTCCAAGCTCTTGTTGATCGCTTGGACGCCGAGGAAGTGCTCTAAGGCGTCTGCCCATCGCGTCCCATAGGTGTTCGATCGGATTAAGATCGGGACTCCTGGCTGGCCATTGCATTGTGTTGATACACACTAGGTCAAGATACTGTTGTACAATTCGGGCACTGTGTGGTTTTGCATTGTCATGCATAAACAGGAAATCGTTTCCTCCAAAGGGAGCAAAAGGCATTACGGATGGTTCTAAAATGTTTGCAATATAAGACGCTGCCGTGATGCTTCCTCTTGGTATGACCACCAACTCCGTACGAGCCTCTAAAGTGATACCACCCCACACCATAACAGAGCCTCCACTAAACATAACAGTCGGAACAATGTTACACTGCGCATAACGTTCACCTGGCCGTCTGTACACATGCATTCGTCTGTCACTGCCGTAAAGACAAAATCTGGACTCGTCGCTAAACATAACATTAGCCCAATCGGCCTGTAACCAGTTTACATGTTCTTGCGCAAATGTTAACCTGGCTTTGCGATGGTCTGCGGTTAATTGTGGTCCTTTTGCCGCTGTTTTCGGAGTTAAATTAAAACCACGTAACCTTTTTCTGATGGTAACGGAACTTACATGAACATTGCGGATCTCTGCGAGCATATTTTGTAGCCTAGGAGCCGTAATAAACCGTTCGCGTAACGTCTGCATCATTAAAAAACGGTCTTGAACAGCAGTTGTGGCCCTTTTTCTCTCTTGTCCTGGCCTTCTTGAGTATGCCTGAGTTTCCCGATGTCTCTTCAAGACACGGGATACGGTCGATTGATTAACACCAAGACGCTGACTGATGTAACGCTGACTCCTACCTTCTTCTGCAAGTGTAACCACAATCACAGCTTCTTCACTGCTTAAATTAAGATTCGGACGTCTATCCATATTCATTCTTCACTATTTAGCACTTAATTTTAACAATTACTTGAAAACAAACTCAAAAAGAAATTTTCTATGAACCTTTCTTACAGTCAGAATAATGAAAAGTGCTTCATTTTATTTATTGACAGAAAACCATGAGAACAAAAGACAAAACACAACATGTAAAACAGCATGCTTGATAAGATTTCTTATTGTAAAAATATGTTTGTGTTCAAAGAAAACTCGATTCCAAGATATCAAAAAAATCACAAATGATGCGTTAATTTCTTTCGCCAGTTTATTAGGTGATTCGGATTCGTGATTCGAATCCTGTTTTTGAGGATTCATCCCAGCTCTGGTTTTTAACTATGCGCGTTCGATTTTAATATGTTACATTTTTATATTTTACATACATTTTTGAAATATCTGGGTGATCGGACTACTCTAGAGATAGAGATAAAGTATAGATTAGATTAGTTAAACCTGTGTAACACACTTTTGTTTGTGATGAACAATAAAAAAAATCATCAAAATTCATTAAAAATATCATAAAAAAAGAAATGTTTAAATTTATCAAAACAAATAAAATCGTTCAAATGTTCAAATTTCGCCCATTACTCCCAGATAAAGAATAAAGTAAAATCATCATCATCATTTACAAATTCTAAGGCCGCAATTGTCATTTTTTCATGGCCAACTATTTTTGTTGTAAAAATAATAGCTGTAGGCAGTTTTATGACTCTGCTATTTTTTTTCTTATTTGTTTCATTTTGTCGAACAGATAAGAAAGAAAATAGCAGAATCATAAAACTGCCTACTAACTTTTTATTAATATTTCGAACTTGTTTAGTTTGATTTGAATAAATATAGCAATAATTTTTACCATTCATATCATCGGTGAATTCATTCATATTTCATTTAATAACATTTACGTTGACAAAAAATCGACTTCGCTAGCGATTTTGCAACAACTTGTTCGATTTTCTGAGAATTGTGCGTCCGCAATAAAAAAGCGCCACCGTGAAAATTCCGTGTTTATAGTTTGTAAAAAATGCGCGTAGTCGACGAATTTTTATTAAACAGCGTAAATTATTCAAACATGGCGATCTAAACCAGCCAATAAACTGGACTAAACTGGGTAGTTGCAGTGGCGTAGCGTGGGTATTCTACTCCCCCCCGCTACGGCCTTGTTGTGTCAGTTGATCAGTTTCTTTACGAAAAAAAAACACAGAAATGGGAATAAATATAATAATTTTAATTTAATTTAATATTTTTTTTAGTTGCAAGTGTTGACAGTTATTATATATCTAAAATTGAATCCCCCAGTAAATACGCCTATAAGAGTTGACATTTAGTCTATAATGTCACTTTTAATTTATACGTTTAATGATTATTTACGGAAATTCTATTTAAAGTACATAATGCTTAATACTAACAATACATTAAAAGTAATAAATAAGTTAAAGTATAAATTTACTAACAATATACAAATAGAACAAACAAATGTAATTTATAATGTCAGATTTATCCTAACATATAATGTCACATGGCATTTAGATTATTACAGGTGGCATCCGTTATATTTCTCAGTTTTAAATGCCAATATCTTCCCTTAAAATCATTGTTGTGTACACGTGGCGCATGAAGTAATATTTCGAGTTGAGAAAAGCCCGAATTTGGATTTGGACGCGCAAATTCTTAGGGCTTTTCTCAACTCGAAATTTTACTTCACGCTTAGTTTGGGACACACGTTTAGTTTTTGAAATTTTCTATGAATTCTCAAGATTTTCAGAGTTTTACTAAATGTTTAACGCTTTTTGTAAATTTTTAAGATTTCCTTTAATTTTAAAAAATTCCTTCCTAAATTTCATACATTTTCGTTAATATAAAACATTTCGATAACTACTCTTATGTATATTTATTTACAAAATATTCCTCAACTTAAAATATGTTGATGTTTTTGAAATTTTCTATGAATTCTCAAGATTTTCAGAGTTTTACTAAATGTTTAACGCTTTTTGTAAATTTTTTAGATTTCCTTTAATTTTAAAAAATTCCTTCCTAAATTTCATACATTTTCGTTAATATAAAACATTTCGATAACTACTCTTATGTATATTTATTTACAAAATATTCCTCAACTTAAAATATGTTGATGTTTTTGATTAAATTCCAAGATTTACATTCATTTCCTAAAATCTAACAGGTTTCCTTAATTTATTAAATTGTCGGTAATTTTGAAATATTTTACACTTTCAATGAATTTTCGTAGATTTTTTAAATCTTGGCAGTTTTCGTAAATTCCCTTAGTTTTTGTTTAATGTAAACAATTTGATACTTTTCATGAAATTTCAACTTTTATTTTTTTTGTGATTTCTTGTCATCTCTTTTTAAATTTTAATAATTTTCGTAACATATAAAAACTCCGACGGTTTTCGTGAATTTTCCACAATTTTAGGTAATTGTAAAAATCTCGACAATATTTCGTAAATTTAGAAAATGTTTATTAAATTTCAGAATTTCCTGAATTTCCTTGATTTTCTTTTATTTTACAAATCTTGACAGTTTTTTTGAAATTGAATTTTCAAAAAGTAGACACCCATCGCGATTTTTTTTTGTAATTCTCATTAATTTTAAAAATATTGACACTTTTTAGGAATTTCCAAGATTATCGTTAATTGTTTTTTTAAGATTTTCGCAAATTTTAAAAATCATGACGTTTTTTCGTGAATTTAGATTTAATAGATTTTCGTTATTTTTCAAATTCTTGATGGTTTTCGTGTTTGTTTTTTTTTTCGTAAATTTCTAAAATTTCTTGATGTTGAAATAGCGTCAAGAATATTTCGAATATTTCGAATATTTCTTCGATTTTCTGTTGATTGACGCTTTTCGTGAGTTTCCAAGATTTTTTTATCAAATTTTATAAAAATTGATTTCAATTTTTAATGGATAAAAGTCATAAACTGTTTTATTTTTATTTTGCATTTGCATTTTTATTGGTGGCAACTTTTATTTGAAATATTTTAAAATGTTATCAATATTAGGCAAATTATTGCAAAAATACTCAAAATTACTAGGAGTAAACCCTCAATTCCAGTTTGCGAAATTTCGCTAGAAGTTGATACAGATCTACAAATTGTTTAGAAATGTCTATGTTCTTCATAATTTCTATATATCATGTCTCACTTATTGCAGTTTTTGAGTTATCTTGTTAACCGACACAGACAGACTGACACTCAGACATGATTCGAAAAATTCATTATTTTTGATTTGGGGAGGTTCAAAACGCGAAGTAAAAATCATTTAAAATCACCAGGTTGTTGTTTTGATAATTACTTGCAATACTTGCTTTCTGTAAGAAAGTAAAAATATTAAATCAAACTTTTAAGTTTCATCAGTAGAAATGATTACAGATAGATAGAATTATTATTATTGATAAAGGAGTATATTTTGCAGTGACGGCTCGTCTATAAAATCTCAGGCGATCATTATTGCTATTTTTATAAACGTTCAATTTGAAGTGTCGAGCGAGGGTTTCCATTCTCAGATTAAGCATGAAGTTTCGAGTTTAGAAAAGCCTGAAAATTTGGTTTGGTCGCGTAGCGCAAAGCGCGGAGCGACCAAACCAAATTTTCAGGCTTTTCTAAACTCGAAATTTTACTTCATGCGCCACGCGTATTAAAACTGAAATATTGTGAAATTAATAATATACTGCTAAACCAGTATTAAAAATAGACTCTGCTAAAACAGGATTATTAATATACTGCTAAACAAGAATATTTTGAATTTCTTAATATTTCAGTATTTTATACTGCTGACGGATAAAGTAAAATTTCAGGCTTTTCTCACTTCGAAATTTTACTTCATGCTTAATCGGAATTGGATTGCAAACACTCGTTAGTAGCTTAAAATTGAACTCATTAAGAAATCAGTGAATGCCTCAAAATGCATACGCTTAATCGGGATATGTATACTTGAAATAAAAAATTCCTGTATGTTATGCAACCCCACCAATAAAAATTCGCACGAGCCTACTCTGATATTTAGTTAGTTTTTTGTAAGTTGATGAAAATGCTACGATGCAAAAATTGATATATGATAAAATAGGTAATTTCATTCTTGAAACCTTTGTTTTGTTTAGTGCGGTTAGATATTTTTTTCAATTGCAACCATAGTTTTTAGTGATGATAACGAAAATGTCACGGTCTGAAGAGCAGGCAGGCTGGCACATACCACCTGCAAATCCTGCGCCAATGGTCGCTTTTTGTATATTCCTTCCTTCCGTGGAAACATGCAACCCCTACAGGTTCACCCCAGTGCAGCAGACTGTCACGAATCATTGCTGGGAATGCCCTTAAAAATAAAATTATACACTTGAAATTAAAAAAAAATAAACATCCAACTAAACAATATACAGCATATTCTCAAATAATGATTCAAATAATAAACAGTTATGATATTTTTATAAAAACAACAAATAATATTCCTATTGTCCAGTAGTTTTACACTGTATTAGTATATTGTATATCGAGAGTGGATATGATGCTTATATCTCACGACGGCAAGTTTGGGGCACGACGCCGTAGGCGAGTGCCCTAAATGCCGAGTGAGATATAAATCATATCCACTCGAGTTTTACAATCAACTTTTTCTACGACTAGTGAGAAAAACCAAATGAATAGTTAAACATTATTAAACAAATTATTTGTTGGATATAAAAATGCAATTATAGAAAGTACAGCGAACGTATTTAGTGGTATTGTGTGTAAGTTGTTCAAAACTAATTTCATAACTATTAATTTTATTTAACATAGCATATCATTCTTAGAAATATGGTTTAGGTTCTTGGTAGTATACTAATCTCGATTTTTCATATGAGGACCTTGAAGCAAAGGGATATATTAAACTTGATTTTAAGGAAGTGTTTTTTAAAGTTTACAAAATATAAGTAGTAATTTAAGGAAGATTTGCATTCAATACGAAATAATAATATTCATACTTCTACCTTTAATTTTATAAATTTTGCAATTATATCCTTTGGCTTATAGGGTCTTCATATGCAATTTTATTATTTATCAAGCGTTTTTTTTAAGCAAGTATTCTTGCTCTATATCTTTAGCAGAATATTGAAACAACTCCACAGAAGTGCATACATCACTTTCACACTCACTATCCATAATCTTATTAATTATAAGGACAATTTGAACATTTTCTTATGTCGGAACCTTTTGACATGTGTCGTTTAAAAAACTTTAATTAACTCAGTCCGAGTTGTTACCCGGAGACGTAAACAAACGTAACTGACCAAACATTTATACACCATGTGGTATATACGGCATATATCTTTACACTTTAGTGTGCAAATATGATATGAAAAATTATTATTACATCTAGGGAAATATGAAGAAATTATTTCCCAAGGTTGGCTAGTTACATCCCGACAGCGAAGCCGGAGGAATGTATAGCCAACCAAGGGAAATATATTCATTACATCTAAGGAAATATGAAGAGAATATTTCCCAAGGGAAATATATTGATATTTTCCTTGTTGTAATCAATAGTTTTTTCTAACTAAAGCAATACCTTTCTGAAAGTAAGTAGATATGGAATTCATTTTTTTAATTTATTAATAACGTTGCCAAGGGCCATGTTTGTAACTGTTATAGGTTTGACGTGGGTCAGACTTTTTTATCATGTCATAATTTGAAATGCCGTACGTGCGTTTTTTGAGTTGGTATTTTGTTACAATGTTTGTTATTTTTGAAGTATGACTTGTTTATTCAATCCGTAGTCATAGAAGTATTCACCAAATACGTTGTGGTCCAAATTATCAATGCTAAGATAAATGTTACATTTGAAAGAAAAAGAGCGCGTGAATGCGTCAATTTGATTCTGGGCCGGTATTCCTGAAATTGATCGCAGGATCATTCGCCCGCCAACTGTCAAATTTACATGTTAAATCCCTATCTAAACGACAGATTTCATACGACCGAATCATACGAACAATTTTGGGAATACCGGCCCTGTACTTTGTGAGCAGTCGCGCGCGCCTCATTTTATGTGCAGCCTTCGTCATATGTCGGGCGTTTGTGGCCAGTGTGAATACGCTCAAAATGTGAACGGTATCGAGAAAAACATTTTCTTGTCACTTTTTGATGAACTATATTTCCCTAGGGAGATATGGATTGTCAAACAATGTCCCTAGGGAAATATGAGTATATTTTGACATATCATAACCAAGGCAATATTACTCATTATTGTATCAATCAGAAAAAAAATACATATTCTATTAAGAACTTCTCGTTGGGTGGATTGTTGATCTAAAGATGCAGGTTCGAATTGGAACAGAACCCGAAGCCGGAATAATAGGGTATTTTTGTCTGAACGAAAACCGTAGCATAACCGAATAAAAAAAAAATTTATCCCTCGAACGTGAATAGAAAAACTTGTTATTTTTTCCGTAACGAAAATCGGAACCTAACTAATAAGATGGACCTCCTGGAGTCTCTGGAAATTCACGGAGCACGCGCTAATCCGGAAATTCCCGTAATAAACGACCAGCTTGACCTAATATACACCCCCATTTTTAAAGCCGTTTTGTAACCGTAATTTTTTCGTATATACGGTCTGTTTGATTTATTGTGACACAGCACATATGTCCGTTATTAGTACAGATAGAAAAAAAAGTTAAAGACAATAGTTATAGTATTTTTCATGATCTATTCAGTAGCATTGTCAGAAAAACAATTGAAAATCAAATAAACACGTGAAAGCTATTAGCTTCATTTTCTTTAATGGAACACCCTGTATATTTTGTTTATTTCAAATAGTTAATAACCTTAGCTTTATAATACCACATAAGTACCCCTTCATTATACAAATAACGCGACAATTGCAAATAAATGAAATTTATCAGTTGCCATGGATAACAATTGACATAAAACAATTTGTTAACGCTTTAATGTCAAAGTGGTGTAGTAACTTCCCGTCTTGCGTGTTGTTGATTCAAATCTTTAGAGATGGGTGATAATAACTATTCTAATGATGAAAAAATGGATATGCTAAAGGTCTTCGTTAGATGCAACGATAATTCTAGAGAAGCTAGTATCACTTATGGAAACATGTATCCAGAAAGAAGACAACCACATTATCGCACTTTTGCAAGACTTGAACAAAATTTACGGAGAAATGGGTGTTTTAATAATAAATTACGAAGGAGAAGACAAGAAAGAGAAGATAATAATGAAGTATTGATATTGGCCTATTTTAGAGCACATCCACGTAATTCAATACGCGAAGCAGTGGCTGACTTAGGAATAAGTATGCATAAAATATTTTCTATTCTGAGAAAACATAAAATGAGACCATATAAAATTAAGTTAGTACAAGGTTTAAGAGATGGTGATTCTGACAGGAGGATAGTATTCTGTAATTGGCTTAGCAACAATCAACATTTATTAAATTTAATTCTTTGGAGTGACGAATCAAATTTTAACAACAACGGAATCTCCAACCGATAAAACGACCATTACTGGGATACTGAGAATCCACGTCAAATTCGAGAATGCAGATTCCAACAAAGATTTGCAGTTAATGTGTGGCTTGGTGTG